>OY979681.1:12115978-13409756 GCA_963855955.1 Luperina nickerlii | reverse complement strand
GGAAAACTGGATTTTGTAATGCAGATTGGTAAAGCCTTTCTCAGCAGTACACCGAGAAAGGCTACATTGACGATCGATGAATAAAAACATTTGACACCAGCAGTTCTGAACATGGTAGGTAAAAATAATACACTGGTTCGGTTTGCAAGACCTATGTTAGCGATAGACGTCGTTCGATTTGAATGATCCAGTCTCGTCTTTTAGGACACCCGGACAAAAACAATGCTACGGCTTCATTATCGCGATAACGCGAACTATAACTTTGTGCGCTCTCTTTCGAAAATAAGATCATTCTTACTACCTACTTGTATTTGTTTCAAAGTCTTGTAGATGTTAACTAAATAATAAATAATTTATTTCACCAAAAGTCATCACGTTTCAATATCCAAAGACTAAGAGCATATAAGGTGTATAACTAGGTGTAGGTGCCTGTGTTTTAGAAGTCAGAGATTCTTCGTTTCAAACAAAGCCATATTATAATAAATCGGGACATTTCAACACTAAGCAAATGGGGTAAAAGAAAACAGGAAATAGGTAAGTTATGTAAAGAAAACACAAATGAAACTAATGAAAAACGTTTAACTGTGTGGTGTGGTGGATTAATAATGTAGGGTCTGAGTGTATGTGTGTAGTGAGTAAGTGTAGGATGTGTGTGTGAGGGGTGTGTGTGTGTGTACTGTGTAGTGAGTAAGGTGTAAGGTGAGTGTAGTGAGAAAGAATGGGGATTATGTCCAAACACTAAGTTATAACACTGAGGATCTTCTGCTTGGTAATTTACAATGATAATAAACTATATAAATCTAAATCTAACCGGATAAACGGATTTGTACTGGGTATGTAGCCAGTACACATCCGTTTATGGTTAGATTAGATAAGGCAAAATATACTAATTTTAGCGTTTCGTTATCAGCAGAGCTTCGCAACTTTTTGAAAACATATATTAGCTTGCGGGACGTGACTTTGACTATATGGGGGTGATAGTTGAGATGCTGATCAATTGAGTACTCCTAGAAGTCCTAGGTACCTTACACAAGTGGATTTGGCGAACTGTCAGATTACTCGTAAATGCACCTGCGTCTCACAAATATCTTATTAATATTATAATCACACTAATATTATAAAGGCGAAAATTTGTGAGTGTGTGTGTGTGCGTGTGTGTGTGTGTTTATATGTTTGTTACTTCTTCACGCTCAAACGGCTGGACCAATTTTTATAAAATTTGGTATGGAGGTAGCTGACACACTGGATTAACATATAGGCTACTTTTTATCCCGATATTCCCACGGGATCGAAACTTATGCGGGTGAAACCGCGTGGCGCAGCTAGTATTAATATAATATTAATATTACTATAAATGCGAAAGTAAGTTTTTTACCTATTCACGCTTAAGCCACTGAACCGATCATCCTGAAATTTTACATATACATTTTCTGGTGTACAGAAACGGGCGTAGAGAACTGTTCGCGACGATGCGTCACCACACAATATATAGTGCGTTTTACATAAACACAAGTACATAAGTGATAACAAGTGAAAGTGAAACGGGTAAATAGTGCTAGTAAATAGTGATAGAATAAAACCGTAAGTACGACACATATTTACCTCAGTTAAGTGGGCTATATAGCTTCAATGTTTGAAATTTTAGTACATCCAGGTAGCCTAGGTCAAGACCTAGCCCTGGACATAACTTTTGTGTATCTAGTCGTTCGATAAACCTACTTAATTGAGATTTAAGTGTCGTACTGCGATAGGCTAATGTTTTTTAATATTTGTTTTTATTATTCATCGTTTCAGGGCGCGTCACGCCCTGAAAAATATAGTTTTACAGTTTAAAATATTACATTGTTTTAGGTCATTGGACCAGCCTGAAGTACTTGAAAACAGTTTTGAAATCGGTTCAGTAGTTTTTGAGAAAACTTACAAGAAAAAATATTTTTATTGAAAATTTAATATTTTTTCTGTTTCCGCTGAAATAACTTTTCAGCGGAAACAGATATAGATGAAAACGGTACTTCAGGAGATAGGAAATTTAATAAGGAATCCAACGACATATCACAATATACGAGTATGTTCGTATATAAGTGGTATATAGTGTAAAACAACATGTAAACATAGTAAAAAATAGATCAATAAAATGGTTTAAAATGGAAGTAATTGACGGCTCTCGTTACGGTAAAGTTTCGAGTAATGTAAGCAAACCAGTAAATAGAACAAATTTGTAGTCATCGGCAAGGAATATTTTTATTTTTTATATATACTTAGAGTCCCGTCAATTACTTCCTGAACAGTCATGAAGACTTGTGTATCATTTCGAAGGTAAGGTTCCTCATCACCATGGTCATCTGATCATCGAGTTCTTCAGCAGACATTGTCAAAGACGTATACAGAAATCGTCAAAAACGTATTCAGAACATTGTCAAAAACTGGTATCCCTAAATCAAGCCTTGAAGCTATCCTGAACCGTCGGTGTAGGACGTCAGCGCCGCTTGGACAGGGAGAGACCTATCCTCACACCGGGATAAACCTGGATGGGTTTACGACCTCCCTACACACCATAGCGTCCAGCGATCACGCCCGTCCGGCACATTCAAAGGTCCTGTCGAGCCGGATCGTTTCAAGAAGCTTGAAGATTTATTAATCACTGGATACGTATCCCTGAAGAGTTACGTCTGAGGACTTAAACCGGGAACATTTTTCTGGAATGCTGAAGATTCCTGGAAGATCCGTTTGAAGATTCGGTTTTGAAGATCCGTAACGGAGTTCCAGTTTGAAGTTACGTAACGAAGTCCCGTTTTGAAGATCCGTTTGGAGATCCGTTTGGAGATCCGTCCTGGAAGATCCGGTATTGAAGATCCGTAACGGAATTCCAGTTTGAAGTTACGTAACGAAGTCCCGTTTTGAAGATTCCGTTTTGAAGATCCGTCTTTGAAGATCCGTATTGGAAGATCCGTATTTGAAGATCCGGTATTGAAGATCCGTAACGGAGTTCCAGTTTGAAGTTACGTAACGAAGTCCCGTTTTGAAGATTCCGTTTTGAAGATCCGTCTTTGAAGATCCGTTTGAAGATCCGTCTTGGAAGATCCGGATTTTGGATTGAGGATTTGCCTTGAAGATACGGGGTTCAATTTGAAGATTGAACGTTGGCCTTTGAAGGTGGGACTCAACTTGAAGACTGAAGACGCGATCAACTGAAAATCAATATGCCGGTTACAAGATCACAAGGCAAGGCCCCCGCAGCATGGACAGTGGAGGCGAATAGAGCACGTAGTGTATCAGCTATCCGTCACGACCAACCACCGCGTTCACCGTCCACCATCGAAGGGGCCGAGCAGCTACAACAACCACAGCGCCCTTCCGCTTCAAGGGAGGATGAAGAACTTGTACGAGTACAGCCTGAAGAAACGGAACGACCGTCTACGTCCAGGAAAGAGACCAACTTGGAAGGAACTTCAGATAGAACATTGAAACCAGATACAATAGAGAAGAAATTAGATCAAACTTACAGCCGAACCATGCCGATGACTACCCGGGGTGACGCCCGTACCGAACATAGCAAGCCGCCGTCGACTACAGATAGAACGACGCGGACCAATAGAAAAATTTCAAGAGCACGCGAAGACTTACTGAAGATTAAGTTGGAGCTTGCTCAATTAGCACTTCAGAGAGCCGAGGAAGAAGATTCCAATGGCGAATATATGGATGATAGAAACTCAAACGATGAGTACGTGCGATCATGGCTTGAAGAGGCACCAGAGCCTGAGCCAGAGAAGGAGGACAATGCCACTGAGGGGGAAAATAGAAATAGAAGCCGAGAGCAACAGCCCCCCCCTGTGGACGTCGACGTTATAGCGGACCTCCAGACGCGAGTACCTTTGTCGCATCCTACAGTGAATGAAGTGAAGAACAGTGTAGTCCCAGTGAAGGAGATAGAAGACACCAAGGGAAAAGAATCACTCCGTCCTTTCATAACGGAGCTGACTGCCGCTATAGCGTCGCTCGCCGACAAGAAAACAGAACAGTGGACATCGAACCATCCCTCGGCGTCAAAGGTCATAATGACCTTACCGAACTTCAGTGGGGCACATACAGAATGGCTTTCATTTCGTGCCATCTATGAAACAACAAGAAGATACTTCAACGACGTTGAGAATACAGCAAGACTTAGAAGAAGCCTACGTGGACGCGCTTTGGAAACAGTGAGCTCGGAGCTCATTGGACATGCCAGACCAGATGACATCATGAGGGAACTCGAGCTGCAGTTCGGCCGTCCGGACTCAATAGCTCAGGCTGAGACAGACAGACTCCGTGGACTGCCGCGCTGCAGTGAATCGCCTAAGGACATCTGCAACTTCGCGAGTCGAGTCAGGAGCGGCATAGTCACTCTACGAGCATTGAAGAAAGAACACTACTTGATCAATGCTGAGCTGATGCGGCTGCTGACAGAGAAGCTGCCGAACTCCCTGCGTGTACAGTGGTACAGGACATATACAGAAAAGTACCAGTCGCTGCCAGACCTCTCACTCTTCAGCGAGTTTATCACCGAGCAAGCCCGTTTCTGCAGCGCCTTCGCTCCGCCTGAGAACATCAATTCGGAAGCCACAACAAACAGGCGTGTCACACAGAGAACTCACACAGCTACCGACAAGACGGCTACGAAATGCCGTGTCTGTGAGAAGGAAGGACACCACGCTTCTGATTGTTCAAAGTTTAAAGAGGCATCTAGTGACAAGAAATGGGAACTCGCGAAGAAACTCAACCTATGTTTCCGTTGTCTGCGAAGCCGTCGTTTGGGTCACACGTGCAAACGTAAGAAGTGTGACGAAAAGGGGTGTACAGCCACACACCATCGACTTCTTCACCATAGCAAGAAGCCTGCTGCAGTGGGTATCGAGAAGCCCAATGCCCAGGAAACGAAGGAGTCTCAGGAAACGGTGGCCAGTTCGCGAGCAACTTCAAGACACGCCTACCTCAAGATGATACCGGTCCGAGTGATCGGACCGGCGGGAGAAGCATCAACATTCGCACTTCTCGATGACGGGTCCACCGTTTCCCTGATCGACGAAGACGTAGCAAAGCAAGTCGGGGCAGAGGGCCGCATCGACCCACTGAAGATAGGTGCGATCGGTGACAACATGATCGACACTCCTTGTTCGCGAAGAATCACAGTCACTCTTGCGAGCCCGCTGAAGAATAAGGTGCCGTTCAGAGCGCGCACCATACCGAAGCTCAATCTCGCACCACAGACAGTCAGTGAAGAAGATGTCGCACATTGCAAGCACCTAGACGACCTGAGGGATCAGCTGATATATCACACAGGCGCACCGAAGATTCTCATTGGCCAGGATAACTGGCACCTATTACTGGCCAGTGAGACCCGCAGAGGCCCGAAGCACCAGCCTATTGCATCACTCACTACGATGGGCTGGACTCTTCACGGCGCGCACACCAGAATATTGGGTCAGCAGGTGCATTACGTCAACCGACTCACAGATAGCGATGAAGACCTCGACGAGCGACTTCGTGAATTCTTTGCTATAGAATCACTGGTCATCAATCCAAGACGACCAGACTCCGATCCCGAGAAGAAAGCAGAGGATATTTTGAATCGTCACACTCAACAGTTAGAAGATGGACACATAGAAACAGCCATGTTATGGAAAAATGAAAGCCTAGAAATGCCAGATAGCTACGGGACAGCTCTCAAGAGGCTCGTCTCGATAGAAAAGAAACTCGATAGCAACCCCGCTCTTCGAGATAGATATACAGAACAGATGGACTCTCTCATACAAAAGAGGTATGCAGAGAAAGCGCCCAAGACGAGCACACCGGGTAGAACGTGGTATCTGCCTCACTTCGACGTGTTCAATCCGATGAAGCCTGAGAAGCTTCGCATAGTTCATGACGCTGCCGCCAAGTCAAGAGGGCTGTCACTAAACGATTTCCTTCTTACTGGACCAGACCTGCTACAGTCACTGCCCGGCGTCATGATGAGGTTCCGCCGACATCACATAGCCATTTCCGGGGACATAGCGGAGATGTTTATGCAGGTGAAAGTGCGAGCTCAAAATAGAGACGCTCTCCGATACTTGTGGAGAGGGAATAGAAGAGAAGGCGCGCCTGAAGAATATCGCATGACGTCCATAATATTCGGCGCGGCAAGTTCGCCGTGCACAGCCATCTTCGCGAAGAACTGGAACGCGAGAAGGCATATAGAAGAGCATCCAGAAGCAGTGGAAGCCATCATACGTAATCATTACATGGATGATTACCTCGATAGTTACAAAACAGTTGAAGAAACGACGCGCATCGCTACAACAGTAAAGAATATACATCAGAAGGCGAAGTTTGAACTAAGAAAATGGGTATCAAACAATGCGCAAGTTATAGAAAATATAGATCCAACACAGATCCGAACTGAAGTGGTCAGAATCGGAGATACAGATGACACAGAGAAGATACTCGGGCTGATATGGAGACCGAGTGAAGACACGTTGGGTTTCAACCTGACGCTCGCACGCTTACCTAGTGGCGTTTTGGAGAAAGAGTCGCCGACAAAGAGAGAAGCTTTGAAGATCGTCATGTCACTATACGACCCACTCGGACTCGCCTCACCAGTAACCATTCGAGCCAAGCAAATCTTACAAGAGGCATGGAGGCGAGCCGTCGACTGGGATCAGTCGCTAGACACAGACCTAGCGACTCAATGGAGAAGTTGGATAGGTACAGCACCTACGACAGCTCAAGAATGTCAGCATACCAAGATGCTATCCAGGGTACAGCGAAGCCACAGAAATACAAGTACACGTATTCACCGACGCAAGCGAGATGGCATACGCGACAGCAGTATACTGGCGAGCCACAACAACAGATGGCAAGCCTCAAGTCAGCCTCGTCATGGCAAAGGCGAAGGTGGCACCATTGAAGCTGCAATCGATACCGCGCCTCGAGCTGCAGGCCGCGGTGATGGGAACCCGCGTGGCTGCAGCTGTGATACGCGAGCACGACATCAAGCCCGTATCGGTGACGTACTGGTCGGACAGTAAAACCGTCCTAACGTGGATAAGAAGAGGATCGCGAACGTACAAACCTTTCGTAGTCCATCGCATAGCCGCCATAGAGGAAAATAGCAAAGTCGAAGACTGGCGATGGGTGCCTACAAAAATCAATATCGCTGACATCGCTACGCGTGACGTACCACACCACTTTAACTCACAACACGAGTGGTTTTGTGGCCCCAGCTTCCTGTATGAAGAACCGTCGTCATGGCCATCAGAGAAACCTCCAATCAAAGAGGAAACAGGGGAAGAAAGGATCCTCATGGCCGTCGAAGAGACAGACAATAAAAAAATAACAGAAGCCATACCGGATCCAACAAGATTCTCGAAGTGGGAGCGACTACTCCGAGCAACAGCGAGCGTTCTACGATTTATATCTCTCTGTAAAGTAAAGAGAGAGAAAACGTTCTACAAGAGAACAAGAAAGAACACAGAAAAGGACCCTGACTGGCGACAACAGAAAAAAGCGACGCCTCTTCCTTCAAAACAAACAATAAGGGCGTCAGACACCCACGTCAAGAAACAAACAATAGAAGCAGAATTTCTTCAACAAGCGGAGAAATTATTAATACAAGTCATACAGCAACAGTCTTTTGCCCAAGAAATAACTCAACTACGGGCACAGAAGACATTAGACAAAGATAGTAGACTGCGGCCGCTACAAATAGAAGTCATAGATGACGTCATACGGCTAAGGAGCCGTATAGCCGCGACCGATGAAATAACCGATGACGTCAGACGTCCGCCGATATTACACGGCGATCACCACATCACCCAGTTATATATAGACTGGACACATCGCAGTCTACAACACAGTGGGACAGAACTCACAATCAACGAGGTTCGGCAGCACTACTGGGTCGTTAAATTGCGACCAACAACGAAGAAGGTGCTCGGACGATGTCTGCAGTGCCGCATTCGCAAGGCACAGCCACCCGTGCCAGCGACCGGCGACCACCCGAAGACGCGCCTCGCGCATCACCAGAGGCCGTTCACCTACACCGGGCTCGACTATTTCGGCCCGCTATCCGTCACCGTCGGTCGTCAGCACCAGAAGAGGTACGTGGCCCTCTTCACGTGTCTCACCACAAGAGCGGTCCACCTCGAGATCGCCGCCAGCCTCAGCGCAGACTCCGCCATACTGGCGCTGCGCCGGTTCGCCGCCCGTCGGGGCTGCCCCACTGAAATTCACTCCGACAATGGCACCAACATGCACGGTGCCGACAAGGAGCTCCGAGACGCCTTCCGAGAGGAGGCCAGTCGCCGAGGCATCGTGTGGCGCTTTATAACGCCATCGGCGCCATTTATGGGAGGCGCCTGGGAGCGTCTCGTTCGCTGCGTGAAGTCCGCGCTGTACACTGTACTCACCGAAAAGCACCCGCACGAAGAAGTGCTGTCCACACTGCTGTGTGAGGCGGAGTACACTGTAAACAGCCGGCCATTGACACATGTTTCCGTAGACAGCGACGACGACGAGTCGATCACACCGAATCATTTCCTACTCGGTGGGTCGGCGAGACTACCATCACCCGGCGTGTTCACCGAGCGAGACATCGACAGCAAGCGACTGTGGCGACGGTCACAGATACTCGCCGACATGTTCTGGCGTCGCTGGGTCCGCGAGTACCTGCCGGAACTGCAAAACCGGCGGGAGCCGCACAGCAGCGGGCCCGGCCTACAGGTCGGCGACCCCATCCTTGTCGCCGACGGTCAGCTGCCTCGCAACACGTGGCCGCGAGGCCGCATAGTCGCCGTGTTCCCCGGGGCCGACGGAGAAGTCCGGACCGCTGAGGTGCGCACTGCCGGCGGCACCTTGAAGCGTCCGGTGAAGAAACTCGTCCCACTACCAAAGTAACAGGCGGCGTACGTCGCCGCGGCAAGCGCCGCGGCGGCGAGCACCGAACAGCGAGCGTCCGGGCAGCGAGCGCGCGAGCGTCGTCGTGGCGAGCGTCACGGCGGCGAACACCGAAGCAGCAGGCGCCCAGGCGCTGAGCGTCGTCGTGGCGAGCGCCGCGGCGGCGAGCGCCGAGGCGATGGGCGCCCAGGCGTCGCGGCGGCAGGCGTCGCGGCGGCAGGCGTCGCGGCGGCAGGCGTCGGGACGCTGAGCGTCGCGGCGGCAGGCGTCGCGGCGGCAGGCGTCGAGACGGCGAGCGTCGGGGCGGCGAGCGTCGCGGCGGCAGGCGTCGCGGCGGCAGGCGTCGGGACGCTGAGCGTCGCGGCGGCAGGCGTCGCGGCGGCTGGCGTCGAGACGGCGAGCGTCGGGGCGGCGAGCGTCGCAGCGGCGGGCGTCGAGGCGCTGGGCGCCGCGACCACAGCCGTCGCTCACCGGTGCGATGCAGCGCCGCGCCGACTGCGCTACGAGTCGTCACTGCACTGCACGGCGGGAGAGATGTTCGCGACGATGCGTCACCACACAATATATAGTGCGTTTTACATAAACACAAGTACATAAGTGATAACAAGTGAAAGTGAAACGGGTAAATAGTGCTAGTAAATAGTGATAGAATAAAACCGTAAGTACGACACATATTTACCTCAGTTAAGTGGGCTATATAGCTTCAATGTTTGAAATTTTAGTACATCCAGGTAGCCTAGGTCAAGACCTAGCCCTGGACATAACTTTTGTGTATCTAGTCGTTCGATAAACCTACTTAATTGAGATTTAAGTGTCGTACTGCGATAGGCTAATGTTTTTTAATATTTGTTTTTATTATTCATCGTTTCAGGGCGCGTCACGCCCTGAAAAATATAGTTTTACAGTTTAAAATATTACATTGTTTTAGGTCATTGGACCAGCCTGAAGTACCTGAAAACAGTTTTGAAATCGGTTCAGTAGTTTTTGAGAAAACTTACAAGAAAAAATATTTTTTTTGAAAATTTAATATTTTTTCTGTTTCCGCTGAAATAACTTTTCAGCGGAAACAGATATAGATGAAAACGGTACTTCAGGAGATAGGAAATTTAATAAGGAATCCAACGACATATCACAATATACGAGTATGTTCGTATATAAGTGGTATATAGTGTAAAACAACATGTAAACATAGTAAAAAATAGATCAATAAAATGGTTTAAAATGGAAGTAATTGACGGCTCTCGTTACGGTAAAGTTTCGAGTAATGTAAGCAAACCAGTAAATAGAACAAATTTGTAGTCATCGGCAAGGAATATTTTTATTTTTTATATATACTTAGAGTCCCGTCAATTACTTCCTGAACAGTCATGAAGACTTGTGTATCATTTCGAAGGTAAGGTTCCTCATCACCATGGTCATCTGATCATCGAGTTCTTCAGCAGACATTGTCAAAGACGTATACAGAAATCGTCAAAAACGTATTCAGAACATTGTCAAAAACTGGTATCCCTAAATCAAGCCTTGAAGCTATCCTGAACCGTCGGTGTAGGACGTCAGCGCCGCTTGGACAGGGAGAGACCTATCCTCTCACCGGGATAAACCTGGATGGGTTTACGACCTCCCTACACACCATAGCGTCCAGCGATCACGCCCGTCCGGCACAAGAACCTTTCATCCCGAAAAAAAGTGCTGTTCCCGAGAAAAACAACAATAATTTTATTATGATAATAGATGGCGCCACGTTGTCTTTCGAATCAAAAACAGGACAACGTCTGTCGGGTCAGCTGGTACTTATACCAACAGTGCTTATCTCAAACGGTTGACCTTAGCAAATACTTACTACCTACGTCATTGAAACAACTAACAAAATAATATATTAATATGAACCGTTTTTGAGCATAATAATATATATAGGCATAATAATATAATAGCTTAGACGAGACATTCGTCATGATCAAGTTTTGCAGGTTTTGGTCAGTGAGTCGTCTTAGTTTAACAATGTCACGAATTCTTGGATTTATAGTAGACTAGCTTCCGCCCGCGGCTTCACCCGCGAGGTATGTCGATAAAAACTATCCTATGTCCTGCCCCGGGATGGAATCTATCTCTCTGCCAAATTTTATCGAAATCCGTTCAGTGGTTTAGGCGTGAAAACATACAGACAGACAGAGTTACTTTCGAATTTATAAAGAAGGATATGAATGTGATGATACAAATACCTATAAAAACATAGCTGTTAGAAAAATATGTATTATTTTGTGACAAATTAACATCTTACGTACAATAAAATTATCCAATAAGAGCATTACTTAGTTTGTCAATCATTCCATCTTGCTGATCTATGACTAATATCAGCAATTATTGTTCTTTAGTCGTAACAGGTAACCTTCTCGTAACGTTTTTCTAATCTTTAATTAAACATCTAACTTTATGAATGACAACCTATTTTAAAAATCCATTGTTAACATGACTAACGCAACTTAAGAAACTAATTAAAAAAAATAAACACATTAACACTGGCTTGAAAACACACTTTAAAAATCATTTGAATTTCAAATCATTATTATTTTGAAACAAACTTACCAGCATCTTCATTCTTGTGAATATAATTTTCGTTTTAGAATTCAAAAAACGAGCACTCTCGTCCACGGTTAAAAAGAGACTGGTTATACCGTCAAATTGAGTAGGTACAAAAAAAAACAAAAACTTGGTTGAGGAAAACTCAGGCTGAGCACCCGTGGTATGTTCACACCGGTTTGTTGTTATACAAATTACTAGTTTATGTTCATTTGATTTAATTTACCGTTCCAACGATACGTTTACCCACTTTTTGCATGTTTATTTGGGTGCTCCTGCACTCAAGTTGGTATCTGCATTTACGTATGTTATTTTTCTAAAAGTATGTCTGGCCTACTGTCTTGATTACTTTTTTCATATTGAGATAAATAATAATGCCAATTCCATACTTACTTAGCGATTAAAATAAAATTCAAAGCCTTATATTTTTTCTAATTCAGCTCCTAATTCTGTAACTCACTATCAATCACAATCTGAATCATTTTGAAGGGTATTGCTAATCCATTGTTTCATATGTGCCAAAAATTTGTCTGCTCAACAACGTAAATAACGCAATGAATGTTGCTGAACTGTCAAAATGAAAGCCATTCCTATTGTTAGTGTGTTACGCACTTACCCTGCTGTTATATGATTTTGATTTTGAATAGGTACAGACGGTACATCAAGCTACTACAATCTGTCAAATTTCTTTCATGGATTTTCAACTTTATCTTTAAAGCATAAGGTTTAAAGTTGGTTGGGAAAATTTGACAGTTTCAAGTAGCTTGATGTGCTGGCGTCGGTACATAACTATTCAGTTTATGGACATTCGTGGTAACATTTTATACGCCTTAAATTATAAAGTGAATGAATATTATATAATTATGTATGCATAACGTGACCATTTATTTTTTTTGTCAGAGCGGGACGCTTTCGGAATTAAACAAAAAAAAGTTTATTTTACAAAGTATTTATTAAAAAGAGAAAAGGACATGAAAATTAATGTATTAGGTACTTATATGTAATTTTAATATTACATTGCGTTTGTAGACGCATTTGTTTTGTATTTATCGATGGAGCAAATTAGTTTTAAAATGTCGGGACTCGGGACTAAGACTCGCGCATCTGTCTCGCTCTTGCATGTCACTATGTAAATTGTTCATGAATAAATTGAATTTAATTGAATATAGTTTGCTCCTTTTGTAAAAGCAGGACGTTTTGTTCTGGTTGGGGACAACGGGACAGACAGCCTGAAAATGGGACTGTCCCGCCCAAAGCGGGACGAGTGTTCACGTTCTAAAAATAAGTAACCAACTTGAGTGCAGGAGCACCCAAATAAACATGCAAAAAGTGGGTAAACGTATCGTTGGAACGGTAAATTAAATCAAATGAACATAAACTAGTAATTTGTATAACAACAAACCGGTGTGAACATACCACGGGTGCTCAGCCTGAGTTTTCCTCAACCAAGTTTTTGTTTTTTTTTGTACCTACTCAATTTGACGGTATAACCAGTCTCTTTTTAACCGTGGACGAGAGTGCTCGTTTTTTGAATTCTAAAACGAAAATTATATTCACAAGAATGAAGATGCTGGTAAGTTTGTTTCAAAATAATAATGATTTGAAATTCAAATGATTTTTAAAGTGTGTTTTCAAGCCAGTGTTAATGTGTTTATTTTTTTTAATTAGTTTCTTAAGTTGCGTTAGTCATGTTAACAATGGATTTTTAAAATAGGTTGTCATTCATAAAGTTAGATGTTTAATTAAAGATTAGAAAAACGTTACGAGAAGGTTACCTGTTACGACTAAAGAACAATAATTGCTGATATTAGTCATAGATCAGCAAGATGGAATGATTGACAAACTAAGTAATGCTCTTATTGGATAATTTTATTGTACGTAAGATGTTAATTTGTCACAAAATAATACATATTTTTCTAACAGCTATGTTTTTATAGGTATTTGTATCATCACATTCATATCCTTCTTTATAAATTCGAAAGTAACTCTGTCTGTCTGTATGTTTTCACGCCTAAACCACTGAACGGATTTCGATAAAATTTGGCAGAGAGATAGATTCCATCCCGGGGCAGGACATAGGATAGTTTTTATCGACATACCTCGCGGGTGAAGCCGCGGGCGGAAGCTAGTCTACTATAAATCCAAGAATTCGTGACATTGTTAAACTAAGACGACTCACTGACCAAAACCTGCAAAACTTGATCATGACGAATGTCTCGTCTAAGCTATTATATTATTATGCCTATATATATTATTATGCTCAAAAACGGTTCATATTAATATATTATTTTGTTAGTTGTTTCAATGACGTAGGTAGTAAGTATTTGCTAAGGTCAACCGTTTGAGATAAGCACTGTTGGTATAAGTACCAGCTGACCCGACAGACGTTGTCCTGTTTTTGATTCGAAAGACAACGTGGCGCCATCTATTATCATAATAAAATTATTGTTGTTTTTCTCGGGAACAGCACTTTTTTTCGGGATGAAAGGTTCTTGTGCCGGACGGGCGTGATCGCTGGACGCTATGGTGTGTAGGGAGGTCGTAAACCCATCCAGGTTTATCCCGGTGAGAGGATAGGTCTCTCCCTGTCCAAGCGGCGCTGACGTCCTACACCGACGGTTCAGGATAGCTTCAAGGCTTGATTTAGGGATACCAGTTTTTGACAATGTTCTGAATACGTTTTTGACGATTTCTGTATACGTCTTTGACAATGTCTGCTGAAGAACTCGATGATCAGATGACCATGGTGATGAGGAACCTTACCTTCGAAATGATACACAAGTCTTCATGACTGTTCAGGAAGTAATTGACGGGACTCTAAGTATATATAAAAAATAAAAATATTCCTTGCCGATGACTACAAATTTGTTCTATTTACTGGTTTGCTTACATTACTCGAAACTTTA
Source organism: Luperina nickerlii (assembly GCA_963855955.1). NCBI lineage: Eukaryota > Metazoa > Arthropoda > Insecta > Lepidoptera > Noctuidae > Luperina > Luperina nickerlii. The sequence continues at coordinate 13,395,363 of OY979681.1, read as the reverse complement.
CCGTAACGAGAGCCGTCAATTACTTCCATTTTAAACCATTTTATTGATCTATTTTTTACTATGTTTACATGTTGTTTTACACTATATACCACTTATATACGAACATACTCGTATATTGTGATATGTCGTTGGATTCCTTATTAAATTTCCTATCTCCTGAAGTACCGTTTTCATCTATATCTGTTTCCGCTGAAAAGTTATTTCAGCGGAAACAGAAAAAATATTAAATTTTCAAAAAAAATATTTTTTCTTGTAAGTTTTCTCAAAAACTACTGAACCGATTTCAAAACTGTTTTCAGGTACTTCAGGCTGGTCCAATGACCTAAAACAATGTAATATTTTAAACTGTAAAACTATATTTTTCAGGGCGTGACGCGCCCTGAAACGATGAATAATAAAAACAAATATTAAAAAACATTAGCCTATCGCAGTACGACACTTAAATCTCAATTAAGTAGGTTTATCGAACGACTAGATACACAAAAGTTATGTCCAGGGCTAGGTCTTGACCTAGGCTACCTGGATGTACTAAAATTTCAAACATTGAAGCTATATAGCCCACTTAACTGAGGTAAATATGTGTCGTACTTACGGTTTTATTCTATCACTATTTACTAGCACTATTTACCCGTTTCACTTTCACTTGTTATCACTTATGTACTTGTGTTTATGTAAAACGCACTATATATTGTGTGGTGACGCATCGTCGCGAACATCTCTCCCGCCGTGCAGTGCAGTGACGACTCGTAGCGCAGTCGGCGCGGCGCTGCATCGCACCGGTGAGCGACGGCTGTGGTCGCGGCGCCCAGCGCCTCGACGCCCGCCGCTGCGACGCTCGCCGCCCCGACGCTCGCCGTCTCGACGCCAGCCGCCGCGACGCCTGCCGCCGCGACGCTCAGCGTCCCGACGCCTGCCGCCGCGACGCCTGCCGCCGCGACGCTCGCCGCCCCGACGCTCGCCGTCTCGACGCCTGCCGCCGCGACGCCTGCCGCCGCGACGCTCAGCGTCCCGACGCCTGCCGCCGCGACGCCTGCCGCCGCGACGCCTGCCGCCGCGACGCCTGGGCGCCCATCGCCTCGGCGCTCGCCGCCGCGGCGCTCGCCACGACGACGCTCAGCGCCTGGGCGCCTGCTGCTTCGGTGTTCGCCGCCGTGACGCTCGCCACGACGACGCTCGCGCGCTCGCTGCCCGGACGCTCGCTGTTCGGTGCTCGCCGCCGCGGCGCTTGCCGCGGCGACGTACGCCGCCTGTTACTTTGGTAGTGGGACGAGTTTCTTCACCGGACGCTTCAAGGTGCCGCCGGCAGTGCGCACCTCAGCGGTCCGGACTTCTCCGTCGGCCCCGGGGAACACGGCGACTATGCGGCCTCGCGGCCACGTGTTGCGAGGCAGCTGACCGTCGGCGACAAGGATGGGGTCGCCGACCTGTAGGCCGGGCCCGCTGCTGTGCGGCTCCCGCCGGTTTTGCAGTTCCGGCAGGTACTCGCGGACCCAGCGACGCCAGAACATGTCGGCGAGTATCTGTGACCGTCGCCACAGTCGCTTGCTGTCGATGTCTCGCTCGGTGAACACGCCGGGTGATGGTAGTCTCGCCGACCCACCGAGTAGGAAATGATTCGGTGTGATCGACTCGTCGTCGTCGCTGTCTACGGAAACATGTGTCAATGGCCGGCTGTTTACAGTGTACTCCGCCTCACACAGCAGTGTGGACAGCACTTCTTCGTGCGGGTGCTTTTCGGTGAGTACAGTGTACAGCGCGGACTTCACGCAGCGAACGAGACGCTCCCAGGCGCCTCCCATAAATGGCGCCGATGGCGTTATAAAGCGCCACACGATGCCTCGGCGACTGGCCTCCTCTCGGAAGGCGTCTCGGAGCTCCTTGTCGGCACCGTGCATGTTGGTGCCATTGTCGGAGTGAATTTCAGTGGGGCAGCCCCGACGGGCGGCGAACCGGCGCAGCGCCAGTATGGCGGAGTCTGCGCTGAGGCTGGCGGCGATCTCGAGGTGGACCGCTCTTGTGGTGAGACACGTGAAGAGGGCCACGTACCTCTTCTGGTGCTGACGACCGACGGTGACGGATAGCGGGCCGAAATAGTCGAGCCCGGTGTAGGTGAACGGCCTCTGGTGATGCGCGAGGCGCGTCTTCGGGTGGTCGCCGGTCGCTGGCACGGGTGGCTGTGCCTTGCGAATGCGGCACTGCAGACATCGTCCGAGCACCTTCTTCGTTGTTGGTCGCAATTTAACGACCCAGTAGTGCTGCCGAACCTCGTTGATTGTGAGTTCTGTCCCACTGTGTTGTAGACTGCGATGTGTCCAGTCTATATATAACTGGGTGATGTGGTGATCGCCGTGTAATATCGGCGGACGTCTGACGTCATCGGTTATTTCATCGGTCGCGGCTATACGGCTCCTTAGCCGTATGACGTCATCTATGACTTCTATTTGTAGCGGCCGCAGTCTACTATCTTTGTCTAATGTCTTCTGTGCCCGTAGTTGAGTTATTTCTTGGGCAAAAGACTGTTGCTGTATGACTTGTATTAATAATTTCTCCGCTTGTTGAAGAAATTCTGCTTCTATTGTTTGTTTCTTGACGTGGGTGTCTGACGCCCTTATTGTTTGTTTTGAAGGAAGAGGCGTCGCTTTTTTCTGTTGTCGCCAGTCAGGGTCCTTTTCTGTGTTCTTTCTTGTTCTCTTGTAGAACGTTTTCTCTCTCTTTACTTTACAGAGAGATATAAATCGTAGAACGCTCGCTGTTGCTCGGAGTAGTCGCTCCCACTTCGAGAATCTTGTTGGATCCGGTATGGCTTCTGTTATTTTTTTATTGTCTGTCTCTTCGACGGCCATGAGGATCCTTTCTTCCCCTGTTTCCTCTTTGATTGGAGGTTTCTCTGATGGCCATGACGACGGTTCTTCATACAGGAAGCTGGGGCCACAAAACCACTCGTGTTGTGAGTTAAAGTGGTGTGGTACGTCACGCGTAGCGATGTCAGCGATATTGATTTTTGTAGGCACCCATCGCCAGTCTTCGACTTTGCTATTTTCCTCTATGGCGGCTATGCGATGGACTACGAAAGGTTTGTACGTTCGCGATCCTCTTCTTATCCACGTTAGGACGGTTTTACTGTCCGACCAGTACGTCACCGATACGGGCTTGATGTCGTGCTCGCGTATCACAGCTGCAGCCACGCGGGTTCCCATCACCGCGGCCTGCAGCTCGAGGCGCGGTATCGATTGCAGCTTCAATGGTGCCACCTTCGCCTTTGCCATGACGAGGCTGACTTGAGGCTTGCCATCTGTTGTTGTGGCTCGCCAGTATACTGCTGTCGCGTATGCCATCTCGCTTGCGTCGGTGAATACGTGTACTTGTATTTCTGTGGCTTCGCTGTACCCTGGATAGCATCTTGGTATGCTGACATTCTTGAGCTGTCGTAGGTGCTGTACCTATCCAACTTCTCCATTGAGTCGCTAGGTCTGTGTCTAGCGACTGATCCCAGTCGACGGCTCGCCTCCATGCCTCTTGTAAGATTTGCTTGGCTCGAATGGTTACTGGTGAGGCGAGTCCGAGTGGGTCGTATAGTGACATGACGATCTTCAAAGCTTCTCTCTTTGTCGGCGACTCTTTCTCCAAAACGCCACTAGGTAAGCGTGCGAGCGTCAGGTTGAAACCCAACGTGTCTTCACTCGGTCTCCATATCAGCCCGAGTATCTTCTCTGTGTCATCTGTATCTCCGATTCTGACCACTTCAGTTCGGATCTGTGTTGGATCTATATTTTCTATAACTTGCGCATTGTTTGATACCCATTTTCTTAGTTCAAACTTCGCCTTCTGATGTATATTCTTTACTGTTGTAGCGATGCGCGTCGTTTCTTCAACTGTTTTGTAACTATCGAGGTAATCATCCATGTAATGATTACGTATGATGGCTTCCACTGCTTCTGGATGCTCTTCTATATGCCTTCTCGCGTTCCAGTTCTTCGCGAAGATGGCTGTGCACGGCGAACTTGCCGCGCCGAATATTATGGACGTCATGCGATATTCTTCAGGCGCGCCTTCTCTTCTATTCCCTCTCCACAAGTATCGGAGAGCGTCTCTATTTTGAGCTCGCACTTTCACCTGCATAAACATCTCCGCTATGTCCCCGGAAATGGCTATGTGATGTCGGCGGAACCTCATCATGACGCCGGGCAGTGACTGTAGCAGGTCTGGTCCAGTAAGAAGGAAATCGTTTAGTGACAGCCCTCTTGACTTGGCGGCAGCGTCATGAACTATGCGAAGCTTCTCAGGCTTCATCGGATTGAACACGTCGAAGTGAGGCAGATACCACGTTCTACCCGGTGTGCTCGTCTTGGGCGCTTTCTCTGCATACCTCTTTTGTATGAGAGAGTCCATCTGTTCTGTATATCTATCTCGAAGAGCGGGGTTGCTATCGAGTTTCTTTTCTATCGAGACGAGCCTCTTGAGAGCTGTCCCGTAGCTATCTGGCATTTCTAGGCTTTCATTTTTCCATAACATGGCTGTTTCTATGTGTCCATCTTCTAACTGTTGAGTGTGACGATTCAAAATATCCTCTGCTTTCTTCTCGGGATCGGAGTCTGGTCGTCTTGGATTGATGACCAGTGATTCTATAGCAAAGAATTCACGAAGTCGCTCGTCGAGGTCTTCATCGCTATCTGTGAGTCGGTTGACGTAATGCACCTGCTGACCCAATATTCTGGTGTGCGCGCCGTGAAGAGTCCAGCCCATCGTAGTGAGTGATGCAATAGGCTGGTGCTTCGGGCCTCTGCGGGTCTCACTGGCCAGTAATAGGTGCCAGTTATCCTGGCCAATGAGAATCTTCGGTGCGCCTGTGTGATATATCAGCTGATCCCTCAGGTCGTCTAGGTGCTTGCAATGTGCGACATCTTCTTCACTGACTGTCTGTGGTGCGAGATTGAGCTTCGGTATGGTGCGCGCTCTGAACGGCACCTTATTCTTCAGCGGGCTCGCAAGAGTGACTGTGATTCTTCGCGAACAAGGAGTGTCGATCATGTTGTCACCGATCGCACCTATCTTCAGTGGGTCGATGCGGCCCTCTGCCCCGACTTGCTTTGCTACGTCTTCGTCGATCAGGGAAACGGTGGACCCGTCATCGAGAAGTGCGAATGTTGATGCTTCTCCCGCCGGTCCGATCACTCGGACCGGTATCATCTTGAGGTAGGCGTGTCTTGAAGTTGCTCGCGAACTGGCCACCGTTTCCTGAGACTCCTTCGTTTCCTGGGCATTGGGCTTCTCGATACCCACTGCAGCAGGCTTCTTGCTATGGTGAAGAAGTCGATGGTGTGTGGCTGTACACCCCTTTTCGTCACACTTCTTACGTTTGCACGTGTGACCCAAACGACGGCTTCGCAGACAACGGAAACATAGGTTGAGTTTCTTCGCGAGTTCCCATTTCTTGTCACTAGATGCCTCTTTAAACTTTGAACAATCAGAAGCGTGGTGTCCTTCCTTCTCACAGACACGGCATTTCGTAGCCGTCTTGTCGGTAGCTGTGTGAGTTCTCTGTGTGACACGCCTGTTTGTTGTGGCTTCCGAATTGATGTTCTCAGGCGGAGCGAAGGCGCTGCAGAAACGGGCTTGCTCGGTGATAAACTCGCTGAAGAGTGAGAGGTCTGGCAGCGACTGGTACTTTTCTGTATATGTCCTGTACCACTGTACACGCAGGGAGTTCGGCAGCTTCTCTGTCAGCAGCCGCATCAGCTCAGCATTGATCAAGTAGTGTTCTTTCTTCAATGCTCGTAGAGTGACTATGCCGCTCCTGACTCGACTCGCGAAGTTGCAGATGTCCTTAGGCGATTCACTGCAGCGCGGCAGTCCACGGAGTCTGTCTGTCTCAGCCTGAGCTATTGAGTCCGGACGGCCGAACTGCAGCTCGAGTTCCCTCATGATGTCATCTGGTCTGGCATGTCCAATGAGCTCCGAGCTCACTGTTTCCAAAGCGCGTCCACGTAGGCTTCTTCTAAGTCTTGCTGTATTCTCAACGTCGTTGAAGTATCTTCTTGTTGTTTCATAGATGGCACGAAATGAAAGCCATTCTGTATGTGCCCCACTGAAGTTCGGTAAGGTCATTATGACCTTTGACGCCGAGGGATGGTTCGATGTCCACTGTTCTGTTTTCTTGTCGGCGAGCGACGCTATAGCGGCAGTCAGCTCCGTTATGAAAGGACGGAGTGATTCTTTTCCCTTGGTGTCTTCTATCTCCTTCACTGGGACTACACTGTTCTTCACTTCATTCACTGTAGGATGCGACAAAGGTACTCGCGTCTGGAGGTCCGCTATAACGTCGACGTCCACAGGGGGGGGCTGTTGCTCTCGGCTTCTATTTCTATTTTCCCCCTCAGTGGCATTGTCCTCCTTCTCTGGCTCAGGCTCTGGTGCCTCTTCAAGCCATGATCGCACGTACTCATCGTTTGAGTTTCTATCATCCATATATTCGCCATTGGAATCTTCTTCCTCGGCTCTCTGAAGTGCTAATTGAGCAAGCTCCAACTTAATCTTCAGTAAGTCTTCGCGTGCTCTTGAAATTTTTCTATTGGTCCGCGTCGTTCTATCTGTAGTCGACGGCGGCTTGCTATGTTCGGTACGGGCGTCACCCCGGGTAGTCATCGGCATGGTTCGGCTGTAAGTTTGATCTAATTTCTTCTCTATTGTATCTGGTTTCAATGTTCTATCTGAAGTTCCTTCCAAGTTGGTCTCTTTCCTGGACGTAGACGGTCGTTCCGTTTCTTCAGGCTGTACTCGTACAAGTTCTTCATCCTCCCTTGAAGCGGAAGGGCGCTGTGGTTGTTGTAGCTGCTCGGCCCCTTCGATGGTGGACGGTGAACGCGGTGGTTGGTCGTGACGGATAGCTGATACACTACGTGCTCTATTCGCCTCCACTGTCCATGCTGCGGGGGCCTTGCCTTGTGATCTTGTAACCGGCATATTGATTTTCAGTTGATCGCGTCTTCAGTCTTCAAGTTGAGTCCCACCTTCAAAGGCCAACGTTCAATCTTCAAATTGAACCCCGTATCTTCAAGGCAAATCCTCAATCCAAAATCCGGATCTTCCAAGACGGATCTTCAAACGGATCTTCAAAGACGGATCTTCAAAACGGAATCTTCAAAACGGGACTTCGTTACGTAACTTCAAACTGGAACTCCGTTACGGATCTTCAATACCGGATCTTCAAATACGGATCTTCCAATACGGATCTTCAAAGACGGATCTTCAAAACGGAATCTTCAAAACGGGACTTCGTTACGTAACTTCAAACTGGAATTCCGTTACGGATCTTCAATACCGGATCTTCCAGGACGGATCTCCAAACGGATCTCCAAACGGATCTTCAAAACGGGACTTCGTTACGTAACTTCAAACTGGAACTCCGTTACGGATCTTCAAAACCGAATCTTCAAACGGATCTTCCAGGAATCTTCAGCATTCCAGAAAAATGTTCCCGGTTTAAGTCCTCAGACGTAACTCTTCAGGGATACGTATCCAGTGATTAATAAATCTTCAAGCTTCTTGAAACGATCCGGCTCGACAGGACCTTTGAATGTGCCGGACGGGCGTGATCGCTGGACGCTATGGTGTGTAGGGAGGTCGTAAACCCATCCAGGTTTATCCCGGTGTGAGGATAGGTCTCTCCCTGTCCAAGCGGCGCTGACGTCCTACACCGACGGTTCAGGATAGCTTCAAGGCTTGATTTAGGGATACCAGTTTTTGACAATGTTCTGAATACGTTTTTGACGATTTCTGTATACGTCTTTGACAATGTCTGCTGAAGAACTCGATGATCAGATGACCATGGTGATGAGGAACCTTACCTTCGAAATGATACACAAGTCTTCATGACTGTTCAGGAAGTAATTGACGGGACTCTAAGTATATATAAAAAATAAAAATATTCCTTGCCGATGACTACAAATTTGTTCTATTTACTGGTTTGCTTACATTACTCGAAACTTTACCGTAACGAGAGCCGTCAATTACTTCCATTTTAAACCATTTTATTGATCTATTTTTTACTATGTTTACATGTTGTTTTACACTATATACCACTTATATACGAACATACTCGTATATTGTGATATGTCGTTGGATTCCTTATTAAATTTCCTATCTCCTGAAGTACCGTTTTCATCTATATCTGTTTCCGCTGAAAAGTTATTTCAGCGGAAACAGAAAAAATATTAAATTTTCAATAAAAATATTTTTTCTTGTAAGTTTTCTCAAAAACTACTGAACCGATTTCAAAACTGTTTTCAAGTACTTCAGGCTGGTCCAATGACCTAAAACAATGTAATATTTTAAACTGTAAAACTATATTTTTCAGGGCGTGACGCGCCCTGAAACGATGAATAATAAAAACAAATATTAAAAAACATTAGCCTATCGCAGTACGACACTTAAATCTCAATTAAGTAGGTTTATCGAACGACTAGATACACAAAAGTTATGTCCAGGGCTAGGTCTTGACCTAGGCTACCTGGATGTACTAAAATTTCAAACATTGAAGCTATATAGCCCACTTAACTGAGGTAAATATGTGTCGTACTTACGGTTTTATTCTATCACTATTTACTAGCACTATTTACCCGTTTCACTTTCACTTGTTATCACTTATGTACTTGTGTTTATGTAAAACGCACTATATATTGTGTGGTGACGCATCGTCGCGAACAGTTCTCTACGCCCGTTTCTGTACACCAGAAAATGTATATGTAAAATTTCAGGATGATCGGTTCAGTGGCTTAAGCGTGAATAGGTAAAAAACTTACTTTCGCATTTATAGTAATATTAATATTATATTAATACTAGCTGCGCCACGCGGTTTCACCCGCATAAGTTTCGATCCCGTGGGAATATCGGGATAAAAAGTAGCCTATATGTTAATCCAGTGTGTCAGCTACCTCCATACCAAATTTTATAAAAATTGGTCCAGCCGTTTGAGCGTGAAGAAGTAACAAACATATAAACACACACACACACGCACACACACACACTCACAAATTTTCGCCTTTATAATATTAGTGTGATTATAATATTAATAAGATATTTGTGAGACGCAGGTGCATTTACGAGTAATCTGACAGTTCGCCAAATCCACTTGTGTAAGGTACCTAGGACTTCTAGGAGTACTCAATTGATCAGCATCTCAACTATCACCCCCATATAGTCAAAGTCACGTCCCGCAAGCTAATATATGTTTTCAAAAAGTTGCGAAGCTCTGCTGATAACGAAACGCTAAAATTAGTATATTTTGCCTTATCTAATCTAACCATAAACGGATGTGTACTGGCTACATACCCAGTACAAATCCGTTTATCCGGTTAGATTTAGATTTATATAGTTTATTATCATTGTAAATTACCAAGCAGAAGATCCTCAGTGTTATAACTTAGTGTTTGGACATAATCCCCATTCTTTCTCACTACACTCACCTTACACCTTACTCACTACACAGTACACACACACACACCCCTCACACACACATCCTACACTTACTCACTACACACATACACTCAGACCCTACATTATTAATCCACCACACCACACAGTTAAACGTTTTTCATTAGTTTCATTTGTGTTTTCTTTACATAACTTACCTATTTCCTGTTTTCTTTTACCCCATTTGCTTAGTGTTGAAATGTCCCGATTTATTATAATATGGCTTTGTTTGAAACGAAGAATCTCTGACTTCTAAAACACAGGCACCTACACCTAGTTATACACCTTATATGCTCTTAGTCTTTGGATATTGAAACGTGATGACTTTTGGTGAAATAAATTATTTATTATTTAGTTAACATCTACAAGACTTTGAAACAAATACAAGTAGGTAGTAAGAATGATCTTATTTTCGAAAGAGAGCGCACAAAGTTATAGTTCGCGTTATCGCGATAATGAAGCCGTAGCATTGTTTTTGTCCGGGTGTCCTAAAAGACGAGACTGGATCATTCAAATCGAACGACGTCTATCGCTAACATAGGTCTTGCAAACCGAACCAGTGTATTATTTTTACCTACCATGTTCAGAACTGCTGGTGTCAAATGTTTTTATTCATCGATCGTCAATGTAGCCTTTCTCGGTGTACTGCTGAGAAAGGCTTTACCAATCTGCATTACAAAATCCAGTTTTCCGCATTTCAGTTTGGCTCAGCCGACTTTTTAGGGTCTCGGACGCGTTCCCCACTATGCTTGCTAATTTGTGGTCACCACTCTTGGACTCGTCTGCTCCAATGGCCATAGGTACTTCGAAAGATTTAGCTAGCTCACTGACACAAACAACTTAACTCTGTCAGCAACATGATTCCATTTTTTTGGGAATGGTGATACGGCTTTCATACATGGTATAGATTTAATCAAACTATATGCAGTTGAGAAAGGAATGAAGGAGAACCATTTTGATCAATCAAGTGCTAAACAGGGTTTTAAGTATTAAACTCTGACCTAAACCAAAAAAATCAGTATTTGTTGCTAGCATCTTTTATCAATCAAATAAATGATAGGCATAGGTACAAGCAACGAATGATAAGTTACCCAGTTACCCACTGTATGTATCAAAATTTTCAGGTATCAGCCCTGATTTTGGTGACGTCATCAATCGTGGCGGGTCAACGTGGATCCTTTGCGGGCACAAGACCCATTGGGTTCCCTGACACGCCAAACAGAACCACCACGACACCAGATCCTCTTGGAAACCGGTAATATAATATTTTTTATCACATCCAATCAAAAAGAGCTAGTGTAGTGTATTCTTCGTAAACAGGAACTAAAATAGCTTTTTAATCCCTAGGGACTAAAAGTGATTTGAATTTGGAATGTGGATATTGCCAGTAAAAGTTCCAATCACCAAAGAGAATTAGGTAATCATGAACATTGTATGAACAAGTAACAGGCTGTATGATAAAATAAAATGTACGAACCAAATTTAAAAAAAAGTTAGGATTTTACTTAGTTTGATAAAAAAAATTGTATCTATGTATTCCTCAAGTAATTGTATGTAAATAAATAAACGTAAGTACTATTCTTATTCATAAGTTGCACTTACTTATTTTTTCATAGTGGGTGATAAAAAGTAGTGTTCACCTCGGGAGAAACACTATTTTAAGCTCAAGTGACGTACCTTGAATCCCTCGCTGCGCTCAGGATTCTACTAAACTCTCTAGCCTTCAAAATAGTTGTTTGCTCCCTTGGCAAACAATCTACTATTATTATTATCTATTCTATTTTGTCTCTAAATATTTTACCGTTTTGTTTCTTTATCGTCTCCGTGTGAAGTGTATTTTAACCGATTGCTGAATAATTTTTGTATAGTTTTGAAAAATACTGCCTCAATGGTTTAGTGATCGCTTGCGCTAATGGGCCACAGGTTAACATGCCCCATACAGCACATGGGGTCCAGAGTTCGATTCTCAGGTCGGGAGGTGTTGTTGGGAATTTCTCAGTAGCAATATGGAGCCTTACCTGTATGTTCCTTTGCCCAGCAGTGGGACAATAATAGGCTGGTATTATAATATGGAGTTTTGATACCTATGTGCCGGGTAAGTGGCAATAGGCTCATACAGACGTGATATTATGTTAAATACTGAGTGGTGATAAGGTGTTTTTTAAATTAATTAATTTTATCATTTATGTAGGTACTTACACACATATACAAGGTTAATGGAAAAACATCAACAACCTCTTAAGGGGTCATTGTACTCAACATTATCAACAACTTTTATTAGGGGATCAAACCTGAAATCGCGAAAAAAAATCAGCTGTTCCCTACATTTATGTTCGTATAACTCGTCAAAATGTAGGGAACAACTGATTTTTTTTCGCGATTACAGGTCTGGTCCCATAGTAAAAGTTGTTCATAATGATGAGTACAATGACCCCTTACGAGGTTGTTGGTGTTTTTCCAATAACCCTGTATAAACAGATAAGAAAAAACAAGAACAGAAAACTAGGTACAAAGGTAGTGGTGGTTGTAATTGCCTCCCCAAATTCTTTAAGAATCCTTTTCCTAGGTTATTATTATTACCATAAATAGTACAGCGGTTCATACAAGTTGATAAATTGTCTGTTGAAATAGGTTATAAAATTAGCAATTAAGTACCTATACCTACTTACTAAATATAGTAAAAAAATACATTTTTAAACATAATAAGATGCGTAAAAATTGTCACGATATAAATCGTCCTATAAAACCGGTAACGGCGCGCGCGTAGCAGTCTTACCCATGTACGAGTAGGTAGTTGGCAATGGCACGCGCACAGCGATGTCATCAATAATAAACACATACAGGCTTATAGTATTGTTTTTAATAATAATAATTACTACTTATCCGATCAATTAATCCGTGATATAGTTATATCCCTAGGGATATATAGCTAATACCGCAATATAGTTATATGAAAGCGGTTCATAAATATCTTACTAGTAATATAACTATCTTACTTGACTAATCTAGTGAAATAAATAAACTCTATGTTTATATTTTCTTCAATCAAATACTTAACTTTTGCAATTTCTCAATCATCAGAACCAAAACAAACAATGTTATAAGTAGTAAATTCAAATAATTCACAATAATAAACAATAAAAAATCGTCCATGCGAACGTCGGCTGTATGATAGCACACGTATCAAACCGGAAAGGGATCGGCACCGTGTCAAATCGAGCCGTTCAGTATTCTTTGTATGAAACTCCCTACTGCAACGCACACTAATCGGAATCGTAAATCTTAACGTAATCGCTTCGCCTCGTTATAGTTCACGAACCACGGTGCGGTGCGTTACGGCTCGTCGTCCCCGCTCTTACGGCTCGTCGTCCACGCGCTTACGTCTCTCCATACCCGAGCTTACGTCTCTTCGTCCACCCTTACCCGTCTCACCCCTCCGGCCTGCCTGCTGCACCATCAATCAGCGATCGGCGAGCCGTAAGCGCGGCGTCGCTCGCCTGGCCGTAGCCGAGTCGATGTATCGGAGCTTCTGATCAAACTCAAACTCAAAGCATTTATTTCAATTAAACCATTTACAGACACTTTTGAATTGTCAAGAAGTCGGTCAGTCAGAAAATATGAAGCTAGTTGCCCATTCCAAAGCGTAGGTACCTTATGGAGAAGAACGGGCAAGAAACTCCATGGACACTCTTTTTAAATTATATTTTACAAAAATATTAGTTACATCATTACTTTTGATTTTAAAATTATATAATGTGATCCGCTTTGGTTACGTGTTTACCTTAGGTTGACGCCTGTTTGACGTCGAGACGAAAGACGATACGGTGCCGATCCCTTTCCGGTTTGATACGTGTGGTAAAAACTTATTTGTTATTAATCATAGGTAGGTAAGTACCTATTTCTTATTAAATGTCACGTCAATGTCATTTAACTGGCGTTGGCAGGTATAGTAGGTACAAAAAGACAAAGCTTATAAAACCTCTAGGTAACCTATCATTACATTAATTATAATATAAAATCTATAGTATGGAACAACCAACTGGGTTTTTCTATACATTGGAAGCCTAGCGCATCTTTAAAAGGCAAAAAGTTTTTAATTCTTCGCTATATTATAGTGTGTGGCTGAAATGCCACTCAAGAAACACAGTAACAAAGAAATAAAAAAACAATATACCTTTTTCTTTCAACTACGTGGTAATGTTATCATCAATCACTACAAAACCGATCACAAAGGACGTATTTTTTGCTTGGAACCAAAACAGTGCAGAAATGTTGTATGAAATCTCATAGCTGCAGTTTTTCATTAATGCACTGTATTTGATTTTTTATTTAGATATAAAGGGTCTCGCCGGGTTTCAATATGGAATCTGCACTGGCATCTTTTTTAATATTGGTGCCTTTAATATATTACTAGTTGTTGAAAATAATTTTTGGCCAATTATCAAACCCCTATCTTCATTCGTTTTTGGAAAATAGGGGTTGCAACCCCTAACACCAAAATTATTTTTCTACGGTTCTCAGAGTAGTCAGATAGGATACGCCAACCTCATCTAGTTTTTATTATTAAAATATGATAAGTGTTTGTGCAAAACTACTTACAGAAAACAAATCATTTATAACCTTTTATTTATTCTTTTTACAGTTTCGGCGAAGGCGTAACAGAAAGACTTCCAATTGAAGCTAATGGCGACCGGGACCTCATCGATCGGCTCAGCAAACTGCCCATAGATAAGCAACCCTTCTGGTTTATCAACTGGCAATCATATGAGCAACACAGGAAGGATCCACAGACCTACCCACAGAGGCCCAATGCCTTCGTGGATCCTATACCCCTGAACAACAGATTTGCAACACCTACTTCTGGGTTCATTGGCACTGAATCAACTGGAATTATTAACAGATTCGGTCCTACTACTGCTCCGAGTCAACCCAGTAATAATGTTGGTCCTACTGGTAATTTTAATAACAATGCTTACCCCAGTCCTAATGTGTATCCCAATGTTAATCCTATTTCTAATGTGTATCCCACTGGTAATCCCAATTCTAATGTATATCAGACTTCTAATGCTAATTCCTATTCGAATTCCGGGGCGATTACAAAAAATGGTGCTAGTTTCCACACAGCACAAAATTATCCAGAATATTACCCACGGACGGATACCTATCCGCAAAGAAGTGGACATGAATTATTTTAGTTATTTGTATGTAAGAAAAACCAATATTTAATTTAAAGAAACATTTTTATTGACTTTTTTAAATAAATAAAACTTAATTACTAAGCGTATTCTTACAACTAAATCCTCATTCGAGTGAATATAAATAAAAAATAATTGTAAAATGCTATCAATTGTTCATTTTATTTGACTCGAAAACCTTACCTTCGTACGAAGACGTTGTTCCAAAAAAATATTTTTATAAAAGTATAAATTATTGTACAAAAATATTATAATTCAAATATCGAATGATATTTTTAATGTTGTTGCCTAATTTCACTTTGGATAAAATAATGACGTCACACATGTGACGTGGCTTACGCTCTAGTCTAGACTATTTGAAGGCTTTGACTGTATAGACATGAAGGCACTAAGAAGCTAAGAAAGCACAGCCCTAAATGTTACCTAAGTTTCAGAAAGCTTAACCAAATACAGGAATTCATAAAAGAAGAGTTGCCAATTAGTTATAAACGAAATAAAAATTATTTGTGACGAAGTTCTTAAACGGGGCTTGCGAGAGGAGTGGACTGGTAGAATTCGTCACGTAAGGAAAGCGTTATGCCCCCTCCATGCGACTTACCCTCTCTCTTTTTTTCTCTTTTTATTATACAGGGTTAGTCTTCAAAGACCAGTCAAATTTAAGAGTGTGGTACAGACCACCAAACTGAACAACAATGTTTATGGGACCAACGTCACCCCATTTTTTTATATCCACGCAATCACTGTCCACTCCAAGGTTGCCTGGAAGAGATCGCAGAAAGCGATAAGGCCGCCCATTGTATATTTTGTATTCATAATCGTATTTTTTTTGTTGTGTATTTTCTGGTGTACAATAAAGTATATATAAATAAATAAACATCGTAATCGCGAATAAAAATTCAGTCGACCCATACGTTTAGGTCGAGTAGGTATTGAAGTTTTCTATGGGACAGTTGATAAATTTTTCGTGATTACGATATTGGTACCATGGAGAAAGTCTTTGAGTTTGATGGTTTGTACCACACCCTTTTTGGCTGGTCTTTGAAAATAAACCCTGTATTGAGTGTGTGTGCATGCGAGCATCGCTTAAGAAACTTCGTTCCTGAGGTCCCCAGACCGCAAGTTTTTGTTTTTTTATAAATTTTTGAAATAAGTAACCGCTGAATCAACAACTTTCATTAAGTTTTCATCCTAACTCAAAGGGAAACATAGCGTAGAAATCATAATTATACACATCAAGCACATTTTACAGTAGTATAAACTGTTTTGAACCAAAGATTCATTCAAAACGGTACATTGACTCTAACAAATGCCTATATTTTTATTAATTAAGCTACATTCGTGTACATAATAGGAATATACATAATTATTATGTAAATGATATAGGCGAGCCATAACTCGATAGCACATCCAGTAAACTGGATTATTTTCGGGTATTAAATTCTGATTTCCTCAGTTTGATTAATAACATTGGAGCTTTTAAAGGTGTACAATACGGCCGATGAATCATGGCCGTGTCTGGGCCTGGCATGTGTCTGAACCTGGCCCGTGTCTGAACCTGACCTGTGTCCGAACCTGGCCTATGTCTGAACATAGGCTCTTCGAACTGTCGCGCATGTTCACTCACTCACACTTGCCTGATGTCATCATTTGGTTCCTAAAAAATGTTATTGCGCAGCCTTCTGCACTAAGTTCGGACCGGCCATGAGTCATAGGCCATATTGTACCAATGACACAACTTTAATTTTGTGTCTACATTGTTTATATTTTATAAAAAAATCGAAAAAAAAATATCCATTCCAAATCAGTTGTTGAACATTAGAATTGTGATAAATACCTCTAATTTAAAAAGGTTTAGAACAAAACCATCACTTGAATGACTTCACTGGATACAACAGACCTAATATTATCAATAAAAAATAATTATACCGTTTGCGTACATACTCGAAAAACACTCATAAGTACAATAATCACAAAAAAAAACATCCACTCAAAGTACCTAAGTTATTATAAAATAAAACCGTTAAACAGTTCAACGCCCTAATGAAACATACATAAAAATAACTGTACATATATTCGCAAATTATGATACATAATTTGGCTGAATAATACTATTTTATTTGTAGGTCGAAAACATTTTAAAAGTAAAAATTAAAAAAAAAACAACGAAATCATTGGCTCAGACTGATTCCGGGTACAGATGTGTGAGAAAAACTCGAGCGAATGGCTTTAAATAAAAATATATCAACCTTAAAACGTCACAAAATAACATTATCGAAACCAAAGCTCGGTTTTGTCGAAAAGCTGCTCAGTAGTCTAAAAGCTAACATCGGACCTCCATACATAGTCAATTACACTTTTTAAAAACCCCTCGTTTCCAGTAATTGGGTAAAATATACTTTATGAGAAATATTATGACTTTCTTTAATATTCGGTTGACAACCAACACGACATTTACTTTCAACTACGCCACTCAATCCACATTAAAATGGTAAAAAAGTTGACGTAAAGGCACATTATGAAGTTTTAAGGCACTTGGATTATTACCAATCTTATGAGTTATTATAGGAAAACACTTTGAAGACCTAGAAATAAGTAAATTTCAAAACACAGGATGAAAAACAAATCCGAGAATGTCAAAACAAAACACTAATAAAAGAAGAAAATGTAGATAATTTGAGCATTTTAGAAAACAAAAAATAATTAAATAAAGGTTTGCCTCGCAAAAGAAAACGTAGAGATTTCAACTTCAAAACAACGAATCTCGAGCGGGATGCGAGAAACGACTGGGAAGTCACTAGGCTATATTGACGCCAGTTTGAACACCTGGATACAAGTCAGTTGACACAATCAGTGCTAATGAATTTCATCCCGCATCCCTCGGTTGTCATGGTATTGGCATGTATGTATGGAGGAATGAGGAAAATGTGAGGAAAGTTTTTAGAATGAATGCTGATGGCTATAAGAGCAGGGGAAGACCAAAGTACAAACGCCAGCACATCAAGGTACCCCAAACTGTCAAATTTTCCCAATCAACTATGAACCTTATATTAAAGCGATAAAGTTGAAAATCTATTAAAGAAATTTGACAGATTGCAGTAGCTTGATGTGCTGGCGTCTGTACAATGGATGGACTGTGCGAATGATGTTATGGTTAAAAAGGGGGTGACTACTGAGATGTCGAACTAATAGAGAAGTATGTAAGAAAAAGACATGTTCCGCCGACCCCCGAATAAATTGGGACAAGGACACGAGAATGGTGGTGATCCCTCGTGGGACTTGCAGTTTGACCAGCGGAGTTTGCAGTTAACAGACTAACAATAGCTCTCATTTTGACGGTTCAACAATATCAATTGCGTTATTTATGTTTATGAGCAAACAAATTTTTCGATCATACGAAGCAATGGATTAGTAATATAATGTACAGACGCCAGCACATCAAGCTACCCGAAACTGTCACATTTTCCCAATCAACTTTGAACCTTATGCTTTAGCAATAAAGTTTCAAATCTATTAAAGAATTTTGACAGATTGTAGTAACTTCATGTGCTGGCGTCTGTACTTCAAAATGATTCAGTTTAAGATTGACAGTGCGCAATCAGGGTGCCAAGCTTCTAAATATTTCTAAACAATTCCTCACACATCTCTACCCTCTTTTAAAACATGTTCAATATTACCGTGTTACCACCAAAATTGTACATAAGGCGACCAAGGTTGTCCAGCTGAATGTACTGGTTGCTGAACCAGCGGTTTTGGTTACTGACGGCAACCTAACGCTTTTGTAATGGCAGGACTTTTCGGCAGTTTCGTTTGATACTAGTTCTGTGTAGTTCGGGTAGCTCTGGATCTGCATTGGCTGTAATGAGAGAAGAAATAATTAAGTATAATAAAGTAGGTATTCATATTATTATGTATTACGTAATAAGGGGCCGTCCATTAATCACGTGAGGCTCGCAAGGGGGGGGAGGGGGTCCATAAAAAATCACGAAATATCACAAGGGGGGAGGGGGGTGTAGTAATATATCACGTGTATTTATTTTTTTAAAAACATCCTGCAAACTTTCTAATAAAATTAGATGATTATACCTGTATTTTATAAACATAAAAAAAAGGTCCGATTCTTTGTAGGTACTAAAGATACACGTGATATGAGGGGGGGGGGGGGGTAAGTCTTAAACCTCACCATATATCACCAAGGGGGAGGGAGGGTTAAAAAAATGCCAAAAACACAAAAACACATCACGTGATTAATGGACGGCCCCTTAAAGTTAAAAATCAATCTGCCTAGCCTTTTCCCAACTATGTTGTGGTCAGCCTCCAGTCTAACTGGATGCAGCTGAATACCAGTATTTTACATGGAGCGACTGCCTATCCGACCTCCACAAGCCAGTTACTGGGTAACACGACACGCCTCGGTAAGACTGGTTGTGGTTTGTTGGGCTTTTGGCTACCCGTTACAACTGCCAAAGATTACGAATGACTGGACCAACGCTAAACGTGGTTTCTGAGGCACGGAGTGTTCTCGATATGTAGGTAATGGATGGACACCCATTCACGAACCGACCGCGGCTAGCGAAGCCTAACCTTCGGTCGACCCGTTCGGCTGTTATTATTAATGCCCGCCTTCCGCTAAAAAAGGGTAATGAGCGGAAACTGAGCTGATGATCGAAATGATAAGAAATAGTTTCAGACTTTGCCTTCCACTGCCAGTAGGCTTTGCGGAGCGAGTAAGGCGGGAAATGAGCTGTACTCTTTTGATCCGCTCAGTCCGCTCATTCACAGTGGAAGCACTTCTATGAAAAAAGCCGTTGCGAGTTAAACGGAGTCCGTACGGAGCCCGCTCCGCTCGCAGTGGAAGGCGGGCATTAGCCACGAGCCGCTAATAGTATCTCATCATCATCGTCATCATTCCAGCCGAAAGACGTCCACTGCTGGACATAGGCGTCCCTCAAGCACCTCTTCTGTGCTTCTCGCATCCAACGGGTGCCTGCGGCCTTCACAAGGTCGTCGGACCACCTTGACGGAGGCCTTCCAACGCTACGTCTTCCGGTACGCGGTCGCCACTCCAGAACCTTACGGCCCCATCGGCCATCTGTTCTGCGAGCAATGTGCCCTGCTCACTGCCACTTAAGTTTGGCAATTCTTCGGGCTATGTCGGCTACCTTGGTTCTCCTGCGGATCTCCTCATTCCCGATTCGACCACGCAGGGAAACTCAACGCATAGCCCTCTCCATTGCTTTTTGGGTGACTTTTAGCCTTCTTAAAAGGCCCATTGTGAGCGACCACGTTTCAGTGCCATAAGTCGTCACTGGCAACATGCACACGTGTATCTATACCCATGTAAACACACACACTATACTATGGAAGTAACCATTAAAACCAAGTCTTACTGCTTAATATGGTGATGTAGCAGTTATTCTTGATTATCATTTTAAAACAGTAAACCACGTCATCCTGGAATGCGAGGCCGTGGCTTCTCAACGCGGAGAAATTATCGGAACAATGAGGTCGCTCCGCGAAGCCTGTGAAGCTCCCAGGAAGCTTCTGTGCTTTTGGGCGGAGCTAAGCTGGCTCTGTTAGCCAGAATCCCCACGCATAACGGACCAAATGGCAGTCTAAGTGCGGAAAAGGGACATCATCATCAGTCAGTAAAAAAACAAATAAAAGTTAGTAAGCTACTCACCACTGCATAAGTGTCATCTCTCTTCTTACAGAAGGTCATGTGCATGCCTTTGTATAGGGTCTTCTCAATTTGTTCAGTCAACAGCGGCTCAGCCCACGGCATCTCGTTCAGGTGAGCCATGAACGATTTGTTGCGGAATTCTGGAGGCTCCCAGATGACAAGCTCCTCTGAAATATTAGAAAAAATTTTAAGAAGCTGTACATCTAAAATTAACCTGTGTAAAAGTAACGAAGCCGAGACTGACTTGTTCTCCCCGTTATTATGATATTTTTTTTTGTACTGGACCATACCTGGGAACCTTCTGGTTACGGATAAGTTCAAGGTTACAACTTTTTTGACTTTTTTTGAAGTGAAAACTTCTTTAGCGGCGCTGTGTACTTTTTTTGGAATGGGTAAAAACTTCTAAACTCGCGTCAGGTCACGTGACCCTGATCGAAAATTCGTAAGACGTAAAACGTTCTTACGTTTGTTACGTTTGTTGTTGTTTTGTTACGTTTGTTTTACGTCGTAAAACGTAAGACGCGCGTTGTTGAGGACAGCGCCATCTATGCACATCGGGAAGAACTACGAGGGCCTCGCGTACTAACTACGTAGTTCATCCAACAACGACGAGATGGCGCTGAACCACGGATATATAACTGACGACGAGCTCCATGCGAGCGGCTTGCTTCTCTTACCACTGCCGCGACCAACACCACGAACTGAAGTCTATCCTGTGTGCTTATTTGTAAATCTGAATAAATTCCTTTCACGAGAAGAATAAACCAGTCACTTTGGTCATCATACCTGATTTGCAAAAAACCCTATAAAATAAGGAACACACCTTAACACGCGTGTTTTGTTTATAAGACGATTCACAAAATACACTCGTAATTGTTCAAGTTTTCACTTCTGTCGGCACTACCGGAGTGCCAGTGTTTTTTTTACGAAAACACGTTTTAAATGTTATAACTACTCCTACGAACCCTGTACCACCCTGTATAAACATAATGTTACGTACGGCGTGCGGTACATTGCACGCTAACGTAAACAGCGAATTTCGCACCAAAAATAAAAGTCGTTTCGTTTCCCAGCAATAAGGGAGCCACGAGCAACTTAGTTGCCCAGCAACTTTTTAGTAGACGCTATCTCCTCGCTGAAATTTGGGCAATACGCAAACAGGAGCGACAGCAACGTTACTTTTTTGTAAAATTTTCGGTTGAGCGGCAACTTCTTTGTCGCCGTGCGCGCACTTGCAATGCATTCTATAGACGGGCAACTGTTGCATCCAAACCCGCGGACAATATGTCTCCCAGCTGTCGCGTCGCTAATTGCGCGCATTTTCATAAAAACTCGTAAACTTGATGTGAGAGAAATTAGTTGCGGAGAAAAAGTTGCTCGTGGGCGCCCCTCCCTAATTCCCGTCGAAATTATAATAGGTTGACGTACTGATTCCATCCATCACTCCCTTATTGGATTAGTCAAATTCAATTTGGTATTTTTTGCCTTTTTCGAAGGTAGTCGAAGGAACCTTCGACGGTGGTCGTGCAGTAGGTATATGCTACTTACTCATCAAGCCAACTCCTTGGTCATCGCCCTGCACGCCTTGCTCCCCCCCAGTTTCGTTCATACCGCGCTTCTGAGCTTCAAGATCTGACAGTGACGAGGATGCTTCAAGAGGTGGCAGGTTCTCCCCGGTCCTGAAATATGTTGTAGAGACTTATAAGGTATAGGAAAGGCAGATGGTTAACAATGAGGATTTTCTGAAACGTTCACTAGGTGGCAGCACTGAGACGTCAGGTCCAGGCACCTTTCAAAGTGTCAAAGCGTCTTTAATATTTCCTATAGTCGTAACTGTATGTTGCACGAATGATGAACATCATCTGTCTAGCTTTTTTCCAACTATGTTGGGGTCGGCTTTCAGTCTAACCGGATGCAGCTGAATACCAGTATTTTACAAGGAGCAACTGGCCATCAGACCTCTACAACCCAGTAATTGAGTAACACAATATCCCTTATTAAGACTGGTTGTCACTTTCAGGCTTCTGACTACCCGTAACGACTGTCAAAGATTACGAGTGACAGCCAGGACCAACAGCTAACGTGCTTTCCGAGACACGGAGGGATCTCGATATCTAATAGATGGTCACCCATCTACGCACCGACCACGGCAAGCGTAGCTTAACCTTATATCGACCCGTGCGACTGTTACTATTTAGCCATGACTCCACAACCACAATGCATTTAAATAAGTATCACCTATCTCTTGGTGGTTACTGTATTTACTTTTCAATGCGTGTGTTAATTGATATTACTTGGACTTTATAAGGGGTCAATTTAGTATCTTATAAAAGCGAGAACCGATACATTCTACAAAATTGTATTCGATAGAGGGCGCTATAGACGCTTGAGCAGCCAAATCATTTATTATTTCGTTATGCTGAGCTGATAAAATCTCTTAGAAATAAAAATATAAGCTTTTACTAACCCAGAAGACAGGAAGATATTCTCAACTTGCATGAAGTTCAAACCATAGAACTCCTTGACCCCGAACGTTTCGAAGAACTCTTTCACGGGCGTCATGGAGAAGCAGCCAGCTAGTTCAGTTCTCGGGTAGTATAGGATGAAAGATAGGCACATTTCCTGGAAGTGAAAATAAAGATTTCTGAGTACCTAATTATTTGACACGGCTCAAAAAAGAACCATATCTATAGAGGTATGAGGAAAAGGGTGTAAAGTTAACTCATCCCCCATAGAAAAGGGAGATCCTCCGACCAGACGGGTGTCCTGTCTAGTGGGCAACTGCCGATAATTCATGTGGGGCTGTAGTATTATATGCAAGTCGTGTCGTAAACTCTGCTTGCGCGATGCAGGATTTTACACATATTATACTATAATTAAGCTACATTATCTACTTCAGCAAGCAATGCGTTATGAATAACTGTTATAACGTTATGACTGTAAATAAGCTACTTCAATAAAACCGTGATTACATTAAAAGTATCACTCACTTTCAAGAAAAGTATTTAAATAGTTCACAAAAAAAATTATGTGTTTGTTACCTGATTGGCGGAATAACCTCCCAAAATAGGTTTATCCTTTGAAGTACTGTCATAGGTACATTCTGTGATCAGAGTATCTCCTCTCATGAATTTCCTTCCTCGGGGTACAATGCGGGACTGTTGATAGTGCGAATCGTAGAAGTTTTCCTGAAAAACGTTTCCAAAAATAAATTATAGCGCCATCTATTGCCGTTGAGAAAAACTATTATGTCAAGCTGTAACTTATAGAATACAACGCTATCTAGTATCGTTTTAGTAAAGGGGGAACGCTAGCAGTTGTTTGAAATAGTTTACAATTTAGTTAATAGATGGCGTTTAACTTAATTAGAATATTATTTGCAAAATTTTTCCAATAGGTATTTTTATTTACCTCTGATATTCTAGGTAGTTCCTGTGTGCCTCTGATATGTTTTAGGCAAATCTTTCTCGCTGTTCCGTGAGCGTGTAGAAGAACTGATACTATATTGACACCGTCTTCTGGTAAAGTCTGTAAACAAAAATGTTGTTGTTTAAGTTTGTTTTCTGAAAGAGATCGTAATAAGCAGATGCAAAGGGCAAAACTATTAGTAAAACATAGAGTATCTGGTCTACCAATTGACCTCTCATTACATAAATATTTGATTCCTCTGTTCATTGAATATTTGGCTTTTAGGTACTCTTCAATCGTTTCGATGGTTTTATGCTAATTTCTATGAACACCTTCAAGGTGATCGCGTTACACACTATCAGTATCAATGGCTTTCATATTGTCAGTTTGTTAAACGCAGCTGCATAAGGGGAATCGCCGACTCAGCGCTCAATACTTTTATTATAGAAACATACGCTGCAAGTCCAACGATCGACGGAAACGGCGAGCTGAGATAGCACTTTGTGACGCACGGACCTAGTTTACCAAATTATTGTAACTCTGTAAAATTCCATTCCATATTCATACTTCGAATAGGCACATTCTTTTGTTCTAATTAAATTAAGTAAAAACATTTTTGGTTTTTTTTTTTAAATCCTCCGATTGCAGCTAACGTAATTAGTTCAACAACATACATTGCGTTGTTTACGTTGTTGAGCAGAAAAAAATTTCGAACATTTTCATCATTTCGAAGCAATAGATTTGCGATATCTTTCAAAATGATTCAAATTGTGATCGAGTGTTTGACGCAATTATGGTGCTGATACATAATATTAGTAGGTACCTATTTTGTTGTTTTAGTACTTAGTGCCCTTTTGCCGACTAATTTGCTGAAGATTAGACAGATTCATATTTAGCTGTATCAGGGGGCCTAAAAAGGCCACTTTGGCGAATCATAAAAGGATAACTCCTCAACAGTTAACGTCCCTGCATCAGGAAAGGCAATATTTTGTCAAAGGTGATGAGCAGTTGATATGAGGCTATTGTAACTTAGATAAATTACAAACTGACCCACTAAAAAGTAAAAAAAAACTTTTTTACAAATAAAAAACAGTTTTCCAAAAAAAACACTACAAAGTGAAAAATAACTTTAATTTCGGAAGTAGGTGGCAAAAATTTTTAATACAGATCCAAAGACACCGACTTCCGAAATTAAAGTAATTTTTCACATAGTAGTGTTTTTTGGAAGTCAGTTGCTTTTTTTTTGAAAAAAAAGTATTTGACCTATATTATCTCACTGTAGGGCAAAGGCGTCCCTTTCTCCTTTCTACTCCTCTCTGTCAAGAAGACTGAAAGGCGAATTAATTAGATAATACATTTTGCTACCAACCTCCTCAGTACACTCAGTGCTACAGATACCAACAGTTCTGTACTGCTTCTGTTTGGGCGGAATCACGTGCAACGCTGATATTAAAATACCAGCGCCAACGAGAGCTGCATCGTGTTGCCTGAGTGAAGATGTGTAGTGAACTCGAATGCCTGAACTGTCGAGGACTGCGGAATAAAGATGGTGGTTAGTGCAATGCAGGGTAGAACACACAAAAATTAAAAGAGAAATAATAATAAGACCTTTCCGAACCAAAAGACAAAAATATTTGTCAAAATCATTGGTACTTCACCGTAACTATAGTCCGACTTTTAATTAGCTGCAGTAAAATGACACTTCTAACTGTCATTTCGTAAAAAAATGTTGCCACACTATCTCTACTAGTGATGTGATTAAAACGCAATGAAACATCGTTTTAATTTAGATATTCGAAATTGACCAATTTGGATTTCACCGTAAACAATGAAATATTCTTTGTATTGATCGGATAAAAATATAAGTTTTTTTTACACCAAAAACCTCAAAAATAAGAATATATACATATAAAAGATATGCTTGTGATGCTGCTTGTGGTGCTTGTTTAATGCTTTATATAAATCGAAATCGATCACTGATGTGATGACAAAACAGTAATTATAGTCATTGCTCAATGTTTTTGTTGTAAACTTATAATCCTGTATTTTATTATAAATATCGTCTTCTAATAATATTATCCTCTTTTATATAAAATCAATTTAACGGCGCGTGTCGTCTGAACGAGCTCTAATAAACGAAGCAACAGGAGTATGTAATTATCGTAGGAGGTGGCGTTCTATAGGTTCTGTCTACCCCCATGGGTAGAAGTCGTGTGTTTATGTACATATGTGCGTGTGTTTTCTTTATTAAACAAATACAAAACCTCAAACTCACCATTATGCAGCTCCTGGTTATCATAATGAACTTCCAGCATGTAGTACGAAACCCCGCCTCTCTCGCCCAGAGGTATTCCGACATTTTCAGGAAGGAATTCACCTGAAATTATTAGGATAATTAACTAACTTGCTAATTAGATGTTTATGAAGATTTGAAGGCTCATTATTGTTAAAGATTTTGAGGTACTCAAGGTGTTAATTACGAACTTGCGATGAAACAAAAATATCTAACGCGTGGTTGAAATTGTTGTTTATATTCATTTCAGTGAAATGTTTAGAACTAAAATACTGTTTACTCATATGAATGTCAATTATGGTGTTTGTCCTCTTACCTTGAGACCCAATCGCCCAAGCCGCAAGAGGCGTAGCACAAGTCGCCCAGGCGCTCGGTCTATTAGGTCCAAAGTACCCGTCGCCTTCTGCCCACCCATTCCAAAGATGCTTATCATCATCTTCAGCACATTCGTACAGCACCATGTGATGTACTGGCGACATGCTGTTCGCGTCTGGAGCCGGTACGTTGTTCCTGATCGGTCGGCTGTCTATAAGCGGCTCGTAGCCCACGATGTGGTGTTTTTTCGGTAGCTCAGGAGCTTTGAAGATCTTGCACCAGAATAGTGTTGCCATTACGTAGGGGATTGTGAGCTGGATGACAAAATGGATAATGTTATGAGTATTACGTTTCACTTTTGTTGTACTTATCTACGTTGGGCAATAAAGGTAGGTTTTCTACATAATTATGCATGTCTGTTAAATAATCATAGGATGGAATTTCTTCATATTATGGCAATTCTTATTGTAGTAATGCTCTTATTTTCCTTTGCCTTCATTTTATGGGGACTACAGGACCTAAACGCAAAAAAACGCAAGTTTTATAATGCCTAAAACTGTATGATCGACTACAGTAAACAAAATCAGAAAAATATATGATATTCTTCAGGATATATGCTAGTTAGATAGTGTGTTAGTAGATAGAACGGTAGAAAAAAAATCATGAAGATACCTCTACAAACTTTCTTTTCACAACAAAAACCATACTAATATACATACATACAATCATTCTGATTTTTTGTCAGATTATTCTATAAGCAACGTACTAAAGCACTAGTGTTTTAATTTTTTACTGTAAACAATAGATATTTTGTAAATAGATAACTGCTTCATATTTTGCAATAAATTACCAGCGTTGTGTCATCGCGCTTCTCTTTCTTTTTTATGCAGTCCGACAGTGACCGCGCTTTATTTAGGTTATTTAATCCCTTGAAGCACAATCTGAGCCCCAGATTGTCACTATTATCCATTTTTTGTTACCTTACCTTTGCTCTTATTTGACATTCAGGTTTTTAGCACAAGTCTAAAATTAAGCTCCTTACGCCTGTTTAATTCAGTTGTTCAACCGACCCTCCTAATCACTGATATCAATGAGGGTATCAGACACACATAAGCATCACTGATTAGCAGGGTTAATTAACAAGTCAAGAAGGAACAAGTATCGTTCATACTCACATTAGTCAGCCTCACATCCCAATGGTTGAGCGGTATCGATTCAGGCTTGGACACAGGCTGGAGAAGTCTCAACGGCCTGGCTCCACTCTTCACGTGTTTTGGTAGCTGTCCATCAGACCCGTCTGGTCCTAACGCCCAGAGGATTTGTGTTGTTTCGTCCTGTGAAGAATAGTGTAATTTAGTAACTATTGCAGTTTTATGAAGTCCTTTAAAGGGTCCCGTACCAAAAGAGCGCCAACGGAACCCTATTTCTAAGCGCTAATCTCTGGAACTACCAGTCGGATTTAAAAAATTCTTTTTGCATTTGATAGCCCAATTCTTGAGGAAGGCTATAGGCTATTTAACATCACGCTATGACCTTTAGGAGCCGAGCAAAAAGAAAAAAGTCAGAAGGAACATTAAGCAAAAACGAAGTAATGGCGCGGGCAGGCGATGCGATGCGACGGGGTGGGTCGGAGTAACAAGAAATTTCACGCGGACGAAGTCGCGGGCAGAAGCTAGTATAAAATACTGGTATTCAGCTGCATCCGGTTAGACTGGAAGCCGACCCAATATATGTAGTTGGGAAAAAGCTAGGTAGATGATATATTTTTTAATATTTTGTTAATTATGTAAGAAAGGTGGTACGGTGTGCGAGTGTGACTTGCACTTGGCCCTAATACAAAATTATGAAAGTTGCTATACTAAATCTGCATATTTTTTGTTACTTATCAGGTTTCCCTAACTATTATAACGTTACTTATACTTTATACAAAATTCTGCTGTATAGAGAGAGGAAGTTCAATTATGTAGGTACGTCATGTTTCAAAATCCACTCTTTTGAAGAATATTAATAAAATGTGGCTGGAGATTTGTAGCAACTAGATATGCTACGAAACAAGGATTATTTTGAGTTTGCATTCTAGAATCCGTGTGACATTAAGCCTCCTACAAACAGGCGCGACACGCGATATAATCGCGCGCGACACAAAGGCACCGGTCGTTGCGCGACTTGCGGTGCCTTTGTGTCGCGCGCGATTTTATCGCGTGTCGCGCCTGTTTAAAGGAACCTTTAGGACCTCGACAATAGGACCGGATCAAGACCTTCCATACAAAAGTAAGCAGCAATATCTGCAGTTTAATCATTTCTACTTACCCCGATAACGAAATCCTGTTTATCACATGTATCCAGCTGTCTTCTAAACTCTACAGTAGTGTGTGTATCGTTCTGATATCCAGATATCAGCTCGTAATTCTTCACATCGTCTGCAATAGCACGGTCTTCATATTCGGAGCCGTAACAATCCTGGAACAAAAAGAAATTATTGTTAATGATGGAATTCGATGAGATGCCTTTTAAAGAGGTTAACAGGTACACGCGAAACAGAAGTTTTATTCTTATGACGGTTATAGCCGTATAGCGTTCTTGAAAGTATTAAACTAAAAGTTACAGTTATAAGAAGGTGCTTAAAAGCTATGACTGGAAGTCCAGTAGAAAAAGATTACAGGGCACATAATGGGTTGCGTGCATTTGCCCTGGTATCAAGGCGATAAGCGTTTATTGTATTGATGAAAAAATCATACATTATTTAGGTGTAAAGATTGAAAAAATCTTGTGCTCCCCAGCGACAGTCATCATGTTAGAGAATCTATAGACATGATATAGGAATTAAACGGAAATACACACAAACGGAATACTTTTAATATTCGAATTAAAATCAGTGGAAGAATGTTCAAATACAAACTTGATTTTATTAACGCATACATTATAGAATTTTAAAAGCTAACAGTATTATAATAATAATAAAAATATGTACAAGTAGGTATATAAAAAGGAGGGGAAATAATCAAAGGACATCAAAAAATTCTTCCGCATCGCTGCCAACAGGAAACGTGCCCAAAAGACTGGCAGCATTGCCACGTTGTATGGCAATGCAGATTCTTTGTAAAAAAATAGGCCAGCCCTCTGGTCACGTGAAGATTCAACCAACCGGTCTTGATCAAATTGGTTTAAAAGTTTGAATATCTCATTCAGTGCTTCTTGTAGCTTAGACTTTTTAAATTAGGAAACAAATAATTCGGTGAGTTTTTCTTTGTAAAGCTCAAAATCCACCCATTTTTTGTTACATAAAATCGTGATCTTAAGGAGTTTTATGGCTCGCAATTAAGATGAAAAAGGAGCTAAGTATACGCATTTAGATTTTTATTGCCCTTATTAGCTTTTCCAGTATAATTAAATAAATAATAGAACCATTTTGGGTCAACAGTCGACCTTTAAACGGCAGCCGAATTACTTTAACTTTTTACATAAAACTTAGAAAGTGGTTCAGCTAGCTTAAACTACTTTTGTTAGCGCCTAATAAAACCTGAAATTACGAACTTTTTAAAGCTATGGCCACAGATTCTATGGCAGCGTAAAAGTTATTCTGTTACAAGCCACACTTTTTTTTTTCAGGATGGGAAATCATCAAATGACTCCTCCCGCTCTGGGTGGAGCGGAAGGTAGTGTCAGACTCTTACTGACTAAAACCCACCCGTGTTCCTTACAAGCCACACACAGCCAAAAAGAAAGTTTTTAGAGGTATCTTCATGAGTTTTTTCTATCGTATCAAATTAGTTGTATTGTGTTTTCAACAAACTATCTACCTAGCATATATCCTGAAGAATATCATATATTTTTCTGATTTTGTTTACTGTAGTCGATCATACGAGTATACTTTTATTGTTTTGGTCCTGTAAGCCCCTTAAATAGTGATAGCTAGTATGCATATTTTATGTTATCTACATGAGGGCTTTGATAGACCGAGCCCTTGAACGAACCCTTTGCCTCCTAAAGCACCAGTATAGGTACCTATCTAGTCCTGTAGTTAAAGTTTGAAAACAAACCAGTAGTTAGATGGCATCAAAGATTTCCAAAACTTTAAAAGTCACATGTAGGTACAAAATGGTCAGCATTGGCCATGTAAGTACTCACAATGCCGAGTCCATCGCACCATTCGTACACCAAAGACAATAAAAGTATTCCATCTATGGACACACACAGATCCAAATTGACCACAAACTACAGAAGGCAGTGTACTCCCCACACCTTTGCTATACTCCACCGCAAAATAAGAAACATCTGTCCTGTCCTGTTTTTTTTTGAAGTAACCCAAAAATGTATTTTCAAAAATAGCCATTTTTCCTCTACGGAAGCAAAGCTCCAAAGGTGGGACAGCAATTGCTTAGAGTCTATTAATAACAGCAGCGCATGCAAGATTTGATGGCGTTTTTATGTAGCACGAGTTTGCTTGCATCTGCGATGTTTTCGAACTACATAAAAGAGAACACTAAAAGTGTTATCGAAATATTGATACAAAAATCGTTTTAAATTCACGGTGCAAGTATCAATATAATTTACAAAATGTTGTGCTAATAAAAGTTAGCACCTTTTCTCTGTCGTAATTCTTTTAATTAACAAAACGGCTGCGAACTGATATAAAAATGCCGTTTATAAAAACAGCTGATCGCAACGACTTTAGCAACTCATTCGCTATGAAAATAAAAACAACCCCTAAAAACAACCCCCAGTGAATCAGCTGGCGAAGTTCAAAGCCGCATCCCTAATCTCAAGACACATCCTTTCTATTGCACATACGATAGAAAACAGATGTCTTAGGGTATAAATGTAAGTGAATATAATATAGTATTATAAATTATTTTTTTGATCAGCAGATGTCGTGTGCACGTGCCGTGCCTGATGTTCGAGCACCTGGCTTCGACGGTAATAATAGGGGAACGTTACACATGCCAAATGTCAGGAATTTATCCTTCCTTTTTTCTCTTTTTGAACGATCTGTTTGATCTTTTGTGGAAGCTTGCTTCTGTGGTTTTTGATGCAGAAAGGACATTTTCTATGGTTATACAAGACTTCTCATCCTTTTTAGGGTTCCGTACCGTAAAGGAAAAAACGGAACCCTTATAAGATTACTCTGTTGTACATCTGCCTGTCTGTCAAGACCCTTTATTTCGGGAACGCGTGGAGGTATCGAGTTGAAATTAAAACTATATACTCAGATCTGCGTTCCCTTGAAGCTGTGAAAAAAATCAAACTTCTAAGTTAAAGTAAAAAAAGATACGACCGTTTATGCCGCAAAAGTCGTACATTTCGACACTCTCAAGGGAATAAAAATGTATAGGGTACTTCCCGTTGACCTAGAATCATGAAATTTGGCAAGAAGCAAGTTCATGTAGCACAAGTCAAGGAAAAAATTCGGAAACCGTAAATTGGTAGTTACATTAAAAAAACCCGTGATAAACTATTTACATACCTACAAATTTTTATGGAACCTTCGGTGTCCGAATCGCACTTGACCGGGTTTTTGTTCAATATCTAATAACACAATCATCATTATTGGCAGCCCTGTTTTACTCAAACCTGATTATAAGCTTCCTTCCCTTTTGTGCTAGGTATGCTTCCCTGGTCCGTGCGAGTTTCGTCCACGTCTTCCCCGCGACTTTCTGTAGGTGGTCCGGTCCACCCATGCGTCTTCCGTATAGGACTTCAAGCTATAGCATTAACTTTAGAATAAATTACGTTAGTGCCGATTTTAAAATACTTAGATACGTTGCCTAATTGCTCCTCAAATTCAAATAGTTAAAGCAAATTCTTCGGCTTCCAAGTGTCGTGCCGAGCTTAAATATAACTCATGTCCTGGTGAGAAGAAAAGCCAGCCAGAGTTAAGGGGCTTACATGACCTAAAGCGCGGTCACTGTCGGACTGCATAGAAAAGAAAGAGAAGCGCGATGACAAACGCTGGTAAATGATTGCAAAATATGAAGCAAAATTAAAACACTAGTATTTTAGTATGTTGTTTGTAGATTAATCTGACAAAAAATCAGAATGATTGTATGTATATTAGTATGGTTATTATTGTAAAAAGAAAGTTTTTAAAGGTATCTTCATGATTTTTTTCTATCGTATCAAATTAGTAGTATTATGTTTTCAACACACTATCTACCTAGAATATATCCTGAAGAATATCATATATTTTTCTGATTTTGTTTACTGTAGTCGATCATATACTTTTTTGTTTCTAAAACTCGCGTTTTTTGTGTTTAGGTCCTGTAAGTAGTGTTGCCCAAATGCAAGACCAAGACAAGACCTTAGCCAGTCTTGGTCTTGGTCTTGCGTCAATACACCTGGTCTTGGTCTTGGTCTTGGTATTGCGCTCTCAGTCTTGGTCTTGGTCTTGGTCTTGCAGCAAGAGTCTCGCAAGTCTTGCGAGACTCTACTACTTAGACTAGACTACATTCAAATACCTATTAGTCTATTGCTCAGGGTGGCAGGGACATCGACGCGCAACCGCTTACCATGGATTCAGTACATGATTCTGGACCCTCCTGCGTTGAAATTTTTCGTCGGCTTTTTCTTAATTTTTTACGTTATAAAATCATTATTTCTATCTGACCCAATGAGATTTTTAATTAAAAAATAGTAAATTCACTTGTTTCACTTAAAACAGCAATGTAAATAAAACTCGAAAGGGCTACCTGATCAGCTGTATTGCTAAAGTTCATTTGCGAGGTCAACACTGTCTTCGCGCTCACGCTATTCTCTTTCAAATGCCGCGACAAAGGGACCGCAGCGCCAAGCGGTCTCCTCGTTTTATTAACGCACTTGAAAATAAACTTTAAAATTATTACAATAAAGTGCATAAATGCTTGAACCTGACAAAAAATGCGGAAGATTGCGGGAATCCCCGCGCGGCGTCGAGTCGGCCATGAATCCCAATGAATCTAACAGACGCGTCACATGAGGCATTTTAATCATCTACATAATTGAATGACCCATTTACTACTTTTATTTTAGATTCGTTATGAGGGGATAGTTATTTTTCTAAAGCTTCATCGATTTAAGGGGAAAGCGCTTAGGTAAATCAACCATGAACCTTAATGCTTTAGCGATAAAGTTGAAAATCTGTTAAAGAAATATGGCAGATTGTAGTAGCTTGATGTGCTGGCGTCTGTACCATAACATCGGCTGGCTTAAAAACTGCTACTAGTACTAGACCTACTCGACTCGCTCGAGTTTTAAATTTTGCTGAATAGAAGAATAATATAAACTTTGAAACATAAATACCTAGGTATAATTTCTACCAACCTACTAACGTTAGATCTGCACATTAGACTTATACAAGTATAATATAATACTCTAAGTAGATATACCTACAAGGTATGAAATGAACTTTGCTAGAAAGTTATGCTAGGTACATTTTTATCACATATGGGAACAAATTTGTAACACGCTACCTACCTACTTAATAAATAGTCGAAACATATAATAATCAAAATCAATACAATACCTGTTAGTGTTATGACGATACGGTTTTGATACTGGGGAACGTCTATCAAAATCGGGATTGAAACCAAATACCTACTATAATGCGAGACGCAAGAGTCTTGCAGGCTTAGTCTTGTTCTTGCTCAAGTCTTGCAGGGGTCAGTCTTGGTCTTGGTCTTGCTACAATAAGTCGGTCTTGGTCTTGGTCTTGGTCTTGCAAAAATGCAAGAACAAGACCAAGACTGCAAGACCAAGACCGATTTTGGGCAACACTACCTGTAAGCCCCTTAATAATCCTAATGAAAGTCAGAAGTCGGTAGACAACTATGGAATGTAGGGACAAAAATAATCTGTATTCGTTTAGACTATAATGACCATAAAGCCAAAGAGACATTCCGAAACAAATACGCAATTCAATTCGCAGAATATTTGGGTATTTCGCTTATTAGGCGAAGAATCGCATAAATATTTGTGAGCCTAGAATCTTAGCTCTTAATACAAGAACTATAGAATAAGTAATGGTTTGAACTATGGTAATAAAACACGTTTAAGTATTCCGTGTCGTAATGTGCGCAGTCTTGTTGAAATAATGTAGTTTTAAGCTTTATCTATGGACATAAAGCTTTTGTTGACACTTCGTTTCTTGTAAATAACTAGCTGGGTTTGCGACTTCACCTGCAAGGAATGTTTTAAATTATCCAGTACCTACAAAAAGTATTTAATGCTCTGCTTTAGGTTCAAATTGAAGTTTCAGGAGAACAAGTTTTTTATGAGTAGGTACATGACTATATTACGAAATAAAACTATTTGTATAAAAGTTCAAACCATTCCAACACACTGGGCCCGCATGGTGGATTATGGCCCACTCCCTCTTAAATAAGATGAGGCCTGTATCCCAACAGTGGGAAAATTATAGGCTGATTATGTATGAAATTTCAGAACTTACTGCCTACCAAGAACATTACTGCCCACCTACCCCAAAAGTATAGTAATAATTGACCTCCAGGCCGATTTTCGGCCATGGCGACCAATTTCAGCAGACTAGCCTTCAGCGCGGGTGTTATTATAGTGGACAAGTATGTGCAGAGGCACAGATGCACTCTCTCTTCCTTCACTCTCATAGTCCGATGGGACGGCATGTAGTCCGACGCGACCGGACAGAGATCAGGCGCAGGACCAACGGCTTAGCGTGATTTCCGTTTTTTTCATTTTTTTACCCCAAAACTAACGGATACATTAGGACTGAATCATTATTCGCCATGAATTGCAATTCAAACCCGCTTACAAGCATGATCTTCTGAATTTGCCGGTTCGCCAAATCGGTTCCGACTGTCAAAACTAGAAGCATAAGCTCCTTTACATCTGAAAACTAAGAATGCTTCGTACAGACGCCAGCACATCAAGCTACCCGAATCTGACAAATTTTCCCAATCAACTTTGAGCCTTACGCTTCATAGATAAAGTTGAAAATCTATTAAAGAAATTTGACAGATTGTAGTAGCTTGATGTGCTGGCGTCTGTACCAATGCAATTTATGTCAACATCACTTGGGATTGCTCGAAACAGGTTCAATACAGCCAAAGTAAGTTGTTATGACGCAACAACACCTACTAATATTCATGTAAAGCTATGCAATACAGTTGCATTGTGCACTGAGTCATCCGATAGTTCATGAGTTCAGAATTCTAACCAAGAACCCATGACCCATGACACATTTTGTTGAATGCACGATTATCTAAAAAGGATTTTACAGAGGGACTATTAAAACTCAGAAAACCGCACTGCCATCTTGGCAAGGATGAGTTTAAAATGTCAAAAATTAAAAGAAATATCACATTTTCGAAATACAACGCTGAACACAAATTTAAGTACCTAATGCAAACTATCGAAAGCTATAACAAACTGAGACAAACTTCTAGAACTGAGAGTAAAAGACTTGCCAACATCTTAATGGAACAAGGACGTTGGGCCAACTTGCACACTGGAATGCTCACTCAAAAATCTCATTCCCTCGACCAGGTGAAGTACCCCAAAACATCCGAAGCACATTACACACCCAGTAGGCAGTACTTACACCACAAAAATAAAACTTTAACAGCTATAAAAGCATCACATAAACATCGCTATTCTATTTTTTACAACAGGTAGTGAATGTTGGAGCGAAACAGGATTTTGCATGGATTCGTCGATTCGACTCCGGCGCACGTTCCCACGGTCCGCTAAACGTTCATACATATAACGTGTTTAATTGTAGAGATTTTTATAATACGCCCCGTTGGATTGTCGCTTTTACTCGTTACTTGGTCAGAGAAGTAATAGTAGGTACGATTAGGGAATTCGTGAAAGGCACCGCAAGTCGCGCAACGAGCGGTGCTTTGTATCGCGCGCGATTATATCGCATTTCGCGCCTGTTTGTAGGAGCCATAAAGGTGCTGTTTTTAATGCAGGTGCAGTCGATCCGGTTGTAATAGATTGTAACCTACTGCTAAGGCATTTGCATAACCAGTTTTCGTCAGATGATATTCAAATAGGGTTGCATTTAATGCAGACTTTGCTGTTTTACATTTTACTGAAATTGTATATGTCGACGCCTTAAAGTGAATACCTCGTAAGTGTAAAAGAAGTAACTTTTCAGGACGAAGAAAAGACTGCGTGCTGTAAAATTTTTGTACGGCGTCTTTTATGTTTTTTTAACCGACAACAAAAAAAGGAGACTCTGTATTCTTATTAATTAATATGGAAAAACCGCTTTTATACCCAGAACTGTTCGATACTATGAGATTGTCCGAAATGCATGAAATGCTACTTACGAGGAATACCTCGTAAGTTTTAAGCATTCCCGAGGTTTTCACAATAAGGCGACGATGTGTTCAGTGGGTACCGACTGAGCTAGCACAGCTATGAACGTGCCTCAAGCGCTAACATTTTTATTATAATAGCTGTTCTTTGTAAAGCATAACAAACACCGCGCTTCCTCGAATCGTGCTTTTACCGAACAGTAAATGTGACCATGTGACAACACATCCAGTCCTACTATGCAAATACGAATAACACGACAACACAAAGTTACACGGACAGAAACTTAAATGAGCCAAGAAAATGATTGTCGACTATCAAATGGGTCGGCATTACGCAATAAAGTGGTGTTCTATTGTGAGATTGTATACCAAGTTCAAACGGAAGCATTAAAATTCTTTCTACGTTCACACAAAAGAATAAGTTTTGAGAATCGACCTGATGTTCGCGCATGAGAATCGAAACACAATAGGAGCAGCACAGGGCTGCCAGTTATCTGTATATCTTGTAATCATTCACTTTGATCCAGCTGTCGTGAGTAAACGACATTTCTTTTTTTTGACATCTATGATTCACAAAACTTATGTGATAGACGTTATTTTTCTATAGCAGACAATACACCGGAATTGAAGCGTTCTTACGATATGTTATACTATAATTTACTAATATATAAGGACTATTTTGAAGGCGAGACTGTATAGTAGATTGTATGCCTTGGCATACAATCTACTATTTTTAAATTACAGCGCGGCAGCGCTGTGAAACGCGCGTGCATGACAATTTTCTTTTTTTGAAAAGGAGTTGCATAATGAAATTTAGTAAAACATAACACTCGTTTCGATGATATTATTGTTACTATGACACTGGTTATTTTAATGTTGGCAATAAGCTAACTGTTTCAGAAACTTTTATACTAGGACTAGCTTCCGCCCGCGGCTTCGCCCGCGGGGTATGTCGATAAAAACTATCCTATGTCCTTCCCCGGGATTGCATCCCGGGCATTCTATCTCTCAGCCAAATTTTATCGAAATCCGTTCAGTGGTTTAGGCGTGAAAAGGTAACATACAGACAGACAGACGGAGTTACTTTCGAATTTATAATATTAGTATGGATGTAAGACCACTGCATCACGACATCCATGTAATTACTTTGTTTACATAACTTATTTGACCTGTCTGAAGGTCATCATCAATAAGGTATGCTTCGGTAGATGCCTACATCTGTATAGGACTTTCCTCATTTTTTAATATGGATCCTTTTCGCTTCAAAATCTGGATAATCAGCCTACAATGTTCCCACTGCTGAGATACTGGCCTCCTCTGTGGGGTGAGTGGACTATAATCTACCACACAGGCCCAGTGCGGGTTGGTAGATGTCATGTCTTAGAATTTTTGGTTCTAGGACATGCCGATTTCTTCACGATGTTTACCTTCGCCGTTTTGAGAGCAGTGGTGATGAAAATATTTACACAAAGTAAAGCGCCAGCCTGGTATCGAACCCACGACCTTAGAACTCGTACAGTAGGTACCCGGCGATAAATATTGCACATCGACCTTTGGAAAGAGACAATCGGCTAATTTCGGCTTCGTAGAGCGTTATCTCTGTCGCACGAAATACAAACAGTCCGGTATCTATTAGGAGCTGTTAAAACAATTATGATTTGCTTCTTTTGATAATTATTTTTATTCTTTGTATAAAATGAAAAAAAAAAGGTAAAGGTCGATGTGCAATATTTATCGCCGGGTACTGTAAGTCGGGGCCATTACAAAAATCAATATTTGAATGTACCACTTAAATCTTTTGAGAAGTTATATCCAAGGCTTTAGGGCGCAGCAGAACGTAAATAAAACAGTTTCTGAGAGACAAAACTTACGATGACGAGCATTAGTGTGTTGGTATTATATATTCAGTTAATCCCACATCCCTGTTTAAAATTCACATGACAACCTTATTTAAAATGTCAACGTAGAATTGAACATTTGCAAATCTCATTGTAAATCGATACGCCACTCGATTCTCGCCTTTCGTTATAAGCAATAGGGGTTAAATAGTGCATCAATGAGCTAACTACCTGGTCGGAATGCGATTTTGGCATGCCGTTTTGCGCAATACGATAGAATTGCATCTATGACTGGTTTCGATTAGATCTTTGTGGGAAGAATTCGCAGTACCTGTAACTGTTTTGATTTCTATGCTTATTCATCGGTTTGGAAATTCAATATATCTACCTGCTAGCGGCTGGTTCAAAAGGGTGTAATATACGATTGGAAAGGTTGGCATTCTTTTATCTTTCACAGCTGATCTTGGCTCGACAGCAAAACAGGCTGTACCAGGTCTTATCTTCGATAGCCAGCAAGATTGGAAACAGCTTTGCGCTCTTAATACAAGTTTCAATGGTTTTTTTTTGCTAAAACCTTGTGGAATTCAGGGTAAAGGCTCCTGCAAACAGGCGCGACACGCGACGCGAATCGCAGGCGACTCAAAGGCACCGCTCGTTGCGAGACTTGCGGTGCCTTTGTGTCACGCGCGATTTTATCGCGTGTCGCGCCTGTTTGAAGGAGCCTTAATACCAATTTTCTGCAACTGAACAAAAAGATACATCTGCCATTTCTCTTCGATAAGTAGAGAGGGGAATTCCGAACCATGTAGATAATTATGTAGTTATCTTTTCTTGCTTCAATTATTTTATCTCTTTGCCCCCATACATCATGACATAACTCCATAACAGGCAACCCGTCTGACATAAAACATTTAGGTCCAAAGTTCACATTTCTAAGGCTATTATCGTAAAGCAACTTAGTATTCTTAAAAGCAGCATTAATTCCTCTCTCGTGCGTAAGCATTACGTGCAGGTGTACGCTTGCACCTTGTGCCTGCATGTGTGCCCATAACTTATGTTTCATAAGTAATTGCGCTGTTGTCGTT
The DNA here is from genome assembly GCA_963855955.1 of Luperina nickerlii. NCBI lineage: Eukaryota > Metazoa > Arthropoda > Insecta > Lepidoptera > Noctuidae > Luperina > Luperina nickerlii. Next base: position 13,355,807 of record OY979681.1, on the reverse strand, counting down.
TATCTAATAATTTATAGATTCTAGATGTCAGGCAGTTAATAAGCAATAGACAGGTTACCGAGATTTCTAGAATATTCATAGACATAGGACCTACAGCTACAGTAGAAGGGGACTCGGTTGACATTAAACGTTTTGTTCATCTTATTGCTTATTTTATCATTTATCATCGTGGTTAGTTAAGATTTATGGGATATTAATTGAATATGTTGCGTGAGTTATACGGGATTAACTGTAGAAATAAAGCAAAGTGAGGGAGTTCGTGTGTCAGAGAAAAAGCCTGAGGGACAACACAAACCTGTAGTGCGGTTTGATCGTCTAAGCTTTGATTATCTTAGTTTTTCCAGAGAGTTCGCCGAAAGTAACTCTAGATTGTGATAACAGCACTGAAATTGAATTTAAATGAGATCACTATGGCTACTGTTAGTGCAATAGGAAAGCATGCAAGACAAACCAAGGTGACTATGTTACAGTATTTTTATCTCTCGAAGCGACGCGCGCTTAACTTGTTGTAACTAATTCTGCAAACACGCTGTGAATGTGTGTGTAAGTGCAGGAGCTCTCAGTAACGTCAGACAATGGCGAAGTCGGAAGTAAGTGTGTGTGTGGGTGTGTGTTTGTGTTATGTGCTGACGCTGCTCGTCTTCTCACACACATTCACAGCGTTTTTGTACACTGAGTTACCACAAGTAAAGCGCACGTCGCTTCGTAAGAAAAATACTATACGAGTATTGAAAAAATACTTATAGGTAGTTAAGAAGATTATTTTGCAAATTCAAGCCAGTTAATTTATGCAATAAGTACTTACTTGATCAAGTTTAGAAGAATATTCATTAAAGTTGATGAGGAAAAAATTAACATCGTGGAAAGCAGAGCGTATCATGTTATCCTGTAGTTTGGTAACATGTTTCAAGATATGACAGGTAATTTTAATGAAGTCCTAGAAATATTTGCTTCAATAACTTAAGAACAACAATAACAAAATCAGCGTGCATTAGTTATTTAGTATTTTGGGATTCTATCGACGCCTTCAGTCGTGTGTCGCGCCTGTTTGAAGGAGCCTTTACTCCAAATTGATGCTTAAATATGTAAGTACTTCTGATTAACAATACATATAAGTTTATCTATACTAATCACAGATATCTATGATACTAATATTATAAAGAGGTTATATTTGTGAGTTGAATTTGTTATTTGTGGGTATCTTACGGTCTTCGGAAATAATGAAGTCCGAAGATTACCCCTAACATAAAAACTCACACAATACACCATCATCATCTTCTTAGTAGTCAAAGAATTTTCGTCTTCGGATCAGTATCCGAAAATTCTTTGACTAATGAGAAGCTTCAATATTTTTGAGTGCCATGGATGTGTTAAAACGAAGAACTACGAGACATTTTTTTTTTGTTTTATGAACCGCATAAAACAAAAAAAAAATGTAAAAAATATATGCATTTAGTAAAAAGCTGTTATTTTGAAATAACAAACAGACACTTCCATTTTATTTATTTGTATAGATGAATAGATTAGTTCGTTGTCTAAAATAAGTGTCAACGAATCAATAATCATCTCCAAACTCAGCGTGGGTGTGAAAGTGTGAACATAAATATCTCCATGATCGGAACGATCAGACACTTCACAGTTACATTTACAGAACAATTTACCTAATTAGTAATTAACTTTTTAGAAAGTGTGAAACTTACAGCTTGAATTAGTTTACTAAAAACACTTTTAAAAAGTAACATTTCCACACTTAAGATATGTGCATCGACTTAATTATCACTTAAAGATGGAAGCTTAAAAGATAAAGCTGAGCAAACACTGATCGTTTTCAAAAGATTACGGGACAATTTCGTTAAAACTTTCTTCATCAACATGTTTAAATACTGTTTTGATAATTATCGTAACGCCTTGAATTAAAAGAGAAATGTTGCCTATGTTGGGTAGTTTACATTAATTTGTTTTGATTTTAGGTTACTTATCATTAAAAGCCAATGAACGGAACCCCGTTCATTGGTTTTTAATGATAAGTTAGTTAACTCTGATTGTAGTAGTTTGAATATTTAAAGCGTAGGTAAGATTTGTTCAGAGTGATTTTTAATATGTCTACGCATTATAAAATGCCAGTTACTTATACAATGTGGAGACGATAATATATTAAAACACTACCAATACTAATGAATAGGAGTGTTTTTAAACTATCAAATAAATCCTAACATCGAAATTTAAAAGTGTTATTTTTTTTTCAAACATGCCAACTAGCTATAGTGGCCTATACTATATTCGCACGAATTTACTGGCCCGATTCGGGCGAATCGTCACCCAAGTCGCCTATAGAAAAAATAATATTATTTAAAAGATTTTTTTGACGATTCGCCCGTTTTGCGCTCGCTAGTAATCTTGTGCGAATCGACTAATAAACCGGTATAGTGACTAAACTATTAAATGTATTTGACTGTTTTTTTGTAAGCAGAATGGGAACGTCATAAGATATACGAAGTGTAATTTGAAAACATATACATAGTATGTATGTACCTAAATACTGTATGCTAGAGAGTCGAGAGTGACTTTATTTCAGCCCAAGTAAGTTTACGAGATCTTTAGAAGCAAGTTTGCTTAATCCAATTTCCTCATACAAGAGAATCCATTCCAAAGACAGAAACTAGGTTACCATAATGCAAAGGAAACCTTTTTGAGATTTTAGCTCGGGTTTAAGGCAAAAGGGATAATAGCTAATGGTAGGGGAGACCGGGGTTGGTTGACTATAGGGGTAGGTTGACTAACTATCAAAATCTCGTTCGAGGCAATAGCCTTGAGCTAACCAGTGAGACACGAGAGTCCGTCACCTCCCCCCGCTCAGTCACCGGGAACACGGCGTCGCGCACGCACGTCGTTTGAGAGAAGGAACATAATATTGAAAAACAACACACGTAAGTAATTATTTTTGACGTAATATTATTTGTAATAATGCCTATTTATTCATGGTTATTGGTTGTCAAAGCATTTATAACGAATATTTGATTCATGTTCTTTCTTTTATGTATTTTTCTATTTGATGTCGTCGCAGTTTTGATGTTATGGCATGTGGTTAAAAGTTAAAATGTGGTTCGGGGCTAGTAGACTAATGTATAATGGGGTTGGTTGACCACCTGGTCAACCAGCCCCATAATATTATGGATATTCCACACATAAAATTAAGTCGGTATTTTTGAAATTATTTCCAAAAATTATTGTTTCAGGACCATTTGAACATTCAAAAGAAAGACTAATAGAGGGAGTACATCCAAAGATGTAATAGATAGAGCATGTCAACAAGTTATCTTTGTCTGAAAAAGTATTAATTCTACGGCGAAACAGTTCGCTATAGCGTATAAAACACTCCAACAACGCCACGTCGTAAATATGACGAAAAAATTAGAAAACAATCCCGAATTATCGAAATCCGAATCAACTTTGGACAGCGTTGGCTACTATAGAAATAGACGAATATTTAGTGACGAGGAAGAGCTTGCTTTAGAGAGCAGCAGATATTTATTATGGATTAAAACCACACAAACAAAAACACATGAAAGAAACAACACACACAAAAACAAACAGAAAACAACACACAAACACATGATGAAACACACAAACATGAAACATGAAAGTTATAATATGAATTTGCAAAAAAAAAAAAAAACAAATCCTTACCTGACTCATGGAATACAAAACTGATTGCTGGTGACGATTGGTTGGGGCATTTTCTTAAACGTCAACCTACAAAAGCTTGTAAGAAGTTATTTCGTTTTGTTGTAAATACTTAATAAGAAAGTTCATTTGTTTATTTTTAGGTACCTACTCAAATTGCCTAATGTTTAAATGTCTGATTGTTTATTCTTATAATTTGAATTTTATTGTGTTTAATTAACGTGGCGGAGGATCGCCTATTGATTTCAATAAAAAAATGAGTGATACATTTTTGTGTCTTTTACCCTATTTACTCGTTGATTTTGCCCTTACAACTTCATAGGTCAACCTACCCCAGGTGAATAGTCAACCTACCCCAAGCATGGGGTAGGTTGACCAGTTTTTCCTATTATACAAAAACTGGTCTGTACTCTATATCATAATGAATAACGTGCTTTTTGCCACTTCTTTGCAAAGCTTAATAGTAAATCTACTAATTGAACCTGTTTTTAAATGAATATACTCTAAAGAAATAGAAATAGAAACCTTTAAGCTGAAACTTGGTCAACCAACCCCGGTCTCCCCTACTTTGCTGTACGAAGTAAGTAACTCTGCTAGCGAAAAAGATGTGCTACGAAAGGAACCAAATGATATACAAAACAAATCATATACTGTTTGATATACAAAAGATAGATAGATAACTAAATTACATTAAAGATAATGATTATGTAAGTATTAGAATTAATGTTCTTTTATCGAATGTAGATAACAGAGAAATTAATGTTAGAAATAAAGGAAATGTTAATAAAAATATTCTCCGTTGACTAAATCTTGCATAACATAAAATAGTTTGCTTTTATGAAAGCGAAAAGGTTTTTGGGATAAGGTAACAGGAAATGGATAGATAAATGTGTAACAGCAGGGGAAGTAAGATACATGCCTTAGATCTTAATGGAAGGCAGATAAGCAAATAATGAAAGACAAAATATTCCGAATACAGTCCCTATTAAAGAAAACCATAATCTATATTAAGGCTCGTTCACACAGGCGCGACGCGCCTGTGTGTACGAGCCTTTATACTAATAAATAATAAAGCTGAAGAGTTTGTTTTTTGAACGCGCTGATCTCTAGAACTACCAGGCAGATTTGAAAAAAAAAATTTCTTGAGGAAGGTTATATAGGCTATTTAACTTCACGCTACGGCCCTTAGGAGCCGAGTAAAAAGGCAAGAAGTAACGAGGCGATAGGATGCGACGCGTTGGGTCGCGGGCTGAAATTTCTCGCGGAAGAAGGCGGGCAGAAGCTAGCAGTATTATGGCGTAGGTAAGATCAAGAATCAGGAAATAATTCATAATATAGCCAATCCCACAGCCACTGTTGTAACAATTAAGAAAGTAATGAAGGATTGCACCTAAAGACTGACCAAGTGACTTAAGTCTGTCAAAGGTAAATTTTAAGACGCTGATGAGATCAAACGGATCTCTAATAAACAAGAATCAATTAAGCAAACTGCATTATTCACTTCCAACAAATAACAGACACATCAACACGTACCCTGACTCTTAAAACCAAAATCACCATAAAAACAGAAGAAATTCTCGAACAATTAGTGTCCATAACATATTCTAAACACATACAAACATGTGTGACATCTATACTCAAAGTATTTGAAGGTGTAACATGGCTTCATTTAGAATGCCGCATCAGTAAGGGAATTTTAAGTATCTCGACCGAAACGGACGTGACCTGGGTGATGAAGACCTTCAAATGACAGTTCGGTGTTTGGATCACCTTAGGGACGTCGAATAGTTTTGGGGTGGTACATGTATGGGGTTATTTATATTTGATGGTGTGTCAGGTTCGTTTTATTGGTGTCCGAGCAGTGCTGAGTGCTGACGTGTCGTAAAGGGTGCCCTTTCAAATAAAGCGCTTGTCATTACCTAATAGCTGACTTCAAAAATGCTGTCATTATTGTTTGGTATATTGGTTGTATCAGTCTTTGGCATAAGCAATTCCAATTATAACACCATTGATTCAAGGTACCTTCTAGATCAAGTAGTAATTACGTAGTTCCGAAAACGAAAGAACTGTATCTACTTGTGTTGAACTACAAATTGTCTTGTAAGTATACTAGGAGAGATATTAGCGATATTAAATCTATCGTCTGAGCTTGGATCAGCGCTTTACAATAATTCCTTGATCTCAGCCTGGATGCAAAACAACCATAACCATAAACATCTTTACATCGATCCTACTAATATTATGAGTATGAATGTTTATAAGCTTGGATGTTTGTTACCGAATCGCGCAAAATCTTCTGAACGGATTCGGATGAAATTTGGCAGATAAGTAGTTTGTACCCTGGATTAAGACAAAGGATACTTTTTAATTAGAACGGCTCTGTGGGATAATTTCTGATCTCCATCCAGGCAGGGAAAAGCTAGTAATGAATAATACATATTACGCACCTCTTATTAATAGATACGAGTAGCATTGTAGGTACCTACAACATTTTATCGCGTGCCTGCACATATAACTTACATGATTGGATAACATCTCGAAAACAAAACGTTTGCAGACAGAAGCAATCGGAGTGTGGATAACACGAATATTATGTTCAAACAGAAATAATAAGGTTATTGTATTAACACTGATGAGAATTACATAACATTTGTTATAAGACGAATGTAGTATTTGAGAGTTCTGTAGCGGCATTTACAACGCCACATGCGAACATGTGGATGCATGCATTTACAACATCATAGTGACGTCACGCAAAGTCCTACATCGCGCAAGCAGAGTTTACCGCGCAACTGGCGAAACTGGCGTCCCGAGATCAATCGTTGGGCAGTGACAGTTGCCCACCAGACACGACACCCGTCTGGTCTGAGGATCCCCCCTTTTCTAAATACCTCTATAGATCCTTTATAAGTTATCTCAGAAAGATCAGAAAAGTGTTCAGTTCCAATTAATTAGAGTGAACATAATAATATATAGGTGCTATTAGATGAGCCTCCCAATCGTCAGTCCATAATCATCAGTTTTTGGATTTAGGAACCTTAATTTAATTAAACAAAGTAAAAGGGACACGTTTGCCCATTTTACCTAACACTAGGTAACACCACAAAAAAGCGTAAAGTTTGATTTTCAGCGCTCGGCCTAGCGTCGAGAGTTGAAAATCAAGCAGTGCAGTGTTTCTTAGTGTAAGTGAAAACAGACAATAGTTTCGTATATGGGTAGTATGGAATACATGGGAAATTGAGGCAGACATATCCTTTGGCTTCAAATTCAAAGCTACGAGTATATTCTGAAGTGCACTCGAGTCCGCCTTTAATAAAACTTGGCAGGGTAGTTATGCAACTACCAACTGACGTCATTCTCGTGACGTAATAACTGGAATATCACGTAGGAGTTCAGGTTCTTTTGAAACTAATTTGTTTATGAAAATTACATATTTTGCGAGTCTTGCCTTCTAAGAGTTTTTTGCAAGAATGAGGTCGGAATATGTTTTTGAACGACAGAAATATTGTAATTTAAATTTTCGATGTTTTGAACGTTGACATTTTACCCGTAGGTATTTTAATGTTCGACATTCAAATATCTACCCGTACTTAGATGGGTATTTTTCATTTTGGTCAATTAACGGTGAGGTAAACTAATTTAAGGAACTTTGTACATAGGAATTTCAAGTTTTAGTTTTATAACTTTAGTAACATACCCATTTTACATTATAAGCTTTCGGTATTTTGAATATGAGTGAAACAAATATTAGGTACTTAGATTTTAGGGATTTTGAACGTAGGTTATTTTACGTTAGTTCTTTTAATTTTAGATATTGCAATACGTACGCTTCCCGACAGACAGGCGCGACGCGACTCCAGTAGAACAATTTCCATGAATTTTCATAGAAATTGTTCTACTAAAGTCGCGTCGGACTGTCGGATCGCGCCTACCTGCGGAGCCTTTACTGTAATGAGCGTTTTTATAATTTCTAATTTGATGACAATATTATCGTGGACGTCCACGGCATCACGATAAGAAAAAATCCCTAAAATCTAAATACCTAATGTTTGTTTCACTTATACTCGTATTAAAAATACCGAAAGCTTAACATGTCAAATGGATATGTTACTGAAGTTGAATGAAGTTCACTGGGTCGATTTAACTACGATACTTCTTCCCATGATATTCTGGCCCACACGCATTCGGCCAATTTTTCCACTACTGTTCCTACTCCGTGTAATGTGGGCCGCGGGCCAGAGGCCAGTTGCCCCCTAACCCATATCGTGGGTTCACGTTAGGAATTATAAAAGCACACATTCTGCGTTGAAAGCATGGTTTTGGTATTAGATAAAGTTCTGTACCAGAGAGAAAAAAAGTAGGTGCCTACCTACTTTCGTAAAAGAATATTAAAAAGTTTGCAGACGGTGTTAATAAAATGTCTACTTTACTTTCGTATTTTCCATTGGAAAAGAATCTTATTACTTAAAATGACATCCAAAAGAAACTGTAGGATAAAAAATAAAAAACCAAGCCAGCGACTTTTCTTTTAAGCTAACTAAAGAACATTCATTATTAAGTATAGTGCTTCCAAGGTTTGTCTTTGAATTCTTTACGATTTCAGTACCTACCTGCCTGCCTACTGATTTCCCAAATGTATTTTCTTTTGTTGTGAAAACTTAACTTTTCCAATCACTGTGAATGAAGACACTGCGTACCTTTTTAGTATTAGGGTATTCCTCCTCGGACTAGGGACTACAGTCTGGCCTCTGTGTCTTACGAACCTACCTACATAAAGACATGTGTGATTGGCTTTCAATGTTATCTGCCTAGCCTTTTTCTCGACTACGTTGGGGTCGGCTTCCAGTCTAACCGGATGCAGTTGAATACCAGTATTTTAAATGGAGCGACTGCCTATCAAACCTCCACAAGCTAATTACTGCGTAATACGATAACCTTTCACGGTGAGATTCTTACAGAATACATCGGCAGATGTATGAACGTAAAATAAACAAAAGGAGTTAGGATGAGGAACAAGAGAAGAAAGGAGGAGGAGGAGAAGGAGGAGGAGAAGGAGAAGGAGAAGAAGGAGGAGAAGGGAGGAAGAAGGTAAGAATCGTAGCAGGTGGCGTTCTGTAGTTTCTGTCTACCCCGACGGGAAGAAAGCGTGAGTTTTATCACACTAATATTTTAAAGGCGAAAGTTTGTGTGTGTGTGTTTATATGCTTGTTAGTTCTTCACGCTCAAACGGCTGGACCAATTTTATATGGAGGTAGCTGACACCCTGGATTAACATATAGGCTACTTTTTATTCCAATATTCCCACGGAATCGACACTTCTGCGGGTGAAAACGCGGGGCGCAGCTAGTCATGTATAAAAAATAAAATCACTCACTTGCCAACCCTATCCTTAACACCGCCATAAAACAGGCCCTTACATTGGAACAGAGTAATAAATCTCATTTCTATGACGAATGGCATTAAAGGAATTTCGGTAACCCAATAAATTGGGTGGCTGATGGCTCATGATTACACCCGGAGGGTTTTAGGGAAATTAAATAGATCACCAGGTATAAGGGTTTCGATTACCAATTGGATACACTTCCTGTTTAATGGGTCCTAAATAAGGTAATGTTTAGACCGTGCTTGTCATAAATATAGGTTTGAAAGCAGGAAGGGCCTTCACAGGACTTGCATAGACAAAATAGACTCTTAGGTATGTTTTTGTTACGACTTTTCGAATTGAGAAGATTTTTTTTAACTAGAAAGTCTATAGGTAGATAGCATAGTAGGCATATAAACAGTAATTAAGTCAAAACTGTACATTAGATATTTAAAAAAAGGTGATTGCTACGAGGTCGAAACGAGTCTGATGTCGAAATATAGTTTTTAGGATTTTTGTTCGTTTTATGGCTCTGGATGTATATTCCGGATTGGCGCAAAAGCTGATTTGGATGTTTGGCACACATATTGTTTTTAACCTCAATTAACATATAGGAAACTTTTAACCCCGGTAAAACGTTCCCGTGGGATGTTTTCCGTCATCCATGCATTATGTCTATGTAAGCCCTGCATCTTGGTCAGCGGGATTGTCCGAAAGGGTTACCGCTGGCCCGGAACATAAAGGGCTAAGGAAGGAACACGGGTGGGTTTTAGTCAGTAAGAGTCTGACACTCCCTTCCGCTCCACCCACAGCGGGAGGAGTCATTTGATGATTAACAATCCTGAAAAAAAAAAAAGCCCTGCATCTTAAGAACCACTAACTCCCAAAATACAAGCTTCACTTAGTTTGGGAGTTGGTAAATTATGTGCTGCTGTACACAACCATCAAATATCTTGTTAAATTGTACTGAACATAGATTAAGTTTTGTTGTACTTTGAGAGCGAAATAAATGTTATTATTTATTTATTGGGAAAAGGCTAGCCTTTTCCCAATAAATAAATAATAACATAAAAATAAACAAATAAATAAAAATTATCATCATCTGCCTAGGCAGATGATGATAATTTTTATTTATTTGTCAGGTTTTGCTACTTTCGAAATTGTTTGGGACGTTGACGCCGTTGTTAGGACGTGTGATGACTCTTCTAACTACAATCGGTTAATAAAGTCCAGATGTGTTTAGAAAAAATCAACGTTTTTTTTTGCTTAAAACTACCTTTTTTTTTGAAAAAAGACTAAATATGTAAAGCGGTAAGTTTATTAACTCCGTATCTGTGACTCTACTCGGCGGTAATTTAATATTTTAAGTGACCTTTGCACAATTGCACAACAATAACAAAGATTGTGGAAATCCCGGTGATTCACTTATTGAAACATAAGCTTGTCAATTGCCACTGTATCACTTAAAAATATCACATTTGACGGGATAATTGTGCAAAATAAACTTTTGATTCACCAATTACAAGTCTTTGATTCAATTAGGACCCATTTCTGGACCTCAAATTGGTACTTAACATTTTTTGGGTGCGAGTGGGTTTAAGTTAAACGATTTATATTGGTACTGATTAACTGAAATTGGCTCTTTTGGCGTCTTTGTTAAGAGAACACTTGTACTTATAAGGAAGGGAATATTCAGGTATAATTTTTAGATGTGGGGTGTTGCGCAATGGGGGGCATTGTTAAGTGTGGTAGTTTTTCCTCGAGCCACTTTTATAAGCCTAATACAAGCTTATTAAGCGTAATGAGCTTATAACTGTCGTTTTCATGGTTTTTGAGGGTGCTGAAGCTAATAGTCAAAATAAAAATCTCTGATGGCAGCTGCAATTTTTTTTTTTTCGTCTTGGGTGTCGTTTTCATCGTTTCCGTTTTTGTTGTGGTTGTAAAATTGTGTTAAACAGAAAATAGGGCCTAAAATGACGAAAACTAAAATTAATAACTAATAATTATGTTCATACTTAACATTGCTCAAAATGACGTTAAATCGATATTATCTGAACTACTCGTAATTGCGAATAAAGACAATATAATTATTATGGTTTTAGTAAGTCAAAGTTAGGAACGAATAGGGTAGTTGACTAAGAAAATATATTTAGTCCATCAGTTAGATTACTAAAAAATATTGTATACGTATTTTTTCTTTTGTCTGGCAAACAAAAAATTACGAAGATACAGCGCTTGGAAATTTCGTATGACGTCACGCCGTGCTACAAATTTTAGCACGTTATTACGTCAAAGCCCCCCACTCCTGAACTTTGATGTGATATATCTTTGTAATTTTTTATCTAATTGATAAAACAAAAAATACGTGTTCAATATTTTTTAATAATCTTACTGAGGGACTAAATCGAATCGATTTATTTTTACCCAGGCAACATCCCTATTAAGTGATTTGGCTTCATATAGATTTTAAGTCTTTCTTCATAATTCAATTAAGTATTAAACTTATTGCACGACTCATAATGCGAAGCATTAGAGAGTGCTTTACCATCGACATTTTTTTCGCCTCCTTTCTATTGGAGCGTTCTATGTAAACGAATACAATATAAGTCAATCTGTCAAATGTCAAGTTTATGTCATTTGACATTGAAGTTTGAGACAAAACTATCTCTATCTCTGTCTCTGCTAATGGCTGTCGATGTGAAACCTACTCTGGCTCTCTGAGATAACAATAATATTTAATCCAAGTATTGAGTTTAGTTTTCGCCATAAAACTATCACTTTCTGCAACTGTTTCTATTGTTACAAGATACTCCTGCTAGTACACAGAACCGACTTAATGTATATACCATTGTGGAGATTAATTGTTTTTTTTTTCAAAAATGTATTTAATGCAGTTGAAACGAAGAACACATCAAAATATTTCTAAAACAAATCCCGCCAAAACGGCTACTTTTTATTCCGATATTCCCGCGGGATCGACATTTACGCGGGTAAAACCGCGGGGCGCACAGCTAGTGTAACATATTAACTGTCATTAAACTTGTGAAACCCGAGCAAATATAGTTAATGCCTTCGTAAAAGTATTATAGCCAGTCAGAGGGACTGACTGGTCAGGGTGCACCAGACGTACATTTAAGAAGAAGAAAAAAAAACGTTTTAAATAAGTAAAGAAAAAAATTAAAGAAAAATCGCATTGCCAAAAAGAAGAGACACCTATGCGAGGCCAGAAAGGCTCTATCTCAGCATAAAGTTGCGATAATTATATTAAAAAAAAAACTGCAGCGCTGGCATTCCGCAGTTTATTCTAATGCACCCGAAAGGCTGACATTGATATGACAACAGTGCACTTATCGCCTTAGATAATATCAACCATTTCAGGAAACAACGGGCTGCCACATTAATACGCTCATGAATCAGGTGAGTCACTGTACGTGACTGTACTTCGTTTAAAACAGCCAATCTGTGATGCGTGCGACAGTATCCTTGTGTACATTCGCGCACGAAATCAATTTAGCATGGAATTCTCAAAGTTACGATAAATTTGCCCGCTTTTATGGAATACTAATTTTATCCTTTTTTTTTTGTTTAGTTGTTTTTAATTCACTTTGATGACAGATCGTGCGTAGTAAAGTGTTCTAAAAGAATGCATTAAGAATGACAATAAGTACCTTGTGACTATAGTTTAGTTTGATTGGATAACTAGGGAATATTTTAAGTTGTTTATGTGACATTGGACGTTTGAATCAAGATATTCAATGTTTTATCGCATGACACACGTTGAATATTGAGCGTGATTCCTAGTAAACGAATGAACACAGGATTCCTTTGCGTAAGACAAAAACTTTATAAGTAAATAGTTTTAATGGGACTACATGAGCTAAAGCGCGGTCACTGTCGGATTGCATAGAAAAGAAAAGGAACACGATGACACAACGCTGGTAATTTATTGCAAAATATGAAGCAATTATCTATTTACAAAAAATCTATCGCTTGCACTAAAAAATTAAAACGTGCTTTAGTACGTTGCTTATAGAATAATCTGACAAAAAATCAGAATGATTGTATATATATTAGTAGGTATGATTTTTGTTGTGAAAAGAAAGTTTTTATAGCCATATTCCACATATCAAACAATTCTCTTCGCTTCACAAAATAAGCCGACATCTCTTTTTTCTAATTTACCGAATACCTCTCTGTATTTGAATGTACCGGAGCTAACTAAGCTGGGAGTTCATCACAGGAGTGGTTAACCATTTGTAACAATACCCCAACCCCAGGGGAAGCCTGTGTGGCTTGAAACGAACCCCTGATAAAAATGTGCATATTAAACAGCAGTATTTTTTTTTGAAAATTAGGAAAATTCCACGGTAATTCTTCATGATACGATAACGGTGTCCGGGGCAAATGTTAGCATTTTTCATTTTAATGATTTTCGTAATAAGAAAGAAAACAATCTCGTTTTCTTTTAATGATCTTTGCGTTTCGTAACAAGGAAGGCGAGTGCGTAAATAATTAATAATTATATCTGTAACAATATTTACTTCAAAACGAAAACAGATTTATTATGATTGTTCGTACGGCTACAAATCAAGCTATACATAACCATAATCATCAAATGACCCCTCCCGCTCTGGGTGGAGTGGAAGGGAGTGTCAGACCCTTACTGACTAAAACCCATCCGTGTTCCTTCCTTAGCCCTTTATGTTCCGGGCCAGCGGTAACCCTTTCGGACAATCCCGCTGACCCGGGGATAACCATAAGGTGACTTCTGATTGTACGAAAAATCTTATACAATGCGTGGTCAACTGTAACTGGAAATATTATAGCTTGATGTGTCGCCGTGTATACAAGACTACAAATATTCAAAATGTTAACACAATAAATACTTACGCAAATAAAAAAAACCCAACATCTTCAGTTATCATCCCGATGACAAATTCCTATAAAATGTTAATTAAAGACATCTTGCAAGACCAAATCCTCACACCCGCCTGCCTAGCCTTTTCCTAACTATGTTGGGGTCGGCTTCCAGTCTAACCGAATGCTACTGAATACCAGTATTTTACATGGAGCAACTGCCTATCTGACCTCCACAGCCCAGTTACTGGGTAATACGATACGATACCTCTTGGTAAGAATGTAGGATGTCAGACTTTCGGGCTTCTTACTACCCGTAACGACTGCCAAAAATCCACGAATGACAGCCGGGACCAACGGCTTAACGTGCTTTCCGAGGCACGGAGGGGTCACGGTATGTAAAGATGGTCACCCATCCAATGATCAACCGCGGCAAGCGTAGCTTAACCTTTAACCTGATCGATCGACCTGTGCGGCTGTTATTATTTTTCCACGGGCCCCTCACACGATACGAATAATAATATCAAAAGACACCATCACAAGTCCAAAACAATAGGCATACGCGAGACAACAAAGCTTACATTTATGCAATTAATACAGATATTCCATATAAATGCTCCTTTTAGAAACAAAGGTAAAGAGGGAAACAATTGTTCCTCCGTATACAAAGAACAATGGTCCTTACTGCGGTAGACTGTTGGTTATCGTAGGTGGAAACATCAATTGTTTTTGTTGGTGATGGAATTATTGTCAACGGACAGTTATGACCACCCCGGCCTGAAGTAGATGCCTGACATGTCAGGTAAGTAGGTAAGGAAAGTAAGAATAAACAAAGCAACATTTATTATATAACAAATAAAATAAGATACCTATAATATAATCTCTCTCTGTAAATACGTAAGTAGGGTATGAGTATGATTCTCAAGAACATTTTCATGAAAGCTTTTTCGTTATATTAGGTACTAGAGTATTTTTTTTTATCAGGATATTTCCAGATGCAAATTAATGTCCTCTCTGTTAGACTTTCTACACAGATCAACAGAGACAAACTTACAACCTGGAATGAGATTGCATGATATAAAATTCAAAGTCCTGACTGACTGATATATCAACGCACAGCCTAAACCGCTGGTCCTAGAGACATGAAATTTGGAGGGTGGGTTCTTTGTGAAGAATGGGTACTTATCCACTAAGAAAGGTTTTTTAGAAATTCCACCCCTATGTAAATGGGCGGAGGGTGAAATTTCACGCGGACGAAGTCGCAGGCAGAAGCTAATTGGAACATGATATTCCTACAGGGCGTAGAGGTGCAACAAATGTAGGTATACATACTAATATTGTAAAGAAGTAACTTTTTTGAGTTTGTATGTAGGGGGTAATCTTCGGAACTACTGATCCGATTCCGAAAATGTGGACGAAGTCGCGGCAAGCTGAAGTGGCAGTGGACTGGCCATGACTGTTGATGGACCGATGGTCGGTGGAGCAGACGACTCCTGGAGTGTAGACCACGTATCAGCAAGCGTAGTGTGGGACGCCCCCCAGCTAAATTGACCAAAGACCTTACCAGGCTGGATGAGGAAAGCGGAGGATAGGGTGTTGTGGCGAAGCCTGAGAGAGGCCTATGTCCAGCAGTGGACTGCGATAGACTAAGTTGATTGAAGTCACGGGCAAAAGCTAGTCTATACTAATATTATAAAGCTGAAGAGTTTGTTTGTTTGTTTGGTTGAACGCGCTAATCTCTGGAATTACCAGTCGGATTTGAAAAATTCTTTTTGCATTTGATAGCCCAATTCTTGAGGAAGGCTATAGGCTATTTAACATCACGCTATGATCTTTAGGAGCCGAGCAAAAAGAAAAAAGTCAGAAAGGACGCTACGCAAAAACGAAGTAATAGCTCGGGCAGGCAATGCGATGCGACGGGGTGGGTCGGAGTAACATGAAATTTCACGCGGACGAAGTCGCGGGCAGAAGCTAGTATTCAATAAAAAATTAAATTTCGAAAATCAACCCTTGTGCGGGTTGTTGTGTACACGAACAACGTAACATGTTAAGGCTCCTACAAACAGGCGCGATACGCGATATAATCGCGCGCGACACAAAGGCACCGCTCGTTGCGCGACTTGCGGTGTCTTTGCGTCGCGCGCGATTTTATCGCGTGTCGCGCCTGTTTGAAGGAGCCTTTAAAGCTGGCTATAAATACATTTGAAACAAATATCTAGCGTAAATTCAACTAAGAATAGTGCATCTGCATGCAAATTCATGTTTGCGGTTTAGAAAACGCATTGTTGAAACAAAATATAGTATAGGAAAAGTATTCAATGCAAATAACTTTGCTCGTTACATGCGGCCATGAAAGATTCATCACACGTTGGGTACGGAATTATTTCAAAGAATTTAATAATGACTAGCTGTGACCGCGAGTTGGTTGCTGCGGCTTGGACCCGAACGCAAAGGATAGTGGGCAAAAATGTTTGGACGGTACACCCAAGTCCGCCACAGCTTAGACTACTTTTGTTTGGAAGGTATCACAGCCATGTTTCTTTGTGCCAATGTGCATCAAATTCTGTCCATGGGTTCTCCGTTTATTTTAAGTCGAATAGGTTAACTTACTGAGCATTATTGAAACAAGCATAACATATAAAACATTTCTTTTATTGCAATTTAACAAAATACTTTCAATAATTGCAGTAATGACTAGAGTTGCCGCGAATAGTGTTTATAGCGAATAGTCGAATACCGATTAATCGCCATTCACTTTGGCGAATAGTCGAATAACTCGACATTACTATTCGACATAAAAAAAACATTAAACACATTAAAAATATTTCTAATTTCTTCTAAGGTTGGAAAGGTGCAGAAAAAATTGTTTTTTTGCACCACAATCTGCCTCTGTTGGATTTTAAATATTAATTAAAAAGCCTTACTAATTTAATTTCATGAATATGATAGGCACAGGCACATATTACAGATAATAATAGATAGGTATTGTGTATTGTTTTATTAAGGAAAATAATTTAAAAAATGATTATAGTTCTTTTGTTCGTTAAAAGTTTATTTTCGACGACTATTCGCCGAATGCCGAATAATACTAGCCATTATTCGGTATTCGACGAATATCAAAAAAATGACGAGTAATGCCGAATACCGAATAATAGCGAGTATTCGCGGCAACTCTAGTAATGACTTCGGGGATATTTTTTAATACGTCATAAATAAAAATGCTTATTTTGTTAGATGTTTCGAGTCATATTTAATATACGGCTGGCGGAGTTGGGTGTATTTTGCCCACAGTCCTTTGATTTCATGGGTTTTTATTTTTTGCGCGATATAGTAATTATTAAAAAAAAAAGTAAGTTAATCCTTAGAACACTAGGTTAGTCACTCCTTACTACACTTGTATAACTTCTTACCTTTGGTTTAATTTCAACCGTTACAAGTTTGGTTCTAAATTACGAGTTATTTGAAAGTTCTTAGTTGTTTATTTACATTAAGGCGCTACCGAAAATAAATCGTAGCGACTGATCTACTAAGCGAGCGAAAGTGATGCAATTAAATTTGAATCGCAAAAGAAGAGAGATGGTTAAAATGTGCGTTCGCTCGGAATAAAACGACGTATGTGCCAAAACGAATTTACACCTTTTTTAACAAAATAAATTAATTAAATTTAAAACTTCTTTGATTAAACTTTGATATCATAATTCTCTATGTTTTAAAGTAAATACCATTGTATAACTCTTCAGAGTTTCGCCGTGATGTCGAAAAAAGTAAAAAAAAAATTGATATATGTTGTAAAATCTATTTGGAAGATACTTTTTGTTAGGTTTTATGTCATTTGTAATGTCGATAAAAAGATATTCGAAATTTAATATGCTTGTAACTTGACGTTTGAATAGCAACCATCGTACAATGTTTTCTGAGTTTTTCTTTTCCTTTCTTATTTCCCTATTTCCACGAACGTGATTCTTCATATCTATTATCATACCTATTACAATCACAACACGTTATCAGCACGAAGCTTTGTATATTTTATCTACGATCGAATTTAAAAGGAGATTGGTGGTGAAAATATGTCGTCTGCAGTTTCTGGTATGTCACTAAATGGTATTCCGATACTTTGTAATAGAGAAGGATACACTGTGTGGAAATTTAAAATGAGAATGCTATTAATCCATGAAGGATTGTGGGAAACCATAAGCGGAGTAGTTGTCGAAGGCAATAAGACGGCCGACGATGTACGGAAGGATGAAAAGGCTCTTTCTAAAATATGCCTTACTGTGGATGGCGCTGCTATTTCGGTTGTTCGACCAGCTAAGACCGCAAAGCAAGCGTGGGATGCTCTTATGAAATCCTACGAGGATCGAAGTTTGGGTCGTAAACTGTCGTTGGAACGTAAGTTGTACAGGTACACCTTATCTGACTTTTCTAATTTAGAAGCTTACATAAATGCAATAACTACAACAGCACTAGACCTGGCCGATATTGGCAAAACTATAGAAGATAGTTCTTTAGCAGCTATTATATTGGGAGGTCTAACGTCTCGCTACGAGCCTATGATAATGGCGCTTGAGAATGGGAGCGTTGAAGTCACAACAGATTTGGTGAGGACTAAGTTGTTGAGTGAAATGACGAAGGAGACTAAAGATGATGTGGCTGCGTTGAATGCTAACAGGCAGGTTATTTGCTATCGTTGTAAGAAGCCAGGTCCTAATTGTCCTCTCAAAAAGAAGGAGAAAAAGGCAAAGGCGAGTTGCTCTATAGAAAATTGTTCTAAAGATAAGGGAATGAATGTTTCTAGTTCAGGGAATATGGATGCATGTGTCACGGAATTGGCTTTGGATGGTGTCAAGGAATTGGCTTTGTCTGCACCAAGTATTCAGATGTCTGAGAAGTGGATTATCGACTCTGGTGCGTCTACTCACATGACTCCACATGCTGAATGGTTTAATAGTTACCGACCCTGTGATGGGAAGATAACTGTAGCAAATGGTAAAAGTTTGCCGGCTGTGGGTTTAGGAGATGTTGCTATTGACACAAAAACCGATTTCAAGAAGATTAAAAATGTTGTACATGTTCCTGGCCTAGATTGTAATTTACTCTCAGTCAAAAAGGCAGTAGAGAAAGGTTTCTCGATTGTTTTTGATACGAATGGCTGTAATTTTTATTATTCTAATGATGTTTCTTTTATAAATGATCCTGTTTTACATGGTTCTATTTGTGGTGGATTGTACACTTTAGATTGTACAGTAAAACCGCAAGGTGTTTCAGCTTATAATGTTCACACTAATATGTCCCAGTTTCAGCTTTGGCATAAGCGTCTAGGACATCTCTGCCGTATTGGTATGGATCTACTCAAAAAAGGTCTAGCTGTTGGTGTTGAGTATACTGAGGTTGACAAAGAACCATGCGTACCTTGTGTAGAAGGTAAGCAGGCCCGGAAGCCTTTCAAAGGGATAAAGTATAAGAAGGCTTCGTCACCATTAGAATTGGTCCATACGGACGTTTGTGGTCCACTGACCACTGAATCTTTTAAAGGTAATAAATACTTTATTATTTTTGTAGATGATTATACACGTTTTATATCCCTTTATTGTATGTCATCTAAGACAGAAGTTCAGAAGTATTTTTGTGCTTTCCAAGCACTTGTTGAGAGACAGACTGGCAGTAAGATTCAAACCCTTCGGTCAGACAATGGTACTGAGTATGTCAACAAGGAGCTGACAGATTATTTGCAGGCTCAAGGGATTCGACATGAAACCTCTGTACCATACAGCCCTCAACAAAATGGGGTAAGTGAACGTTGCAATCGTAGTATTGTGGAGAAGGCCCGTTCCTTGCTAGCACATAGCTCTCTGTCGAAAGCTTTTTGGCAGGATGCTGTTGAGACTAGTGTTTATTTAAAGAATAGGTCACCTCATCGTGCACTTGATGGTAAGACGCCATATGAAATGTGGTGTGGTAGTAAACCCGACCTGTCTCATTTAAAGGTGTTTGGTTGCCGAGCTTTAGTTCACGTGCCTTCATGTCAGAGAACTAAGCTTGACATGAAAACTTCTGAACATATCTTTGTTGGATATTCAGACGATCCAAGGAGTTATTATTTCCGTAGCGCGGAAAACCCTCGGAGGTTGATTAAGTCACGGGATATTACGTTCTTTGAAAATAATTTTTCAGGATTGAAGGATAAATCTGTTCAGCCTGAAGTTGTTGTGAGCCCTAATGTCATTAATCTTTTTTCACAAACTTCTTCAGATACCACATCGCCACAGGAGATTTCTATCTCATCTGCTTCTATTTCTTCACCTACTTCAGAAAGTGTGGACATGGAGGTAGAGCAAATTGACGATTTTGTGGACGCGACTGATGAAGCTGGTGGGGTTGGCGACACAGAGTCTCTACATTCAGGTGAACAACGTGATCTGTCCTTGGTTCCTTCAGATGAACCCAACGATGTATGTCCTGAGAGAAGATATCCTAATAGAGTACGTAAACCTCCAGATTATTATTCATATGGCACTCACGGTGTTGATTTGTTGTGTGATGATCCGAAAAGTTATCGTGAAGCTATTAATAGCGATGATAAAGATAACTGGATTTCCGCAATGAAGGATGAGTACAATGCCTTATTGAAAAAGCAGACTTGGACATTAGTGGATAAACCAAATAAAAAGGTTATACCATGTAAATGGGTATTCAAGGTAAAGAGGGACGCGAACGGTGCAATAGTTAAGCATAAGGCGCGACTAGTTGCGAAAGGTTTTAGTCAAGTTTGGGGGACTGACTATAACGAGACTTTTGCCCCTGTAGTTCGAAATTCATCTCTACGTACGCTTATAGCGTTGGCGGCAGAAATGGATTTAAAGATCCAACACATGGATGTGGATACCGCATTCCTCAATGGGGACTTAGAGGAGGAGGTGTACATGCAACAGCCTGAGGGATTTGCTGAGCGCGGGGCAGAAGGTAAAGTCTGTTTGCTCAGAAAATCAATTTATGGTTTGAAGCAGGCAGCTCGAGCCTGGAATATCAAATTGCATCAAGTTCTATCGAAAATTGGCTTTGCACGAACATCTGCGGAATCATGTGTTTACTTGAAAAAGTTTGGTAATGAAATCATAATACTTGCAGTCTATGTTGACGATCTAATTGTCTTTTACAAAGAAAAATGTTTGTTTGACGCTGTCAAAAATGACTTAGAAAAATTTTTCTCGCTAAAAGATTTAGGTGCATTATCATATTGTTTAGGCATAAATATTAACCGTGTTGACGATAAAATCATGGTCAGTCAGAAGACCTTTATTCAGGCAGTGTTGGAGCGGTTTAATATGAGAGATTGTAAGGAGATGTCTACACCTTTGGAGAATAACAAGTTGGAGAAAGGTAATCCATCATCTCTTGGTGAATATCCTTACCAAAACTTGATAGGATGTCTCATGTACCTAGCTGTGAATACGAGACCCGATATAGCTTATGCCACAAGCTATTTAAGTCAGTTTAATAACTGTTACGATAAGAGGCATTGGTTGGCCGCTAAAAGAGTGTTACAGTATTTGAAGGGTACTATGGATTACTGTATTACTTACAGGAAAGTCGGTAGACGTTTGTGTGGATTCACGGATGCTGACTGGGCGAACTGTGTACATGACCGTCGGTCGTACACTGGTTTCTACTTCACGCTAGCGGGCGGACCTATTAGCTGGGAGTGTAAGAAGCAGCCGACGGTAGCCTTATCGTCTACAGAAGCTGAGTATATGTCCTTAACCAGTTCTGCAAAGGAGGCTATTTTTCTCAGACGGTTAGTGTGTGACATTACTGGTTTTTCTGATAGGGTGTTGCTATACAACGACAGTCAAAGTGCACAGAAACTTGTGCTAAATCCAATCCACCACAATAGAACCAAACACATTGATACGAGATATCATTTTATTCGTGAAAAGGTTACTGAGGGTGTTATAAATATAAAGTTTATACCTACGGATAAAATGACAGCCGATGTTTTAACCAAGCCCTTAAGGCGCATAGCTCATCTTAGGTGCGTTGTTAATATGGGTTTAGTGATAAACAAGTAGAATAATCTTCTATTTATTTATTTTTCGTCGGTTTATATTTTGTATTTGTGTTTAGTCTGGTAGTAATGTTTTATTATTTTCTATTGTGTTTAGCATTACTACTTTATCTTTTTATTTCCATTAAGGGCGGATGTTGTAAAATCTATTTGGAAGATACTTTTTGTTAGGTTTTATGTCATTTGTAATGTCGATAAAAAGATATTCGAAATTTAATATGCTTGTAACTTGACGTTTGAATAGCAACCATCGTACAATGTTTTCTGAGTTTTTCTTTTCCTTTCTTATTTCCCTATTTCCACGAACGTGATTCTTCATATCTATTATCATACCTATTACAATCACAACAATATAACATTGCAATTTTTTTGTATCGAGAAAAATTCATTGAATCGTGTATTCCTTTTACATGATACTAGACCAAAGAAACAAAAACATATACCAAAATGTTAAATCCCTATTCCACATTTATTTACTTAACAAGTTCCACGAAATTGAAAAACCAGATTTTTTCTTTTCAATATATCGCCTTAAGTATTTCGCTTTCATTAAAATAGATTTCGGAGAAGTATATGTTAGATTAATTACGTAACTGAACTCACGCCTTCTTCCCATGTGGGTAAGCAGAAACTACAGAAAGCCACCTATGTATACGATCCTTACATACTGCTTTTGCCTCGTTTACATTCACACATCAGTCTTAAGGGCTCCCTCAAACAGGCGCGCCACGACACGCGACACAAAGACACCGCAATTCGCGCAATGAGCGGTGTCTTTGTGTCGCGCGCGATTATATCGCGTGTCGCGCCTGTTTATAGGAGCCTTTACACGCACGCCGGCTGCAAGTACTACGTACGGTGCGTGCCACGTAAGAAGTGACTTGACCCCGCCTCCCCCGCCTCTTTCCGCCGCCCCTATGACGTCCTGTCCCGTCCCGCACTCAAACCTCATACCGCTAAAGATATCTAAAATCGTGTTCTGCGCATGTCAGACCACGTGGTGTGTCAAGTCCCTTCTTACGTGGCACGCATTGTACCCGACCTTTCTGAAAAACCTATCCAGTAAGCACCCTAAATGCGTAACACATTATTAACCACAATCTGAATAATTTTGAAAGATATTGCTAATCCATTGCATTATATGTTCGAAAAAACTGTGTGCTCAACAGTGTAAATAGCGCAATGAATGTTGTTGAACTGTCAAAATGAAAACCATTGCTACTGATAGTGTATTACGCAATTGCCCCGCTGGTCACTATTTATAAATAAGTACAGTGCGTGCCACGTAAGAAGAGACTTGACCCCGCCTCCCCTGCTCTTTCCGCCGCCCCTATGACGTCCGGTCCCGTCCCGCACTCAGACCTCATACCGCTAAAGATACCTAAAATCGTGTTCTGCGCATGTCAGACCACGTGGTGTGTCAAGTCTCTTCTTACGTGGCACGCACTGTAATACGGGCTGGTGTCCATAAAAAAAGCATAATTATATTTACGCTTACGGTAAGACCGTCATCAGTTAGGTACTAATTACCAAGTTAATATTTCCAACATCACAACCAATTTTATAACTCGTGTTATCAATCTCAATTTCTATAATTAATAAGTATCGCATTAATTATTCAAATCCAACCGCAAATCTGATTCCCAGGGGTCATAACGTTAAGTACTTAAGTGACTAGGCACCGGCTTAAAAGCTTTAACGTAACGAAAATAAATTATAAGTTAAATAAATTTTAAGTTAAGGGTATACCGTCTAATAGCCTTTGACCGTGACCATTTAAAATACAAAGGTGACCTACCTAGTACTCACTCCGAGATGTGAGTATTTTCTACAGTTTAAAAAAATTGCTAAAAATATTAAAGTCTATCTATTTGCAAATGGACTCCCCTCAGGCTAATATTTGCAAAGGACCTTTGAAAATTTGAAAAATGGTAAAATGACGGATTAGACCTTTTTGTCCCACAAAGCAATGATAATTAGTGGAAAACAGGGACGTCAACATTGTGGGGCAAGGTAAAAAGACGGCATAGCAAATAAAACTTCGATATTGTATTTATACTTATTACTTTTGTACGTGTATCGGCAAGCGTAGTGTGGGACGCCGCGCAAATACGTGTAGATGGACCAACTGCGGAAGGCGGAGGACAGGCGTTGTGGCGTAGCCTGGGTGAGGCCTATGTCCAGCAGTGGACGGCGATAGATGAGTTGATTGACTACTTTTGTTTGGAATTTAATCGAAGCCTATGCGCTGGAACAACATATTATATAAAGGCTCCTGCAAACAGGCGCGACGCGCGACACAAAGGCACCGGTCGTTGCGTGACTTGCGGTGCCTTTGTGTCGCGTGTCGTGTCGCGCCTGTTTGAAGGAGCCTTAAATCGAAAGAAATAAACATTAATTTATTGCCATGATTTATCTGGTTACAAAACTCTAATTTTCAGCAGCCCCTCAGGAACTCCTGGCTAGTAGATTAGCGAATCATCTCACGTTTGGTCGGTCGGAGTGAGGAGATGGCAGCCGTCACGGTTCGGTAGTCAGGACGTTGACACGTCTATCGAAAGCCGCAAACCATTGTTTCTACAGAAAAACGTTTCTAGTTTGCGTTTTGGTTTCGTGTAACGTTGCGGTAATTGTTATGGGTTTTGTGCGAGTTTTTATATTAATCGTTAAATATTGTTTTAATCTTTTTGTTTTTGTGTGTTAAGTACTATTTAGAACACAAATAAATGAGACATTTCATTATCAGTCGTCACGGGAACACCAAAAATCTGACAAATAATCTAACCAAGAAGTATCATGTTACCTAGTAACTGAGTTGTGGAAGTTAGATAGGCAGTCGCTCCATGTAAAATACTGGTATAAGACTAAAAGCCGAACCCAACATAGTTGGGAAAAAAGCTAAGTAGAAGAAGAAGCCAAGATACACACGAACTGTCTAGTTTGGGGCTCACTGGCAAATAGTATATTGTAACCTAACTGTAGGTAATATTTTAAGCTACCCATATCGACTCAACCAGCTATTCACCTGTGAACCTGTTTACTGTATTACCTGGACAATAAATATTTTCTATTCTATTAGAAAATATCTACGCAAAAGCAACATGTGTGTCGTGTCACCGTTTTTTTACAAAGATGAGGAAACCAAAATCACACTAAGTGAGCACTTCAGGCTTTATACTCGACGCCCGATTCAACTCCAATTCCTAAGCTTTAAGAACATGAACTAATCTTTTATTTGCGTGCAGATAAAATGAAAATAAATGACGATCACAAGCCATTCGCTTTGTTTTAACCGCGACATTACGATGCCATAAACGCTTGAAATCATTCAATGTACCGTTTAACGTAAAGTGGAAATCAGAGAAAACATTTTCCTCGCAGCATGCAACCGTCATATACAGTTACGTAAGACAAAATATCAGTGATACTGCAAGTGAAGTACCATATTGAGTTTGTCCTAACGCAAAAGTAATGACAGCTATATTGCTGACAAAGTACCTACTGGATAGTCTAGTTATCTAGAAGATGGCCTACGTTTGAGTTGAGGTGCATGATTACTGACAAATGCATGCACTGACTGGATAGGTCCACTCAATCTGTGTGGTTCATTCCTCAAAAGACCATCCCAGACACCAATCTATGTGGTCTTCACATGATCTAACCAAGATTATGTCTGAACTTTAAAAGAGACTGTGACCTCTGAGTTTGTTTCGGCCTTTCGTCTTAGAGTAGTCAGATAGGAAACGCCGACCTCATCTAGTTTAAAAAAATATGATTGACGTGTAAAAGTGTTTGTAAGTACAGACGCCAGCACATCAGGCTACCCGAAACTGTCTTTACCCAATCAACTTTGAACCTTATACTTTAGCGATAAAGTTGAAAATCTATTAAGTAAATAAATTTGACAGATTGTAGTAGATTGATGTGCTGGCGTCTGTACAAACCTACTTACAGAAATACAATAATTTAGCATTTACTATATCTACAGAGCTTACTGACATAATCTAAACTGTAGGTTCTCAGCATGGGCGATAACGCCCCCAGATGAGCGTTTAAAAGTTTAAAAGACTTTCAGGGGGCAGTAGAAGACCCAGAGAAAACTATATACCTATCCCATCTCACTATATATATAAGCGTGCCAATAGCCGTTTCAGATTCGCGACAGATGGTAAGTAAAAAAAATGGGGGCTCTAGAAAAAATATATTCTCAAAGTGGGCAAAATAAGGTTGAGAAACTATGATCTTAAGGGGGAAGCGCAAAGGTAGCCCGCGAAATTCAAATTTTCTTCCGTTTTTTGCAATTTGCTCAGTCATCAACACAACTCTCTAAGACCACGTAAGTCCAAAGAATGATGATTTCATGAAACAGTTATTCTTTGGACTTACGTGGTCTTAGAGAGTTGTGTTGATGACTTTAATGATTATAATTCTGTAAATACATATTTGTTACGGCCGCGAATCATATATTAATCAACATACAACTTAATACTGACCAGCAAATTGCAAAAACCTAAAAAAAAATTAAATTTCGCGGGCTACCCTGGCGCTTTCGCCTTAACTAATATTATAAAGTATATTTTTGTTTTTTACGCTTACACGCTAAACATCTGAACGGGTTTGGATGAAATTTGGCACAAGGGAGCATGACTTGGATTAGGATACTGTATATCCCGATGTTCCCACGGGACTTATGTGGGTGAAACCGCGGGTTGATAAACAAGAACATGTAGATTTTTTTAATGGACGTTCTCTAAATGGAGTACTTACCTAATCCTTGCATAATGAAAATATGTATCTTTTCCTTGTTTAGGGAAGTCTTTGATCTTAGGAATCCTTGGCAACAAGCCTTTTCTTTTTTTTTTCATGATGGGAAATCATCAAATGACCCCTTCCGCTCTGGGTGGAGCGGGAGTGTCTGACTCTTACTGACTAAAACTCACCCGTGTTCCTTCCTTAGCCCTTTATGTTCCGGGCCAGCGGTAACCCTTTCGGACAATCCCGCTGACCCGGCAGGCTTCGGCCCTAACGGGCCCGTTCGATTGAAAAGAATCCATTGTATCGACTCAGATTCGAACCATCGCATCACCGAACGTCGTCATACTCATACCCGGCAGTTTGACGAACTAGCCTGCCAGCCCATTAGTGTTGCCCAAATGCAAGACCAAGACAAGACCCTAGCCAGTCTTGGTCTTGGTCTTGCGTCAATACACCTGGTCTTGGTCTTGGTCTTGGTATTGCGCTCTCAGTCTTGGTCTTGGTCTTGGTCTTGCAGCAAGAGTCTCGCAAGTCTTGCGAGACTCTACTACTTAGACTAGACTACATTCAAATACCTATTAGCCTTAGCCTATTGCTGGGTGGTAGGGACATCGACGCGCAACCGGCGCAAGCGCTTACCATGGATTCAGTACATGATTCTGGACCCCCATGCGTTGAAATTTTTCATCGGCTTTTTCTTAATTTTTACGTTTTTTTCTGCAATTTTTTTTACTGTAAACTGTATAAAATCATTATTTCTATCTGACCCAATGAGATTTTTAATAAAAAAATAGTAAATTCACTTGTTTCACTTAAAACAGCAATGTAAATAAAACTCGAAAGGGCTACCTGATCAGCTGTATTGCTAAAGTTCATTTGCGAGGTCAACACTATCTTCGTAGTTCGTACCTACGCTATTCGTTTTCAAATGCCGCGACAAAGGGACCGCAGCGCCAAGCGGTCTCCTCGTATTATTAATACACTTGAAAATAAACTTTTAAGTTATTACAATAAAGTGCATAAATGCTTGAACCTGACAAAAAATGCGGAAGATTGCGGGTATCCCCCCGTGCGGCGGCGGCGTCTTTGTCGGTAAATTATCAAATAAGTAGGTACGTAATACACTGACCGACCAACAGTTTATTTGCGGAACGTCATATTTTGCCAATCAACCATGAACCTTAATGCTTTAGCGATAAATTTGAAAATCTGTTAAAGTAATATGGCGGATTGTAGTAGTTTGATGTGCTGGCGTCTGTACCATAACATCGGCTGGCTTAAAAACTGCTACTAGTACTAGACCTACTCGACTCGCTGTTAGTTTTAAATTTTGCTGAATAGAAGAATAGTATAAACTTTGAAACATAAATACCTACATCATTTTCACCAACCTACTAACGTTAGATCTGCACATTAGACTTATACAAGTATAATATAATACTCTAAGTAGATATACCTACAAGGTATGAAATGAACTTTGCTAGATAGTTATGCTAGGTACATTTTTATCACATATGGGAACAAATTTGTAAGTTACACGCTACCTACCTACTTAATAAATTGTCGAAACATATAATAATCAATACAATAAGTACCTTTTAGTGTTATGACGGTATGGTTTTGATACTGAAGAACGTCTATCAAAATCGGGATTGAAACCAAATACCTACTATAACGCCCAAATCTCAGATTGACTTAACTGCGAGACGCAAGAGTCTTGCAGGCTTAGTCTTGTTCTTGCTCAAGTCTTGCAGGGTTTAGTCTTGGTCTTGGTCTTGCTACAATAAGTCGGTCTTGGTCTTGGTCTTGGTCTTGCAAAAATGCAAGAACAAGACCAAGACTGCAAGACCAAGACCGATTTTGGGCAACACTACAGCCCATTGACAGCAAGCCTAAGTTAGCTCTTTTACAGAATCAGAAAAGTTGGAATTCAAAAGTAGGTGACTAGGGATTACACAGGGAATTATAAACCAATGACTTTTTACTATTTGTATTCCCTGTGTGTGACTCAAATAAAATATTATACTTTCCGTCTTACTTTCAATAACGATGGTGATAAATGGAAACAGAGAATGTTTCCATTTATCACCTCTTTGATTTCCCTGAAATTTTACAACCAAATAGTACCTAACAAATCCCGAAAGTCCCGAAAACCGACAACCAGTTAACAAGGGGTATCGTATTACCCAGTAAATGGGTTGTGGAAGTTAGATAGGCAGTCGCTCCATGTAAAATACTGGTATTCAGCTGCATCCGGTTAGACTGGAAGCCGACCTTAACATAGTTGGGAAAAGGCTACCTAGGCAGATGATGTGATGAGTACCTAATAAATCGAACTCATATGCTTAAAAACATATTACTAAAACAAATATGGCATGGCTAAGTAAGACTGAAACTAATTTGAGGTTAGGCCTGTTTCCACTTTCCAATATTACATCTGAACTCGTTTCTAAGCTTAAACTAATATATAAAACTTGTACTAGTTTTAAAACAGAACGCATATTATACATGTTTGTAAAATTTACATAGATTGACAACTTCACATAAAAGTTAAATTATCTATCTAATCTAATCGAATCAATGCTAATAATAAATCAGAACAGTTTGTTTGCTTGACCGCGCTAATCTCTGGGAAAAAAAAAGAAAAGAAAACTTTTTGCATTTGATAGCCCAATTCTTGAAGAAGTCTACTTAATATCACACTAGGACCCTTAGAAGCCAACCAAAAACAAACAAAAAGTCAAAAAGCACGCTGAGCGAAATCGAAATAAGAACGCGATGCGATGCGACGGGATGGGTCGGGGAAACAAGAAATTTCACGCCGACAAAGTCGTGGGCAGAAGCTAGTAGGAAATAACATTTAAAAAATCCCAGCATTTGTTAAAAGAGTTGATACCTACTTAGGTACTCGTAAACTTCTCAGACGCATAAATAAATTACGCACAGCATTAATCAAACTAAGGTCATGCATACGTACAAAGTTCAAAACATAGGTTCAAGAAAATGAAATATGTGCTAATTATTAAAGATTTTAAGGCTTCACAGGCACGACATGCTATAAAATCGCGCGCGATACAAAGGCACCGCAACTTGTAACGCGCGCGGTTTGCGTCGCGTGTCGCGCCTGTTTGCAGGAGCCTTAAAGCATAGAAAATTGATCATAATCAAGTTATATACCAATTAAAAATACTTCGAGATTGTTTCATAGAATATTTTAATGCGTGGGCCGTGGGTGGATTTTAATTAGAAGTAATTTTAATTTTATTTTAATCGATTAGCGCCTGACAGGAAAGATTATTGATTTATTGGAAATTAAATTACATTAATTATTATATGGCACTACAAAACTGTTAAAGCATTTATTTCATACGCAGTCTTTTCACAATGGCCAACTAAGGCGCTACATTTTTCCCACTGGGGAACTTCATCTTGAGATACGGCTTCAAAGCACTCCGTAATTTTACAATACCTAGCTTTCAACCACAGCGTATTGCTTCAACTTCATTTCAAATAAACCAACTACCTACTACCTTTGAAGTGACAAGGGGTCGGTCAGACCGAAATATGAAGGTAGTACCTATTCCAAAGAGTATTAGGTTCCTATAGAGAAGAGCGGCCAAGAAACTTGAATCCACATTTTCAAATATTTTGATTTCACGGATGTTGCCATTATTGTACCATACATATTACATTAATAAAGTGAAGGCTTTAAATGAAATTGGTTTTTCTAACCACTCACAAAAACCCTATCACGTGAAATCTACATCGCATAATATATATTATTACAAATCATTAATTTCTGAGCACAAAATATCACCACAATCTTAAGTCGCCATCAAATTCTTCCGATTAAATTAATTCACACGCTACCGCAATATAATTTCCATGTTTTACAAACAAGACCACCCCATACCGTGAGAATGAAGGAACAGATGTTATAATAATCTTGACAAAACTTACCAAAACTTGAGCGTTGCCATTCCTGTCATCCACCCAAGCGACCACCAAATCTGCTCCTCTCATGTTCCTCGCGGAATTGAAACCCAAACCGACGTAACCACGAGTCTTCGCCTCCAACCTGAACGTTATACTTGAGTCGGTATTCACCCACCGGAGGATCACATCACCATTCTGGTCTAGGCTCTCCGAATGAGCCCATGTCAAACTCGATTCATACGATTTTGAATCGAATATCTCTCTCCGATGCCGCACTCGATACTGGTCAATTATTCGACTTGTCTTTTCTGTTTTCGATTGAGCTTGTAGCTGTCCTAAAGCTTGTGAGTGTGAGGGGTTCGCTGGTAGCTCATTAGGCTGTGCGTGCGGCTTAAACCTTGGCAGCTTAGCATCACAGAGTAAAATAGCGCTTAAAGCTACGACGATTTGGAGATGCATTTTTGTTTCAATGTCGTTGGTTCATCACTTTGTAAAATCTGAAACAAGATAACAATGACATTACTACTACATCCAATAACACAGACAATGCAGAGTTAAATCAAACAAATAAACAGGGAGCAATATATGTATAACGAAACAAAAAAAAAACAAAGATGTCGTAACAAGGATGCGGCCAATAAACAGGTACGATTTCCGGTGTAACAACCACTACCACTGACATGACGTAACAAAAACAAGTCCAGATAACGATGTGGACGTCATAACTCGTTCCGGTGTTTCGGAAAGTCGTCGAGAACAAATAGTAGTGGTATTCACCTTATTACCATATCCACTAGTCACAGTTTGGCGCCGCCGAATGAGTCAACGGTCCCATAAAAACGGTTTATTAATAAAAAAAATTGTCCTATTCGGTGCTATCCACAAAGACCTAGATTATTAGATTTTTTGTCAATTTTTTTCCAGGTCTCGATCTAGATTTGATCGATACCAAGAATAGTAGTTTTTTCAGTAATCGATTTTACGGTTTGAGTAATTTGGAAGCACGATCAGTAGGCTTAGTGAAGCGTCTACTTGTGTTAATGAAGGTAATTCGATTTATAGCCGGAGGTGCATTTCGTTGTTAATGAAGGATAAAAGTTTGAAGAAAGTCCGGAGTTGAGCAAGTGTTTGTTCTTGGATTAAAACTTCGACCCAAAAATGTGCGTAGGTCGCTGTTAAATAAGCAAATACAAATTCATGAGGCTTAAAATTCGATATAGCTTCTGTCAATGTGCGACTTTAGAAATGATATAATTAACAATTTGACTTAATTATTATACTCAATACATCTTTGTAGAAATTAATTAAGTAATCCATTAAAGAGGCCGATGGAAAAGTTTTGTGTCAAAGAGTTGTGCACGCGGTGGCTAAAGAAATGTACTTATGTAAGAAGACGATTCAGTTTTTAACGGTCGTAGAACTCAGGACCAAAGAAACCGAGCAACGTGGGAGTAGTGTTTAGATTTAGATATTAGCAAATGTTTTAAGGCGAGACTTTAGTACTTAATTTAAAGGCTAACACAGTCTTAAAATAATTATATGAGTATACATATAAAAAAGGCAGGGGAAACAATCTCAGGGATCAAAAAAATCGTCGCTGTCAACAGGAAATCTGTCCAAAAGGCTGGCAGTATTGCCACGTTGAATGGCAATGCTGATTGAACGCTGATTCTCTAGACAAATCGGCCAGCCTTCTGGCCAAGTGCGAAGTCGACCAATCGCTTGGCGATGTCTCGAAAAACAAGGAATCAAGATGTCCTCACTATTGGCAGACCTCTTCAAGAGCTAGAAACTTCCAGACTTGTTTCTATTTGAAACAAAAGCACATATTACTCAAACGAGCGTTACACCTACCAACACACGAACAAAAACAGGTTATCCTACTGCAAAAGACAAAAAATAAAGATCTAATAGAACAATTAATAAAAGATAACGACGCCAATAACAGGGCTTAGTAAAAAAACAATGATAAAAAACATTTCTATGCAAATCCGTCAATTAATTACTGAATATATTAATGAAACGGCGACATTGTAATCAGTTTAGTCATTATGCAAAGAGTAAGGTCAAGTATTTTAAGACCGGATTAGGCAATTCCATTTGCGTGCACACACTGATAGTTAATAAAAAGATTTGGAAGTCAAAAGAGACAAAAAAAAATCTAAATGCAAATTATTTTTCAGATACTTTTGAACAAAAGTAACGGTTAAAAGAGAAATAGAAGCCCTTTTGGCTCTAATTAACTATACAATCAAAATACAAACCTATTAAACAGAATAATAAGATTTGGGAGTCAAAATAGACAAACGATGTAAATGCAAATCTCTCTAAATTTTCAGATATAAACAAAAGTAACGGTGAAAAGACCAATAGAAGCCCATTTGACTCTAATTAACGATACACTCAAAATACAAAGCTACGAAACTTTATAATAAGATCTGGGATTCAAAATAGGCAAATGGTGTAAACGCAAATCTCACGATATATTCAGATATGGACAAAAGTAAAGGTAACAAGACCAATAGAAGCCCTTTTGAATCTAATTAATGATACAATCAAAATACAAAGCTACTTCCACGCAAAAAAATATGGCCGCAAGAAATTTACGAAAAAATTATATCGTGAGAAATCCACTTGAAGCAAAAAAACTCGGATGTGCCATCTGTTACCCGAGGTGTCCCGAAACGCTTACGAGCAAATCTGTGAATAAATAATGGGAACACAGAATGTTCGTACGACGTATCCCAAATTGAGATAATAAGGAGACTTGATATAATCAGCGCAAAGTGCCTGATAACGAGTATCAGGCACTTTGCGCTGATTTTTGCTTAAAACGATTCGGAGCAAAGTATGATACGCCTTGTGGCAGAGACAAAGGAAAGGGTTGCACAGAATTGACGTTATAGGACAACGGTAAATTATTTTGCCATCAATGAGCTTGTTTTAAAGCTCATCCGTTTAGAAACCAACACAAAACCAAAGCAAAAGACCACAATTTAAATAATAATGTAACTAACAAGGTATTTATCCTTATATAGCACCGCATGCATCTATTTACAAATTAATGTCATCAATATCAAGCTCCGGGACTCCTCATTTACTAAGAAATCCCTAATAGGAACGCAGTCACGTTGTGTCAAAATCATCCGGATAGACTTGATAATAAAAGCCGCCTGGACGCGGTCAACGTTGTTTGAAGACCGCCCATTCCTAAAGACATAATAGTTAAACACTTAAAGTCGAAACAATGGCCAAATTACCTCCAAAATTATTTAAGTTGGCGCCTTTAAGTACATACTTACAAGGGACTCGTTGTTAGGCCTTTTTCGCCAAGATGGAAAGCACAGGAAAATTAACTAGAATTAGTAAATGACCGAAGAAGAAATGAGAAAGCGGTCGGCGTTTAGAATCTCATTACAGACCGAAATGGTACCTACTGTTGTTAGGCAAAAATTTATGCAGAAAATCTTTGGTTTGAAAATCTTTTGGCTCGAAGCATTGTCTTTCTTGGTCATGAACTTGAATAGTTTTGGAAAGGTTGAAACTAATGCGAATAACAAGTCAATAAAAGTCACCCTAATAAAATATAAAAATTTCAAAAATAATAAGAACGTTGTCAAAAACCCCAATTGAAGTAGTAGTAAAGTATTTTTTAACAAAGTCAATCCATTGTCCTACGAAATAATAAAAAGACTGATGCAAAAATTTCTCCATTAAGAATAGGCGACATTGAACGCATTTGAAATATTTAAACAATCATCGGTCGCCGAACTTTTAGATGTAAATGTCTCGGCGCCTTCGAGATTTTATCATAATACGAGTCATTGGCTTAATGTAATTATATCATATATTATTATAGAGATAACTCAATAGACTTGATCGAATCACACGATCATTATAAGACAGCAATAAATCAATAATTAAAGGAAGCAATAACTCAAGAAATAGACATGATCTAGTTTCTTATAACAGTGTTCGAATCAGAACTCATACATACTACTCTTACCAACATCAATCAGTTTCACAACACCAATGAAAATACGGCTATACCCCATCAAGCAAAAACTGGAATACCAGTTATAAAAATCTAATTTTCTATTTTTCTTGCCAACTATGAAACAGAACGGAAAGGTAACCAGCTACAAAAACTACCAATTGCGGTGTTCGAGCAAAACGAGATAACAGATCATTATCCACTTATTGAGAGGAAGTCGAAACCGCTTTGTCCATAGTCGTTATAAACAAATGGAGCGATATTTTCGTTGGTAATACCAGTAATACTTAAGAAACCGCAGCACAAGAAGCCAGTTTAATACTTTTATCTAATCTACTTAGATGCATCCTGTTTGGAAGGAAGAAGGAGAACCTTTGTTTGAAGACTGAACAAGTTCATTCACATATCGATTGGTATTGTTTATTTTAGGAATCCATGGATCAATCTCGTATCCGAATCCTGCATTGCATATCCGGGAATTCAATTCTAATTGGAGCTCAACAATCTCAGGCATTTTGGTGAGAGAATTTCAATATTACAATATTGACCTCCTGAGAATTGCTGGAATCTCAGTTACTGTTATTATAATATTGCATGTGAATACAGGAAATTCACCGGAACTTTTAATCGTTGAACCGGTTCTTTATAGCGCCAATGCTTTTTTGCATGTAAAATGAGCATAAAAGAATATTACAGACAGGAAAAGATAGGTAATATATTTTAATATTCGTATTAAACGTTGTATATTAGCCATATATGCTGGTGCACACCTATGTATTATATTTCGTTTGTCTGGCAATGTAAGAGGTTAATGGAAATGTGAGTAAAAAAGCCACGATACTTAAAATATCTCCAACCAAGCGGCGCCAGTTTTTACAATAAAATCAGGTAACTTTATACCCATCAACGGAATACTGCATCGAAATCAGTGATCTCAAAATATGGGCAAAAAATCGCGATTCACACTACTCACACTTGAAGACCAGAATAAAGCTGTGGAGCTAATCCTGAGAAACTTGCCCGTTCACATAATGGAGACGATAGAAAAAAGTTCCTGTATAATGTATCAAAAGGTCTGACTTTGAAGTGCTTAGAGCATGAACCAGACCAGCTTTACGAAAAAAGAAATGACGTGCATAATGCACGGAAGATTATAAAAGAAAAAATGTTACGCTCTACGTAAAACACTTACATAACAACTATGTATATAAGTACACGAGGATTTAATAGCCATCGGCTGGCACAAGCAAAACAATCCTTGCTTGTGCAATTAGAAAACGAAAAACCATACAACCACTCAGAACGAAAAAAATTAGACACTGCTAATGTTTCTCGCGAAGTTCCAGAAACTACGTCACTCCTTTATGTAGCTCATTTCATTCATACTCAAAGGTCCGTAGTTTATAACAAGCAAGAGTTGTACCGTGTGCCGGCAATGAACCATTTTGTTGCACTTCCACATGTGAGCAGGAATTTATTGTTCCAACTTGTCCTGGCAGTGTCGTGCAGATGAAAAGCCGTTGTTGAACAGAACGTGAAGTATTTTTAATATCAGCATTGTTTTGTGCTGGTGTAAAGTAGGTTGTAGCTTCTGGAATTTGTTTAATTTTTATTACATAACAATCGGGAGACATTTTTGGTCATGTGGGGCGACTTGAAAAACTGGTCCTTTGTGAAAACAGATTGCTATAAAAAGTTCCTACGAGAAGCGGTGGATATCTTCCGGCTATCATGAACTGACTATTGACATTAAAATAAAAAATTGCCCGATATTACTGACATAAGTTGTGAATTGTTCCCTCGGCGAACATTACGACGCCCTCTAGAGTGTTTCGCTGATTTATGTCATCCCGGACTGCTGCAAAATTTTATTGGAGTTGGTAAAACATCTGAGGACTAGCAGGTAGTTTAGTTATGAGTTCCTGGGTGACAAAATGGTCACTATCTAGTTAGTAGCTAGTACCATCCAGTTAACATAAATAATACCTACTATTAGAATATCGAATTTGCATCTTCGCAATAGCCCCTTTTTCATTGAACAAAATATCTACATCATTGCAAAACTAGATATCAGCAAGTACACTTGTACCAATCCCATTACGGACCATGACCGTAACATTCAATGTATGTTTACTATATGTAATAAAAACCAACATTAATTCATTATGATGCAGACATCCAGATTACTGACTTTCATTTATCGTCGATACTCATTTCCGTTACTATTTGTGGCTTTGATAAGAAACTCAGTGGCTAAGCCACTATTTTTATTGAAAAACTTGTAGATTCATTCATGGTAAAGCTTGAAAGGGGACTTCTTAACGTGATGTAGAAATCTATTTCTAGCACTTTTTCCGTCGTAATTGGAGCAGTGATATCCCTATCGTTAGATTTATAATCTGAACTAACTTGTTACTGTTCATTCATGTTACTTGTTAGGCCAGAGTCGAGAACGTATAAAAAGGGACGTACCTACTACTAGCTTTCGGTGACAAGAATGCTGAATTTCATCTCTTTTTACCGAGGGTTATTTGAATTACTTCCTTGTTCCAGATCTTGAAAGATGAGGCATGTAAAAGTCTAAGCAACGCTTCCTGGACCTTTAAAATGTTGTATAGCCCCATACTATCAAACGAAGGAACATGTTTTTGTGGTGAATGTAATATTTTTGGTCCTTAGAGTCAAAGTTTAAGAAAGCTTATTTACTATCTACATAGTTAGGACTGAGCTTGAAATATAAATTATTGGTGCCAAAGCAAACAAAAGCCACCAACACAAAGTGTACCACATTAATCTTGTTATAATGAACGATACAAGCGTGTACTTAATTAGTTCAATTATTAGCATCCGTGTAATTAGCATTTATCTGAGCTAATAACCTTCTGATTAACGATAACAAACGCATGCATTAGTTCCGGTTTAATAGAGAATAAGTTGCTGTTAATATTTCCTGGAAGAATCCGATGTATAATTAAAAATATATAGTGTTTCATTGGTCAAGACTTAGCAGGCTAAAAGTACAGACGCCACCAGCACATCAAGCTACTACAATTTGTCAAATTTCTTTAATAGATTTTAAACTTTATCGCTACAGTATAAGGTTCAAAGTTGATTGGGAAAATTTGACAGTGATTCGGGTAGCTTGATGTCCTGCCGTCTGTACAAGTACAAGCCTTTTGCAGTAATATTTTAATGATGTCAAGCTCTATCACTGTATTTTGCATGTTACTGATAAGACAAAAGCACAAGTAATATCTATAAATAAGGAATGTACAAATCTGAGACATTATACTAACTCAACGTACAAAGCAGATAATAATCTAAGCCCTATAGGATAAGGTTGTTTATATTAAGCAATCACTGAATCACGCTAGGACAAACAGAACAGGGAATCTGGATAGGACAGTGTATAATCAATATTGGGGAATGTAAATGGCTAGCAGATTGCCGAGCATAAATTGAATCGCGCGCGACACAAAGGCACCGCTCGTTGTGCGACTTGCGGTGCTTTAGTGTCGCGCGCGATTTTATCGCATGTCGCGCCTGTTTGAAGGAGCCTTTACTGTAACTAACACAGATTGAAATTTCAAACGGATTGTCGACAACAATTCGTGTGTATAGTGGCAATTTAATGGTCATAAGACTCGTTAAATAGATATAATATAGCGAAAGACGAGTTAAGAGCGTTTACGCCGTACGGCATTTCATACAAACTTTCAAGCCTGGAAATCTCTGTTTCTATGGAAAATTTAAAATCGGTCTAATTTGGCTGTAACACAATTTTTGGAAAATGTTCTTAAGTAACTTTTTAGACCTTTGTATCCTGCTTATGCGTATGAAGTTTCATTAAAATCGGTACATTCATTTCGAAAAACAAGGGCTTGAAAGTTTGTATGAAATGCCGTACGGCGTAAACGCTCTTAAGGACTTATGAAAACACAGACACCAACATTCTTGAACATATTTATGTAAATTATTACAAAATAACAATCACTAATCTGCTCGATGTTCATGGTGAAAATATTTGTGAGTTTAACTTTTCTTTCGTTAAATTTTTATTATTCGAGATTATCAGAAAAAAGTTAGTCTTATTTTTAATGGATGCCGCTCTCAAGATAAAACAACAGAGTTTTAAAGGCCATTAGGTAGGGCCTCGGAGACCTGAGGAGATTGTAGGCAAAATAAGTTTTTTTTTTTTGGTTTTATTTATCCTGTTATTAGAATTAATTATCTTTTTGTATACACGTGTTTCTGTGACAAATAAACCTATTTTTCTTACTTTATATCCCTAAAATGACTAAGTCAATGAATGCTAAAGAAATTCGAAACGAAATTAACCTTGACCGGAGGTAGAATTTATTTTACTTTTGTTTTCGCCACAAATGTTTTTATAGCTTTTCTTCTTACCTTAACAAATTGATTTCCTTTGTGATGTTAAGAAAGGGTAATGAGAAAACTCTAATGTTATAAAACCATTAAGGCTCCTACAAACAGGCGCGACACGCGATATAATCGCGCGCGACACAAAGGCACTGCTCGTTGCTCGACTTGCGGTGACATTGTGTCGCGTCTCGTATCTCGCCTGTTTGAAGAAGCCTTAGGCTAATATTTTTAAAGAAAAAGATAATTTCGTAATCTATTGCCCTTGCGTGGTAAATCGATGTCAATCTACATGGTGATTGGAGTTGAGTCTGTTTTACATGGAACGACTGCCTATCTGACCCCCACAATCCAGTTACTGGGTAACATGATGATGCTCCTTGGTTGTCAGATTATCGGGCTTCGGACTACCCGCAACGACTGTCAAAGATCCACGAATGACAGCTGGGACTAACGGCTTAACGTGCTTTGCGAGGCACGGAGGGGTCTCGGTATGTATAGATGGTCACCCATCCACAGACCAACCGCGGCGAGTGTAACTTAACCTGATCGATCGGCAACAGACTGTAGACAGTCAAAACTGGCTTTACCAATGGTACACCCGCGATTAACCAAAAAACTTTTCAGTTTGAGTACAAATAACCTTAGAATAATAAAATAGGAACAATTATGGGCCATAACCTCCTTAACATACATCTTTTTAACATAGGCGCCACAGACAGCCCCCTTTGCAGGAGCTGCCTTGACGCCGAGGAATCAGCCATCCACGTCATCCTGGAATGCGAGGCCGTGGCTTCTCAACGTGCAGAAATCCTCGGAACAATGAGGTCGCTCCGCGAAGCCTGTGATGCTCCCAGGAAGCTTCTGTGCTTTTGAGCGGAGCTAGGCTGGCTCTGTTAGCCAGAATCCCCACGCACAACGGACCGAATTAAGTGCGGAAAAGGGAGTCCCATCATCATCATGAACCTGATCGATCGACCTGTGCGGCTTTCATTACTTAACCGCAAGCCCCTCACCACCCACCCTAGATCGAGCACATAATTTGGTATTATATTTTTGTTGATAAAAGGGAGAATGCGCGTCATACTATGAGCTTATCTTTGTCTAATAAGACAAAGATGCCATTAGCATATACATATAGACGCAATATTAACAATTCACAGGTAAATGGGAACAAATACTATGATAAACAAACGATTTTCTCTAACTATTACAGTAATTGGCTTACTATTTGTTTGTATGAATAGTAAATGAGGAGGTGTTGAAAGAAATAACGGGAATGTGTATTTAAAACTTTGAGATATCTTAATTATGTGTAAGTTTAATATAAATGTATTGTACACGTAAACCTTCCGGAATAAATTGTCTAAATGAAGGTGAAAACCGTATGAAAATCCGTTACGGAGTTTCGAAGGACAACGCGGTCACAAAAACAGACACGATAAGAGACTTATTTATATTCTATCTAGAAATTGTAAAGGTTCCTGCAAACAGCTGCGACGCGCGACGCGAATCGCGCGCGACACAAAGGTACCGCCCGTTGTGCGACTTGCGGTGCCTTTGTGTCACGTGTCGCGTCGCGCCTGTGTGTACGAGCCTTAAAGCTAAATATATATTTTTTGCTCATACAGGTTTTTTTACCCTTCGGACCCTATTAAAGCTAAGCGAAAAAGACATACTTTTTCTTGACGCAAAACACAATTTACGTTATGCCCAGCCATCCGTGGCTTGCATTTTATGCAAACAACAAACGGTCGTCGGGGAGATTAATAGCGGTAATGTTTTTGCCTATCTTTGTAGAGTTGCTTTTAATGTACAACGAGGGTTAAATATGTATGGAATTATTATGAACATGATTTTAGAAAAACATTTTTATAATGAGAACCTTCTCCTTTTTTGAAGTCGGTTAATAAAAACAACCGACTTCAAAAAAAACTGTAAAAAGTGATAAATAACTTTTTTTTCGGAAGTCGGTGTCGCTGGTTCCGCATTTTCATTTTTGACACCGACTTTCGAAATTAAAGTTATAAATATCACATTATGTTTTTTTTTTTAAGTCGGTTGTTTTTTTTGTAAAAAGTTTTTATTTTTAGCTTTTTATTTGTACCTACATACCCCACAAAAATTCAATTAACATTAGTGCATTGAAGAATTGAAGACGCCGACTAGAAGAATCATCAAAATTCGCATAGAAATGCCGGAGATGCAGTACGTTTATGCACATAACTTCATACATAAGAATAATTACCTAATGTATTATATACTAAAACCTTTCTGAAAGGATGTAGATCACATTAATGAAAGAATTATCAAAATTGCTTTATTAATTTTTGAGAAAATCGCGGACATACAAACATACGGGTCGAATACAGAACCTCCTTTTTTGAAGTAGGTTAAAAAGATTGATTCTGATTAGTTGCTTCTATCGGCCATAGATAGCAACAAAGGTACTGCAATCACCAACAATCTGTCTGCCAAACGAAGTACATCATCATTGCTCTCTCACCTTTATCCCAATTTATATAAGGTTGAGGCAACATGTCTTTTTTACCATATATTCACTATTAGTTGTCACCTTTCTTGCCATATCATCTTCCACACAGTCCATCCATTGTTTCTTTGGTCCTACTCGGAGAGCCGTCCACCATCATATTCAAAACTGTCAGCCAAGCGCGGCTATAGAATCAACCGAAGGGGCCCGTCAGGGCCGACGCCTGCCGGGTCAGCGGGATTGTGGGTTACCGCTGGCCCGGAACATAAAGGGCTAAGGAAGGAACACGGGTGGGTTTTAGTCAGTAGGTAAGAGTCTGACACTCCTTTCCGCTCCACCCAGAGCGGAAGGGGCATCGAGATCGGGGTCATATGATGATATCCAATTCTCAAAAACAAAAAAAAAAAACGCGGCTATTGACGCATTTTATGGTATGGAAGTACCATTTACTGTGGCATTACAAACCCCCGATACCCAACATTGCCGATAGGATAAAATCCTCAATACAGTTTACCTACTAATAAAATTACTTACTGTTGGCACTAGTGGAGAAGAAGAAGCGGTCATTGGGAACCCCATGTTCAGTTGGTTATTTACAAGCTGATATGACTTACTTGAAGATTATTTTCATAGTCATTCCTGCCACTTTCAACAGAAAGAAAACCGTTGTAATAATAATTTAATAATAATAATTTATTTATTGACATCAAAAATATTAACATAAACAACAATATTGCTTAAAAATAAATTTGTAGGCTATAATGAAAATAACACAACATGGGAGCATCTGTAGCCAAACTAGGTGAAAAACCTGTATCTCGGCATACAGCGCCATACCCCACTCTGCTATTAGACTGGAAAAAATTTAGCCAACATTTACAATTGTGTTAAATCTTACAGAAAAGTTTTGCACAGTTTCAGTTTTCCACGTAGGCAAAAATATATTCAAACAGAAAACGGAATTTCTGGAACAGCGTAGAACTGTTTAACTAGCTTATTTCGTTAAAAGGGTTCGTGTTAGTACAATTTCTATTTGTTCTCTGTATTATTCTACGTCATACAATGGTATATCTTTAATAAATCCAGGGCTTTCTAGAATTTGTTTTGCGTTGTCACAACGAATTATGTGTCTGGATAATTAATTATTGTGCTCATGAAAAAAACACGCAACGAGAACAAGAACAACGTTCCTTGACATTCATGTGACCGGAAAAGTTGCTTGGTGCCTCATATTTTTAGAAGCTTTATATTAACTTGCTTCGTTCGTATGTGTTTTTATTAATCTAGTAGGTACATACAATATTTAATAATAATAATACCAGCATATTATAATGTCCTGGGCAAAGCTCTCTTCTCATGCAGAGAAGGCATGA
Organism: Luperina nickerlii; assembly: GCA_963855955.1. NCBI lineage: Eukaryota > Metazoa > Arthropoda > Insecta > Lepidoptera > Noctuidae > Luperina > Luperina nickerlii. The sequence goes on along the minus strand of OY979681.1, from coordinate 13,312,913 downwards.
GCTTTGATCACCACGTTTGTTCAAGACGAGTTGGCGATTTTATATTAACTTTAAGTCCAGATTCCCTCACGATGTTTTCCTTCATCTATGTCAGTAATAACTAAGAAGAATCAGACAAAGTACATATAGATTGAAAAGGTCACATTGATACTTGCCCGGATTTGGAACCACAACCTCGTGCATGAGGTCTAAACCACACGGACGTCATCATCATCACTTCAGCCGAAGCACGTCCACTGGACTGAACTGGACATAGGCCTCCCCCAAAGCATCTTGCACAGAACCGGTCAGATGCTCTAGTGGATTTCTGCGACCTTCACCAGGTCATCGGTCCACCTTGTGGGAGCTCTGGGTCATCACGACAATACTCGTGCTATAGTATTTGCTTTTGTTTTTTTTCCTCCAAACTAACTCTGAGGTCAAACAATGTTATCTCGTTTTGTTCTAAGACATAGATATGCTAATAAGTTGTAAATACATAATCCCTATGCAACGTCTTTGACTCAAGAAATACAAGACAACTCTATTTTGTCTACAACGTTGGCTACAAAGTTACCACCATGGTTACCATAATTATATTTTAGTAAGTATTTCTTCCTGTTTTCTACCAAATAGTATCTTTATTGTCTACCCGTTTATAAGTCGTTACCAAAATTGCCTGTAATTCTGGCAGGTTATGTAGGTAGTTATTCTTTCCTACACCGCCCGTTTGCTAATGACAATACAGTATTACTAATCGGTGGTCCTAAATACCAAAAAACGACCCTATCTCCACTCCTACACTTCGTAGATCTGGTAAGCTGCCAAATCGAAGCTGCAGCGAAGAATTTTTCTCATAAGAAAGAAAAACGCTGAGAAACGGTATGCACCTTTTTTGCTTTTTTTAATGCTTATGCAAAAAATATGAATGTTCATTAAAATAATGTAACAAACTGTGCAAATTGTAATCATTTTTATATCTTTATAAATTAGTTGTGTGAACATTTTAGTCTGACTAGCGTCATTGTCTTCATATTCTAAGTTTTTGATCCCAAAGAATTGTATTATAATGTTACTTAATTGCTAACCTAACGGGATATTCAAGTTACAATGCTTTATTAACATTCAAGTTCACAGGCTGTATATAATCGTTATTAAGTTATTATTACATACAATTGACATCAAGTTATGATGTCATGGTAGGTTGTAAGGAGAGGGTTCTCCCCCTGTGGATAGAATCCATTATAGAAGTAGTTATGAAGTCGAAATGGGCAGTTATATCAACCTGTATAGAGATAAAACTAACTACGAATAAAATAATACCTATGTAGTCTATAACTGTATTGAAGAAGAGTCTGAAGGAGGTCCTTTTCAAACAATTGCTCAAAAATCAGTGTCTTAGGTTGGAATACTGACCGAAATGTTTAAACAAATAAAAAAGAAAACCTAGCCTTAAAATAAATCAAATCCTAAAAAAAACCTTGCTCTGTTGGAAATACACAAAACAATAAATCGTCGTTGCGCGTGCAAAAGTCGCTATGTGTTATTTAGTTATTTTCGGTTCTTTATGCAGTTTTAATCGTTATTTCAATACACACATACAGTAAAAACAGCTATGTGATAAGTGCAATATTTAATGAGTTACGGATTGTAGCTATGCGATATTCATACATTGAAAGTTCCCTATAAACACGCTGTTATAATTCATATAACTCAAATATGTTCACTAAAAACACATAGCCCCTTTTGCACGCGCAACGACGAAATACCAAGCTATTTCTTCCGATATCATCATAGGTGACATTATACTAAACCTGTACGAAATGCAAGATAACCTAGAATCATCTCCCATTATTATCTATAAAAATAACACCAAGAAAAACGAACAAGAAACGATTAACGAAACAAAAACGCGGACGGCCAAATAACTAGTCCAACCACAGATTGTTTACCTTGGTAACACAAAGAAAATAAACGATGGGGACTTGTGAAAACATATCGGTGTTTTTGTAAGATAAAAACAGTCTGTGATATTCGATATTAAGACTACATACGCGATCCGTCTTGTGAATGCGAAGCTTTATGAACGTGATGTGAAATCGATAGCAAGTATTAATTACATGTGGACGTGTGTTGTGTTGTGGAGGTTATAATAATATGGGGAGAGACTGGACATTAATAAGGAAGAAATAATAAGGACAGCATTTCTACTACTAATATTCCTATAGATCTGTTATGAGGATCAGCACCCATAACGATTTCCAAGCATTTCCTAAAATCTGCTACAAAAAATTCTGGAGCTGTTTGCTTACGTGTAATACTTATAGGTAAATGAATTCTTTCTACATTATCATGTTGATGGAAGTAAGAATTAAAAGCCTAGTTGTTTGCACAGTAATTGTCGAGTAGACACTTTTCTGTCCAGAAATTAAAATGAGAGTGACGTAATATTTTTATAGCAGCCTATGCTGTTGCAACAAAGAATAATAATGTTGATAAATGACTCATTCTCAAAGATATTATCTCAAGGCTCAAGGTATTTGCGGGATTGATGCCATTTAAAACACTTGAAGTTGTATGCTTAGATATGTACCTGTACGCAACTTATTTTATTACTACACCTTTGTGATGACAAAACTTCTAAATGGGTACTTACTGCTTGTAAAAACAAAATAAAAACTATACATGTAGATATATAAGAAACTAAGAAAAGCACCATCTTAAAAAGGCGAACATTACTCTTAAAGTCAAAAATAAATGATAGATTGGGTCCAAAACTAAGCCATCGGAGGAAAACGATAATGGCCCTACATAAGGAACGATTGGCAAGGGAATACGAAGCAGAATATCGAATAACCACGAAGCAAATGATACAGAAAGTCGAAATAAATACGTTCAGCCACATCAAAATGTTGTATTTACAACTCAAGCGTAACCAACCCGGTTATTGCAAGTACTACAACTAAGCAAGATCACCGTGCAAGAAGTATGTATGAAGATGGAGTTTCCGATGTTAGACTTCTTCTTAGCAAATTCCGAACAATGGTTTTTCTGTCACTCATCCTGTGCCAATAACACTCAACTTCTAACGCATATAGATAATCGATATACAATGAACATTACAGAGATGACGGAAAGTGGTATATCGTCCGTTATAGTGCAATACAACGTAAATTGCTACCGTAATGGCTTTGCTAAAATCGTTTGCAGTTACCGCAGGAAATTAGTTCGGTATACAGAAATTGTATAGTATGAAATATAGTAAGCCTTGAATTAGTTGGAATTGTAACTAGATTTTGGTATTTGGGAGGAGAAAGTTTAGCTTTAATGTTATCCTGTGTGTTTCGTAGCAAGAAGTGTAATGCACTAATGTTCATGCCATCTGCACTGACACGCGAAATGTACTAACTACGCATGATACAGCTTTTGAATTGCTACTTACTGTTCTGAATAAATCCAATGTTGGAAACTTGTAATTACTTAACAGTAAATGGTCCTACGAATTTCGCTTGCGTTGGGTCACCTTGACGTCATGATTTGATGAATGCATTATTGGCGATAATGCACCTGTTGTTGTACTTTTGTAACACAATGTGCAATTGCTGCCAACTTATAGATACCCTGACTTGAATAAAGATTTCTTGGACAAACATGAATGACGGTTAAAGATGGAGACTGTCTAGTGGAATTGCAAGAGACCTATCGAGCTAGCGTGGAAACAGAGATAATGATGATGGAAGCAAGATATATATAGAAAGAGATAGTTTAGCACAAAAGTCACAAGACGCTTACGGTAATTTTGGTACACTTGTACTTTTTCAAAAACACAACGCAGATGAGCTCACACACAGGCATGTTATACCTTGGTAAATACAAGAATATCAACGTTTGCGACATATCACCTGCAAATGAATAACCAATCAATTTGCGCTTCATGCTGGTACCCTCGGGAGGACGGTAAGCCTTCTTGATTAATGTTGCGTGGGTTTCAAATGGAACTAAAGCCCTTTCATATGTTTACGTGTTTATGTATACTAAAGGAACTTTTAGGTAATTGAATCTAATTGGTAATTAGTCGTCGTTGGATTGGATGGATGCCAGAAGCGCAAGACCAATCGTGCGTGCTTAGGGGTGGCCTATATCCAGCAGAGGACATCTTTAGGCTGAATGATGGATTATCATGATGTTGATTCCTGAGGTGGCTTATTTTCTTCGGGCATCATCAAATCTTCGAAAGACAATTTGTAAAACTATATCTAATAGACTTTATTGCCCGTCTCAATGTGTGTCTAGACACACATTAAAAGGTGTTTATTTTACCACTAGAATCTAGATTCTAGTGGTAAAATAAACACCTTTTGTATCCAAATTCGACAAACCCGTGAGAGAACAAACAACGCACCGTTACTTCGAATGCAATCAATATCAATATTGAAAACATATATAAAAAAACACGCTCTCACGGACATGATAAACGGAGCTAATTTTTAATTCGAGCTGCAGATTTATTTAATAGTCACAAACCGATTTTAAATTGGTTATGGTTATACAGACTCGTAAACTACCATTTGGTAGGACTATACAGAGTCATAGAGATGTAGATTATTATTTGCTTTTTTGTGACAGTTAGAATATATGAAGGGCACAGGATGAGGCTGACGTATTCAATATTGAAGGTCGTGCAACATGTAATGATAAATATATGAATACCTTAAAATTGAAGTTGAACTACGCCGAGCCCGTAAGTTCTTTGCTAATTTCCGTTTGATTTCCGACGAGGATTAAGTTTGTCTGAAGAAGTACTGAGAATCGTGCTTTAGATCAACTTTGCGATGATTAGTGGTCCTATTGGTTATATTATTACTACCCCAAATTACGATTACAGTTCGCACTAAGAGACAAAGGTAAACGAAACAGTTTAACACGCGAAAATCTCTACTAAGTTTCAAAATAATGCAGAAGCTTAACTAGAAACATGAACAAAGAAAGATATACCTACTCATACTCCCAGATAAAAGAAAATAAACGAAGTAGAGTTTTGCATTTCACCTTTGAGAAATTCTTGCAACAAAGGAACGGAACCAATCTGGCATAAAGTTGGGACTTCAGCAGCCGAGATGCATACATGAGATATTACAGAGACGAGCACAGGTAATGAGAGCCTCGCATATGGGAACTTCAAAGACGGATACTAACAACTTTATATCTTGAAGAATTCCCTTGAGACGTTTGAAATGCATATTAAAATATCGTGCTTGTATAAATTTGTTTACGTCCAAGTTGGATCCCAAGTTTTAAACCCATGAATATTGTACCAGACTTTGAGCTTCTTAATTTCTGAGAAATTCATATTGTTAGTTAGTAAGCAACTACAAATTGTCTCGAAATATCTTTTACCAACAACAAACGTCTGTAAATATGCTTAATATAAATAGAAACTATAGAAGACTATTTCTGTTCAAAGTTATTTGTCAACATAATTTCAAATAATCAAAACTAATCTCGGAAAGCTTGAAAATCGTTGCGAAGTCACTGGAATAGACGTCTGGAATATTATAGTGAACTACTAGTATATTATGAAATAGACACGACCTAGTTGGATAATGTCAAACTAAGAAAAGGTGCTGTGAAAAGGGTTTTTAGAAGTTCAAGCAATTTAAAGCTGTTTGATTAAATATCAGGCAATACAACATAGATTCTGGGATTAGATTTAGACCCAATAATACCTACGATGGACTGGAATCGTTTATATTATCATTTGAAGAAAATTAGCCACTATATTGGGAAGGTTCTGACTGAAACGACGAAGCCCTTTAGGTCTGCAAACCTGGCATTACAATACAACATACCATTGGTTTGATTGAGAAGTAATAAGAGCTTTATATACATTGTTGGAATATGACAAAGCTTCTAATGAATCACCACGATAAGTACTAAATTACATGACTTCTGTCGCTGACACAGCGGAAACATAGGATACAATGGGAATTCGCTTAAAAGCTCAAGTAACAGAAGCGTAATTATACACGAGAATAATGAGACGGTGAGAAAACGATGAACAATAGAAATTGCGATAGATTAGCCTTCAAAACCATTACGTTAAGGTTCAACTTTGTTCGTGAATTCTGAGCCACTTCATTTTCAATTAAATCGTTAAAGCACTTGCAAGCCGGCTTAGAGATTCTGGCATATCATACATAATTGATGAATAAAATTATGCAAAACTACCCTTAAGACAGACGGTTTAATAGCGAGGGTGAGTGAGAGAGTGAGTTTAAGAGTTACGATTATGCCTATTGAAGGTCCCTATTCAATCCGGAAATAATATAATAGAAATGTACGTAGGAACATAAATATGAATGACGGTAGCACCTACTCTTCTTTACTCAGGCGTCTACTACAGGTGATTTATAAATACACGTTTCATTCAAAAACTTGTATAAAGCTCCCAAATTACATTGAATGAATCGTCGATAATGACAACCAATCGCAAGCTCATTCTTAATTCGAGAGTCACGGGTGCGACCGAATGCCCCCGAAGTGAGCACGAGCACCGTGAAGGGAGCAACGCCCCTACACCTGCACTATCACGACCTGACATTCCTGAAGACAGGATCAACAGAAAAAGATGGCCGATATAGGATCGCGAACTCTTTCCAATCGAAAACAGATTAATAGAATTGCGATGAAAATGACTAGGTACGTAACAGACAGGTTGACAAAAGTAAACACAATAATTCGAAACGGAAATTCTAAAAGTATCCATCTTGACTCATTTCATGCACACATGCTAATCACATTCACACTTTCGCTCTCAATTTGTATGAAAAAACTAAACACACCCAAACAGGTGCTCCACTTTCTTCACCAAACATTTGTGAGAAAAAAGGTGCGGATCTAAAAAAAGGCTGTAAGCAAAATTTGATCAGAATCAGCCGATCTGACGATCAAACACGTCGACGCCGGCACAAATCCATTTAACCATAACCATATAAAACATTTGCACTAGCACTCCCAAGACTGTTTCGAAAGAAGCCACGGACCGTGAACATTCCACCGGCCACTGAGCATAAGCAAACTGGCGCAGACAAAAACATGAACGCCATACTTTTGTCCGAGTAACAGGAATTTAAAACATGAGGGATTGTCGAGAAAGTTGGAATATTACGGTTGCAGAGTTCAGGTTGAAAGTACCACTATACAATCTCGGTTATGAAAAAGATTAATTTAAACTGTAACTATCTAATATAACAAACCTGCTAGGTTTAGAGGCTTTCGAGTCAGATGTCGTTAAGCAATCTATTGTAGATAAGTACTAGACTATTTCACTATTTATATTGTTTCACGTTCATTGAAAGCATTTAGTTACTTCCACTAAAGAACAAGGCGCCTGTTCAGTCGTTGCCTATGTCAATAACCGATTTTTCGAAAACATCAGCAAAAAACTGGGCTAAAATCCAACGAATTTGAAAGCAACAATCATCAAAACTAATTCCCAATGCACGTATCAAAAAAAAAACTATTCAACAAAAAAACTATTCCTACTGACTTCCGAATGCGCAAAAGATTAATTTGCTAAGCAATGGTCACGAGCACATTGTCAAAAGCCGTGTTTCGAAGGCGATGACACTTGTAAAAAGAGGTTTTATTGATCGATTTTACGAAGTAAGTAGTCCGTGCGTGCGGCAGCTGCTCTGGCGCATGCTTCTAATCCCTCTCTTCGTTCACGCCGACACCGTTAACGGCCGGCACGGAGGTTCCGTAGCAAAGTGGCCACAATGATTCCGTAATTAATACTATTCAGAGCACGCCAGTCTTCCAAGACGGCCTTGTTTTCAATTCGGCATGCTACGCTATCGTAAATCGTTTAGCGCATCACAGAAATTATTCAAAGGGTTAATGGGCAGGTGAGACTAAATGCTGCACAGATTTTTCTTCGTTTCAAATGGTTCGGGATGTTTATGTTGTACAATAACAATTCGTATTAACAGTGAGAAGCATAAAAAACTATGAACTGTACGAGGTTCTTGAATAAATTATAATACTTCTGGAAAAACCTGCAAATTATAAAGGCGATGGGAATATAGAACAAAGACTAATCATACTTAATATTTTTGCTACCATCTCTAGTTTTAAACATCATAGAAAAAACAGAGCTCAATCAAGACAAATGTTTAATAATTTTGATCTTTTATTTCAATTACTAATTAAAACTTGCGTCGAGTTTAAAGACATAGTAGTTTTTAACAGCTGAATATCTATTTATGGCCCACTCCCTCTCATAGAGAGGAGGACTGTGTCCCAGCAGTGGGAACACCATAGGCGATTATGCTATAATATGTAACATCTAGGTACCCGTATTGTGTGAAGAGGGTACTATTGAGGCCAGCCATAAATAATGAGGTAACAAACCACTTCAGATGACAATGACGGTTATATTTTATAACAAACACACTAAACCCTTTCAAGTACAATAACAGCGGAAGTAGCAACATCAAGAGTACCGGGCATATCCAAAGGCATGATTTATAACGGTGAGATATTTCTTTGAACCTAAGGAAATGTCCTCGAAGTGGGCCAAATTGTGATTACGGAACACACTTACATATTTAATTGCCTTCCTCAAACTCCTTCGCATTAGCGGAACGTCACTCGAGACTTGAGATAATGCTCAAATAAAATCAAAAAATCTTGCGTACCGTATTTTTCTGTACAGTTTCAATTAAAATGAAACGTCAAAAGCTTTCATTAGCCTTTGAATATAATTGGTCATATATCTTAGATGAAATTACACTTAAACAGTCAGACGCACAAAAAATTCATGACTTTTTGCTCTTAGCTTATATGTCTGAGACGGAGGATAACTAATTATCTGCCTAGGTACAGAAAACATAGATAGGTGATATAGATATAGGCGAATAAGTAGGTAGAGATCGTCAATCTCTTGACGAGATCGTAAAAATTGAATTGGTTGCGAGATTGTTTATACATTTTATAATAGGAAGTGCAGAAGACTTTTATACATTCCCGTCCATCCACAATACCAGTGGGTGTCAGTCACAACATCAGTTATTTTTTATTATCTTAAGGCACTTTTTATTTTTGTGAATCGATGACTGGTTTGTATTTGAGTCATGCGATATTCATCTTTATTGGCCACGAGGCTTAACTTTTCTTTTTTTGTTCGCATAACTAATGCGAATGCCGAATGCTCATCCCACGTCGATGATAGTTTCATAATTCAATGCTCTCCGCAATTTGTATATGATATTAAGTTGGAGCTCAACAATTAATTAGAAAAGATGAATATTTCGAAAACTTGATCGTGAATCTCATCTTTCCAGTAGTTAATGAAGTAGCTTGTCTTCGGCAGGTGATTGCCTCAACAGTTCATAATTAGAAATTTTCTTAAGAAATTCGGCCTAATTAACTTTCACATCCGGGGCATCATTAAAGATTTCGTCTTATCCAAAATTAATACGATATACCAGAGATAAAATTTGCTAAATGATATTATACTTAGCTGATATTAAAAATTAAATATTGAAAATGTATGGAACAGTTACATCATTATCTTCGACGGCGACTAGAATCAATTCTATTTGTTGTAATTTTTGACGTTCAAAAGTGCCTTTTATGTGCCTATTTGAAATAAATGCTTTGACTTTGACTTTCTTCTGTCGGGGTCTATGTATCTGTTTGTATCAAGATAATATTAACATGTTAAGTACCTACTTTTACCTTGAATGGTGAGAATTTTCCAATCACGCGGATGATAGTAATTAATTACCGTGTGTGAAGCATAGAAATTGATATCGTTAACGGATTTCGCCGTGAAAAACATGTATCGTTAGAAATCTTGAGATCGCTGTGCTGTTGATAATCTGTTCTTTTGGTTCTGTTATTATTCACACTATTGCATACAGTGGTTTAAAATTACACGCTTTCTATTGCTTGCAGTGTAGCTATTCTAGATTCGTAGCTCTTCGACCGCATTGAGTCGAAAGCGTCTCAGATAAAGTGTATTTTTCACCAACTTCTATTGTCCTATTTTTTATTTGAAAATGTTGAGGTTGGCGACCCGGGATTTAAAAAATAATAATGGCAGCCTAACAGGGGCATTTCATACGAATTTGATTAACCCCTTGAATAACAATAACCGAAATAAGGGCCCTGATTTGGAGAATCCCAAAATAAATTAAAAACAACACAATTATGGAGGCAACACGATACTCTTATCTTACTCAACTTAATTTAAATCTTACTTCGTTCACTTAAATCTGATTTTCCGTTAACCACGAAATTTTAACCGTTGCAGCATATTGTAAGGGAAACGATCCATTCATTGTAACTCTTGTACAGCTTCAAGGTAAGCTTCAGAGTAATTTCAACTTTAAACTTCGAGGAATAAGTTACCAGTTCCATTGTTGTTTCATAGAGCAGTAACGTCTTTGTTCAAAGAGTTTCATACGGGAACGGACGTTGAAAAAAAAGGGGCACGACGGGAACACACCTGTCTGTGGTGTTGCCAGTTTTTGATGAGAACCAGTGAATGGCGACTATAGATACAATGGCGGCGGATTTTTTAATTTGGATAAGTTTTTTGAGTAGGTATCGCTCTCATTCACGTCGGATTGCGAATCGTTTTGACAGATTGTTAAGCGGTTTTGCGGTTCGATCCTACCAGCTATTAAGTCGTTGTTTTATTCGTCTGTAGGGGCTTACATGACCTAAAGCGCGGTCACTGTTGGACTGCATAGAAAAGAAAGAGAAGCGCGATGACACAACGCTGGTAATTTATTACAAATTATGAAGCAATTGACTATTTACAAAAAATCTATTGTTTGGACTAAAAAATTAAAACACTAGTGCTTTAGTAAGTTGCTAGTAGAATAATGTGGCAAAAAATCAGAATGATTGTACCTATGTATATTAGTATGGTTTTTATTGTAAAAATAAAGTTTTTAGATGTTTTTTCATGATTTTTTTCTATCGTATCAAATTAGTTGTATTATGTTTTCAACACACTATCTAACTAGCATAATATCCTGAAGAATATCATAATATATTTTTCTGATTTTGTTTACTGTAGTCGATCATATACTTTTAGGCATTATAAAATTTGCGTTTTTTGCGTTTAGGTCCTGTAGTCCCCTTAAGAATTACCTACCAAATTAGATATCAGAATTAATTTTGTTCGGCTTGTTGGCACTGCAGCCTTTTATAGAAATAGGCTGAGAAATGAGTCAAGCAATGCCTATTAAGGGGATTATACTTTTCGCTCCAAAATTAAGACAATTCAAAACAAGAGCTCATTTCTTACATTTAAGGTTAAAGACGTTGTTTCTACGCAATACTTGGAAGACATAAAACTATTTCGTAAAATAAAACGTAAAACAGCTGCATTGCAATAAATCTGCAGCCAAACAAGAAATAGACGGTTTAGTAGAAATGCCACACATAACCCGTCTTGTTCCCAACATAATGTTACATCATAACTTGTCCAGTGACAGATCAGTCAACAAACTCCTGCGCACCATTCGCCCACGGCCGCGTTCCTAACTCGAAATGTGATCTAATACTTTGGATTTATAAATTATGGATTTTATGAACTCAGTAAGCGCTATGAGTTTTATTTTTCTATTTAACATGGTTAGTTAGTTATATTTGAAAAAGGTAACTTTGTCATTTTATACCGACACATTTCCAAACGGTTAGAAACATCTCGGTACGAAACGCTCCACAGTATGATAAATGCCTCAAAAAACGGACATCACTCTTGTATGAACTATTTGAATGCGAGAGTAGAGCTCCTTGATCTTGAATATACTTTAAAACAGAGTTATAATTTTTATTAGATTTATTTGGATTTTCAGAAAAACCCAAAAATAAACGATGTGATGAAAATATTTGAACATATTTTGGTTTTGTAGTATATTGACATTATATGCAAGGTATAACATAGGTGAAACATAAAAGATTTCACTTTCATAGAAAAATAAATATGCCTGATTTTATCTTTATTCCTTTTAATTTTTCCCTCGGCATCTTTTGTCAGTACTAGCATCATATTTATCAGAACTGTAACTGTAAAAAAATCTGATGCAAATCTATCAGGAAATCGAAGATATGATGATTCTATGGTATTCAAATTTTTCTCTGATAATAGGGTTGTCACTCTCAGAACACAAAAAATACAATAAATAATTTCTGTTGAGATTTTATCGTGACGAGGGCGGACCCCTTCCTCTTCATCAGAAATCTATAGAAATAAAATAAACTTTACAAAGTATACCTACAAACAGCCATTAGGAGCAATTTTTGAATTTCACAATATTATTTTATGCCAAGAAAACTTTTTATGCCATTGAATTACCTATGGGTACCACTGTACCTACTGTTTATACTTAATGAGTAATACTCACTTCATTTTAAGAATTTAAAAAATTTTAATGTATTTGCTTTCAGATTTTTGATTTGTGAAAACCCTAACAACCAAAAATCGAAACTCGAAAAATCTGAATTCCTTGTGCCACTTCTTCTCCCCAGCCCAAACACTAGGAAGTGGTGAAGGGTGGGCGCTTTAGGACTGTCTATAGACCTTCAAGAGAGTTGATCCACGAATATTTTACAGGCAGGTTATCATAACACTAAACAATAATGTGTGTGAAAATAAAATGCTACTACCTACCTTATAAAACCCACGCAAAAAAATATTTTAAAAATTACAGAAAAAATTACGTATAACATCTATTTTTTTTTTTTGATTCTATAAAATACCAGATATTTGGCTTTATCACATACTATAATTAAAACATAAAAACGTTGCATACATAATAAGATATAACAATTCTTTTGATTTCTATTAGATTAGTATAATATACTATATGTATGTATTTATTGTATTATGTAAATGCTACACCGCGGACTACCTACAGTATTTGTCTGTCCTTCCCCTTTTTAAATCCATCCTAAGGTTGTCTTTAAAAGATCGCTCTTAGCGATAAGACCGCCCATTGTGTCACCCTTTGTACAGTTTCTATATTTATGTCTGTAATTTATATGGTGTACATAATAAAGAGTATTCTATTCTATTCTATTCTATTCTATGGATAACCTGAATAATATATTTTAAAAAAATATAGCTCTGGTTCTAAGCTGAATTGGTTTCTGGGAGTTCTACTCTCCTCTAGCATACAAAACAGTGTACTTATACTATCGATTAGAAGAATAAAAAAGCGTTTTCCTTTTGTCGAGGCATTTATCATACTGTGCGGTCCTATCATTTAGGCATTGTTAAATAATGGGGCACACTGACATACCTACATCCTGCCGATGCAATTAACAGTACGCCTAGACAAAAATAATAATCTGCTTGCAAAGAGGCAATTAAGATAAGTCTAGCCGACTGAAATCTAAATAAAAATCTAATAAGCATGGACCAACTACTTCTAGTTACCGTGAGAATGAGAAGGACCTACTTCTAATGAATTACAATGTCACTCTTGCTGCTTGCACATTCTCAACAATCTAAATACATGCGTATGCGACCTTTTCAAGGACATACATCTGTCCGATCAGTGTCCTTCCAAACGCACCTTGATCCAACATCCGGTGTATAAATCAAATAAATACTTATGACCCACTAATCAAAAAGTATTAACAAACAGACAAAGAAAAAAACATTTCATCATACAAAGATGAACGGTATTGTTTTTTTATCAGTCGTGCATAATCAAAATATGATGGAACAATACAAATCGGTATTGAACAATCGAGTGTCCTAATCACATACGTACATATGTCGAGATAATGTTCACGACCACATTGATGATCGAGAAGAGATGTATTAACATAAGTATGGTGTGTTTACATAATTTAAACGATGTGTTTATAAAAGGATATTGGTTAAATTATATGGTGTGCTTGAAAAGTAATGTTTGTGATATTTTGATCGTCAAATATTTGATGATCGCCTCCTAAGAGTAGTAGGTATAGCTACTGTCTCTGTTGGCATTGCAAGATACATATATGTATATACAATATAATATAATTTATAAGATCCATACACAGTACTTCGAAAACACAATGTAAAACGCACCAAAACCAAGATTGAATATAACTTAAAATATTCTCAATTACTTTCAAGTTCAATCAATACCTGACAAGACTGCGTAGTAAAAATTTATCCAAAAAACCAACCTTAATATTGGCTACCATATTCCGAATACACCTCCTGATATAATTTTATTTGCATAAGGCTTACCTTAGGAGAGCAGGAAGGAATCTATAATCAGTTTTCTGCCTTAGTACGAGTTTAGGATTACCTACGTCTTGCCTTGAATATGAATTTGATATACATAGTACAGAATCAGGTTCACGTAGATCAAGTTACTGAAAAACTTATTAAAAGATTTCGGCTGGAACGGGTTTTGTGTTCAGAACAGTAAAATATGGTTCGAGTTTAGATTACACAAGTGAGGTGTTTCTTAAAAACGGATAAAGTGATCGAGGTTGTTCTGAGAACGAAAGTTGTAGGTTACACAAGACGTTCTGATCAAAACATGATGTATATGCCCGTTTACTGCAAAAATATAAAATATTTAATATAAAATTGCGTTGCGTCCACTAGACCCCAAAAATCAATCAATCTAGTAGCCTCTATTGACTAAATTGAACCGATCAAAACTAAAGCGTACGGTCAATATATTGTAATAGGACCATCCATCATCTTCTACAAAGAAAGATTACACATTTCATTACAAAGTACAAAGTGTATAAAAAACTGTTCGGACAATTTGAGGCTGTCTTTTTATGCTGTCAGTTGGAAGCCGGTGCCCGAGTCCATCATTAAATGAAATCTCGGTAATCATTCATCATCACCGGTGATTTGACCAGCGGTTAACCCGCCAGAGGCTGGGCTCCCAAGGTAGTCATTGAGAGTAAAAAAAGATACTTCAAATTCTGATGCTTTAATAACGAGGCCTGTTTTTTGAATATTGATATCGTAAGTTTGTTTCAATAAGTTTTGAATTTGAAATGTGTTTTGTTGCTAAGTAGGCTTCGGGTATCGACTAAAATATGGCTGTGATAAAAGTTTATTAATAAATTCGTAAATTGAATTCCGGTTGCCCTTTTTTAAGTAAAGTTGAACTGCTTCACATTCCCAAAAGGAAACCTAGCAAGAAAGAGGAAGTAACACCGGTGACTATTCACACTTCTTTTGCTTCCTGCGTTTTGGGAGCTCTTAGCACACGTCCGATTTTAAATTTCCACAGCACACTCCAAAACTCCAAAGCATTCACCTTAATTCCTTCAATCCACCACTTTAAAACGAAAATAAGCGCCGAGGCTCAATTTACATAACAGATCGCCTCATTATTATGAAAATCTTACTCTTCTCTTAATTTTTCCTCAAACAATTTTCGGCACGCAAACACCTTTGGGGCATAAAACGAAAAAAGAAACGCGTAAACGGTAGCTGATATTAGCATGGACAACCTTTTTGTTTTCTCTAAAACACTTGAACATATGTAAAGGATATCCGTTGAAGACTCCGTAAGGGGTCATTACGTGTAAGCAATCCATATTTTTTGTTGCAATTCTTTATGAACATAAAGCCGTTTACTCGATCTTAACATTATCAGGTGTGTCGAAAAAAGAAATCGTTGGATATACGGATGCAGCAAATTATAATTCGATGCGTTTAATATTCATTTCAATGAGAATTCAAGTCTGACTAAAAAATTAAACGGTTACGCAGTGTCAATGACGCAAAATGTAACGGTCATTTGCAGACTAAACAAAAATGATTTTATTTTTTTTATTGATATTTACAAATACAGACAGTATAACTCATGGATCATCCATGAGTTATACTGTCATCACCACACATTCTGTTGAACCCTGAAAATGTTGGACATCCCAAAATCTCATTCCGGAATGAGTTAGGAGGCTCCTACAAGCAGGCACGACACGCGATATAATCGCGCGCGACACAAAGGCACCGCTCGTTGCGCGACTTGCGGTGCCTTTGTATCGCGTGTCGTGTCGCGCCTGTTTGAAGGAGCCTTAGGCTAATATTTTTTAAAGAAAAGGATAATTTCGTAGTCTATTGCCCTTGCGTGGTAAATTGATGTCAATCTACATGGTGATTGGAGTCGAGTCTGTAATTTATGCCTAACAGAGCAGATGGTGTACCAGTTCTCAGGGAATTACGCACGTTTAGAATATTACTAACGAGTGGGCTTCTACGCGATTCCCTTCATTTCACAGGTGATAAATCTAATTCTAAATTATGTACATATGTTTGAGAAAACGTGCTAAAGCCTTGGTTCGAACTTAGGGGTGATTAATAGATTCTCTGAGTTCACACTATTAGCAGTTTGTAGGTGTGTGGGCTTGCAATGTAACGGGGTCACATATGCGTTGATTATTGCTCGGATTTGTAATGAATCAACTTACTGTTCACCAAGGTATGCAAAACATTGAAGTAGACGAAAACAACAACAGTAATGATTACATTAAAACTCCAAGTTGTTATGATAGACTTGTAAGAGAAAATATGTTTCCAATTATCAGAATAATTTTCCGAGCCATTTGACGTTTCGTGACACAAACAAGCTCAAGGCCTCACATTATCTAAGAAGAAAGTTTAATTTATTCGTTTATCACATGAAAATAAATACACCAAACTATTCTGGGCAGTACACTGGTAGCAATAGACCCGGAATCTAAAAACAAACAGAGTCCAAATTAGTTTCTTTCAAGTTCAGTAAGTAAAGTGATTCAGAGGCGACCACTCATAAAGATAAAAACCTGTTAATCAGTGACTTCCTCGGAACAAGATTAAACACGTACAAAACAAGTAATTGGTTTAAATAATTCCGAAACTGGATACATTAAAGAAACGAGATTCTTAGCTGTCAACGACTTCTGACTTTAAATCAATGTAAGTAATACCTATTTCCATGACTTTATGGGAACTATTAAGCTACAGAATGTGACAAGTGCTTATCTTAACTCGCGAGAGGTTTTTCAGAGCTGGGAAATGGGTCGTTTAAAGTCCAAAGATGATGCCTTAGATAAACTAAAATAACAATATAGAGGCTGGCAATGGTGCCGATTCAGTTGTTCACAAGCTTAAATAAATTTAAGTTCAGTGCATCTTTTGCTTTATACTACATTAAGAAAAGGACAGAAGATAAATATTAGTTTAGTTCTGTCTAATTAATCAGTGCCTGACGTACCTAAATTTACGTAATTTTAGTAGGCAAGTTTTTAATCACGTCTAAACTTGTATGGAGTAGTGTCGGGCGCTGATTAATTTGACAGGACTGAACTAAACTTTATCTTCCGTCCTTTTCTTAATGAAATGGAAAGAAAAAGATGCACTGAACTTAAATTTAGTTTAGTTTGTGAACAAGGGAATCGTCACCATTCAGGCACGGCTAACTTTTTTTTTAAATAACTGACGAAATATTTTATCGCTGGGGGGTCCAGAATCATGTACTGAATTCATGGCGATTAGTTGCGCATCGATGTCCCTGCCACGACGTAACTAATTCCTTGGTATAAGGCTATATCTTTTTTTCCACAATTGAAAGCTTGCCAAAGTTCATACGCAATCCATTAAATCTCAGTTTATCGGGTCAAGCCATCGGCAGCTTCATTATAATCAAAAATTTTGCTCACGATCCCCAATTAGGACTTCGCAAACCTTTGCTTTAACAGATCAAATATATGTCCCTTATCATGTTTCTTATTATCCTCTTATTCTGTCCCTTGTCAGCGCGCAACGTGTAAAAACTCCATCAATTAATGTTGTAACTCTATCCCTTGAATTAAAACTATTAACAACGGCACAATTTGGGTACTAACAACTTTACACCCCATATTCACACGCTTCATCATCTAGCATCATCAATATCACTTCACACTTTTGTCAACGGTTAATTAGAGTAATTACAACAATCCATACAATCTAATAGAGGGGCAAATGTTTAAGATAAGTCAAGTTCATGACATGTCTCAACAAGTCACGACACGTTACAGACAAGATGTTATGAAATAAACATATGTATGAGTCACTGACAGTAATGAAGGAACATTAGAACTCAATTTATGAATTGCGTTCGAAGTTCTCAACGAGTGATGTATGTCCAAGTCAGCAGATGCTTAGCCTGCTAAAATGTGAATGCCGAGAAGCGAATGAATGAAGGTCTGTATTTATTAAAATAGGTAACTGAATCGTCGGTATCTCGAAAACTGCTACCTATCATTGTATAAAATTAAACCAGTGACTAGCAAGCATTTGAAGTTGTATTGTAAACTGAACTTTACTGTACAGGTTTTAAAGTTATTTTGCCATAAACTCATATTTTGATTACATTTTTGGCAAAAAAAATCGCCAATCCAGATTAAATTGTATAAGATTGAACCATAGGCAGTATAATTATAAGAATTAGGTAAGTATGTATGTAATAAGATGGTGCATTGTTATGTAAAAGAGCGCCTCTCGCCATCAAACGTAAAAGTTTGGCAAGATTAGATTTAAGTAACACCTCTGTATTTTTAATATCATTAAATAAATTATAAAAAAAAACATCAAACGATCGCCTATTGAGAACCGTTTGCGTGTAAGCGCAAGGTTTTCACGATTTTATTTATTGAAAAACGATAATGCTTACTAATAATAAAGGTTTGTTCTTTACTTTTCGTCGAATTTGAAATCTTCTTTTCTCTCTCTAGTACTTATTCCAATCTTGAGCATAATCAGACAATAATGTTCTCACTGCAGGGACACATGCCTCCTCTCGGTGAGATCCCGGAGTACCTTTATCCACCACGTAGGCCCAGGGCGGGTTGGTACTGTTGGTAGATGTCACACGTCTTGGAATTTTTGGTTCTAGGACATGCCCGTTTCCTCACGACGTTTTCCTTCACCGTTCTGAGAGCAGTGGTGTTGAAATAATTTACACAATGTAAAGCACCTGTCAGGGTTCGAACCTACGACCTACAACTCGTAAGTCGCGGCCGTTACCTTCCACTCGGCCACCCCATCTCCCAATCTTGAGCAATAACAAAGTATTTTTCGAACACGACTGTGATTGTAATTTTGGCCGAACCTTGGCGGCCAAAGACAAATTCGAATAGAAAATCTCGTTCTTTCTTCTAATCATTTTTAAAAAATCAACCAGTTATGGCCACAAGTTTTTTTACCGGATAAGCCAGACATACTTAAGTGTTGTCAATGAATGCAACTTACAATAAAAACGTGTTGGAATTTCGACTTAAACTTTGCAATAATCGGTAACAGGTTATTAAGTCGACACCTACTTTAATGATCAGTTTCCTCAATAAACTCTTTAAAGATGCCGAAATGATAGTCCATGGGTATACTTACTCTATTATTTATACTTCCTCGAGAAATAATTAAGAATATTTTGAAATAAATCTCACCGGATTTTAATCCTAAGAGATTTATCTCTCGTAAAGCAATTAGAAGCCTCCCCTTTTACTTTAATGTCTACCCACAGATTATAAGAATACTGATTAGTTAATTACAATTACAAAATCCAAGATTAAGTAACTGAGCGGTTTGAGGAACTTTTCAGATTTTGAATTACGGCCATAATTAGCATGAAAATGAGGATTAAGTATAGCGAGACTTAAAAGAAAAACAAATGAAGAATCTGAAGTGAATGGCAGGCAAAAACAAAAGCTAAAAAAACAAAAAGCTATTAAGTAGCGAAATATTAAAAATAAAAAGCTGTACTTATAAACCTCATTATAAGACCAGCATTTAGATAATGTTCGAAGTTCGAACCCTAATTACAAAAACTGACGTGCTGGCCAGAAAAACCTGAGCACACGTATCGGTTACCTATGTCCTACGTAATATTAGGGGCTCGTGTCAGCGTTTACTGAAATAAGTACCCGAGGTCCCGAAACGTTCAAAGGACTCTCTAAACCCCTCATTTCTGACATAAACGTCTGGCTTTTTCTAAGCTTCCAATTTAGGGAGCTACACTTAACGGAGGGAGAGCGGTTGCAATTTCACCGTTTTGACCTCTCCTGCTCTGGTACGGTATTAACTTTATAATTTATGTGCATGATACCTATTATATAGGTATTATGTTCACTGGTTCTCCACAAAAGGTCTGGCAGTGTTCTAAGTTACATACAAAACTCGGAAGTCTCTAGGAGGAAACGTGCCAATGCCTTATAGGAACTATAGGGAGAACAGGACTTCTATTACCATTTTGTTATTTAGGTATTGAAAATTGGTTTTAATTAAGGCCAAGACTCCCGAGATCAGACAAAATTAATAAAGGATTAAGAATTGATCGTGGAGTTAATGCGACCAATTCGGCTCGCGCGTGATTGGTTATATACAGTTCCAACCTAAACTACAATTGAATATCATTCAGGCCGTTAGTTAAACGGCTGCCGCTTAGTTAAAAGGCTAGGCGGTTAAGTAAACGGCTAATTAAACCAGTTGGCTGCGACATAAATAAGGATGGCTTCGCATGTCGGATGTATTGTGGGCTAAGACCACCACTACTTGAGTCCTTGAAAACGTCCAATGGTATCGCGGTAGACCTAGAAAATAGGTACACGCAATTTTTTTTATTTATTAGTTAAGAACAGTTTAACGTCATAACAGTCCCAGTACCGACGTTTCTCACGAAATCGATAGAAAATAGTTACTAATTAAGGGGGCTTACATGACCTAAAGCGCGGTCACTGTCGGACTGCATAGAAAAGAAAGAGAAGCGCGATGACACAACGCTGGTAATTAATTGCAAAATATGAAGCAATTATTTAATTACAATAAATCTATTGTTTGGACTAAAAAATTAAAATACTAAAATTTTAGTATGTTGCTTGTAGAATAATCTGACAAAAAATTAGAATGATTTTATGTATATATGTATTAGCATAGTTTTTATTGTAAAAATAAAGTCTTTAGAGGTATCTTCATGGATTTTTTCTATGGTATCGAATTAGTTGTATTATGTTTTCAACACACTTTCTACATAGCATATATCCTGAAGAATATCATATATTTTTCTGAATTTGTTTACTGTAGTCGATCATATACTTTTATTGTTTCTAAAACTTGCGTTTTTTGTGTTTAAGTCCTGTAAGCCCCTTAATCCGTGCTTATCTGAAAGCGTTTATACAATAGGTACCTATTGCTTTATAAGCTTTTGGTAAGTTTCGCTATAAAAGTGATGAGTGCTCATCACTTTTATAGCGAAACTTAATAAGACCTTTTACCTAATAAAAAGATACCTTTCGGGTAGTTTTCATTGCTGTTTTATAGCCACTGCCTTTGTCTTTAGATAGGTAGGTACGTACTTGAGAATACAATAAAACTAAAATGTTTTATAGTGAAAGCTGACGTTGTAACTATTTATTTATGTTTGCAGTGAATTTTGTAATAGTACGTTTATAAAGCCGAAGAATTTATTTCGATATTTTTATTTCGATCGATATTTATTTTTTTATTTTATTTAAAATGACACTTATAAGTTTGCAGCAAAAGTTTTTTGACTTTTGTAAGCTACTAAATTAAGTAGGTCGCGATTGCTAAAACTATTACTAAAACTATTATTTTTAACCGACTTCTATAAAGGAGGAGGTTCTCAATACGGATGTTTATAAATTTCCTTATACGTAGGAATATTCCATTAAGTTTGACTAAACATGCAGTAATTACATATTATATTGTTACTTTTTATATTATTTACATAGTTTGTTAGTTAATTTAAGAAGTTAATACCTACTTACTTTAGCACAAAAAAAGATCTTGTAATAAGTATATATTATCAACTTTTTTATTTATTGATTTAATATCTAGGTAAATAATGTACCTACAATTAGCACTACAGTTGTCGTTTTAATAATAAATAATAATAATTTATTAAGGTAGGTACATAAAAGTTTTGTAGTAGGCATTATTAATTACAATTACAAGCACAAATTACAAGAACAAATTAAGATCATTGCAAAATGAAGATAGAATAAAAGTGTAATAACATCTCCAAAAATACGCACACCATCCGACGTCAAGCTCATTCAAAATTCCGGAGTCCTCCAAACATGCTCAAAACAGGTTGCTCCAAGTCCATTCATAACTCTGGGCGTAGTAAAAAGGTCAGTCGAAGTACGAACCTCATCCTTGTTATCATTAGCACCTCGCCACTCCCACGTTACCAAATTAATATGTATGGGAAATACAATGTTTGATCTACTTCGTGTTTCACATGCCATGTGTTACAGAATTATAACTGCTAGTAATTATAATAATACAGATCGCTATTGATATAGATTATTGGGACGTTAAAACCAGATATATACACCGTGTTCCGGACGATATATAAACTTCGACCAGAAATAAGCATATTTTATTATGGACACATTAATGAATTCTTATTTTTTGTTAATTTTCATACAAACTAATAACTAATAAACTATAACTTGACGTAAATCACCCGATATGCAATATAAATAGGCATAAAATATAAAGAGACATCAGAGGATATAAAGAGGCATGTTTATCCGAATTGGCAACGTCGTATTTTCATTCATAAGATTTGACGGGCTGAAAATTGTCAAAACTAAGTCAAGACCCTTTCTTAGTGCATACTTACCTCAATTAAATTTTATTAAATGAAATTACAAATATCTTTGTAACGAAGCCTTTTTAAGTACCTACCTACTACTTCCTTTGTTAGATTTGATTTGTAAAAGCTATAAAAGCGTTTCCCAAAGTTTGTGGATAACGTGAAGAACACGGTATATAGGTTTTTCTACCCGAATAATTAGCTTTTTCGGACACGTAAAAAATTTCGGGAGTAGGGACAACTGTCAAATCGTGGTGTCATTAATTCTTAGGTCGGGGCCCAAACTAATCTTACGTCCTGTCCATAGGTGTTACGGAGTAGGAAATGCGCGTTAGCCCACGTACGCACGGACCTGAAACATATCGCGGCGGGATTTAATCGTGCACTGGATTTACAACTCTCGATGTTGAGCCGAGCATTGAGAATCCAACAGAGCACATCCCAGCGCGTCAAAAAAACGCGCCCGTGCATACCGGCTTGTAACTACAGCCAAATCTACGGATTTCGATGTACAGACGCCAGCACATCAAGCTACACCTAACTGTCAGAATTTCCCAATCAACTTTGAACCTTAAGCTTTAGCGATAAAGTTGAAAATCTAATAAAGAAATCTGACAGATTGTGGTAGGTTGATGTGCTGGCGTCCGTACATAGACATCGATGAGATCGATCAAAGAACAAATTTGACGGAACGTTCAAAATCTACTAAGCTAATCGTTTTGAACGTAGGACAAAGTGTTAAATACTCCATTAACGCAAACAACAACAAAACACAGACAATGCGGGCTTTAACATATTTTATGTATTGTTCCCGAATCAAGTATGTAAATAACAAGCTTCTGAATCCGAAAGTGTCAAAGAATTCAAGGACATAGGAATGACAAACTTTGGGAAGATTTGGAACACAATTGAACAGCTATTGCTATTTTTAACCGACTTAAAAAAAGGAGGAGGTTCTCAATTCGGATGTTATATGTCATACATATGTATATATTCATCTCAAATCAATATGGAAGTCGCTAAAAATAAAGTCCAAAAAAATTATACCTAGACTACAACTGCTTAAGGCTCCTACAAACAGGCGCGACACGACACGCGACACAAAGGCACCGTAAGTCGTGCAACGAGCGGTGCATTTGTATCGCGCGCGAATATATCGCGTGTCGCGCCTGTTTGTAGGAGGCTTTATCCCCAAAAAAAGGAAGCGTCTTATAATTATCATGTGTCAATATAACAATTTCTGCTTTAATAAAATAATATTTTTTACAAAGTCCGTCAGAGGAAGCAAATCAATTTATTCGGGTAACCATATTTAATAACCATAAAAACAGGAGACCGTTGCGACTAAACCGAATACTGTCCAAATATTGTCGTATAAGTACAAAAACCACTTAATTTTGATAGGTATGATGACTCAAGCTAATAAAATTAATGTTTCCGACCGACCTACTAGCTAAATACTAGACGGACCAAGCTGTAATCACATGAAATGATTTTAAACCTTATGCTGATGCCTTTAAAGTTGATTTTGTTTTGTAAGTTTTCAGTTATTTAAAGAACTTTTAAATTACAATTTAGTTTTAACAGCGGAAACGGTGCTGTCGGAAGGCAACCCTTGCGCTCGCGCAGCTGACCGCTGCGCTGGGGTTAATTTAAAAATAAACCTGTTTATTTCTTTTTTTAAGCCGTATTTAGTGACTGTGGAGTAGGTTTACATTTTTTGTTTAAAAAAAGTTAAATAAGGAAGTTGTTATGTGTGTATCGAGTCTTGTTTTTTTTTTTGTGTAACCTGAGCCGTGAACATTATAAATTCGATGTATTTTTAAGGCACAAGCGCTGCATGTAGGTCTTCGCGATTATACTGCATGGTTGGGTAGGCAGGTATTTAAAAACCGATAAGACAATCAACTTAATTAATAAATATAAATTCGTCCAAGTCACTGAAGTGAGATAATAAAAAAACAATTATACCTATTAATCTCCTATAACATCACTGCAAAACAAGTGAATGTAACCAATATTGGCCCAGGTTTGCTCGGGCGCGTTTTTCCCGCTGCGATTTTTTTGCGCACAATGTTTTTTCCACGTACTTCTCACCGCCGAGAGTTGAAAATCCAGTGCGCGATGAAATCCCGCCGCGATATTTTAAACGTCCGTGCGAATGTAGGCTTATACGGTCAGCATCAAAAGTCGATTAACACTTCAGTTTTTTTAAACTGAGTTATTGAGCAAAATATTTGTTCAAAATTGCATTGTACTTCTGCTGCAATTTTGAACAAACATTTTGCTCAATAACTGAGATTAAAAAACTGAAGTGTTAATATTTGGTTCAATAACTGATATTAAAAAAAACTGAAGTGTTAATCGACTTTTGTTGCTGACTGTACCTACCTATAACATGAAGTCCCAGTCCCAAGTCCAATAATAATTACAACTAAATTGCATGTAATCTTTATTGCCGTCTAAGTAATAACCCTATACGTAAAAGCCAGCAGAACACACCGAATAATCCAGTATATTAAAGGCTCCTTCAAACAGGCGTAACACGATACGCGACACAAAGACACCGCAAGTCGCGCAACGAGCGGTGCCTTTGTGTCGCGCGCGATTCGCGTCGCGCGTCGCGCCTGTTTGCAGGAGCCTTAAAGCTCAGGTCTTATATGTACACAGATTATTAATAAAAAATCTTCCGGTATGTACAGTAATTGAAAAATCCTAACAGTCGATATAGCCGTTCTTCTAAGAAATAAGCGTTTAGGTTCAAAATGTCCAATTCTCAAAATGTCCAACGGTTTCAAAACGTCCAATTCCCAAAATGTCCAATTCACAAAACGTCCAATTCCCAAAATGTCCAATTCTTAAAATGTCCAATTCTCAAAACGTCCAATTCCCAAAATGTCGAACTCCCAAAATGACCAATATTTGAGAATGTGGTAAATTTTGTTCAATAACTCATCAAAGCGCTTTTTTAATACTTACGTCAAACAATAAATACAAAATACTGAAAGAATGAAAATGTTTTATTTAGAAGTAACAAATTAAGACCAGTACAATAATCAACATCATAACTTTCCTAATTATAAATTGGAACAAATGTTAAACATAGTATTATATAAACAAGGTAAGACATAAAAAATATGCTATGCCTTACTTTGTTTTATTTAAAAGTAAATTAAGACCAGAGCAGACCACAACATACCCGAAATCTCACACATTAATAAAAAAAATGATTGTTGATTATAATATCTTAATTTGTGAATGTTTTTATATTTTTTTATTTTTACTTAATTTCTTATCAATTTTATTCATGATACAATGTCAACCTCTACCAATTTTATAATTTTTTAATCAGAATTTCCAATTTGAATTGCATTTAAATGTAACTTTTTACCGAAGTTACCAATTTATCAATATTAGCGCTTATTACTAAGTAAGTTAGCTTATTTCTATGATTCATTGTTTTAAGCATGTTGTGTTTACCTATAAGTAATTGATGCACTGTTATTTTTACTTTTAAAAATGTATTATGTGGTTGTATTAGTGTAATTAATTGTTGGTGAACCTAATAAAATAAATAAAAATTATATTGATTATTACGAGTACTTGCTTAAGTAAGCAAGGTAAGATATAAAGAATTTTTTGTTTTACCTAGGTTATATAAAACTATGTTTAATGTTTGTTTCAATTTATAATTATAGTTATTATGACGTTGATTATTGTATTTTTTTACATTACATTGTAAAAAAAATGAGATTTCGGGTATGTTGTGGTCTGCTCTGGTCTTAATTTACTTTTAAATAAAACAAAGTAAGGCATAACATATTTTTTATGTCTTACCTTGTTTATATAATACTATGTTTAACATTTGTTCCAATTTATAATTAGGAAAGTTATGATGTTGATTATTGTACTGGTCTTAATTTGTTACTTCTAAATAAAACATATTTTCATTCTTTCAGTATTTCGTATTTATTGTTTGACGTAAGTATTAAAAAAGCGCTTTGATGAGTTATTGAACAAAATTTACCACATTCTCAAATATTGGACATTTTGGGAGTTGGACATTTTAGGAATTGGACGTTTTGAGAACTGGACATTTTAAGAATTGGACATTTTGGGAATTGGACGTTTTGTGAATTGGACATTTTGGGAATTGGACGTTTTGAAACCGTTGGACATTTTGAGAATTGGACATTTTGAACCTAAACGGAAATAAGATTTATGGGTTCGAAGTCGAGCAGGGACAACGCCCATCCGTAATTGGTTCACAGATCAATGATAGAGCATAATGCATTTGTAAGTTCTTAGTGCCTATATTTAATATTTATGTTCTCATCACTTCCTGTGGGTGTCGTAACAGCAGAATTTACAATTTTATTTAGAGGAGCAGCGTCTACCTGTATGGAAGATAACTGTATCTTAGGGAAATAACTCAATGTTTGGCAGAATTGCAGGAGACCAAATAAACAATGGATGGACGGTGTGAATGATGATCTGGTTAGAAAAGGGGTGACTACCGAGATGACGACTAATAGAGGAGTATGGAAGAAAAAGATGTTGCGCCGACCCCAAATAAATTGGGATAAAGGCTCCTATAAACAGGCGCGACACGCGATAAAATCGCGCGCGACACAAAGGCACCACAAGTCGCTCAACGAGCGGTTCCTTTGTGTCGCGCGCGATTATATCGCGTGTCGCGCCTGTTTGTAGGAGCCTTTAATCAGTGCCGTCTGTCGTAAGTGATGCATCGAAGTTCACATCTGTCCTTCTACTTCCCTTAAGGCTCCTCCTTAAGGGAAGTAGAATGATTATCATAATGATTGAAAGACGTAGTATTTTAATTTCCCCTGCACAGTGGAACAATCATTCTGGAAGTACTCGTATTGCTTATTTCTATCTTTACTATAGAAATAATATTCAAAGTTCATACGTATTATGTATCTGTGGCAGCCAACTGGTTAAATTAGCCGTTTAGTTAACCGCCTCGTCTTTGGAAGTAGTGCTTGTCTGGCAACACTAGGTTACTATTTTTAGTCTGTGTAAAAATAAAAGTCAAGAACAGTTGAAGGGTCTTCCGCTAGCTAACCAACGTGCGTTGTTTCATTGTGATAACCTGTACCTATCACGACCAGCGAGAATACAGTCCACAAAAATACAAGAACTCAACAGTGCTCGCCTCGCTTCGCTCTCTTGGCTCGCACGCGGTTGATCACAGTTCTAACCTAACCGCTTTGGTCGGGGTGCCCTTGCTTAGTTACTGCGACCAATTCGGCTCACGCGTGATTGTTTACAGTTCCAACCTAAACTATAATTGAATATCGTTCAGGCCGTTAGTTGAACGGCCGCCGTTTAGTTATAAGGCTAGGCGGTTAACTAAACGGCTAATTAAACCAGTTGGCTTTGGCTGCGGCATATCCATACTAATATTATAAATGCGAAAGTGTGTCTGTCTGTCTGTTACCTCTTCACGCTTTTTAAACCACTGAACCGATTTAGATGAAGTTTTTATACCGATATTCCCACGGGATCGAAACGTATGCGGGTGAAACCGTGGGGCGCTGTTAGTACGTTCATATGTATTAAGGCTCCTGCAAACAGGCGCGACGCGCGACGCGAATCGCGCGTGACACAAAGGCACCGCTCGTTGCGCGACTTGCGGTGCCTTTGTGTCGCGTGTCGCGTCGCGCCTGTGTGTACGAGCCTTTAGAAGTTTAGTCTCCGTATCGATCTGTTTATCATAGACTTCCGGATATGGACATTTCCGGGCGATAAAATGAGAAGACACCTCCAAGTTATTGATTGTGAAATGAACCCGGAAATACAGTAAATCATGTGTTTATCAAATTTATGTTGTAAGGGTCAACCGAAGCGGCACGGAAAGAGCGACTGTCGCAACCCAGCGCCGAGCACGCCACGACAGTGGCGATTAGACCTCTCTTTGAGGAATCAAAATGGTCAATTAGCACAACTCTTTAGGTTAATAGTGCTCTAAATAAAATCAGGCGAACTTATTTCGTTCAACACATACTGCCAATAAACAAGCAAGAAACTAAGGCCCGTCGCAGACGATACAAATGATCATACATACGACTTACAAACGATACGAGAATGTTTTCTGTTTGCACTCGAGTTCTTTGATCCGCCGTCTTACAGCGGAAATACGTTTTAGTAAGTACAAAATGAAAACAGTACGACTCGGGTCTTTATGTTATGCGAATACTTGGTTGTTTAATAATAAGACGTCTGTTCTTGTAATATTTTGTATGTATTACGGATATAGCTTTATACAAGGTAGTTTTCTTTTTTAATAGAATCAAAGAATAATCTTCATGTCCTCTCTTTTCCCACCAAATGTTTCTGTTTTAGAGAACAGAATTGCGTAACACACTTTCAAACACAATCTGAACTGAATCATATTGAAAGATATTGCTAATCCAGTGGTTCATATTTATTATCTTCGTAAAAGTCTGCTCAACAACGTAAATAACGCAATGAATGTTGATGACCTGTCAAAATGAAAGCAATCGCTACTGTTAGTGTTA
Organism: Luperina nickerlii; assembly: GCA_963855955.1. Taxonomy (NCBI): domain Eukaryota; kingdom Metazoa; phylum Arthropoda; class Insecta; order Lepidoptera; family Noctuidae; genus Luperina; species Luperina nickerlii. Next base: position 13,283,758 of record OY979681.1, on the reverse strand, counting down.
CGCAATTACAATGCGTGCCACGTAAGAAGAGACTTGACACACCACGTGGTCTGACATGCGCAGTACACGATTTTAGGTATCTTTAGCGGTATGAGGTCTGAGTGCGGGACGGGACCGGACGTCATAGGGGCGGCGGAAAGAGGCGGGGGAGGCGGGGTCAAGTCTCTTCTTACGTGGCACGCATTGTACCCCCCAGGTGGTTCACAAAAACCCATCAACATTACTTGCGTTATTTACGTTATTGAGCAGACTTTTTCGAAGATAATAATATGAAGCACTGGATTAGCAATATCTTTCAATATGATTCAGATTTCAGATTGTGTTTGAAAGTGTGTCAATCGTTTAAACAAGAGAATTTAAAATGAATTGTGAATATTTTATTTATCAATTACTACAACGCAACATAATTTCTGACGATATTGCCCAGCTAGAGCATACCCACTTTGCAACAAGAAATTCCAACCTGTTATTATTACGTACGATTTATCATAGCCCTAATCGCCAACTACTTTTCTCTAAGCCGTTAACACGTAAATTTTCCGCACACAATAAAAAATAAATGCCTACTGAGTCACGACTCACGTTTCGTTAGGTATGCAATGGAAACTAAAAATACTGCGTTTGAGAGTCGCAGGGTCGAGGCCGAGACTCGAGTCAACGCCACTACGCTATAAACACCAGCTTGACCTGCGAAGTTGGGATTAGTCCGGCCGGAAGGAGGTTAGGTTCTGTCCTATTACTGTAATTAGGTAATTTTGTTGAGTTGTATAAAGGCACCTACAAACAGGCGCGACACAAAGGCACCGCTCGTTGCGCGACTTGCGGTGCCTTTGTGACTCGCGCGATTTTATCGCGTGTCGCGCCTGTTTGAAGGAGCCTTAATTGTGAGGATCGGCTCTGGAACAGCGATGCATACTAACTGAACTGGTTGCGACACTAGATAATTACGAAACTAGAAGTTCGGTAAATTTTACATACTTACATTATAGACTAACGCCTTCGTCCCATGGGGTTGGGCAGAAACTACAAAACTACTAAATAAATTGTAGTTCGTTAAGCCATGAGATACTAATATCACAGCCTCTATTTTTAACCCATTTAACCATCGTCGATTTAAATTGTGAAGGAAAAACGTGAGTTCTTTTTAACAAATAAGTAATAATAGTACCTGCTTTTTGTCAGTTAAATTTAAATTAATCTGAAAAACAGTTCTCACACTAACACTGGTCATAAAATAAAATGTATTCAAACTCTAAAATAAAAATATCCTCCTTAGGCTCTTTTGGCTAGATATCCTGATTGTCACACGTCATGTCATAGCCGTCTTTTAAGTTGTAAAGACAGTCGCGTGAAGTGAATCGGCAAATTGAAGCAGTCGACGATAAGACATGTCAAACATCTATATTTCCATAGGGGTCTTTAAGCCGAGACGTCGCGGATGAACGGAACGTCAAACACGAGCAATGACTTATTTATTTCCTCTATAATAACTTGCATATTATGTAGGAAAACTGATAATTATCGTTGATAAACTGCTATCAATGATCGGAAAATTTAAGCAGTCGATGATAAGACATGACAAACATCACGAATGAACGGAATGTCAAACGCAGGCAATATCTTACTAATTTACATTATTATACTTGCATAATAGTAGGAAAACTGCAGTCAATCTATGTTAAGTGTGTGGGCAGAGGTCAAAATTCAATGACCGGAAATCCGCGTTCGAAATTAGCATACAGGTTGCTGCCCGCAAAGCTGATTACCACAGAACAGCCCGCAGTTACGTATTTGACTATTTGTTTACATAACTTAGTATTTTGAACACATTAACATTATGTTATTAAAATTTACTACATAATTACTTAATCATGATTTATTTGCAACAGACTCATTACAAAAAGTGACATTAAAAATAAAACGCCATAATTTTCGGAGTCTTTTAACCATAAAAATACCGAAAGCAAAACAAGATAGGACCGAACATAATTTTTATTCCTGACATCGTAAAAGTCATGTTAGACAGTCCCGCATAATTAGTAGGTATGGTCACTCTAGCACGCAGGAAGTCCCTGTTTAGCTTATCTGGATGGCTCGTCGAGTACCGAGCCTCGTTTACCTGCTTTTTAACAGTTTTGTTAGGCGCAAACTTTAATTAAGTAGGTATACCTTATCGTGTGGTCACCCTACGGTCGGTTTTTACCTCGTAAGGAAGGATGTTACGTTGCGGAATTAATTTTGTGGTGAAATATTTATTTTGGCAATATTATTGTTAACGCAAGGCACATGTTATGAAAAATATTTCAATAAAAATTAATTACTTACAGATTTTATTGTTAATTAGTTGAAAAATGTACGGTCGCCAACAAAAGTCGATTAACACCTCGGTTTTTTTAATCTCGCAAAATTTTGTTCAAAATTGCAGCAGGAGTACAATGCAATTTTGATCAAATATTTTGCTCAATAACTGAGATTAAAAAAACAGAAGTGTTAATATTTTGCTCAATAACTGAGATTAAAAAAACTGAAGTGTTAATCGACTTTTGTTGCTGACTGTACCACACATAACATAAAATCACGCATGTATTCCCCAAAGGGTTAAGCAGAGGTGTACCTGTACTCCTGTAGTGCACCCATATTTCGTCGGCGCCATTCAAGTATTACTTACGTTTTATGCAGATTTTTTGCAATTATTAACCCCTCGTCAGCAAAAGTAAGCAATGCGCTTACCCCCCTCCCATGCTTACGTAAACATTGGTACATGCATTTTTCAATGTGTTCTGATTTCTTTATTAATTCATGAGCAGCAGTTATAATTTCGATTTCAAGCATAGACAAGTAGGGTTGCCAGTTGCCATATTATGTGTTCAATACAAATACGACAAAATTTTGTAGAAAATCCGAAAAAGTAAAAAAATAAATACTGCTGACGTAATCACCAACCCCCATATCATCAAAAATAAGTAAACCAAAGACCCCCCGCCCCCGTGTAGTGCTTAACTAATATTTGAATGGCCCCTAAGTCCCACATTAAATGTACCAATAAGCACAAACTAACTGTTTTGTAAACGTAAGATCCTAATTAGAACGCTGCCAGAGTTTCGTTCAGTTTTTACGGATCCAATTTCATTCGAAACTTGGCACGAAGGAAAGCGCTTTTCTTATTTAGTACGAGCCAGCTTTTACGACAAAAACAAAAGTAACTATGTTGGGATAAGGGCTACGCAGATGAAAAGACAGACATTACATGACACAAATACATAATCAGCCAATAAAAAAAAGGAAAAAAAAAATTTTTTTTTAAATTCCCACTGCTGGGACACAGGCCTCCTCTCTCTCTTCGAGAGGTAGTGGGCCCAGTGCGGTTTGGTACTTGGTAGACGTGACATGTCTGCGGATTTTTGGTTCCAGGACATGCCGGGTTTCGGAGACAGACAGTACGCGATCCTATTTCTACCTCACTATGTAAATAATAAATAGATACCTTTAAGTATGTTCGGCCTACGATCTAAAACAAATAAATAATTAACTCACCAGCTGTGTTTTATCTTTGGCAGCGGTTCAATAAACCAATGCGATTTCAGTAATGAGCCGAGAAGGACTAATAGGAATTGCTTACCTAGAAGTCTAGATGAGATATGTATGAGTAGGGCTGTTTCCTTAGCTGTAATGAAGATGTGAAGAATTGCATTCAATAAGTGATTAGCATCTTCGTCGTTTTTGTACATTATGGTTGTTATTTACTAACTACCTCCCATTTTTTGTATAAACTATGTGTTACGAGTATAATAACTAAGTTTTACGTTAGTTTTTAAGATTGCTTAAAGTGTATCAACATCCGCGCAAACCTATTGAGGCTTTTTTGTGATGTTTAATGTTTGTATTTTGTTTAGTTCCTTAATTAATAAACAATAAAACATTTAAAAAACTTTTTTACAAAAAAAAAAACAACCGACTTCCAAAAAAACACTACAAAGTCAAAAATAACTTTAATTTCGAAAGTCGGTGTCGTTGGTTTTGTATTTTCGTTTTTTGACAGCGACTTTTGAAATTAGTTATTTTTGACTTTGTAGTGTTTTTTTTTGGAAGTCGGTTGTATTTTTTTTTTTGTAAAAAAAGTTTTTATTTTTCACTTTTTAGTTGTACCTACTTTCCACAAACAAATTCATATAACACTACTTGCTATGTGAATATCAGTGACAGAAAGCTATTGACCACATCTGCCTACCCCTTTAAAGGGTACATGCGTGATGTTATGTTGTGTGATTGCGACAACGTATACATATACTATATCAGCAATCGCGGTTGATTTGCTGGCATTTACTAAAGAGTTCCGTTGACTGTCTCCGAAACTCATCAAATCTTTACGAAATTTAAATGGGATCATTTCGGAATAAACCTGTTTCAACCAAAAAAAATTTTTGCAATTTATATAGTATGAGGGAGTTATGCCCGAACATACATAAAAAAAATAGAAACATCCGAATTGAGAACCTCCTCCTTTTTTGAAGTCGGTTAAAAAAGATGAGATTGGAAGAAAATGAGGTAATATTTTACCTACAAAATAAACCTATCACTCCCTTCGAACCTACCTATGCTTTTGTAGGTACTGATTTATAAGGAAAGGACGCACCTCTAGATAACTAAAACCAGATTAACATTACTGTGTTGTGTCAACTTGTGTCGTGTCGTGACGCCTTCTGATTCTGACGCAGTGTTAGTCAGTCAAAAATACGTTTGATTGGTATATCCCGCATCACGACACAACACGACACATTCATGTGTACCTAACTGGGTTCTGGAGGTCAGATAGGCAGTCGCTCCATGATAAAATACAAGTATTCAACTGCAACCAGTTAGACTGGCAGCTGACCCAAAAATAGATGGGAAAAGGCTAGGCAAATGATGAGACAGACTAATTACGCGTACCTATTTCTACCTCACTATGTAAATAATAAGTAGGTAAGTACATTTAAATATGTTCGGCCTACGATCTAAAACAAATAAACAGTTAACTCATCAGCTGTGTTCTATCTTTGGCAGCGGTTCAATAAACCAATACGATTTCAATAATGAGCCGAGACGAAAAAAATAGGTACTGCTTACTTAGAAGACTAGAATAGGAATGAGAAGGGCTGTTTGCTTAGCTGTAATGAAGACGTCTTTGAATTAGGTTGGAAGAAAATTAGGTTTTATTTTATCTACAAATTAAAGGCTCCTGCAATCAGGCGCGACGCGCGACCCTGATCGCGCGCGACACAAAGGCACTGCTCGTTGCGCGACTTGCGGTGCCTTTGTGTCGTGTGTCGTGTCTCGCCTGTTTGAAGGAGCCTTAAACCTATCACGTTCTGCGAACCTACCTATGTTTTGTAACTACGAAACTTAAGCTGGATTCATATTACCGTGTTGCGTCAACTTGTGTCGTGTCGTGACGTCTTCTGACGCAGTGTTAGTCAGTCAAAACTCATTGTGATTTGCCGTTTTTACAGAATAGCACTACTGACTTCCTGAACAGATTCATTGTTCTTACTGGTATTTCCAGCGTCACGACACAACAAGACACAACACGTACGCTCATTAAGAAGGGATCGCAAATGATTTTGACAGGCGCGGCACGCGATAAAATCGCGCGCGACACAAAAGCACCGCAAGTCACGCAACGAGCGGTGCCTTTGTGTTTCGCGAGATTCGCGTCGGGCGTCGCGCCTGTTTGCAGGAGCCTTAATATGATAAACATTGATCGGTTCGTAGATCTACTTGCTAGTAAAAGTTGGATAGTCAGGTTCCTGGGATATGAAGAACGTTTTTAAAAATAGTTTTACGTTATGTTCTTGTTATCATTGTCAGTTCGTAAAATTACAATGATTCACAATAATGCTACGGCTACATTGGCGCAATAAAGCGAACTACACTTCGCGCTCTCTTTGTCTACAGCAAGACGTCGACGAGAGCGCGCGAAGTAGGTGGTAGTGTTATGTAGTTCGCTTATCTCGACAATATGGCCGAAGCATTATAAGCAATATTGGCGTGCAAATAGTTTAAAACCCAACCCAAACACCTACCTTGGTAGATTAGCCATCTAAACCTACCAACACCGAGGTAGGTACTGTGACCGTTGGCTGAAGAAGGCCGAAACTAGATTTGCCAACCTACTTAGCACATCACTCTTGGAAAGACGTCCATCTCGTTCCTGGTTTAGTCTATCTCCAGGACAAAACGAAGTCACACTTGCGTAATTTAGGACCAGCTCCAGCAGCGCCACACACACACACACATCATTGGTAATATTTGTCATTGACCGCGCCTTTACGTCGTAGCAGTAAGGTTGCTTTTCGGTGGCAACATTTATCATTGTCAGCGCCTTTATTCCGTAGCAGTAAGGTTGATTTTCGGTGGTAACATTGTCATTGACAGCGCCTTTATAAATGTCGTAGCAGTAAGGTTGACTATCGTAGTGCAAGTGCTACCAGTGATGTCCGGATGACTGTACGTACCTAGATAGAAATGTGACAGTATAGAACAGACAATTATGTATAACTATAGTTAGGTACTTCGCCCGTTTGGCTTTACTGCCTTGCAATTTTAAACTAGCAATTTTCCCGGTAAATGGCGATTGGGTCGCCTCTAATTAGATGGAACTACGGTCTTACTGCACCGTGTTAAGGCTCCTTCAAACAGGCGCGACACATCACGCGACACAAAGGCACCGCAAGTCGCGCAACGAGCGGTGACTTTGTGTCGCGCGCGATTACATCGCGTGTCGCGCTTGTTTGTAGGAGCCTTTAATCAGTGCCGTCTGTCGCAAGTGATGCATCGAAGTTCACATCTGTCCCTTCAAAAATGTTAACCGTGACACCCGTGACAGATGTACCAACTTAAAAAAAAAAAGTTTTGGTCGGCATTAGTGGGAGGGATCACATGACCCAAAAGCGCAGTCACTGTCGGACTGCATAGAAAAGAAAGAGATGCGCGATGACACAACCCTGGTAATTTATTGCAAAATATGAAGCAATTACATAATTATCTATTTATAAAAAATGTATTGTTTGGAAATTAAAACACTAGTGCTTTAATATGTTGCTTGTAGTGTGTATCTGACAAAAAATCAGAATGATTGTAAGTATGTATATTAGTATCTAGGTATGGTTTTTATTATAAAAATAAAGTTTTTAAAGGTATCTTCATGTTTTTTCTATCGTATCAAATTAGAAACAGGCGCGACACAAAGGCACCGCTCGTTGCGCGACTTGCAGTGCCTTTGTGTCACGCGCGATTTTATCGCGTGTCGCGCCTATTTGAAGGCGCCTTTATGTTTTCAACACACTATCTACCTAGCATCTGAAGAATATCATAATACTTTTCTGATTTTGTTTACTGTAGTCGATCATTACCTACCTACTTTTATTGCTTCGAAAACATGCGTTTTTTGCACCTCCTGTAATGTTCCTACTGCTGGCTGGGACATAGACGGAGATGTCCCTGCCAGCAGTAGGAGCATTTCATTTACATCTCGGTGAGAGGAAGTGGGCCGTAATCCACCACGCGGCCGGGCCCAGTGTGGGTTGGTAGTACCAATGCGACTTCAATTAAGGATCCTGCAAACAGGCGCGACACAACACGCGACACAAAGGGACCGCAAGTCGCGCAACAAGCGGTGCCTTTGTGTCGCGCGCGATTATATCGCGTGTCGCGCCTGTTTGTAGAAGCCTTTAATATGATTGTACTTTCCAAAGTTTATCTTGGACACGACTGACATCGGTGAAGCAAAAAACATCGCGAGGAAACCTGGACTTGTAGTTATTTTATGACTGAAATCACCAACTCATCTTGAGCAAGCGTGGTGATCAATGCCTTCTCATTATGAGAAGAGGGCTTTACCCTGCAAAATCAATCTGCCTTGCCTTTTTCCAACTATGTTGGGGTCGACTTCCAGTCTGACCGTATGCAGATAATACCAGCTTTTTACATGGAGCGACTGCCTATCTAACCTCCACAACCCCGTTACTGGGTAGGTATGAAACCCTGGTTGTCGCACTTCTGACAAAATTATGAATTGATGTGAATTTCTTTAGATGAATTTCTTTTACAAGAATGACAACCATTGGCATAAAGGCTCCTTCAAACAGGCACGACACGACACGCGACACAAAGGCACCGCAAGTCGCGCAACGAGAGCGGTGCCTGTTTGTAGGAGCCTTAACGTGCTTTCCGAGGGACGGAGGGGTAAAGATGGTCACCCATCCAAGGACCAACCGTGGCACGGACCAACCCGGCAGTGGTACAATAACAGGATGGTATTATTAAAAAGGCACACGGCAGCATTTAGCAGCTCAGCGATACGGTCGTTAATTTTCAAATAAATCTTTAGGAACGTGTAAATGACTCATTTTAAATATTCAGTTACCATGTGCCCATGAGACTAATTTTTACACCGGTAAGCGTTAGGTGAACCGTGTGCAGTCACACTTAGTTATTTCCAATGATGTATAAAACTATAGATACGTTGTCCGCACTCTAAAATGGCAACATGAAATGAAGCCAATTGCCACATTTGCGCTCAGTCACGCACCAACCTGTCGCGCGACGCGACGCGACGTATGTTTGTTTTTAATTTATATCGTATGTGAAAACCTGTGCAAAACATAAAGAAAATATGCCGTCGTGTGTTTTCAGAGGATGTAAAAATTATACCCCAAAAGTTAAAGAAAAAATGTGGTCATTTCACGCGTAAGTTTACAAAACTAGATTATTTTATTTTATTTTGTACGACGCTGCGTCTAATGGCGGCCGGCGCATGAAGTGACTCTGATAGCTACATCATTCATGCGCTCGACCAATGAGCATGTAATTTGACTATTACTTATCCTGTGACGTAACTGAAGATGTTTATTTATCTCCCTCTAGCAACAGACATCCCGCCGTACGGTGATATATTTTCTTTCCCTTTCTTTACGCGTATAAGTAGTTATCTAGTATTTTCGCCGTTTTTAAGCGCCGAGATGTTGGTTGATAACGTGTCTATATATAATACGTCATTGGTTATTTCGCGTTATTTCCTTCATGCACGCGATTGAATGAATTGAATCAGCAAAGATTAGAAGATGGACATGACTAGATATGCAGGTGAATCATGTAGGTAGGTTAAGAAATTAGTGTGTCAATCAATAATACAATGTAGGTACAGACGCCAGCACATCAAGCTACCTACTACAATCTGTCAAATTTCTTTAACCTTTAACTACTGACGTGGGGGCCGCTCCGGCCTAGCAATAGTAATTATATCGAAATACCCCCCTCTCCCGCGCGCGACGCATACGCTGCTTCCAGTAGCTTCGAATTTAGTGACGCCTGAGCCGTTAGAGGTGGTGTACGTGTCGGCGTGCTAAATTCAGGTGAGTAATTTTAGATCGAAATTTTTTGCGGGCCTATTTGACCCATGGTCAGTGTTTACGTCACTATTTGAAAACGCATTTAATCGATGTTTTTTTTTTCTTTTTTGCAGTATATGGATTAATTGTGTAATATGGAACCAAGTACATCAACTGGGAGAAAACGGGCGACGAATACCGAAAATGACTCGCACAATTCAAACACTAAAAGATCGTGTGTACCCGGTTCCCGTGATTATGACTCAATTATTTCATCTTGGTTGAATTGTGAGGATTATAGTGGATCAGAGGCTGAAAACCTCGGTGATGAATTTGTTCCGGAGCAACACGAACATGGTGATGATATCCAGAGTGATTTACAGCCTGAAGAAAACGATGTTGGCCGATGGTAATATTTTACCGTATTTTAGATATCAGTTCTGTCAATAGCCACATCTTGTATGACATTCACAAAGGAAAAATGACAGAAAGAGGCCTATACGTAAAAGATTTAGCGCGAAGCCTAGTATTGCCACACATGAAACGAAGAGTGCAGAATGAAAAACTGCCTCGTGAATTACGCATGAGTTTAACCCGCGTACTGGGGCCTAATATGCCTACTTCTGACCAACCAGCAGCTTCAGAGGTTGAAGGACAAGACTTGAAGGTAAGAAGAAGATGCCATACTTGCCTGCTGAAGCTGCAGAGAAAGTCTACGCACACATGCTTTTCATGTAAAAAACATGTTTGTCTCCAATGCGCAAAGAAAGTTTGCCCAGACTGCGTGTAATTTGCGAGATTTGGTGCCTTGCAATTTTATGTTCCTAAAGTAGTAACTAAGATTGGTTATATTTACTTTGTTAGAGAGTTTAATGGTGTTTTATGGTAAAAGAAGTATTTTTGATTTTGTTTAGTTTTATAAAAAATACAGACTGATTTCTGATCTCAAGTGATTTCTGCCAAAAAAAAAATGTTTCATTGAAATAGTCTAATAATAGTTACTTAACAATAAAAAATATCTTTAAATATTCATCTGTTTTATTTAAATACATTTTATTTATGTTAACAAACAATTATTTCAATTTATAAATGATCCAGGCTGCTAATATAAACCCTCGAAGTCTTGGGCCTGTCAGGCCCCTACGTCAGAATCTACGTAAAAAATAAACACGTCAGTAGCTAAAGGTTAATAGATTTTCAACTTTATCGCTAAAACATAAGGTTCAAAGTTGATTGGGAAAATTTGTCAGTTTCGGGTAGCTTGATGTGCTGGCGTCTATACATACCTCCATACTCAGTTATGCAGGTTAGTAGGTACTAGGCCTTTATGTGACTGGTCTCTTCCCAACTATGTTGGCATCGGCTTTAATTTTATTGTAACCAGATGCAGCTGAATACCAGTATTTTACATGGAGCAACTACCTCTGACCTACACAACCCAGTTACTGGGTAATACGATACTCCTTAGTAAGGCAGGTTGCCAGACTTTCGGGCTTCTGTCGGGACCGACGGCTTATCGTGCTTTCCAAGGCAGGGAGGGGTCTCGATATTTAGTAAATGGTCACCCATCCACCGACCGACCTCGGCAAGCGTAGCTTAACCTTCGATCGACCCGTACGGCTGTTATTATTTTTAGCCACGAGCCCCTACTTATACAGAGTTGATATGACAGAGGGGCATTAAATTACACTACGTATACTATACGTGTATAGTATTAATTCGATACAGTACAAAAATAGAAAGCGCCAAAAATGAGATTTTTTTTTTTTCAAACAAACTAAATAGCTTAAAGTCAGAGTGAAACGCAACCACCCTTTATAAATAAATTTGACTGACCTTAGATGCCTAGTAACAAAGTCGCGCAGGAGCGCGTGTGTGTGTTATCTCTCTTGGCGGGGGGCGGGGGGGGGGGGGGGGGCGGGGAGCGGGCGGTTTAGACCGCTCGCTCGCGCGGCTTTTATGTTAGGTAAGTTGTAAAGTACGCGCACACACAAAAACACAAAATTTTTAAGTTCTCGATGTGTCCTCGATTCATATTAATGCACAAATTATACCGACGGAGAATATTGTTATTTATTTTTCTAATTAAATCACTGTCCGTCGCTAAGCACTTTAATTCCCGTAATCTTTGTACTGCCAATTGTATGGTGCCGGCGTTCCTAGGGCTATTGCGCCGGTCACCATACCTTTCTCGGTATGTTCGCAGAGCTAAATCTGTGTTTCCACGGCATTCACCGTAAATTAAAATCATGTAAGTGTATTCTGACGCCGTGTAAGTTACACGAGGCATTGCTGAACACTTTAATTTTACACACACATACAACCAACGTTTAATTACGTATCCTATCACAATAAAAACAGTCAATCACAAAAAAAAAAACACTAACACTAAATAATAATATTCCCAAGTTACGTATCCTGTCACAATAAAAAAAAATACTGGATTAAACTTATTTAGTGTCTATCACAATAACAAAACAAAATCACAATTATTGTCAGCGAGTTCGACAAAACATAACGGCGCGGCGGCGGCGCCGGGGCTCCCGTGTTACGTAACGTACGTCCCGAATGGATGACCCTTGCGCACTGTCCACTGAAAGAACAAGTTTTTTTAGCAAATTCGCAAGTATCTAGGATACAATAGCAACACACTGACCTATTTCTATTCCTTTTACGCGCGGGAAAAAGGCGCGGGGGTTTTGCTATGTTTGTCACTCTCATAGTGAAAGTGCAAGTGTGTGTGTATTTATTGCTTCGTGAAATATTTGGTTGTACTTGTGCGACAACAATGTATCTTATACTCAGATTATCGTTTTAAGGTGCATGACCTATGCGTATGAGATAATCAGCTGTTAGGAAATATACATCGTGTTCAAACGTAGCAAAAACTTCAAAAATCATTTGTGACTAAACTACTGCTCCTATTTAATTGATTTTTGGTACAGAGCTTGAAAATGGTATCTAGTATAGGCAGTTTAAAGGAAAGCCCCTCTGTCGTATCAACTTTGTATGTAAGTATAGACCTATACTTACATATTATAACCTGTATGTTATTCAATTGTATGAGTATTGTTGCAAAAAAGGAGTCAATAAAATCCCGATGATGCGTATTGATGCAGCTGGCTAATCGTAAAACCATTAAATCGAAATTAAAAAGGCCAGGAGGCATTGGATTTAAACTTGGAAGGTCCAAATATTCACCGTTTATCGCCAGCCAGGGTATCGGAGCAATAAAATTTCCACCACTTACTGATATAAAAATCGGCACGCATTTGTACTTACTTTACCATTAATTTGATGTGTAACTCGTAATGTACCTATACTAACCTAACCTATTCATTTATGGTATAGTTCAATGACCTTTGTAGAACGTCACAGGTATTAATTACTCGCAGAGGAAATAGAAAACAAATGAAGATCGAGAGGCGTCATGTACACATTGGAAAGTTAATAAGTAGGTTTACATAAGACACGAGTTAATTACACACTTCAATTAATCAAAATGCATGAAATTAGGCGGAAATGTGGCCATTGCGAACTAACTGAACCGGTAGGCACCTACTGCATTTTAGTATTGATGACTAAATTAGCTTTGTTGGAGGAACCTACTGCATAGGGATATCTAATCTTTATCTATTTATCTATTACATATCTAATAAGAACGTACTTAACCTACACCACAGTCAATTTTAGTAAGTAACAAACTTGACATCTTTTTCGAAATTCGCAACGCGGCTCCCATTATAGACAAAAGTAATGAAACAATAACATCCCACGATTAAATTCCGTGCAGTACCTACTCCACTGTTGGAGATTATAATCAACAGTAAGAATTTATACAATTCCTACTGGATAAAATCAGTGCCGGTTGCCGGCTCCAAACGGGCATGCGGAAAAAAAACAAAAAAGAATACTCACTCGCAAATTCGTTGCACAATATCTCACAACAAAATGTCACTTTCTCAATAATAAGTCTGTGTAAATATCTTAATACAATATCGTACTGTTTTGGCACAAATTAATTTTCACTTGTTTATTTACGTTCGTTCGAATTTTGACAATCGTCGAGGTTATCACGCATGCGCAATACGACACTCCCTCCTTCGGCTGCCGGCGCAAACTAACTGATGAACGAACGAAAACCGAACTCGAACGTTTTCTCGACTCGAGGTGACAGGACAGAGAAAGCAATATTAGCAAGAATGAGTGTGCGAGCGGGAGAGCGTCATTGACTAGACAGACGAAAGCATAATATGGATAAGGTGGAGTAGATCAGTAGACTGTGTTTGGGATTGGGAAGATTGTCTCGGGAGATGAATGAGATTAGATTTGAGAACATTACATCGGGGTTGTTCCGTTTTGTACTAAAAATCAATCGCGTTAAGTAAAACATGGTTTCTTTGTTTTATTTTATTACTTACGCAAAATATTACCATCATAAATTATTTTTGCAGATTATATTTTGGATTTTTACTTGTTTGTTTTACAGTTTTAAAAATGTGAATAAAAAATTAAAATTAATAAATTATGTACCTATGTAGTCCATAATAGTTAATTTATTGCATGTTTAGTATGTTATGGCAAAACTAAATTAATTTAATTTAGCGCATTAGAAAATTGGGGAGTGTAGAACATCAAACAAAAATGCGTGCAAAATACATTAGGAGCCAGCATTAAGGAAATAACTTCTCATTAAAAATAATAGCCTTTCGCTACCAAATGAAAAATAAAAGTTCAAGTATAACTTCAAAACGCATAGTTAGCACAAAGCGATGGCAATTTGGGAGCGGCTGCTCACACACACACACACACACACACACTCATATACAGCCGTTTTGCTCGGTATTTAAACCCTTTAGAGGGCTTAGTTCTATTTTCAACCTTACTCCTTGGTATTAATCGTCAAAGTCGTCATTTATTTTATTCTCATGTGCTATTGCAAAGGTGTGAGGGTAGCTCTTTTATTTTTTAAACAGGATATCCTGGCTAGGGCGTCCTGGCGGCCGTTTCCGAGCATACGGTTCATTAAGGAGTGACGGCTCTATAAAAAAGCCAGTAGCACGTGTAGCCAGACAAGTGAGGTTGAAAAACAAAAACAGCTGTGTGATATGATGCATAAAACCTCCATGAATTGAGAGGAGTTTTTGAAGTTTAGTAGCTTTTTGTGTTTTCTCGTGCAAGTGGTTGGCCCATTGTTCATTTGCGGAAACCTCTCTTACATCTCTCGTCTTCATTGTTCACGAATAGTAAGGAGTGTTTTGTTATCGGTTTTTGACACTTCGTTACTGATATTATTTATAGCAGACCACAGTAGCGAAGGGTCAATTTTTGTAAGAGGTAAGCCGGAATATAATATATCTTTAATATGATTATATTATTTGTCTATAGAATACTGACTGTGCCATTTTTCAAATAGAAGCCGGTAGAAATCGAGTTGTATGGAGGAACCTTCGCCACTGGTAGAACATCTCTTGTTATAGATATAGTGTACTTTACCTATATCCCCCTGCTGATTTATTTAAGTATAAAGTAGCAAATTACTATTTATGGATAAAGTATGAAGTAACAAAAATATATTACCTTTTGAACTTTAGCTCACCCCGTAAACGGAAAAGGTGGTCTCGTTAAAAAATATCTAATAAAAGAACGTAAAAATATTTTTCTATCCGCAAGTGACAAATTAACACAGAAATACCACTTCAATCACAAACGAATCGTCCCTCTTAGAAAATGGCTCTTATCTTTCAAGTGTGTAAACAAAGAGCTCCTACACCCACTCAAAATTGTTTTACAAAAAAAAAAAGGCAACCCTCGGCTCTTCTACTTGTAACGCAGTTATTGGTTCTCTAATGTGTATTGACTTTTATGAAGCTACTGAGTAAAGTATCAAACTATCAAGTTTACATTAATAACCTAGTTATAATAATGTAGATAGGGTTTATTTATTTCAAATTCATAATAAATATATAATTTTATTCGTATAAAAGGCTGAACAAATAATAGGCTATTAATCAAACTGAAGACCTTGTTTTGAGAAATAAATTATGTTTTATTATTTCGATTAGCTATTTACAATATCTAGGTACACAATTAAAGTCCTTTGTCTGCCCTTTTCATTTACGCGTGGACTTAGTCAAATATTTAGATATGTAAAATGCCTACAGAAATGTTGTCCTATTTTAATAGTGCTACATGAAAAAACAATTGGCTAGAATTATGGAGTTTGTAAGATTTATGTATAATGGAGTTTGTTTTGCGTTACATAGTCAGGTTTTACGACACGCACCGGGTACAAGATCGTGCAAGCAGCTGATACCTTTTTTTTTCTGCGTGCACCTTTAACACTTCATACTTTTTTTTTCATCGTTCTAAGTCTAACTGGAGAAATGTGTCTACAGTATTAGAGAGTATTCGCCATTAAAACGTAGTAATCGTTAAAGTTTTCCACTTTATCTCGCTATTATGGGTTCCGTGGGTGCTGCTATAAAACTTCACCCCGTAAAGGGACAAATGGTAAAATTATCTCATTAATACTGTCATCGCTGGGTCGCTGCTGTAAGTAAATGAACTTGTCAAGGCTACCCGAATTACTGTACCGCTTCGTGGTCGCGAATTATGTAAATTGAAATAGATAATTAGGCTTACGGGTGAATGGCATTTCACACTTGTAGCGACTACTAGAGTAGGTGCACTAACGAGTTAAAATTAATGTCACATCGAGTTTAATAAGTAGATAGGTAATTACATTAAAAAACACTGCTCAATATAAAATATACTTTCATAAAACGTTATTTTGATGATTTCCCATTGAACCTTAGATTTGCAGTAAGTAACCTATCTTCTTTTGATTTGTAGGTAATAAAAATAACTGTTTCATTTGAAATAATTTGTGTTGTGGTAACAGGCTCAGTAATTAGTATTGTTCCTTATTTAATTGCTAATATACAAAGTCTACCAAGCTAGATATTTATTTGAGCAAAATTTGCGTCTGGTTTTGGTAATTACATCCCCTAAATAAGTAATAAATATGAATTTAGTAGAGAACATAGCCAGATTTCTAGAAATTAATTATAAACAATTTGTTCTATGACATAAAATTAACAACCAAGAAGAAACATTATTAAATTGTGTTAGGTATTAAGTACTAATATTTCAGTCACAAAACCATCTACGAAAACGAAATTATTGTAACAGAGAGGTTCATTAATCATTGTCATGATTTGGTGAATATAACCTCTGTATGTAACTACCTGTTTTCACGTTTAGAATAAAGTACCTACATTCCCTATGATACATTTAACATGAAGTTATGAATAGGTACTTGGAATGACACTGTCATTTTGTAGTACTTTTTATAAGATGCCACGCATTTTTAAGGATTAACTTCCGTAGTGCAACATAGGTTTCAAGGCAAATTAGTAAAATATAGCAAACTCATACACACAAGGTAGGTACCTACATGATACCTTTCATGATATAGAATTCTCAAATCAAATTATCATAATATTCAATTATATTCATAGACAAAGGCATACTCCTTTCGTTTCTTCTCCAAATTCAAAATTTGGTTTCGCTATCGACCTATAGATAGCTTAGACGCAAGTACATCATTATTTTCTTTTCGCCGACAAAATATTCGGATCGGATGCGATATTTAAAAAAAACTCATTGCGCGATGCTATGAAATTCGTACTATTGTAAAAGTATTTACCTGCCCGTCGCCGTCGGCCATCTTGGATTCGCACCCTTCATTCACAAATTCCAGAATTCCTTGACGGGAGGTCAGGCGAGAATTTCGTAGAAGTTTCCCTTCATAATTCACTCGATTGAAATTGTTGGGTGTATTGTGTACTGGTGATCTATCATGAACCTACGCAAGGAATTCGTTCATTCATTTTTATTTGAACCAAAAAGGCCTGAGGACCGTTATCGCAGATGCGTTGCTACTTACCATTTACCGACAGTAAATCCATACCAATATTATAAATGCGAAAGTGTATCTGTTTGTCTGTCTGTTATCTCTTCAAGCTTAAACCGCTGAACCGATTTAGATTAAATTTGGTACTTATAGTATTAGTTTGAGTCCCGGGAAAGGAGATAGGATAGTGTTTATCCCGATATTATACTATATTTGCCGAAACACGGTAAAATAAAAACAAAAAGTTAGCCACCAGCCCTTCATACTTAAGTACCTCTGTACTTAAGTATGAGGGGCTTGTGGCTAAGTAATAACAGCATCACGGGTCGATTGATCAGGTTAAGCTACGCTTACCGCGGTTGGTCCTTTGATAGGTGACCATCTTTACATATCAAGACCTCTCCGTGCCTCGGAAAGCCCGGTAAGACGTTGGTCCCGGCTGCCATTTGTGGATCTTTGACAGTCGTTACCTCAAACTCAAACTCAAACTCAAAGCATTTATTTCAATTAAACCTTGTACAGGCACTTTTGAATTGTCAAAGTTAAAATAGTCCGTCAGTCAGTCAGAAAGTTGAAGCTAGTTGCCCATTCCAAAACGTAGATCTCTATGGAGAAGAACGGGCAAGAAACTCCATGGACACTGTTTTAAATCAAGATATTACAAATCGTGGGTACATAATTATTGTTGCTTCTATATGCGAGAACAATGTAAAAAACACAAATGAAGAAACATATCAAAATATAAGATTAAAAATAAGCCTTGGCTGTTAAGAAATGACCAGTCTCAACCGACCGGTTGTCAGAAGCCCGAAAGTCTGACAATCAGTCTTACCAAGAGGTATCGTATTACCTAGTAATTGGGTTGTGGAGGTCAGATAGGCAGTCGTTCCATGTAAAATACTGGTATTCAGCTGCATGCGCTTAGTTAGACTGAAAGCCGACACCAACATAGTTGGGAAAAGGCTACGCAGATGATGTGGTTACTTAAGTATGAAATCGAAGGTGTAATGTAGGTTAATGAAAAGCTTAAATCTAAATGTTTGTTTATTGGAAGCTTATCTCAACCTTTAATATGCCATTCTACGCGTATATATAAACTATAATCCTACAATTACACACAATAGGTGGCGCATACTGCGCACAAATTAACACAAACTCCCAAAGAGATTTGTATCGTGGTGGCAGAAGTGGGTCCAGAAAGTTAGCGAAGGCTGAAGGATTCTACATATGTTTGCTCGTGAATGGAGCGGGGAGCGTGCGTCACAAGTCTTCAAAGGAATAGGCATCATACATAACTTAGACTTGACAATTGACCAAAAAATTTACATGTAAAGGTATCTTAAAAGATCTACTTACAGAAACAAACATCATTTCATTATATTAGTAGTGCTTACGTATATATATACTAGGTGATTGCCAAACGAAAACAAACTGTGAATTTCACAGTCGAAGGAACATTGTCCTATGACAATGTTGTAAATATTGTAGCGACGCGCGACGAGACAATCAAAAACAACACAGATTAGTTTGAGCAAATACTATTAAAATTAAGACAAAAGTCTACATGCACTACTACCCATTTGGGCGAGCTCTCTCAAATAATTCTGTCTTTTTATTGGGTACTTACTCAAAGAAGTAATCACAATAAAAGCAATATATTATGTAGGTCACGATTTGTTGTATCATGGGATCTGGATCTGGAAATGCCATTTATAAAATCGGTACGTTTCCTAAGTGGTGGAATAATAAAAAGCTATTACGGAAAACAAAAAACATTTCCAAGGGCAAGTATTATTCATAGTTATTAGGGCTTCTACAAACAGGCGCGACACGCGATATAATGTCGCGCGACACAAAGGCACCGCAAGTCGCGCAACCAGCGGTGCCTTTGTGTCGCGCGACTATATCGCGTGTCGCACCTGTTTGTAGGAGCCTTTATAGTTTGCGTCAAACTTTATGGCAGCTCTGAAGTGTGTAGCGAGTAGCTGCGCACTACCTCACCCCTCACCCCTGCTGACACGTGAATTTGCGACTCGCCTCATGTACTGAGCTGCCATAAAGTTTGAATCGGACTGTCCCTATCGAGACCCCTGCGTGCCTCGGAAAGCACCCTGGTTCCGGCTGTCATTCGTAGATCTTTGACAGTCGTTACGGGTAGGGTAGTCTGAAGCCCAAAAGTCTGAAAACCAGTCTTACCAAGGGATAGCGTGTTATTCATTTACTGGGTTGTGGAGGTATCAGGCTGACCTCCGGCAGTAGTCGCTCCATGAAAAATACTGGTAGTCAGCTGCATTAGGTTAGACTAGAAACCGTACCCAACTTAGCTAGGAAAAGGCTAGGCAGATAATCAATATAGTGTTGCGCGCCACAATTAATGCCTGCTACATGGTGACATTACCACTAGCGCCATCTAGTATCGGGTAGCAGAACTGGTAGAGTCAAGGTCCTAGAAATTCCGAGAACTATCGACATCGGGTCAGTCGGGTATGTACTTGAACATTCTAGATGTTTATATAGTAGCTCTGTGGCACTATATAAGGTGGGGGCCGCGAGACACATAGTATTGGATAAGCGATACAAGCAAACACATCGAGAACGATCTTCGAGTGCGACTTAGAGTAATCAGTAGTGCAATTTTGTTTCATAATTAGTGTGCTTGAGTGTCATCTTTAGGTTATTAAATCGGCAGTTTTTATTGTCACGAATCCTAAGCTCGTAACAATAGATTTTACTTAGATGAATGAAATTCTGTCATACTACCTACTCGTAAAGCCGTATCATTACAAATTGTGGTTTTCCGTAAATGTTACGCATAAGATCCTGCTCAGTTCATTCATGACTGCATAACGTTTACAAATGACGTAGCAGACATTGTTGGTTACTGCGAAATTAGCTTGCCATTAGTTACAGAGGTTTGTTTGGGATTCTGCGTAAAAGGAAGTAAATAACCATAGTCATCAGGGGGAGTTACTCAGTGACGCTGATCGACGAATAGTTCATCCGATCGTTTTTTTTTTCGGTTAACCTATATTGTCCCACAGATGCGCAAAAGATCTATTCATCCGATCTATTCTGTAAAAATCTCACCGCGAAAACTTAGTTGAAGTGAGCTTGTAGTGAACTGCCAATAGTGTCCATCCCTATCACCTCATCAGGTGGAATGACAGTCACTTAAACAAAGTTTTCAGAGTAAGATTTTTACTAATAAGACAGGCTGTTATAATTATTTTTTTAAATGCTCTTTGTGCTAATAATACACGAATACCTAAGTATTTATCATATCAAGCCAATTATTATAACTTTCTTTTCAATTGTCTATCATGAAATTGAATCATTAAACCTCATTTACACGATGCAAGTTTCTTGCCAGCACCCTAATTGAAAACTGTCGATCAATCACAATGTGAATCATTTTGAAGGTTATTGCTAAACCATTGCTTTATATGTAGGAAAAGTTTGTCTGTTCAACAATGTAAATAACGCAATGAACGTTGTTGAACTATCAAAACAAAATTCTCCCTACGCGAGGTTTTGCACGGTTGTGAATGATGCAGTGATCGGATCGACCTCCATTTTGACAGCTTAGGCAAATTGAAAGCCAGTTTTTACAAGTTTCTCCCCGAAAATTGAGTTTCTCAGCTCTGCATATTATCTCACTGGGTGGGTGAATTTAGGCTACGTACCTATAACTTATTTTTTGTACTAAGTACCTAATTTTGTCTGGTTTATTCTGTTTTTTTAGTTATTTGTTTGTTTTAATTTAGTTTAACTAATTTATTAAGTTATAATCAGTGCAACTTACACATGCAACTTACAGTGCAACTTATGCACGCACACAACACACACACATACACATTCAGATAGTCTTTTATTCCTACTTTTTTAAGTTACGACAACTATTTGTGTGCATGCAGAGTTTACCTATAAGTGATTGTTACACTTTACTCCGATTTGTTGCTTTTGTTTATATTGCTTAAAATAGTGTACTTACCTATACAATTGTTGGTGAACCAAATAAATAAATAAAAGCTATTCCTACTGTTAGCGTGTTACGCAATTATCCCGCTGTATACAATAAAATTGTAGCAACAAATAACTTGCATCGTCTAAACACTGTTTAGACCGAGCAACCTTTTTGTTAGCTCAACTTATGATATGTCACAAGCAATTAAATCGCATCTTGTAAGTAAAGAAACTGGCTTCTGTACCACAAGGCAAAAACGCCGAATACAACAAACGTGTTTTACGTTTGTTGTATCGGAGCCCCCCTTAACTACATATTTATTTTACTGTTTTTAGTATTTGTTGTTATAGCGGCAAGAGAAATACATCATCTGTGAAAATTTCAATTGTCTAGCTATCACGGTTCATGAGATACAGCCTGGTGACAGACAGACAGACGGAGAGTGGAGTCTTAGTAATAGGGTCTCGTTTTTACCTTTTGGGTACGGAACTCTAAAAAGACCTATGATGATGACTTTGTCAAACAGGCGCGACACGGGATAAAATCGCGCGCGACGCAAAGGCACCGCAAGTCGCGCAACAAGCGGTGCCTTTGTGTCGCGCGCGGTTTTATCGCGTGTCGCGCCTGTTTGTACGGGATAAAATCGCGCCTGTTTGTAGGAGCCTTAATAGTACAGTAGGTACAGCTCAGCTCAGTAGGTACAGACATACGCTAACCTACTTGTCCCGAGTGTCATTAGTTGTAAATATTTGACCGTCGTTACTGGTAGTCAGAAGCACAAAGTCTGACAACCAGTCTTACCAATGGGTATCGTATTACCCAGTAACTGGGTTGTGGAGGTAAGATAGGCAGTCGCTCTATGTAAAATACTGGTATTCAGCTGCATTCGGTTAGACTGGAAGCCGACCGTAACGTAGTTACGAAAAGTCTAGGCATACAGAGTGCACGCGTATTTCATGGCCCAACTCGAAGAATTACAGGCAGAATAGTAACTATAACATTCGCAAAGTGCTTTAAGCTTCACGTAAACTATTCACGAACTGAAAACGTATTCGTATACATAAGGATATTTATTTAGTGACAAGCGCAGATAAAGTAGGATATACGATTATCCTTTAAAGGCACATTCGCAAGAAGCTGGCAGTATCATCACAACGGTAATATTTTCTCATTGTATGCCTTATTTCTTTTTAGTAAGTATATTCATGTATTTATGTACTTAAATTTATTTGTGCTTATATTTATATGTAATTAGGTATATATTATATTCAGTTTTAATAGGTTTATATGCCGTATCTTTATATTTAAAATATTTATTCCTCAATGTTCATGATTACACCTACCACTGTTTGTCTCTGCATCACCCAAAGGTTGACTGGTAGAAAATGCCTATGGCATTAAGTCCGCCTCTGTACATTTATGTGCTTGAAGTATTAAATAAATTAATAGATATACACGATGGTAACGTCTGTCTGTTTTGTGTGCATTAACCGCTATGTGAGTGAAATTAGAATGGATAATTATGTGTCTTCTGTCTCTGTGAGGTGTATTCGAATTCGGTTTGTTTATGAAAGTTAATAACATCTTGGTAGGGTTATAAATAACTAGCTGCGCCCCGCGGTTTCACCCGCGTAAAGGCTCGTACACACAGGCGCGACGCGACACGCGACACAAAGGCACCGCAAGTCGCGCAACGAGCGGTGCCTTTGTGTCGCGTGTCGCGTCGGGTCTGTGTGAACGAGCCTTAAATGTCGATCCCGTGGGAATATCGGGATAAAAAGTAGCCTTAGTATAGTATACAGGGTGTCAGCTACCTCCATACAAAATTGGTCCAGCCGTTTAAGAGTGAAGAAGTAACAAACATATAAACACACACACACACATATTTATAAGGCAGATGTGAGTGGAAAAGCCGGGAGGGAAAGCTCTAGGAGGACATAATTATAGTGACCTTATTGGTGATGTTCTTCAGAAATGTCAGGTGCGTAGTCCTCGCAACCGGCGTGCATGTATGACCAGAAGGGCAATTCTCAAAATTTTAAGAACGTACACAGTCTGATCTCAAGCTCAATCTGTCAAAAATTCCTCTACTCTAATTTCCCTACATTTTTGACATTTGTTTTTCGTCGAGATGAGCCTACGAGTAGATTTTGTACGTTTTAAATTAGGTACGAGAATTGGCCTTCTGATGTATGAACGTAAATGAAGCAAAATGAGTTTGTAAGGATCGTAGCAGGTGACGTTCTGTAGTTTCTGTCTACCCCCCCATGAGAAGAAGGCGTGAGTTTATGTATGTATGCATACATACATAATTTGCATTCGCGATTTATTTGCCGAAAATGTAAACAATTATGAGTTTATGGAAAAATAACTTTAAATCCTACACAATAAAGTTCAGTTTACGCTACAACTTCAAACATTTTTTTAACTTTTTCAATAGTACTAATGACTCTGAAATAAACCTCCTTCAAATAGGCGCGACACGACCCGCGACACAAAGGCACCGCAAGTCGCGCAACGAGCGGTGCCTTTGTGTCGCGCGCGATTATATCGCGTGTCGTACCTGTTGTAGGAGCCTTAATATAAAGTTGATATTTTTTTGACTTCAAATAATATTAATTTGAAACATAAGTGATGGACAAAATCAATGATGTATAAAACTATACGTCATTGGACAAAATGTAGGTTATACCTACACAACAGTACATCCTTTATTCCCCGAAGGCTTTGGCAGAGGTGTAAAGGTACCAATTTACACCCGGTATACCCATATTTGCCCGAGCAGTGGTGGCCAAGTGGTAACGGCCGCGACTTACGAGTTGTAGGTCGTAGGTTCGAACCCAGACAGGCGCTTTACTTTGTGTAAATTATTTCATTACCACTGCTCACAAAACGGTGAAGGAAAACATCGTGAGGAAACCGGCAAGTCCTAGAACCAAAATATTCGAAGACATGTGACATCTACCAACCCGCACTGGGCCCGCGTGGTGGATTACGGCCCACTCCCTCTCACTGAGAGGAGGCCTGTGTCCCAGCAGTGGGAACATTATAGGCTGATGATGATGATGATGATGATGATACCCATATTTCGCCAAGTTCCATGTAGGTAATAGGTCGCATGTAATGGGCTCGCCATTGCCATCAAACGTGCAAAAATCCCGACTCCGCTACTGAGAAACGGAAAAACATAATAAACCTTTGTGCGCCCCAGGAACTCATGCTCAGCAGTTTAGCGCTTGCGTCCACTGGACCAACGAGGTAGAAACAAAATGAATATTCTTAGGTTCTATTTTGTTAGAAATGCGTATACCGACTTATCTGTACTCTGTCTCTCTATGAACCATAAAGTAGGTATCTACTTGATCTGTGTCTGAGTCTTATTACTTACATACTTAAATTTTGAACAAACGTTACCAGGGTATTTTTTTTTTCAGGATGGCATATCATCAAATGACCCCTACCGCTCTGGGTGAAGCGGAAGGGAGTGTCAGACTCTTACTGACTGAAACCCACCCGTGTTCCTTCCTTAGCCCTTTATGTTCCGGGCCAGCGGAAACCCTTTTACCGCTGATTTCAGACAATCCCGTTGATTTCGGACAACCCCGCTGAAGGGTATATAACTTCATAGATGGACGACGCATCGCTGGCACTGCAGAAATTGCAAAATTTTGCAAAGACGGCAATCCATTCCGTTCCTACTTCCATATTGCGTTTAGTTGTAAATATAGGTGTACCAAATAACATAAGTACTAGACAAATAATAGGTGTAACAAATTGACAGCGCCTTTATGACGTAGCAGTAATGGCGATTTTCGTAGTTCAAGTACGTGCTACTAGGTACTGAAGTGCGGTTGATTGTAGGTATCTATCACACTAATTATACAGGCGAAAGTTTGTGAGTGTGTTTGTATGTTTGCTACTTCTACACGCACAAACGGCTGAACGGATTTGGATGAAATTAGGCACACAGATAGTTTATAACTAGGATTAACATATAGGATACTCTTTATCCTGATATTCCCACGGTATCAACACTTATGCGGACCAAACCGCGGGGCGTAGCATAATAGTTACATATAACCCTAACCTTAACCTGCGGGTTAAACACACTAACAGTAGCAATGGCATTAATTTTGACAGTTCAACAACATCCATTGCGTTATTTACGTTCTTGAGCAGACACATTTTCCGAACATATGAAGCAATGGTTTAGCAATTTCCTTCAAAATTATTCAGATCATGTTTGAAAGTGTGTTACGCAATGAGGGTTTTCGTGAAAATTTACGACACCAGTTGGCACCACTGTGACAAGAGGTCTTCCAATATTAAATATATGATGACGTTCATCATTCGATTCATTCATTCGTTCATCATTCAGTCATGACTAAAGAAAATATAGGCTCTTTGACAGATGTCTGGACCTGACGTATCAGTGCTGCCACCTGGCGAATGTCATTTCAGAAAACCCTCATTAGGGTGCTAGTCTAATCTCCGAGACACCTTTTAAGAAAACAGAACATACGGGGTTTGACGCACGCATAACCAAGAATACACTTAGGTATTGTCTGAAACATAATATTTAGACCCTACACATAAATCCTTTATCTGTAAGACAAGAGCGGGTTTGTCCCAAGGGACCGAAGTGAAGATGGCGACTGAAGATTTACGGCCCCATGTTTGTAAATTCAGGGACAAACTAGAAATAAGAGCTAAAAATATGTACGACAGTAACGGGCTGTAAAAGATATAATAACTCATGTAGTTTTGGTGACAAGACGTGTCATGAATGTTGTCGCCATCTGTCGAAAATGGGAGCAAAATCGTGCCTCTTCTTGCAAGTATTGCTGGTCGTGGTACTATGTCTTTGTTCCACCAGTGCCATAACTTGGTTTTTTATTTTTTTGCTGTATTTAGTTTAGTTTGTGATCTTCCTGTACGAGTCGCAATAAATACTTTTCTTTCTTTCTTTCTTTCAGTGTATTGTCTTGCTGCTTCTTAATCATCATCTTCCAGTTTAAATCCTCTATCCCCAGTCCGCTATCTTTTTGTAAACTTCTTTATTAGCTGTCGCCTCAATACCTAATCAACCATTTATTGGCTCAATTTTGATATCATACCTAATATCATCTTGTGTGAAATACAACCCCTGCTGCATTGCTTTCAAAACGGTGAAGGAAAACATCTTAAGAAAATCGGCATGTCATAGAACCAACATCTACCAACCCGCACTACGCCCGCGTGGTGGATTAGGGCCCACTCCCTCTCACAGAGGGAACGTAGCGATATCTACAACGCCACATGCGAACAACGTCTCATACTGACGTCACGCAAAATCCTGCATCTCACAAGCAGAGTTTACCGCGCAACTAGCATACATACAACGGCCCGACATGAATCATCGGGCGATTGCCCGCCAGGCACAACACCCGTCTGGTCGGAGAATCCTCCCTTATCTATAGATTATGAGTGAAATTTACACCCTGTTCCTCATACCTCTTTATGAAGGCCCGTGTCCCAGATGGGGGAACATTATAGGCGGATTATATAATATCATCTTTAACACAAAGAATCCATCGTTTAATTGGTCTTTCTATATTTTTGGGTACTTGATCATCAGATTCATAAAAAAAACAATGGTACTCCGGGAGTGCCGATAGGAGTGAAAACTTGAACAATTACGTGTGTATTTTGTGAATCGTCTTATAAACAATTAACAAAACACGCGCGGTACCGGCTACGGCCATCCGTCTTACGAATTTTCGATCAGGGTCACGTGTCCTGACGCGAGTTTAACATTTTTTACCCATTACAAAAAAGGTGTACAACGCCGCTAAAGAAGTTTTCACTTTCAAAAATTTTGTCACATTTTTCTTCCACGGTTTTTGACATTATATTATGTCGAGGTCAAAAAGAAATCCACGGTCCTTCAGCCAGACAAGAGCCATAAAAAGCATCGCCTATTCACAAAAACACTACTACAACAAAGAAAGTTATTCAATTCAAGTGTTAAGTACCATTGAGACAAAACTGAATGGTACTCCAGTGAAATGGTAATTTATGGACGTCCCACGGGCTATTATTTTATGTCCACTTTGCGATATTGTCTGGTGCAAACCCCATTTTTCTTTTGACGTTTATTTATAACTGAACTAGTTACGCTACGGGGTTGTTTTGACCTTAAAATTTATTCTAATGCTGTAACGTAAGGCATAAAATATATAATTCTATACCTACTAATATTTTAAAGAGGTAAAATTTGTGAGTTTGTATGTAGGGTGTGGTAAATCTTCGAAACTACTGATCCAATTTCAAATTTTTTTTACTAATGGGTAGCTGCAGTATTGCCGAGTGACATGGTATATTTATGTTAAAATTAAACAAGAAATTGTACGAGAACGATGTCGCGGGCAAGAGTAAGGCTCCTGCAAACAGGCGCGACGCGCGACGCGAATCGCGCGCGACACAAAGGCACCGCTCGTTGCGTGACTTGCGGTGCCTTTGTGTCGCGTGTCGCGTCGCGCCTGTGTCTACGAGCCTTTAGTCCGATATACATTTTAAAGGCATCCACAGGTGCTTGCTTGCTTTACTATATGTCTGTAACCGTACTCCTGCATGGCTAGATGTGTATTCACCGTCAGTGAGACATTTAACAATGGTTTAAGAACGGAGAATAAATAGGTCTTCTTCTAACAATAAAAATGTTCTAGAGATAAAGAGACCAGCCCTTGTCTCGTAGCCAGCGGGATACTTGCGTAACGCAGTAGCAGGTTTACAACATTCATTGTGTTATAGATTTTTGAAATGAAAACTTCTTTAGGCGCATTCGGCATTTTTTGAAATGGGAAAAAAACCATTGAACTTGCGCCACTGTTACCATAAGCGACACCGCGCGTGTTTTGTTTATAAGAAGATTAAAAAATACCCGCTTCGGATGTGTTCGGCTGTCCTCGGGGTGTACTCGGTTTTAATGTATATCCGATAAGTCAGTGAGTGATGGTAAAGTATTCTGTTTTTCTTTTCTTTTCACTTTTGTCGGCACTCCCGGAGTGCCACTGTTTTTTTTGTGTCCATTCTCTGTCATGTTTGCCGCAAATAGATGTATTTTTTCATGCTTTCTTTTGTTTATTTCTTTCTTTCAATATCCTTCAAAATGATTCAGGTTGTGATTGAAATTGTGTTACTCAATTTGGGTTACCATTGGAGGATTCCTTAACACCCCTTGCCTCACTGTAGGCTGCTATCGTAGCCAAGGATAGGCGGGCCGCCGCCGGCCGGGCACTAGGGACCAAGCGTTTTTTATGGATTGCCATAATCGCCACGCTTGGCAGGCGGATTGGCGATCGCAGTATGATGGTAAAATGCATAAAGAACGCTGCTGCCCATTCTTCAGTACGTCCCTTAGTCGACTTTTACGACACCCACGGGAAGAAGGATGGTGATATTCTTTAAGTCACCACACGGACATTGGACATTGGGGGACTACTGTTCTTGAATACAATCAGATATAATAAAATAGTAACGACGTGAATACTGTACATTCAATATTTATTAAAAAAATCAATTGTTATAAGGTGGGAATGAGTCTGAAGCCGAAAATATAGTTTTTTAAATTTTTTGTCAGTTTGTCTCGATATATGTTCCGGATTGGCGAGAAAACCACTGAAAGGATTTGGATGAAATTTGGCACACAGTAGTACGTTCCCGCGGGATATTTTCCGACAAACACGCGAGCGAAACTGCGGGCAAAAGCTAGTATCAGATACAATACAATAAAGACCAGCACCCTGATTGCGTAACACACTATCAATCTTAATCTAAATCATTTTGAACCTTATTGCTAATCCATTGCTTCATATGTTCAAAAAAATTGTCTGCTCAACAACGTAAATAACGCCATGAATGTTGTTGCACTTACTGTCAAATGGAAACCCATCCCAAGTAACATTTCATTCGGGCCTAGGTTGTAGAAAATGCCTTTAGGTTTTCTAAGGGTCGTAAAAAGGTTAATGCTTTGCTATCTAGTCATATTAAGTACTTGAGAATGATTAATAAGTCCTAAAACTAATTGTTTATTATTACAACCTTGGAGCCGCTGACAAGAGTTTAAATTAACGTTATTTTGACTTGTGTTTCAAGAGCATATAGTCCTAGGAACTTATAGTTGTCGTAGACTCTTGATTAAGTTCTGGAAAGGCTAGCATTATGCTAAAGTGAGATGTAAAGGTTTAATTTTTAACTTTGATATAACCATAAAGTTATGGAATGTTAAAATTGCTTATAAGAAATTTCTAAAACCTACTTAAAACTTATAGGCAGTGTTATAGTTGTCTAAGTAAACAAATTAGGACTGCGTGGTGAAAACCTAAACCAATAAGCTATTTTTATGAGCTGAAGGCATGCTTAAAGTCCTACAAGAATATTTTAAAGCTTTAGAGGCATCCTCAAACAATGTTAGTTGTGTCCGCGACTTCAAAGCATTCCGTTGTATTGCAAGATGAACCGACACAGGGTGTTATCAAAAAAATGGAGTGGAAGTTTTAAACGTAAAGTGCGTAAAAATTTCTTACGAATAATTAATACATCGGTAAGTTTTTATGATAAATAATAGGTATTAACGTTAGCAGTTTCATTTTGGTATTTAATTATAATTGTATGTTTTGATCTCACTTATCATTAAATTTATTAATGAAACGTGTGCATGAAGGCAACCTGTTGTGTTATGTAGTTAAAATAAGTGCAGTTATGTTTGTGATAAGGTTTTCAACTTGATAAATCTCTATTATAGTTGAATTAAACAAAGAAACATTTATCTAAAGATTTCCAGTTATATTTTGTTGTCTTTTTTTAAGTTCTGTTATGGAATTACCAATATTTTTTAGTTATAAAAAAGTGTTTATCTTGAGTATCCTTTCCAGTACGATTTTTTGTATCCTTAAGTATGTAGGTAGTAAGATTTATAAGCTAATTTTTGTAAACAAATACAAAATTTGAATCTAGTCGTAGCTAGTAATGTTTTTTCGTTGTTTTTTTAAGTTTAGAGGATTGCATAACAACTAAATAAATGAACCTAACTATAGAAATTATTTATTGGTTAATTTAACCAGAGAAACTATACATTATCCTTATACTTTATTAATATTATCTAAGTGGCACAATTTGCCCCATACATGGAACAACTCGCCCCAAAGTGGGGTTGAATGTTCCCTTCCGAAATTTTGCAATATTTAAATATGCTTGTACAAAAAAATATATAGAGAAACTAGCAGAAATGACTGTACTATTACAGAGACCGATTAAGACTTTTTAATAAAATCTAATATCAATATTGAAATCTTGTCATTTTCATCATAAATTTTCATGTTATTTGAAAATCGGAACTTTCGGCCCCGGCCTCCCCTAATAAATAAATTAGGTTAGTAAGTACCTACCTAAAACATAATTTGAAAAAAAAATAGAAATTTACTTTAAGAGCAGCCTGTAGCTGTTTGTTCATCACTCTTGTCATACCGTCGAACGCACGTCCTCCTACAACCAAAACTTAAAAGCAACTTATTATGCGCAGAGGTTGTTTTCGCGACTCGCAAGTCTTGAACTACTCCTGGCGATAACCTTAAAGCTGCGAAAACAGCCTTGTAGTTTTAAGTAGCTCCGCGAGATGATCTGTAGCTCTTATTTTGGCAAACATTAAGAGCTTTTAGCTGTTACAGTTCTGAAAAGGTTAATTTTAATGCTTTCTAGTAATTTCCTAACGTCAGCCATATTTTTTTACTGAAATGAAAAAAATCCTAAACAAAAAGCAATATTTTAAGTCATCATGGCAAAATTAAGTAACGTGTGCTATGTGATTTAAAATATATGATTTTTATATGAATAGAAGTTTTATTTCTAATGCAACTTACTACCAACCACCTAATTTTATAATTTTTATTTCATTAAAATATCTTCTAAATTTTTTACTTACGAAAGGCCCGTCTCGTATACAGCACTATTATCCTAAAGTTTCACGATAAAGTGCCAGTCGCACTATTTTTTTGATTTTTCGTGACTTCAGCAAGCAACTTATTATTTTTTATGAATAAAATAACACTTACATCTAGCCATTTTGAAACTTGGTATAATGACAGGGAATGGCGCCATTATAAATAAGTATTTAAATCCACGATTGGTGTTTCTGTGTAAAATAAATCTTACACAGAAACATTTTAAAACCTGAGAGTCCTGGAAAGGCATTAATTCATGTCCATCAAAAAGGTTTTAAGTTGTCATTGAGTTACATCCATGACTAATTTAGAACTTAAAAGCTGCCTTGTTAGGTCATATTAACGTTAAATTAAGGTTGTGAAGGTTATATTTGGGTTCTGTGTAAGTAGTTTGAAAGGTTTTGAATTTGAGCTACCTATAGGTTTTGCTGTAGCTCTCAGAAAGGTTCTAAAACTTGGGCCCTTTTTGCACTCAGGAGGTTAATATAAGCTTAATATAACGTTATTAAGTCTATTAAGACTTACGAACAGATTTCCATACAAAGGTTCTAGAACCTTTTCAAAACCTTTCTAAAACCTAAAATGTTACTTGGGATTGCTACTGATAGTGCGTTACGCAATCACCCCGCTGACCTATTGAATATCCAAAAAGGATACAGTTCCTGAAAACATTCATAATTTTTATATCTACACTGGGTAGGTATGTCACATGGCTAGATACCTGACTATCCAGATTAACTGAATTCTAATGACAGCTCTAGTTCTAACATAACAAATATTGACGTACATTCCTTGTCAGACAGAGTTAACGACATTTAGCTAAACCCATTAGTGAAGATGGACCATTATTTAATGACGCCTAGATGGTGAAGGTAACCTTACCTTCACCATCCCTGGAGGAAACTAATACGATTACATGTCATCGATAATAGGATCCTTGTTCGATGTCGTGTTATGAATTGGATGATATACAGGATGGCCAATTCTAATAAGTAATAAAAGTTTTTCTATTAAGGCTACGCCGACCGCCTAGTGGCGCCTTCATCGTTTGTTTGGTTATTTCTTTTATTTTAGAATGAAAATGCAGAAAATAAGTACGTTAAGTTGTGCTCCACAAGATTATACGTTAATATTATTATAAACGGTAGTTTTTCATTGCTTAGTTTTATTATAATCCCTTAAACGGAGAAGAAATAAACAAACAAACTCTTAAGATATTGGTTAAACTAAAACGTGCAAAATAATATTATTTTAATGTCCGACCGCATCTGGATGGATAATTGGCCTTTAATATGTATATTATTATGGGAAAAGGTAGGTAATGGAAATGATGACTGACTGTCCTGATTCCTGAATGAATATCGTAGACCGATGCTTGGCTGTCTTTATCACTATCAGAAATAGACATTCCTGTACATCTCCCACAGAACTGATAGTCATATTTTTGGGATGCATGAAGAAGCCTCCTCGTGTAGCGCAGTTTGTTCCGCTAGTTACTCAACTGAACCGAACGCTTGGCGCATCCTGGACAGTTACACCCAACACCTTATTTGACTGGCCAATTCTTCCCTTGCGGTGTAGGGCTACCGCCCGGCTGGTTTGCGACCACCCTCCCACCGGAGTCCGGCGTCAAGCAGCCTGCTGTGTTTCGTCGATGCGTGGGAGTTCCAGTGCTTTAGGCATCTTCTGGAGACGCTCGTTCCATCATAGACCTCATCCATCGCTTTCCATCAGGCGTGATCGAGGTCAAGAGCCCATTCAGCAGTAAAAACAAACCTGTCTAGTCATCTATCTTTACATTTTACAAGGATTTGCATCACCCTATGTCAAAAATTATTTATACCAGCATATTATTGTCCCACTCCAAGGCTAAGACCTCTTCTCATACCAAGAAGGCAGCACAAGCAGTGTGCACCATGCACGCTTGGTCAAGGCGGGTTGGCGATTTCAGACTTCACAACAACGATGTATCCTAACTAATATCCTAACTTTAATACTGTAAATGTGAAAGTAAGTTTGTTTGTTGGTTTGTTGGACCTTTTCACGACAAAACCGCAGAACCGATCATCCTGAAATTTTGCATATACGTTGTCAGGTGTACAGAAACGGACATAGGGTACCTTTCATTCCGAAAAAAAGTGCCGTTCCCGAGAAAAACAACAATAACGTTATTATGATAATAGATGGCGCCACGTGTCTTTCAAACGGGATCGACGTTTATGCGAGTGAAACCACGGGGCGCTGCTAGTATAAAATAAAACAAAGTCCCCCCCACGTCTGTCTGTCTGACCGCGATAAACTCAAAAACTACCGAACGGATTTTTAAACGGTTCTCTCCTATGAACAGTGATTCGTAAGGTAGGTGTATTCTTCATTTAAGGTTTTGTGTACTTATATTGGCTGAAATATGACGATGATTGTTGAAGATATCGGAAAAAATCATGGCTTTACTGGCCCGAGCCGCGCCGCGTAAACCACTAGAGTTATGTGAAAACAATGTATTACGGAAATAATACATTGTTTACCTGGATTAACACATAGGGGGTATTTTTAATGAAGGTTGTACGGACGCCAGCACATCAACCTACCCGAAACTGTCAAATTTTCGCAATCAACTTTGAACCTTATGCTTTAGTGATAAAGTTGAAAATCTATTAAAGAAATCTGACAGATTGTAGTAACTTGATGTGCTGGCGTCTGTACGTTATCGTGGGATATTGTCTGACATCCACGCGGGCGATGCCGCGGGCAAAAGCTGGTATAACTACAAAGGGCAACTAACAAGTGGGTTAAAATACGATCATATAATAATTGTTTTTTAGAGCTTATGATTAAAAAGTTTTTGAAACAGTCTGTTGTCTAGTCGCTTTCAGTTTTGTCACGGTAATATTATCTATACAATATTACCTTGGTTTGTGGAATAATATTCATAAGGCAACAATATCACAATTACCACCTAATTCGCATAATTTACAAAGCAGAATTTGCGAGTGAGTCACAAAATGATTCACGTCACATGTGACACGCACGTATAGGCAATTTGAGTCATTATCCTAACAAAGTAGGTACTTACATAGATAGGAATAAAATTTATATTATTTAATTGCATTTCATTGCATCAATAATGACGGAATAATTATAATCTGTAATGTTTATAGCAGGATGTTACGTAGATAGGTATCTCCTATCTAGTTATGTCTTAAGCACGAAATCCGTAGTATTATCCGAAGTTACGGGTTTCTAAATAGATTCTAAATAGATTTCTGTAGGTGCTACCCACTCTGTATCACCTACGGACATACAAATCGTGTTGTCATTCGTTCTAAGTTCGGGACCCAAACTAATCATAGTTTGGGTCCCAAACTTAGAATGAATGACAACACGATTTGATAGTTGTCCTACTCCCGATGTGTTTTTTCTCATCCGAAAAAGTTAATTAATCGGGAGTTGGGTTCATTCTGAAGTGTCGTCCAAAATAGTTCTGCCGTGTCCTTGTTGAAGGGCTTAAGAGAGTAGGCCAAAGCAACGATCGATGGATTGTGTGAAAAATGATGGCTAAAAGGGATGAAAAGATACTGAAACAAAAACGGTAGGAGACAGTGGCATAACTATACCGTTTGAGGTCCGTGGCAAATTCATGGGTTAGGGCCTTCCTTCAATGTAAAGAAGCTCAACCAACGTTATAGATTTTTTTTACTGTCACTTCGCCCGCGACTTCTTTCGCGTGGATTTCGTAATTTCCCCAACAAAATTTAATACCTGACTACTTCGTTGGTCTAAACACTAGAAACTGCATTTGACCACTAGACTCTAGTTAGTGTAAGAATCCTCCTGTGCTCATGGCCCTCTCGGGCTGGGGGCCCCTTCCGGCTGGGGGCCCGTGGCATTCATGCCACTCCTGCCAGCCTATTGTTACGCCACTGGTAGGAGATGTATGGAAAAAGAACACCATCATATGCCGACGGTAAATAAATGGGGACTAGGGTAGAAGGATGACACAGATAATGCTAAACGGTCTAAGGTACACATATCAACTCGGAAAGGGATCGCCACCATATCGCCTTTCAACTCGCCGTCAAAACGGCGGGAAATGCAAGTTGACCACGCACCGCACCGCGGTTCGTGAGCTTGTCCCGAGCCGAGGCGATTACGTAACGATTCCGATTAGTGTGCGTTGCAGTAGGGAGTTTCATAAAAAGAACTCGATGTTGATGGCTCGAGTTGATACGGTGACGATCTCTTTCCGAGTTGATATATGTGTGCTATGGACCTTTAGTTGGAATGTACAGGGTGGCAGGCACATTGATGTGTAACCTGTTACCATGGGATTCAGTATAGCCGGTCGATTCTGTAAAAATTTCACCGTGAAAACTTAGTTGAAGTGAGTTTGTTTTTGCTAGGAATTGACACTATTGACAGCTCACTTCACCTAAGTTTTCACGGTGAGATTTTTACAGAATAGCACCGCTGGATTCTGTACCATTCTTGTCAGTTATTAAAACAATATAATGGCTGTTTTATACATTTTGATCGCGTATAGGTATTGGACTTTTTATGAAACTGTTGTTTTTCTTTTGATAGCCGACGACAAATTTTAGTGGCGGGTCTAGAATCATGTGTTGAATCCATGGTTACAGTTTGCGCCTTTATGTCTCTGCGACCCAGTATGATACATGTCGTCTTTGACTTAGTCACAAGGAAATCGGTTCGAAAAGGCTTAGCTCGTCAGCCAGTAACAAAGCACATTGTAATGAGTACTGCAGCTATGAGGAAATAAATTAGCGCCATAATGGCCGGGATGCGTGGGTTACGGAAAGACGGAAGAGCAATAAGATTGTTAGCACTGCACACCACAGTGCACAGAACATCAGTATTTTAATAGACATAGGTATTGCGTGCATTGCCAACAGAAAAAGACTTTCCCCTCGTCCAATCGGGATTGGGAGTTAGATTCTCATAATTTTATAATTTACTAGCTTCTGCCCGCGACTTCGTCTGTGTGATATTTCTTGTTACTCTGACCCACCCCGTCGCATCGCATCGCCTGCCCGCGCTATTACTTCGTTTTTGCTTAGCGTTCTTTCTGACTTTTTTTCTTTTTGCTCGGCTCCTAAAGGTCATAGCGTGATGTTAAATAGCCTATAGCCTTCCTCAAGAATTGGGCTATCAAATGCAAAGAATTTTTCAAATCCGACTGGTAGTGCTAGAGATTAGCGCGTTCAACCAAACAAACAAACAAACTCTTCAGTTTTATAATATTATTATAGTATAGACTAGCAGTCGCCCGCGACTTCGTCTGCAATCAAGGATGAAAAGTTGCCTATGTCCTTCCCCAGCTCAAGTACTACCCATGTGCCAAATTTTATCCAAATCTGTTCAGCCGTTTTTCCGTGAAAGCGCAAACAAACTCACTTTCGTATTTTTGTAATATTAAGTTAGGATTTTCATACATACGGAGAGAAAAAGGGTTAACAATGCATTAGGTACTTAATCAACTTAGATCATATTTTCAGTTATTAGGCTAAGAACATGCGGAACTCCTGTCACCCAAATTAGGACATGTTCTGTATCCTAGGTGTCAGCGTTCCTGCCTGCCAGTCACATAGACGATCATTGGAGTGACCGGAAAGCGAGTCCTCTCGTAATCCAAGATTATATGTAGGTACCCCAAAAAATACACTAGTAGTATGTTCAATATCGACAAAGAGCAAGTAAATATAACCCAAATAACAGGTAAAACTAAACAAGAGTCGTCGCTAGCACTCCAGATTACTCCAGAAACGACAAAACACGATAATGATCGTTACCTCTTATCTCTGTGGACGTCTCAAATTCAGAACAGATACAACTACTTCAAGTGTATTGTTATAATGAGTATCTTTGACTCTTTGTGCACCTGGACAATACGTCGCAGAGGAGCAAAGAAATCCGCCATCCGGTATCCCGCGGTGTGTTTCCGCATTATTTTGTTTGAAGACGATCTTATTGTAAGTACATGCTTGAGATCTTGAGAAACCAGGTTTTTGTAGTTTGATTGAAAGTTGATTTTTGTTCGTGCCCTACAATTAGGCAGGATATGAGGAGAATTTTGGAAGACAGAGGCGTATCGATTCAAAAACACATAGATCAGCCAAATATACTTTCGATGGGAAACATAGATTAGAAATTTAATATTTTCTTTATAAACGAGGGAATTTAAAAGATGTTATGATTTTTCTCTGTACCAGGTATATCGCATAGTTTGAATTTCGAAGCTAGGTAAACGAGATTGGATTGAAAAACAGAAAAATCGTTCGCGTAGCGAGTAGCGACTTCCATCGATTTGAACTTCCTCCGTAAGTAAAATAAGTGCTTAATAGTTTTCACTACACAGCTATTTTATTCATGTTTTAAAACCTGACTACCCATTAAATACATTACAAAGATGGAAAGTCGTATCAAAAATATGTAAAAACGAGAGAATACTGTGAGCGCCTACAAAAAATGTTAGAGCAAAAATATTTCTAAAGCTTTTGCTTACCGAAAAATGGTAGGCAAAAGCCTAACATTTTTCAATGCTTTTTTGCTTACAATAAAGCTTCCTATCATAGTGAAGTCGGTGAGAATATCAGATTTTTCGTTCTTATCATTTTTGTTGTTTTGAACATTGGTGAAATTCATCATCAGAATGTTTGGATATAATTATTTAATAACAATGGATGGTAGATCCAAAGGAAATTAAGATCAATGCAGGTGCTATTTACGTTTAAAATTCTTAATTGAAGAAGTTAAATGTTAATCTTTATCTGATTAAGTATTTGGTAAGTAATGTTAACGACTGCAGGCTGGCAACACTAAATAAGCATCCGCCGTGTATGACGTAGGTATCATGCAGTGATTGTTAGGTATCACAAGTCAGAATTCATATTAGGAAATGCTCTGTACCTAATTGATTTGATTAGCTTCATATTTATAAATACTTAGTTAATTCAATATTATATAAAACTTTCAATAATTACTTGATAGTATTTTGACTAAAATTGTAAACGTATAAACATGGTAGAACATAATTGTGCCAGTGAGTCTTGGAAAATACTTTTCTTAGAACTCAAAGCGAAGAAGAATATGAAAAAACAATATATGAAAGCAGAATGATCAAAAATATACCGTTTTATTAAGTATTCACGTATTTTATTCGGTCATATTTCTCCTACCTACAGTAAAAATATTGTACTAAATAATACGGCAATAATGTAATCCAATTAGTTGCTTTTTTTATCATATATCTAAGAAAATTATATTTGATGTGAGAGAAATACCTGCCTAACTAAGCTAATTATAATTCAGCCTTCATTGTATCCTAGTATTCAAGCATTTTATTCGTCCAAACTTTTGCTTAGTTACAGCACAGATAATATAATACTCTAGTAGTTATAATAAAAATATGTAGGTACAAAATATTAGGGTGAGTAGGTATAATGTAATCCAATGTGTTGTTCGTAACAATATTTCTTAGAAAATAAATTAGGAAGAAATATCTAACTAAGCTATATAACCACGTGCCATTTAAGCTTTCATATACCTTACCATACAGGACCATACTTGTCTCTCTTTGTAGTCTTTCATGGAATTACTCAGACCAGTATGTTTTTACCTCTTAAATATTATGTTCATTGTTTATTAACTAAGTACCTACTAGCTTTTGCTCGAGGCTTCGCCCGTGTGGACATCGGATATTATCCCACGGGAACGTACGCATTAAAAAGTATCCTATGTCCTAACCAAGGTCACTGTGTGCCCGCCAAAATCAGTTTAGCCATTAACGCGTGAATAGGTTGACAGACAAAGTTACTTTCGCATTTATTAATATAATATTATGTATAAATATGCAGAGTGGAGGTTAGGTGTTATCTTGAAAATTTAAATTGTCGAACTTCTCACATTATTAAAGCAAAGAGGCGATATTATTAGTACAGCGGTTATTACAGGTTGTTATCAGTCTGTTAAAATAGCAATATTACAAAAAATATAAAACTACGAATTTTTCAAACAAAATAAATAAGGTAAAAAAACATTTAAAAAAAAATTACAACGGACTTCCAAATAAAAAGCACTACAAAGCGAAAAGTAGCTTTATTTCGAAAGTCGGTTGATGGTTTTGTATTTTTCTTTTCACTTTTTTGTACCTACCCACACAAATTCATATAACACTATTTGCTATGTAAATATCAGTGACAGGATTAAAAAATCATCAAATAAAAACTAAAAGAAAAAAATCGTATTATTGAAGCTAACTCAAACACTACTCAAGCTAAGGTAATAAAATTTATATGGGTGGTCCCATATAAATTTGAGACCTTATCTATTAAAAATGCAAATCCGTCTATATAATTATGACGGAGAACTTATGCCCGAATATACCTACATATAGAAAAACATCCAATTTGAAAACCTGCTTTTTTGAAGTCGGTTAAAAAAAGGTACGGAATAAACCATCGATAATAAGGCACAAGACACGCGCGGGGCGATGGTATCAACAATTCAACACAAATTTTATAATATTGTTACCAAATTAAAAAACGTAATGTAGGAATCAAAATCAAAATACGGGGTTCCAATTAATGTGATAACCTAATCGAGATGAGCTGCACGGTTACTGACAAATGCGTACATTGACTGAACAGGTCCACTCTGTGTGGTTCTTTCCTCAAAAGGCCATATCAGACACCTATCTACATGATCTTCACATGATCTGACCAAGATTATGTTTGAACTTTAAAAGAGAATGTGACTTCTGAGTTTGTTTCGGTCTTCCCAGAGTATTCAGATAGGAAACGACCACCTCATCTAGTTTAAAAAAAATATGATTGACGTGTAAGTGTTTGTACAAACCTACTTACAGAAATAAAATCATTTACCATAATCGCCACATACTGTAGAACCACCATTTCAGCCATTAGTAATCATCGATACGACGTTAATTAAGCATACAGTTCGTTGAATGTAGGCTTTCAGTGGCTAGGGCCGAAACGCTGCGTCGGGCGGACGTTTTTTGAATACTGACGACCCCAGACAAGCGAGACTAGATCGATAGTGTGCGCTCAATTACATCGTGTGTTCGTAGCCTGTGTGTCTAGCTGGGGGTCGTGTTCGGATCATTCGGTATAGTCTGTGGTTTAACATAATATACTGACTTATGTCGGACCCAAATGTTATGTTGCGTGTAACCTAGGATTTAACTATATAATTAAGTATATAACTTGTTAGAGCTGGCCTATTTTTAGGCCAAAGAATCAGTATTGATAGGTAGATAGAATATTCTTTATTACCATATGGTGAAACACAGTCTGTCTATCTGTCCGTCTGTCACAGCTGGATATCTCAAGAACTACTAATGCTATTAACTTGAAATTTAGAATAGTTTTTTTTTAGATGACTTTTGCCCAACTATTTTGCAAATAAGAACGAAATAAATACCTATATATTTTTTTTTATGCAACAGGGACTGAAAGGGGGTCAGAAAAATTGAAAGTGGGGCTACTAAGGCACGTGGGGTATCATTTGTAAGTGCGGAGTTTGCACATTCTCAAACATTTTCTCTTAGGCCGCACAGTTTTTGACTTTGATGAAAAATGTAAAAAAAATACCCCCCCCCCTAATCTCGAAGTTTGCAAAGAGAAAATCTGAAATATTCTGTGATAGAAGTTTATATAAAGATCACAGGAAAAAAAAGTCGATGTCTCTGAATAGCACAATTTTTCAGAAATCATTAACCAAGTTACATTAGTTCCACGATCGGTCAAGAGATGGCGCTGACCTAAAACTGCAATATTATACACTGCAGTGCGCAGTGTTAAAATTCTTTGACGACTATAAACCTCGCCAATGAAAATTTAAAAACATATTATTATGATGGTACGGAACCCTCGGTGCGCGAGTCCGACTCGCTCTTGACCGGTTTTTTTGTTTTTGTAATGCCATACAAAGTGGCAATACTGCAATCCTTTTGGACACTTTTCCCATTGGTATCCTCATAATGATTCAGGACGTTCCAAAAGTAGTGCGTGAAAGTTTGCCATTGCACATAAAATACACTGAACTCAATATCTATCAAAACAAAAGACTGTCTGATAAGCTAATTAAACCCTGAATAGAAAATACTGAAGGTCTTCAACCCACTACAGCACCACTTATCCTACCACATGAAAAACCTTTTTCAGTTTTAAATCAATAAAATAGGAATATTATTTCAGGCATGACTACTAATTAAAAGCAAATATACCCGTAGGAAAGACAATTTATAGGTAGAGGAAATATTAGGTACCTGCCTTACTAAGTTATCAGCATGGAAGCCGGACTTAAAACAACATTACTGTGGATCCGGAGAGTTTCGAGAAGCACTTAGGTGCAAGCTTTTACACTAAGCGCAGCATAAACTGGAGATAGGTAAGTCTGCGAACAGCTTCAATTTAAAGTTAATCCCTTTAAAAGTTGCAGAAGTCTGAATCAGCATCATAATTCGCTATGCGTGGGCTGTAAATCTGCAATATTGATGTTAGTACCTGATATTGGCACACACGAAGTTTATTTTGTAATTAAATTAGTTAATAAAAGCGTTCTAATGTACAGTTCAAATAAATATTTGAACTGAAAATAGAATTTTAAATCATAAAATTCGTGTTTCAAAATAATGTAATCAAAACATGTCAACTAAATTTTGGAGGGCAATGTATATCATCAGTATTAAACTTCCACTATAGTAAAAGTGCGCAGTGTTACACACCTCCACCCTCTTTCAAGTTAAACATAATATCAACTTTATTTCAATGACAATTAAGTTGATTTCAGAGTGAGTAGCACTATTGAAAAAGCTATAAAAATATTTGAAGTTGTAACGTAAACTGAACTGTATTGTGTAGGAATTAAAGTTATTTTTCCATTAATTCATATTTGTTTACATTTTTGCCAAATAAATCGCGAACGCAGATTATGTATTGTGGATGCCGGTTAACAAAGGGCACCCTCGACGCGTCCTGAATGGGAGTCAGGAAAATGAAAGGTAAGGCGAGAGTTCTTTGTTACACCAATGACAGCAGCAACCCAAAAGGAACCCTATTGTAACAAAAATAAAGAGCACTGTGATTTTGACAGACTTGTCAGTGGCAGTAACCCCCACAGCAATCTTATTGTGGCGGGAATAAAAATCACTGTAATTTTGACAGTGATGCAAAATCAGAGGACAAATAACTGTGAAAGTACTGCAGTTGATGATTTGACGATTATTGCAATATTATTTTAGGATTGTTCTGCATGGCGGTCAATATTTAGCAATAGGCTTGTATCGGCTTTACCTATATAAAATTAGCTTTTGCCCGTGACTTAGTCCGCCTGAAATTTCTGACAGAAGGACGTTTTAAAGATGTTTAGCGTTAAATGCATGTAGTGGTTTTTGATGTAAGCGGGCCAATGGGCCATAGTATTCAAGTAGTTTCTGGAAGGTGTACTACTACTCTACTCTTTTTCTCAACTCCCTTTTAAATATTCCACAAATGTCAAATTATCACCCTAGCTTCTGCCAGCGTTTTCGTCTGCCTGCTTGATACCTCGCCGCACCCCGTCGCATTGCATATCCCGCCCGCGCTTGTAGGTACTTCGTTTTCACTTAGCGTTGTTTCTGTATTTTTCCCCTTTGCTCGGCTCCTAAGTATCGTAGCGTGATGTTAAATAGCCTATAACTTTCCTTAAGAATTAGGATAACAAACGCAAAAATATTTTTTAAATCCGATTATCAGTTAAATAATTCATCATCATCATTTCAGTCGAAAAACGTCCACTGCTGGACAAAGGCCTCCTCCAAGCACCTCCACTTCGACCGATTCTGTGCTTCTCGCATCCAACGGGTTCCTGCAGCCTTCACAAGGCCGTCGGACCACCTTGTGTTCCAACGCTACGTCTTCCGGTATGCGGTCGCCCCTCCAGAACATTTCGGCCCCGTCGTGTATTTTGCGAGCAATGTGCCCTACCCACTGCCACTTAAGTTTGGCAATTTTTCGGGCTACGAGTATGTCGGTTACCTTGGTTCTCCTGTAGATCTCATTCCTGATTCGATCACGCAAGGAAATTCCAAACATAGCCCTCTCCATTGCTCTTTGGGTGACTTTTAGCCTTTCTTATAAGGCACATTGTGAGCGACCACGTTTCAGTGCCATAAGTCATCACTGGCAACACGCACTGGTTAAAGACTTTCGTCTGAAGACACTGCGGTATGTGGGACGAGAAGATATTGTTTAGCTTCCCGAATACTGCCCAGCCGACCCGGATACGACGATAAATAATTAATACACAAATAACATGCATGATGAGGCAGGCTAACCTTATAATTTTAAGAGCACCGAGGACAAACTACAGTAGAAAGTTTGTCTTACATGAGGGGATACAACTCCATAACTCTATACTAAAGTATAATTAAGGAATCAAAATCACTTCCAACTTTTATAAGACTATTAGGCACCATACTCAGAAAAATGTGTGAATTATTGTAAGACTGTACTCTTATTTATTTATTTTTTATTTTTTATATAACTTAATTTTAGTTCATAACCCAGCGAAACCGTCGCCTATCTTAATTTTTATGTTTTTCCTCATAAGAGTGAATAATTGTATTCTTTTTGAGTGAAATAAATTATCTTACACCGTAGTTCTAGAAATTAGCGCGTTCAGACAAAAAAAAACAATATTCAGCTTTATTGTATTAAGTATAGATATACTTTATCCATCCATGTACATAAGGTCTATTTTAATATTTAATTAAGGAAGACCGGTAACGTAATGCGTTATAAACAGAGGTTTTCCCATCACACGCTGTGTGCCTTTTCATAACTGACATCTCGTATAATATCCGCGTTTTTTTATTAGCTTCTGATTTTAATTTTACTAGCTCTGTATCCACTGCTGGAGGGGCTGAACCTAGTTTAAGGCTCTAATTATGATGAACCTTCCAACCCTTTAATTTTCCTCTGTGGAATTATATCAAAATAAAAAATAAAACTTTTACATTTTGATGGCTCTCTCATTTCGCGTGTGCACTTGAGGACAGAAATAAATAGATAAGTAGTTATTTTGCAATTAAAAAATCATATTAATGTATATGTTTTTTATTTGATTTTTCTTCTCCTACTTCGTGTTTGCAACTTGCAACCAAACTGGAAACGGTGCTTGTTCATGCTGTACAGCTTACGGAAGCATAGAAGGAACCGTTACTCGTGGAGGCTCTTTTGTTAAATCCCAGAGAATTAAATTACCATCAGTTTAGACCACAGATATAGATAAACCTAGTTAACGTAAGAGCAACTACTTCGCGTGCTAAAAATCGCACCAGCTTACGTACAAAAATCGTAAGCCGCCACTTTCGCGCTCAGTCGTGAACACTGCTGGGTGAGCGTGAGCGCTGGCACTATGGCCCCGGGGGTGGAGCAAGACGGAATCAATCGATTCAAATCAGCCATCTTGAGCAAGGGAGGTGATCAACGCTCGTGACTTCTCTCTATGAGAAGAGGCTTTTGCCCTGCAGTGCGACAATAATAGG
Source organism: Luperina nickerlii (assembly GCA_963855955.1). Lineage (NCBI taxonomy): Eukaryota > Metazoa > Arthropoda > Insecta > Lepidoptera > Noctuidae > Luperina > Luperina nickerlii. Next base: position 13,238,964 of record OY979681.1, on the reverse strand, counting down.
CTGGTATTATTGGTCCTGCAGGCTTTAGATTCCACATCATCCGCGTTTCAAGCGCCGCCATTGCAATGCAATTTTATTAGCGGAGCCACGCGCCGCCATCGTCTATTTGGACTGAAGTTAGTTGGCGACTGCAGTATACCGCGCCGCCATTTTTAGTTAAAAACCGAGTTTTGTTTCGGCTAGGGCATTCTCGTATTTAAAAAGGATTTTTTGGTAAAAGTTGGGTCCGAGTTTTGTATGACAAATTGAAATCATTTTGGCTTATGTACGAATTTAAATAGCAAAATTCTTTCTAAATATCTATTCATTTCGCGCAAGGAATATAATTTCGTCTTTGAGATTTCACTGTGATCGAATTTAAGTATTATTTTAAGTTGATTCAAAATAATGGGTATTATAAACTATAATTGAAGAAATCTTATCTTAGGTAAATGAATGAAATGCGTATGAAATTCTCATCAATATTGAGTGGCCTATCATAATAAGCGTGCGCTATCTATCTAGAAGGCAGAGCATCGCATAACAGAAATATCGGTTTTATATAAAACACATTAGACAGCAAAATTAGTAAAGGCTCACACCGCTCAGGGTGCTTACTTTTGAATGTAATTCCGATAGATCGACATTGGAATTGTGACGTTTCGTACTCTTGAGTTCGATACTAGCGCCAAATGGTTTTTAAATTGTGCGTTCATTTTGGGGAACTAAGAGGAATTGGGATCGGGCTTGGCGTAGGGTAAACGGTACTCTTGAGTGTATTTTGACAGCTGTGTATTGCGTCAATATTGTGTTGGGATGGTTTTTAGATTGTGATTTTTGCAATAACGAAAGTGTAACTTTTTAGCAATTGTTTTGCGTTTTATGTTTCTGCGGGTTATGAGAGTATAATATGACACGATAAGCAGTAATATATAGTGTTTTGCGTAATTTCTATAAAAACAACTGAAACAAAGACGAAATGAGCGTCGGATGATGCGTTATACGGAAAAAGCGTTTTATATGAATGAATACGAATTTAGAGCAAATTATAGAGTGAGCATTTTATTCCTCCGTATTACATAGTAACATTTTTATCCTATCTCTTTACAATAAAATCTTTCTGGAACATCAACTCAGTCAAATCGGACTTCGGCATGTTTTCATTATACAAATTTCTTTCTATCTCTAAAACCCGTAGACCAATTTACATAATTCAACTAGAATATCAGTTTTAAACATACTCCTCTCATTTGACACTAAAATCTCGTAAATATTCCTATAAACAAAAACCTCGTTTTCAAGTTACGAAATTTTCTTATCATTTTTCGTCATACATTAAAATTCTCAAAAATTCTACGTTAAATATTCCTATCAGATTCTAATACAAAAACTAATAATAAGAACAAGTTAGAAAGCTAATTAGAACAATACAAACACTTAAGATTTAACTAGAAAATCAAAATCATACTCAGAAAAACAGCATTATTTAAATTTCTACGCTACTTGCGTCCGGAGCGCGGATAGGGTCTTAACTATTCTATTCTCACTATCACTTTTACACTTATTCTAACTTATTTGGTATATAACTCAGTCATGTCCACTATTCACATGAGCACGTTCTGTGTTCGTTATAAAAAGATTACTTTATAAAGAAGTTCTATATCTATTGCTTAGGTACCACTTGTATAAAACTGTAATATTAGTTAAGTAACCTATCGGACAGTAATTATCTTACGAAAAAAGAACCAAACGCGAACAATATTGCCATAGACGAACTTGCAGTTGGAATTCACTTCTAAAACCACTTGACTCATTTTTTTTTTGTAGTGTAGGCAACGATCCTACCGCATGCAGCCAAAGTCATGGTTCATTTTATGATTTTAATAATTTTCTTACGCCCAAATGAATTTAATACTTTACAATTAAGCAATTAAACAAACTATTCATATCATATTTATTTATTAGCCTTGTTATTTAAAGGATAAAGCATTTAAAAGCCATTTTACCGGTTTATCGTATTGAGTTGAACCACACTATTACAGCCCGTAACAAAACTAACTTCACGTGCGCGGAGCAATGTCAATTTCATTTCAATGTTGATAATATTGTTCAAGAGTACCGAATCACGTGACTTTAAAATTAACATTGGAATCGTATTGGCATTTCATTGGAATTAAAATTAGTTTGAAGAGTAAGCCCCTAGGGTCGACACTAGATTATGAAGAGTTATTCCGGTCTGATCCCCCAAACCAACCTCCACCCCCCTCCTCGATCCCCTGCTTGTTCGTCTTCTATTTGAATCTCTGTCTTATCCACTATAAACTTTCTCATTTCGGTTTGATCCACTTTTTCTTTTGTTTTTATTCCTGAAGGATCGTCAGCAACAAAAATAAGTACAGGGTTTACATACATAAGTTCGTAATTCTTATTGTAACGGATACGTGTACGGTTGCACGACGCAACCGTTCATAAACTAGTGTCGTGATTTCATTGATTTAATTTTAATGTCGCATTATAATAACCACTGTGGCAACACTGTCAAAGTACAAATTATTATTATTGTAATCTAAAATTTATTTCCACGATGGCAACTAAATGTATTTTCTACTTTGGCAACACTTAGAAATAACGGTTATGATATTAACGTTATTTCTGGGTGGAGCAAATGTCGTTTTAATTGGTAAAATGTAGTGTAAAGCCAGTCGTTGTTAGATTGTGAAAGAGTACAGTTGTGCGATTAAAAAGTATTAGCAAGAAAAGAGTTTTTCTGTATACTAGTTAATAACACGTTAGTTTTCGCAGCTTGTACCTACTGCCTTCGAAAAAGTAGCTCTGTGCGCATGATATATATTAATTAATTTTGCCAGGAGTATCAATTAAGCATGTCTATCTAGAAAATAGAGCGTCACACTTAGAAATCTTAATTTTCTACGAAACACACCAGCCGTTAAATTTACTGTGGGCATCTCTTATCTGTAGAGAATTCCAGCTACTTGTCCGCTTAGCAGTTCCATAGGAACCCGCGTAATTTGATTTTGTGTCATAAATCTGAAACCCTTCTTAAACGCTGTGCAAATTTCCGATACCTGTCACGCCTTGACGGCTACCGCAATAGATGTTATTAGGAGATTCGTACAGACGCCAGCACATCAAGTTACTACAATCTGTAAAATTTCTTCAATAGATTTTCAACTTTATCGCTAAACCATAAGGATCAATGTAGATTGGAAAAAATGACAGTTTCGGGTAGCTTGATATGCTGGCGTCTGCACACCCGTCGCTTGGAAGGAAATATCATTGTGACAGTCACCAGCGGGGTAATTGCGTAACACACTAACAGTAGCAATGACTTTTATTTTGACAGTCCTACAACATTCATTGCGTTAGTTACATTGTTGAGCGGACAATTTTTTCGAACATATGAAGCAATGCATTAGCTATATCCTTCAAAATGATTCAGATTGCGATTGAAAGTATATTACGCAATAAGGGTCTTTAATACTCATCAATCGGAAGCTTTCGTGAAGGTTTCACTTCAAAAAAGATTTCCTGTAACTACAACGCTCAGTGTACCCTCACTAACACGCACACACGCTTAGCTCTTAATGATCCATCTCAAAAATCCACCCTGTATATGACTTTATTATCGATATTTCACGAGGGGCCCGTGGCTAAATAATAACATTCGCACAGGTCGATCGATCAGGTTAAGCTACGCTTGCCGCGGTTGGTCTTTGGATGGGTGACCATCTTTACACAACGAGACCCCTCCGTGCCTCGGAAAGCACGATAAGCCGTTGGTCCCGGCTGTCAGTCGTTACGAGTAGTCAGAATCCCGAAAGTCTGACAGCCAGTTTTACTAAGGGTGTCGTATTACCCAGTAATTGGGTTGTGGAGGTCAGATAGGCAGTCGCTCTATGAAAATACTGGTACCCCGCTGCATCCAGTTAGACTGGAAGCCGACCCCAACATACTTAGTTGGGAAAAGGCAGATGATGAGGTAGCAATAGGTTACTTAGAGGATTGTATTGATGATTTCAATGATTATAATTCTGTAAATACATATGTAATGTATGTAAATACATACATATGTATGTTGAACAAAATATGATTTGCGAGTACTCTCGCGAATCATATTTTGTTTAACATACAGCGTGTCGCTGACCTGCAAATTGCAAAAAACGTAAGAAAATTTGTATTTCGCGAGCTACCCTGGCGCTTGCCCCCAAAAAGCAAAAAAGCATATATTATGTACATATTAACAATGTAAGCACCTAACTGTGTGGAGAAATTGTCTACTGTGTAATTAATAAAGTTGAAAACTTTCTAAGTAATTTCGGAGTTCCGCAGAAAATGACTTCACCCGAAGACTTCTCAGCCTTGTTTACAAGACAAAGATTTCTATATAATTATTAAAGTTGATTGTGATGAGTATCTACTGGATAAAGTGATTCTGTGCTTCTGATTAACTCCGAAAGGAATCGGGAAACGCTTCCTGAAGTTTGTTAGCGAGTTAGAATATATATTGGGATTGTGTACCGATTTGCTGAATGGAATTGAATGAAAGAATTGAATTGGGATTATGAAGGAAGGCCTTGGGAAACGTGGAATACGTGACGTTGCATGTATGCTGCAGCTAGCGGTGTTTAAAACTGTTTGGTTACTGAGAGCAAATGTTTCGGGAATATCAGAATATTATGAATAAAATAAATGTTGGAAATATTATAAATTATATTATTTGTGGAAATTATCCAGTGATAATTTCTGTCTGTAGGTAAATACCTAGGTCATTATAGCTAACAACGTAACCAACATGGTAATTACCGCATATTTATTTTCGCACCGGGGCTCGTGGCTAAGTATTAACAGGCCCACGGGTCGATCAATCAGGTTAAGCTACGCTTGCCACGGTGGGTCCGTGGATGGTGACTATCTTTACATACCGAGACCCTCCGTGCCTCGGAAAGCACGTTAAGTCGTTGATCCCGGCTGCATTCTTGGATCTTTGACAGTCGTTACGGTCAGAAGCCGAAGGTATGAAAAGCTCTCTTACCAGTAACTGGGTTATGGAGATCAGATAGGCAGTCGCTTCATGTAACATACTGGTATTCAGCTGCATCTGGTTAGTCTGGAAGCCGACCCCAACATAGTTGGGAAAATGTTAGGCAGGTTTTGCCTTAAAATTGCATTACTTCGTACTTTTACTAGATAAGTACTACTTAGATGGTTTCAACCAAGCAAGTTACAAAGTTTCATAGAGTTAATTATTTTTCCTTTTGGCAAGAAAATAAAACAAACATAGACAATAATCCTCACCACATCAATTCTTAAATGTTCATTTACGAACATTTCGCACGCATTTTGGCGTTTCATTGCCCTATTCCGCACATACGTGTCCCGCGTGGCTCTTAGTTATCACACACAGTATACAGCGTCCCACTAAAGAGGTAACAATGGCAGACTAATACCCTAATGTTATCTTCATTAAATGTATTATAAAAGGTGAGGTAGGTTGCTGGTACTTATGGCCAGATCTGTACCTGGAGGATGATGTGACAGCTTTGTTTTTGAAGGGGTTATTATAAAGGAATTTACAAAACAGACGCTGTCATTAGCATTTAGCGGGACATAAAAATAAAGATACGAGTATTTTAAAACGAAAGAATCTCTTTTTAACCGACTTCAAAAAAGGAGGAGGTTCTCAATTCGGATGATTTTTGTAATATATTTTTTTTATGTATGTTCGGGCATAACTCCCTCATATATAGACGGATTTGTAAAATTTTTATTTTGTTCGAAAGAGGTTTATTCCGAAATGGTCCCATTTAAATTTCCTAAAAATCTGATGATGAGTTTTGGAGACAGACAAACGAAACTCTTCAATAAATGCCAGCAAAGCAACTGCGATTGCTGCTATAGCATATGTAGGTACTTATGCATTGTTTACGCATTCACACAACATAGCATCACGCCTGTACCCTGTAAAGGGGTAGGCAGATGTGTGAAATAGCTTCCTGTCACTGATATTCACATAGCAAGTAGTGCTATATGAATTTGTTTGGGGTAGGTAGGTAAAAAAAAATTTATTAGAATACTTTTCACGTGCCGCACTGAAGTGGGACAATCTATAGTCTGTTCCAAAAGTGTCGGATGAAAATGTAAACAAACCCTGTTCTGCATCCTAATTGTGTAACATCGTTTCAACCACAATCTGAATCATTTTGAAGGATATTGCTAATCCTCAAATTGCTAATGCTAATTCGGATTTTTTGAATATTAACATGACATTATTTAGTATGTAATAGCTGCCATTTTGGTCTAGCAAAAATCAGAATTTACTTGGTTTTACTGCTGGCTACATTAGACGATAAAGAATGCTTACAATTTTCATTCCTCTATCCAGTACCTATCTACCCAAGTACAGGCTCCAGCACATAAAGCTACTTCAATCTGTCAAATTTGTTTAATAGATTCTCAACTTTATTGCATAAAAGTAAGGTTCAAAGTTGATAGGGAAACATGACAGTTTCGGGTAGCTTGATGTGCTGGCGTCTGTACATTAAATTATATATTAAAAAGTGGACTGTACTTATAAAGAAAATATATAGATCGTAAACGGAAGCTACTCAGTAAGTTTTCTGTTTACCAAAATTAAATTTATGTGAGTGAAAGGGTAGGTCCCTTTCACTCACATAGAAGCAATTATCTCTAAGCAGTCTGAAGCCTAGTAGTATCTAATAAAACAGAATATTAGAACGTTTAAAGCTTTGCCGTAGGTATTTAGACGGACTATGAAGGACGAAATAGACCGGAGATATTTTAGGGCCGTCTTTTAGCCATAGAGTTCATTTTCTTTTGTACGTTTAGGGTCGATTTTTCATTTGGCCCGAAGCTTGAATATCTCGGAATCCGATAGATCCGTTTTGAATTGATGGAAATATCACAGGGAAATATGCTTTCTATGAGATAGCACTGAATGTGAAGAAAAGTAATGCCATTGAATTTATGATTTTGTGTCTGAAGGGCTTTTAGATTTAAGTGCTTTTGTATTTTTTTTTGTATTTTTACTTGGACTAATAATACTTAGTTTTAATGTTTTTCTGTCAGGAATTTCTCAGTTGCAACCTAAGGGGCAATTTTTGTAATTTTAAAAACGTTTACATTCTGATCTCAGTCTCAATCTGTCAAAAATATACCTCTAAATTCCCTACATTTTCACAAGTTTTTGACATTTGTTTGTCGCCGAGATGAAACTGTGACTAGATTTTGAACGTTTTAAATTACGAGAATTGGCTTTCTGGAGTCTGGATTTGTGCCCGATTGATGGCAATAGTCTCGCCAACTATTATATGGGACTTAAAAAATTAACTGCTGAAATGTGGGTGCACTACAGGTACTCCTCTGCCTAACCCTTCAGGGATTACAGGTATAATGTTATATTATGTTTTTATAATAAATTTTAATTTTAATAAATTATAATTTTATAAATTTTAATTTTGATAAATTTTAATTTTAATAAATTTTATTTTTAATAAATTTTAGTTTTAATAAATTTTAATTAAATTCTATTTTCTTTTGGTACACCGCTTTTACCACTTTATAATTCGTCATTGAAGAGCGGGGCCTCCTAGCACAAGTACCTACTTAAAAGGAGGTCCCTATAGTTGTACAAGTTTCTGCAATAAACTCTTTTGTATTTTTACCTAAGGCTTGGTTCACAGTGTTCGCATAGGCATTATCTGTGAGATATGATGACATATGAAAATAACACAAACACTATGAAGCCAAATCAAAAAAGAAACAGCAATCGTTATCTAGCGGTCAGAATATTATACATATAAATTAGTTAAAGGATTAAGGGACTTACATGACCTAAAGCGCGGTCACTGTCGGACTGCATAGAAAAGAAACAGAAGCGCGATGACACAACGCTGGTAATTTATTGCAAAATATGAAGCAATTATTTAATAACAAAAATCTATTGTTTGGACTAAAAACTAATAATCTGACAATAAGACAGAATGATTGTATGTATATTAGTATGGTTTTTATTGTAAAAAGAAAGTTTTTAGAGGTACCTTCATGATTTTTTTCTATCGTATCAAATTAGTTGTACCTATTATGTTTTCAACACACTATCTACCTAGCATATATCCTGAAGAATATCATATATTGTTCTGAATTTGTTTACTGTAGTCGATCATATACTTTAATTGTTTCCAAAACTTGCGTTTTTGTGTTTAGGTCCTGTAAGCCCCTTAAGCGTAGACATTAAGTTTGACACGTAACAAAGGTTTCCTTGAGGGCGACATGTTCACAATATTGTCAAACCCTTGAATACCTAAAAATAAAGTACCTTATCTATAATAAACCTCGTAATAAATAAAGATTTTATAAAAGCTAGCAGTCCATTCATGTCATAAATCTGTACAAATAATTCCCCTATTACTAATCAGACTCACGAGTTAGTTAGAGGTTACTAGTTAGTGTACTGCCTAAATATTGTGTAACAAAAATTTATTATCGTAACAAGTTGATCCGGATCCCAAAAGTTTCATGCATAACCGTATTGGTACATAAAAGGCAAAGAGCTTTACAGGCTTACTTCAGCAAAAACCGTAAAAGAAACTTTACGTAGTTTTTAGAAAACAAAACGAATTTAATGCAAGGTCGTAAAATAAATCAAACAAACTTATCGAAATTCTGAACTTTTATTAGCTAGACTAAAATGACAGCTGCGATCGATTTGAAGGCCAATTCTTGTAATTAAAAACGTTCAAAATCTAGTCGCAATCTCATCTTAGCGACAATCAATGTCAAACTTGTCAAAAATGTAGGGAAATTGGAGGTATTTTTGACAGATTGAGACTGAGATTAAATGATAAATGATTTATTCTCTGTAAGTTGGTTTGTACAAACACTTATACACGTCAATAGAATAGAATACTCTTTATTATGTACACCATATCATTAGGTATCATATTTTTTTAAACTAGCAGAGGTTGTTGTTTCCTATCTGACTATTCTGAGAAGAAAGGCCGAAACAAACTCAGAGGTCACAGTCTTTTTTAAAGTCCAGACAAAATCTTGGTCAGGTCATGTGAAGGCTATGTAGATTGATGTTTGAAATGGTCTTGTGAGGAAAGAACCACACAAATTGATCGGACCTGTCCAGTCACTGCACGCATTTGTCAAAAATCGTGCAGCTCAAATTGTTCATCAGCTTGTGAACGTTCTTAAAATTACGACAATTGTCTGTTTTGGTCATGTTGACAATTTCGCAGCTATCATTTTGGTCTAGCAATTCAAAAATTCAGAGTATTGTTTGTAAAAGGTCGGTTGTTGATAAAAACTAGCGTTGTTCTCCAACCAATCCATAGGTAGCTCTGAAAATGCATTGAAAGTCATCGCAAAAAATCGTTTTTCTATGTATATGGCAATTAAATGAATATTGGTTGAACTCCAATTGGGGCTTTAGCACTGCGAAATGTCCCCTATTCGTCCCATTACATAATTTTTCAGTAAGTCACCTCTATACTTCTGTCAATTGAATTGTGAGAGAAAAAATGCTTCCAAAGTGGTGAAAGAAATATGACGTAGAATGTTATTTTAACCAAAATAATGTAGGTATCTACAGACAATAATGGATTTCAGAATATGTTTTCATAAAAGTCAAAGCTAATTTTGTTGTTCAATATGGCCAAAAAAGTGAAGCGAAAATAAAACTGAGAACGTACCTCGTCACGGGTGATCGCCAGCTCCCATATTTAACTTACACCCCTTTGATGTATTAATTAACCTTAGCAAAAATGTTCACGGCACACGATTACGCAATTAATTTGCTATTTTTGTTTTTGTTCACAAAAGAGGACCGGGGCAGATATCGCCCGGGACCGTAGTCATGGCAACGGGGGGTGCTGTCGGCGCGCGCCGCGGTACGGCGGCAGAAGTGACCTCGCGCTTGCCGCGTTCGCCGCGTCGCGTCAGCCGTCCGAAAATCGTTTCTTCACGAAACGGGAATCTACCGTGCCTAATGATATACACCTTTGACAACTAAACTACATTGTTGTGCTGTTCACAACGAAACTAGTGGTGCTCCACGTGTGTTGAGAGTGTGTGAGTGTGTGCGATGCATTAGTTGGCGTGCAATGTTGAGGGGTGGTGGGACGAGTCTGTGACCGGGGCAGCTGCACGGGAGGGGCGATTTTCACGCTTGATCATGCCTTTCGAATTGAGATCAGGTAAGCTTTTCAGGAATTTCAAGCGCAAACTGCACTTCATTAAGGACGATTTTCGATTGTGCGTTATGCAAGCGTTACAGCTTTCGTGCATGTGCAATGTCATAGGAACGTTCGATGTAAGTGAAAATAAAAGTTACGCAGCACGATTTGACATTATTAAACTATGTCGGCCGTGAAAATCGACTGAATTCCTCTAGAAATACTATGACCACGTGGTAATCAATATCTGCAGTTTTAGTTACTGATAAGCGTTTTGACAATCACTTTTCTCGCTGCAATCGTGTGCGTATCTGAATATTAATTCGATGCTGCTGCAAGATTTCTCGTCACGATTCATTTATTCAGCTGCTAATTGTTTATCCACAACACAATGAGCTGTATCCAAAACAAAAGTCATTGCTTATTCAAACGTTACCAAATTAACAATCATCTAATCAGGGGTGACCCAGTTTCGCAAAACCAACTGTTTTCATTATTAAATACCTAAATCACGTTATGTAATTCTCTGGTGGTTTGCAGACTTGAATGTGTGTAGCAGAGAATTTTTTCAGGGATGTCCTTAGGGATTTCAGGGTTTCAGAGCCCTTGTCCCTTTTTGTACTCCGAACAGCTTTCTTGTTGGATTTTAAGGGAAACTACACCAGGTATTTGTCAAATATCCAATGTAAATCTATTGGTACAAAAGGGTTTCTCTTAAAATGTTACCTAATTTTGGGTGTTAAAAGGGTTGTCCTGTCTTGACAGACGGTTGTTATTTGCTCCTTGTTTTAATCTTGTTAGGGTTGAATTTGTGTGTTTGTAGTTTTAGTGTGTGTGAATGATTAACAATCACTATTATAATTTGAATTGTTAATTTTGTGTATGTTTTCCTATTTAGTTTAGACTTCAAGTACACCGTGGCATTCGGAAATACAGGATGTCTCATTAATTATGCATAGATAACTAATTCTACGAGTAGGTATAAGTAGGAGTATTTACCTTCAAGGAAATGTCCTTTGAGGGTTTATCAGAGAATCTAATGGCACTTACTAATCGAGATCGCGTAAACTTTGAGATTATATATAGATTGAGAGGACCTGTCCAGTCAGTGCACGCATTTGTCAGAAATCGTGCAGCTCAACTCAAGACTTAAGGAGCTCAACGATTCGACAAACAATACCAAAGAAAGGACATTTGGGTAGGCCACATAAATTACTCAAACTGCCAGACCATGGATAGAATAATAAAAAAAATATAAAATGAATAAAATAAATGACCCACATCGTCTTCACATTCACAATAATTAAAATAATGTAATACTTTACAAAGTAAGCAAAGCCATTGTATTTAAAAAAAAAATCATTAATGTCAAGGTGTATATTTAAAAAAAAAAATCAAACAAAAACACTCAAAATGCAGAAATTGGTAGCAGCTCAATCCCAAGCCTTTTTATCCACAGTATAAAAGGCTTTCTTGCACAACTTACGTTTTTCAATTAATAATTTAAATTTATTAAGGCTTAGATCTTGAACGTGGCTTGGTAGTTTATTATAAAAGCGTATACAGTAATCCCGAATCCCAAAAGTTGTAATCCCGAAGGGTTAGGCAGAGCTGGTATATGTGCACTATCTAGCACACCCGCATTTCCCCAGATATGCTAAGTCCAATGGGGGGGGGGGGCGACCCTATTGACGTCAACCGGGCTCTAATCCAGTTTTTTTTCGTGTAGGCGTCTTGTAAGTGTACCTAGGAGGTTGTCGGGTGCTTTTAACCGCTATAACGCGCGGACTATCCTGTGTATGCCTTAATAAGTGAAGGCCTTCAGCCAGGGCGCAAAACTTATAAACTAACACAATTCCAGATTATGATATAAAAGTTAGTATCCACCCATCCTTATAAGCATAAGCAGGATACGAAGGTCTAAAAAGTTACTTAAGAACATTTTCGAAATGTCTTATTTAAAAAAAGATTCTATAATGGAAAATTTAAAATCGGCTTAATTTAGCTGTAACGGTATTTTTCGAAAATGTTCTAAAGGAACTTTTTAAACCTTTTTATCCTGCTTACGCGTATGAAGTTTCATTGAAATCGGTTCATTCATATCGAAAAATAAGGGCTTGAAAGTTTGTATGAAATGCCGTACAGCGTAAACGCTCTTAACTCGTCTTTCGCTATATTATATCTATTTAACGAGTCTTATGACCTTTAAGTTGCGACTGTTCACACGAATTGTTGCCGACAATCCATCTGAAATTTCAATCTGTGCTAGTTACAGTAAAGGATCCTTCAAACAGGCGCGACACGCGATAAAAACACCTAACACCTCTACAACATTATGGAATGCAAATAAATATATGAATATATGTATATATAAAATCGCGTGCGACACAAAGGCACCGCAAGTCGCGCAACGAGCGTTGCTTTTGTGTCGCGCGTCGCGCCTGTTTGCAGGAGCCTTTATACCTACAGATTAAAATTTTACGTCTATTTTCACTCAGCACCTCAGAGCATTTTCCATTTTTCAGTGTATTTTAAATTCGATGTCTAGGCGCCTATTTTAATTTAATCTGCTGTCAAGTCCTTTGTTAACTTAATTGATTGGTCAAAGCGGCTTTGCGGTCAACCTATTAAAATAGCTGACGTGATAAGGTTTGATTTGACTGAAGGTTTTCTGTTTCTGTCATGCTCTTTGTACAGACGCCAGCACATCAAGCTAACCGAAACTGTGAAATTTTCCCAATCAACTTTGATCTTTATTCTTTAGCGATAAAGTTGAAAATCTAATAAAGAAATTTAAAAGATTGTAGTTGCTTGATGTGCTGGCGTCTGTACGTGGCATGGTTTCTTTACGTATAAGCAGCGCCGAAGAAAAAAAAGTGTCCGTTAACAAGCTTCCATAGTCATCCATACAACACTGATCATACAACACCGTTGACAGGACTAATCAAAAATTTTTCTTCTGTTCTTTTCTTAGTGAAATAGAAAGAAAAAGATGCACTGAACTAAAATTTAGTTTATTTTGTGAATAACAGAAACGGCACCAGTGCCTACACGGTGAATAAACTATAGTTTTTTACGGCAAGAAAAACATGTGTGTAGGGCCTTAGTCGTTGGAAGATGTCGGAAACGGAAAGAGGTTTAGGGCCGCCTTTCCACCAGAGATGAGCGAGGATGCGTGGCGAGGGATGTGTGTGAAACCAACCAGTAACATCGCTTCATAGACCGGGAGATGATGACACATTTTGGTAAGTCATTTCTTACAGGATGGCGCTTTCAGGGGGGTTCATATATGTAATAAGTGAGAGGAAAATGATGTTCTTACCGGTGGTGCGCGGGACGCAATTGCAGAATAATTAATTGAAATTGCTCGAAAATCCGGAGGTGTCAAACAATTTCTTTCACAAAATTTCTTCAATTTATCGGTATTTCAACAAAAAAAACCCGGCGGTCGCTATGTGCCATACTTCTCCGGTGGGTGTTTAGACCCGCCATACTTTTTTGAAAATGTTTTATTTTTTATTTTTTTTTATGTATTTCTTACAGGCTGATTTTTTTTTAACAATTGTTTTTTATTAATCTTGTACGAAAATCACCATGCCATACCATTCCGACGGTCCAAAATACCCCTCAAACATGTCATTTTTTTTAAATTCGAGAAACCATTTCTTTCACCTTAAAATTTGGTCTAGTAGTTGTTTTTATGATTAGAAACGTAATTGTTATAATGCCATACCTGTAGAGTGGGTGATATACGTATAATGTTATTAAATAATTGTAAAATTTTATGCAACATTTGAACAATTTCTTACAGTATGGCACCATTTTTTTTTGAAAGTTGGTTATGTGAGGAACGTAAATACGAAATTTGAAAGTTGTATGTAGGGACAATCTTGTTTAATTAAATAATGTGTTATGTCGTATAATATTCTACGCTCGAACGTCTTTGAACTATCTTCCTCAATACAAATTCTAATGCTGGTATACAGCAGCTGTGCTGGTCAGGCGTACTGTAGCTGAAATACGTCGCTGAAAATCGGTTTTCCGGGTATGGCATCACTTTTGGACTTCATGATGAGTATGGGATAATTTTCCTGAATCATACTTTTTATAAACTTTCCAAAAATTAAAATGCCATACTGTAAGAAATCCTTTCATTTTTTTAATTTTTTTTACACCGCAGCGTGCGTATGACGGTCTTTCGTACCATGGTCACAGTATGGCATATTTTTTTCAACTCATAATAGTATGGGAACAATCTGATTTCATTTATGCCATACTGTAAAAAATAATTTCACGGCTTCTATAGGCGTGTTTTAAAAATGGTTAAAAAATACAATTTATCAAGTATGGCACCACTTTCATACTGCACTAGAAGTATGGCGAATATAATTTTGTCTCACTGTACCATAAACTGACCACGACTTAAGTGCCATACTGAAAGAAATGGTTTCTCGAATTTAAAAAAATGACATGTTTGAGGGGGTATGGCGGGTATTTTGGACCGTCGGAATGGTATGGCATGGTGATTTTCGTACAAGATTAATAAAAAACAATTGTTAAAAAAAAATCAGCCTGTAAGAAATAAATAAAAAAACACTGGCACTCCGGTAGTGCCGACAGAAGTGAAAACTTGAACAATTACGAGTGTATTTTGTGAATCGTCTTATAAACAAAACACGCGTGTTAAGGTGTGTTCCTTATTTTATAGGGTTTTTTGCAAATCAGGTATGATGACCAAAGTGACTGGTTTATTCTTCCCGTGAAAGGAATTTATTCAGATTTACAAATAAGCACACAGGATAGACTTCAGTTCGTGGTGTTGGTCGCGGCAGCGTCGTCAGTTATATATCCGTGGTTCAGCGCCATCTCGTCGTTGTTGGATGAACTACGTAGTTAGTACGCGAGGCCTACGTAGTTAGTACGCGAGGCCCTCGTAGTTCTTCCCGATGTGCATAGATGGCGCTGTCCTCAACAACGCGCGTCACGTCTTACGAATTTTCGATCAGGGTCACGTGACCTGACGCGAATTTAGAAGTTTTTACCCATTCCAAAAAAAGTACACAGCGCCGCTAAAGAAGTTTTCACTTCAAAAAAAAAATTAAAAAAAAACATTTTCAAAAAAGTATGGCGGGTCTAAACACCCACCGGAGAAGTATGGCACATAGCGACCGCCGGGTTTTTTTTGTTGAAATACCGATAAATTGAAGAAATTTTGTGAAAGAAATTGTTTGACACCTCCGTATTTTCGAGCAATTTCAATTAATTATTCTGCAATTGCGTCCCGCGCACCACCGGTAAGAACATCATTTTCCTCTCACTTATTACGTATATGAACCCCCCTGAAAGCGCCATACTGTAAGAAATGACTTACCAAAATGTGTCATCATCTCCCGGTCTATCATTTTTATAGCTTGAACTAAGTAAGCGTTGGTATTGGTTAGTTTTACATACATCCCTCGCTATGCATCCTCGCTCATGTCTGATGGAAAGGCAGCCTTACGCTAAACGCATTTAGTGATTTGTGTGATGCAAACTCGCCTTTAGAAGTTAGTATTCAAATAGTTTCTGAAAGGTGTATCTACTGAATACCTTCAAGTTGAACATTCTTTCTCAATTCCCTTTTAAATATTCCACAAATGTCAAATTATCACCCTAGCTTCTGTCGGCGCTTTCGTCCGCGTCGCATCGCATCGCCCGTCCGCGCTATTGCTTCGCGTTCGCTTAGCGTCCTTTCTGACTTTTTTATGTTTGTTCTAGCGTGATGTTCAATAGCCTATAGCTTTTCAAAAGAGCTGGGCTATCAAATGCAAAAATATATTTTCAAATACCTACTACTGGTAGCTCCAGAGATTAGCGCGTCCAAACAAACAAACTCTTCACCTTTATTATTAGAAGAAAGAAGACACTGTATCAGAAATTGCCGATGAAATTCCAACATGAATGCGAATAATGGAACTGTTGGAAAATCAATCATTCTTTTATACATTGGAAGTTTAACAAGACATAAGGTCCTAGTTTTAAAACTAGGTTAGAAGAAAGGCGGAAATTGCTGGCGCTAATGCAATTTTTAAATCCTCTGGTATTTTTGATGATGCAGCTAAATTCTTATAGAAAGAAGTAATGGAATGTCGAGCAGACGTTTGTAGAATTGTGGCGGATTGGGAATTGCTTACAATGAAAGGATATATTGTTTCTTTTTCAATTATCTTATAAGGTTTTAGCTACATAAAAAACAAAAAACAATCACACTTTATTCTCTGTTTTTGATGGCTGTTTTATTGAGATATTCCACTCTGAGCTCTGATTTCAACGGCAGTCGACCGAACCGCACCTGAGCACTTCCACTAACGGCACTGAAATAAGATTTTGATAAGTGCTTTTCGGTGGAACAGTTTGTCAATATTATTTTAGTCCTCGAATGGCACCTACGTAAAATAAATTTAGGGAATGGGAATTATATTTTTGTTCAACCAAAACATAATATCTTAAGTTAAGTTTTGTACCGGATAATTCCACCTGGTTTACCAGACATGATATGCGCGGGAGGACAGTTTGTTCGCAAACATAGTGGATACAGATTTCTATCATCAAACATGGTGACGATATAATATGTTACATTTGTAGTAGATAATAGTTTATTAGATGGCTCACGTTCTATGGATGTGTTTGATGTCACTGCATCAAAAGAGCCTCTATAGGACACAACACTTAAGTACAACTGCCGCAGACTTGCAGGTCAGCTTCGGTACCAACCTATATAGCAAACACAAGCTGTCTAATGTTTTTACCATAACATGAGTTTAATGCCGCTGACGTACTGCTAAAGATGGCATAAGAGAGAACAATAAACAATGGAAGGTCTCTCTCCTAACTGTTGATAGCTTGGACTCCGTTGCTGCCTTAGATATTATAACATCACGCCTGTAATCTCCAAAGGGTTAGGCAGATGTGTGTCTATACCACATTTTGCCAGTTATAATTAAGTCCCATGTAAAGGCTCGTACACACAGGCGCGACGCGACACGCGACACAAAGGCACCGCAAGTAGCGCAACGAGCGGTGCCTTTGTGTCGCGTGTCACGTCGCGCCTGTGTGTACGAGCCTTAATAGGAACCTATCGCCATAAACTAGCAACAACTGAGAAATTATTGACGGAAAAAATTCTTTGGCCGACCAGGCGAATCAAACGCAGGACTTCAGGCTCGGTATTAGCGCTTGTGTCCACTACACCACCGAGGTAATACCTATTAGTGGAATACTATGTTTTCTGGAAAAATATTTTAAAAATAGCTTCTGCCCGCGACTTCATGCGCGAGGAGATTAATTTAAACCCCAACCTACCCCGTCGCGTCGCATCGCATCACCTGCCCGCGCTATTACTTCATTTCCGCTTAGCATTCTTTCTGACTTGTTTTCCTTTTGCTCGGCTTCTTAGGGTAATAGCGTGATTTTAAATTGCCTTCCTCAAGAATTGGGCTATCTGATGTAAAAATATTTTTTCAAACCCGACTGGTGGTTCCAGAGATTAGGGCGTTCTAAACAAAATTTTCAGCTTTGTTACTAGTTCAGGTCGGATATAATATAATATAATATAATATAATATAATATAATATAATATAATATAATATAATATAATATAATATAATATAATATAATATAATATAATATAATATAATATAATATAATATAATATAATATAATATAATATAATATAATTATATATATTATATTGAAGGTACTTAAAGAATCAATTAATTAACGAATTTACGATGCTGACTCAAATCGTAAAGACACTAAGACTCGATCCCGGGTTTCACAAACTTGTTATGTTTGAAAAGCGATCAAGCTCCCTTACAACCAAAGTTACAGGATCCAACTTTCTACTTACCATGTTTGAAGACATATGCAAATGTCGATGGCTCGAGTTTGAGGGAATATTTGCGAATGCATAATGCAGTCTGTGACACAGTTGGGAAGAGTGACTATGTACCATCCATCAGATGACGATGTAAGGGTATGTAAGGGGAACATAAAGGGCGAAGGAAGGAACACGGGTGGGTTTTAGTCAGTAAGAGTCTGACACTCCCATCCGCTCCACCCAGAGCGGGAGGAGTCATTTGATGATTTCCCATCCTGGTAAAAAAAAGGGGGTATATACTACTGTGTCCCAAAAGTACCCGGTAATTATAAATAAAACACAAGGGGTAATTTTAATCATCCAAATTTATTTTGTCCCCTTCAAAGTAAATTCCATTAGAGGCAATACACGTACGCCAGTACTTCAACCAGTCCTCGAAACATTTTTCGTACGCCGAAATCGGGATGGCTTTCAGCGCCTTCGTCGTATTTTCTTTCACGCCTCTATGGTCTCGAAACGCCTTCCGCGAAACAGCAATTTAAGTTTAGGAAAAAGAAAATAGTCACATGGTGCCATATCTGGTGAGTAGGGTGCCTGCGGAGCGATGTTCGTTGAATGTTTGGCCAAAATGCTACGAATGATCATGGCCGTCTAAGCTGACGCGTTATCGTGGTGCAAAATCCATGTGTTTTCCACCCACAAATCTGGCCGTTTGCGACGAATAGGATCGTGCAAACGCCTCATAACTTCGAGATAATACTCTTTGTTGATTGTCATGCCATTTGACTTGATTTGACGCGGTCTTTTTGGTTTCGGCTGACCTGAAACGACCCATTCGGATGCTCTGTTTCCATGTCGTTGTCAAAAAGTGTCTTATTAGCAACGTCCATTCTGCGCTGTTTTTGCATGAAATTCAGATCTTTTGGCACGAGTCGAGCAGAGACGCCAGCCATTTGCAAAAAGTCACTCAGTATCAATGATGTATAAAACTATAGATACGTTGTCCGCACTCTAAAATGGCAACATGAAATGAAGCCAATTGCCACATTTGCGCTCAGTCTCGCACCAACCTGTCGCGCGACGCGACGCGACGTATGTTTGTTTTTAATTTATATCGTATGTGAAAACCTGTGCAAAACATAAAGAAAATATGCCGTCGTGTGTTTTCAGAGGATGTAAAAATTATACCCCAAAAGTTAAAGACAAAAATGTGGTCATTTCACGCGTAAGTTTACAAAACTAGATTATTTTATTTTATTTTGTACGACGCTGCGTCTAATGGCGGCCGGCGCATGAAGTGACTCTGATAGCTACGTCATTCATGCGCTCGACCAATGAGCATGTAATTTGACTATTACTTATCCTGTGACGTAACTGAAGATGTTTATTTATCTCCCTCTAGCAACAGACATCCCGCCGTACGGTGATATATTTTCTCTCCCTTTCTTTACGCGTATAAGTAGTTATCTAGTATTTTCGCCGTTTTTAAGCGCCGAGATGTTGGTTGATAACGTGTCTATATATAATACGTCATTGCTCAGTATGCGGTGTACTGTAGTTTTTGGTACGCCGCTATCTCTCTCACACTCACACGACGCATTACAATTTGCATCACTTTATTGACATGATCGTCGTTAGTTATAGTGGATGGCCTTTCAGCCCGTGGTAAATCTCTGACCACTGTACGTACGTCCCTCTTTGAATGATTTGCACCACTCGTATGTCTGCGTTTTGGACATACAATTATTTGCGAACACCTTTTGTAATATTTTAAGCGTTTCGGCACAAGAAATTTCATTTGCAACACAGAATTTACCATCGTAAAAAACATAGTAAAAAACGACGCGACCACAAAAGTTGTTTGTCACAAATGTTAATTAATTACAAAATACTCGACAGAGGTTAGGTTATTTTTTTACTGCCAATCAGTGACAGTTGCACCATCCTAACGCAAAAAGAATTTTTTAAATATATATAGCACGGGATTTTGTAATGAGAATTTCCGGGTACTTTTGGCATTGGAAGGAAAATACGTCTAGGTAATTATGTGCTCATTTGATTGGAAACGACATTATGGCTAACGCAAATGGTAACAGACTTGATGAAGCTTTAACGAAGAATATTCGAGAAGTAAACAAATACGTTAACTTAAATTTATACCTTTCCTCAAAAATATAGTGATCATAAAATTGTAATACATATATTCAATGAAGTTGTCTGTTCTAAAGTAAAATTGTCATCAGGTTTGAGAGTTGGCTCGCGACTGCAAATCGTATCATAATGCTGCACCGTTTGCCGTCATGACGTCAACGCCGGCTGTCGCTGAAAACCAGCGCTGGGACTCTGTCTCACATAGGCGCGTAGCTATGCTAATCGATGCCCGTTTTGCGTGGATGTGACGCATCTCGTATTTTCACCCAACTTGTTCCTTTTCGTGTTTGTGTTGTTTGTCTGCGTCATGTTTGCCGCAAATAAACGTTTTTCTTATCTTTTAAGCAATGTATGTAAGTAGGGACTCAGTTTGTAAATTGAAGAGATGTTGGATAATGGTTGCTGTTGCAGAAGGCAGAGATGAGACCGAGCCTATGTATTTTTATTTCACCTTACAATCTTGTTTCAGCACGAGTTGTACAAGAATACATCGTACACAGATTAGACAACCATTTAAACAATTGCAAGTGGAACACTTTCCACTGATCCTTCTAAAAGCACTGAAAGCTTACACTTCTATATAATTCATTCAGTACGCACCCAGCAATGTATTACTTCCCGGAATTTGTACACAATTCCGTACGTAACTTAGCACAAATCTGCACACGCCTGACACTTACTATGTAGGTACACAATGTGCTGAATAGATCTAAACTCTATACATATTATAGTAGGTTTCACGTTTGCTTGTGTGTGCTTAAGGCGGTATAAACTCAACTTACTAATCATTGAAGACAATAGAGATGATTAAATTAGATTCGCAGTAGGACATTGAGATTGGACTTTGCATTTAAATGAAAAAAAAAATCAACTTAAATGTGGTTGAACAAAATACCTACTTTGGCATGTATGTTTTACAAAGTAGCTTGTAATTTTAATTTTCCAATATTTTTTTAATAAGTACTTAGGTACCTACTACACAAATCTTAAATCAATAAATATTGGAAAACAATATTATTTTAAAATATACAATATGTATTTCCATCCATTAACTTTTTTTTACCACATTGTTTATCCTATTCTACTACATATATTATATTATAATTATTTAATATTATATACGCGAAAGTTTGTGAGGCTGCATGGATGGATGAAAGTTTGTTACTCTTTCACGCAGAATCTACAGAACGGATTTGGATGAAATTGGAAACACATATAGTTTATAACCAGGATGAACACATTGGATACTTTTTATCCCGATATTCAGAAGGGATCGAAACTTATGCTGGTCAAACCGCGAGGCGCTAGCTTTATCATAATGTAATACAACGCGCACGCGTCATGAAACTTGTGTCCTCAACAAAGAACAATCCGTTGACCTCATTCAAGGACAGAAAACTCAATAGCCTATCAACAACTATAGAAGCCAAAAGTTTACATTACATAGAACTTTATTACAGTATCAATAATTCGACTATACCTTCGTTCAATGATTTCGGAAACTTGGCAAAGCGTTTTTATAAGCAATGGGCATTGTTCATATTTTTTTAAATGTTGTAATTGAAAAACCGTTTCGAGGAATAGCGTTACTGATCATTACGGACTAATTAATTTTGAAAAATATTCATATGTTATTGATATTTTTGATAAAATACGATTGACCTTCTTTGCCCTTCAAATTACGTACGACTTTGGCCGTACAGTTTTGTATCGTTGCCTCAGAAAATAAAAAGTAAGAGGCAAGTATTGTCTACAATCTGTCAAATGTCAAATTATTGTAAATATGTCAAAAATATAAACATTCTTGTTTATATCTCATTATTACTACATTACATACATTATTTCAACACTCGACAATATTTAATATACTGGAAGAGTTATGGAATACAGGAAGTGCTTTTTGTGCCTTGAAGTTGGAACAACTTGCAGCAATAATAGTAATAATGTCGCCGCGTGCGTTATTATTCTATTTCTAAGTCGCCGCGTCGATTGTTCTAGTGAAGATAGAGAGTAGTATATTCCTTGGAGGACACTTACACATAAAAAAACCATTTGTAAATAAATACGCTAAGCTAGGATACGATTATTTAAGACGTCTATTCGGCCTATTGACACTTTGACAGATGTGACATTGTTGACGTTGTGTTGACAGATTAAAATTTTTAATTATGTACTAGTAAGGCAACGGCACTTAATCTTTATGCCACTGGATGACGTCACCTACCTTAAAAACTTAAAATAATTTTTATTAAAATAACTATTGAGCCAATCATCAAAATATTCAAATTAGTTTCTCAAAATGCTCTAAATTTACAAAAAATAAAATAAAATATAATGGTTAGAAATTTTGGACAATCCCCATTACCTAATAAACTTTACAAAGATGTACTTGTTTAGCGTCCAAGAAAGTTCTTCTATAAGGACTTCACAGTTGAGGAACCTTTGATGTTTATTGGTGTGATATACGTTTCCGTTCATTTTACTCTGGTGATTTATGTCGGCACATGCTTACCAAGTTTATGCTTACCTTTATGGAAGGTGAGTAATAAGGGTGTGTGATGTATGATGGTTTTTTGGTTCTCTTGAACTGTATCCTCAGAATGTTTAAATTTTAACTTGATGTTACATGTTTTTTAACTTATACAGCATTTATCAGAAAGGTGTGGTACATAAAAAAAATAGCACTCCAGACTGTTTTCCAGCCATGGCGGCCGATTTCAATGGAGACTGGCCTTTGGCGCGAGAGATATTATAGTGCAAAAGTGTTTGGGCAGACACAGGTGCACTCTCTCTTCCCTCATTCTCATAGTCCGATGGGACGATCAAATTAGAATCCGACACGACTGGAGAGAGATCAGGCGCAGGACCAACGGTAAATACCATGAAATTGATCAACTTTCGCCATGGGTCCAACATCATAATTGCGAAAATAATCATCTGCGTATAATCCCTTTGCCAGATTCGAGTAAGTATAACTTCCACTCTATGGTAAAAGACGTGGTTATATCTTAAGATCATTCAAAGATTTGGTTAGATTTTTTTAATTTGATTTTTGTGTACTAGGGCAGAAACAGCCTATAATTTTCCCACTACTGGGCCTTCTTTTTTCGGAAGTGAGCCGTAATCTACCACGCAGGCGCAATGCGGGTTGGTAGATGTCACATCTCTTCGAATTTTTTATTCTAGGACATGTCGGTCATTGCCGGTTTCCTCGCGATGTTTTCCTTCACAATTTTGAGAGCAGTGGTGATGAAATTATTTACACAAAGACGTACCCCCACCTACAACTAGTAAGGTACTAGTGCACTTACTTACAAAACAGGACTGAATAACACTATCTGTCAGCCCTTTGTGGAAAATATGTGTGCCAGTATTTAATTCTACAAAACATAATATTTCAATTAGAAATAATGCCATATTCAGCAAATGACATCCAAAAAGCGGTGTTTCAAAATTGCGGGGCGCTGCAAAAAGCGAAAGCCATGTATCTCAGCCCTAATGGCTTTCTCTAAATGACACGTCAGAATTATAACGACTTAGTTCACGCATCTGTGACGTCATTTGTTTGTATATTGATGGTGATCTCCTCTTATGAGATGGAAGCGGTAAGTGAAGTGCGTTCGGTAATTAATTATTTGTAAGGATAAGCTTGAAGGTTCTAGAGGTGGTCGAATAATTGTAAATCCATCGCATCATCTGATTAGAGTCCTGTCTAACGTCTAAAGTCTAACTGGATGCAGACTGGAAGCCGACCCCAACATAGTTGAAAAAAAGGCTAGAAAGATTGAGTTTTTTCAATCGATCTTACTCCCAAAATTCTTATAATTATGAAAATAAGCATACTTTAGCTCCAAATATTTCTTCAACAAATAAATTGCTGTTATTTTCTTCAGGCCTACGTTAAATACTAATGTCGAGTATTAAGTTCGTATAACATTTAAAACTGTTCTAATTATGACTTTGCATACCAAAATTGCTAATGAAGCCCATTTTCCGTTATAAATGAACCTTTCTGTACAGAAATAGATCTTTTATGTTTGCCTTATTTTCTCGTTCTGTGGGTACAACTAAATTAAGTAATTCAATCTCTGTGTTATAAAAATACCTCTGTTTCATTCATTGAACAGGATTGTAACATGTCTAACCACGCTACAGTACCCGGCGATAAATACTGCACATCGACCTTTGGAAAGAGACAATCGGCTAATTTCGGCTTGTGGGCTGGCAATGCGATGGGGTGGGTCGGCGGACCATAAATTTCACGTAGATGAAGTTGCGTGCAGAAGCTAGTACTAGATGTAAAAGGAAAAGCTCTTTCCAGGTATGGAGGGGTCTTCTTTCCAAAGGTCGATGTGCAATATTTATCGCCGGGTAGGTACTGTACTTTCGTTTTACTGAGTGGCTAGTTTTTGAAGTGAAAACTTCTTTAGCGGCGCTGTGTACTTTTTTTGGAATGGGTAAAAACTTCTAAATTCGCGTCAGGTCACGTGACCCTGATCGAAAATTCGTAAGACGTAAAACGTCAGACGTAAAACGTAAGACGCGCGTTGTTGAGGACAGCGCCATCTATGCACATCGGGAAGAACTACGAGGGCCTCGCGTACTAACGTCAGACGTAAAACTTAAGACGCGCGTTGTTGAGGACAGCGCCATCTATGCACATCGGGAAGAACTACGAGGGCCTCGCGTACTAACTACGTAGGCCTCGCGTACTTACTACGTAGTTCATCCAACAACGACGAGATGGCGCTGAACCACGGATATATAACTGACGACGAGCAAATCTGAATAAATTCCTTTCACGAGAAGAATAAACCAGTCACTTTGGTCATCATACCTGATTTGCAAAAAACCCTATAAAATAAGGAACACACCTTAACACGCGTGTTTTGTTTATAAGACGATTCACAAAATACACTCGTAATTGTTCAAGTTTTCACTTCTGTCGGCACTACCGGAGTGCCAGTTTTTTTTTTTTACCACGACGTGAACTGATTTTCCATTTTATTATTTTTCCATTCAATCTCAATCAATCATCTCAGGTTATCGCAGTCGGCTGCTGGACATAGGCCTCTTCCAGGCTGTGCCACAACACCCTGTCCTTCGTCTCCCTCATCCAGTATGTCCCAGCCACCTTCTTAAGGTCATCCAGCTGGGGCACGTCCCACACTACGCTTGCCGATACGCGGTCTCTAATACTCCAAGATTCGTCTGCTCCACAGGCCATCGGTCCTTTGACAAACCTCACCCAAAATAAAACAACTATCACATAACTTAGTCATTACATCCATTCAATACATCACACTTAATTACCTACAGATAAAAAATCCTTTATCGCATTCCACGTCTCAATCAATAGGACTTTAAAAGAGACTGACCTCTGAGTTTGTTTCGGCTTTTCTTTTCAGAGTAGTCAGATAGGAAACGCCGACCTCATCTATGTAGTTTTTAAAAATATGATTGACGTGAACAAGTGTTTGTACAAACCTGCTTACAGAAATAAAATCATTTAAAGGAAAAATGCCGTAGAATCATAATATTCTTGTCGTCTAAAAGATGCCCGTTTGCGAACTTCACCTCGATAGATGGGAAATAGAAATTGAAAGATTCGATATTTTATCAAATCGCTCCCACGAAATGTGACCTTTAGGGTGTCCCCAATAGCGGCACCTATTGGGGGAATGTAATGGGATATTGAAGGTGATTTTTCTTGAGATAGTTTAATGTAAGATGGTGGTTGGGGGGTGGTGAAGTGCCATTTTTAGACATTTTGTCCGTTCTGCGATTTTAGATTTCTATTTCAGTTTTAGTTTTCTGGGATTTGCTTTACTTAAAGGATCTACCCACGCGCTAAAATTAGGTCACGAAATATTCACTAAAATAACGAAGAAATTTAGTTATTTTGGGTCAATACTTAGGCAGTAAGCAACTAAGTACCTAATTCCAAAACTAAATCTGCCTGAATTTCAAGTAGATCCTGAATTTAAGAATAGGTAATTCATAACCACTAAAAATGAATTATCGGCCAATATTTAGACAGTAAGTAACCAAGTAATTCCAAAATTAAGTGTGCCAGTATTTCATGTAGATGTCTTTCACGGAATAGATGTCTTTTAAGGAATTATTAATGTACGTCTTTTATTTTCACCATATATATACTTAAAATACAATATTAATTATAGTAATAATATGTACAAGTAAATAAAAAGAAGGGAAAATAATCAAAGGGCATCAAAAAATTCATCCACATCGCTGTCAACAGGAAACGTGCCCAAAAGACTGGCAGCATTGCCACGTTGTATGTACGTCTTACTAATTAAAGAATCATGACAGGATTTGTTAAAAAAAATAAAGATGTTTAGAGAAGTTGGAATGCTAATTCTTATACTTTTGGGTGCTTAAAAAGTACCTATCTTCAGACATTTACAAGATTTTTTTACCCCGCAATAACAATATAATGTTCAAAGTTAATAGCTTAACGAGGAGCTCATTATTTCAGAACGAAACGGCTGCTGTTAGTGTAAACAGCAGTGGTAAAGATTTAAATCTTTGGATTCGCCCTACCGCGTCAAAACGTAGTCACATTTCTGATTGGTTTTGACACCTCTGATACACAATGACGCAGTGACTACACTTGATTGTCATAGAAACGGTATTAGTGTGAGCTCACTCTTTTCAGTATGGGCACATTTTCTTGGGACTAAGTACGGTGAGGGCAAATCTAGCTATTTAAATCTTTAGGGGGCGGGGTTTCACTTAATGTCAAATACTGTATTTTTTTTTTAATAAATAAAGAATGGGCAACGAGATGAAACGAAAAATTGATATATTCATTTCGAAACATTTTAATTATGCGGGGTTTTAAAAATATGATGAGTATATCTTCGATCAATATATTGATCGAAGGAGTATATCAAGCTACTCCTGGTGATTTATTCTCAACATTGGAAAATATTTTGACCCTCAAACGAACTCTTTTTTTGTACAAGGGTCTCGTTATGATTTTTTACCGCTTTCCTCAACATCTCGGTCCTCTTAAACGCATAGTACTTACACAACACGTGTTGTCTTTGGTCTTGGTGTAGGATCTGCGCTGACATTAAGCAATGGACAACATTTAACTATTAAGGTTTTGAATACGAGGCTTTTGGCTATTTTGTATTAGTAAATAAAGAAAGAGAAAGAAAATAAATACAATTGGAGACATACACAGGAAAAACAAAAAGTAAAAAAGGAGCATTTCAAACTAATAAAGTTACACTAAAAAAACAGAAAAAAAATAAACCAAAAAAAGACCCGCGCGAGTCCAAAAAGGCTCCTATCTCAGCATAACGCTGCGATATTTAAAAATATAAAGGCAGTGGTAAAATTATGCACACAGTAACTGATTTACTTGTTTATTCGGGTAGAGTTTCCCCTTACAATTATTAGCATGGAGTGAAGTACACAAAACCATCGCTTAGCGCTTTTATAATACTGGCTGGCTGGCGGCTACTTCACCTCCCCCGGCTCGGAATTTGGCGGGGCAAGGCTCACGTAGTGGGGAAATGACGTGCTAGTCAATTGACTTCCTCTTTGCTGTGGCTGCTGTGTCGTACTTGGTTGTCATGGCTTGGCTCGGCTTGGCTTGGCTTGGCTTGGCTGTGGCTGCGGCTGTGGCTTTGGCTGCACCCAGACGACACGGCATGGCATGGCTTTAGCATGGCTGGGCGTGGCGGGCTTGACAGCCGGCGTAACGGCTGGCTACCGACATCTAGCGTTACACTCGGCCATCCTGTAACAATTGCTCCCGCAATGGAAGCAACAAAACTACGATTACAAGTCAGCTCAAGATCACAAACTAAATAATCAACTAAACATGATAGAGCAGCTAATAAAACATCCTTAGAGCATCACAAAACACAGCAGGAGTCTCATTCGTGGCCTGTGGCTTTTCATTAAGCCCCTGCAACAAACCTCACGTTTGTTTCTTTGAATTCCTCCTGAATTCCGAGTCCCACGGACTCTATGGTCTCTATACAAGACCCCGACCTCCGCCAGAGTTAAACACGCATCGCGCACCCACGGACTACTTGAGTTGCCTCAAGAGGCACCGATTTCTACCGGGCTACGACTATGTAATAACTACTGGTACGGTCCCCGACCAGTCGAACTAAGATTAACTACTATCACAACTAGACTTTTACTTGGCTTTCCTTAAATTCGTCATTATTACTCTGATTCCTTTACCTGTGCCATGGCATATGCCTTACCCTCATGAGCGTACTTGATCCAGTGCCATGTAATCAAACTTTAATCAATCATAACAAAAAAAAACATCAATCAGAGCCATGTACCATCGTGATCCACATTACAACAATAATCTTTTTCACTAAGAGCCTTAGACACCTGGAAACCCACAGAAGAGTAAACCACTCTAACGCTACGGCTCTCTAGCCGAACAGCAATCGCATTGCTCTCACACATCCAGCGCATGGACCCATGTGTATCACCCTGTGACTACACACTTTTTACTACGGCCGATAGAGAACCCCTACTCGCGTGGTTCCCACTACTTAGGCTTCTACTTCGACTGGTACATGACCTACTGGCATCATTCGTAACCTATCGTGAGCGTATTTAAAAATTGCATTGTTAACTAGATTGGGCTATACCTAACAATGTAACAGTTTTTTTTTCTTGTTGTTTACCAGGGAAGCACTCGGTACCTCGAGTCAAAACATAATGAAAACGACTCACCAAATTCGTAGACAATAGATCTGTAGCTGGCTTAATGGCTGTAGTGGTTGCAATCTACAGTTTCCTTGGCAGAAGTCGTGAAACTCCTCGCTCGAAAAGCATCGTTCTTGATCAGCGATTATTCATACAGGAGATCCAAAGAATGCAGCGCTGTCCACTACTGTCATTCTGCTTGCACACGTCCTTGTGTGTTATAACCTGTAACCAAAAAAATCAACAGCACTGCATGTTCCACTCGGCCAATTCTGACCAAAATTATTACAGGTTCTGATGAAAATCACCACACACTCTTTCTCTCAAAGCCGACATGTCGAACAACACCCATACTCATTAAAATAATAGGAAACTCATTAAAATATAGCAATGCTCATACTCTGACCTCCATCCGGTCTTCATCATCACACTTATAACCTCTATCCGGCCATAAGCATCAAACCAATCGACTTCCATTCGGTCTTCAACACGTAACATCTATCCGGTCACTAACACAATCAGGCGACCTCTATCCGGTCACCTCCACAAACAACACCATCAAGATCATCATTTCGAGCCTTTATCAACATTATTCTTAAAGTAGGTTTGTTCAACATGTTACATTATTTTTCCTATAACGTTACAGATTATAAGAAAACTCTTACTATGCTAGGTACTCTAAATCTTAAGTCGACTACTTAGTATTCAACTAGTCTTGTCAGCGTTATCATTTTCGTCATGGCTAGTCTCGTCATCGTCACCTACGTCTGTGCCTACGTGCATGTCAACGTCAGTTATTTTACACAGTCGGTCGTGTGCGTACTTGTACGTCCGGCGGAAGAAAGGGACTTCAAAACATAACGATCACTTGTCAAAACACCTTAAATGGACCTCTGAACTTCCGATCTAGTTTAGTCTGATAATTCTGATTTCACTCTTCGTTTTCTAATAATACAAAATAGCCTACCCAAAATAATACTTTGCAAGTAAATGTCGTGTAGAAATGTAATAAAATTTCAAGTTTTGTGCTGAATACACGCGTTTAACCAATACGAGTCATCGCAACAACATTATTCACAACTCTCTTTTACTAACGAGCATTCAGCACCAGAATCGTAACAAAACAATACAGCTGACCTTTATGTTCCAACGTGCCTGCAGGTAGTTGTACGACGCAAACATCCACTCGCCGCTGCTGCTTGCAGCGCGTGCTCCACCTCCATCATCTGCTTGGCTGCCACTTCTCGTGCACCGGGTCGCGACATGTCCTGGATGCCCTCACTTGCAGCACACGAAGGGCTTCACCGACGGCTGCGGGCTGCTTGGCTCGATTCTTGAAGTCACTCCACGTCACTGGTAGCTCCACGCTACGTCCTTCGTACTATTTACGATAGCCACGTTGATACTGCTTCGTTTGTGCACCTTGATGACGGCCACAATACGACCTCCGTGCAGAGAATTTTCAGCAAAACACAAATCAGCTGTCGTATTGTGTGCTGTTACGTTTGTACACGCGTCCTATCGCGTTTTCTAATTACGGGAACACTTTTTTTCCTAACATGGCGGTAGGGCGCAACTGGCGCGTCACTGGGCAAAGGTATTCCTGCATACAGCCTATGCCCAAAACAACATTCACTATGATCGCGCATCCGTATCTGGCTTGTCTGGGTTCAACTCGAATTTTTATCCAGGTGGTAACTGTGCATTCTTCGTTTTCAGGGTCAAATTCTGGAATTAACGATGCGGCACGGTGGTCTTTCAGACGAATGAGGGTAGGCGCTTCGTGTTCCAGATCGTTGAATGCTTTTTGAACTTCTTGTGCTAGGAGAGTCTTCAATATTTTCCTTGCAGATGGTGTGGATCGACCTTCATCGTTTGAATCTTCAGACATCTGGTTTACCGACGCAGAATTTTCGTCCTCCCGACTAGGCGACCGTCACGTTTATAAGTAGCAGAGCGTCGTTTCATCGTAGGTTTTTTTTTCGATACCACTTCTGAGTATAAAGGCAGTGGTAAAATTATGCACACAGTAACTGATTTACTTGTTTATTCGGGTAGAGTTTCCCCTTACAATTATTAGCATGGAGTGAAGTACACAAAACCATCGCTTAGCGCTTTTATAATACTGGCTGGCTGGCGGCTACTTTTTTTTTTTTTTTTTTTTTTTTTTTTTTCAGGATGGGAAATCATCAAATGACTCCTCCCGCTCTGGGTGGAGCGGAAGGGAGTGTCAGACTCTTACTGACTAAAACCCACCCGTGTTCCTTCCTTCGCCCTTTATGTTCCGGGCCAGCGGTAACCCTTTCGGACAATCCCGCTGACCCGGCAGGCTTCGGCCCTTACGGGCCCCTTCTTTTAATGCTGACATCTCTTTGAGGCGCGCGTGGAACACGTACGCGCCGTCCGGCACGGGCCTGGTCCTGATCGGACGGTGAGCTACCCATTACTCTCCGCCCGCAGGCCCGCGCCTACGGTGGCCGGGAGTCGTCGCGCGGCTCCCGACGCCCGGAGCGTCTCCCGCGGCGGCTGGGACGGGAGGCTCTCTCCCTCAGCCGTCCCGCCGCCTCCTTCGCTAGCATGACTGCTTCGCAGAAGGAGGCGACTGCCCCCCACTCCCTCTCGCCCCGGACCATGGCTTGAACCAGGCCCGGACGCGAGAGGTCGCCGCCGCTGCCGATCGCCTCTACGAGGACACGGCGGTGCTCCGCCCAAGCGGGGCAGACCTCCACCGTGTGCTCCACCGTGTCCTCTGGGCGATCCTGGCAATGGTGACACCCGGGCGTTTCCTCCCGCCTGATTATGTGCAGGAACCTCCCGAAACTTCCGTGTCCGGTGAGGACCTGCGTCAGGCGGTAGGTGAGGGCGCCATGACGCCTCTCTAGCCACTCCTCAAAGAGGGGTCTTACCGCCGCTATCGTGGCGTGCCCTGGCTGGCGGCTACTTCACCTCCCCCGGCTCGGAATTTGGCGGGGCAAGGCTCACGTAGTGGGGAAATGACGTGCTAGTCAATTGACTTCCTCTTTGCTGTGGCTGCTGTGTCGTACTTGGTTGTCATGGCTTGGCTCGGCTTGGCTTGGCTTGGCTTGGCTGTGGCTGCGGCTGTGGCTTTGGCTGCACCCAGACGACACGGCATGGCATGGCTTTAGCATGGCTGGGCGTGGCGGGCTTGACAGCCGGCGTAACGGCTGGCTACCGACATCTAGCGTTACAAAAAATAAATACCACAACGCTGGTATTCTGATAGGGCCTGTTAATGTTGGTAATTAGTATTTTTTTTGTTATGTGCGACTGTTCTTCTTTCTCTTAAAAATTCCTAGAAATAGCAGACATCGCATATTCTTTAGGGATCACGTAAATATATAAAAATATGATGTATGAATGCAATTCAGTCTCTTCCCTTTTTAGTACAATATAGCTATAAATCAGTTTTTTTTTTACAGAAAAGCAATAATACGGGTAGATATTGAGTGAATCAATTTATTTTCGAATATTCTAGTCAGATTCCTGGAAACGAATGAGACAATTTGTCCATATGACGAGGGTTATTATTTTTATGTTGTATCCATTTTGTCCATTTGATTATGAATAATGAAAATCTGTTAAATGATTTATCAAACACGGTGATTCATACATTGGTAAGCTTCACTAAGGACGATTTTCCCCAATAAAACTGAACGTGATCAGCACCTAAACCGCGTTTATCAGTGTTATCATTGTGATGGACTATTGACACTGACAGCTTTTGAACGGGGCTTTTTTTTCTCAGGATGGGAAATCATCAAATGACCCCTCCCGCTCTGGGTGGAGCGGAAGGGAGTGTCAGACTCTTACTGACTAAAACCCACCCGTGTTCCTTCCTTAGCCCTTTATGTTCCGGGCCAGCGGTAACCCTTTCGGACAATCCCGCTGACCCGGCAGGCTTGGGCCCTGACGGGCCCCTTCATTTGATGCTGATGATGCGGGGCTTAGATGTGTTTATTGCCTTCAGTTTCATTAGTGTAATTCGCCCTTAGAGTGCATATCCCCCTATAACATAATACCTATTATGTAAATGACACAGTCGTGATCTTCAGAGCAGTTTTTGGGAAATGGACATTTTGAAGCCGTTCAATTCAATTCAATTTATTCAGCTAACAATTTACATTGTGTTTGAAATCATCTATAAATAAAACATAAAAAACATGCACATTAAAAATATAACAATCAATTAATTAAGTATGGACAATAATACTATTATAAAAAAAAATTAAAAATGAAACGAAAATTCTATAACAACAACAATTACGAATTAACAAAAATCATAAAATTTAAAATAAAAGGACAAGTAGGACGTTGGACAAGTACGTACTGAGTTTAATCTAACGTCTCGAATTATAATAACCAAAGTCAAATAATTTATTTCGAGTAGGCCATTAAAAAGCACTTTTAATTGTTGACATTAACAAGAAAATAGAATTGATTCTAGGCGCCCCTTCCAAACGGCAATTACGTATGGAGAAGAATGTGAGTTGTGACTAAGTAATAATAGCCGCACGGGTCGATCGATCAGGTTAAGCTACACTTGCTGCGGTTGATCTGTGGATGGGTGACCATCTTTACATACCGAGACCCCTCCGTGCCTTGGACAGCACGTTATGCCGTTGGTTCCGGCTGTCATTCGTGGATCTTTGAGAGTCGTTAGGGGTAGTCACATCAGAAGCCAGAAAGTTTGACAACCAGTCTTACCAAGGGGTTATCGTATTATTCAGTAACTGGGTTGTGAAGGTCAGATAGGCAGTCGCTCCATGTAAAATACTGGTACTCAGGTGCATCCGGTTAGACTGGAAGCCAACCCTAACATAGTTGGGAAAAGGCTAGGGAGATGATATAGAATGTGAGTTTAGGATTTGACAGAATGTATATTAATGGCATAAAATAAATTAATGAAGTACATAGTACTAAATAAAGCTTTTTAGCAATTAAAAAGATTTTCTTGTGAAAGCTAACCCTTTGTAGTAGAACAAAGGAGCTTTTAAAGAAAGAGAAAGAATTTTTTTTAATTTGATGCACTAATAGCGCGTTGGACGGAAAATGGCAGCTGGCCAGATATACCAGCGGGGTGGCGGAGCGTAGCTGCATTTTTATATTTGACCGCTGTAACCCCATAGACTTTTATGAGGTAATTATGATGTAAGAGGGATTTCTGTTTTTCACTTCAAGGCGACTTCTTCATGTAGAGGCATGTAGAAGTTCGTCTTAAAGTGTTTGTCTTCGAAGTCGATATAGTTTGATGTTCCAAAAAATTCATGGACGAAAAGCTGCAACTTACCAGCTTACACTTTTTTCTCATCAAATTTTGATTTAAGGACGGAAATGATCGTGTGTATATATATCTGTTACCAGAGATTTTTCGCATGATTTGTCATCATGTTTCTTCCAAAATATTCTGTCTTTTTTATCCAACCACATTACGTCAAGATCATCTTTTAATAACACAAAAATACCGATCCAACTTCACATATCGTTGGCCACCCGTTTGAGAACGCGAGCTTCTGCCGCCATTTTTGTGACGTAACCGTTCTCCACGTCTTTTGCCAGATAACTCTTGGTTTATTGATAAAACTAGCAGAGGATTTGTGTTCGGGGTTTGTTTTTCACATGTCCTACTAAATCTCTTTGATCTTACAAAGGAGAGATTTATGGATGCAGCTAAATAGTTGAAGGACGTATTTGTGTCATCTGTAGGATTGAGACTACAGATTGTGATTTCTAGTTGGGTTTACATATATATTATATACGTCCGTAGGTATCCCAGAGGGACCTATCAGAATACCAACGTTGCGGTGTTTAAGTTTTAAATATCGCAGCATTATCTGAGCTATGCTTTTTGGCAAAAGGTCTTTTTTCTTCGTAGAAAATTATGTAAAAATTAGTTACCTTTTAAAGTTCCTTTTTTACTCTTTGTATTTCCTGTGTGATATTTATTGAAAAGTTTAAGTGTAGTGTGGGACGCCCCCCAGCTAGATGGACGAATGACCTTAAGAAGGTGGCTGGGACAGATTGGATGCGAAAGGACAGGGTGTTGTGGGGCACAGTGGACTGCAATATGCTGAGTTGATTGATTTTTTTTAAAACGTATAGGATGCACGAAGAAACCTACTCGTGTAGCGTAGTTTTTAAAACGTATGGGATGCACGAAGAAACCTACTCGTGTAGCGCAGTTTTTAAAACGTATGGGATGCACGGAGAAACCTACTCGTGTAGCGCAGTTTGTTCCGCCAGTTACTCAACTGAACCGAGCGCTCGGCGCATCCTGGACAGTCACACCCAACACCATATTTGACTGGCCAATTCTTCCCTTGCGGTGGTAGGTCTAACGCCCGCCTGGTTTGCGACCACCCTCCCACCGGAGTCCGGCGTCAAGCAGACTGCTGTATTTCGTCGATGCGTGGGAGTTCCAGTGTTAGGCATCTTCTGGGCACGCTCGTTCTATCATAAACCTCATCCATCGCTTTCCATCAGGCGTGATCGAGGTCAAGAGCCATTCAGAAAAAAAAAACCCACTGATTGTTACTCAATGACCGTTCTTATTATATATAGAATATACTAAATGATATTAATAGGCTGGTATATACCGTACTATCAGTTAGTTATAAAGTATATTGATAAAAGAAATAATTATGATATCATTGGTTTTATATAGTTTTAATAGAGATAATACCTACACTAAGACTAACTGCGTTAGTATATTGGGGAGATTTATAGATATATGATACTGTCATATCCCCTTTAGAGGTTAGAAAAATATTATGTCTATCTCATTAACACATTTGTAAAGTTTTTAAACCTACGCCGAGGTGGCATGTTACGCATCTTTTCTTCAAGATCTTAAGAAATGCTCTAAGATATAAAGCACGGTTTCGTTTCAGACTTACGTTAAAACACACTTTTACTAGGCGTTAGTCGGATTATTCTAGGATGAGATCATTCTAAACTAGTCTTTATTTGACTATACACATACGTGAAGTCTGTAGTATTATCCTCTAAACATCATTTCAGAGTTTGTATAATTCGGGGGCTCGTGGCTAAATAATAACAGCCCCATTGGTCGATCGAAGGTTAAGTTGCGTTTGCTGCAGTCAGCTCGGGGATGGTGACCATCCCCGAACCGACATTATATATCGAGACCCCTCCGTGCCTTGGAAAGCACGTTGAACCGTTCGTCCCGGCTGGTATTCGTTACGGGCAGTCAAAAGCCCAAAAGTCTGACTAGCTTCATATTTTCTGACTGACCGACTTCTTGACAATTCAAAAATGCCTTTAAATGGTTTAATTGAAATAAATGCTTTGAGTTTGAGTTTGACAAGCAGTCTTACTAAGGGGTATCGTGTTACCCAGTAACTGGGTTATGGAAATCAGATAGCCTGTCGCTCCATGTAAAATACTGGTATTCAGCTGAATCCGGTTAAGCTGGAAGCCGACCTCAACATACTTGAGAAAAGGTTAGACAGATTAAAAAACAATTATAATGTCGAGATGTCAATTGTTGATGGTTTATTTAAAAAGAAATGAGTTCGAGATTTCGGATTGTGTGGTGTGCGGTCACTTGGGAAAGGTTCGAAGTGAAAACAGAATAAGTGCTCCTGTTTTCTTTTTTACTTCGTTCATCCCTCATTTTCGTGAATAAGACCTTTATTTACTGCTTTTTTTTACGTGCTTTATATTGAGCGTGGGGTGAATACTGATTCAAGTGAGTAGTAATACGTTATTCTTCGGTAAGTAGGTACCTACATGAGAAGTTTAGTGGATCGTTGGGATAAGGGATAAAAGTCTGTTTGGTATTCGGGCGTTACTTTTCAAACATTTTTGTAGAGCTTGGTTGGTTGGTATACAGGGGGGCTTCTAGGTGCATTCCTTGAAATGGGTGATGCAAGAGCAAATTTTGGACCCAAAATGGGAAAGCTATCAAGACGAGAATTGTTTCTGTAAATTGTACTAATTTATTGAATGAATAAGCGATTCATTCAGAAACTTGTTCTGGGTGCTTAGTTTACATACTAAAAGTCCTGACGTTTAGAATGTGGGCCGGAGTGGGGGGAGGGGCACAAAGTCCCCACTTTTCGCTAATATCTAAAAAAACGGTGCGGCTGTCGTAGTATATGTCAAATGCCTTACATTTATTATGAATAAACAGCCAAGAGAAAAAAAAAACAAAATTATAACATGAAGTTTACGACGCTTAACGTCTAAAAGGTACTGTGTACTTTTTTGATGAATTGATTTTCGAAGGAATCATTCATTTACAGGCCATCAGAAAAGTTTGAAGTCCAAAGCGGAGTAGGTTTTTCACAATTAGATCGAGAGGCGAGAAATTAAAAAAAATAATAATTTATAAGCTCGATATTTCCAAAACAACTCCCCCCAACACCCACCTCAAGTTACCCCCCCAAGTTATCGGGTCAAAAGTGTTTTAAATTAGCTCTAGTATCACTCAAAATAGGCACCAAATTACCAATCACCCTGGTAGCCGCTGGTGTACCTACGCTTATAAGAATCATGTGTGAAAAATAGCCTCCACAGACGAGAGGGTATTTAACTCGAGCTAAGCCCCGGTACGCACGCGCGTGGTTTTTTTTCGCGTATTGAATTTTCAACGCACTGCTTAGCGCCGAGAGTTAAAAATCCAACAGTATGTTTTCTTGACGCACTGGGATGCCCTCTGTTGAATTCTCAACCCTCGGCACAACACCAATAGTTGAAAATCTAGTACGCGATAAAATCTCGCCGCAATAATTTTACGTCCATGCATTATGTGGGCTAACTCATAATCGCGAAGCCAAAACAATCACTTTTAAATTAAACAGCCTCATAGGACATCATGTCTAAAAAAACATTTAAAAAGTAATCATATTTCGCCGCTTGCCGTTCTGAAAACGCAGAATTATTTTCTTAATTTAAAAGTAACAACTTCCACATTCGAATTACTGCCACATGTGACTCGGTAAGATTGCGCGACTTTTGTATGTTACAAACGAAAAGTGGAATCTAAAATACGTTATGCCGCATTTGTGTGTGACCTATTAAACTTGGTTGGGTTATACTATTAGGTAGGCAAGTAGGATAATGACGTTACGCTTACGTAGCCTAAAGTCGGTTGAATTTTGTGTTTACTTGTTGAATAATTCAAAATGGTGAAGGAAAACATCGTGAGGAAACTGTCATATCCCAGAAGTCTAGAACCAAAAATTCGAAGACATGTGACATCTACCAACCCGCACTGGGCCCTCATGGTGGATTATGGCCCACTCCCTTTCACAGAGAGGAGGTCTGTGTCCCAGCAGTGGGAACATTGTAGGATTATGTTGTTGTGTTGTAGAATATTTTTCATCATTTGTTTTTTTTATATTTTTATTGATTGAATCCACGTTTCTTGTAAAAGTTTGTTTGTGATGAAAATTCGATGTCCACAATGAAAATTCGCCTGTCAAAAATGTATTTATTCATTCAGCAGAACTAGTTAATCCATCACTGTTTGATTGGATGGCGTTTGTCATGACTGTGACAGTTGAAATTCAAATTCCAATAATACAAAAATGACCTACGCAATGTCAGACATCCATTATTTTCACAATATAGAAATTGGGCTTTGATGGACAGTTCTAACTATTTTTATTCCAGTAGGTCCAAGTTCTATTTATTACACGTCTTCGCCCGGGTGGATATCGGAAAATATCCCACAGGAACTTAATACTGGGATGTAAAGTACCCTATTTGTTAACCTATCTGTGAGTCAAATTTTATCTAAATCTGTTCAGCCGTTTTGCGCCAATCCGGGTCAAAAATCCACACAAACAGACTAACGGACAAAAATTCTATAAACTACATTTTCGGCATCTGACTCCTTCCCACACATAGTAACGATTATGTTTTTTCAAAAATATTCAATGTACAGTTTTGATTTCGTTACTATTTTATTAATATGTATAGATAAGTAGTAAACTCGATCATGTCACAAAATAATTGACAGTTATTAAAAGTATCGTTCGAAACTTTTAAGGCCACTAACATAAAAGAAAAAAAGAACAAAAACAAATCGTGATCGTGACGTTTCAATAGAACAGATAAAAAATTAAAAAAGAACGTTCGATTCACATTCGAAACGAGTCTATCAATTTCATTATTGGCTGCTCGACTTTGAAATAATTAAGTAAATTACAAACTTGGCTAACGGTCAAGTTGTTCAAGCTCGGGCTGCATCAATTTATTCTAGCCAAGTTCCTAATTAATGGGACATTCGTTGCTCGTAACCTCAAAGACTAGAAACAGTCTGGTTTCTTATAGATCTAAACTATCCGAGAAAGGATATCGGTGGAATTAAAGGGCGATGGGTGGTAACGAACCTTCTTGTCTCGATTTTCTTTTTTTCTTTTTAGTGGCTTTCTTATTAGCTGTTGAAGTAAATTTAAAATAATTCTGTATAGCAAAACTGAAATAGTTAAGTTTTTTAAATGAAATAATTTATTTTTACAACAGCTGCACGGGTCGATTGCTCAGGATAAGCTACATTTGCGGCATTTGATCCGTGGGGTGACCATCGTTACAAACCAAGAAAGGAAGCCGTTGGTCCTGGCTGTCATTTGTGGATCTTTGACAGTCGTTACAGGTCGCCAGAAGCCCGAAAGTCTGACAACCAGTCTTATCAAGCGGTATCGTATTACTCAGTAACTGTGTTGTGGAGGTCAGATAGACAGTAGCTCCGTGTAAAATACTGTTATTCAGCTGTATCCGGTTAGACTGGAAGCCGACCCCAAGA
The DNA here is from genome assembly GCA_963855955.1 of Luperina nickerlii. NCBI lineage: Eukaryota > Metazoa > Arthropoda > Insecta > Lepidoptera > Noctuidae > Luperina > Luperina nickerlii. Next base: position 13,199,252 of record OY979681.1, on the reverse strand, counting down.
TAGATGGGAAAAGGCTAGGCACATGATGAACCAGCCGGTCGATTCTGTAAAAATCTCACCGTGAAAACTTAGGTGAAGTGAGTTTGTTTTTGCTGGGAATTGATACTATTGACAGCTCACTCCACGCTCACTTCACCTAAGTTTTCACGGTGAGATGGTTACAGAATCGCACTGCAGTTCTTGAGTATTCATACTAAGTTCAGCAAATGGATTAGTTGTCACAATAGGTATGTGTAACCGGGATAAACACATAGGATACTTTTTATCCCGATATTCATCGAAACATAGATAAGATAAGATAAACATTTAACATTTAACAGATAAGGTAATTCTAATCCCGTCACATTCTACCATAACAATGGGGGTTATGCGGGTGAAACCGTGGGGCGCTGCGAGTTTTCTCCATTTTAATAAAAAAATACTGTATAAAATAAATATTCTGTTAGATTTAACAAAATTGTATAATGTTGACTAAAAAAAATCCAGTCTATTATCAGGGAGTTAGATCGCTGTATGCCGAGATACAGATTTTTCATCCATTTCAGCTGCAGATGCAATCATTTGTATGCCGCCGAGATACAGAACTCGTCCTTTCCCCGAGCACGTTTGCTCTTGCGAATCTCCACTCAAGCCCGCCAATAAAGGCAAGAAAGAGGATTATTATTAAATTAATTATTATTTTCATTATGGCCTAAATTTTTTTTACGCGTCTTATTACCATTTTTGGTGTAAATAAATAAATTATTATGAAACATTTTGTCGTTCTTCTTGACATCATTCAAACTTATTCAATACCTCTCCCACACACCACTCAGGTTTTCATTCAGGCATTATCTTGGAAAAGGTCGGGTATCTCCTAGAAATATTTCAATTACAGTCGGAGCGTAGGAAGCAGTCATTTTTGCTTCACTTATATATTCAGCTTGATTTACTTCCCTTTGCCAACCAAGAAAGATAAAAAAGGTATGAGCAAGATGCTAATGCGTTTCACAGGTTTTTGTATATTTTTCTTTCATATGGAAGGTATGATATATTTAAAATTTCATATTTCCATAGTCCCTGTAGTTGCGTTGCGTTGATATGTCAGTATCAATTTAATTTAGATTTATTTGTCAATTCGCCACGTACTGACGTTTCCTGTTTCTTCTTAATGGTTTCCTGTTTCTCTTTTATATATATTGATTTGTAGGTAGACATGGTAAGGGGTTTTTCGTGTTTTATTATTTGTAGGTTTCGTGTGAATGAATGAAAACATTTATACCTATGTTAACCCTTAATTACTCGCGTCCATATAGTTACACTTACGCTCGCGTGGGGAATATATAACCCCAATTTTAAAGGTACAATAAAACATAGTTTTAATGACATACTTTTATTTTTATTATAAAAATTAGAAAAAGACAACATTGTTCTAAATTGTAATAACATTGTTATAAACTATTAAAGATATGAAACTTTAAATTTAATAGGAACTTTTTAATCAATACATTTATTACATATCATAGTGGAATGGTCGTGACAAACTTGCTGGTGGCATTTGGCACACATAAATCTTATTTTTTTATCCTTCGACCTTGGACAGATATGGCACCTTTTATAAGTTGTCGATGGACCACCTCTGGAAGTGGGGCTAGGATCAATAAATATACTCACTCGTCCAAAAAAAAGTTGCACGAATACTCGCGTGGGGCAATATATACCCCAGACTCGATCTCCTGACACAACCACATGACACGGAGCGGCGCTCGCGACTGATTCGCGGCGGGGGGAGGTATTTAGGCAGCTACTAAGAACGGCATGGAGGTAGCTTTAAAAATGGTGGAGATACGACGCTTCAAATACGCTGTGGGGTTAAATATACCCCACGCGAGTAATTAAGGGTTAAGTACTGGTACCTACATAAATTTGGTCTTTAAAGAGTTGGTAAACACTTTCTTTCTTTCTGGGATGTCTGAAAAGCCAAGAGTTCAAGCAGTAGCATCCTTTTTTTTTTCTTAAACAACATTCGATCTTAAACTAAACTTATAGGGCTTACAGGACTTAAACTAAATGATATTTTTCAGGATATATGCTAGGTACTGTGTTGAAAACATAATATAACTAATTTGATATGATAGAAATCATGAAAATACCTCTAAAAACTTTCTTTTTACAATAAAAACCATACCAATATATGGGTATATACATACAATTATTCTGGTTTTTTGTCAGAATATTCTACAAGCAACATACTAAAACACTAAAGGTCATGTAAGCCCTTAACTAAATCTATTCACAAACTAAAATATAGCGTCAAAACATTCATCCACATAGTTGTCGACTGGTAACATTACCAGTCGACAGCTATTCGGATGAAGGTAATGCCGCCAGTCTCTTGGGTACATACCCAAGAGACTGGCGGCATTATCTCGTTGTATGGCAATGCTTAGCCTCCGGCTAAGGTAAAAGCCAGTCCCCGGGTCACGGGATGTGTCAACTAGCCGTTTCGAAATTTCCCTAAAAAGACTATGAGCACTTCAGTTTGTTTATAGCAGGGGTGGCCAACCGGTCGATCGCGATCGACTGGTCGATCGCGACTATTAGTTTAGTCGATCGTGGCAAGGAAAAAAATATGAATGCGTAGAACAGACTGCGCAACGTACCTGATCACTAACTGCTGCACGCATCATCTTGTATCATTTTTCAATCGCCGTTCCGTCACATTATTTATCCTCTCTTCTATTCATTTTAGCTCTCTTTTGTTTTCGGTGCGCGATAACAATAAGCGGGAAGCGTATGGGACGCGGTAGTGGGGCGCGGGCGGTTGTCAATCCGTCAGACAATTGACGACAGACTAGCGGAGTTGCGTTACGAGTAGTTACGGGTTATACTTTCCCTCTTAATAAAATAAAAAATACTACATAATTGTATACTGAACTATGCTGTTTCATTTAAGATTTCAAGAAGTATGTAATTGGTAGATCGCCTAGGGTGTCGTCAGTGAACAGTAGATCTTGGGTCTAACAAAGTTGGCCACCCCTGGTTTATAGTTTTCGTTAAGTTAGGATATAATTTTGTTATTTTTATTAATTAACTAGCAGCGCCCCATGGTTTCACCCGCATAAGTGTTGATCCCGTGGGAATATCGGGATAAAAACTATCCTATGTCCTTCCTCGGGATGCATTCTATCTCTCTGCCAAATTTTATCGAAATCCGTTCAGTGGTTTAGGCGTGAAAAGGTAACATACAGACAGACAGACACACAGAGTTACTTTCGTATTTATAATATTAGTAAGGATTAGGTATTCATTGTTACTGTATTAATTTACAGTAAAATTAAACTTGCCATAATGAAAATTAATTCCTCTGTGAGATCATTGGAAGTCCGCGTTTAGCAGTAGGCTTATCTGGTCTGAAATTAACGTCTTACTTTCGTTATCATTACTGTGCTAAGTAAGTATCTATAGTCATAATTTATATCTGAATTAACACAAAATAAATTAATCAGCCTATAATGTTCGCAAGCTGGGACACAGGCCTCCTCCATGTGAGAGGGAGTGGGTCATAAATCCACCACGCGAGCCCAGTGCGGGTTGGTAGATGTCTCATGTCTTAGAATTTTGGGTTCTAGGACATGGCCGGTTTTCTCACGATGTTTTCCTTCACAGTTTTGAGAGCAGTGGTGATGATAATTTCATCAATACACAAAGTAAACTGCCTGTCTGGGTAACTCGTAAGTCGGGGCCAAAAAACAACAGACTCTCAGACTCGACGTAAAGGGAACCATTCGGTCAGCGGGATTGTCCGAAAGAGTTACCGCTGGCCCAGTACACAAAGGGCTAAGGAAGGAACACGGGTGGGATTTAGTCAGTAAGAGTCTGACACTCCCTTCCGCTCCACCCAGAGCGGGAGGGGTCATTTGATGATTTCCCATCCTGAAAAAAAAGGGAACCTTTCCACTGGGCCACCACTGCTCTCAAAAACAAACAAAAGGGATTTTACGAAATTAATTCAATTACATAAATCATCTAATCTGCGTTGGCGACTTATTTGCCATAAATATAAACAAATATGAATTAATGGAAAAGTAAATTTAATTCCTACACAATAAAGTTCAGTTTACGCTGCAACTTCAAACATTTTTATAGCTTTTTCAAAAGTGCTAGTCACTCTGAAATAAACTTAATTGTCCTTGAAATAAAGTTGATATTTGCTTAACTTGAAATAGGGTGGGGGTCTGCAGCACTGCGCACTTTTCTACTATAGGTATAAAAGTTACACAGCCGGATAATACACTTTATGATATCTTGTTTTTCTTTTACTCCGTGATTAACTTGTTTTTTCCTTTATCTGAAATAATTTGTCACTAAATTGGGGCCGAAGACATGATTAAAAATACCTACGTTTAAAGGAAGAACGAGAGACGAATTCCCAAAATTAAGAATTAATGTGTGCCTAAAGAAAGCATCACGCTAAACGTATTAAATTTCCCCAAACGGAGATCAAATAATTATGTACTCGTAGCGATGGAACAAGAATTAATTAATTTCGTTTGCCTGCTTAACAATATAAATTATTTCAAATTGTAAGATAGGTTTTATCTTGCTCGTTTTATTAACCGACTTCAAAAAAGGAGGTTCTGTAGTAGAACCGTATGTTGATATGTCCGCGATTTTCTTAAAAACTAATGAACCAATTATGACAATTCTTTCATTTATGATATGGTATGGATTGTAAGCTTTCCATGTTTGATCTAGTATGAAATATTTATTCACAAAGACACAAAAATTCAATTTACAAGCTTACATTAAAATATAACATATTGCATTATATTATACACAATTATTTAATAAAAAATTAAAGAAAAAGGCAGGAGCTTATTGGGCATCAAAAATTCGTCCATATCGCTGTCAATGGGATAAGTGCCCAAAAGACTGGCAGCTTTACCATTCTTTGGGTTAAAAATTGGCCAGCCCTTTGGTCACGTGAAGAGTCAAACCAACCGCTCGACGATGCCCCGAAATATTCGATGAGCACTTGGACCCCAAGGCCCTAGCGTTTCAACCCCAAACGGCTCAAACATATAGCTCCCAATAAGGATTTTTATATGTTAAAACAATACTGAATACGTATCAAGGGAGATGGAACGTTCAGAATGTTATACCACCTAACTGTTTCTTTTTGACAGATGAAGCAATACGTACATCGTCAGCCTCCTGCCCCTTCTGCCCATAAAACCTTTCGAAATGCGCTCGCTGGTGAGTGCTTAGGTCGAATATTTTTGGCAAGGTTACCTCACCTGACACCGTGTATAATCTGATGTACGATGGGCAACATGCCAACAGCGTCGTGTGTGTCATCCAAACCTGTTTGGACTCTTCCAAACCTGTTTGGCTCTTTCTAAGCTCAGAGTAATTTGACAGGTCTAATTTCCTTTCACCTCTTTATTGTTTTCTTGTGAGGAAGTAAAATATAGTAACAACAAAAATATTATACGACAGTCATCAATATTTCGCAAAATTGTACCCAACTAACAACACTAAATTAACGAATGTAGTTGAAAAAAATAATTTTACGGTAGTTGGCAACCTTAGCAAACCTCGTTTGGCAAAATTAGATGTAATATGTATTTTAGAATTTAAACTAGCCATGGAAAAGTTATTGCGAGTTAGTTCATGTAAAAATGTAAACAAAAAAAATTAAAGAAATTAAAGTTCCATTAGTCATAATTATAACATAAGTAATATCACTTTATCGCGCGTCATACCGCTTGATCGCGCGTCATACCGCCTAATAGTACGTTTCACCACTTGATCGCGCGTTACAACGTTGATCGTGCGTTACATCGCTTGATAGTGCGTTACAACGCTGATCGTGCGTTACATCCCTTGATCGCGCGTTACAACGCTTTATTGTCCGTTACACCCCTTGACGCGCGTCATACTGCTTCATCGCACGTTTAAAGCGAGGCTTTGTTCGTATCGCCGATAGTGACAGCTGGCAGATGGCCGTTCAAGGCATTACACGCGCAGAATTAATTATAAAGCCGTGGCTTCCATGCGGTTTTTTTTTCGATAAAGCTGACCGTATATTAAAATTAGCTTTGAAAATAGATTGCTATTAAGTTTTCCACACACCACAACCACACCACAGTGTATGTGATGGCGTGGGTGTGGTGGTGTGGTGGTGTGTTGGTGTGATGGTGTGTGTGGTGGTGGTGTGGTGTGTGTAGTGTGGTGGTGTGGCGGTGTTAACCACAGTGTATTTCAATAACAAGCAGCTGCTTGTTATTGAAATACAGTGTGGTTAAGCTGAAAGTGATTAGATATTGTGATGGAAAGAGGAAAAGGTTTTATAACATAGCTAAGACTTTATCGCCGTCAAGATAGACCACGGTGAAGGTATGACGATCTAACGAGGTTTGCAGGGCCAAAGTGGCCAGAGAACGCTCAAGATGAAGCGAAGGTTTGGATGGAAAAGGGGAGGCCTTTGACCAGCAGGGGGACACAATATAGGTAAACAAAAAAAGAAGCATTCCAGGATTGCCGACAGAAGTGAAAACAAAACAGAATACTTTGCCATCACTCACTGACATATCGGTTATATGTATATTAAAACCAAATACATCCCGAGGACAGCCGAACACATCCGAAGCGGTGTCGGCTACGGTAACAGTGGCGCGAGTTCAATAGTTCTTTGCCATCTCAAAAAATGCCCAACGCGCCTAAAGAAGTTTTCACTTCAAAAAAAGACTTTTGTGAGCTGAGCTTCTTACATGATTATACTTACTTTTGCCCGCGACTTCGTCCGCGTGATATTTCTTGTTACTCCGACCCACCCCGTCGCATCGCATCGCTTGCCCGCGCTATTACTTCGTTTTTGCTTAGCGTTCTTTCTGACTTTTTTCTTTTTGCTCGGCTCCTAAAGGTCATAGCGTGATGTTAAATAGCCTATAGCCTTCCTCAAGAATTGGGCTATCAAATTCAAAAAGAATTTTTCAAATTCAACTGGTAGTTCCAGAGATTAGCGCGTTCAACCAAACAAACAAACAAACTCTTCAGCTTTATAATATTAAAATAAAATAAAATAAAATAATACGCAAATATTAAAATAACAAATATTAAAATAAAATAATATAATAAAATAATAAAAATAATACGCAGACGGCTTTATTAGATTTCACGTTTATAATACAAGTTGGCCCGTTTAACACATGGTATATTGTAGAACGTGGATCCACGCGACACCCAATGGATTTTTAATTGTTTCTGTAATAACGGCATTCAACCAGCTAAGCTTGCAAAACATACATGGAATTGTTTCGGAAAGCCCTTTGAGAGAAGCCTATAAAGTTTTTTTGGAACAAATTAAAAACCTCTCTGTAGATTTTCGCTCTTGAATCTATTATGTGAATATTATGACACATAATATATCACCATAAATAGACGACTCCTTATATAGCTTTCATTATTCACAATTCCCAAATAGAATAGGAAAACTGAAAGGAATCATAAAAAAATACATTCAACAAAAAGTCTGAGGCATCGCCTGTATTCCTGTGAGACATTATTTTGCTACAATTTTCTAGGTACAGGGACTTTTTCTTTATGCTTTTGGCAAGGGATAAAATTTCACATCCATTTACTTTGGCCCTTGGTAAACATTTTTTGGAGACCATTCTCTAACTAGGTTCTCTGTTCGCACCGATGTCGCTTTGTGTGTGTTGATTTTCATTTGTTCCGTTCCGAGGAAGTGAATTGGCCGTTTGTTCGTGAACTGGACACATTTTTTCAGTTATTGGTTGGCTCACTTTTTATGTCACACGTCACGAGTATTTCTCTTCTATAAGTAAGATAATTATTATATATTTAAGACGCTTTTCGTATCTAACTGTATGACCGCGTGGTTTTTCTAAACTCGCAACGAATTTTGTTGCAGTCTTCACCATCATGATGTGTATTATACACATGATGGTGAACCCCCCGTGCCTCATTTAGCATGTTAAGCCATTGGTCCTGCGCTTGATCTCTCTCCGTTCGTGTTGTATTGCATGCCGTCCCATCAATTATGAGAGTCAGGGAAGAGAGAGTGCACTATAATATCTCCCGCGCCGAAGGCTATTCTCCGTTGAGATTGGCCGCCATGGCCGAAATACGGTCTGGAGGACTATAGTCTATCTATTCATACACGAAATCTCTGAGAATCTCTCTCTCTGAATCTCTGTATTCATCATTACAAACAACTTTTACTACGGGACCAAACCTGCAATCGCGAAAAAAAAAATCAGCTGTTCCCTACATTTATGTTCGCATAACTCGTCAAAATTTTTGTTCCATAGAACTGCAGATCTTTTTTGCCAGTTCACGTTTTGTCCTATGGTAAAAATTGTTCATAGTGATGGGTACAATGACCCCTTCTGATATTTCGTGTATGAATAGATAGACCTTATTTATATATGTAGGTACAGATGCCAGCACATCGAGCTACTACAATCTGTCAAATTTCATTAATAGATTTTCAACTTTATCGCTAAAGCATAAGGTTGTCAGTGGATTGGGAAAATTTGACAGTTTCGGGTAGCTTGATGTGCTGGCGTCTGTACAATAACCATTTTGCCAGCCAATCGTGGTTGGCAAACGAAGGTACAATGACAATAGTAGATTTTACAACAAGTGCACAAAACAAACCATTTCTATCCGAGACTTTTAGCAGCCCGAGCCGAAGGCGAGGGCTGATAGTAATGTCGAGGATAGAAATGGTTTTGTGGACGAGTTATAAACTCTGCTTTTCACTTCGATTGCGAGGAATTAAAACAGTAGTATAACATAACATTTCTTTAATTAAAATTCAAAGTAAAATTAGAACAGTTTTGAATACTAAAGGAAATTATTTTTTTTTTAAATCTTACGACATTGATATTAGGCTGCAGACCTATACAGCCTACTATTAAATTAATTTTGTAATAATAATTTTCTTAAATCAACTACTACCGTACTTGAATTAAAATTTTAATATCTATTATATCTTAAAAAACACATAAGGCAAATAAATTAAAGTAAATATTATATAATAACAAATTCTATCTATGAACTTCTTATTGCATTTGGCTGTATGGCTCATTTTCTTTGCCTTAATATAATACATTTATGAGTAGATACGTTAATGCCCTTGTGCACAAAATTCGATTTTGTGCAGCCTATACCCTGCACAAAGAAGCACTTTCAGAGCATGAGAAGTGAAAAGTATATTATATTTCCTAAGCACATAGATTTATTCTGCCACAAATACGTGATGTATACATGTATGTAAATGGTTACATAACATGGGTAAATAACATGGTTGTTTGAGTTTGTAAATCTAATGCAATTTGTTGCGGTGGTGAGCGTAGAATCGCGCTTTCCTTTTAAGTAAATGTTTACTCACCGTATAAAATATTTACAGTTGTATTCATTTATTTATTTATTTAAACTTCTCGCACAAAAAGGTACAAAGGCGGACTTAATGTCTTAGGCATTCTCTACCAGTCAACCAAGGGTGGTGAAGAGATTGGATGGCAGGTGCTTTGAATGAGAGGAACAATGATAAAAAAAAAACTATTAAAACTAGGTACACAAATACATAAATAAGTTATATACACATACATACTATTTACTATAATATATACTTATAATATATATACAAATTCAAGGGAGAGAGGTGTTGAGATGACTCTACTCTATTTGTTTTGTAAATAACTCTGCAATTTCCGCTTAAATGCATACCGACTGGTGGCCGTCCTGATATCAAGAGGAAGTGCATTCCAAAGAAGAATGGACTGAATATGAAAGGAAGAATGAACAAAGTCAGAAGTATGAGAAGGACAGAGTAGGAGAAGATTGTTGGAAGAACGCAGATTCTTAGCGTGAGAAGAACATAGATATTGGAAGTGAGACACGAGATAAGAAGGAGGAGTGGGAGAGTTGAGAAGGGAGAAAAGCGTGGTCAAAGCGCGCAAACTTCTTCTTTGGCGTATGGACATCCATTTGAGCTCAGACCTATAGCTCGACACATGGTCATATTTCCTGAGGTTGAATATGAACCGGATACCATTGTTGAGCAATCTGTCGAGCTTATCCAGCAAAACCGCGTTCAAGTCAAAGTAGCACACGTCACCATAGTCTAGGGAAGGAAAATTTATAGGGAAAATTAAAGTCTGCACAAGCATGTTTTCGTCTTACCGGGCAAAAAGTTTCTCAGACGATACAGGGATCCCAGAGTACCGTTGACCCTTTGGCTAACACTAGAGACCTGGCGTTGCCAGCTAAGCGTAGAGTCAAGATGCAAACCGAGATCATTTCACGGTCCTAGGAAAAATATCCTCATTTTATAAACGCAAGAATTTCCAGTGGTATATTAGTCGATTTGCACGAATTTACTCGCCCTGAACAAGCGAATCCTCACTTTTATATAATATTATTTTTTCTATAGGCGATTGATTCGCACGAATTGGCACATTTAGAATTTTATGCAATGAATTTAAGAAAAAAACTGGCCAAGCGCGTGTCGGACCACGCACAATGAAGGGTTCCGTAGTTGGAATGAGTTTATCCCAAGAACAAACTTAACATTGTAGTTGAAAAACATGTTCTCCCATACATTCCAACTGAAAATTTAACTTTGTACGCACAATATTGAGAGATTTACCATGTTGTTTTAGGACCACAGACGTTTTATAAGTTTTTCTGTAATCTAGAGATATAGAACTATTTTCTGTATTTTCTTTTTTAATTTTAGTAGTTTTTAGTAGTTGCGGAGTTAAGGGCGGGAATGGTAAATTTTCGTCTATTTTCTTAAATAACTATAATACGATTTACTTAAAAATTATGCAAAAAACTTATCTAAGATCCTCACAGTAAGCCCTTTCATGTGATATCACGCGGTACAGATAGCGAAACTTTTTTTAAATTTATTATTCGCCCCCCAGAAATTACCCCCCTATTCAAAATTCATTTATTTACCTTACACGTCTGTGTTTGGGTCATAGAGATTCATGTGTACCGAATTTTAGCTTAATCGGTCCATTAGATTCGGAGCAAATTGGCTGTGACAGACCGACACACGAGTGATCCTATAAGGGTCCCGTTTCTTCCTTTTGAGGTGCGGAACCCTAAAAGTACACGTTTTATAATATTGAACTCTTATCACTCCTGTGCGCTAGTGGCCTTTTATCTATACACTAATTAATGCATAAAATTCAAAATGTGTCAATTCGTAATTCGCCTAAAAATAAAAAAAAATAAAAATTAAGTGACAATTCGCCAATTCCTGCGAATTGACTATTAATAAGCCCTTCCCTTCCAGTCAGTCAATAAAAATAAATAGTAATAATTAGGCTTACATATTCACAATTTAATAATAATAAATCAGCGTAAATGGCACTGTGGCAAAATGCACCAAAATTCACCAACGTGTATTTTCACCAGAAATGCCCAACCATAAACAACTTTAAAATGTTTTTCTCTCCTGAGTACACGGAAAAACAATTTCAGAGTTAGTTTACCCAACTATGCATACAAGGCGGGTTCTTACAATTCAAGTGCCACGTGCATTCAGCCTTGAAAAGATCTGAAGAATGCTCTGGCACAAGAGTTCTCCTCAGGCTTTTGATGCAGAAAGTTATTTTGTAGACCGTGTGTCGAGTACCTACGTTATATTAAAATTTTCTGAATAATTTTTGGGTGTTTCTAAAGTATGATTTTAAGTGATGAAGATAGAAAGACAAAATAAGTCACGGCCGGAAATCAAGCGTAACTAAAAGCTCCTACAAACAGGCGCGACACGCGATAAAATCGCGCGCGACACAAAGGCACCGCAAGTCGCGCAATGAGCGGTGCCTTTGTGTCGTGCGCGATTATATCGTGTGTCGCGCCTGTTTGTAGGAGCCTTAACGCAGCATATAGGTCGTCGAAATTACGCTGCATTCTGCTTCATACCATAGTTTTTTTTTGTTTGCATTACACTTGGTGGAAAACAAATCTAGCCAATTTTTTCTTATGTACAGACGCCAGCAGATCAAGCTACTCAAAACTGTCAAATTTTCCCAATCAACTTTGAATCTTATACTTTAGCGATAAAGTTGAAAATCTATTAAATAAATTTGACAGATTGTACTAGCTTGATGTGCTGGCGTCTATACCTACTCATACGTAAATTCCTCGACTCAGTTTGAACCAAACCTTTCGAGTTCCGTTCGAGTTCGTGAATTTTTCAGGCTAAATGATTTACGCTACATTTGTGACCATCTTCCATCATGCATCCATTCCATCTTTACATACCAAGACCCCGAGCTTCGGGCTTCGGAAAGTACGTTAAGCTGTTGGTCCCGACTGCCATGCGTGGATCCTTGACAGTCGTTACGCATCGTCAGAAGCCCAAAGTCTGACGACCAGTCTTACCAAGCGGTATCGTGTTACACAGTAATTAGGTTGTGGAGGTCAGACAGGCAGCCCCACGTAAAATACTGGTATTCAGCTGCATCAGGTTACTCTAGAAGCTGACCCCAAAAATAGGAAAAAGCTGGTTGGACCAAGTAAGTAAAAGGTGGTTGTGACCTAGTTGAAGCGATTGCTAAAGCCTTAGCTTATTCGTAGATGGAACAAAATTGTAATTGAGATTTTCTGTTACAAAAATTCAGGTTTGATTTATATCAGTTATAGCCGGGATTTAGAATCGTGCCCGATAAAGCGATAGGCTTCAAACAGATTGAGATCTATAACCGTCAGCTGCAGAGCTGTACTTTGGGTTTCCGATAATAAGTACATCAGTCTGTGCCTACGCCTTCGGACTGTTATAGGAGCATATATTTCATGCTCCTATAACAGTTTTCCGCCCGCGGCTTCGCCCGCGAGGTATGTCGATAAAAACTATCCTATGTCCTTCCCCGGGATACAATCTATCTCTCTGCCAAATTTTATATTATAAGTAAACTTAATTGAAAACCCATATTAAGTTTTTATTGGATTAGCTAAGTACAAAATGTTCATGAAAACTGCAAAGCTTTTCTAAGACAACAGATTATGTTTGCTACTGTATGTAAGTATCGTTACATTTACATAAAGTCGTCGGTCCATCTACCTTACGTAAATAGGTACGGTAGTTGGGCCGAGGACCTTAAGAAGGTGGCTGGATGAATGAATGAATGAATGAGATGAAATGGAGAAAAAAAAATCAGACTGAATGCTGATGACGGAGGACAGGGTGTTATGGCGCAGCCTGTTAGAGACCTATGTCCAGCAGTGGAGTGCGACCTTAAGGGTGATTCACCGAAACTGTCCAAGACTATGTGGTATCACTCTCTAATCTCAAACTGTGCCCACATCTGAGATAATCCCTTTGAAACCCTCCCAAAGGTTTATCCCACATAAATAGCCTATTTACTTGCAGCTGAGATCTCGTTTAGATTGTGGTCTCCGATATCAATTACTTTCTACCACAAAATAGATGAATGCAGAAGGTCACATCTAAACAACGAGCGAGAACGCACACACACACACACACGCGACTCGTCGTTTGTTTGAGATCGCCGTAAAGGCCTCCGCAGACAAACGCGACGCGACTGTAGTAGAAAAATTTCTATGAAATTTCATGGAAATTGTTCTACCAGAATCCCATCGCTCCGTCGCGTCGCGCGTGTTTGCGGGAGGAGCAAGGAGCAGCGAGTGCACGACGGTGACGAGCGATTCCTCGCTGGCATGCGTATGTAATGTACCAAGCGTGAGTCTCTCAGCGACTGCCCCCCAAGCGAGCGTCGCTGAGCGAGTACTCTCTTTGATAGCTTTTGTCACTGCACTGGGACAAACGAATACTCGCCGGCGCGCGGCGTGGTGAACAGTCAGCGATCAATCCTAACTGATATTATAAATGCGAAAGTAAGTTTGTTTGTAACCTTTTTACGCCTAAACCACTGAACTGATCATCCTGAAATTTCGCATATCGACGGCGAAGTGCCAATGACACCTAACTGACAAAGTCAAAAATTTACACACTCTGGAAAAAAACTTTCAAAAATAGACACGTTGTTTTAGTTGGGAGGTACATATTTCCACATTGTAATTTAATGCGGTTGCAACTAAAAATACACTTAGGTGATTTCACTAAAACATGCAAATAATACCTTTAAATTCAAAACAAAAAAAGGCAATTTCTCAAAAAAAAATCAGGAGGTATTGGCACTTCGCCGTCGATATACGTTGTCAAGTGTACAGCAACGGACATAGGGTACCTTTCATCCCGAAAAAAGTGCTGTTCCCGAGGAAAACTACAATAACGTTATTATGATAATAGATGGCGCCACGTGTCTTTCGAATACAAAACAGGACGTCTGTCGGGTCAGCTAGTTATTAATAGAATTATGTACCTATCTCTTTCTCTTTTACTTACACGGGACCTACAATCTTTTGTATGTTTCTTGAGCATTTTGGGCTAAGGCCACCACGACAGGGGTTCCTGAAAACTTGGATGGCGGGATGAACTTGACGCTTATAGGAGGGATTGGTCGATATTGGCTCAGGATTGAGTTAAGGGGCTTACAGGACCTAAACGCAAAAAAACGCAAGTTTTAGAAACAATAAAAGTATAGATATGATCGACTACAGTAGACAAAATCAGAAAAATATATGATATTCTCCAGGATATATGCTAGGTAGATAGTGTGTTGAAAACATAATACAACTAATTTGATACAATATAATATTATAATAATAATCATTTTATTATCTGGCAACTAAGGCCCATAGATAAAATACACAAAATAATCTTATACAATAATAAACTAATACAGTACTAAAACAGTCAGTCAGTGTGTACTAATATAGTCTGATTATTATTATTATACTAGTTGACCCGGCGAACTTCGTACCGCCCCGCCAGCCATTCTGCCCCCCCTCCTTTTTAAATCTCTGATATCTTCTAAGATATTCATTTTAATGATATGCTGCAAAGGGCAATTTTAATCTCCATGAAATGCACAACGTTTAACATTCAATTGGATAAAGAACAATAATGTATTGTTTAAAATAGCTTGGTAAATAGCCCATATTTTTTTGTAATATGTAAAAGATTAAAATGGTTACTGTGGGTTATCCTTAGGAGATAAACATATACAATCGCGGACTTTTTTATCGATATTTTTAAGTTATACAATTCCGTAATACATTCATTTGATCTATCTCGTAAGGT
Source organism: Luperina nickerlii (assembly GCA_963855955.1). Lineage (NCBI taxonomy): Eukaryota > Metazoa > Arthropoda > Insecta > Lepidoptera > Noctuidae > Luperina > Luperina nickerlii. The sequence continues at coordinate 13,184,056 of OY979681.1, read as the reverse complement.
TTAGCCAGCGTTTGCAATGTAAGCGCACAAAAATATGTTTGTTACAACATCACATTACCAATCTTTGGATCTTTCGGCTTTTCTCTACTATAATATGCATGTATCATACATATAAACCTTCCTCTTGCATCACTCTATCTATTGCTAAAAATTGCATTAAAATCCGTTTCGAGTTTTAAAAGATGTAAGTTAACAGGGAGCGGGAACGACTTTGTTTTATACTATGTAAAGATTTAGCGAGAAAATCTTTGATAGCTTGTCGCTTCCATCGTCGGGAGTGGGACAGTCGGCCGATTCTGTAAAAATCTCACCGTGAAGGCTTAGGTGAAGTGAATTTGTTTTTGCTAGGAATTGACACTATTAACAGCTAACTCCAAGCTCACTTCACCTATGTTTTCACGGTGAGATTTTTACAGAATAGCAGTACAGGTGCCTAAGTAGGCAGGCGCCTATGTTCGCTCTTTATAGTATGGAGCTGACCTTCTGCACTTTAGTATTTTTCAACACTACACTACAGTACGGTGTTTTGTCGCTTTCTCTCGCATTAACGCTTGCCATCTTTTTCCTCCGCTGTTCTTATTTCATTAGTAGGTATACCGAAATGTTACTTTCGTCCCATCTTAAGAGGTTCTTAAATAGCCCTTACGGTGTTGACGCTAAATATTTCACCTTGAAATTGGGAGGTCGCAGACTAAGGAGATTTTGTCGCTGAATATTGAATGGTTGCCTTTTACATAACATCGCGCCTGTATTCGAAGAAGTAAGCAGAGGTGTTATACAGGGTGGCAGGGAAGAAAAATCTGCTGTTTCATAGAAAAGTGTAATACATACGCGATCAAAATGTATGGAACCGCAAATTATTATTTGATAACCGATGAACATTTTCAATACAGCGGGGTTCAGAATCATTTTTTTAATTAATGGTAACACACTGAAAAAAATAATTTATTACTACACCACATTAAACGATTTTATTAAATCTGACTGACTTTATACAGTAAGAAGAAATGTTTGTAAAACACTAAAAGACAAAATAGTAACTTTTAATGATTGAACATACTATTTACTGAAAAAAAAGGAAAACCAACATTACTGTAACGTAAGTAAATTTCAATGGTTTGGATGATATCACAAATATAATTTTGTGACCTTTTAGCTACTTAAAACGTTAAAGTGTAATGTCATGACGGTAACATTTTGCCTCAATCTTGTAACTGTTTTCGGATCAGTAAAAAATACTGTTTTGAACGTTATGCTCATATGGAACTGTTTGAAGCAGTTCAAATTAATGTTTTTTCATTTTTATTTACTGCCTATTTCTTTCAGTGCAGGTGGATAAACCTGCCAGCCTGTATAACTTGGCACAGTTTAATTTTATTGCCTATTAACTTAGCTATAAAGTTTCAAATTGAATTTAATTTGACTTTTTTCAAGCGAATCTTTATTATTTGTTAACGTTTTCCTCTTCTGTGGATGTCCGACAAAAGTAACGACTCCACTCTTCTGAAAATAAAAAAGAAATAAAAGATACAAATTTACGTGAAATGACAATCTCAAACAAAGAGAAAAAAGCTCACAAAAGGAAAGGTGAATGTTAATTTTATTTTTAAAAAGGTACCAGTAACTCGTTTTTATTAGCTCTAACTCAAAATCCGACCTTATTAAAACGCTCCACGTCTGTGTTTAACCTAATTAATTACTTTTACAAACATTTTTCTTTAAGCCGAGTTCCTCTCGGGAATAAAAATGGCGTCAGGCTTAGCGACCTCTAGTTGAAAATGGCCGAATATCAAATTTCATGACATAAGCTCGCGACCCATTTACTGGGTGCTCTGGTTTCGGGATTGCTTATGTAAAAAGAACAAACGTTTACTCAAGACAGGATATGACAGATTTCGTGCCCATTTACCTGACTTCTATCATCTGACTTGATCAATGATAAGACCTCTTTTAGCAACATGATCAATTCCCGTAATTAAAAATGATCAAAATCTATAGGCCGACCGCTTAATTGAGACGTTACACTGATTACGGAACCCCGTCATACGTGTGTGTTGGATAATTTAGCTCCCTGCAAAATGGTTGGTCCATGCGTCATGTTCGTGAAAGGGTACCGTCAGGTGGGTCTGGTCATCACTTAGCTGCATCGGCTTATTTTTAATTATTTTATTTTTTGATTGTTTGTTTCGTTACTATTTGCTGTACTCTGGACGCTTTTAAGGTGTACGTTTTTTATGTACATCGTTCTCACATATAATAATAAATTCAACATTAATGATGTAACTAATATTTTTGTAAAAGTATAATTTAAAAGAGTGGCCATGTAGTTTCTTGCCCGTTCTTCTCCATAGGTACCTTCCTACTACGCTTTGGAATGGGCAACTATAGCTGCATATTTTCTGACTGACCGACTTATTTTCAATTCAAAAGTGCCTGTAAATGGTGTAATTGAAATAAATGCTTTGAGTTTGAGATAAGATATTTACACAAACTCTCCAGCTTTTCCTTAATCTCATTTTCGACACAAATAAAAATAAAATTAAATGCTTTACCCAAGGAAATTTCTTTGTTACGTTGCTATAATAATAATATAAGAAAATGGCGCATTATAATTATGATCCAGAATAGAAACCTATTTTTTTAATAAATAGATATTATCTATCTGCAATATTATAAACATTCTTTCTCGTCTTATTGAGTCTCATATGCAGTATTGCTAATCCGCCATAACAAATAGGGTTATTATAAAAATAGCCAATTTCGATTTAAAAAAATTTCAATGTACAGTTTACATCTTCATAAATGGCCAACAAGTGACATAAGCAAATACAGCCAAATACTTTGGCATAACGCTTGACGCAAAACAGCGCTGAAAAGCGCACGCCATAAACAAAGCTGCATTAAAGCAGCTGGTTACAGCGAGACGATACTCGGTGCGCTGTGGCTCAGTTTGGAGCGGCCTTTACAAGCTTTGGACGAGGTGACACAAGAATTTCGGGATACGCCGCATCAGAAAACAGCACACGAGCTGAAGAGCACCGGGAAAAGCTGTACACGTACGTCTCATCGTGCCGAACTATCCCGATGTTCCTCTGCTCGGGTGCTATGTTGACGACTGCTGGCAACACCAAGAGGCATCCAATGACAGGTATGACGTATCATGCAGTGATTGTAATGTCACATTAATACTCCATAGTTGATTCGATTATTTTACACTTTCGCTGTACAATCAAAACAAACCCAAATGGACAAAGCACCCTTTACGTTAGAGACCCATAGACGTGTTTGACTGTGTGCGTGCGTAGATTTGTAATATGACCACAATTTTCTCCAACAATCAGTATACTTACTTAAATAATTTAATTAATAAGCAATTGTACAGGTGTTATAATAAAAATTCAGTGTATGTATTAACATTATAACATATGATATTATTAATGTTATAAGTAATGTTATAAATGTTAAAATCATAATATAATTATATTATAATATAATGTTAAATATAACGTAGTAAAAGTTGATAGGGGGACAGATAGGAGTAAATAAAGTTCGAGCTGTCCCCTCGTTGCTAACAGCGGGACAGATCAAACTTTTTATTTCCGATCTGTCCCCCTAAGGGGACAAAGCAGGGTGACAAATCGGAATAAGTCGAAGTTATTACTTTTTCCAATGTACACACGGCTACACATCATGCTATACATTTCCAGTTTTAGCTGTTCTCGCAATGTACATATAGGTTTTTCGTACAAGCAGAAGTCGCTTATACTGGTTATGTATAGCTTGATGTGTAATTGTGCGTACAATGCCTGCCACGAAAGAAGAGACTTGACACACTACGCGGTTTGACATGCGCAGTACACGATTTTAGCTATCTTTAGCGGTATGAGGCCTGAGTGCGGGACGAAACCGGACGTCATAGGGGCGGCGGAAAGAGCGGGGGAGGCGGGGTCAAGTCTCTTCTTTCGTGGCACGCATTGTACAGTTTTAAAAAGAAAACTTAGAGAGAAAGAAAAAGTATTTATTTTTAGTATTTTTATTATTCTAGTGTAGTATTTGGTTTTAGGTTTGACTTCGCTAAGATTTTATTATAGGTACATAAATAATATAGAAGAGAATGATTTTGCTTATTAGTCATAATAATATTATTTCTTCTAAAATATAGGTATATATACTTGTTTATTCTAAAATTCTAAAGATTTGAAGGTCTTTTTTCCAGTATGTTAGGCATTAAAAGATTGGGAAAACTGAAAGGAAACGAACAAGTACGAATGTACGTGATTTTCATTTCAGAAAATCTTTGAATGGGTTCACTTAAACAAACTTTCAACATGTTTATTGAAAGACACGTTACGTTCATACTACGTGCAAAATGAAGAAAAAAATATAGCGAAATTGAAAAGTTATTTCATTTTTATTTGAGACTGATATTGTGTAAATTACAAACTGTGATCGTAATAAGTTTTCAGTCATTAAAATTTGCATTAATTTAGATAAAGCTTTAACCCAAGCAAAAGCAGTATAAGTAAGGATTACGTAGTTTCTGCTTTATACCCCATGGGAAAAAGATTTGCAGCATGTACCCAAGATTATTCATGACAGAATAATAGTGGAGATGACGGTAGTATTGTGTGAGCGAGAGGGAGAGCGTGAGAGAGAGATAAAGGTAGGCTAGGAAGACGGCGATGTGCACGTATCTCATGACGTTTGAAAATTAAATCAAACAGTGGCACCCATCCTGGCATTTCATTTCCCACTATTCATGCCCATAATAGAGGATAATTACAAAATCACAACGGACGGGCGACAAATTTTTCAAGACCAAGAAATTCAGATTCTCGGCGGCTATACTTATTTGGTGTAACGACGACGCATAAAGTTGACAGTCGACAAGACGAGGGCGGCGAAGGCCGAGTCTACGGTAGCGGGTTCAGGTGTAAACTCAATGATGTAACGATGCAAGCCGGTTTGGAGTACTACGCGGACCTGATTCTTAACTTAAGTGGCCAAGACAAGAGTTGCTTTGTGACCAAGTGGATATAGGTGTGCCTAAGTCCCGTATCCACTTGGTCACAGAGTAGTTTTTGTTTAATGCTGCTTTTGGATAATGGTGAAATATTTCTGTCGACGCGCCACTACAGCAGCTGGATATGGCGAGACGATTCTTGGTGGAAACGGCGGCGCTGTGGCTCGGGTCGGAGCGGTCGCAAACCTTGGGACGAGGTGACGCAAGAATTTCCGGATACGCCGCACCAGGAAACAGTACACGAGCAGATGAGTAATGGGAAAATCTACACGTACGTTTCATATTGCCGATTTTTCCCGATGTTTCGCTGCTCCGGTGCTATTATTAACGAATGCCGACAACACCAAGAAACATCCGCCGGGAATGGCGTATCATGCAGTGATTGTACGTGTACGTGTTATAGCAATACGATCCTTGGTACGGCGGCGCTGTAACTCAGGTCAAAACGGGCGTGAAAGCATGGGACGAGCTTTAGCAAGCTACCAGCAAATAATTTCCAGATATGCTGGACCCGAAGACACTTGATGAGGAACTAGAAAAACCATCACTATGAGACCTACCTAGATTAACTTTTCATCATGCAAGAACTATATATACCCGAATCACTTTAGCGTGGCAATAGCGGTCATTGACCTACTACATTTTCTAGTATTCTTTATTTCTAAAATTAAAATAAGGCCCGTTGGTTGTATCTATCGTGATCTGCAACATATTCCAATTACAAAAAGTAACAATAAACATACATAGTTTATCGTTTGGGTGAGATATTAGGGAAAGAGCAATGACCGCTATTGTCACGCTAACGCGATTCGGATATAGACTCTGTCGCTCACACAGAATGACGGAACTGTCTACCCTTACAATATGTTCAAAAAAATCTTGTCGGTTCCGGAAGGGTTTGTTACGTATATCGCGCTAAGAGCCGTTTCATGTGGTCATTTTAAAAAATACAGAACGTAAAAATTACGCCCCATTTATTTTAAATAGCGTATTTTCTGTTACATGGGGGGCGGTAGCCGTTGTGAAGCGGGTGTCTAAAAGTCATAAACTTATGACCTCAGAATATTTGCTAGTTTTTAATGAAATTCGGTTAGTTTTGGTATAACATAGCTATAACATTTTTGACGATGATGGCGCCTATTAGAGAAGTATTGAAGAAAAAGACATTATTCGCAGACCCAAGTTAATTAGGATTACCGTACAAATGATGAAGACATAGCTGTAACATTTTATTGCGAAAAAGAAAAAAAATAAAGTCGACGATCTATGTCAAGTGGGGAGTAGATCTTCGAAATACATCTTTACATTTCTAAGTAATCAGTTTTCATTTTGAATTTCCATTTTTAATCTAGGTATAAACATTTAAAATTGATTAACAACCATTCTCACATAAATTTTCAAAACTTTTAATAAAGCTTTGATAAAGTTCTTATTATAATCGTAAAGCATGTATTATTAACGTGAAAAATAATTTATAAAATTTAATTCTTATTATCGAGTGACAAACCCAGAATTATACTGCTTTGAGAGGAACTACAGTTACCTAAAGCGTTACTTAATAACAGTGAGAGAAAAATAGCCCTAATTAAGAATAAAAAATATTAATAACTAAAAAGTGCCTTAGTGACTGTGCCCCTTGGGCACTTTGCTTGTGGACAGCGATGCGGAATAATTTTTTGTTTTTAATTAGCGTTTTTTGTTTAACGTCTTATAATTTTGGGACACAATTATTTCTCTGTTTCAAAATGTATATACTTTTGAAACCTACCTATATTTACCTATAGGTACTTATTCCTCCTACCCTCGCCATTGTGCGTCAATGCCTCGAATCTACGATACACCCTCGACCATTTATTAGAGTACGGTAGAACCGCCATGATTAACGATTTTTCCGTGTAAATGAACGCACTTGACTTGCATTAGGCCCGATGTTACAGGAAAATGGATGTAAAAAGTCACTCGTATACATAGGACTTTGTTCCATTTACGTTTAGTTCGACAGGAATGTGAACCGTTTGGATAAATTCGTCATTTTTCTTTCTTTATTTAGTTGTTGATAGAAGTTGCTTGTTTGTCGAAGTTAGAGTGTTGTTTTGATTTTTTGTACTTCGTGAGGTCAATTTGATGTGTGAATTTACTTTGTCGGGTTGTGAGTAGTTTTTGGAACTTTTTTAAACGTGGATGTGATTGTTTTGTTTTTATATCATGACATATCTCACTGATCACAAATAATATGACGAGATAATTATAAAACAAAAATCAAATAAATACAAAAAAAATAATAATAAACTTTATTAGGTATCATTTCCTTTATTTATTAATTTAAATACGTCGATATTCAACAGAATACAATACAGAACATGATAACTATTGCTAAATTAGCAAATGCCTAATAGCAAACTTGTTGAACATTTTCAAAATCTGTCCCCACGTGTAACCCAAAATAACGCAAAACAGCAGATTTCAGCAGAATATTATCTATTTCTATACTACCTTCAGCATAACACCGTCCTTAAAAAAACAAGACCAGGTACGCGCATAATTATGCATGATAATACATTTTTAACAAAATGCTAGTACGAGTATTATAAACGTGCCTTCGCATTATACAGTCAGGTCACATAATGAGGATAATGTTTTAAGTTAAAACGCTAACCTGGATACAATTTTTTGTAATTATACCACCCTTTTCTATACATAACCAGCCTCCTCCTATCTGTGAGAGGGAGTGGGCCGTAATCCACCACGCGGGCCCAGTGCGGGTTGGTAGATGTCACATCTCTTCGAAATTTTGGTTCCAGCACATGCCGTTTCCTCACGATGTTTTCCTTCACCGTTTTAACATTTTTCTTTACTAATATAATAACGGTGAAGAGTTTTGTCTGTTTGTTTGAACACGTTAATCCCTGGATGTCATAACCCAATCCTTGAGGCTATTTTTAACATACTACTATGACAGGAGTCGAGCGAAAAAAAAACCTAGAAGAAACACTACACTAAAATGAAGTAATAGCTGGGGCGGCGATGCGATGTGACGCGGTACGCAATGTGGTAGTTACTTTAGTATATTGCGTATCTAAAGAAATCCACTCGAACGAAGACGCGGTGAATTATACAGGGGTTTCGAACATTTTCGGTTACAGTTAAGTATTTGAAACTACACTTGGCTTAAATGTGTATAATGTTCATTATTTGTTGTTAAGTAATAAAAATTGAGTCCACGAAAAACCATAAATTACCCACGTACATAATGTTGTAGATAAAGTCAGGGACATTCATTGCTAAGCAAATTGACTACCAACATAAAGTGTCTGTGTAATCAAACCACAAACTATTAGTCTTTGAAGGTTGTATGAGATGGCTATAACATGGCTATACAATGCGTGCCACGAAAGATGAGACTTGCTTGACACACCACGTGGTTTGACATGCGCAGTACACGATTTTAGGTATCTTTAGCGGTATAAGGTCTGAGTGCGGGACGGGACCGGACGTCATAGGGGCGGCGGAAAGAGCGGGGGAGGCGGGGTCAAGTCTCATCTTTCGTGGCACGCATTGTACCTATATAAAATTCATTCAAATTTGTATGAAGAAAATTGAACGCAAATTTATATCATTGGGCACCATTGTATGGAAACTATACCCACACTATACAGCAATAAAGTAGAGTGGTATAGACAAATTAATGTCTCTAGTTTACGATAGTATGGGTTGCATTAGTGTAGTTACTGTCTGTAAGACCAAAAAAAATAAAAATGTATTTTTCCAAGTGTTATTGTCTTGGCATTTTTTTTATCGTATTATCTTACTAGCGGCGCCCCGCGGTTTCACCCGCCCATGTGTCGATCCCGTGAGAATATCGGGATAAAAAGCATCCTATGTCCTTTCCCGGGACTCAAACTATCTCTATACCAAATTTCATCTAAATCGGTTTAGCGGTTTAAGCGTGAAGAGGTAACAGACAGACAGACAGACACACTTTCGCATTTATAATATTATTAGTATGGATGTATGTACGGGATCAATATTTTGAGTCCCTTACATGTCCAACACAGTTAAAGGACAAGCCGTCAGCCATCTCCCCTCTATCCGCTAAGATGAAATAGGAAATATTTTCGTCCAGTATTATTCGATCGGATCAAGATTCGCAAAATTAAAACGGTCATCGGATTGACGGGTCGAACGAAATACGCTGGATATCCGGACACTTCCAGACGAGGGTCTACGTTTCGACCGACAAGATTCACACAATCTATATGAAACCAACTGAGTAATTGAAGGATTAGAGGAACAGCTTTGGGGCTTTTAAAAGTAAATCGTTTCTGTTCTTTGTGATTGGACCTTTAATAAAAGGTTACGAACTTGCGACCTTAGTCGTCACTCGAAATTGACATGCCATTTTCTTTAGCGTGTAGGTACTTGTGCTTTCTCGTAGCGCCATAATTTCTGTAAATAATTATATCAGCCTATTATTGTCCCATGCCATTGTAAAGAAAATGTTCCAGTTTGTGATTCTGAACTTCACTTCCAATAGGTATGTAATCTGTAAAGATATAATTAAAAACTTTCACACGTTAAATGTTAAAAAGACTGCAGATCTATGGGGTGATTCTGTGGATGTTGCTAAGTCGATTATAAATATTGTATCACCTACTTTAGCTGTTAAATTTAATAATTGTATTGACCGTGGTGATTTCTTGATCTTATGAAAAACAGTAAAATAATACCGTTGTTAAAATCGGGTAGCACTTCAGAACCTACTAATTATAGACCTATTTCAGTACTACCTACCTTTAGTAAAATTTTTGAAAACCTATTTTAAAGCAATTTCAAAGATTTTTTAGTAAAAATAAATTACTGCATAACAAACAGTTCGGTTTTCCAAGGAGTCGTTCGACTACCGATGCAGGAGTTGAACTTTTAGGACATATTTATAATGCATGGGAGGACAAATACGTTGCTTTGGACGTCTTTTGCGATTTGACCAAGGCATTCGATTGTGTTCTTCATGAAACATTAATCAGGAAACTGCACCACTAAGGAATCCGGACCGCCTCTCTGGATCTTCTTACTTCTAGCTTAAGTGATAGGATTCAGAGAGTAGATGTTAACGGAAAAAGGTCACCCGGATCTGTAGTAAGTCCCCCAGGGCTCAATTCTCGGCCCATTTTTATTTATTATTTATATAAATGACTTGCCTTACCTCATAAGAGATAAACATGATATAGTGTTGTTTGCAGATGACACTTCACTTTTATTTAAACTCAAACGTCAGCAGCTGGTTACTGACAATGTAAATAACGCCCTTGCAAAAGTAATTAACTGGTTTAATGTGAATAAACTACTTCTTAACGAAAAAAAAAACGAAATGTATTAAGTTTACGATACCCCACGTTAGACAAGTAGAAACTAGTTCTCCTTAAGGATAAAGAGTTGAAACCCGAAGATACCACAGTATTCTTAGGCATAACGTTGGATGCCAAGCTTCAATGGGGGCCCCATATAGATAAATTGTCAAAAAGATTAGCTCTGTAGCATACGCCGCGGTCATAAGGAAAATTTGTGATTTAACTGATTTAGAAACAGCCCGTTTAGTTTACTTTAGTTATTTTCATAGTGTGATGTCATACGGTATTCTGTTATGGGGAAATGCCGCCGATATTCAGAGAATTTTTATTTTACAAAACAACCGACTTCCAAAAAACACTACAAAGTGAAAAATAATTTTAATTTCGGAAGTCGGTGGCAAAAACCTAAAATAAAGATCCAAAGACACCCACTTCCAGGCCCGTGCCGGACGGCGCGTACGTGTTCCACGCGCGCCTCAAAGAGATGTCAGCAACAATGGAAGGGGCCCGTCAGGGCCGAAGCCTGCCGGGTTAGCGGGAATGTCCGAAAGGGTTACCGCTGGCCCGGAACATAAAGGGCGAAGGAAGGAACACGGGTGGGTTTTAGTCAGTAAGAGTCTGACACTCCCTTCCGCTCCACCCAGAGCGGGAGGAGTCATTTGATGATTTCCCATCCTGAAAAAAAAAAAAAAAAACACCCACTTCCGAAATTAAAGTTATTTTTCACTTTGTAGGGTTATTTGGAAGTCGGTTGTTTTTTTTTTGTTAAACCGTTTTTTTAGAGTGGTGTTGATGAAATTATTTACATAAAGTAAAGCGCTGAGCAAAGAGTACCTAGGGTATACCTGAACAAGCACAACATAAAGCTATGTACCAACTTATAAACCACTTTATCCACTCTTGCCAAATAAATTCACTTAACAATTGCTTAGCTGTCACTTAAGACAGATATTACGTTTGCCAATAGCGAATTCAGCACCTGTCAATATATGCCCGCAAAAGAAAATATTTCAGTGTACAGTGGGCCGCAAGTCAATGATACATACCAATATAAGCTGGCCTTTTATTCTATTGAATTTCGTATTACGCTAGGTCAGGTCAAGGTCAAAGTGCTTCCACCGACGTGCGGCTTACTGTACCTACTTGTTCTGATTTTCATTTTTATTGACATATTTTTATTTATTTGCCAATAAATGTCGGAGAAGTTGTGTGTGTATAAGTCTCAGAGAGCGATTCTTAGAAAAATATTAAATCCAAGTATATACTAATACGGCCCGTCCCAGCTTCGCACAGGTGAAATTTTTTTTTCGAATTTCAGATAATTTCTTTCATACAAACCTTGTTCTGGCAATACAGAACACAACAAAAAAAAAAAGAATTATCCAATTTGGTGCAGTCATTCGGAAGTTATGCGCGCACAGATATTTTAGCGACTTAGTTTTATTAAGTAAAGGATAATAAAAATTACGAGATTGTTCTTTGTTTAAATGCGCTAATCTCCGGAACTATCAGTCGTATTTGAAAAATTCTTTTGGCATTTGATAGCCCAATTCTTGAGGAAGGTATAATTTGCAGTAGGTAGGTTGGTTGGTGGGGACATGACACCACTTTTGTCTAAAAAAAAATTGACAGGACGCCATGCTAAAACGAAGTGAGAGCGCGGGTGGGATATGTGATGCTATATTGTATTCTATAACAAGAAATAAGAAACTTCACGTGGACGAAGTCACGGGCAACTAGTATAAAATATATTGGATTTCTTGTTTGTTTCTTCCAAACTTTTCCTCTATCTAGTAACCGACAAAGAACCCGTGGAAAAATAAAGAAAAAGACATGTGTCAGGGTTCTGCCTCTTCCTTTAATAAAAACTGGCGCAGTTTCTGTAGTTACAAGAGGATTCCAGTTAGCTCTGTGTAGTTTATCTAAGGACAGATTTTTGACAAATCTTTTAGACGATTTAGAACCATTTAAGCCATAGACGAAGACTTACCAATTTTTTTTTAGTAATCCTACAAATTCTCAAAATTTTAAGTAAACTACTAAATTTTGAAAGATAAATGAATTAAATTTTAATTTATTTAATTAAAGTAATGTGTAAGCAATCTAGCAAAACATGTTATAGACCTCTGTGTCATTAGACATAATAAACATAAAAATTAGGTAAATAAAAAAAAATGTTATGACTTCGTGTTGGGGAATTTTAGGTGACTGTACCAAAGAAACTCCATATGCTGACATAATAGTCAAACATGTATTGCGTTGAAGACGAACAAAGATGGAAGAAATAAAACGAGTAAACTTACAACCAATTACAAACTAGTTAGCAAGACGTTGAATTGCTCATTCTAATCGAGCAGGCGTTTGGCTCGAACACTTAGTTTAAGACAATCATGGCTTAAATGGTTCTAAATTGTTCGTACTATCTTCGCCATAAAGCTTTGCACCCATCTTCCAATCACCCTGTATAAGTACTGCGTGGCGCAAAAGTCGGAAGATGCTACTTTTATTGTATGTTATGATAACTAACTATTTACACTAGATACTAAATTAAATGACTAACTAACGTACTATACAAATAAAAACAAAAACAAAGGACACCTAAGGTCATAAGCACACGTATCAAATCGGAAAGGGATCGGCACTGTATCGCTTTTCGCCTCGCCGTCAAACAGGCGTCAACCTAACGTAAGCACGTAACCAAAGTCGATCAGAAGCTCCTGTACGTCGACTCGGCTACGGCTAGGCGACGCCGCGCTTACGGCTCGCCGACCGCTGGGTGATGATGCAGCAGACAGGCCGGAGGGGTGAGAGGGGCAAGGGTAGACGAAGAGACGTAAGCTCGGGTACGGAGAGTCGTAAGCGTGGGGTCGACGAGCCATAAGCGCGGGTACGACGAGCCGTAAGCGCGGGGACGACGAGCCGTAACGCACCGCACCGCGATTCGTGAGCTTGGTCCGAGGCGAGGCGATTACGTTACGATTCCGATTAGTGTGCGTTGCAGTAGAGAGTTTCATACAAAGAATACTGAACGGCTCGAGTAGATACGGTGCCGATCCATTTCCGGTTTGATACGTGTGCTAACTTTAGGCGTCGAAGTACTCGTCCGCATGGCTGTCATCCGGAAACGTGCCCAGAAGACATGGCAGCATTGCCACGCAGATGCTATAGTTTTTTCAAATGGTGGCAAATGTCAATTCTACTTTGACATTTGTGAAGTAAACAGAATCAAATTACATCAACGAGACATGAATCGCTATACTCGTAAAGAACGCGGAATAATTGTTTCGGGTCAGCTAATCTCCCATTTTGGCGATTTGCATATGCATTGCCCGTCCCAGACTGAAGTCACGAGTCTACGTCAACAAGCCTCAGACTCTTGAAGCCCTCAAAGAGAATATCTTGGGTACAGTGATGGAAAATCCCACAAAATCGGGTCCGAATGGTCATCTGTTCTGGCGGCGGACACTTAGCCGATATCATTTTCTCGACTTAGGTAATGGACAAAAATATGACATCAAATAAACATAATCCAAAGGCAGAACCAAAGTTTTTCATACATAAAAAAAATTACAGCCAAGGAACATCGGGTGACAACTTTCGCGCCACTTTGTACTGACGCCAGCATATCAAGCTACTACAATCTGTCAATTTTTTTTTAATAGATTTTCATCTTTATCGCTAAAGCATAAGGTTCAAAATTGATTGGGAAAATTTGACAGTTTCGGGTAGGTAGCTTGATATGCTAGCGTCTGTACTTAAAAAAACTAAAACACTACTAAGAAATAAGTATTTGCTTTCTGAGGACTCTTCAAAGAAATACAGTTTAAATACAAACGGCACTTTGTTTAAACACAGCATTCTCTATAAATGTATTTCGTGTACCACGAAAAAAAAAACTTGAACAATTACGTGTGTATTTTGTGAATCGTCTTATAAACAAAACACGCGCGGTACCGGCTACGGCCATCCGTCTTACGAATTTTCGATCAGGTCACGTGTCCTGACGCGAGTTTAACATTTTTTACCCATTACAAAAAAGTGTACAACGCCGCTAAAAAAGTTTTCACTTCAAAAAAAAAACTCAAAGCATTTGTTTCAATTAAACTTTGTACAGGCAATTTTGAACTGTCAAAATTAAATAGTCGGTTAGTTAGTCAGAAAGTTGAAGCTAGTTGCCCATTCCAAAACGTAGATCTCTATGGATATAATTATAGAGAACGACGAACGATGACGAGTACTTACACGTCAAAGAAAATCAACATCACAGTAATTAACAAGCAAAAGCAAAATAAACATTGCACCACATTAAAATCACTCACAGGCTTTCCAAACGTTTGCATCAGTTTCACAATATTACAAAGTAAATTCATCTCGATATACACGGAAAACGTTTGTGACGAATCTATCACACACGATTTCACATTACCTGCCGGTCGATTCTGTAAAAATCTCGCCGTGAAAACTTAGGTAAGTGAGTTTGTTTTTGCTAGGAATTGACACTATAGACCGCTCACTCCACGCTCACTTCACCTAAGTTTCCATTGTGAGATTTTTACAGTATAGCACCCGTGAGACGTTTATAAGCACGTGTCATATCACGGCGAGATGTGTCACTCAACGTCAATGTTGTGGACGGCCGTAAATACACAAACGTTTGCGAATATTATTTAGAATGTATAGTGGAGGTATTAAATTGTATAACGTAGCGATTTGTCGCAAAACAGCCGCACGGGTCGATCTAAGGTTAAGCTATGCTTGCCGAGGCCGGTCCGTGGATAGGTGACCAACGATCACATATCGAGATCCCCATGTGTCCCGAAAGTACATCAGCCGGTCGATTCTGTAAAAATCTCACCGTGAAAACTAAGTGACTTTGATTTTGCTAGGAATTGACACTATTGACAGCTCACTCCACCCTTAGTTCACCTAAGTTTTCACGGTGAGATTTTTACAGAATAGCACTGCAGGCCATTGGTCCCGACTGTCTTTTGTAGATCTTTAACAGTCGTTACGGGCAGTCAGAAGCCCGAAACCAGTCTTACTAAGTGGTATCGTATTACCTAGTAACTGGGTTGTGGAGGATAGAGAGGCAGCTGATCCATCTAACATACTGGTATTCTGGTATATGGTTGAACCGACCCCAACTTAGTTGGGAAAAAGCAAGGCAGATGATGACCAACTTACAATGTGCTTTATTGCACTCCTAAGTCGTTCTCATTATTCGTTTTAATAGCTCGACGTCACTGCATTGACCAAGCGACGGCGCCAAGTTGACGGCGAATCTGACAATGAAAGAGGGACATATAAGTATATACAACGTTAATCCCAAGGGTGTTAGAACAGTATATAGGACAGCGAGAGTTGGGTACGATGTTTAGAATAGAGAATAAGCAGCATAAAAACAACAGTATGCTAATGTGAATTATCTGCTATAAATTCAGCATACTGGAAACTATACTGTATGTAAGTGCTCAGAAAAATCCATACTTATATAATTATATATCGTCGTTGTACGTGCAAAAGCCGCTATGTGTTATTTAGTTGTTTTCGGTTCTTTATGCAGTTTTAGTCGTTATTTCAATACACACATACTGCATAAACAGCTATGTGATAAGTGCAATATTCAAAGAGTTAAGGAATGTAGCTATGTGATATTCATACATCGAAAGTTCCGTATAAACACGCTAAATGTTATAATTCATATAGCTCAAATAAGTTCACTAAAAACACATAGCGACTTTTGCAGGCGCAACGACGAAATGCGAAAGTGTGTCTGTCTGTCTGTTACCTCTTCACGCTTAAACCGCTGAACCGATTTAGATGAAATTTGGTACAGAGATAGTTTAAGTCTCGGGAAAGGACATGGGATAGTTTTTATCCCGATATTCTTACGGGATCGACACTTATACGGGTGAAACCGCGGGGAGTTGCTAGTAAGATAATACGATAAAAAAAATGCCAAGCGTTTATTGGGTTTGGCTTCCAGTCTAACCGGAAGCAGCTGAAGCAGTATTTTTACATGGAGCGACTGCCTATCTGACCTCCATAACCCAGTAACTGGGTAACACGATACCCCCTGGAAAGACTGGTTTCGGGCTTCTGACGACCCGTAACGTCTGTCAAAGATCAAAGAATGACAGCTGGGACCAACGGCTTAAAGTGCTTTTCGAGGCACGGAGGGGTCTCGGTATGTAAAGATGGTCACCCATCTACGGACTGACAGTGGCAAGCGTAGCTTAACCTGATCGATCGACTCGTTCGGTTATTATTACTTAGCCACGAGTGCCTCCAGGTTATACGATGATAAAATATTAATTTAAAAATACACAAAGATAGTAAGAGATGTTAACCCGTTGATGTCCGAAGGAAAACTGATTGATTTTGATTGATTTTTCAAGGTCTTTATTACTTCAAAGGTTGTTACAAACAGTGTTTACAAAATATGATCTTATTCTATTTGTACACAGATAGTGGTAATTTTTTGTTACATAGGCTATATTTCGCCTTTACAAACATTAAAACATATTTTTAATAACATATTTTGAATTGACATGAATTGACTTATATTGCATCGTTTAACTACTAGGTATGTGCAAGTCTTAGTATGGACCCACATAATATTTAATGTTTAAGTTACGAAATGTACGATTTATTATAATGTTATAATAAAATGAGTTAAGTAGCGGGTAGTCCGCGCAAAGATCTTTGTATACACGGCCGGTCAAGCAGCGTCAGCTGGCAAGCGAGCTATCGTCAAAGGAAGGAAAACTGAGCGAGAACATCAATGCAATATGTCCCGCAAGGCGAGCTGCCCGTACTATGTTAACTTCGCTGTTGTCAACTATTCTCGAGCTCCCTCTATTGCCTTACTATACCTAACCTTAGACGTTATACCGAAAACATACCGAACCAAACTTTTACCTAACTCAAATCCTGACAGGCCACGGATTTCATAAAAAGTACCTACACCGTTTCAAAATCACTGCAAACGACAATTGTCCCTGCCACGATGACACGGTACAAAGCCTCGACCACCTCCTCAGGGATGGCTTAGATTCGCACTGGATCGCATGCAGTATGAGGCAATCTCTGAGAGATTTGGTATCACGGCATATGGCATCGATATGCAAACGCGCAAGCCAGAAGTCCTTCTTGCGTTTACTAAATACGTCACAAAATTTTTATATTATTTAAATATATAATTATAATAAAATTTTATGGATAATAATATTATTTATCTCTTATTAATATTATTATCCTCATCGCGACTAAAACTTCCCACAAAACAATATCTGTATCAAATAGCAGATATTGTCAAAAATAATGGAATCAAATAAATAATGCAAATTCACACCAAAATAAATAAAGCGAATAAATGTAATATAAAAAAAAGCCTTAGACGTTAGTTTGTTATACTCAGAAAGCAGTGGCCTAAGAGGCCTCGCCCACGGCGACTTTTTGTAGCGATGCAGTAGCGATGCTGTCGCGCATATGTATCGATACAGCCGCGATGCTGTCTCTGGCTGTGTACAGTTCCCGGCACGTAACTTGGCAAGAATCGTTAGATGTGTTTTTCCTTTCTTTGATTTTCTTGTAAACAGACATGTTTAAAAGTAATCTATGGCAATAACCATAGTATAATGACAAATAATAAAAGTGACCATTTTCTTGTTGCACTAAGTGAACATGCGCTAACTTACTCCCACTATGTGAAAACCTTGCCAAGTTACGTGCCGGCGACTGTACCTTCGCCCAGATTCTGTATCGCTACTGTCGCGATGCTGTCGCGCTTCAGTCACGATGCAAACGCGATTCAGCAACGACACAGAAATGTGAAAGCGCTGCATGTGAACGCTACAGTTGCAAAATGAACTTAGTCGAGATAACATTGGTTACGTTGTCGCATGCGCGACGTAAGCAGCGTAAAATATATTGGATGCACCCATTTACTAAAGAAAGCATAGATACAGTCGCGATACTGTCGCGCATATGTATCGATACAGCCGCACGCTTGCATCGTTTCTGTCGCACGTTGCAAACGCGACTAACGCGCGATAGTAGCGATGCAGAAGCGTGTTTACAAAACGCGCGACAGCATCGCGACAAAAAGTCGCCATGGGAAAGGGGCCTAAAAACTCTTAGGCCACTGCTTTCTGAGCATAACAAACTAACGTCTTTGTTTATATACTCGTACCTAGCCTTAGAAACACATGGTTTGAGGGCAGACTGCAAACTGTACCTATGTAAACTGAAGGGATGCGTTTCTGTAGCCTTTGAAACACGATCAAAGACGTTAATCTGTGATACACAGAAAGCTGTGGCCAAAGAGAGTGTATCCAGCCTTAGAAATACGTGGGTTGAGGGAACGTTACTGATCTAGTGCAAATTGTATGTAAACTGAAGGCGATGTATTTCTTTACTTTGTGGCTAAAAATCAAAGGCGTAGGTTTACCAACGTTCGTATTATGACTAGGTCGGTCTAGCTAGAGCGGTTCAGAGTTTAATGGTTTTGGACTGTTGCCGAAATATTTTATTGTACGTATACATAATCCGCCTATAATTTTGCCACTGCTGGGACACAGGCCTCCTCTCGGTCAGAAGGATCGGGCCGTAATCCACCACGCGGGCCTTGTGCGGGTTGGTAGGTAGGTTTAAAGAGAAAAAAAAGAAAAAAAAAACAAGAGAAAAAGAGAAAAGAAAAAGAGAAAGAGAAAGAAAGAGAGAAAGAAAAAGAAAAAAGAAAGAAAGACAAAGAGTATTCTATTCTATTCTTTGTCATGTCTTCAAATTTTTTGGTCTAGAAAATGACGGTTTCCTCACGATGTTTTCTTTCACCGTTTTGAGGGCAATGGTGATGAAATAATTTACATAAAACAATCTGTCTGGGTTCGAATCTACGACCTACAACTCGGTAAGTCGCGGCTGTTACCACTGGGCCACCGCTGATCGGCCAGATATACAGACTAATAAATTAAGATTTCGTGATCGACGACCTGACGATCAATTACAATGCTTTGTCAATAAAAGAAAAAAGTTTATTCCTCTGGCAGGTTCCGATGTGTGTTCTTCAGCCATTTGTACTTGTCCCAATCACTTACATGAGAATGGCAAAAAACATCTGAACATAGGGCCCATTTTTTATTGCCCTCACTTTTCAAAAAGCATACCACAACAACGTAAATATTTCTCCAAATAGCCTCAATTTTAGTCCCACACAATATTTTATAAAATCATTTTGTTTTGCTACGTCTGGCTACATGACCTAGATAGGTGGGAAAAGGGTTGGCAGGATGATGACATGCAAATAGACCTCTCTTTTGAAAGTCACATGTATCTATTCTACTTGCCTCACTTGTCTTAATAATGAAAGGTTTACCTTACGCATTGTTTATAATACGATACACAAATAACCCTCTAGAAACCGCTTGAAAATTTTGTTTTGATGCGAGTTCGCCAAATTTTGAGGTGCGATAAGGGTGCGGGGAAATTGAAAACTGCGCTTTGATTGGCAATTTTACAGCGCCCTCAAATAATAATCAATAAAGATCAATCAAGCTGTCATCATTTTACGCTTTACGTATTTAATTTCCATGTTTGCTTGTCGAGCTCATCAAAATCGAACTTCTCTGTAAAAAGTTATGTGTGGTAATACTTTAAAAAAATATATGTACGCCTCGACTTGAAATCACCTCGTTTTTTCGTCGTTTATAAATGTTTCTGACCTCTATTTGAATCGTCCTCAAATCACCACGTGTTTTCCTCATACGATGTTTTATCCCTTCCCAGTTTTGAAAGTCACGTTCCGAGCCAACTTGCTTCAGCTGTCCCATAACAATAAAGGGCTCGACTGACCTTGTCAGCTACTTGATTTTATTTCTTTTTCCCGTACTCGTAACTTCAAGCCGTTAACTTTTATGACCCGCCATAGTTTTTATGGAAAAACCAGAAAAATTAATATTTCTTATAATCGTCCTTTCTTCTCTTAAGTATGGCTGTTATTGTTATTTCCTTGTGTAATGCTTTATATATCCTAGTTTTTTGTTTCATTTGGGTTTCTGATTCTTTTTTTTATAATAAGGAAAATGCTGATACATAGAAGACTGTTCATAAGAAATCGGGTCAGTGGTCCTCATCTCCTAGAGGTTTATAGAGCGTACCTACATTTATCAAGTTTTAAATGACATCACCCATTCTGGGATATATTTTTTTGGCGGCCATCATTTATAATTATATATTTTTAAAGTACACATATTTATAAATCATTGTTTTTTACTAAGGCGTCAAAGTCAAGCACAATTTCGTCGTTGCGCGTGCAAAAGTCGCTATGTGTTATTTAGTTATTTTCGGTTCTTTATGCAGTTTTAATCGTTATTTCAATACACGCATACTGTATAAACAGCTATGTGATAAGTGCAATATTTAAAGAGTTAAGGAATGTAGCTATGTGATATTCATACATCGAAAGTTCCGTATAAACACGCTACTTAAATGTTATAATTAATATAGCTCAAATAAGTTCACTAAAAACACATAGTGACTTTTGCACGCGCAACGACGATTTGGATTCTGAGATATATCACATCACACTCACACTAATATTATAAAGGCGAACGTTTGTGACTGAGATTGTATGTTTGTTACTCTTTCACGCAAAAACTACTAAACGGATTTAGATGAAATTTGGCACAAAGATTGTTTATAACTAGGATTACCACATAGATAGATAGATAGATAAAAGGTTTATTTAGTGCAACAAAAGACACAATACAGGTATTAAAAACATCAAAAAAGGTAAAAAAAAAATAACAAAGTTTAAAAAGAGAAATTGAACCATAGACACCTAGCTCATAAACATCTATAAAGTCGATCACTACTGGGCGGTGTGTGTCTTATGGTTGCACCAAATGGGAGTCCAGCTAAGCATATGCCAGTTACAATACCTGACGCTGGTATTCTGCTGCATCCCGTTAGTGACACATAACATCTCGATATTCCCACGGAATCGAAACTTATGCAGGTGAAACCGCAGGGCGGGGCAAGGCGGATCGAAAGATAAGCTCGTTGTATATCTTTGCTCTCAAATTCATTACAGCATTGTCGCCATACAAATCAAACTCAAACTCAAACTCAAAGCATTTATTTCAATTAAACCATTTACAGGCACTTTTGAATTATCAAGAAGTCGGTCAGTCAGAAAATATGAAGCTAGTTGCCCATTCCAAAGCGTAGGTACCTATGGAGAAGAACGGCCAAGAAACTCCATGGACACTCTTTTTAAATGATATTTTACAAAAATATTAGTTACATCATTACTTTTGATTTTAAAATTATATAATGTGAGAACGATGTAAAAAATTAAGAAAGACGTACGTGTTAAAAGCGTCCAGAGTACAAGAAATAGTACTTAATAAACTACAATCCAAAAATAAATTAATTAAAAATAAGCCGAGGCAGCTAAGTGATGACCAGACCCACTGACGGCGCCCGTTCACGAACATGACGCATAAATCAGCACCATTCAGCTCAACCATTTTGAAGGGAGCTAAATGATCCAACACACACGCCACCGTCAGCGAGACATTTGAGTGAGCATGACATACTATCAGCTGCCAGGGCACATTCGAGTCAATGAAAGACATATTATTACCCGGTAAATGGTAGCTATAGGGTACATAGAACTCACATCTGTGCTATGCAATTATACAATACAAAGGAAATTGATTTTATACAATGCAAAGATAGTCTTACAATCTTCATCAGCTCCAACAGTATTTTCATGTGTTAATCAATTAGTTGTGGTTGTGGAGCAGGACCAGCATTAAGCCAGGCATTTTTATCAGAGATGTAATCCCCTAACTTATAATATGCCTGACTGCATAGTGTGCGTTTTATACTAGACTTGAATTTAGTCTCATTCAGTTGAAGAATGTGGGGAGGTATTTTATTATAACATTTCAATCAATGTTTCTACTACTGCGACCATTCAAATAAAATGTAATTCATTCCTGGCCGCCAACTTTTTATTTTTTATCCCAAGTCTGATAATTTATTTGTGATATTTTAAGTTCTTTTCGTGTGACCCCAGTTTCTATTCCCACGCAGATATCTACTGTGTACGAAAAATATTGAAGAAATGAAGACCACAGGGTATTCTATTACACTAATATCTGCAAACAAGAGTTGGCCTTGACTTGTGACTGTAACTACATACTCGGATATCATATTTAGATTTGTTTGTCAACCAATTTACTAAGTGGGCAAGTAGTAAATATGTACCTACGTTCCAGAACCTGCTGATTTCTTCTGTAAAAAGCTCACCGTGAAAACTTAGATGAAGTCAGCTGTAAATATTGTCAATCCGTCAAGTTGACATCATTGACAGCGTTACCTCACTTCACTTAAGTGGTCACTGTTACATTTTTATCCGACTTCAAAAACGGAGGAGGTTCTCAATTTAACTGTATGTTTTTTTTTTGTTTTTGTAACGCGATATCTCCGGCAATTGTAAATCGATTTTAATTTTTTTTTAATGGATTGGGTATGCCTCAGGGGTGGTTCCATATAAATTTTAATAACTTTGCTTGGGCAGTTTTTGAGCTAGCTTCAATAATACGTATTTTTGCCACTTAGTTTTTATTGATGATTTTATATAAAAAAAATAACAACCGACTTCTAAAAAAGATTACAAAGTAAAAAATAACTTTGATATCGGAAGCCGGTGGCAAACAACAAAAATACGATGTCAACGACTCTGACTTCCGAAATTAAAGTTATTTTTCACTTTTTGGTGTCTTTCTAGGAAGTCGTTTGTTATTTTTTTGTAAAAAAGTTTTTATTACAGAAAAGAGCGGCAGGTTTCGTAATAAGAGTTTATTTAAAATGCAGGATTGCTTTTCAAGTCCTGAATCTTGGTAATAATTTTTGTAAGCTTTTTGCTAAATAATTGTTTAAAAGGATCGTAGCAGGTGGCATTTTGTAGGTTTTGCCTACCCCCCTCCCCCCACGGGAAGAAGGCGTCGTGTGTTTAAGTATGTATGTGTGTCGAATAAATTGACATCATAAAGTTACAAGGCGAAGCACCCGTACCGCTGCAAAACGATTCGAACTTGTACCTATAAATTATAAAAGATGAAATGCCGATTCTGGCAAATAAATCAATCGAAAGCCTCCTTACAATTGGAAATGACAAACAGCCAACCATTTGATCGAAGCCAATTTCGAATTCGATACAAAATGTTTTCTAAGGAAGCAATTTGGATACATACTTATGGGAAGTAGGTAAATACATAATTATTTCATGTCTAAAACCTCCAGAAACGTAGAACACAGCTCCAAAGGTTGTGTCACGAACGTTGTTACTGATTAATTAACCTCATCATCTGCCTAGCCTTTTCCCAACTATGTTGGGGTTGGCTTCCAGTCTAACCGGATGCAGCTGAATTTTACATGGAGCGACCGCCTATCTGACCTCCACAACCCAGTTATTGGGTAATATGATACCCTTGGTAAGGCTGGTTATCAGACTTTCGGGCTTTTGACGACCCGTACCGACTGTCAAAGTTCCATGAATGACAGCCGGAACCAACGACGGCTTAACGTGCTTTCCGAGGCACAGAGTGGTCTTGGTATTTAAAGATGGTCACCCATCCACGGACTAACCGCGGCAAGCATAGCTTAACCGCTTAACCTGATCGATCGAACCGTACGGCTGTTAATTCTTAGCCACAGGCCCCTACTGGTTAATTAACTTATTCAGGCATTTTCAAACTGTGTTCTTGTTTTGTTTGAGACAGTTAAAATTAGAATTTCCACGCGATATTTGCAGCGTTGTAGTAAAGAATCAGTTGGTATAGAAGGCAAACCATACAACTTACTCATCATCATTATTTCAGCCGAAAGACGTCCACTGCTGGACGTAACCCTCCTCCATACGCCGCCACTTCGACCAGTTCTGTGCTTCTACAACTTATTGTCATAACTTAATCTGCAATTTTCCGTAACTGCCCGTGACATCACAGCGGGCCCTATCAGAATACCAGCGCTGCAACATTTATTTTTTAAATGTCGTAGCATCATGTTGAGATAGGAGCCTTTTGGCCTCGTATAGGACTTTCTGTTTCATTTTACTTTTGTTACTTTTTTTTTATAAATTCAAATTCAAATTCAAATTCATTTATTTGTCCGAACATGGTACATTACATGGTCTTATAAATTAATAAATGGTCTCACATTCTGCCACGTGGGGCGCGCAAATATCGGGTAGGTACACAAATAAAATTTTACATGTACAAAAATACAGATATTAAATTAATAATGATACTATTGAATCAATATAATTTATATTATATAATTTGGATTTTTATTTTGCTGTGTTTAGTTTAGTTTGTGATCTTCCTGTACGAGTCGCAATAAATACTTTTTATTTCTTTCTTTCAATTAATATACTGTTGGAAAACAAGATTTGATTTATAACAATAGAAAAGTAATGGTGTCTCCATTAGTCACAGTTGAGTTCTTAGGGGAAAAAAATGGCTCCTGTCATACAGTTAATATTATCGCAAGAGCCAGGGAATTGTTTAATATTGTCAACATAACTTGTGTCCAGGAACTAAAAACAGACACATCTACAGACAGACGAGTACATGCCCGATATCAAACTATGTGAAACGAATGACAGTCAAGACTCCCGAGTGTGTCTATGTGTGGGTTTTCTTCAGTTACATAGAGCCGACCTTCTGTAACTATGTATCCTACCTATCTTACCTATGGTTGTTCTTTGCTTGTGAATTTCTTGAAGACGAAATATTGTGTACCAAAAATAGAGATGTTCGTGTGCTTTGCAAGCTTTAGTAGTAAATGAAACTGTTGGAGCGAGATGTTTTATGCTTTTAACGTTCCAAGTAGTACTTTCTTCAGCGTTATCATGTTATGTAACAGGGTAGGAATATATTTATGTAAATAGTACAACATAATGGGGTTAATAAATTAGTCATGTCAGAGGCTTAGGGGATAAGACAGACCTGTACCCTAATTGTAAAAATCAATCTCAATCTGAATCATTTTGAAGGATATTCCTAATCCATTGTTTCATATGTCAGAAAAGTTTGTCTGCTCAACAACGTAAATGGCGCAATGAATGCTGTTGTCCTGTCAAAATGAAACTCCGTTGCTACTGATAGTGTGTTACGGAGTTACCCCGCTGAAATGTAATGAAGTTTACTGCATAAAAATCCAAGTCATATAAAAAAAGTAACAAAACGAAAATGAAACAAAGTCCTATACGAGGCCAAAAGGCTCCTATCTCAGCATGATGCTGCGACTTTTAAAAATAAATGTCGCAGCGCTGGTATTCTGATAGGGCTCGCTGTGATGTCACGAGCAGTTACAGAAATAAATAAATAATTTCAGCTCGGAATCACCCACTGCTGGCTTTCCTCTGCTATACTTCCCGTTTCCATGTGTCTCTCATCCAGGTGGTTTGGTGGTGGTGCTGTAATTGTTGGCGGTTAACGATAAATTGTACAATTTTTCGTTATAAGACTTTGCTATTGAACGTGATAATGATTTGTTTTTATAACTTTATGTTGTGTTACGATACGAGCCATTTTTCTCAGCTAGTGGATACAATACCTAATAAATCTTTCACTCAGTTCACTTTACTACTTAGGTGGAAGGAACAGTTGGTACGTTTTTATGTTTTTCTTGCTCGAAGGAATAACAATTCCAAATAACTATCAAAAGAAGGTATCTAGGGTATGATGTTCTGCTTACAATTTACTACTGTTAGACGACGTTTACACGGACATAAAAATATCGTGGCGGGATTTTATAGCGCACTGGATTATCAACGCACTGCTTAGCACCGAGAGTAGAAAATGCAACAGCGTGGTTTTTTTGCGCTGGGATGTGCGTGTTGGATTCTCAATGCTTGGCTCAATACTGTGTGCTTGGCTAGACTGGCAGCGTGGGCGCAGGGCGGGGCGGGCGCGGCGCGGCGTACTCAAACATTAACTCATAACAAGCGTTGCTCAGAGGAAAGATTAATAAAATTTTAATATGGTGGTCATTCAATTGACATCACAGTTAAAAAATTGCTAAAAATCCGGCCAAGTGTGAGTCGGAGTCGCACACGACGGATTTCGTACCACAAGGCATAAAACGCCGAAAAAACGTTTCATTTATGCCACTTTAAATTTTAACCTTATTTTATTTTTATTATTTGTTGTTGTAGCGGCAACAGAAATACATCATCTGTGAAAATTTCAACTGTTTAGCTATCACGGTTCATGAGATACAGCCTGGTGACAAACAGACAGACAGACGGACAGTGGAGTCTTAGTAATAGGGTCCCGTTTTTACACTTTGGGTACGGAACCCCAAAAACCCGCCAAATACGAAAATAACGAGAGCAAGCCGAGCTAAACAACTTTGTTTCCATTAATTTAACTTCTATCTATTTTTGGAGAAGTCGACGAAGCATTTGGCGGGCATCGTTAATATTATTTAGTGACGGTTAATTCGGTTAGATTATCGTTTTTTTTATATTAAATTAAGTGTAATTGATTGCAGCTTGATTGATAGACAATGTTTTAATTACTTTAAATAATTCGATATTAAAAAAATCAGCTGTTCCCTACATTTATGTTCGTATAACTCAAAATGTAGGGAACAGCTATAAATGATAAATGATTGATAAATGATTTTATTTTTGTAAGTAGGTTTGCACAAACACTTTTACACGTCAATCATATTTTTTAAACTAGATGAGGTTGGCGTTTCCTATCTGACTACTCTGAGAAGAAAGGCCGAAACAAACTCAGAGGTCATAGTCTCTTTTAAAGTCCAGACATAATCTTGGTCAGGTTATATGAAGACCATGTATGCTTACATGCTGATTTGTTTTTCGCGATTTCAGGTTTATAGACATAACATTTAAAAAAAAAATCCCGTGATAAAGTATTTACATACCTACTTTGTACAGACGCCAGCACATCAAGCTACCCGAAACTGTCAAATTTTCCCAATCAACTTTGAACCTTATGCTTTAGCGATAAAGTTGAAAATCTATTAAAGATATTTGACAGATTGTAGTAACTTGATGTGCTGGCGTCTGTACCTCGGTGCGGAAGTCCACTCGCACTTGACCGGTTTTTTAATGTAAACCTAACTGTTAACGTAGATTGTAGACTATAAGGCAATGTAAATCACCGTTTTGGCAAATAAACATCATTTATTCGTCTGATAGCTTTAGTAATGTTGCCTAAGATTGTTTGGTTAAAGTGCACGTTATTTGATAGTTTGGGTATGTATCTCAAGGTCGATTTAGACCAAAGGAACAGAGAACAGTTAGAGTTTCTGTTCTCGTGTAAAATTCAACGAATGAACGTTTTTTGTGTTTTGTTTCTTCAAACTCAATTTACCAAAGTCGCACGTTTTGCCTGAACTCGCCTTTAAGCTAATACCTTAAAGTTGACTTAATCGTTGTAAGCATGGAGTCTTGTTAAGGTGATTGGGAGATTAGAAGACGTGTACAGACGCCAGCACATCAAGCTACTACAATCTGCCAAATTTCTTTAATCGATTTTCAGCTTTATCGCTAAAGCGTAAGGTTCAAAGTTGATTGGGAAAATTTGACAGTTTCGGGTAGTTTGATGTGCTGGCGTCTGTACAAGACGACAAAGTCAAAAGATCGCTCTTAGCGATAAGACCGCCCATTGTGTCACCCTTTGTAGTTTCTATATTTATGTCTGTAATTTATATGGTGTACATAATAAAGAGTATTCTATTAAATTCTAAGGGCTGATTTTTCTAACGCCAGATAACTTTATCGGAGGAATAATTTTGAATTATTGACAGTTCTTTTAAACAAAAACTGTTAGACGTCAATTTTATTCCACGAATAAAAATTATCGATCAATTGAAAAATCAGCCCTAATTCTAAGTTTAGGCTTATCATTAAATTATTATGTAGGCAGTGGTTACCACAAACAAGAAAACTTCTACTCTGTGTGCGAAACACTGTTCGATAGGTACTAACTTGAAACCACACTTATGCACTTGGGTCAAAGTTTTGCGTAAATTTGCTATTAACTACACCTACTATCGGTTCAGCCCATTACAGTCACCACTCATAGAGTGCAAGCATCTATACGAAAGACGATGTTTATGTCAGTTTGACGTAGCTACGTGTCTACTGCTCCATATAGGCATATTCAATCGCACACCATTCAACTCGTTTCTTGGAAACTCTCATCCAGCTGTTACCAGCCACCTCGCGAACAGCCACCTAGCCTGAAACCATCAGGCTTGAAGTCCTTTCACAGTGTATTTCTGACAATAGCAACCCAACGTCAACCTTATCGTAACGAGAATAAAGATCACTGTGATTTGAACAGACTGTCAGTGGCAGCAACTCAATAGCAATCTTATTGTAACGAAAATAAAGATCACTGATTTTATAGTGATGCAAAATTAGGGAGTAAAATAACTATGAGACCGCTTGCACATTTAGGCGACTTTAGCAGCGTGACAGTCGCGCGACAGACGTGCGATCGTCGCGTCGCCCAGTCATAATTTCATTATTACAAACAGAGGCACGGCGGCTGCATGCGATCAGTCGGCAATGAGCTGGAGTACCATCAAAAGCAGGAACAACAATGTTACCCCGTCGGAATCCATTTTTTAAATGAAGTGCGCTACACTGATCTAAACTGCGGCGCGGCAGCCGCGCTGCCATCGCGCGACTGTTCGTATAATGTGAAGGCGTCTGCTTCTGCCGCGCTAATATCGCGCTGCTAACGTCCTAATGTGAAAGCGACCTGAAAGACGTTAGCCGATTTGCAGTCCGTGTACCTTGCTGATTCACTAATATTGTAATCACGACATTTCACACGTAGAAAGAAGGTTTTAATATCATAAGTTACAACATTATCCTCTGCCTACAGCAGTCCAACCATAAGCCTCTTTTATTACACGCCATTCAACTCGATTTTCGGCAAGTCGCATTCAGCTGCTACCAGCCACCCTGGGAAGATCGTCGCTCCACCTAGCTTGCGGGCGTCCTACTTTACATTCGCCGATTTGCAGTATCCATTTTAGAACACGTCTACCCCGACGGTAATCAGTTCTACGACAAATATGGCCGGCGCATTGCCACTTCAGCTTACTTATTCTGTGAGCTGTGTCGACAATTTGGGACAATCCCTTCGGTTCGAATTCGATCCCTCAGAGACTCCAAACATAGTCCGATCCATAAATTACTACATAAAATTGTTATACCACTACACCCTCAAATTTCAAACAAGATGCTCAACATTTGTTACGAGTTGTATATGGCACCGTATTTCTTTAATTAATTAAGCTTCGCGAATGGCACATTGGAGGGGAAGAAGCAATTACAGCAGCAGAACACAACGACATAACTATTACGTCTGCAATACTTCAAGGGTGAATTTGTCACGTTCTGTTTTATTCATGTCAATTGCGATCTTGGGCTTTATATGGCAGCAAATAGGGCTCAGATTATAGAAAATTATATAATATAAGGCGATATAGACTTAAATCAAAAGACCGTACATAAAAACGTTCAAAATCTAGCAAAAGTCTCATCTCAGCGACAATCAGTGTAGGATATTAAAAGTATTTTTGACAAATTGAGACTGAAATCAGTCTGACCGTTCTTAAATTTACGAGAATTGCCCCTCGGGTATCCTTACAAGACTTTCTAGTGAAATGATGATAGATGAGTCATTTGCGTCACCAAAGACACAGAAGTGGTCCTAGTGTAAGACAATGTCGAAATATTAACATACGGTTTATGATTTCCAGCCGAAACAACTTGATTCTATGCCAAAATCTCACAATACGCTGCCAAGTTACTTACTAGGCCGTCTGACCGCATTCTACGCGCTAGCTCAGCTGTAACACCTTTAACAAAATTGGTCCAAAATCGTGTCAATTTTAACATAATTCACGAACCTCACTAATTAGAAACCCGGCTAACTTTTCAAACATTACACTCTGGAACTAATTTGTCGCCTACAATAACGTGATGACGACGGGACTTGTAATTTGATTATAGAGGCCTCGGCTGCCTGTCACACCGTACCGCAACTTTGTTGTGTTTATAATTAAGTTTGTCTAACAAGAGTAAGCAAGGCATTAAAATTTAGGCGTGTTTAAAAAAATTTGTTTCGATATTTTTGGTGTGAAGTTTAGCGTGTTGTTTTAGGAGACGCTTGGTACTTTCGGTAAAATGAGTGGAAGTAAGGTTTGTTTTTCCAAGTGACGCACACGAATAATAATAAAAGAAAACACTCGTTCGCTTACCATAAAGTGAGAAAGAGGTGAAACAACTAGTGGTAATTATAAATAATAAAAAATTATATCATCATCTGCCTAGCCTTCTCCCAACTATGCTGACCCCAACATATGTAGTTGAGAAAAGGCTAGTCAGATAATATTTATTATAATTATACTATGCCGGTCTAACCAGATGCAGCCGCGTATCTGACCTCCACAACCCAGTTACTGGGTAACACGATACCTCTTGATAAGACTGGTTGTCAGACTTACTAAAATAATAAAAAATTACCTATAGAATATTCTTTCAAAAATTGATAGATTCAGTTGCAGATACCGAATAGAACCATTTTAAGTTGGTAATAGGTAGTTAAATTAATTTAATTCATGTTTAACGCAAATAAACGTATTTTCTTTTCTTACTTAAATAAAACAACATCTACCGTGTGTAAACTTCACATTTGACTCCTTCATTTAAATGTCAGGATACAAGTTTGAAACCCGCCGAAGCCTGAAATAAGCACATTCCTATTTACTTTTAAAACCTTTTTGTTTTTCTTGTAGAGCGTCTGGCTGTATATTTTAACTTAATTAGCCTCTTTACTTTACAATCTCAATTTGGACTAGTTTGACGTTAAACTTTGGAATTCACATGATTACGTTATACCAAACCATCGGTTGGTCATTAGGGCGCGAAAACCGAAATTAGTTTAAATTCTGGCACGTCTAAATCTGGCAATCTAAAAGTGATTACGTAAATAAATTATAGCTGAAGCATTTAGGACATTAAGGGCCGATTTTTTTGAGATAATTCTATTGGAAGAATAATTTTGAATTTTTGACAGTTGTTCCTTACAAAAACTGTCAGACTTCAATTTTATTCCACGAATAAATATTATCTGTCGTTTGAAAAATCAGCTCTAAGTCCAATTAAACGATTACTATAGAACTTGTTCATTGCATGCAATTAACTTGCCACCCACAATGCCCACGGAGGGTTCGGAATCAGGCAGGCGCTATACTTTGTATAAATATCATCACCACTGCTCTCAAAATGATGAAGGAAAACATCCTGCGGAAACCGGCACTTACTAGGACCAAAAATTAGAAGACATGAAACATCCACCAATCCGCACTGGGCTTGCGTGGTAGATTACAGCCCACTCCCTCTCGAATCGAGGAGACCCTTGTCCCAGCAGTGGGAATATTATAGGCTGATTATGCTATGTAATGCTACCAAGCCCTATAGGCCCTACAAGCCCTGCAGGCCGTACAAGCCCTCCAGGCCCTATAAGCCCTCCAGGCCCTACAAGCTCTATAGGCTCTACAAGCTCTCCAGGCCCTACAAGCCCTGCAGTCCCTACAAGCCCTACAGGCCCTACAATTGCTATAATATAGGCAGATGTATCGTTACTACGGAAACAAAAGAAAAAAAAGTTGTTTATTGGTACCAGAAAATCATTCACAATATTATTATTTCTAAATAAGATAGTTATCATAATCGAAATATTTTATCGCCACTTGTGAAATACTTATTATCATTGAAGAGTTCCTGTGGCTATCTGTGGTCTCCTTCATCAGTTCCACTTCACCAAATTATGTTTCTGAATGCAAATGCTTGATTTGTTGATGAAAATACCAAAATTGTTATATGTGTGCCTATAAAATGTGAGGAGTTCCCTCGATTCCTCATGGATCCCATCATCAGAACTGGATTTTAACAAAAAATGGGACCAATCTGGAAGTATATCTTTTGAAATAAAAAAAGAATTTTCCAAATCGGTTTATAAATGACGGCGTACTGAGGTAACAAACATAAAAAAAAACATAAACACACCCGAACTGAGAACCTCCTCCTTTTTTTGAAGTCGGTTAAAAAGGAAAGCAAGTCGTTGCTTAATTACCGTAGCAAAATGGATGGAAATTATTTCTGTCGTGTTTTGACGAGTTCCGCAGGGCTTTCGCAGTACTGTGATGTGATTTGTTATTTCATCAAGCTCTTCCCGTTTATACAATGCTATTTTATGTGCCTAAGGCCGGGAACGTACGTCAAATGTTTCAATACATTTAAGGCTCCTACAAACAGGCGCGACACGTAAATAATCGCGCGCGACACAAAGGCACCTCGTTGCGCGACTTGCGGTGCCTTTGTGTCGCGCCTGTTTGAAGGAGCCTTTTGTCGTATGATTAGATCACTGTCTGATACGATATCGTATATGTTTTATTGTTGCTTATGCTTGGGTTACCTAAGACATCGATGCCTGGGCTCATGAAAATTACGGTAGGGATTTCAATCATCTCAGCCTCTCGCAGTCAGTGGAGTACGAGAGGCTAAGTTGATGCAGCAGGAGCTGGATATAGACCTCTCCCAGGGTGCGCCATAACACCCTATCCTCCACCTTTTACACCCAGTCTGTTTCAGTCACCTTTTCAGGGCATATAGCATGAGGGCGTGCCACAATATGCTTGCCTGACTTGACGGTGTCGTAAATTGCTTTTCATGGCCATCATTTTGCAGCATTTATATCATCATCATTTATTTATATTAAGATCATAAAATCCATTTTATTAGTAACTAGCTGACCTGATCTTCGTATCGACTCAGAATCAATAAGAACGAATGTAAATTTATTATCTTCATTATTATTATTTTTTTTGTGAATATTTCTAATATTTTTATAGTTATTCTGTTATTAAAAAAATATCATAAATAAAATATCATAAAAATCCGTCCAGCCGATCTTGAGTTATAAATGGTGTAACTAAAAAGGTGTTTGCAAAAACAAAGTCGTGTACTGGATATATACATTATAACTAGGAAACCCAAACTTATCGAAGCAACACATGTTTACTTGGCCTAACTAAACAGACAATTCGTTCGCGTTCTGTATTTAAACTAAAACCTACTGACAGCTGTATCCCATTTTTTAAAACATTTAAACTGCTAACATTTCCTTGTATGTACATTTTTGAAATAGCAGTATTTGTCAAATCCAACTTTCATATATTTAAAACATTGAAATCTAAACGTCGCAACAGAGAGATATGTACCATTTCACACAGAACTGCATTATTTTCGAAAAGTCTTCTTGGAATGGCACCTAAAATTTATAATAAGCTTCCTATTGAAATCAAAGAATTAAATGCAATACTTGATTTCAGAAAAGCTTTATTAAAACTATTATATAATAAGGTATATTACTCTGTTAATGAGTACCTAGAAGACAGATTTTAATTTATTAATTCATTCCATTATCATTATTATTTCCAG
Organism: Luperina nickerlii; assembly: GCA_963855955.1. NCBI lineage: Eukaryota > Metazoa > Arthropoda > Insecta > Lepidoptera > Noctuidae > Luperina > Luperina nickerlii. The sequence goes on along the minus strand of OY979681.1, from coordinate 13,150,113 downwards.
TTTTTTATTCTTATATTACTATTATTATTTTTCTTTTTTGCCTATTGTTTTAAATATTAACAAACTAATGACTACTATATCAATTACTATAAAATTAGTGACATATTTTTAAATTATTGATGATTATTTACTAATATATTAATAACTACTAAACTATTGACTATTGTCTACTACTATAATGTTGCTAGTCTTTAACTATTGTATGCCTAAAGGCGGGTCATAGATGTACTTCATTTCATAAACTGTAACACCATATTTTTACCTGTGTACCACAATAAATAATTTGAATTTGAATTTGAATTTGAATTTGAATTCGGTTTCAAAAAGCCCTAAAATCCGTCAGCCAATTGATGTGTCTAAACCATAATCCATACCTACTTGTTTTATATTTCCATCAGTTTATTTATCTACAAACAGAAGCTTTGGGCAATCTCAGAAAATCGACCAATAACACACAAATAAAAGATGAATGAATGAAAAAGATAATACAAGAAAGATATGAACGATTGTATCGCGAATCATTCGAGGATCACTTCCCTTTTGGTAATGTTTGTCGAACAAACCCCGATTTTATGACGACAAATGTTTCGAACAATGAGAAATAGTCCTTATAGAACGGCGAAGTTTTTTGTTGGCCGAAATATTGTTTTTCATATTGAATTGGGTATAAAGTTATTGGCGTTGGTGAGAATTGCTTTCAAAACAAATAAATTATTTTTAAAGCTAGAATATTCGTAAAGTTTGTACAGTTTGTCAAAGTTCAGTTTCAGTTTTATTGAATCTAATGCTACGGTTTTGTAAGACTGAGGTGAACGCCACATAGTATCCACAATTTACTGTCGAATGACGTCATTGAAACGTTATTTTCGGCACCGTAAAGTTAAGCCCCGGTGCTTTCACTTCATGACAGCCATCACTGTGCCCACTGTCTGGCAGCCACCGACAGAAGCCCACAGTGACAGAAACCGTACCTTAAGACACCGTAGGCGCGGGCCTGCGGACGGAGAGTAATGCGTAGCTCACCGTCCGATCAAGACTAGGCCCGTGCTGGACGGCGCGTACGTGTTCCACGCGCGCCTCAAAGAGATGTCAGCATTAAAAGAAGGGGCCCGTAAGGGCCGAAGCCTGCCGGGTCAGCGGGATTGTCCGAAAGGGTTACCGCTGGCCCGGAACATAAAGGGAGAAGGAAGGAACACGGGTGGGTTTTAGTCAGTAAGAGTCTGACACTCCCTTCCGCTCCACCCAGAGCGGGAGGAGTCATTTGATGATTTCCCATCCTGAAAAAAAAAAAAAAGACTAGTGTCTAAAATCCTATCAACTGATTACTAACAGGCCAATTATTGGGTTCTTCAGGTAATAAAATTATATATTATACTTCTTTTGTATTGCTGAATGGGCCTGCCTTGACCTCGATCACGCCTGATGGATGGCGATGGAAGATGTCTATGATGGAACGAGCATACCATTAAGTTAAATTAATATTACACTTTATTAATATAGAAATGTAGCCTAATTTGGTCACATCGAAAGTTTTACCTGGTCTATATACAGGGTTATTGGAAAACACCAACAACCTCATAAGAGGTCATTGTACTCATTATTATGAACAACTTTTACTATAGGACCAAAACTGAAATCGCAAAAAAAAAATCTGCTGTTCTCTACATTTATGTTCGTTTAACTCGTCAAAGTGCGGGCAGGCGATACGATGCGACGGGGAACAATAAATTTCACGCAGACGAAGTTGCGGGCAGAGGCTAGTTTTAAGTAAAGCAATCTACCGAAATTGCTACTTATTAGTTAAAGTGGAAGTCCCTGTATCTTGAATCAACAGCTGCGCAGACGAAAATTCGTATTTTGACGAAATTGCTTCTTGAAGAACGAATTCAAGTTATATTTACTTATATAGGTACTGGCATTAATTTTAGTCAAAGGTATGAAAGACCCATAAATTATAATAGTTTAAAAGTTGCCAGAAATTGGACCTAAATTGCCAGTCAAAAGTGAGGAGATATTGGATTTAAATGGCCCCTTGATTTTTGAAAGAATTTACCTACAATTTAATTTTCTTCCTATAACAACTTATATTATGTATAATATAACATAATCGGTTTATAATGTACCCACTGCTGGGACACAGGCCTCCTTTCTTTGAGACTGAGTGGGACGTAATCCACCACGCGGGCCCAATGCGCATTGGTGGATATTACATTATGTTTGAATTTTTAGTTCTAAGACATGCCGGTTTCCTCACGTTGTTTTCCTTCACCGTTTTGAGTAAAACCTGTAACTTCGAACCGTAAACCGTACTTAGGCATAAAGCTGTCGTTATAATCAATTACAAAAACTCACATGAGATTTAACGGAAGATCCTAAATCCGTCCCGGAAGACTTATCAAGGATTTGATATCTTTCTAAAAACCGGAGATAACTAAGAAGATTAGATTGAATCTAAAGCCAAAAGACACTGTTTAAATTTATTGGATGTTTTGGAGCGGAAATCACGTCCATCTTTATATAGGTTTAGAGAGATTTTATTTCTCATAAAAGCTTAAACAACTGTGGACATAAAATGAGTGCTTTTATTTATTTTTTTGAGGATGGGAAATCATCAAATGACCCCTGCCGCTCTGAGTGGAGCGGAAGGGAGTCTCAGACTCTTATTGACTAAAACCCACCCGTGTTCCTTCCTTAAAAGGTCACAAAATTAATTGTTTTATTCATTTGGTGATATCGTTCAAACCATTGAAATTTACTTACATGACATGTTGGTGGTTTCCTTTTTTTTGTTTTTTTTTTCAGTAAATACTAGGTACGTTCAATTACCTATTAAAAGTTACTGTTTTGTCTTTTACTATTTTAAAAACATTTCTTCCTACTGTATAAAGACAGTAAGTCATAATGAAATCGCTTTAATGTGCTGTAGTAAGAAATAATTTTTTCAGTGTGGGTTTTACTCTATAAACATGTCCTCACACTCCAAATGTAAGCACAGTCATGTGGTTAAAATGTAATTATCAGTTGGTATTAAAAAAAAAGAGAGCTGGTGTAATTATGAAGTACCTAAACAAAAAAGCAAATGAGCAGTGGTGGCCCAGTGGTATCGGCCGCAAATTACGAGTTGTAGGTCGCAGGTTCGAACTCAGGCAGGCGCATCACTTTGTGTAAATTATTTCATCATCACTGCTCTCAAAACGGTAAAGGAAAACATCGTGAAGAAACTAGCATGTCCTAGAATCAAAAATTCGAAGACATGTGACATCTACAGCCCGCACTGAGACTGGACAGCGTGATAGATTACGACCTACTTCCTCTCACAGAGAGGAGGCCTGTGACCCAGCAGTGAAAACATTACAGGCTGAAAATGCTATGTAAAAAAAACGTAATATTATTATTACTTACAGTACCCGGCGATAAATATTGCACATCGACCTTTGGAAAGAGACAATCGGCTAATTTCGGCTTCGTAGAGCGTCATCTCTGTCGCACGAAATACAAACAGTCCGGTATCTATTAGGAGCTGTTAAAACAATTATGATTTGCTTCTTTTGATAATTATTTTTATTCTTTGTATAAAATCGATAGGATCGACTAGGTCGATGTGCAATATTTATCGCCGGGTACTGTAGTTGTTTTATTGTAACAAGTAGTTTTAAATCAAATCTACATTCATGATGAATGTTTTGCAAATTTGTGAAGATTTTTTGAACTTTTTATTTTATTTAAATCCAAAATTCACAAGTTTTTCTTTTAAAAAAGCCCCTTCAAAGCCTGAGGTTCCTTAAGAAAACAATCAACCAAAATGAAACTCAGAATGACTTTCCTAAAACATCTTGATTTACCCTACGTCAGCAATTTAAACTAAGTAAAATGTGATGTAACACAAATGAAAAAGCGCTGTCCTTATAAATCAGCGGGCTCTTTGGAAAAAGCCACAAAAGGATATGAAAAATAAAAAGCCCATTTACACTCGTGCATAGGTTTTATTTGAACAGTCGGTCGCCCTACAAAGTATCAACGAGCACAATGACATGAAAATCCGCGTTATATATTGATGCGGGGAAAAACGTTGCGGATAAATGCGGTTTTAAGTTTGATGAGCTGTATGGAAGAGTTAGTAAATGGAGATCTAAGTAATGAAGCGTGGTAATTTTAGCGTAATCAGCGTCTGTTGCCCGCTGTTGGGACACAGGCCTCTTCTCTTCGAAAGGGAGTGGGCAGTAATCTACCACGCCGGCCCAGTTCTAGAACGTGCCGTATTCCTCACGATGTTTTCCGTCACCATTTTGAGAGCAATGGTAATGTTAGGAGAGTCCAATTGGTTAATTTGATTTACAAGTTTAGTCTCATTCTGTTAGCCTTGTACAACTTTAGCTGAAAAGTCGAGTTGAATACGAGGTCATTCTATTTCCAAGTCAAAAAATCAAAGTTTTTGTTTGTTAAACAGACTTATTTTCGTTGGATCCCACTTCTGAATCCCATTTTCTAGGTATTAACGATGGGTCCCATTTGCTATTTCCATTGAATCCCATTAGGTGTCAAAATAGGTGTTAGGTATATATGAAATAGTAGTAAATACGGTATCTAAATAGTCTGTAATAAAAAAATACGTGATACTTGCTAGGATCCCCCCTCTCCCCCCATGTGAGATTGGGTGCGAATTCGTTTGACGCCCTCCCTCCCCCTATTTAAACGCCTCACGTAATTATTAATAATGTTCAATTTCCAGCAACATTTACAGAAAATCCTGTCAGGTGCTTACTTGTTGCTTGTACTGTCACTTTAACCCAAAATCATCACAAAAACGCCACCTTACTTGGTTAAGATGATATCTACTATCAAGATCTAACATGAGCACAGAGAAAGGAAAGTCCCTTTATCTCATAAACACTGCAAGAAAATGTGTTGTTATTTTCACTCCCTGTCGTGTAAGGAACATCACAAGAATTATTTTCCCTAAATAATGAGATCAATTCTGATACGGAAGCGAAGTATATGAGGAAGCATATTAAGTCGCAGGCTCTCAAATAAATTCTATTCTCTTATAGCACATTTGAATTATGTGCGTATTCGTATTAAGAAGAAGAAATTCTTTGTTATTGAATTACTCGACTTGACGGTTTTCGTTATGTATTTTGCGAGTGAGTACAAGAGGCAAACTTTGTTTTTCGGGAAGCTTCTAACCGTGAGCTTTAAAAGTGAGTTTCAAAAGTTAAAATTCGGTTTCTTCTGACTTTAAAATAATTTTCACAGGCAGCGTGACTTTTAACAAGTTGACCAACTCTTTGAAGTTTAAAATAATCGTAAAAAATAACATTTCAATAATCTTATGACAGCTAATGTCTTGAAAGCTTCGCCTTATTTTGAGAAAATTAGTAACTAGCTAAAATTTTCTTTTTAATTTTTTTCTGTTAGGAATCTTCTCCGGCGCGCACACAACAACTTACCATAGTTTCATCACAATCAGTCGAGCTATTTTCGAGTTTTTGCGAGACTAATAAACGGCAGTTGATTTTTGTATATAAGATTATATATTTTAGGTATTATAATAAAGTGTGTTTTTTTTACCCGACTAGCGACCACCCACCTTTGCTTAGCACGGTTTTTAGGACTTGGCAAAACACGAAGATTTATTTACTTATATGTAAGTTTAATATGTATAAATATATTATACACATAAACCTCCCGGAATAAATTCTCTAAATGATAGTGATAACCGCATTCAATTAGCGTAGAACAACGCGGTTACATAGACAGACACGAAATGCGACTATTTTTTAACCAGCTACGCCCCCCGGTTTCACCCGCATAAATTTTGGTCCCGTGCGAATGTCGGGATAAAAAATTACCTATTTGTTAATCCTGGTTATAAACTATACCGGGTGTTTTTGACAGCCCTCCACAAAAACACAGGATTGATTCAGCTCCTTATTCTGAATCATATCCCACTGGAAATTTTCTCAGGAAAAAAAAATTATGCCGTTTTTTCTGCTGATATTCCTTTATTTCAATGTAAAATTACATTCTCTGTATGCAACACTCCATTTATGTAAATAAAACAGCTGAATTCAAAAAAACAGCAATGGATGTTGTGCCGGGGAGCGCGCGGGGGGCGGGGGCAGCCTCGCTCAAGCTCGCTGCGCTGCCGTCCGCTACGTGCGTTTTGCCACGGTAACGATACATTGCGTGCACGGTAATAAAACAAATCTAGTTTTTTGGATTCCCTTAATGTTCCTGAAAGAATTTCATGTACCGGTTATCTTAATATGATGTACTGAAGCCACCCTATCAGTTTGCGGAGGGCTGTCAATAACACCCTGTATGTGTGCTAAATTTCATCCAAATCCGTTCAGTAGTTTTTTCGTGAAGAAGTAAGAAACAAACACACTCACAAACTTTCGCCTTTATAATATTAGTGTGATTTTATTTTTATTAGGGAAAATAAAAAGTACCTAGCATGTTCAAAATAAACGGAAATAACTTCTCAAATGTACTACACACTACATTTATAATATGTATAAAAGAAAACTTATCTACAGGTGAATACTAAAACCATGCTGGGTACCAACAAGTCTGAATTTTACGAGTTATTCAATGGCAAAATCCCCGGATTCTCTGTTTACTAGCGTTTCATGGGTAAAAAGCTTTGTTTATTGATAAAAGATAGATCTGCCAGCTTATGTTTATGCTGTTCTCTCGGGGGAGACCGAAGTGAAACAAAACGTCGATACGCATATCGACGCCTTAGAGTGAAAACCTCGTAAGTGTAAAGGAAGTAACTTTTCACGAGGAAGAAAGAACTGGGTGTTGTAAATTTTTTTTACGGCCTCTTTTATGTTTTTTTACAGACTTCAAAAAAGAAGGTTCTGTAGGTATTCTTATTAATTAATGTGGAAATTTAACCCGCATTTATATCTAGAACTGTTCGATACTATAAGATTGTCTGAAATGCATAAAATGCTACTTACATTCCGGAGGGTTTCACTCTAAGGCGACGATATTCAGATTCTATTGTTTAAAGAGTACGAGTTTAGTGGATTTATTCCTCGTTCGTCCTGAAGTTTTGTCCCACATTCCAAAAAATCCTGGGTCGTCCCAAACAATATGCTTCCTTCGTCCCAAAATATAATTTTAATTATTTTATTCCCGCTTCGTCCTATTTTATATTCCTTCCACGGCCCATATTTTTTTTGTATGTGGATTCAATGATCGCAAAGTTAAGTGATTACGATGATGGTTTCATGAAGAAAGTTTGATGGTCTGTACCACAACCTTAAATGTGACCACGCCTTTCAGAAACACGCTGTAGAACAATGCGTCAACTTTTTTAAAAGCTCTGACGTCATCCTTTCTGCAATGGTCCGGCGACCGTTCTCGCTGTGGCAAGGGTGGCTGGCGAACCGGAAATTATTACGTCATTAATTTCACACTCCCTGCTCGCAGGACAATCTGTATATTTTCAAACAATGCTAGGCTGGGCTATTTATGGTGTTATAAACCTCGCGAAGGATTTGTATTTTTCGGTGTACAATAGCAATGTCGAAATACCCCAGGCTTCATATTCTGGTTAAAATTGTGTATTGGACATAGTTTAGAGGAAAACTAGTATTAAAATAAACCAAAATAATGTTCCATACTTGTTGACCATACATATAATTATATATTATAGGTTTATTTTTATTTCTGCGACAATTCAATCAACTCAGTCTATCGCATTCCACTGCTCCCCTCTGTATCAAAACACCCTGTCCTCCGCCTTCGCATCCAGCCTGTCCCATCCAACTTTTTAAAAGGTCGTCGGTCCATGTAGCTAGGGTGTGTCCCACACATTCTTGCCGATACGCTGTCTCAGGCGACTTTTGCTCCACCGACAATCTGTCAAAGTCAAAGTCAAAGCATTTATTTCAAATAGGCACATAAAAGGCACTTTTGAACGTCAGAAATTACAACAAATAGAATTGATTCTAGTCGCCCATTCCAAAAGGTAGTTTTCGTATGGAGAAGAACGGGCAAGAAACTCCACCGTTACTCTTTTAAAATATTTTACAAATTTTTGCATACATTAATTATAACTGTCAATCCATCAGTCCGGGACAATTAATCCATACTTATATTATAAATTCGAAAGTAACTCTGTCTGTCTGTCTGTCTGTATGTTACCTTTTCTCGCCTAAACCACTAAACGGATTTTGATAAAAATTGGAAGAGAGATAGATTGCATCCCCGGGAAGGACATAGGATAGATTTTATCCCGATATTCCCACGGGATCTACACTTATGCGGGTGAAACCGCTGGGCGCAGCTAATAAAATATAATAGCCATGCGAATTGATTATTAAGGCTACGTACGCACTGACAGATGGCTTGCTTAGCGCCTAGAGCTTAGCGAGTTAACATGCGAGTAGCGAAGTGAAACGAATGCTCTAGAACAGGGGTGGCCAACCGGTCGATCGCGATCGACTGGTCGATCGCGACTATTAGTTCAGTCGATCGTGGCAAGGAAAAAAATATGAATGCGTAGAACAGACTGCGCAACATACCTAATCACTAACTGCTGCACGTATCATCTTGTATCATTTTTCAATCGCCGTTCTGTTACGTTATTTATCCTCTCTTCTATGCAGTTTAGCTCTCTTTTGTTTTCGGTGCGCGATAACAATAAGCGGGAAGCGTATGGGACGCGGGAGTGGGGCGCGGGCGGTTGTCAATCCGTCAGTCAGTTGATGACAGACTAGCGGAGTTACGACGAGTAGTTACGAGTTATATTTTCCTTCTTAATAAAATAAAAAATACTACATAATTGTGTACTGAACTATGCTGTTTCATTTAAGATTTCAAGAACTATGTAATAAATAGGTCGATCGCCCAGGGTGTCGTCAGTGAACAGTAGATCTTGGGTCTAACCAAGTTGGCCACCCCTGCTCTAGAACTTTCGCAACCGCCCGTACTGCACGCTTGGCGCCTTCGCTAGTCGCCTAGCGTGCATCGAACGATGCTAGGTCACTAGGCTTTAGGCGCTAAGCAAGCCACCAGACGGGGTTCTAAGTCATTATGACCACTTAACGATTCCTTACTTCGAAACGTTGAGCTATTCCCGTCAATCATGCGTTTGTTTCGCGCGGTTTCGTTCATTGTGTCACAGAGAATAAGGGCCCCAGTGCGAACGTGGCCTTATAGAAATTCTACGTAGCAACAGATAAAATATTATGCTCACGTCAATTTATATTTAGGCCAATCACTGAAATGAATGCCGTGTTCCAAATATGCGGTTTTTTCCATACGTGCGCGGCATACATTATTACCTCTAGACCCTGGAATATCATTATATTCCAGGGTCTAGAGGTAATAATGTATCCTTCAGAGGGCTTCATTAGAGAACCCAAGCAGTATCGGTTTAATGGTGAAACGGAGATATATTTGTGGAATTAATTAAGCTTCGCGAATGTAAAACATTTAATTATTTACAGCGTGAAAATTAAATTTATAAGCGGTTTATGGGGAATGTCTGAATTATTTCAATGAATGGTTTAGATAAGTGTTGGGATACAATTGAATTGTTTAGGGATGTTCGCTTACCTGCGGTTGGCGCAAATTGGTTTGGGATAATAACGGTTTGACCGGATGAATTATCAGAATTAACATTTCCCGCAATTCATATCTCCAGTCATTCATCTCTCCTGGCAAACCTAGCTTTTACTTTACATGTATGTAAACATAATATTCCCTATAGTACACACATATTTCGTCATTTATGTTGTAGTCCCATATTATAGGGACGAGCCTATTGTCATCTTCCTGGCACACATCCAGACTCCCAAACCGGAGCGAGAGGGAGTGAGAGGCAGTCACCTCCTTCTGCGAAGCAGTCATGCTTGCGAAGGAGGTGGCGGGATGGCTCCGGAAGAGAGCCTCCCGTCCCAGGCGCCGCGGGAGACGTTCCTGTCATCGGGAGCCACGCGACGTCTCCCGGCCACCATAGGCACGGGCCTGCGGGCGGAGAGTAATGGGTAGCTCACCGTCCGATCAGGACCAGGCCCGTGCCGGAAGGCGCGTACGTGTTCCACGCACGCCTCAAAGAGATGTCAGCATCAATTGAAGGGGCCCGTTACGGCCGAAGCCTGCCGGGTCAGCGGGATTGTCCGAAACGGTTACCACTGGCCCGGAACTTATAGGGCTAAGGAAGGAACACGCGTGGGTTTTAGTCAGTAAGAGTTTGACACTCCCTTCCGCTCCACCCAGAGCGGGAGGGGTCATTTGATGATTTCCCATCCAGAAAAAAAAGGCTGCAACAGAGATATTCTTGATGGAAAAATATGTATATGTATCTTAATATTATAGTAAATAATTATCAGTCAGGAGGACGGCTGCTCCAGGTCACATCCATACTCGAGTATCATAAATTACACATATTCTGTTGTTCTCTGAGTGAGTTCACAAAGAATGCATTGTTTGTAATAAGTTACAAAAATTAATTAAAATAAGGAGTTAGTAATAAGTTAGGATAAGAGTTTAGATAAATGTACACTATCGCAATAGGTTTCCCTGTAAGGATAGATGTAAGTTGAGAAATAAATAAATAAATAAATGTTGTCGACGGCGAAGTGCCAATAACACGTAACTGACAAAGTCAATAATTTACACAAACTGAAAAAAAAAACGTTCAAAAATGGACACGTAGTTTTAGTTGGGAGGTACATATTTCCACATTTTAATTCAATGCTGTTGCAGCTAAAAATACACTTAGGATATTTCACTAAAACATGCGAATAACACGAAAAAAAGTGGTCAAAACGATAAAAAAGTGAATTTCTCGAAAAATGTCAGTTAAGAGGTATTGGCACTTCGCTGTCGTTGTGTGCCTTTTACTAAGTGTACATACATACATACATAAACTTATGCTTTCTGCCCATGGGAGTAGATAGAAACTATAGACCGCCTGCCACCTGATACGACCCTAAAATACTCTGTTTTCTTCGTTTACATTGATACATTCAAGTATGTGCTGAATACAAGGGTTTCCTTTCTTTCTTTGTGCGGCTGCTTTAATGTAACCTGATAAAATTTATGGAGTGAATGTTTATTGTGATGACTTGCAATAGTGTCTTACCAGTAAATGACTATGACTAGTATCTATTCCAAAATTTGAACCCAAAGTCCAAAGAATTGTCCAAGTCCAACATAAAATAAATTTACTTACCGCAGACTGACATGCTTGTAAAATTATTGCAATACTACATCGCTCGCCCGCGCTATTACTTCGTTTTCTGATTATTTTTTTATTTTTGCCCGGCTCCTAAGGGTCGTAGCGTGATGTTGAGTACTACAAAACCTTCCTCAGGAATTGGGCTATCAAATGCAAAAATATTTTTTCAAATCCGACTGATAGTTCCAGAGATTAGTTCGTTCAAACAAGTTTGTTTAATCAAGTTTGTTTGTTTAATTTGTTTCGACTCAGGGTTCGATGAATTATAAAATCTGACTCCAACTTTAAATGCGTTTAATAAATTTTTCTGTACAAGAGATGGTTTTACAAGCTAATGACATGACAGATGATTACGAACGAATGAATGAATGAATATAAAAGAACGTATGGACGAATGAATGGTCGCGGTGTGTGTTCGCTATGCTTGTCGCTTCAAGACATCTCAATTAGTGCGGTGCACGAACATCCTCCGGGGCCTTGGAAGCTCCTGACTCCAATGAAGCATCCTCTGTAGCATCCAGCAGGGGACATAGGTACTTCACACCTCTTCGGTAAGTGCCAGTAGTTGTCTTGATTTCGGCAACTCGAGCGACTCCGTCCTTTCCTGGAAACAGAGACTGAATGCGACCTAATTTCCAAGACATGGGTGGAGCATTTTCTTCTTTCAACAATACCAAATCGCCAGCTTGTAGCGGTCGAGTGGGAACTCTCCACTTCTGCCTCTGTTGCAGCTCAGCTAAGTACTCTAGCTGCCAGCGTTTCCAAAAACCTTGGCGCAGCTGTTCCAGTCGCTGAAAGCGGTCCAATCTGTTGAAATTTAAGTTGTCCAGATTAGGGGACGGCATCGAGGTTAGCGGTCGTCCGATCAGGAAGTGACCCGGAGATAAGGACTGAGGATCATCAGGACAGGAGGATAAGGGATATAAAGGACGGCTGTTGAGGATAGCCTCGATTTGGCTGAACAAAGTGGCTAACTCCTCAAATGTCAAATGTGCATTACCTAAAACCCTTTTCAAGTGAAACTTGGCAGATTTCACGCCAGCCTCCCATAAGCCTCCGAAATGGGGCTCATACGCTGGTTGAAATTTAAACTTGATACCCTCACCCGAAGCAAAGCCTGCAATATCATCAGCATGCCTCGAGATCAAGTCCTTAAGTTCCTTGTCCGCAGCGACGAAATTGCGGCCATTGTCGCAGAATATTTCTGTAGGTTTTCCTCTGCGAGCGATAAAGCGTCTCAACGAAAGTATAAAAGCATCTTTCGAAAGCTCACTCACAGCTTCGAGATGTAAGCATTTAAGTCGTAGACAGACAAAAATGCAAAGATAACATTTTGTAATTTTACATCCTCTCCCCTTCCTATCTGTTATCAAAAACGGGCCAGCGAAGTCGACACCAGCACTAGCAAATGGGAAGTCGGGATTCACACGCTGTTCAGGTAAGGAACCCATCATGGGAGTTAACGTTTTCCCGCTAGCCTTCCTACAAACAATGCACTGCCTCGCAGTGGTCCGCGCGAGATCTCTGCCAGCAAGGGGCCAGACGAATTCACGAATGGATGCAAGAAGTAGCTGTGGACCAGCATGGAGAAGACGTAAATGCTCATGCTGAAACAATAATTTCACAAGTTTATGCTTAGCATGCAACAACATTGGATGACGCTTCTCAAATGAGTAAGAAGAATATTTTAGACGGCCTCCAACTCTCATAATATTTTTACTATCTAAGAAAGGACTTAAAGCTAACAATGGATTTTTAGGACTTAGTGTCCTTTGAGAACGAAGCATTTTCAATTCTGAACTATAAAGTTCCTCTTGAACAAGACGCACTAGCCCTTCTAACGAAGCTTTAAGTTCATCAGGCTGTAAAACACCCGTAATTTTATTATTAAATTGTCTGCAATTATTTATGAATCGAAGTACATAAGCAAAAGAACGTTGTAATCTAGAAAACTTAGAATATTTATCGAAGACAATTAATTTATTTGTTTCATTATCATTATTTGTACATACATTTGATTTTATCTCAGGTAAGTCACTAATATTGTTTATTATTTTATTATTTGCAGGCCAAAACGTATCCGACATAAGTAAATACGAAGGACCGTTCCACCATAAGCCTAAGTTTTTATTTTTATTTGCATCTACTCCCCTTGATGCCAAGTCTGCCGGGTTGAGCGTGGTAGGCACATGACGCCATTCCGAGCCTTCGGTAAGCTCTAAGATACTGCAAACTCTGTTAGCAACAAAGGTTTTTAACTTATCGTACCTGGCCCCTAACCATGCTAGCGCGATGGATGAGTCAGTCCAAAATGTCTTTCGAGAGATAACACATCGCAGTGCGCGACATGCGGCCGCGGCGAGCTGAGCTCCCAGCAAGCACGCACACAACTCAAGCCTGGGCACCGTAGTCGGTTTCACCGACGCAACACGAGCCTTAGCACACAACAATCGCACTGTGACGTCACCTGGACTATTTGTTGATCTCAAGTAAACACAAGCGGCATAGGCGGTCGTAGACGCATCACAAAAACAATGCATTTCTATCAAAACCGGATTGTTACACAACACATGACGGGGAATGAATAGATTGCGAATATTAGACATATTATTTATGAAAGATTGCCATGATTTAAGTATGTCGTTAGGCACTGGTTCATCCCAGTTTATTTTTTGCACCCATAACTGTTGAATTAATATTTTAGGTTTGATAGTAAACAAACTTAATAGACCGAGAGGATCGAAAACTTTACATGAATCAGACAATATGGATCTTTTAGTAGGCTTGTCACTTCTATTTTCATAATTCGAAGGAAAATGAATGTAATCCTCATTAGGATTCCACCCCACTCCTAACGTGTGTGATGATGAGCTGATTATCAGATTGCGTTGTACATTTTGGGATTCTGAAATTAAGAAGCGTGAATTCGACCTATATTTACGCAATGTAAAACAACCAGCTGACAAAGCATTTTCTATTGCGTCCCTAATTTTAATCAATTCAGCTTCACTATCGCAACCTGTCAACAAATCATCCACAAGAAAGTCGTTTTGTATTATGGCCCTTATTTCAGGGTCACTACATTCCTCGCCTAATTGCCATAAACAACGAGTACTTAAAAAACTTGAACTAGTGTATCCATACGTAACCGTGTTCAATCTAAGTGATTTTAACGGCTCAGTGTCACAATTACGCCATAAAATTATTTGCAAATCACGATGATCTTCGTCAATTAGTACCTGCCTGTACATTTTTTCTATATCGCCTGATAAAACATAGGCGTATTGGCGAAATCTAAGCAAAATATTTAACAATGAATCTTGTACATTTGGACCGGTTAACTGCAGATCATTAATGGAATATCCTGACGTTGTAGGTGCACTACCATTGAATACCACACGTAATTTTGTCGACTCGCTAGTCGGTTTCAACACTGCATGATGCGGAATAAAGTAAGACTGTTGTGGAATTAAAACACTAGATTCCGATAAATGCCCTAGGTCAGAATATTCCTGAATAAATTTTGAATACATGTCCTTCAGTTCCGGATTTTTATTAAAACGTTTTTCTAACGCGATAAATTGCCTTTTAGCCATTATGTATGAATTGCCTAGACAGTTGGGTTCCGTATGAAGGGGCAACTTAACTATGAACCTACCTTCATTATTTCTGGTGGTATTGGTAACAAAATGATTCTCGCAAGCTATCTCCTCCTCAGTCTCGAAATTGTTTGAGTGAGGAATTTGTTCCAACTCCCAGAACTTGGTTAACCTTTTGTCTAATAATTCATTTGACACACAATTATCTGTACTATCAATGGCAACATGATTACAATTAATAGATTTGTTTCGCGACTTACTAATATCTCGAACATACAGTGGGCCTGCCAAAATCCAACCTAACTTCGACCTACGCATGATAGGTTGGTTGGGACCAAGAGATATTTGTTCGCCCTCTATAACCGACCAAAACAAATCGACGCCTATCAACATATCAACCTTAGCACATTGGTTGAATGTGGGATCGGCTAATTTAATATTAGAAGGTAAGTTGATTTGCGAAATATCAAATGTTTTCTTAGGTAAATTACCTGTTAACTGAGGCAATACCAAACATGACACATCTACTTTAAAATCATTGTGTTTTGATTTAATTTGCACTACACATCTCTGTAGTGATTGAGAAGTGGATATGTTTCCTATTCCTACAATATCGACCTGGATTGGCTGAGGAGTCAACTGAAGTTTATGTCTCAAACTATCAGTGATTAAAGAAGACTGACTCCCGCTGTCTAGCAGAGCTCGAATTGTTGAATATTGATTCGTCACTGGATTAAAAACATCAACCAGAGCTGTTGACAGCAACACGCTATGGTCGGCTTTGACCGACATGCTAACTACGTCATCAGTAGCAACACTTGAAACTTGCTCGGCTGGAGATTCAGTCGAGGATGCGGACGTGTGAACGTTTGATGTACTCGCAGGCTCAGACGCTTCCCTATGCAACAAGGTGTTGTGTCTTCTATTACAAGTAGAACATGGACCTAACCTGCATTGACGTGATGAGTGTCCCTTGCGCAAGCAATTTAAGCACAGCTTCAATCTCATCACCTCCGAGGCTCGATCTGCTGGTGACTTGGCCAAAAAAGACGCACAATCGTACAAACGATGACTACCCTTGCACAGGATGCACGCGTCAGAGGACGCATCAGCATCGGCTGAAATGGCAAAAGATTTAGTGTGAGACTTAGTACCTTTATGAGAAGGAGAAGAATTTGTTTCACCCCTCAAATTAGATTTATTACTTTGAACAGCCTCTAAAATATTAGCTCGATTCTTGAGAAATTGAAAGAATTCCTGTAATGTAGGAGAATTTTCTATTGTGTTTGTATATTCCTCCCACTTGAACATAGTGCTGCTATCAAGCTTCGCCGAGGCCAAATGGACAACTAGACTGCCCCACCACTCTGTAGGCTCACCCAGAGTCTTCAAAGCACGTAAGCCTTTAGAGACATGGTCTATCAGAAATCGCAGAGACTTGGCAGAATCTCGAGAGGTAGGTGGAAAATTACAAAATGAATTAAAATGATTTCTTTTCAACTGTTTAACATTGTTGTATCTCTCGCAGAGGAGGTTCCAGGCATCTTCGTAATTTGCAGAACAAACAGACAAGTTACTGATTACATTGCAAGCCTCTCCCTCAAGGTAAGAGTTCAAGTAATGAAACTTGTGTATAGGTTCAATTATGTCATTGCTGTGAATTAAGGAAACAAATGTATCGCGGAATTCCATCCATTTAAAGAAATTACCATCGAACTTAGCTATTTTAATCAAAGGTAATTTGAAACCCATAGGTTTTTTACTGCAGCATTTAGAAGAATGAGAAGAATCGGGACTTGTATTAGGGTTCGGAAGATTAGCATCTATAAATAGTTTAGCCTTTGCAATCAGCGAACTAAAATCACCTTCTATGGCATCTCTAATGTCAAGTTCATTTTCTAGCTCAGAGGAGTTTAATAATTCTATGTCTGATTGCAGATCTTCGAAATAAATAAACAATTCACGAAACCTTTCGTATCTATTTACTAAAGTTTGCACTTCAGCATCGGTAGGGTTTTCTAATGAAGTCAATTCTTTCAAAAAGTTATTGAACTTAGTTACGCGACCTTTGACTGAACTACGCTTTGTAATCAAATCTTTTAAATCTTTATTTGAATAACTAGCAGTAGGAACTTGAAGTTTAACACCTTCTACAGGTGATCTAGAACGCGTATCACCTGTACTTGTATGCGACATAGTTAAAATTCAGCAATACACAATTGAACGCACAAAGATAATGAAATAATAATAATACTTAATCGCAATCCAGCGTATGCGTCGATGATTCAAAGTCACAATCACAGGTAACGGGACAAATCAGCTGATGGATCGGCTGGCGTCTGGCGGTAGATAACGCGCCGAGTAAAACAATGGGCGTCGAGCGTCAGCTGGTCCGTTTTTCAAGGACACACTTCACTCACACACAGAATGCACTGGAATGTGTAATTACATAAGCATTAATTACTTGTAAGAAACAATTATAACGGTTTAGATCTTGAGAAATATTATTATATGCGATTAAGCTTTGAATTGGCAATATGCGCATGCGCACGTGGCTGTGAAATCAATGAGCTGCACGGCTTGCGACTTATAAATGATTTTTAGGTATGTTTTAACGATGAATAAGCTATTTAGCTTGACATTCGTATAAAAGTTGAATAATGCAGAAAATCAGCACAATAATTATCAAGCAAATAGTGGGTAGGATATATAGGAAAATAACAGAGGAAATAAAGGATGGATCACTTCCCTGGCTGGCTTCCCTGGCTGCGGCGCTCCTAATTCACAATATAGCTGACCGGCTGGGTTACAAGCTGCCTCTGGAATGATCTCCTGGCGATTAGTTTTAGCTCCAATCGTATTTCCTTGGCACTATTAGATAGACTGTCCACAATATCGAGATTATCCAGCGGTTTCTCGTCAGCTTATAGAAACCAAACTCCTTTTAAATTTGATTCTTTAACGATGTTCAAATTGAAGATGAAATTCAACGGCTAGGCAACGTATTTCCAATCAGTGTGCGTCGAGTACAAAGTCCGCTTTCGGTAATGACGATGCAATTTGAAATATGCCGATAGCTGCGCAGAATCTTCTTTCTTTTGGCTTAATCACGTCGTGGTCACCATGTTTCGACTCAGGGTTCGATGAATTATAAAATCTGACTCCAACTTTAAATGCGTTTAATAAATTTTTCTGTACAAGAGATGGTTTTACAAGCTAATGACATGACAGATGATTACGAACGAATGAATGAATGAATATAAAAGAACGTATGGACGAATGAATGGTCGCGGTGTGTGTTCGCTATGCTTGTCGCTTCAAGACATCTCAATTAGTGCGGTGCACGAACAAATTAATCTGAAGAGTTCGTTTGTTCTGAAGAGTTCTTCAGAACAAACGAACTCTTCAGATTAATTTATTAATATAGATAAATATCCTTATTGCAAATTCTGAGTCATAAACTAATTAAAGCCAAGTCAAATACCTCTTAGGTAACCTAGATTCCGTAACCAGACCATGTCAGCTAATCTAATGTAGGCACAGACGCCAGCACATCGAGCTACTACAATCTATCAAGTTTCTTTAATAGATTTTCAACTTTATCGCTAAAGCATTAGGTTCAAAGTTGATTGGGAAAATTTGACAGTTTCGGGTAGCTTGATGTGTTGGCGTCTGTACATAGGTACTAAGACACGTGGCTGTAGTTATGTTTGATTGACATCACGTAGTGTGGCTATGAGTTTGAATTGGTTAACGTGGCTAGGAGATAAGGCTGTGTTTACAGAACAACAGCGCTTCTAGCGAGCAGTGTGAGCTTTTATGTGCAACGGATACGCTATGTACCAACGCGTCACGTTAGTCATGCAAACTGCCCTTTTTTTTTTTCAGCATGGTAAATCATCAAATGACCCCTCCCGCTCTGGGTGGAGCGAAAGGGAGTGTCAGCTTACTGACTACAATCCACCCGTGTTCTTTCCTTAGCCCTTTATGTTCCGGGCCAGCGGTAACCCTTTCGGACAATCCCGCTGGCCCGGCATGCAAACTGCCTTATGTTACGACTGTGTAGCTTATTGATTTCGTGAGCGCAATTGCGCCTGTCGAGTATGTGGACTTAGGCTCATACGTAGTGTTGAAAGGCCTCCCACAAGGTGGACCGATAATCTGCAGGCGTATTCTCGTAATTAAAAACGTCCAAAATCTAGTGGCAATCTCATCTTAGCGACAACCAATGCTAAAAACTTGTCAAAAATGTAGGGAAATTAAAGGTATTTTGTCAGATTGAGACTGACATCAGACTCGAACGTTGTAAATACGGAATACACTGGATGCAAGAAGCACAGAATCGGTTGAAGTGGCGATGCTTGGGGGAGGCCTATGTTCAGCAGTGGACGTTTTTCGGGTGAAATGGTGATGATGATGATGAGATTCATACATATAGTAAAACAGCAAATTACAGGCTTCGTCTTTTAGAATGTTACCTGATAACGGTATTAAATTTAGGAGCCGAGCAAAAAGAAAAAAAGTCAGAAAGAACGCTAAGCAAAAACGAAGTAATAGCGCGGGCAGGCGATGCGATGCGACGGGGTGGGTCGGGGAACAACAAATTTCACGCGGACGAAGTCGCGGGTAGAAGCTAGTGAATTTATAAAGGGCGTGCTTATTTCTCAGCAAACAAAGGCTCTGGAACCACTCTCGCGTAACTATGTCATATCCCGTAACTAAGCAAAAACGAAGTAATAGCGCGGGCAGGCGATGCGATGCGACGGGGTGGGTCGGGGAACAACAAATTTCACGCGGACAAAGTCGCGGGTAGAAGCTAGTGAATATATAAAGGGCGTGCTTATTTCTCAGCAAACAAAGGCTCTGGAACCACTCTCGCGTAACTATGGCATATCCCATAACATTATGTTTTTAGGTTCCTTACCTCAAAAGGAACAAACGAAACTTTTACTCCAAGACCCTTTTTCCCAGGAACGCGTGGGTATCAAGTTGAAATTAATATTAAATGCGTAGGTCTACGGTCCCTTGGAGCTATGAAATAATCAAACTTCAAATTCAATGTAATGAAAAAATACGGCCATTTATGCGACATATTATGTACTAGCTGCGCTCCGCGGTTTCACCCGCGTAAATGTTGATGCCGTGGGAATATCGGGATAAAAAGTAGCTTATATGTTAATCCAGGGTGTCAGCTACCTCCATTCAAAATTTTATCAAAATTGGTTTAGCCGTTTGAGCGTGAAGAAGTAACAAACATATAAACACACACACTCACAAACTTTCGCCTATATAATATTAGTGTGATTCTGATATTCGCAATTTAATCAAAACCTATACGAGCTTCCCGTTGACATAGAATCGTAAAATTTGACAAGTAGCAAGGTCTCACAGCACAAGTAAAGATTACAAACTTACGTTTGCAGTTGGAGAATTGACCGTGACGTACATATATCGATGTGTGGAAGAACATTTTCTCAACTACAAAGTTAAGTTTGTTCGTGGGATAATGTCATTCCAACTATGCAAACCTTGATGCGCGGTAGGCCCAGAAAGAGATGGTGGGTTGAGCTGGACTCCTTCTTAAAGGAGCCGCCCACGATCGCAGTGTACCGGGAAAACTTGAAAGAGAGAAGGGAGGCATTTGCGCTGCAGTGGGATGACACAGGCATAAAATAATAACAGAAACCATATGATAATAATAGGAATGGGATATGATAATAATAGGTATTGTGCGTGGTCCGACACGCACTTAGCTGGTTTTTTATTATTCCAGTAACGATAAATGGAAAAAAACGTACCGTACTTTACCACAGTATGTTCCAACTTGTATGAAGTCATTTTAAGAAATAGCTTCGGTTGGTTCCTGACTGTTTGTATTTATGCACCGTTTTATCCTTACTGTTATTTTCACCCGTTAGGTGCAAGGTGTTAGTGTTCTAGCAGTATCTACAACGCCACATGTGAACTACCTATGCGTCATACTGACGTCACGCAAAATCCTGCATCTCGCAAGCAGAGTTTACCGTGCAACTAGCATATATATATACAACGGCCCGACATTAATTTATTTATTCTTTCATTAAAACGGTTTACAACCAATTACAGAAACTAAAGACAGTTTACACATAGACATAAAACACTAGATATAAAATCAAGTAAAAAGTTAACAACACTTTCATACATCCCTCTCGCAGTACTTCTGACATGCCGACAAAATCTTCGTCCATTCGTCCGCAAACAGATCATTTGTAAGGTTTAGAGTTTAAGAGATCATTAAGTGCGGCCAGAGTACGTGGTACTGGGGGACTTAGCACCCGCTACGGTGCGACATGGAGGCACATCAAACAGCCTGTGCTTTCTGCCGCGGCAGTAGTTGTCTGGCACAAAGAAGCGAGCCAGCACAGCATGTAGACCAGGCGCGTCAATAGTGCCACAGAGCGTCTTACAGGCTATGGTGAGCTGGTCTTTTGCTTCCCTTACCTCTAACGAGTTATATCCGAGGCATCCCAGTGGAAATTTAGTCGGATAGAGGTAAGGGTAATAGCCGTGTTTACGCTTATAGAGAAACCCAAGGAACGCTTTTTGTACCTTTTCCATGAATCAACTTTGACATGAATCATCGGGCAGTTGCCCGCCAGACACAGCACCCGTCTGGTCGGAGGATCCTCCCTTTTCTATGGAGGTTGAGTGAACTTTACACTCTGTTCCTCATACCTCTATAGTGTTCTGGACATGTGCCAATTGGTTTCCATCTACCTACAAACTTTTTGCAATAATAGTTGCCTAGAGGGTCTTGACAATGTAACATTCTATCAGCGATAACGATGATGGAAAAGTCAAAAATGGATTGGAATGATATACAACATGTCCCAGAATTACCGCATATCACCAAACACCCCTAGTGCAATATTATGTTATAACCATAACACATAGAATGATTGTTTACTATTAGGTGTTAAAGATTGTTTATTTATTAAATTAGTTGTAATGATTGTGGGAGAAAATTGTGGTCACATTACAAATCTACGCACGAACACAGTCACACGTCAAGAGGTAAGTGTTTGTAGTCTCATCATCAACATCTACCTTGTCTTTTCTTAACTATGTTGGGGTCAGCTTCCAGTCTTAGCTAACACGATGCCCCTTGGAAAGACTGATTGTCAGACTGTCGGGCTCCTAAGTACCCGTAACGACTACCAAAGATCTACAAACGACGTCTTAAGTTCATCACTCATTATAACCGCACCGCTCCGACACAGCAAATAAGTTGTCATTCAAGTTAGAATTTTAAATCAACAGCATTAGAGTAAATTTTACGATGACACTACAGAATAGTAGTTATAATGAGTCATGGACCTTTAAAGTGCTTTTCAAGGCACGGAGGGGTCTCGAAATATAATGGATGGTCACCCATCTTCGGACCCACCTCGACAAGCGTAGCTTAACCTTCGATTGACACGTGCGGCAGTTATTATTTAGCCACGAAACCATAGGTATGCTTTTGTAGTGTGTCATAATTCCTGGTTAATCTGACCTATTCAATTTACGTAATCTCCTATCAAAATAACGTGTTATGATTGGGTCAACTAATCTTATACGTTGACACGAGGCTTGGTCACAGAGTTAATTGATCCGTGGGGATTAGAGACACCGAGGGCAGTCTAGTTACGAAGAAGACATTTGCTCAGCAGTTGGTTACTGAACATGTTCATATGGATGGCATAACAGAATTTGATCAATAGTTACCCAATATTATCACTAACTCACTTGTCCGTAAAGGTTCAATAGAAAACCAGCGTCAGACATCTGTCTGGTATTAATGCTGAAATGAACCTTGTTGGTGCAACCGCGAGGCACACACTATTGTAGTTAAAACATTAATTCCACTTTTTTATTTGTAATTTGTGTTTCACGAACTGTGTCCGAATAAACGTTATTCCTTCTTACTGTTACGAGCTTGGGGTTCGTGACAGTAAAAACTGCCATTTAATAACAAAAAAAATTACACTTTAATTAACACCACTAATAACAACTCACACTAAATTATGAAACACAATTTCACTACTGATCACTCTTAGTCGCACTTGAATATTGCTTCGATTTACTCGTTTGTATCGCTTATTCAAATCTATATGTGTCTCGCGGCCCACACCGGCATTATATAGTGCCACAGAGCTACTATATAAACATCTAGAATGTTCGAGTACATACCGGTCCTGACTGACCCGATGTCGATGGTTCTCAGAATTTCTAGGACCTTGACCCTACAAGTTCTGCTACCCGATGCTAGATGGCGCTAGTGGTAACTAATGTCACCATGTACACAGAGCTTCATTAATTGCTTACCCCTCCAAAAGACATGTGCGTTCAAATCCGTGATAGGCCCAAGTTGGTTTTTGTATTTTGCAAAAACATTTTATTTTAATTAATTTATTGTTTTAGTGAATAAATAAGTTTAAGATAGTATTTATTTTTTAAAATTCTGTTTTTATTATTGTTTTTTTCAATAAAACGTTAATACTTTTATTATTGCGAAAACGACAAGCAATAATAGGGTTAACATTTACGAACGTTTTATTCATCGTCTAAATAGACTAGAGGTTTCAAGACCGCTTGCCGTGCCTATGAGTGGAAGTTCAAATCATAGCCACGAAATGTGCTTTTTGTTCATTATAATTATTATTTTAATATATTTTTCTATTTTGTTTTAATAATTATTTATAAAGAATTAAAAAATAAAGAAAAATAAAATACCTTAATAATCATAATAATATTTATTATTGCTATTATTTAACAAAACTATGATCTTATTTAACAACAAAGATTTATTTTGATTTGATAATTTTATTTACAGTTATCATAATATACTATTTTGCCAACTGACACAATTGGGTTCCTAGACAAGTGGCATCCTATTAAGGTAAACGATAAAATAGTAAGCGGTAGAAATATTTTAGATTGACATAACCTAACGAAATGTCACGTGACCTGTCATGTCGTCTCAGCATACAAATTTGACATTTGACAGTCTGACAAGTGACATCGAAAGAGACAAGTTTTGAAGCGTTTGCAACTTGTCTAGGAACTAGAAGTTAGTTTGGCAGGATTACAATCATGAGCATAATAAGTGAATAAACATGTTATCAATAGATAATCAATTAACATCTCTTATTAGCTCATGATATCTACTTAGAATATTTTGCTATACAAAGTAAAATAGTGGAATCAAATGAGTTAAATGTCTTCGTTGTTTATTTTGTTGTCATACTTAATTAATATAACTGCTATTTCTGGGCAAATCGCAATCGTTCTCTTCGATGTTCTTCTGTTAGACATATTTTGCAGGTCGATAACTGTGAATGTTCGCTGCGTGTAGGTAAATGTCTTCGAACCGTGGACAGAGAGATATTCCATGCCGTTGCGAACTGTAACGAGTGGATGTAAACGGCGGTGTAGTGTGAACCTTAACAATATCCGGATGATGTTCAGATTGGTCCGTATAGATCCCAGTAGTTCTCCGACCCATGGTCATTGTCTTAGCATCGCCGGTTTCTTGAAATCTGCGCACCCATAAGCGCACCGTTTGTCTCTGTATAGAAAAAAATGGTTTTAAATAAGTTATTAAATACCACACACAAGATACCGCAAATAGCTCAACAAGAAAAAAATCGGAGAACACAATTAATATTATAATGAACTTACTGCTATGCCAAGCTGTCTCGCAATTCCTTTTATGCTCACATTTTGTTCACACAGAACAACTATTTTAGTTCTCATAAAATCATAAATCATTTTAAAAATTAATGAATAAATCGTAGTCGTTTACTCTTCGCCGTTTTAAGTGAACGTATACATCAAACGTTATAGTTATAACTTGAGGGTATGGATAAATTTTATAAAGACAACGTATGTAAGTAAAATTAATGGATACCCTCAAATTATAACATCTATCGATTAGACATCCCACCTAAAGATAAAATGACTCAGACCATAGTAGATAACAATTTCAACGCAATTCATATGGGCTCGCTGGCTAGTTCGTCAAACTGCCGGTATGAGTATGACGACGTTCGGTGATGCGATGGTTCGAATCTGAGTCGAAACAATGGGTTCTTTTTGAAGTATTCTTTAGATTATTTGTAAGGAATTTAATGTGTAACATTTTAAAACTTGAGGGGTTAGCACATACTGACGCTATCTGTACCAGGCATCAATTGTGGCGCGCAACATTACTATAATCAGGCCACCCATACTATAATGTATCACCCGAAGGGTTACCCAGAAGTCTATTACACCCACATTTCGCCAGTTATGGTTAAGTTTAAAAAAAACAGAGGGGCGAGCCTATAGCCATCAACTTTATGCGATTTATTTTATTCACAGTCACAATATGTACAGACGCCAGCACATCAAGCTACACGAAACTGTCAAATTTTCCCGATCAACTTTGAACCGTATGATTTAGCGATAAAGTTAAAAATCTATTAAAGAAATTTGACAGATTGTAGTAGCTTAATGTGCTGGCGTCTGTACCTATAATTTCAACATGGATGCTGTGACCAATATTTTGTAATAATAAGTAATTTGATTTAAGAGAGTGTCCGTGTAGTTTCTCGTCCTTTCTTCCCCATAGGAACGTAATAATCGTCCTCCAGACCGTATTTCGGAAATGGCGGCCAATCTCAACGGAGACTAGTCTTTGGCGCGGGATATAATAATTATTATAGTGCACAAGTGTGAGCGTAGACTCAGTGCACTCTCTTCCTTCAGTCTCATAGTTCGATGAGACGGCACACAATTCGACACGTCCGGAGAGAGATCAGGCGCAGGACCAACGGCTATAGAAACCTATTAAGCTTTAGAATCGGCAACCAGCGACATTTTTAACAGCAATCCCTTAACAATTCAAAAGTGCCTGTAAATGGTTTATCCATACACATTATAAATTAAAATCGCTTTTCGTATCTGTCTGTGTGATCGCGTTGTTCTTTTAAACTACGCAGCGGGTTTTCACCATCATTTAGAGAATTTACTCCGGAAGGTGTAAGGCTCCTTCAAACAGGCGCGACACGCGATAAAATCGCATGCGACACAAAGGCACCGCAAGTCGCGCAACAAGCGGGGCCTTTGTGTCGCGCGCGATTATATCGCGTGTCGCGCCTGTTTGTAGGAGCCTTTATGTGCGCAATACATTAATATAAAACTTACATAGAACAAAGAAATCTCGATGTCATGTCCTAAAAGTCGTTCGAAGCAGGGATGGGACGTTTGATATAAACGCTTTGAGTTTGAATGCTCTGCATTTGGATTCACGAAGTTACACTGGCATACTTCAACAAACAAACCTCACATGCACAAACAACCAATCAGTATACGCCAATAGCCAACAAAATATAAAGAAAAACACGAAACACAAATAAAATCTTTGACAAACAGACATACTATATAATAGCTAATCTGGCTGCAGTTCTAACGAGCTGCCAGTTAAGCCTGGTTGCCATGGCAACCGTTCTAATTGCGTATCGACCTATTGTGTGCGTAGCGTCAAAGGGTTTTGAGCACTGGAGTTAGAATTTTATTTATACTGACTGGGTAAAAAACTGTCCTGGCTGACTTTTTTTACCGTCTGGACAAAAACGGGGTATAAAAGGTGAACGGAACGCCTTTGGCATAGAAATTAGGTTTTTTTTAGAAAAAATTAGAAAAAGTCTCTTTTTTTTCATTCCATCCTTTGATTAAAGCCGGCCGACATCTCCAATCAAAGGAATGAATGACACTACGAATTCATTCATAATTTCTGCGCGAAGCGTGGGTGGGTGCCTGTAAGTTGAATTTTTGATTTATTCTGGTCTGATCCCCTGAACATTCATACAAAGAATACTGAACAACTCGAGTTGATACGGTGCCGATCCCTTTCCGGTTTGGTACGTGTGCTACGACCTTTAATCGTAAGTTTTCACGGCAAGAAAAACGTGAGTGTACAAAGGGCTTTCTTCTACGTAATTGGAGAAACGTGTTTTTCTGAAAGAGAAAAAATCGTCCCTAGCTAACCCACAGTAGGTGGTCGAAAATAGAGGTCTTTATCAGTCTATAGCAGTCACTGGGTAGTTCCTATCGTTTCTCGACCATCTTCATCTTTTACCAGTAACATTGCCCTCCGTTATTTACCGAGTACCTATTAAAACTGGTTATCATGAAATTGAAATATCTTCCGGTATTCGGGAAAAATGAGAATTATTTCAAAGTAATATTCTCGGAACCATGATTGCTGGGAAATATAAGTCTTCACTCGGCAAATTACCATCAAAATCCTTCAAGCAATGCTCTATGTATGAATTTAAAAAGGTTTCACTTCTATTTCTGATTTCCAATAATCAACAGCGTAGTTTCTGAGATGAAACATTTCTAGAATATATGAATGTGAAAACAGGGTAAAAAGGATGGTCAAAAATAAACCTTTGCGTCGTGTTTTGTGGGTCTGGCTTATACGTGTGGCTGATACCCGGGTAAATCTATTTGTATGCTAGACCAAAATATCTTCGTTGGTAGCATTTATCGATTACTGTGTTCCCATACTTACGTACGTAGATCAGCATAATAAATAAAACCTATCCTATGTGGAAATAAGTATTGAGCTGATGAGCACCTTACAATTTGAAAAATTACACGTAAAAGTTTTTATTATTATTATTCATCACGTTGGGAAAATCAGCCCTAATTCTTTTGTTTACACCAATCTGGGTGGATGGTTTCAACGTTTATCTGACGAAATGCGTATCTGTCATGTGCGTGTCTGCCGAACTGCGTGTCTGTCGAGTTCCGCTTCTGACAGGTTACGAGTCTATCCTGAGAGATGATGAAATGCATATTTGAATACTTGCGTTTCTGATGATATGCTAGTAATCCTGTTATTTTTGTCCAATTTACATATAGCATAATAATTATTAAAACATGACAAAAATTCGCCAGAAAAAAAAAATTAAGATAATATATTTTCTCTTACATTCATTCTTATTAATATTGAGGCGGCACGCTGGGTCAGCTAGTTTATCATAGAACATTGAAGCAGGGAAAAGACTAACGACTAAGGTTAAAACGAAATTGACGAACATTTGAGGACGGGCGCGAATAGACAGGTACGAACTTCCGTGGACGCGAACCCACGCCAATTGAAAGCAAGTATAGTCTCTCATTTTGTGTTATCTACGATCCTCGAAGTTTCTTTGAAGGTAACGTTAGAAGTGAAATTATCCGGAGAAGAACTGGAGTCACCAACGTAGCCTGAAGCGTAAACAAGCTGAAGTGGCGATGGGCTGGCCATGTTTGTCGAAAGCCCGATGGCCAGACCAATAGAGCAGACGAGTCCTGGAGTGGAGACCGCACATCGGCAAGCGTATTGTGGGACTCCGCCGAGCTAGATGGATCGATGACCTTTAAAAGGCGGATAGGACAGACTAGCTGCGGGAAGCGGAGGACAGGGTGTTGTAGTGCAGCCTGGGACTTATTTCCAACAGTGACTGCGAAAAGCTGAGCTGACTGATGGTTGACTATCCTTCTAGTTACGTAATATAAAACCCAAATCCCTCGTAATCTTTTAAACGGTTGAATGCCGTAATTACAGAAACAATTAAAAAGCCATTGTGTCTCGCGTAGATCTACGTTCCCGCATACGAAGGGTTTAAGAACAAAAGAGGCATGGACAATCACGTTCCTAATTTTCTGCCGTCGTCTTTACGCTACGATTCTACATAAAAGTGACAAGCTGGTAATTCCTTTGGCAAAGCCCGCCATTGAAAATATTAGCATACCGAAGGGTGCGTGGTAGAAGATTTTATAGATTTCTTTTACGATAAGGCGTGGCAAAAAATCTAGATGCTTAGATAACTGTGAATACCGAATTGGTAACCGCGTTTGCTTTTATGAGAGTGGATTGTTTTTCATTATTTTTAGTGCTATTTGTTATTTTTTCATTTTTTGCGCTCGCTTTTTTAAACTTTACTGCCTGTGTAACAGCTTTGACTTATTTTCTAAAAAATAATGCAAGAGAGAAGTCCGTAGTTGGCTTTGTCAATTTTTTTTTTTTACTTACAGATTTTGTATGTTTTCGAAAATATACATAATTTTATGGAACTAAATTGAATATTTTTGTATTTTAGTGCGTTATTTAGTTTTTTAAAGTTTCAACATGTTGACGTCATCAGAGTAATCAGAAGCATACATAGTTTGCTGTCATTTACACGCAAATAAAAGCTCAGAACCATTAATAATAATTAATTAGCCTTAGATAGGCCCAGATGGTTAAAAGACGAGTGGACTGTATAAAAGGTTTATTCGTGGGTATACAAAGTAGCAAACTAAGTTCCAAAATTATGGTGCGATCGCTGTCGTGGCGGACGATGCAGTGTCGTGCGGTCGGCGCGATGGTCTCGCGTTGTCCGGTCCCCGCGCCGCTCGTCGTCCATGTGTGTGTGATGTACGTGTTCACGTGTGTGTGTGAACAAGCCTCCCGTCCGATTTCGATCACTGTGGCCAATCTCAACGGAGATTAGCCAGCTGGATGTGTATTTATGAATAATGGTGCAGCCTGTTACATGGGCGAGTTAACAACAGCAAAGCTTCTTTCAATTGAATGCAATTGAAATAAGACTACATTATCTAGTGCTCGTATACAGCAAGTTTTGATTAAAGATGTATTTCCAAAATCAAAGAAACCAAAGCTGGTTCCCAGAGACAGTTTTATTACAATTTCAGAAAGACTTACACCGGGAGGCAAATAAAAAAATCTTTGAAGTGGATTTAACTCGCAAAATGGACTCTAGCGCGGTAGTCTAAGATTTATTTTGCTTAAATAGGTACTTTGCAAGAGTGGGTCTTCGCGTGACTTTTTGTCTGGACTTAGGCAATAACTAATAACTTCCGAACTACAAAAGGCACTCTGATTTAAGTGCGTAGTTTCTTAGTGTATTTTTTTAGCTTAGGTACTAAGAAAAATATTAATACTATATTCGAAAAGTGTTAAAGTGTTCTCTTTTAAGTACAGATGATGTAATCAGTATTTTTTTAAGGAAAAACAAACAGTAGCACAATAAGAAACAGTCATAAAATCTTAAATATAACATTTAAAACAATTATGCTAACCACTATGTTCTCCAAAGATTACAATTTAAATTACTTAAAACGAGCTAGTAACACAGATACGTCCATACTAATATTAAAAATACGACAGTAACTCTGTCTATCTGTCTGTCTGTATATTACATTTTCACGCCTAAACCACTGAATGGATTTCGATAAAATTTGGCAGAGAGATAGATTGCATCCCGGGGAAGGACATACGATAGTTTTTATCGACATAACTCGCGGGCGAAGCCGCGGGGGGAAGCTAGTTACTTATATAACAGTTTTTGTCCTAGAACTCATACCTATCTGGACTTTAAAATTTGTGCGTCAGTATTCGAATTATGTTCCGTACATTGCAGTCTTAGAGTTCGTGGTTACTAATAATAGCCGCACGGGTCGAGCGATAAGGTTAAGCTACGCTTGCTGCGGT
Organism: Luperina nickerlii; assembly: GCA_963855955.1. Classification (NCBI taxonomy): domain Eukaryota; kingdom Metazoa; phylum Arthropoda; class Insecta; order Lepidoptera; family Noctuidae; genus Luperina; species Luperina nickerlii. The sequence continues at coordinate 13,119,761 of OY979681.1, read as the reverse complement.
CGGTCCGTGAATGGTGACCATCTATACATACCGAGACCCCCCCATGCCTCGGAAAGCACGTTAAGTTGTTGGTCCCGGCTGTCATTCTTGGATCTTTAACAGTCGCTACGGGTCGTCAGAAGCCTGACAGCCAGTCTTACCAAGGGGTATCGTATTACCCAGTAACTAGGTTGTGGTGGTCAGATAGGCAGTGTAAAATACTGGTACCGTAAACCGGGGTTATTTTGATCAATTTTGAACTTTAACTCTCGTTAACTTTTGAATCTGTGGTTCTAAAAATTATTTAAAAAACCTAGTAATCGGTTTTTATAGTTCTCTCTATAAAAGTAAAAAAATAAATAAAAAAATTAATAGTTTTTCAGAAAAAAAATAAAAACAGCGTGATCAAAGTCAAAATGATTTTGGGGTTACATTGAAACCCTTCTTTTTTAATATGGACTCTGAAAGTAATCCCTATAACTATTAAAAAATAAAAAATAAAAAAAGAATCGGTCAGCAGGAAAAAAGTTATTGCCGTTTTTATTCCCTGGGGTAACATTGATCAAATAAAACACTCAAAATGGAACAGTCTACACGTTTTAATTAAGTAATACAGTTATTTGACAAATAATCAACATTAAAATTCTCAAAAAGCAAAGTCTTATACAGATATACGAATGTATTTTATACGTTCTTTTCAAGCTTATGGCTACCTACCTTATTCATTAATTATACTGGGTGTAATTTTAATCACCGTTACCCTCTTAAGGGGTCATTGTACTCATCATTATGAACAACTTTTACTACGGGACCAAACCTGAAATCGCGAAAAAAATATCAGCTGTTCCCTACATTTTGACGAGTTATGCGAACATAAACGTAGGGAACAACTGAATTTTTTTTCACGATTTTAGGTTTGGCCCCATAGTAAAAGTTGTTGTTGTTGTTGTTGTAGTTGTTGTTGTTGTAGTTGTTGTTGTTGTTCTCTATTCTTCTTTTCTATTTTTATCTATTTTTTTTTCTTTCTTTATAAATAGTTCCATACGGTATATTATACTGCTCTGATGCACCTCTGATGGATAACTTCCCGTCGACTACTTGACTTAGAGCCTCGTTAACCGTCGCTTCAGAGTAATTTCTGTTACTCTGTATTCACGGGTACCCAGTTTCTTTTTATATATTCGCGGCATTGTCCTGGTAAACAAATAAAGTAAAAAAAAAATAACAAAAGACATAATTCCAATTCTTGTATTAATAACTGGGGTAACTTTGATCATTTGATCAATCTCACACCATGTGCCCTATCAATGACACCCCACAAGAATTTAACCGACGCCATGACGAAAATTTTGAGGTTAGAACAACAAATATTTTTTATTTGGATTCCTAAATATAGGCTACTAAACTAAAATTAACAAAAAAGATTGTGATACATATACGTATTAAGCTGCATACGAAGTTTTACAACACATTTTTTCTAGTAAAAACTGGTATTAACAGAAAACTTACCTTTTTTTATATAAAATAACGTGAGATCAGCAGCGCACCCGCAAAAATGATTGTGACAGTTCTTCAGTGTGGTCATCCGAAAAAAAAAAGCAACCAAAAATAGTTCCGATTTACGCAATTTGCATTTTTATGTGAATAGGAAGTTTCGATCAAAGTAACCCCGTTATTCAAAGTAACCCCGGTTTACGGTATTCTAGTTGCATCCGTTCAGACTGGAAGCCGACCCCAACATAGTTGGGTAATGGCTAGGCATATGATGATGACGAAATTATTTCAACAATCACGACTACTGGTCGCAGCATCTACTGATGCTGCATAGATAAGGCGTCTGATAATGATATCAATGAAATTCCCAGCACAATATAAAATTATTTATTTTGTTTAAGAAGTAAATATCAAAACTTATAAAACTTGCATTCCGAGTTTTCTTCCTGACATAACATTTAGCATAAATTCGCCAATTATGAAAATACTCCCAATATCCAGTACAAATATTGAACATAAAATGAAACAAAAATGTCTCGGTAATCATTTGTAGTTTCCCCAGAATTTCACCCCATCCGCTATTCACCCGAATTTAAGCGGGATTTTGGGAACGTGTCTTCTCTTTGTACCGAGCGAGAAATGGACCATTTTGAATAGAAAATATGAGACTATATTCTGAAACGGGCGTTAATGATTTCCAATGAAACTGTTCAATAGTATACACACAATACTGGAGATATTTTGTTGTCGCTTTGCTCAAAGTAAAAATACGCGATACAAATATTTTGAAACTGTCGAATTCGACGAAATAAAAGTCAAAAGGAACCGTTAATATTTTATCAAGAGTTAAATCCCAAGAAATAAAAGATTGAATAAATACAGGTTTTATAAAGGGTTCAACAGTAACTTGTAAACACACCTGGCAAAAGTAATTAGAATGGCACGGTAGAATTGACCTTATATATTTTTCACTTATAGTTGTTAAAGTCGGGAGTTGTAATATTCAAAGTATTGAATATATATTCAGCTGTTTATAACTAGTGCTCATATATAGAAGCCGCACGTGCCGACAGCAGCTGTCGACGCGTCAGCATCTGCCGTTGACGCGTCGGCGTTTGCAGTCGACGCATCTACGGCTGCCGCCGATGAATGTCGACAGCTGCAGTTGCCTCGCTCCTGATTTTTTTATAGGTATACATTGAGAATAGCCTTAAATTTGTGAGAAACGATTGATATGATAGATTTGATATGTTTCAATCCGAAATGTGGTTGAGTTTCAATTAGTTGAAAACAATTATAACTGGCATTCAACGAGGAAAAGGATTTTCTACAATAATCCTATTGCTGATGGTATTATTGCTTGTCGCAGAGATTATGTTGACAGAGGATTCATTTATTAACACTGTATCCATTGAATTTTCGTGATTTGTTGTTGCCTCGTTGGTGTAGTGGTTGCAAGCTTTACTGCTGAGCATGAAGCCCTGGGTTCGATTCCTGGATCGGGCAAAGTGTTATTGGGTTTTCCCATCTGGAAAATCTCAGTAGCAACTCGGAGTCTGAATTTGTGCCCGTCTACCTGTCGAAACACCCCACGCGTCGGATTAGTTGAATGGAAGCAGTGAAGTCATTGTTTTCACAATAACAATAGAATAATGACAATAGTTGTGTACACTTGGTGTACCGTTGACGTTTCGAGCACTTTCTCTTATGTACACTTGGTGTACACTTGACCCTTGGGGGTTAATGGCAAAAGTTCTGGCGAAATATGGGTATCCTATCGGTGTTCCTCTGCCTAACCCGTGGGGTAATACAGGCGTGAGGTTATTATATTGTTAAGGGCGAAAATGGCGTGTAGTTCTTAAATATGAATAGTTGAGCTACTTTCGCATTTAGTAAAGCCGTTGCGTGTTTTTATGTCACGATGCACATCAAACTCGCTCAGTGTGTCACCGGCTTGACACCTTTTCCGACTTTAAAAGGCAAAATTACAAACAAGACTTCCCTTTCCTGGTTCTAAAAAAGCAACATTCATTTTTAAAAGCGTATCTAAAGGCTTGTAGGCAGTCAAACGTCTCTTTATTTCCGTTACGATTGACTTGGTACGAATTTTAGAAGCTTTTCCTTGTGCTTTTCCTTCATATTTTTGGTTGATTTTAAAAGTTATTTTTGACGTTGTACTGTTAGAAAGTTTTGTCGTATAACGGGTGTAAAAAGACAATTAACGAAGTCGAGCGTCCCTTGTACTCTCTGCCATTGTAATATATTTTTTTTATACTGGACCATACCTGGGAACCTTCTGGTTACGGAGATATTGAAGGTCAAAAATTCCAATTTTCACTGACGCTTAACTTTGTTTTTTACGAAAAACAAGTTTTTAAAGTTACTTTAAATATCCCACGACCCCTGTACCATTGCATACATAAGCACAATGGTTTGCGTGTGTAATATTGCGCACTACTGCAAACAGCAAATTTTCACATCAAAAATAAAAGTCGTTTCCCGGCAATTATTTTTGTGCAATGTTACCATACCCCACACTTCCCGTGGATGTCGTAAAGGCGACTAAGGGTCGTACCGGAGGATGGGCAGCAGCGTTCTCTATGCATTCCACCATCATGCCATACTGCGATCGCTAACCCGCCTGCCAAGCGTGGCGATTATGGCAAACCCCCCCTTTTGGGGGAGGCCTATGTCCAGCAGTGGACGTCTTTCGGCTGAAATGATGATGATGATGATGAATGTTACTTAGTTTGATGTACAAAATGCGTATTTGACAGCTATGTGATGGGTCTTTTTACATTAATTTGATGCGTTGTTCCGTTTTTTACCACAAAAAATCTACCCTAAGCTGGATACGCGCAAATGGTTTTTTTGGGCTAAACGGAATAATCGGGTTTGATACTTCTGACAATGATTTTATCTGTTCATTTACTCCAGAATTTTATTTCAATAGAAATTATCAAGGTATGGCTGTATTAGCAGGCTAAAAGGCAATTCCGCCATTAAACATGTCCTATGTCACATACTACGAATCCACATTAAGGCTCCTACAAACAGGCACAACACGCGATATCATCGCGCGTGACGCAAAGGCACCACTCGATGGGCGACTTGCGGTGCCTTGGAGTTCGTTTGACGTTCAAAAGTGCTTTTAAATGTGCCTATTTGAAATAAGTGATTTGACTTTGACTTGGCTTATTTTTTAAGTTAATAACATAACAAAATCAGCCTATAATGTTCCCACTGCTGGGACACAGATCTCCACTGTGTAAGAGGAAGTGGGCCGTAATCCACCACGCGGTTCCAGTTAGGGTTGGTGGACGTCACATATCTTCGATTTTTTTATTCGAGATTTAGAGGTTGTTTATCTAAACACTCGTAGAACTAGGTTCTCACTACATATTATACCCCATCACTTTCTGCCATTTCTAAACATCACAAATATATAAAACAACTTGTAGACACTTAACAATAGATCGTTGTGCAAATCTACTTCAAAAACGCTCTCAACTTTTGACGTCTACACAATATGATGATGCTTTTTAGCCACCTATAAAATTTCCGCCCGGAATCACAAAAAAAAAGCTGGGTAAAGGCCTCCCATATTTTCTGCAATACACCCGGGTTTCGTGCATCCCTCATCCAGGCGTTTCCCCCAACTTTGACGATGTCATCAACCCAACGCGCTTTTGGGCGGCCCTGGTTTCTTTGGCCTAATTTTGGCCACCATTCAGTCACAGCTCTACTCTATCGGCCATCTCCGAAATAGAAATAGTTTCACACTTTTATACCACGTCACTTTGTGCCGTTTCTATCTTATATCTAAAACAACTTGTAGAAAGTAAACCATAGATAGCCGTGAAAATCTACTTCAAAAACACTCTCAACTTTTGACGTCTACTGAGTATGGTGATGCCTTTGACTTTCTCAAAACCTGAAGGCAACTTAGTAAGTTCGACAGTTTGTAGTAATTTACCTAAAAGCTATTTTATCGCACCCCGTCGACACAGACTATAAATATTTACCCTACTTTTATTACAAGTTTCAGTCAATCGAGTGTCGTCACAGACAGTTCTTGTTAGATTGCTCGAAGATAGAAATAGATATTGGTAGAATAGATTGGAAATTGTGATATATCCGGGTTGTTAATACATCAAATCTTAGCCATATGGCAAATAAAGTAAATATAATTATGAAGGACTATTGATATCTTACCTACTATTATTTTTGGGAATCAGCACCCTAATTGAGTTATACATTATGAATCACAATCTGAATCATTTTGAAGGATATTGCTAATCCATTGCTTCATATGTTCGGAAAATTTGTCTGCTTAACAACGTAAATAACGCAATGAATGTCGTTGAACTGTCAAAATGAGCGCCAAGCTACGCAATTACCATACAGTTGTACATTTTATTGCAATAAAGCTATCTTAAATAGTTTTCTCATTTCTCTCGTATCTGTTGTAATGACAATAAACTTAGTGGCCTCTATTACGCAATCACTCAGAGAAGAAGAAGAAGAAGAAGTTGTGAAGAAGTTATGTTCAGCGTTTACGCTCCCGACTACAACACAGCTGGGCAACCAAGGGAGAAAACATATTCGTTTCATCCAATAGGTACCCTCCTCGCCACACATACCTACAATACACATATTCTGAAACAATAGTCTTAAGACTCCTTCAAACAGGCGCGACACGAGATAAAATCACGCGCGACTCAAAGGCACCGCAAGTCGCGCAATGAGCGGTGCCTTTGTGTCGCGCGCGATTATATCGCGTGTCGCGCCTGTGTGTAGGAGCCTTTAACCACCTAGTAGTTTGGTCAGCTGCAATCCCAGTATTCATGTAACCACTCTGGTTAGTTCATATGAACTCACTTTAATATATAGTGCAAACCGAAGTGCATTTGGTACATTTACATTCGCAAAGTTCGGCTGCAACTCGTCTTGTTGACCGGTCAGTGCCTTCACTATGCGAAATTCGAAGTTACGTAATTGCAAGCTAGTTTCAAGTATCATATTAATTGTTAAACAAGGTACTGTAGAGGTTTTATAAGGATGGCTTTGTCAAACGACGTTTAAGAAGGTTTAATAAGGTATATTAGGAGCATATGACGAGATAAAATTTACTCGTAGGATAAGAATAGGTTTGGCAGTCAACCGCGGTGGATTTTATACAAGTGTTGTTTTTTTAATGATAAAGTATCTGATTAATGACATTTCGGATCCCAAGGAGACTCTTATCCCCTTATTACAAAACAAGGTTTTTCTTTAGATCCGAGCCAGTTATTGAATTAAGAACGTAAATGATATAGAAATGCAGTTCTGCAGTGCGATTCTGTAACCATCTCACCGTGAAAACTTAGGTGAAGTGAGCGTGGAGTGAACTGGCAGTGTCATCTTACCAGATACTAGGGATTGACCAAGCATACATTTACAATCATAATCGAGATTTTAATAATATTGTTTTAGCCTAATCCTATTGATATTTTTATATAAGTAATTCAAAGCTAGTATTTTAGTGGTCAAAACATTAATATTTTGTGGGGTTTTACTTACAATAAAATAGCAAAACAGAAGCGCAGTCAGAATCTCAATCCTGTTTTTTTTTATTTTTTCCCTAGTCTAGTAAGTCCTTATATGTATAGACTGAGGCGCGAGCGCGTCACGCACGAACAGTAAATAAAATTAAAACATTCACGTTTATGACAGCTAGACTGATGAAAATACGCATCGACATTGTTTGGTTATTATGAGCAATTGTAGATCGAGTCTAGTAAAGACTGCGACGATGTTCAGCGTTGTTATTAACCCAAATCTATTGAATTAGAAGAGATAACCGAGTGTGTCAAGTCATCGAGTGCTAACGGATGCCTAGCTGACGGACCATAGAATGTAATCCCACGTAGTTTGTGTGGCGTGATCACTCCACCCGATTCACGACACTAAATGTCGTAAATCGGGTGAAGTGAAGGTGAAGTGATAAGATCACGCCGCGCTTGCGCGTTAATCACTGTCATTATCACATTGCAGATTGCGTGATCACTTCACCTTCACTTCACCCGATTCACGACATTTAATGTCGTGAATCGGGTGGAGTGAAGGTGAAGTGATAAGATCACGCCGCGCTTGCGCGTTAGTCACTCATTATCACATTAGAGATTTGCTTTTACATATTTAACTTGTAAGGCGTCATGTATAAGAACATTAGGAAAATGCAATACCAACGTCAAATAAGTGCAAATATTTTATCGCTCATCGCGCGCCCGTGTTTGCACTGCACCTCTAGTAACCCTTAAATGAAGAAGTGGTTGGTGTCAACCCTGAAGTGTATGTATGGTCCCTAATAGTGCATAACGTAGTAAGTACCTACACTCCTTTAGAATATAAGTAAGCAGTTTACATCAATGCGCATTGTAACATAAATTCACTAGATATTCATTAAAGTACATTCTATCAAGCTGGTTGTCTAATTCTAACGACCCTTGAACCCCCAACATTTCATGGCGACCCTGCCTTAGAGTCTGCCAAGGGGCAGATTAAGCAAAGTTTTCGTTGAGCGATTTTCAAAATGTGTAACTCTAAAGTAGAAAAAGACGAGGTATTCGCCAATCAAAACGCGGCTGGTGGAGGTGTTGATGCCGAGGTGGTGTTGCCATGGTTACGAGATTCGAGTGGAGTGATATATGGTACATTCCGAATTGCACTGTAATCGACTACAGCGTGCTTACACCTTGACCCCAATTCTGCTGTATGGTATTTATCTATTATTCCCCGCATAATCTTACCACGCCGTACGGTTGTCAAGCGTGGTATTTTGACAGTTCAAACCGGTTTCGGTCATTGTGTCATAGAGAATACGTTAATAGCAGATGTAGTGATTAGGTTATTAAGGAATTGACGTGGTTTCGAAGTAATGAATCATTAAGTGGTCATAGTGAATTAGGGCCCTTTTCTGAATTAACGTGAACGCGATAACGATGTCCCGTGAATCGACATATATGAAGTCATGGCATGTGCCATCTTGCGATAACGCCGACTACCGACCATGCCCTAAATTAATAATTATCACCGATCTTTAAACTAACGTGGCATTTTCGAAATTGTGCTTCTGGCTACAGTCGCCACCTTACCAAAGAAGAGGAAATTCGTGGTGTATACACAAATAAATACTATAATCCAACCATGAGTAACTATTCAAGTGAATAGGTATATTACTGACTCTCAGCTGCCATAGTGGTCATTTATCTAAATCGGAAAGCAAATTATTCATGTGAGCGATGATGACTTAATTCGGAATGAGCCATATTTCACGCCGCGCAAGCGCGTTAGGCGCTGGCGAATGTTTTGACCACTAAAATACTAGCTTTGAATTATATAAAAATATCAATAGGATTAGCATTAAAAAATATTATTAAAATCTCTTTTATGATTGTAAATGTTTGCATGGTCAATCCCTAGCATCAGTGGGATGACACTGACAGCTCACTCCACGCAAGTATTCACGGTGAGATTTTTACAGAATCGACATGCTGTATTTAAAGATTACAACTTAGTTCGGTGCTATGTTGTCATTTTAGTAGATATTAAGAGCGTTTACGCCGCACGGCATTTTAAAATTTTGTATGAAATGCCGTACGGCGTAAACGCTCTTAAGAACTTTGCCTAAGTTAGGTTTTATTTTGTAAATAAGACGGGTGAAGTCTACTATAGTATCTAGGTGTGTGCTTTTTTGTCAAGATAAGGTATTTCTTTTATTTCTTATTTTTATTGAATTTTGGTTTTTATTTATTGACATTTTGCATTATTGTACTGTATTAGAATAATTTCTTTAAAATAACTGTATTTTGACTATTATTTTAATGACATGATGACCGCATTTGACTATTATTATATTTTATTTTGACTATTTTCTTTCTCTTTTTTTGTTTATATTGCTTTACATTTTTTTTCAATGATTTTGCTTATTAGAATAAATTCATTAATTTCTAATTATTGTTAATTATATTTAAAGGCTACTACCAATATTTTATAAAATTGTTGTGCCCAATATTTTATAAAATTGTTGGGTCCATGTGAGCTATATTTTTATTATAAGATCTTGTAAAACACATGTGATTGCAATAAATAATTGAATTGAATTGAATTATCATGTTTCTTCGACCCTTTCTCGGGGCGAGCCGCGCTCCTGAGCCTGTACCTTTAAATTCGTCTAAAATTAATCCGATTCAGCCTGTCCCTTGCTGTCTTCTCACAGCGACGCCCCAAGCCGAGGTCCGTACCTCACAAGGGTAGGCACCCTTAGCATGTAGTCGCTTAGTATTTGAGTTTTTAAGCCCTGGCTGGAGGTCTTAATTTATTAAAGCATTTACAGACCAGACCGGTTAAGACAACAGCGGTGCTATTCTATAAAAATCTCACCGTGAAAACTTAGGTGAAGTGAGCGTGGAGTGAGCTGTCAATAGTGTCAATTCCTAGCAAAACCAAACTCACTTCACCTAAGTTTTCACGGTGAGATTTTTACAGAATCGACTGACTGGTTCTAGGTTGACCTGCGAGGTGCCATTTATCACACTAATATTATAAAGGCGAAAGTTTGTGAGTGCGTGTGTGTGTGTTTATATGTTTGTTACTTCTTCACGCTCAAACGGCTGGACCAATTTTAATAAAATTTTGTATGGAGGTAGCTGACACCCTGGATCAACATATAAGCTACTTTTTATCCCGATATTCCCACGGGATCGATATTTACGCGGGTGAATCCGCGGGGCGCAGCTAGCAAAAAATAAAAATAATCTTTTTCATGTATCTATACCCCATTCGCAATATGATTAGACATTGAAATAAAATATCTTTTTTACAGTCCGTTCAACCGATTTTGACTTCTATTGCGTTGGTGGCATGACAAATGGCAGCTGCAATAAACAGTTGGTATTATAATCACGTTTTTGCTTTTAATGCCGTCCTTATGCCTACGGAATAGAAGTAAAAATCGGTTGAACGGACTGTAAAAAGTTTTGTTTAAATGTCTAATCTTATTGTAAATGGAGTATAGTATTGAGTCACGGTGCCCTTATTAAAATTTCATTTCACAATATTGGGGCAGCCCTTTCAGGCATAATTTCATAACAAAGCAGTGTTATGAAATTATGCCTGAAAGTGCTGCCCCATCTTCCGGGAACTTATTACCATTCCACTCTATTTCGTCAAGTTGAAAGAATTTTCAACAACGTGAAACATAATTACACTCTTGTTGACGAATAATAAATGAAACTGAAACATTATTGGGTCGCAATTTCAGGGAAATCACGGTTCCTTACTTTTGTATGTCAGTGGGTGCTCTATTGCCTTTTTAATTTCTCTGCCCTATTAATTTCTTTTTCTTGTAACTTCTTAGATCGAGGCCAAGAAAATTAATTTTTGATTGTAAGTATAAATGACTCGGTCGGGTAAGTTTTCGTTGTGTTTGATTTTTAACTGAAATAGCTAATGGCTTCGCGGAAAATATACTTAGCAATGTGTATTGTTTTAGAAAATGCACTTACAGATTTTTTCTAAGAAAAAAGTCCCGGGTAGATTCTGTTATATGTTCTGTTCTGTTGTTGTTCTGTTTTCGAAGTAGCTATCTTTGTAAAGCAAAATCCAAGTCATTTAGAATGTTTAGCTGCAATATTTCAAAGAAATAGGCGTGACAATAGTAAATTGTCAAATAAAGTGTTAAATTACTTTGGTGCGCGGAAATAGCCCCAATTATTATGTCAAATAACGTGTTAAATTACTTTGGTGCGCAGAAGTGGCCCCAATTATGGACAATCAATTACCAAGTGGTTGGAGAGACTTGACAAACAGTCTTGTTTTAGAGTAGAATACGTAAATCTCAAACTCAAACTCAAAGTATTTATTTCAATTAAACCATTTCCAGGCACTTTTGAATTGTTAAGAAGTCGGTCAGTCAGAAAAAATATGAAGCTAGTTGTCAATTCCAAAGCGTAGGTATCTATGGAGAAGAACGGGCAAAAAACTCCATGAACACTCTTTTTCAATTATATTTTATAATTTAAAATTTTAATGGATAAAACGTTACAGTGTGACTGAGTTTTTATCAGAGAAAATAATTGCCGAATTGCTCTCGATTGATAGACTTGGCTTTTGGTTAAACTTAAGTGAATGTTAATAATATAAATGTTGCATGCCAAATGTTGATATAGGGCTGAGCTTGTAATGTATTACCCATTTTATTTTTTGCTAACCTTTGCTGTCCCACTGCTGGGCAAAAGCATCCCCCAAATCCTTCCAGGAACTCTTTTCCCGCGCCACCTCGAACCAGCCCTCGCGGTACGCGTCCAGGTCATCTCGCCATCTCTATTTTGGCCAGCCTCGGCGGTGCCGTCCATCTTCAGACACCCATCGTGTGGAGATTTTTGCCCAGCGGTCATCTTAAATACGGCTGATGTGACCCGCTCAATTCCATTTGAGTCTGGCAGCCTTCTTTCCTACATCCAGTATACCCGTTTTGAAACGCAGCGTGGTGTTCCGAATTCTGTCCTGTCTTTTAACACCCAGAGTGCTGCGTTCCATCGCTCTTTGGCAAACTCCAAGGCGGAACTTTTGCGACTCGGTGAGCGACCAGGTCTGAGCACCATAGGTTAGGACTGGCAGGACATGTTGACTACACATGTTGATGAGTTTGCATATAGGCAAAATAAATATCTATTCTATAAATCTTAGGTTTTCAATGTTGCAGCTAACTTAATATGTCGGAACAATAACCACGAAAGGAGACATTTATATACCTTTTAATGTCCTACATCGTAATTCTATATCTTTAGTATCACAATAAAGTTAGCAGTAAATACAGTGCAAGTTGCAACACTGAAGTTACATTGGACTTTGTATATCGAGAATTTGAAGCTAAAATAGAGTTATACATATATTGAACTCGACAGGGATGGCAAACCTTTTCACGTAAGCGTGTCATATCAATGTATTTTTTTCCTTATTGATTTCTCGCGAGATAAGTAGATATACATGGGTATTACGAGAAAACTGAGACGAACTAACAACCGAACGTATCAAAAAAAAAAGTTACAGAACTTAACGTTACAAGGCATTTTAGCTACAAGCTGAACTATAGCAAAGATTATGCAAAAAACGGACAAGTGCGAGTCAGATATGCACTCGTTTCCGTACCACCGCGCCGTATATTTAACACAAACATTAACAAAAAAATTAATTATTAATTTCTCGCCGGCTGACAGACACTTCACGTGACCTGAGGGTCAGAGGTGAGAGGGCTGGGTCGTTCTTTAGCTAAAGAATTAGCATTGCCATTCAACGTGGCAATTCTAAGTCTTCTGGGCACGTTTCCGGATAACAGCGACGCGGACGAGTACTTCGACGCCTAAATATCGTTTTGTATTTGTATTTATTTATATAGTTAGTTAATTAGTCTTTTAATTTAGTACCTAGTGTAAATAGTTAGTTAAGAGATTATGAAAATATTTATATGTTTATAATGAAAATAAAGGAACAACAAAAACATTATTACCCTACTACCCTTTAATTTTTTTTATTAATAAACAAGTTTCTGTTTTGTTGTTATAGCGGCCTTATGACAGTAGAAATTTGAAATAAAAAAAAAACTGGCCAAATGCGCAAGGCAAGAAAGCCGAAAAAAACACGTTTGTTGTATAGAAGCCCTCTTTAAGGGGATTACCTCGCTCAAATCCTGAAAATACCGTGTGTTTAAAGAAGTTTGTAGATGAATCCTTTTGGGCGTTTTCAATATAAAAAATATATGTTAAACTAAAGGTCATCACAAATACATTGTATTCTTTAAAATTTTAATAAACTTACTCAAATTTTATCATAAAATCGTAACAAATAGGTCCTATTTACACCTAAATTGAAAATTTTCTCTATAACAGCTCAATAACTCGGCATGAATTTTACACCAAAAATACGTAATGACGTATTTAACAATGTGTATTAATTTTTTTCTCTTTTTTTTTCTTATTTCTTTTAATATTTTATAAAAATCCGAAATTTCGCGAAAAGCACTATGTCACTCCCGCATTCGTCCCTCTCTCTCTCGTCGTTTCGACGTAAGTTAGTACGGGGCAGCATGCTCAAGGTCATTGGGCAATGTAATACCCTTAAATATTTATTGTATTCTGTTTTTAGTATTTTTGTTATAGCGGCAACAGAAATACATCATCTGTGAAAATTTCAACTGTCTAGCTATCGCGTGTCGCCCCTGTTTGAAGGAGCCTTAAATGAAAAAAAAAATGGGATTACCTATTTATATGAATACTTTGCCCACAGTTATTTATCGTACCTTTGTGGTTTGCCGTCCCTACTTTTCGTAACGCAGCGTGCACACTAAAATAACACTTTAAATAAATTCATGTTTAAGTTATCGAGTTGTTCCGGTCTGATCTCCTGAACCCCCACTCCACCCCCCCCCCTCCTCGATCCCCTGCTTGTTCGTCTTATTTGTTTTCTCTTTTGGGGGTAAAAGTCTCACAGCGTGTGGGAGCGAATTTGTTTAAGCTTTGAAAACACATGAGGGTATGTTATGTCTAAGTTAGATCTAGAAGTTAAAGTATGAGGTGTTCTGTCAAGTCATAGGTACTTTATTATTTATACAATGTCGTCAGGAAAGTTTACAGGCTATAACAGTAGCGGAAAATCAAATAATTTTGAAACAATGTACGAAAAACAGTCCAATAAAACTTTTTCGAGCCCAGGGACGGTTTTTAATTGCATACAATCAGTGAACCATACAATGGAACAAACGACATGAATCATCACAATAAATATGAAATAGTAGCTGTACCCGGCGTGTGTTTAATTAAATTACTGCGTTTTCCTTTAGCGTTATTTCTTACCGTTTTCTTTTTGCTCGGCTCTAAGGGTCAAAGTGTGATTTTAAATAGCCAATAAACTTTTAAATAGGCAATAAAATAAAAAAAAATATATAAAAAATATCAAAAAAAAATCAAAATAAATGCAAACAGATTTTTTCCAGTGATTAGTGCTTTCAAAAAAATTATCAAAATCAAAAGAAATTTATTCAAATGGCTGAGAATCAGCATTTTTCGAACGTCAAAATTACATAGGACAGTCTCCCCAAAACGGCCCGCCCTTCACCACTTCCTAGTGCTTACGCTGACAAGAAGAAGTGGCGCAACAAGTCCCCAGCAGCACAGCTGACTGTTCAGTTAGAAAAACTTGCTTGTATATAATAGCAGGTATGTCAAATAATTAACATTAAAGGAAGCACAACGTTAAATTAAATGCTAATTAAATTAAATTTCCCATATGTCACATAATCACGCCAATATACCCAATACACGCAATAAAATACAACACACACACACACAGTATAAACACAATAAAAACTATACTCAACCGAAAAATAATAATAACAATAAATATTAATGTAAACAAATAACAAACAAACTTCAACTTTATGTATGTGTGTTCATAAATTGTGGCCACTACCATGCTATAATTAATAGTTTATTAGCATTGTTCGACTAAACAAACGATTAATTATAAAGTAAATATTGATGGCAATTTGTAGTGTGATTGAACTCCCGTGTCGTCAGGTGTCAATATTTTGTGGTAATTAATTGGAATATCTGTTTAATGCAAATTAGTGTTTGTAATACTGATGTTTAGTCATTTTGCTAAATAAGAGTTATTGGATCGTGGCGACCGGTTGAAGAGGTACAATAATACTTACTTACTGGGTCTTTATGACGCAGCCGTGAGGCACACTTTCCTGCTTATTTCATACATCGGACTTTTAATTTTTTTATTTGTTTTTATTTGATGTAT
This sequence comes from Luperina nickerlii, assembly GCA_963855955.1. Lineage (NCBI taxonomy): Eukaryota > Metazoa > Arthropoda > Insecta > Lepidoptera > Noctuidae > Luperina > Luperina nickerlii. The sequence continues at coordinate 13,104,440 of OY979681.1, read as the reverse complement.
AATATATTGAAGAAAAATTTTCGAAAAATAACGCCTTGATACACTAACAAAAATACGTAAAGTGAGTCCTCCCATATCTATTCCTTTAACTCTGCCAGCCAATGCTATTGCATTAATTGTGATCGGGTATTAAACTAAATTCGGTCTGGCTAGACACGCTAGGAAATAATAATAATTTCTAATGGTCGCCGTTATCGAAATCGAAAAGGAGGACTATAATTATGATACATTGTGTGCCTTTTAGTCTGTGCAAAAAAAGTATTTTTAATACAGTTGCTCAAAAAGTGGCGTATTGCAGGGACGTATAGCGTTCGGGATGTGGGCTATTACATACTCGTGCTTTTTTTTTACCTTCTGAACTCGTGCGTTCTCTTTCCCAACTGTCAAAATAATGTCTATTAAAAAGAAAAACCAACCATGAAGATTTTACTAAAAAAAATCATAGAAGTTTTTATGGTTCATGCAAATACGTATATTTCTAAAAAGAAGCTACTAATTTGTTTCAATATCAGATTTAATGATTTTATTGAAGGAGTTAGGTTAGGTTTCATTTCATTTTATCTCATTAAATTTCATTTTCATTTCATATCAATAAAAAAATTCTACTGAAGACTTGGCTGTATGGGCATAGTTCCCTTTGCCTACCAGAATGGGTGAAGAAAAAAAAATCTCTGCTTATATTCTACGGTTGGCGCCATTAGTTAGTTGAGTTTATTGTGTTTTTATTATTTAATTAAATTGCTTCATTTTTTCGCAACTGTATTAAAAATAGTCGTTCAGTACACGTGCGAAACCGTCATTGCAACTTGTTCCGACTGTCAACCCTCGCCTTCGGCTGCGCCTCGGCTCGGGTAGACATTTGTCGGAACTCTTTGCAATGACAACCTTTCCGCACTTGTAATGAAATATACTATTTCTTTTGTTAGTTTTTTTAGGTTTGATTACGTTGTATATTTTACGTCTTTTTTATTTGTAATGTGCGTTTTGTTTCTGCAGAAGAAACAATTTTTCTTTATTTCTTTGTTCTTTCAAGAAGAGAATGTGAACTTTTATAATTTTTAACGTGACGGTATTATTGTTGACGTTCACGTCCACGTCCCGCTTCAAGATAACAAAGGGAAGTAAAATGTATGGAAATTGAAGATCAATTCACTTGTTCTATTAAAAGAAGACTACTTGTCTCCTCTCAAATGGAAACTGGGTCGAATTGTCTGTCTACCCCGTTTCTGATCAAGTTACTCGCGTGGCAGGTATCTCGAAATAGCACGATGAATGAATGAAAACATTTATTTGTTAAACACAGGTACATACATTTGATCTTCAGTAGTAATTCAGTTGACTCTTTCGGCCTTATTACAAAACAAGGTCTATTTTTAGACCCAAGATTAAACTATCGAGCAATTTTAAAATTTCGAACTATAATCCGACAAAGTTAAAGTTCTTATTACAAAAATTGGCGCTAAACCCGAGTCTGAGTTGTCAATTTTAGATTTAGAACTAGGTTTTTCCGATAAAGTTCAAAATACAGTATCTGGCTCGAAGGTTTAGGCACGATCTAAAGTTAGTTTCAAAATAATTCGTTTTAAAATAATACTATCTATGTTTTGCCAGTTGAATATTAATAATATAATAATAATTTATTAAGATACATAAAGGTTTTGTAGTATATGCCCCCATATACTACAAAACCTTTATGTATCTACACTGACAAAGTATGCATTATTAATTACAAGGTATAGGTACAACGAATTGTTGCGTGAGTCCTAGCTAAATTACTGAGTAATCTGTATTTAGGAGAAACATTATCTACTCTCTGTTTGTATATTATATACAAACAGAGAGTAGAAACTGTCTCTCTGTCTCTGTGTTCTGTCTGTCTGTGTCTCTCTGTGTCTCTGTCTCTGTGTGTATGTTGGATATAATACCCAATTGAATAATAGTACATTATGATATAAGTGCGGTAAGTTGAAAATTACAGCCGAGGCGATATTGCTTGCCCGAGCCGTAGGCGAGGGCTAAAAGAAAGCAGAGGCTGTAATTTTCAAAGCGCACGTATGTCATACGACGTTTTATAACATATTTGCGAGGAAATAAATAAAACTCGGACTGAACTTGCATATTTGCTTGTTTTCCATATGATGAAATTTTGATACGCTTGTATGTATCTATCGGTCGATTTTTCGGGCGAGGCTTAGAGTAGCCTTTTTCGCTGCCTCTGAGACTTCTGGCGGTGTGGAATTAATAAATTCATCATTACTTGACGACATTTTCAAATAAAAAAAAGTACAGCGAAAAGAAAAAGCGCGCGGAATAATTTTTACTTCTTAACAGATAAGTGAAGCGCGCGCGTTCGCGCTTTTTTTTTTCAGGCATAGGCACAAAACAGCCAGTATTATTAATAAAGTAAATTAATATTTTTGTTTTTGTTACAGATATTAATGGTTGTAATTTATTGTCAAAATTAATTAAATTAAAGAATTAAATGTTTATTTATTATATTTTATCTCCCAAAGTTAATTTTATTCATAAATATTGACATCTTTTCTCAAATAAAAACTCTTTGCTAAGATTTAAAAAAGTACCGTTCGTTTTGACGGAGCATCTTGATAAACCGTGCGATTTACTTTACATTACCGCACAAGTGCGTAATGAGATACATTACGATATTGAAATTGGTGAAATAAGAGACCCTTTACGAGCAAATATGTTATAAACAAATTTTACAATATACAACAAAAACTCACACATGGATTTAAATTTATTTCTACTTTTCTGAGTCTTCTATATTTATATATCTTAATTTATATCTGCAATTTGGTGCCATACTTCATTACACCGCAATTTTAGAACTTTAGTTTCTTCATAAAAACTACCATGTCACGAGGGTTATTTTGGAAACTAAGGGACACGTTTCTTGTGTCAAAGCTCCGTGCTTGAACTTTTGAATTATAATATTCCATCGTTAATTTATTTTTAACATCCATGCTAATTACCTCACCGTACAGTCGATTAATTAAATGTAGATGTGATGTAAAGTCACAACGTGTAACACAAAATGGTTCCGTGTCCAGACGGTTGTAGCGTTATTAATTGCAACCGATCAGTGGAGCGTAGCACCGTAGCTCCGTAGCTGGGCGTAGCGTGCTACGCGCTACGCCGTGATAAATGCATGTGAAATTATACACCCTTTCACGTAGTTTCATTGATAAATTGTTGCAGATTTATATTGATAGAGGGAAATAATTAATTCAAACTAATGAAATTTACTAGACTTGAAAGATCTATTAGACAATGTGCAAATTATCGGTACATAATTCCTGTAGTACTCGATACAATTATTTCACAGTCATTTTGTGTCGCAAACTTGGCTTGAAATCAAGCACTTCAAATTAAGCTTGTTAATTAAAATATCGAATGCTTCGTCCTTATTTTAAATCAGAAAACAAGGTCAGAGCACTACTATTATACCTAATTTTTGGAAATTCAATTACCCTTCGTTATTTTCACCTAAATGTTAAAATGAACACCGGAATCCCTCGTTTTCCGACCTCTTCATCACTGTCAACCGTTAAAGCGAAGTGGCCGCAACACTTGAAACCGGATGCCCGGTTTTTTCACCGCCCCGAGTCCATGAAACCGGACGCTCGGTTTTTGCAACTGCCATCAACTGTGTGAAAGCCTACACGTGACGATTCGTTTCATGGATACTGCTCGGTTATCCGTAACAGCCTGACAGCTAAATAACTAATCATTTTCGAAGAATATTTTTTAAACGTAGGAGGGGCTAAGTGGCTAAGTTATAACAGCCGCACAGTTCGATCGATCAGGTTAAGCCTCGCTTGGCGCGGTTGGTCTGTGGATGAGTGACCATCTTTCCATACCGAGACTGGTTGTCAGACTTTCAGGCTTCTGACGACCCGTAATGACTACCAAACATCCACGAATGACAGCCGGGACCAACGGCTTAACGTGCTTTCCGAGGCACGGAGAGGTCTCGGTATGGAAATATGATCACCCATCCACCGACCAGCCGTAGCAAGCGTAGCTAAAACCTAATCGATCGACCTGTGCGGCTGTTATTATTTAGCCGCCTGGTGAAATGTACTATACACAGATACAATCAACGGTCATAAGTGGACTGCCATCAGAATGGTCATTTTGGTCTGCACGTTAGATCTGCGTCTATCTTTGTGTGTGTGATGTTTTAATGTAGACAGTAATGCGCAAACAGTATAACTACGAAAGCGCGACGTTGTTTGGTCAGATGCATTGTAGTCAACACTAAATAAATATACCTACCATATATTATCGACCACAGCGCCTATTTAAAAGCAATTCTAAAATTTGAAGTGAAAATTATAAGCAGCGGTGGCAGGTTCGCACGAGTGGGTGGCTGTTATTGTGTGTGCGTGAAGTGGAGAAGGTTCGAACCTCAGTGCACGCTTTCGAATCTTTTTGTTCTTTTCGTTTTTGTGTCAAGTTCAATTATTTATTGAGTTTCGTTAATACAATGACAATAGGGTATAGAGGGTAAAAATAAAGTACAATACTTATGCAATTTGATGAAAAATAAAACGCTATTTTTCATAGGAATATTCTATTGATGTTAATAACAACCTTTAAAACATAAACATACTTATTCCAAACTTTGAAATACATAAAATACCTAACTTGTTCATAAATCATTTTTGGTTGATACTAAAACGGGATCTTTTTGGTTTATTGAGGTTACAGCTTAATTTATTCATTTTCTCAAGGAAAAGAACATTGAAACTAAACCTCAATCTTACAATCATTCACTTATTAATATTATATTATGGCCAGTGTATCCCATGAATTCTCGTGATAGCATTTAATTTTTTATTAATATTTAGTGTGACTTCCGTTAATATCAATGCAGTCAAGAAGACGTCGACGCATGGAGGCCACAATATTACTGCAAATATCTGTGCCACGTAAACTATCCCACAACTCTATGCAATGAGATTTGAGCTGTTCGAGACATCTTTCGTCTTGCGCTTCCCATCTTTGCACCATTAAACCCCATACATTTTCTATAGGGTTTATATCAGGGGATCGCACTGGCCACGGAATAACTTTAACATCCGAATGCTCAGTAAACCACTCACGAACAATACTGGCATGATGTATCGGACAATTATCTTGAACCAAATAAAATTCACCAATTTCATCCACTGGATAAACATTTCGAACAGTAGGTAGCATTATGTCGCTCAAAACCTCGACGAAATTTGAGCTTTTGGCCCGCGTCGGTATAAATGCCAACTCACCCGGCCCTTGAGCACTAATCAACTTCCACATATTCACACTAAATCATCCTGACTCCGTATTATTTATAATATTACTGTCAGACCAACGTGTATTGTCTCTGCGCCACAAATGAAGTCTTCCTTTTTGACACGATTTGAAAGTCATCTCGTCAGTAAATACAGTCGTCTCCCATTCAAAGTCTAAATATTCGCGAGCAAAACGCAACCGTTCCTCTTTATGCCTTTGCGTTAAAAACGGTTTTTTCGCTGGTGTTCGATGAAGAAGGCCTTCGACGTGGAGTGCACGGCAAACAGTGCACTATGATTTAACAAGTTCTTCGGCAAATCGTCTTGTGGGTATGAAACCATTCGTTTCATATTCACCAACGATAAAGCGTCGCTGAGACTGGTTAATAAGTGGCGGCCTACTACTTCTTATACGGCTCTTAAGAATTCCCTCTTCCTCAAATCTCCCCACCCAACGTCTCACAGTACCTCTCTAAAAAAATCAATAACTTACACAAAATCCGATTTCATTGGATATTTCAGATATATTAAACCCATTGTTATGCAAGGCTACAATGTTCGCCCTGGATTCAATATTTATATTCGCTTGCATTTTCAATAAAAATCTTCAAACTCAACACCTCTAATATCAATAACACAAACGCTCGTAACTAAGTTCACCAACCAACAACGTCATACCATTATAACTACAGCCAGAAAATAAATTTTGTTTCAAATCTACCCTCAACTTTTATATGATTAGTTTAAAATATTCGCTGTCTTTTTCTCATTACCATAATTAGAAAAAGACTGCGTGCCGCGATAGACCTATGATGACGATCATATACCGCGCTTTTTCTGTTTCGTACGTGATGAAAGAGTGCAATATAAATGCCTAAATAGAAGAAGGTCTCAAGTGCGACAAGTTACGATGTGATAGTTTTGTAATGCTGGTATTGGAGATTTTTTGTCAGATCATTCTACAAGCAACATACTAAAGCACTAGTGTTTTAAGGTTTTAGTCCAAACAATAGATTTTTTATAAATAGATAGTTGTTTCATATTTTGCAATAAATTACCAGCGTTGTGTCATCGCGCTTCTCTTTCTTTTCTATGCAGTCCGACAGTGACCGCGCTTTAGGTCATGTAAGCACAGTAAGCTCCTATCAATCTTCCATCAAACTGTTCACAGTAAATGTCACACTGAATCCCATCAAAACATACTAATACCGAATCCTTTGTTTCAACAACCCAAAGTTTATACAAATATTTGAGAAATGTCTGGTCTCAGGTGAGCCGTTTGAGAATTATGAAGCCTAGGGCATCTGGAAGTGAGCTATGTATCTAACTTACATAATATACATAATACATACATACTGCCTTCTTAGGGGTAAATACGTATTATGTTTGTGTGTGTGTGTACGAAACATGATGTTCTATGTTATGGGTTTGGTTTCGGTACTTAATCCTTCAATGGACCATTGTGCGTGGGCCATGGCGGCCGTCGCCGTCGGTGATTATTTCAACCAGCCCACCTCCCTCCAGAAGCTGATTAAGTCTCCGGGTCTGTTGAGAACATCTGTGTACGATCTGGGTGTCCCGAGTGTTTCTGTCCTTATGTGGGTGACGCCTGTGCACTCAAAGAGCACATGCGCAGTGGTTTCATCAGCCTCCATGCACGCCCTGCACAGGGGACTGTCCATTAGTCCTAATGTTTGAAAGTGTTTATTTAGCTAGCAGTGTCCCGTGATGGTCCCCGTCATCAGGCGCAGGCCTTTCCTGTCCAGTCGTAGTAAGCACCTGGTTAGCCTGCCATCCAATGACGGCATAGCGTCTTTGGACTGCCTGCAGCCTGGTGACGACGTCCACCAGCTTTCTGTTTGCGTGTGGGTGTACTCCTGTAGCCACCTGCGTAGTTGGTTGAAGGGGGTAGACACGATAGGTTCCGGACCACAAACTCTGGATGGTCTTCTGGCCAGCTCGTCAGCTGTGTCGTTGCCTAGCGATCCACTGTGTCCTTTTATCCATTGTAGTGTCGCTATATTGCGGTTCGATACAGTTAGGTACCCGTTTAAGCGCATTGTGACATTCTAGTATTAGGTTCGATGTGATGCATTTTTATCTATGGATTGGAGGACTGAGGCACTGTCGAAGAGTATGCACGAGACATGATTATTGCTTTGTAAATACCTACGACCGTATAGTCGACCTAGTTGTTTTAGTGCTTTTGAGAAATACTCCCAGTAAATTAAAACATCAATAAAATTAAAGTCAAACTCAAAGCATTAATTTCAATTAAACCATTTACAGGCAATTTTGAATGAAATTGTCAGAGTCGGTCAGTTAGCCAGAAAGTTGAAGCTAGTTGCCCATTTCAAAACGTAGATCTTTATGGAGAAGAACGATCAAGAAACTCCAAGGACACTCTTTTTAATCAAGATAAAAAAAAGAAAAAAATATATAACTAATCCTGGGTAAATATTAGTATATAGCATTACAACAGCATGATCTATTCTTATGTACAAATATTATAATATTCATCATCACTAAATTAACACCAACATCCTGAACCAAAATTGTCTGAAACTTCATAACAGACAATAGCACATAAAATACAAGAGCGAAGCAATCAAACAGAAACAATGAATGAATCCCCAATTTGTAAACTCTGAACGGTCCAAATAACAACTGAGCTGCGCATTCCCAAATATCGGTTTGACCTAGATTGAATGCCAATAGCTAGGATTTATTTACATAGCTGTATTTGCTTAGGTAACGACGCGATTTCCCTCGTAAAATGTTTCTCGTCTTGGAATTTTCTGGTGGTTTTTGCTCCGCTTCGGTATAGGTTTCTTTACATTATCCACGTTTTCTAAATAGCTATTTCTCTTCTCTTGTTAAAAGGTACGATACCCGCCAAATATAATTATTCGTCATCAATATGAATTATTAATGAGTAGTGGTGGTGCAATGGTGAAATGTCAAAATATAGTTTCTGTGCTATTGATTTCTAAGTTACATATTGATCTAGGTATACTAATAATAAGACTGAAGAGTTTGTTTGTTTGTTTGAACGCGATAATCTCTGGAACTGCCAGTCTGATTTAAAAAATTCTTTTTAATTTTGTTAGCTCAATTCTTGAGGTAGGTAATAGGCTATTTAAGATCACGCTACGGCCGCCGAAGAAACCGGAGATATAAGAAGCCGGAAAAAAGAAAAAAGTCTGAAAGAACGCTAAACAAAAACAAAGTAACAGCCATGCAGGGTCATGGGATGCGACGCGGTGAAATTTCACGCGGACTGATGTCACAATAAACAGACACGAAAAGCGAATATTTTATAATATGTATATATACTTGTATGTATATGTAACTTGATCATTGTAAAATTATCAATATGCAAACAGACGACGTAAAAAAAAATAGCCTACGACCTATTCTCAGACCTACTAAACACACACAAGAAATTTTATGAAAATCGGTCAAGCCATTTCGGACGACTTTGACAACAAATACTGTGACAAGAGTTTGGGGCATGGTGGATCTTATGGCCCACCCTGTACATAGATAACGGTACCCGGTGTTTAATTGGATAAATGGTACTGAACAAACAGTAGTTAACTTACCATAATATATCTCTATTGTATGTAGTTGCCAAAATGGCTTTCTGGCACTCACACTCACACCACCTCATTCTTGCCGAAACGTTAGAAATCAAAGGTTAATTTTCCATAAGATAATATACCTTCGTCTATATTATTCGGTGCTTTTCCAGGGATTTTCCTAAATTATTACGAACATTAAAGGATTTAAGATATCGTCATTGTCGCCTTGAAAGGGACCGGTATGCCACAGATGGCGATACGGTGGGCCTATCAGACGCTCGGATTTGGGTACTTAGCGCGGTCAGCTGAAACCTTTTATGTGTCTACGTATAGCGGTGGCCTTTTTGCAGCCTTGTTCCAAAATTTGCCCGGTTTATTTCTGAGTGGACAAGCTTAAAATCGATTTTTGTTCTGATAAACATTTTGGTCAATGTTCTTTTATAGTAGCTGGCTTGTGTACCGATTGGATCAATTATTTTGGCTAGCCTGTTGTTACAAATGTTCCCATCAAATCAGACCGGAATAAATCAAATCTGGCTAGTGCAGTCATTAACAATTGACAATAACTATGTACGTTTGCATTGTAAACTGTTTAAAACTATTTTTATTTCCACAAATCAATATTTGTGGCAAACAATAATTTTATGCTATCTTTAATATTTTACTTTTTAACTGACTTCATAATGTACGATTACATAAATAAACTTTTAGGATTTTATTAAAAACGAATCTGTTTTTGTTGTAGATGACGTCATTTGAATGAAAAAGAATTACAAGAAGACATGTCAATTGTCTGACGGAAGAAAAAGTCGTGTACTTTATTCCGATAAAAATATTTAAATTATTATTATTATATTTAGTAGGAGGCAAACACTCCTACAGACCCCTTTACCCCTTTATTCATAAACGTTGGTTAAAGTTATGTAGTGATTAGAGACTGTTTTACCGTACACTTTTGACGTTTAAACTCACTTAACTTTAAACCGTTTCATTCCCATTAAACAACCTCCATTTCCGAAGTATTTTACGATATAATAAATCTTACCCATCTGGCAGCTACTTTCCAAAGATATAAACTTTTAGTTTCAGTTAATGCCTAAGACATTAATACGTGTAAAGGCTTTGGACTTTATTTGATGTTTCATACAATCGCCCTTTGTCCATCCATCTCAATAGCTACCTAGAGGATTTCAAACGATGATTCCGGGTTACAGCCTTATTTTTCCGTATTTATTTGCCTTATCTGGATAACAAAAAAAAGGGTCAACTCGCAAACAATGCGACCCTTTTCCAGTGTGTGTAAAAAGTAAAAAAGTTATTACGATTTGTACATTGTAATTTGTTTTATGCTTCGTCCGTTCTGTTTCCGGTTTTGCTTTTGTATCGTTTTTTTTTTTTATTGATGATGTTGACTTTGCGTTTTTATTTGTAATTGGCAATGCCTTGTGTATAGTAGGTTGATGTGAGGTAGCGGTAGTATGAGTTATGTCACAATCAAAGAGTGCCGAACAAGCGCATACATTAGTAAATCGTAGGTGCAAAATGTTAATATCACGAAGCAACGCGCGCTTTACTTGTGTTAACAAGTATACAAACGCGCTGTGAATGTGTTCGTGAAGACGAGTGGGGTGAGCATATAACACACACACATACACACACTTCTAACTTCGCCATTGTCTCGGACGGTACCGAGAGCTCCTGCGCTTACACCCACATTCACAGCTTGTTTGTACACTTGCTAACCACAAGCAAAGCGCGCGTCGCATCGTGAGATAAAAATACTATAACTGACCAAATAAGCCCCATTCAGGCCAACGCAAATATCTGATAGGCTTTCGACGCTAGAACGTCTGTATATTTATTTATTCATTTATTTCAGGCGACGCAGGCCCATAGATGAATACCTAAACGTAGGAACATATTTTTACTATAAAATAGTACTTCACTTTACTAGCTTGTTTTTGAGCTGTTCTGCGGTACTTGTGTATAAACCTTTACTATTGTAAAAAAACTTGCTTGGCGTTGTAATTATAGAGTCTAATATTCACATGTTTTTGTTTTAGGTACATAACAAGTTTCTATTATGCACACAGTTCGACTGCAGCGTATAATTACGTAAGTCTAATTTTAAGTCAAAATAGATAGATTTAAATAACTAAATGTGCCTATAAACACATGCTTTTAAAGTAAACTACCAAGTCGATTTTTACAACCAATAATTTCCTAGCACCAGCCATCTAATCTCTTTACCACCCTTGGTTGACTAGTAGAGAATGCGTAAGGACTTAATAGTCCGCCTTTTTACCTTGGTTGCGAAAAGTTTAAATAAATAATATTTTTCGTTGAGCTTCTCAAGTTTTCAGTTGAGCTGCACGATTTCTGACAAATGCGTGCACTGACTGGACAGGTCCTCACAATCTGTGTGGTTCTTTCCTCAAAAGACCATCTCAGACATCGATCTACATGGTCTTCATATAACCTGACTAAGATTATGTCTGGACTTTAAAAGAGACTGTGATCTCTGAGTTTGTTTCGGCGTTTCTTCTCAGACTAGTCAGATAGGAAACGCCGACCTCATCTAGTTCAAAAAAAATATGATTGACGTGTAAAAATGTTTGTGCAAACTTACTTACAAAAATTATTTATCATTTATTAAGCTATATAGGGTGGCATTGATGCGCAACCTGTTACAATGGAGTCAAACTTTGGATGGAACAAGGCGAATGCAGGCAGACTAGAGAGGCGCTTCCCACATTGGATGCCCACCTTACGAAACAAGTTCTTCGTCTAACTAAACAAAAGCTGCGGATAGTCACTGCAGCTTTAACTGGCCACGGGTCATTTAATAAACACCTCTTTGTCATAGGAGTAACAGGCCTGCATGGAGGACGACGAGACAGCGGCACATGTGCTTCTAAACTGCCCGGTGGTCGCCACGTACAGGGCAAAGTACTTCGGTAACCCAGGAGACAGTCAGTAACATCAAGGTGTTGCTGGCCTTCCTTGAGGATCTGGGGTGGATCGCATAGCCGATTTTCCCACCCGTACGCAAAATACGCGCATTGACGTGAAGTTGCAGACGATAACCGACGATAAATTTCTACGAAAGGGGGTGTAGAATCATGTGCTGAAGTCTTGGCTACAGTTTGCGTGTCGATGTACCTGCCACCCTATATAAACAGCTATTAACCCATCGTCAATCTCCTTAGAACATTACATTAAAATGTAAAAGTACATAAAGTTCTACAAAAATGAAACTCGTAAATGTTTTATTTTCATCCTAAAAATATGCGAACCCTTTTCGACGTCTAAAATAACTCTGAACCCTAACGTTATTTCTAGTGCATCGCACTTTTGCGGTCACCGACTCTTAAATCTAATATTAATATAGAGATACGTCTGACGAGTGGTCTCGACTGTATAATACATAGTATCAAGTAGAAATTAAGAGAGAGGTTACACTAGAACAAACAGTATCGTCTATCAAAGACAGAACATTTTTGTCTTGTCAAAATATGGGGGTAATTTCGTAACACACTATCTACCGATAGTGTGTTACGAAATTACCCCCCAATGGTTTTCATTTTGACGGTTCAACTACATACATTGCGTTATTTACGTTTTTGAACAGGCAAATTTTTCGAACTTAAGAAGCAATGGATTAGCAGGATCCTTCGAAATGATTCAGAGAGATCGGTAATGTGTTACGTAATTAGGGTGCAGGTGATTAAGCAAAAGTAGGTAAATTAATCATTGTAAAATTATCATGTGCAATAATCATTATCATTTTCATTCATTAACACGAAATTTAAAATACATTATGTGGTTTGAAGATCTAAGGGGTAAGATAGACAGGCACGAAAGCGACTTTTTTAAAATAAGTATGTTAGGTCTTTAAGTAAAAAAGTACCTACGTAACTTGAGTGATTACCAAATTGGTTATCTACATACGTAAATTATTATATCTGCAAATGCAAATCACAACTGTAATTGTTCAACAGTAGTACAGAATGGTTATAACACGCCAAATTGTCGTAGGGTGTCAATTTTCTGTTAAATAATAAAGTTTCCTGACTGTACATTTCGAGAACTGTAATTTATCTATATATCTAAAATTCAAAGTCCTAACTGACTGATATATCAACGCACAGCCTAAACCGCTGGTCCGAGAGATATGAAATTTGGAGGGTGTGTTCTTTTTGAAAAGTAGGTATACACTAAGAAAGAGTTTTTCGAAATTCTACCCCTAAGAGGGTGAATGGGTAGGGGTGGAATTTTACGCGGACGAAGCCGCGGGCAGAAGCTAGTTTATTTATATACCGGGAAACCAACAGCTACAATAGAAGAATACCGATTGATTTAGAAATACAGAGCCAATTACCGATTCTCACAATAAAAAAAAATTAAAACTAAAATAATAGATTGGCGTCTCGCGTCGTCGACTCGTAAAGTCGACGACGCGAGACGCCAGCACAACAACCTACCACAATCTGTCAGATTTTCCCAATCAACTTTGAACCTTATGCTTTAGCGATAAAGTTGAAAATCTATTAAAGAAATCTGACAGATTGTGGTAGGTTGATGTGCTGGCGTCCGTACAATAAGCGCAATGCACTTTAATAAAGGCTTAGCTAAATGCGAGCTGTTTTTATAAGATTTTGTGTTATAAGTGTGCGCGCCGTCATTGTTTTATACAAGGTGAGCCTAAAGTAATAACCCGATGTTGTTTTACGGTAATTTCATCAGCAATGAAAAGTTTTAGTTCAATGAATTAGAATAATTTCCATCAATTCGAGAAAATGATATCGGTCAAGTGGCCGCCGTCGAAATTGATGTCCATACGGGCTCGATTTATGGCATTTTCCATCACTTGTGTCAGAACTTCCGGCGATAGGTTCTCGCATTCCTGTCGGATATTCTCTTTAAGGGCTTCATGAGAAGCTTGTTTACATAAACCTGGGACTTCAAGTAAACCCACAAAAAAAGTCTGGAGCCGTCAAATCGAGTGATTTGGCCGGCCAGTGCAAATCGCCAAAGCGAGAGATTATACAACGCGGACAATTATTCTGCGTTCTTGAGGAGTATAGCTTTCCTTGGCTTATTGACGTGTATTGTGCATCTATTTACTTCACAAATGTTAAAACAGAATTGACATTTGCCGCCATTTGCAAAAGTTATAGCGCATTCCAATAAGGTGATTACTTTTGCCCCACCTTGTACATGAAGTAGTCCTTATAATAGACAGTCTTTATTTATTATTTAAACATAAAACGGCCAAGGCTAATTACATCAGTTGAAGATACAAACAGACTAAGTACATTAACGAAAAGTATACAACTACTCGACAGTTATACGCTCATCTCACAATACTCCAAACATACTGACGAGATCTTCTTGCATTCATCTGCGAACACATAACTCTCAGGCTTAGTGTCCAAGAGAGAGTTAAGTGCACAGAGTGTGCAAGGGACAGGAGAGTGGGCTCGAGCGACGCGACGGTTCGACTCCCAGCCAAGGCGAGGAACCTGTGCTTCTTGTTGCGGCTATAATTTATTGGAGCTAAAAGATGGGACAGTTCGTCATGCAGTTCAGGAGCATCTGTTTTAACGTCAAGGATCTTACACATCTAATTAATTTGGACTTTTCTGTCTTGACTCAGTCTGTGCATAGTCTAAGATAAGCTCGTGAGTTAACAATTTTGTTAAGAACGATACGACACGTTTTCACTGAAGGGACGGAGGGGTAAGAGTAAATTTATTTGTCTGGAATCTACGTTGTTGAGGCTAGACAGTTGGTTCAAGTAAGGCAAGAAATTCTCGGTATTTCCAGGTCAGAAATTAGTTTTGTGTTTGCTAATATAATATGACCCTCAACTCTATTCTCAAAGCAGACATTAGATTAAATCTAAGTTTTAAATGTTTTTGTCTCATACTCGTTAATAATTAGTAAACTGTTGCGAAACTTAAAAAAAATCACGCAAGGGGTCCTTCGAGCCGGATAAGGGTACTGTTAAAGCCTTGGAAGAAAGTATCTTTTTTTGGTTAGTTTTATCTTCTCCTACCCAATTTTATATTTGCGAAACTTTAAAATAATCATGCAATTGGTCCTTTGAGCCGGATAAGGCTACTGTTAAATCCTCTTTGGGATGGAAGAAAACGCGATCACATATTTTTCGGGAAACTGTTTGAAGCCAGCATTTTATGATGCGTTGGAGAGAGCTGTATAATTATCTTCAATTATAATTTTGCACAAAGTTACACAAGATTCTGTTTGCAACAATCATAATTTATTTTGTCCCACTAGCCAATGTTAGTTAGCCAATGTGAGTTAGTAATTGATAGCCTAGTAAAGTTCTCAGGGAGACTTTGTAAGTGCTGTGTCTTCTGATGACCAGCGGATTTTGTTAACAGAAAAACACAATTTTACAAAAACCACAAGTAGGATAAAGTTGAACTATTTACTTGCAAAAATACGGAACAATGTCCTCTTCCTCTACAGTTCAAAAATATTCCACTAGATGGCGTCAGTAAGGTAGGGATGTGTTGGGACGGCCGACAGAGTGTAATTAAGTTTGGGTCCAGAATATTAAAAACTGGTGAAATAAGTTCGTCTTGTTTCAAGTCTTGTTTGTACACGACTTTTGTTATTTGTCTTGTTTATATTACACCCGCAGGATTGCCTGTAGCTGTTTTGCATTTTGTATCTGTGTTTGTACTCTTTCTATGTTTTTATTTGGTTTTAGATTTTTTATTTATCTGTGCATGTTTTGTGAATTTTGTGTAACGTGGCTGTGTAAATTTATGCAGTGGAATTTAAAACCTTTTGTGCATATATACATAACTATGGTTATAACGTTTTTAGTTTTAAGGGTTTCATGGGAATCTGTAAATAATGTGGGATGTCAAGTGGCCAGATAACTGACGATCTAAAAAAAAAAACACAGTATTAACGGATACTATAATATTTAATGTATATATTTTATTAGGCTCGCTAAGTATTACCAACATTTAAATCGTTCCACTTTAAATTAATTATGACAATCATTCCAGTCTATTAACAGATTTATGGTAGCCAAATTCAAACTACAATTGCATGTTTATTTAATTAGGTCGAACACTGCATGCTTCCACAGTAAATCTATTCGATTTAAATAGCGTTGTAGCTTGTACGGATTTCCATAACCACAAAACCACATTTCGAGGTTATAAACAATTAATTGGTTTAATTGGTAGTCAATTGTTTTTAGCACGGGTCTGAATAAACTTGATATACACGGTTCGATTACATAACCCTGTCGCATAACATAACTTGAAGTAACAATAAAAATTGCACCGTTTAAACCTTCTTTCATATATCTATGGTCTAAACAGTGTTTAGCCGATGATCATTTGTTGCTTCAATGTCATTGCTATTAAGTGATCCTGTGTCTGCCGCACACACTTGTGCACTACATTATCTCCCGCGCCGAAGACTAGTCTCTGTAGAGATTGGCCGCCATAGCCGAAGTACCGTCTGAACTATAGTAAACTGGAGGATCTTATAGACTGGTAGTTAGTGTTCGCATCTGGTTTTTCATAAAAGATAATGACTCATTGATAATTTCAAAGGCAAATTCCGCGGCTGATTAAATCTCTACCGATGCCACAGGAAAGATCTTGCATCGTGTAAAGGGGGCTTTAACTGCACGTTTCCGATGTCAGGTTAATGCAGTGAGGTTTTTGACAGATGAGTGTCATATTACATAGAGAATCTCATGTTCGATAACAATATTTGAAAATTATCGATAACTTTATCCCGTGGGAATATCAGGATAAAAAGTAGCCTATATGTTAATCCAAGGTGTCAGCTACCTCCAAATCAAGTTTTATCAAAATTGGTTCAGCCGTTTGAGCGTGAAGAAGTAACAAACATATAAACACACACTGACAAACTTTCGCCTGTATAATATTAGTGTGATTATCCTGGACTTCTACAAAATATTATGCACATAGAGAAATTGAGAGGTGAATTATTAGTGTGACATTCCTAAGCGGATTTTTTAGAGCATATTATACAATTAATGACTGCAAAGTTTGCGCACATGTTTTTCAAATCCTTGTTAATTGTGAATGAGTAAAATTATTTTCAAAGCCAAATACATATTTTTTGCCGAGCTACCAAAGTGGCCATTACCGAAAGCTCTTTAACACCCCATAAACATAAAAATAAATAACCTAGTACCTACACATATACGTACTTTCTAAGTTTATCTTGCACATTACTGACATCGGGTTTACGAAACCATCGTGAAGAAACATGGACTTGTAGTTCATAAAAAATAAATTTATATCATCAACTCAAGTAATTATATAAGTCTGAAATCGCCTACGTCATCAACAAGCGTCAACGCTCGTGCCTTCTTGGTATGAGAAGACGCCTTTCCCCTGGGACAATAACAGGCTGGTATTATTATATTACCTATATAGGCGCTAAAACACAAGTTTTCCCCTCGGTATTGGTAACGGGAGGTCAATCACATTACTGCCTGCTGCTGAACGTGTCCTGTGAAAGGCCAATTGACCTACTTACCAATAAGTCGCACGTTGGACGGGTAACTTTATATCTAGCGAACATCTTTGCGTTGACGTTATTGTTCATTTAGGGTGGTTTACAATGGTGATGGTAGTATTCGAGGTGGAGACGACAATATGACAATAAATTAAACTGCGTATCATGCGGGACGGTTATGTCAACAATCATTGCGCGCCGCTCTGATCGATCCACCACCACTACAGGCTTATTGGCAACTATAGTCCTGTCAGTGATGATGGATCGATCCCAATATAATGTGATATTACCATTTTCGAGAACTGGGTCGGGCACATACCTGTAGTAGGTACCTCCGATTCCACAAGGCTGTATTTGATGACGTTCCTAGTATGCATACGAAAATTTAAACAAGTAATATCCTATAGTTTAGACACTATAGCTGGTCAGACCATAGGCAAAACTTATGAGTTTTGAGTATAGTAGGGGCCTACTATGGTAGGCCCCTACTACTATTTACTTACACCCTTACTAATAAACGTTGTATAGCGTCTGTATAAATACTCTCATGCATATATAACATAGATATAAGAAAGCCTTTCTATGATCCATACTAATATTATAATTTCGAAAGTAACTCTGTCTGTCTGTATGTTACCTTTTCACGCCTAAACCACTAAACATATTTCGATAAAATTTGGTAGAAAGATAGATTGCATCCCGGGAAAGGACATAGGATAGTTTTTATTGTCAAACCTCGTGGGCGAAGCCTCGGCCGCTAGCTAGTATATAATATAGTATTGCCATAGTTTTAATTTATTGTAATATCTTTCAATTTGAAGGTTAGATGTGGCATTCGCAAGCTACAAATGTTAACGACTGTACTATGTTATGTTATGGGGTTTGGTTTCCGGACTTAGTCCTTCTTGTGGACCATTGTGCGTGATGACTGTACTATACTTTATAACAAAAAATATTAAACTTTGAACTTATTTAGGTTTACGGGACGGCCCATAACTTGTGGAAAAGTAATTATGAACTCGAATAGTTTAACAACGTTTATTGCACGGTAAGTCATAAAACAGTGACAGTTTCATCAAAGACCAAACAAAAAAAAACAAAATAGTGATAGAACCAACTAGAAGTAACTTAATTCGTTAATAAACTATAATAAGTAGGTATTTGATGTTTACTATTCCAACAACAACATTTATAAGAATTAAAACCGTTTTCTATGAATAGTAACTCCTTTCAATATCGTTCGAGACACATTTCAGCTTACATTTAAATCGATGTCTAACTTAATACACAAGTTACAAAACCTAACACGTACCCTTTAATAGTTAGATTTTCCACAACACTAATCCTTATTTTACATCTACTAAACCAACGTACGCCCATCTAATTAAGAGGTACTGACAACCAGCATTGAAAATTCGGGAATTTCGGCATCCCTAAGGGAATCAAATCTGAATCCCGGAAAATAGGGAGGTCCGATGAAAATTAGGACCGTTAGGATTAACTGGCTTAACGTGCTTTTGGGGACAAGAGGTATTAAGGAGGTTTTAGCTAGGAAGTCTGGATTATGTACCTAATTGTGCAATATTACCGAAACGAGAATTCAGGTCAAATTACTGAGCGGTTCGTTGGTGCTTGGTTGTGCTTAACTAATATCATTGATTATTGCTTTTGGAAGCTACTCATACACGCTGACAATTGGTCAAATTGAGTTGAGCTTCTTAGAAGAAAACTTTGAATATTTGCAACGGATTTGTAGTGGATGTTTTACACGTTAACACAGTTTTTTTCTCATCTCATTATTTCTAAATTAAATGAACTACGTAGGAGCCTAGGTAAAAAAGAAAAAAATTGTTTATTTGTCACAGAAACACGTGCATAAAAAAAGATAATTTGTTAAGGGCTGATTTTTCCAAAGCCAGATAATTTTATCGGAGGAATAATTTTCAATCTTCGACAGTTCCTCGATGCAAAAACTGTCAGACGTCAATTTTATGCTACAAATAAAAATTATCTGTCGATTGAAAAATCAGCCTTAAGTGGAATAATAAAGAAATATAAACAAAATAGATCTATAATCACGAGCACAGAAGAGCAGTCAGCTGCAGCTGCACATTTAAAGGTAGACCAGGTAGGTAAGTATACTCGCAGCAGCAGGGCTGGAGTAGTGGTGGCTCAGTGGTAACAGCCACGACTAACGAGTTGAACGTATAGTAGGTTCGAACCCCGACAGGCGCTTTGTATAAGTAATTTCATCACCAGTGCTCTCAAAACGGTGAAGGACACCAAAAATTCGAAGACAAGTGACATCTCCCATCTCGCACTGGGCCCGCGTAATGGATTACGGCCCACTCCCTCTCACAGAGAGGAGGCCTGTGTCCCAGCAGTGGGAACAGTATAGGCTGATTATTATGGGTATAATCGTACGTTTCTGATGGGCTATACATATCCCGGATAACCCCAAACTACGTGTATGACCTTACAAAGCCTGTGGGAATTTTAACGTAACTTATTCGGCAGGTTCAAACAGTAACTTCTCGGGAATATACCTAACTAAATTCTTCAAGTTAAAGTCAATATAACTTGTATGAAGTTCGTCCCTATTGGCATGACTTGACAAATAGTGACGGCTAAAACTTTAACACGGTAAGCTAATACCACTAAGCAGGCAGGTTAAAGAAGGCCAACTCTTAAGGGAACGCGAATAAGGGACATAGTTGCCAAAAGGTAAAATGGATGTTTACAAAACTACTTCCAATGTTGTCACAAATTCACCTTTTCAAGCGTCTTTGGCTAACACACTTAACACTCAAAGAAAATTCACGTGCATTCGAGCATCGCACTAAAATACACGAGCGGCAAGTTATCGATGGCAACTGCCAACGCACCGACGACGGCGGCCGTCGACAAGTTTCGACGGCTGCAGTTGTCTGTACCTGTGCCGCTTGGCGCTCGTGCACTAAATAATATAATATTATGCAGCTCCTAATAGTGTAGTAATACGTTGAACGCGCCCGACCCATCGCATCGCATTGCTTGCGCTATACTACTTCGTTTTTGCTTAGCGTTCTTTCTGACTTTTTTTTGTCTTTTCTGAGTTTTCCAACTGATACTGAAAGGCAGTTCCAGCGCCAAAGTCAAGCCAAAGTCAATACAATCAAAATAACTCTTCTGCTTTATTATTAGTAATTAGATTACGTCAATTCTGTTACTCCACTTGAGATAGTTTAGGAACAATCGTAAAGACGCCAGCACATAAAGCTACTACAATCTGTCAAATTTCTTTAATAGATTTTCAACGTTATCGCTAAATCATAAGGTTCAAAGTTGATTGGGAAAATTTTACAGTTTCGGGTAGCTTGATGTGCTGGCGACTGTACAACAGAATTACGAAGAGGAGAACGAACGAACTATTTATGATATCAAACAAACGATAGAATTCAATAAAAAGGCATCCAACTGTTTATCACCCAATTACCGACAACAAAGAAAGTTTTTCAGTCTCGGTCATTACGCGAACGAGCGCGCACTGTTATCGGAGATATTTTAATAGTTGCCATAATTATTAGTACGTCTCGTTGAACGCGCTGTTTGCTCGACGCCAAACCGGTTTGTATCGGTTTGACCACGGCTCGAGTGTTATCGTTTTTGTTTATTAAGCTCATTACGATGTTATTTAAAAATGGCTAGTGATGAGTTAGATGATACAGCTTTTAACAATTGTGATGATATGAGAAGAATGACTAGAGAAAACCGTGAGATGACAAGTAGTATGGAAGAATTACATCAAGAGAGAGATAATCGTGAGATAGACATGTCGAGTGTTGGGTCTCAACAACATTTGACAACAGATGTATCAAATAATAAGAGGAGCCGAGAAATAAGTCAGGACGAGATTTGGACAACAGTCAGCAGAAGAGGTAAAAGATATGCTAGAGGGAGTGAGATAGATGATACAATCAGAATAGCAGAGGACAGAATCGAAGTTTGCGTTTCATCGATAAGTGTACTTCCGAAGCAATTTAAATTGGCAAAGATTTTTAAATCTGAGAATATAGATGATATCACGCGAATAAAATACGTTAACCCTTACAAAGTACTGATAATATTTAGTAATGAAGATAGTTGTGATCGATTGATTAACTCCCAATATTTTAAGAATGAGGGTTATAAATGTCAAAGAACTTTGGAAACAATTCAGTCTTTCGGGGTGGTGAAATATATTGACCTGGATTTATCTGAAGAAGAAATAGTGGAAGGTTTGGAGAGTGATATTCAGATAATAGGAGTGAAAAGGCTAAAACGCAGAAATAGTTTAGATGCTCGATGGGAGCCATCGGAGGCAGTTCGTATATGTTTCATAGGGTCGTCGTTGCCCTCCTTCATATATATATTTAACACAAGAGCAGAAGTTACCCCCTATAAATATCCAGTAACGCAATGTGCGCGGTGTTGGCGATTTGGACACACAATGAAATTATGCCCATCCAATAAGATGATATGTCCAAAATGTAGCAAGAATCATCCTAATTGCGATACAGTGGATTACAAGTGTAATAATTGTTCCGGCCCTCACATGACCTTAGCAAAGAAGTGTCCTGTATATATTAAAGAGAAAAAGATCAGAGACCTGATGGCAGAATTCAATTGTACCTATAAGCGGGCCCTTACCATGTATGTCCCGCCAGAGCATCCTACAAAGGAACCTGCCTCTAGAAAAGAGAATCAATATATATCAACTGAAGAGAAACAGAAGTCAAGTGAAGATCAAACCTTAGATCTTTTCTCTGAAAGTAAGAATACCTATGCAGATATGGTAAAAAGGAATCAAGGTAACAAAAACCCAAAGAAAAAGAAGAAAAATATAGGAAGAAGAAGCACCCCCCTTCCCCCCTCTCAAAAATATAGCTCAGAAGATATAGCAATAGAAAGCTCTCAAGAGTCAGAAAGCGATAGGGAAAGTAAAAATTCAGAAGACAATTATAGAGAGAACCGATCAAAGAGCAGAAGATCAAATATTGGAGGGATATGGAGGCAATTAAAAGAAAACATGTTGGATACAGAGTCATCGTGGGAGAATAAAATAAAGAGCTGTGCATGTATACTGTTTGAAAGGATCAAATCTATTATCATGAAGTACATTTTAGAAGTGCCAATCCTTATTAACTTTAAACAATGGATCAACGGAATAACAGACCCTCAATAATCAATATCCTGCAATGGAATGCTCAAAGCCTTCGGCCTAAAGCTATTGAGTTCGAAGCGTTGTTAAATCAAGAGAAAGCGCATATCGCAATAATAAATGAAACATGGTTTGATCCGGAAAGTAATTTTCGTATAAGTGGTTATAATTTATTCAGAGAAGACCGTTATGACGGATATGGCGGCGTCGCAATATTAACTCATTGGTCCCTAAGAGCAAGTCGCTGTAACACCAATATTAGCAATCCGGGTATACAACTATTACATGTAAAGTTATCTAACTGCGAACATCTAGAAAATGTGATTACCATTTATTGTCCTTCTTCAGCATACTCTAGTAAAAGAGACTGGGACCATATCTTTTCTCTGAAGCAAGAAAGAACACTAATAGCCGGAGACTTCAATGGACACCATACAAACTGGTCATCTAAGACGGATGCAAGAGGTATGCAGCTTTTCGATGCCATATACGAAAACAATTATATTGCTCTTAATAATGGCACCTCTACACGTGTTAAACTGGTTAATGGTGTGCTACAAAGTACCTCTCCTGATTTGACCGTGGCATCCCTGGATTTGGCAATGAAGTTTAGTTGGCAAGTTATGAATGAGAACTTAGGGAGCGATCACCTAGTTCTAAAAATTAAAACAGAAATTAATAATATAAATACGTACAAAATAAAAAGAAATTATAAAAAAGCAGAATGGACAAAATATGGACAGATTATGAATGAAAAATTAAATGTTTTAGACATAAATATAGATAACCAAAAAGCATACGATAATTTTATTGAAGCCATCAACGCCGCAGCGGATCAAAGCATACCTAAAATAAAAAGTTGTGATAACCCAATTCGACAACAGATGTTCAAACCTAAACCATATTGGGGACAGGAATTATCACGCATAGTTGCTGAGCGACGCCAGGCCTTAGCCGAATTCAGGAAGAACCCTACGCCACAGAATTTAGACAAAATTCAAAGAAGAACCAGTAATGCCCAGAGATTGATTCGGAATAGCAAGTTTAGCTCGTTTAGAAAATTCTGTGATAGCATAGATAACACAATGTCAGCAGCTGAAGTGTATAGACGAATGAAGTGGCTTAAAGGCTACAACACAGCAAGAAGTGCTGTGGACCAGGAACAAACGGAACATCTACTACATAGTTTAACACCAGATTACGTAAGCCCCCCTTTACCTAATTTTGCATCAGAAAATGAACAATTGAGCAGCCCAATTTCGATCCAAGAGCTTAATAACTGTATAAAACAGAGTGATACCGCTCCCGGTGGAGATAATATATCCTACTCCATGATCAAGCACTTACCAGAAGTAGGAAAGATAATTCTAGTGTCACTTTACAATAGATTTCTACTTTCGGGCTTTGTCCCGAAGCAGTGGAGAGAGGTCATAATAGTGCCCATACCAAAACCAGGTCGGGTTGCTGGCTCCGTATCAGGTATCAGACCAATTGCTTTATTGTCATGTCCTTGTAAAGTTCTACACACAATCCTAAACCGTAGACTTGAATGGTTTCTTGAAAGAAATAACTGTTTCTCACATGAAACAACCGGATTTAGAAGAACACGGTCTTGTGCTGACAATTTGGCTAGATTGGTATCGCGCATTCAGGAAGGGTTTTCGAGGGGTATTAGTACTTTGGGATGTTTTGTTGACATTGATAGCGCTTATAACAATATAAACTTAGTGGCCCTGTTAAAAATACTAGATGGGTTGGGAGTGGGAGCGGTATTGTGCAGATATTTATGGGAATTCTTACATGACAGACATCTATCAGTTCAAACTAATGATGGTAGCACAGCGGTAAGGACCACTGGGACAGGCATTGCACAGGGCGATCCACTGTCTCCACTATTATTTAATGCAGCCACTTCAAAGATTTGTCATAATATAGTTGATGTGTTTGTGTCGCAATATGCAGACGACTTCGTATTATATATAACTAGGAAACAAATTTCGGACTCCGTTATCAATATCCAAAATTCGTTAAAAGTATTTCAGTGTTTAATAGAAGAAGTAGGATTACAGATCTCTTTTAATAAAACAAAAATAATTTTATTTAGTAGGGGTAGAAATAGGAAAACATTTTCGGTAAATATTAACAATCATAATATACAACAGGTGGATAATGTTAAATATCTAGGTATGTGGCTGGACAGATCGTTGAAGTGGAAAAGGCATATTAACGAATTACGGGAAAAGTGCTCAAGATTATTAAACATATTTAAAGTGCTAGCTGGATCCAAATGGGGTGTCCACCCGAAACATTTGCGACGTCTGTATATTTCAATGATACGAAGTAGACTTGACTACTGTAGTTTTTTATTTGGTAATTACGCTAAAAGTCAATTGAATAAACTTGACGGAATCCAAAATTTATGTATGAGGATTATTGGGGGTTTCATTAGGAGCACTCCAATTCATGTCATGGAGAACGAACTGTGCTTACAGCCGCTACCAATTCGAAGAAGATACTTAGCGGGAAAATTCTGGCTAAAATCTAGGTCGGTAAAGGATAATGTTACTATAAATATTATTGATGAATTGTCAAAGCTATGTGAGGGCCAATACTGGAGAAATAAAAAGATTCCATTGTTAGTAGACACACATAGACAAATCCAAGATTTACCTATTTATTCTAGTTCCATATTGGGTGTGTTCTCGTTGGATAAATGGCTGTCTACTATTGACTTATCAAAGAACATCTCTTACGATATCCCGTATATACGCATTCCAAAGAGATCAATGGATATATTAGATTTAAGACAAAAGTGTGCCAAATACTTGAATGAGAACTATGGTTCATTCTATCAACTTTATACAGACGGATGTAAAGAGGCGCAGTATGCGGGAGCGGCTGTATTCGACCCTCAATTAAACACTACGCTTAAATTTAAAATTAAGGTTAATATTGCTGTAATGTACTGCGAACTAATAGCTATTTCCGAAGCCCTGTCTTACGCGCTAACTCTTGATACTCAGCATATTGTGGTCTTAACTGACTCTAAAAGTGCTTTATTGCATCTGGCTCGGCTACCCTCGAATTCTCGAGGTTCCCCGATAGCCTTTGTTATCCTCCAAACCATTTTAGAGCTCCGTATGAGTAATAAAACTATAATTCTACAGTGGATTCCATCTCATATTGGTATCATGGGCAATGAAAAAGCGGATCAGGCAGCAAAATTAGCTTCATCGGAAGGGATCACATTCACTTGTTTACCGCTTCACACAGACCAGGTTCAGGCAGTCAAAAAGATTTGTAAAGACTTGTGGCAGGAATACTTTGATGAGAGGTCGCTCACCAAAGGCATATGGTACAGGACTATACAGGCAGGACCTTTTCGTTGCCCATGGTTCCAGGAGATGGAAGCCCCTAGACAATATATTGTGGCACTGCTGAGACTTCGGTCCGGGCACATTCCATCAAATAAATTTGCACATTTAATGGGAAAATCGGATTCACCTAATTGCACAGAGTGTAACGCGATCGAGGATGTTCACCATGTTTTGATCGAGTGTGTCCGGAATGAGGATCAGCGGCGACAGGCACTTGGGGATTCGCAGTACAACATAGGGTTATGTAGCAGCTTCTTGGCCTTCCCCTTTTCGGAAGGGGCCAGGAAGTTGTGTACATTATACATGTGCAATTTACGGAGCGGTAGCAGCACCCAGCAATAGCTGGGCTCTGCTCCCACTCCATTTTTGTAATATTGATAAGATTTTAGAGAGATAAGGTGTATTTAGCCATAAGAGTTATATTATAATTAGAATTACGGGGCGACATCGTCATTGTTGACCGAGTCCCCTTAAATAAAGAGAAAAAAAAAAAAAAAAAAAACAAAGAAAGTTTTGAAATAATATCGAGAAGGTCATCAATCTACGGAAAATCTTAACATCGATTCAGAAAAATTACGTATTTGCACAACGCCATCTATGGGTAAATGGATAAAACGTCTGCAAAAAGCATGTGCACGCTATGAATTAAAGTTGTACCTATTCGTGAATCTTTTAGCGGCATTTTGTGCTTTAGTAGGTAATTTTATATTATTATTATCTCCGAAACTATATGACTAATTGACATACTGTAAATAGCAAATCTTATCTTCATGATGTACGTGTGATCATAAAATATTTTTTTTTAATATGGATTAATATTTAAAAATATATTTTCATCCAACGTAAGTCATCATCTGCCTAGCCTTTTCCCAACTATGTGGGCGTCGGCTATAGAGAGATATTAAAACATAGAAATAATGTGCCGCGGACTTGTAGAATTATTTAAGACAGACCAGATGACTATACATTGTTTTTAACTATATACAACTGTTTAGGTAGCGCATGCCAATAATTCTGTTTTAAGAGGTATTTCTTTCCGAATTGCGAGACAAAACTTGTGATTGCTCAGCTAAACTGCAAGATATAAAGATAATTTATAGCCTATAGCACTCAGGAATAACGAAGCTTGTTACCAGTATTTATTTTAGAATTGTGTCATTAGCTCCAGAAAATACCCCCTACATACATAAAAAAAAAACAAAAAAAAAAACAAACAAATTTTACCTCATTATAATATTAGTATAGATGCATATCTTCAAAAAGTGCCTTTTATTCTTGATGTCAAGAGAATTTAAGCCTTCTAAAACTT
Source organism: Luperina nickerlii (assembly GCA_963855955.1). Lineage (NCBI taxonomy): Eukaryota > Metazoa > Arthropoda > Insecta > Lepidoptera > Noctuidae > Luperina > Luperina nickerlii. Next base: position 13,077,147 of record OY979681.1, on the reverse strand, counting down.
TGCGTTTTGACTTTATGCGTTGCGTACGGTACAGAATGAGCCTTCTGTAGAATTTCTCATAGTTTTGAAAATGTTTCAAACTCACCTATTACGCAACTCACATAGTTTGTTCATAACATTTATTTAAAGCGTTTGTATTGATTTAGGCTTAAATGTCACTGATTTTGTAATCATTAGTCATAGTTTGAGCGACGGGAATTTGAGTTAGCGTTAATTATATTTAGTTTTAACTGTACGCTGAATGATTTATTTATTTAATTAAGGAATGTAATTATTCGTCTCGTTAACTTGATGTTTTTGGTGACGTCATCGACCAGAGTAGTTGTGACGTGAACATCGATTTTACAAACTGGGGCTTGTCTTCGTGATACTGTCGCATCTTATTAGGCTCTTGGTCCTCACAAAGCTTTGTATATTCATTTTATATAAGGTAGTATCAAAAGTAAGTATAACATTATTATTTATCGAAACATTACAGTAATTACAAAGTACACAGAAAAATAAGAAATACAGAGAGCGACAGCATTATTAATATAATTATGATTACGTTCGTGATATAGATTTCTCACTTCGTTTATTACACGTCTTTTCCTAATAGGGTAGTTGACTAAGAAAATATATTTAGTCCATCAGTTAGATTACTAAAAAATATTGTATACGTATTTTTTCTTTTGTCTGGCAAACAAAAAATTACGAAGATACAGCGCTTGGAAATTTCGTATGACGTCACGCCGTGCTACAAATTTTAGCACGTTTTTACGTCAAAGCCCCCCAGTCCTGAACTTTGATGTGATATATCTTTGTAATTTTTTATCTAATTGATAAAACAAAAAATACGTGTTCAATATTTTTTAATAATCTTACTGAGGGACTAAATCGAATCGATTTATTTTTACCCAGGCAACATCCCTATTGTGCCCATGCTGACCTCATGCGACAGATACTTCCTCCGCCATAATAAGGCAATTTTTGCGAAGACTTGTTCCATAGTTTCTGGGTGTCGAGTTGTTGGGTGGTTTTCGCATTCATTCGTCTTTAGTTTAAGTTACTAACGATAGTATTTTAAGTGCAAAACTGTTTACTAACATGTTATGGATTTTAAAGTTGTCCGAAATAAAATTATTATTATTTTTGTTATTATCCGATTTTTATTTTTAGGGTTTCGTACCTCAAAAGGAAAAACGGAACCCTTATAAGATCACTTCGTTGTCCGTCTGTTTGTCCGTCGGTCAAGGCCCTTTTTCTCAGGAACGCGTGGAGTTATCAAATTGAAATTATTATCCAATACGCAGGGCTGCAATCCCTTGAAGCAGTGAAGAAATCAAACTTCTAAGTCAACGCAATCAAAACATACGGGCTTTTATGTTCCGGAATCAAAACCTATAGGGTACTTCCCGTTGACCTAGAATCATGAAATTTGGCAAGAAGCAATGTCATGAAGCACAAGTAAAGGAAAAAATCCGAAAATCGTAAATTTTTAGATACACTACAGAAAAAAACCCGTGGTAAACTATTTACATACGTACAAATTTGTACGCCACCCTCGGTGCGTGATTCCGACTCGCAATTGGGCAGTTTTTTTTTTAATATCAAAATATTTTTCAAGAAATAAAACGTCCTGCTACAATGGCGACATTAATTTAAATCACGGATAGGCATAGTGGCCAGTAATCATAAAAATGATAACAATATAAATCTAACCTATTAATACCTCGATCAACATCTATCGAGGCTTTCGTTAGGCGGTTGGATCAAGGGCCTGATTCAGAAGGCAGTACTCCGGCTCGCATTGTGAGGAGGCTTCTGTCTCTGGAGCTCTAACCACAGGTAGCTTGGACCTTGCTCCCGACACCGGCGGACAACTATTTTTTTAATATTTTTAAATGTTTTTATACTTATTTTTATATTTTAAGAAATATTTATAAATGTAATAAAATTAGATAACAGAATAAATAAACGAAATAACAATATAAACTTATAATTAGTAATTTGAAAACTACCCCCTGCGCCGCGCCGCTTGCCATTGTAATTCAATTCACCTACTCTTTGCACGTTACTCGTTTCAATTTCATTGATGCGATGTTATGACCCGTGACCCCGGCAAAAGACTCTTGCGCTACAGTTCTAAGTACAGGTTTCTGCACGATGCTATTTTAGAACAATGTAAATAAATAATGAAGTTTAATAAAATTAAAATATGTCCCTAAAACGAAAACGCGAAACCGTATACGTGTGTTTTAATATCGCCATTAAAACGGCACGCATGTAAAAGGCTGTCTTACACACGGTGCCAACCAGGCAACTTTAAGATGTTCCAGAATTCTAAAAACACTATGTTTAATTAATATGATCCTGTACCATATTCAATACGATCCCTTAAATATTTCAAACAAACCTTTCATAAACACAAAACTAATAAAATACAGCTACAACACAACTCAACCAGACTTGTGCTGACTACAGGGCCGTATTTCTCGAAACTTATTAGACTAATATGTAATACCTATGAGTCCATGAACGAATATTTTTTACAAGTTTGCTAGTGTGCGTTGCTCGATGCGACGGTAGTAAAATATTAGTTACTAGTTGCCAACTAATAAAACTAAGCTAAAATTACCTGAGTAAATTCAATTTCCTTTAATAAAAAAATGTGTTATTAAATACTCTTGTAAATTACATTGTTATAGCTATTAGTCTCAGAAGGCTTGTAAAAAAGATTAGACAAAATATGAATATTATTATTATCAAACAAATTTTATAAAATGTGGTCAGATTCGGGCACTTCCGACAGTGAAGGAGATACGAGTACAACAATATTCGCCGTAGTCGAGTTTTTTTAACCAGAAACACATACGAAATATTGATAAAACGTTTGAGAAACCCCCAAACAGAATGAATTTTACTTTTAATGCACTTTTCAAAACCATTAGCTTTTGATCCTTGGTAAATTGAATTTAATAAAATAATTTACTATAAATAAAACAGTCCGCTTTTACTGCCAGTGTTTAAAAGACAAAATCAAATGAATCCAAAAGTGGCTCTGGCGGGATCTCTTTCCATATTTTTTTTAATAAGTAAAGAGTCATTTGTACTAAGATTGTGTATTCAGCCAAGCCAGCCTAATATTTTTTATTAGTCTGCTACTATTAGTTATTAATCCAGTGCCTGTTTTTGAGAAAAAGTAAATATTAGAACTTGTAATTTTTACACTAGTAACTAATATACTAGTAAAACTAATAGTTTCGAGAAATAGGGCCCTGTTCACTCCAAAACTTTTGTTTTATGAGAGAGGGTGTAAACCGTGTAAAGTACCGGGCATTCCCTAGACAGTAACTCATTACGATTTAGGACACATCGGGAGCTGGATGGCTATAACACTGGGTAAACGTTTTCTGGAATAGAAACTTGCTATCGTATTTTGGGTTCAACGTCCGTTTTAAATGTGATTTCGATTGGAACTTTTCATATTTGGCTAAAATAATCGGCTGATAACTTAAGTTTTTTGTCAGAAGGTGTAATGGGAGACAATCTCCCGCTGACAACTAGACAGTGCAAACAGTCGTCGAAATTCCGGCCCTTGTTAAAAGAAAAACTAGTCTTGGGACCAAGGTCTCCTTCCCAGCAAAAGCACTAGAAAGTGGTGAAGGGCCCGTTTTGGGGGGCTGTCTTATGTAATTTTGACGTCCGAAAAGTACCGGTTCTCAGCCTAATTTGAATAAATGACTTTTTGATTTTAAAGGCATGCTTTAAAACCGAAGAGAACACTGAACTGTTGCATTTCTACCAAGGGTTCCTATAACTTCTTCACATGTCCTGAAAATCTAAAGGGAGTTTTTAAAAAAAACGGAACCCTAATAATAAAAGAATTGTACGTGTGCGTGTGCACTTGGCCGTTTTTTTAAAATAGAGCTGCTTTAAAAAAAATATTTCTATTTCGCTTAGTAACATATGTAGGTAGGTACTTATGTATCGAACATTTATTACTTACGTAATTATAGACGTGTACTTTTTATAGCCCACATAATGCTCAACCATTACTCCTGAGTTTGTAAGCTATAAACATTGTTCCAAAAGCATCAAATTATTGAGATGGAAGATATAAGTAGAATAAAAACTTTATTTACACGAATTTTAAGAGGGTTATGAAAACTCCATTTAAAGAAGAGTGTGGTAATAACGTGTTTTCGATTAAAACGTCAGTATGATAAGACCACATGTTTGATTTTTTGTTTTTTTATGAAAAAACAAAAAATCAAACATGTGGTCAATTTTGATTTACCATTTTATGTTTAAGAAAATATACTGTAATTCCTTTTATATTTTTATCTCGTTTCAAAACAAGCTTAGAACTAAGATCCCTGTTGTTTCCCATGGGTAAAACGCGACCTATTTCAAAGTTACGTCAAAGGTATACGAAAAGGTAGGTGTAAAGGGGCCTAAAACTACCTCTTATAACAGTATTATTATAATCTTACTGACTTTTTGTACCATGACGTCCTTAAAATAAGCTTATTTTACATTTTTGAAACAAAGTCGTTTTCTTCGCAGTTTTAGTGACGTCACCTCTAAAAGTTCATTCAATTCGTACCACGACGTGACTTTTGACAGCACGCAATAGGCATTGTTCTAACGTCAAATTTAACAATCTTATACTCGTAAAAGTTACTCGGACGCGCCGGATTTGTTATTGCTTTGCAAATTTATATAATAAAAAAGTCTTGTCCTGTAATATAAAGTCAGTAAAATGTATATATTTAAGTAAACTTGTCAAATGAATTGTGTTTCTGGCAATTTTAATACCAACAGGAGTAATAGTTTCTTATTTGATTCTAGATGGCGAATGTATTATGAAATATTTGAGTTTTTGGAAGCTGATAACGCACAAGCTAATATTACACGAAAGCGGCGTCGTACGCAACTACGTGGAGAATGTGACCCCTTTGATTTAGACGACGCGAAGTTTATTAAACGGTACAGACTCACAAAGGAGTTAGCAAAAAAACCAGTGTGGTGAGTTGAGAACTGATGAAGAACCCTAAAAGATGTACCGATTTATCTCTAGCGACGAAGGTAAATATCATAAATTTATACTGCTAATAACACACTAAAGCAGTATAAATGTACATAAAAATATTGACATTTTACCATAGATAATGTACGAATTTCACTCTAAGTTGTTCCGCTATACGTTCAGACAAAGTGACAGCGAATTTTAATGGTAAAAATATTGAAGTTTTTAACTTTAATTTATTTTAATTTGCTGCTACCGCAATTAACTCAATTATGAAGCAAATAAATAATATAATTAGGACACTACAAGGCATAAGGGTGCTTGCACGGACTTGATAAAATGCTCTATAAATTAACCAAATTATAAAAGATTACATAAAAAATACGGTATTTATAAAGACCGCAAAATAAGCTACTCGCCTGAGTTCAAAATCTTCTCTAGTGCGAACATAACCCAGAATGTAGTACCTACTCGAGAAAATTACCTAAATTAATTTGTTTAACTAAACGTTGATCTCTAAATTGATGCTTTCAGATCAACAATGAGTCTAAGAGGCCTTTAGACGTTCTCTTAAGCCCCTTTTATGGTGCGTGATAAAACATTGTTGCTTCAAAGTGAGCATACTGAGAAGATTTTAAGTCATTTCGTACGTAAAGTTTATGTGAGAGCTTCATTAAGTAGATCATGTCGAAGTGTGGATTATTGTTGAGTCGACTTTGTTATGGTTTTGTTGTTTGTTCAAGTTGCTAATTTGCTTTAAGGTTTTAAAATCATATTTTCTGACTGACCGACTTTTTGACAATTCAAAAGTGCCAGTAAATGGTTTAATTGAAATAAATGGTTTGAGTTTGAATTTGAGTTTGAGTTTGGTCGGGTTTTAAAATTAGGTCGAAGATTGTCTGATCGGTTTGGTGTTCAAATTATAAGAAACTAGCAGCGCCCCGCGGTTTTATCCGCATAAGTGTCGATTCCGTGGGAATATCAAAATTAAAACTACCTTATGTCCTTTCCCGGGACTAAAACTATCTTTATACCAAATTTCATCTAAATCGGTTCAGCGGTTTAAGCGTGAAGAGGTAACAGACAGACAGACAGACACACTTTCGCATATTATAATATTAATATGGATGTTACCTAGTGATAGATATTAATTTAGTGTAATATCTACATGCATACATGAACTCACAACTTCGTACCATTGGGAAAGACAATTTTGTATAAGTGTTTTATTCTAGTAAATAAAACGCTAAATTCAGGAGCTTTACGAGATGTTTGTAACAAAACAACGGTAGGGTAGATTTTTGTAAATTTTGATTGAAACAGGTTAGTATAAAATAAATATAGCACCTCCTGCATTAGCGCCGTCACGGGTACCATCAATGTTAATAATTATAAAGACTTTTAAAGAAAACAACGATATTACAGCTTTCACAGGTATCATTAATCTTCCTTGTCTATTAACGGTCCGTTTTAGCAATGAAATACGCTTTTATTACGAAGCAAAACAATTTGTTTTTCGGAAATAAAATTAAGAATAACCTGGTTGTTATGATGGCCACCTTTTTTTTTTTTCTTTTTTCAGGATGGGAAATCATCAAATGACTCCTCCCGCTCTGGGTGGAGCGGAAGGGAGTGTCAGACTCTTACTGACTAAAACCCACCCGTGTTCCTTCCTTCGCCCTTTATGTTCCGGGCCAGCGGTAACCCTTTCGGACAATCCCGCTGATGATGGCCACCTTCTAGTGATAGTAGTTTATACGCTTTTTAATGGATAAGGTATGCCTCAATAAAATGTATATAGGACCACCCATATACATTTTTATTAAATTTGCTGGGTTAGTTTTTGAGTTAGCTTCAATAATACGATTTTTATCCACTTAGTTTATATTGATGATGTTTTAACAACTTCCTGTCACTGATATTTACATAGTAAGTAGTGTCATATGAATTTGTGTGGAGAAGGTACAACTAAAAAGTGAAAAATAAAAACCTTTTTACAAAAAAATAAAAAAGGTTTTAAATATGTATTTTTTGGGATTCCGTACCTCAAAATGAAACTTGTAGGATCTTAAAGGATGTACTTTTAGGATCACTTCGTTCTGTTCTTCGTTCTGATCTTTCGGTCTGTCAAGACCCTTTTTATCAGAAATGCGTGGCAGAATCAAGTTGAAATTAATATCCTATACGTAGGTCTACGGTCCCTTGGAGCGACCAGTATTACGAAGGGGTATCGTGTTACCCAGTAACTGGGTTGTGGAGGGCAGATAGGCAGTCGCTCCATGTAAAATACTGGTATTCAGCTGCAGTTGGTTAGACTGGAAGCTAACCCCAACAGTTGGGAAAAGGCTAGGCAGATGATGATCATCAGCCTGCAGGAAATGCCTCCATTTAGCTGGATTCACGGCAAATCTCATCTAGCTGCTACCAGCCACCTTCGAAATTCGTCGCTCCACCTAGCCTGAGGGCGTCCTAGATCACGTCATTATATTAGACTTTACTTCGTAATCCAAATAACATTTACGCAAACATTGTTTCAGTAAATATGATAAGGTATTAGTTCTATTTCAAACTAGAATTTATGAAGATAAACGTTTCAAAGCCAATAAACTCATGTAAACTTTTAAACTGTTATAATAACAGATTAGTTCAACCAAATGTAATTTGCATTTTAATCAGAGCAAATGGAAAACGTATTTTGATTGGCAAAATGTATAGCATTCGGGAATAACTTCCATTTTGCATGAATGGTCACTTAAAAACATTCCATAATTTGAATTTTAAGTTGATTTGTTCGGCGATGTATTGTTAATATGATCACATATTCTGTATGTGACCATATTAACAATGCATCGTTAAATTTGTCGAGAGCTAGAGAGTAGAGTTAAATTAGTAGAGAGCGTGTAATCAAAAATATTTTAATTGTGTAATACATTTTAGTTTTCCGATTATTTAAAATTAACTCTTACTAATACGAATTAGTAAGAGTCAATGTGAATACGACTTTTGGTTACACTCGAAAATGCAAATAACAATCGCATCACTGCAACACTGTTATATTGCGAATATTTTTTTTTCAAAATCGATAGTATTTGGTTTTAATTCAATTGCGATCGCCTCATTATTTTTTGTCTCTTTACATGTTTTGAAGTTTTTATCTAAATAGATATGTCAACTCCATCCTGCCTTTTACCACTGTAACATTAACACTTATAATAATTTTAACACATAAACTATACTAAACAGCTCAACAATCTATGAAACAGTTTGTGATAAAAGATCGACAGCCATATTAGGACTTACGAAAACAAAACTAACAAAACCAATGAGTAAAATAAACTATTAATACGATTATCAACTTAACTCAATACGAATAATTATGAATTAGTGGCTTTTCCTGCGGCTTCGAGCATAGAGGTCGATAATTATACCAAGGGAACGTATTACCGGGATACAATGTGTTAATCCAGGTTATAATCTATCTGTATGCCAAATTTCATTCAAACCCGTTCAGATGTCTTTGCGTGATTGAGTAGCAATCATCCAAACTTTCACATATACATATAATAGTATCTCCCGCCCGTGGCTTCGCCCGCAAAGTATGTCGATAAAAACTATCCTATATCCTTCCCCGGGATGCAATCTATCTCTCTGCCAAATTTTATCGAAATCCGTTCAGCGGTTTAGGCGTGAAAAGGTAACATACACATTTTCTGTATCCACCAAGGAGGTTGGTAACTGGTAAAAAAAAAAACTGTATGTGGCCAGTAACAATTTACTTGTAATTTAATTAGTAGACAGTTAAAGTCTCTTGGCAGTATGACTGCTGACAAATTAAAAAAAAAGAAAAACCGGGTATGTAATGGAATTTCATACATACTTCCCACCCTTGGGTCGGAAGGATTTTCATACAAACTTCCATACCTTGGGATGAAAGGATTTGAAGGGCGGGATAAAGGAGTTTCTTCCCTCTAATTGGTATAATTAGTATGTATTTTCCGAGCAGGTGTGATAAAAATTTATTTTCTTTCTTTCTAACGACCCTAACAACTTAACTAAAATTAAAAAAAAAAATGTCAAGCGTATCTTTAACAATGAACGTACAAGCGAGCAACGGAAAGGAAAAGCAGCGTAATACAAACAGTGAATCTTCACGATTTAATCAGTTTCAAAGGTCAGAAGGTAAATTAACTCTGCTAATTTGGGCCAGAGTGAAAACCATTTTTGTTTCGAACAAACGAAATACTTTCTAAAGTAGTCTCCTTAACGTAATTCTGTCCATTTGCTGATGTTTTTTGGAACTTGGATGTCGAATAGATTGAATGATATTGTTGCAGAAAGGTTAGGTGGGTAATACTCGCAACCGGCATGTGTGGTATGACCAGAATAGCTATTCACAACCATCCGACAGGCTATCGTATCGAATATGACACATTTCGATAACCTAATTTGCCTTGCCTCGATATTAAACAGCTGTCGGAAGAATGAAATAGCGGTCGTCTATTTCATTTAAACTGTCGATATTTTCGGGTTTTGGACTTGTGAACACCGTTTAGGGGGGACTCCTTCGATAACATTGAATGATGTTCGATACGGTACGGAAGCGTATCGAGTGGTTGTGAATAGCTATGCAAAAGAGTAATTCCCGTATTTTTATTACACATTTTTTTTTACATTCGGATCTGTCTCGATCTGTCAAAAATAACAATCAATTTTCATAAATTTTTGACAAGTTTTTTTTAAATTGGTTGTCGCTGAGATGAGATTGCGAATTGATATTGATCGTTTTTAACCGACTTTAAAAAAGGAGGTTCTGTATTCGACCCGTATGCATGTATGTTTGTATGTCCGCGTTTTTCTCAAAAACGAATAAACCAATTTTAATGTTTTTTCATTACCGTAATCTACATACTCTCAGCAAGGTTTAAGTATATAATACAACAGGTAATTATTCTTATGTACGAAGCTATATGCGTAAATGTACCTACTGCATCTCCGGCATTTCTATGCGAATTTTGATTAATCTTCTGGTCGGTGTATTCAATTCTTCAATGCTGCACTAGTAATGTCTAATTGTTCTTTTTCTCTGTGGAATCTCATCTACTAAAACTACGTGTCATAAAATCTTTTACTCTTTTTATTAAAATACATCAAAAAATTATAATTTTTATTAAATTGATAAACTTGAAAAAATACTACTTGTTAAAATTTTAGGTAAACTTTTACGATATTTGTAAATATGTGAGCACCGTGTACCTGTCACATTGCTTTATTATAAACTAGCGACCCGCCCCGGCTTCGCACGGGTGCAATGCTGATACTAAATACACTACAGAAAAACTGTGAACGTTGTAAGTATATAAAAACATAGCGGCCCGCTCCGGCTTCGGACACTACTGAACTTGAACTGTACTGTAACTGAACACGTTATTATACATATAAACCTTCCTCTTGAATCACTCTATCTATTAAAAAAACCGCATCAAAATCCGTTGCGTAGTTTCAAAGATTTAAGCATACAAAGGGACCTAGGGACAGAGAAAGCGACTTTGTTTTATACTATGTAGTGATTATTTTTACCTTTTGTGGATAGTAATTTTATGTTAGGTATATAATTAACGTATATCGTTGTAAAATATTTTAAAAGAGTAACGGTGGCGTTTCTCGCTCATTCTTCTCCATAGGGACCTTTGTCCTTTTTTCCTTAGGACCTTTTCGGAGGGGCGACTAGAATCAATTCTAATTTTTGTAAATTTTGACATTCCAAAGGGCCTTATACGTGTCTGTTTGAAATAAATGATTTGACTTTGAGCTTTTTGTAGAGGTAGCTGTTTATCCTCTCACAGTTTTGTTATTTGGGCTGTATCTTAATTATTCATGACATTTAAACAGCACGTAGGTGTTGTGACTATTCTATTTTTGATCAAAAATTGTGATCAAGCAACAGACAAAATGTTCAATCCTTAAACTTATTGAGTACGAGGCTTTTCGTTACTGTGTACCTATTTCAGAGTCTTCGGTCAACTGGACCCACTCGAAATGGACCCACGGGATCACTCAACCCAATCATATTTCGAATAGGTCGACTAGACCCACTGCCCAATTCATGTCTTTTTTGTCGTTTTTTGTTTCTGCAGAATAAACAATATTTCTTTATTTCTCTATCTGTACCTACTTGCAACGTACTTTCTGCCTAATGCTTTAAGAAATACAGGCGTGAGCCGTACGAAAAATACGCACTTGGACATGGAATTGCGGTCACCAGCCTGTCTTACCACTACTGCATACAGGTGTGGTGTTATATATGTAGATAAACATACCTACCAGTTCAAATACCTTACTTAAACACACAAATCCAGGTAGCATCTACACTCGATAAACAGATATAGTGACATCATGCGGTTACGATGGGATGCCTGTGTAAACCTCATACATACCGCGGTTGCAGTGAGACCAATCTAGTCAATAGCTTCATACCGAATGATTTAGAAGTCAGGTAGGGATGCAACATGCAGTGCCGTATTATCCATAACGCACTTTAGGCCAGTGCCTAGGGCCCCACTATGATCAGGGGCCCAGCACTCCCGAATAAAAAAAAAGGGGATTGTTTAGTTTTATGAAACCACGGTAAAAGTGAAACTTTTTTCACATTATTAGGTAAAAGCCAAATTGCGTTGTTGTGGTATGTAAAAGGGGGGACCCGAAACGAGCTGTGCCTAGGGGCCCCGAGATGGTAAATTCGGCCCTGGCAACATGTTGGGGAAAGTTTATAGTTTATTTTATTTTTTGATTATGAGCTGGATAGGTTTTTATTTTTAGTGTAATCAAGTGCGAATGAATGCTTTTTTTATGGTTCCGTACCTCAAAAAGAAAAACGGAACCCTTGTAAGATCATTTCGTTGTTCGTCTGTCTGTCCGTCTGTCAAGACCCTTTTTCTCAGGATTGCGTTGAGTTATGAAGTTGAAATTAGTATCAAATATTCAGGGCTGCAATCCCTTGAAGCAGTAAAAAAAAATCAAATTATCAAATTAATAAGTCAACGCAATCAAAAGACGGTTTCCACGGAGGAATAATTTTGAATTTTTGACAGTTGACAGTTCTTCCATACAAAAACTGTCAGACGTAAATTTTATTCCATGAATAAAAATTATCGGTCGATTGAAAAATCAGTCCTTAGTCTTTCAACATACAAATTAGACAAGAAAAAGATAAATCTTTGGAATCAAGATGTCTTTGCAAACTTTAAACACAAATCGAACTTGTGAGTAGCTACCCAAAAAGATGGGGAATAACTTTCAAAAAACCCAATAACCATAACTTCTGGGGAACCTTTCGGTTCCAAATATTCAAACACTTTATTTTCCTGGTCAGGCAATAAATAAAGGAAAAGTTTTTTTTTTGTCATGAAATATTACAAAGACTCCGATTCGCTTTGGCGCCTGTCGATTTCAGCTGGCTTCTTTGAATGGAATAAGGCACCTTTTATTAGGAGATGGGAAATGCGCGATTATTACTAGTGACATAGGTACGCCAAAGGTATTATTTTAAAATCGAAGATAGCGAAATCGTCCAAATAGTCTTTTCCTAACTTGGCTTGTGTTGGTTTCTAGTCACAGGGTATAACACCGCCAATTTTTTTTTTATTTGAAATGGGTTTGCTCTTGTTTCTAATCTAGATCAGAGATGACACAGACAAAGTCTACGATGGAGTGAGCTTACCCAGTAGAAGCCTGTTCACTCTTACTTTGAAGAGATTCGGGTTGTATGCACTCTGAAACACAAACGCAGGTAGAGTTCCACTCTTTTGCTGTGCACATTATAAAGGACAGAAGCCCATTGTGTCACCCTATGTAAAACTATGAATATATCGATAATTCATATTCATAAGAAAGAGTCATTAACCGAAAGCCGAAAGACGTCCACTGCTGGACATAGGCCTCCCCCAAGCACCTCAACTTCGACCGGTTCTGTGCTTCTCGCATCCAACGGGTTCCTGCGGTCTTCACAAGGTTGTCGGCCTATCTTGTGGGAGGCCTTCCAACGCTACGTCTTCCGGTCGCATCGGCCATCTGTTCTGCACCAATGTGCCCTGCCCACTGCCACTTAAGTTTGGCAATTCTTCAGGCAATGTCGGTTATCTTCGTTCTTCTGCGGATAATAAAGAGTACTCCATTCTATTCTACCAATTCTGACGTTTCTTATGTATCCATTAGGGTTATTTTTCCAGCCACTATTGCTAGGATCGCCCAGAGGACATGGTGGAGCATACAGTGGAGGTATTGCTTGGGCGGAGCACCGCCGTGTCCTCGTAGAGGCGATCGGCAGCGGCGGTGAACTCTCGCGTCCGGCCCTGGTTCAAGCCATGGTCCGGAGCGAGAGGGAGTGGAGGGCAGTCGCCTCCTTCTGGGAACAGTCATGCTAGCGAAGGAGGTGGCGGGATGGCTAAGTGAGAGAGCCTCTCGTCCCTGCCACTGCGGGAGACGCTCCGGGTGTCGGAAGCTGCGTGACGACTCCCGGCCACCGTAAGCGCGGGCCTGTGGACGGAGAGTAATGCGTAGCTCACCGTCCGATCAGGACCAGACCCGTGCCGGACGGCGCGTACGTGTTTCACGCGCGCTTCAAAGAGATGTCATCATCAGGGAATGGACCCGTCAGGGCCGAAGCCTGCCGGGTCAGCGGGATTCTTCGAAAGAGTTACCGCTGGCCCGGAACATAAAGGGCTAAGGAAGGAACACGGGTGGGTTTTAGTCAGTAAGAGTCTGACATTCCCTTCCGCTCCACCCAGAGCGGGACGGGTCATTTGACGATTTATCATGAAAAAAAAAAGGATTTTTTTAATGAATTGATTATAAAAAAGAGAGACAAATAAGAATAAAGAGTTGCGAAAGAATATTCTATCTTTATATACAATTGAGAAAGGCTTCCTAGAGATTGTCAGCTAAACATCGTTATTTATTAGACAATTAATTCACATAAATAAACGGATTGATATGTATCACTACCCCATTTCCCAAGGCAGATGGCAACTATGACAATCTAACCACACTCGTCTTATCGCCCAGAGGACACGGTGGAGCATACGGTGGAGGTCTGCCCCGCTTGGGTGGAGCACCGCCGTGTCCTCGTAGAGGCGATCGGCAGCGGCGGCGACCTCTCTCGTCCGGGCCTGGTTCAAGCCATGGTCCGGGGCGAGAGGGAGTGGGGGGCAGTCGCTTCCTTCTGCTAAGCAGACATGCTAGCGAAGGAAGCGGCGGGGCGGCTGAGTGAGAGAGCCTCCCGTCCCAGCCGCCGCGGGAGACGCTCCGGGCGTCGGGAGCCGCGCGACAACTCCCGGCCACCGTAGGCGTGGGCCTGCGGGCGATGAGTAATGGGTAGCTTACCATCCGATCAGGACCAGGCTCATGCCGGACGGCACGTACGTGTTCCACGCGCGCCTCAAAGAGATGTCAGCATCAAACGAAGGGGCCCGTTAGGGCCGAAGCCTGCCGGGTCAGCGGGATTGTCCGAAAGGGTTACCGCTGGCCCGGAACATAAAGGGCTAAGGAAGGAACACGGGTGGGTTTTAGTTAGTAAGAATATGAGACTGCGTTTCGCTCCACCTAGAGCGGGAGGGGTCATTTGACGAATTCCCATCATGAAAAAAAAGGTTTTTTTTTAATAAATTGATTATGAAAAAGAGAGAAAAATAAGAATAAAGAGTTGCGAAAGAATATTCTATCTTTGTGTACAATTGAGAAAGGCTTCCTAGAAATTGTAAGCTAAACGTCGTTATTTATTAGACAAATAATTCAAATAAATAAACGGATTGATATGTATTACTACACCATTTCGAGTATTCTATCTTAAAAAAAATAGGAAGGTCTTCCTAGAACTTGCAAGTTAAACGTCGTTATTTATTAGACAATTAATTCAAATAAATAAACGGATTGATATGTGTCACTACCCCATTTCGAGTATTCTATCTTAAAAAAAATTAGAAAGGTCTTCCTAGAACTTGTAAGTTAAACGTCGTTATTTATTAGACAATTAATTCAAATAAATTAACGGATTGATATATCACAACCCTATTTCGGATATAATATCTTAAAAAAAATTAGAAAGGCCTTACTAGAACTTGTAAGTTAAAAGTCGTTATTTATTAGACAATTAATTCAAATAAATAAACGGATTGATATGCATCACTACCCCATTTCCCAAGGCAACTATGACAATCTAACCACACTCGTCTTTTTACAATTATTTTAGATCTGGCAGTCTCATGTCAGTTGAGATTGTGTAAAGGGATACACAATCTCAACTGACATGCTAAAACCTTACATCCATACTAATATTATAAATTCTAAAATAACTCTGTCTGTCTTACTGTATGTTACCTTTTCACGCCTAAACCACTGAACGGAAAGAAAGGGGTTCAGTTACGATCCTGACCCTTTCGTAAGCGAACAAGATACACAAAAAATAAATACGAATAAACAAAAAATGGCGGCTTAAATTTGCCTTTTGGGCTTTGTAAAGTGATACAAACCAGGTTTTTGGAAAATAAATACGGTAGGAATTATTTAGCATGTAGGTACCTAAGTAAAATTCTATGTTACATTCGTTCTTGGAAGATATAAATGTGGTGCTAGAAGAATCCTTTAAGTAATTGCAGTTCGTTTTGACTGTCTTTACCAGAATCATAGGAGAAGGTTTTATTGTCACTGAAGCAGGAGCAAGCTTCTACGGACATGGTCACGAAGCTGGACTCATAACCAATCTGTCGGGATTTGTGAAAATTACTCAGTAATATTTGGTATAGTTACTACACAGGAGACTCTCAGACTCCTATCGTTTTCATAAATATCATTTATTCAAATAAAAGTATAGAAAAGTACTGGAAGCTTCGAGTTTAAAATGAAAATGAAAAGCATTCTCCCATGAAACCTCTTCACCTTTATTGGCCTTCCACACACCAACATATATTCCCAAAAGTAAATCTCTTACCACGAAATTTTAAAAACCTTCCCACGTGCAACATAAAAGTCATTCCTTATGATTACAGCAGACATAAGAAGAAATAAAAAAGGCATACAGAATAATGGCGGACATTAGCAAGATGACGCGTAATGGCGCTTTTAAGACGTTCGTGCCTTGGAATTACAAGCGTGCATATTTTATATCGACTTTTTATCTTCATTTTTGTGAAAATAACACGACGAGTGAAGATTTTTTGAAGAAAATGTTGGAATTATTTGAATTGAAGAGTAAAAAGTTAAACCAAGTTTCAAATGAGAAGTGGTGGCCCAGTGGTATCGACCGCGACTAAGGAGTCGGCTGGTCGTGAGTTCGAACCGAGGCAGGCGCTTTACTTTGTGTTAATAATTTCATCACCACTGCTCTCAAAACTGTGAAGGAAAACATCGTGAGGAAACCGGCCTGTCTAGAACTAAAAATTCGAAGACGTGACATTAACCCGCACTGGGCCCACGTGGTGGTTAATGGCCCACTCCCTCACAGAGAGGAGGCCTGTGTCCCAGCAGTAGGCTGATTATTTAGTTTTAAAATTACTTTTTTAAAAACAAACGTAGGTAAGTACTTTCGAAATTGGTTATATAGATAGAGTACTTACAGAGAAGAAAAATTTCGTAAACAAATCTGTTTCTTTTCAGACTTTATGGTCTGAAATTACCATAAGTATAAGCAATATCATTAAACATGGTGAAAAGCTGAATATAAAAATGGTTATCGATGAGTCTTCAATCAGTTGAAAGACGGAATTACAGAAACAATTAAAAAGACATTGTGTGTCGCGTGGATCCACGTTATGGCATGCGAAGAGTTAAAGGTCAAACTCAAAAAGATGGTTACATCGACCAGATTTCATTTGATGGTCTACAATTTGTGATCCATTATACTGTATCAATGTGTAGCTAGAACTAAGTACCCAATGTGTAATATGATTTGTGGCTACACGTTGATAATCGTACAATGTTATGGGATAAAGAATGAAGACAATTATTAAATAAATTCTTGTCGATGTAATTAAATTATAATAAATTCTTCATCGTTCTGAGTCTGTCTGTATGTTTCCTTATTTATATTAACTTTCATTGTTTTTTTCTACGTTGGTGTACTACACATGAGTGAATAAAAATGCAAAAAAAATAAAAACATAATAGAGGATTTTACATCGTTATGACGTCATTTGTTTTTGTATAAAAACGTAAGGTCTGTTTTCCACGCTAAACGGAGCTTTGTTGTCTGCCAAATACACACATCAAAAGTGTCTAGGGATCAACATATATTTTTGCAATAACTTTTCTCCTGATTGATATTAATTAAAATTTTCTTTAAGGATTCATCAAATAAAGTGTTTTCGTTTGTCACAGTAACGATAAACCAAGTCACCTTTGCATTAATAAAGAAATTTGCCATTTTCCTAATAAAGGGATTTTTGACATTTGAACCACTAACATTAAAGTTCGAAAAAAAGACTGAAATAACAGTTTTCTTTAAAATTTTATTGGGTAACTTAAACAATTAATAATCCGTGTTTCTACCGCGAACACTAACAACACAAGAACATCGGTTTGGCATACTCAAAATGAGTTCATCCAAATCACGCTGTGGAATGGCCGCCCATGTTCGTTGCAACAACAAAAAAAGGTCTTCTTGCGACTGGATACCCTCCATATTCGGCAGAGCTCTTCTCTGTAGCATATCCCATGCATGCTCAATCGGGTTCAAGTCTGGCGACTGAGCAGGCCAGAGCAGGACATTGATGTTAGCTGCGGCGAGAGTCTGTCTTACAACTCTTGCGGTGTGCGGTCGTGCATTATCATGCTTTAACTGAAATAAGGGACCGATTTGCACTTGTAGAGGAACGATGACGTCAGATACAATCGTCTCAGCATAAATTTGAGCGTTGAGGTTGCCTCTGATCCAAATCAACTCAGTTCTTCTGCCGATCCAAATACCCGCCCATACCATGATGGTTCCACCACTATAAGGATGGACTTCCTGGCAGGATTTTAATCGCTGTTGGCGTCCAGGGGTTCTCCAGTGTCGTATACGTCTTGTATCCGGTCTCATACCAAAACGAGACTCATCAGAAAAGCACACGAAACGCCATTGTTCTTCTGCCCAATTTCTGTGTTCAAGAGCCCATTGATATCGAATCCTACGATTGTGCATTGCTATAGGTGGTACCCGTAGCGGTCTTCGGGAATGAAGGTTCACTTCATGCAAGCGGTTTCTGACTGTTTGGTCGCTAATTAAGTTCCCTGAAGAGTGATGAAGCCTCGCGGCTAACATCATGGCGGTTATTGTTGGAGCTCTTCGAGTTAAGATTTGAATGTATCGGTCTTGTCTCCGTGTGGTGCAGCGATACCGTCCTCCATGGCGCTCAGCCACGGTACCAGTGCTTCGGTAACGTGTCCAAAGTCGACTGATAACACTCTGACTTGTATTCAGAGCTAAAGCCACAGTACGTTGCCGGGAACCAGCTTCTATCATTCCCACGGCTCTGAGCATTTCTTCCCTGCTTAAATGACGTCGCCGCTCCATAATAACGTTGGTTTTAATCAGTAGTAGGGAAACAGTAGCACTAATAATGTCTTCAATGCGTTGTATGTTTTTATAGGGAAAATATTGACAGCTGATTTTCATCTTTTACTCGAATTTGATTAACAGTTCCTGTTTCAAATTATGAAATGCACCAAAAAGGATCCATATAAATTTATAAAATCATAAATTTATTACAAAGCCACATCTCAATCTCAAGAAATCCGCATAAAAATGCTTGATCCCTAGACACTTTTGATGTGTGTATTTTGTCGTTTTTTGCACTTTTTGTTGATTCAGTGTTAGGGTTTTTGGATTAAAGTATTCTGTAATTTATCAACATTTTGTGAAGGTTTTTGTCAATTACACAATAATAACTTTATTTACGGTTATAAACAACCCTATTACAACTTAAAATAGTACTAAAGCATAATAAAGTAAATAACAAACAATAAACCAACTCAGCTGCAAAGATTAGCCAGTTTCCATTTAACTGTCATCTAAATAGGGATCTAAATCTGGCCTAGACTGAAAACAATAAACATTTCAGTCCATTTCACGGCTTTAACAACGATAGAAACTTTTAAATAATGACAAAGTGTCACTTGGTTTATTTATCTTAGCTGCTTTTGCTAAGAAAGATACATTTTGGATCCAAGATAGCGTTAGTGTGGCCTAAGGGACCAAGTCTTATTGAGACTATGGGCTTAGATAAAACGGGCGCTGAGTAATAGCAGTAGTTGGCGTTGGCCCTTGTTGAGGTTGGCCCTTGTTTGCGATGCTCTTTGAATACTCTTTAGCTATAGGAACTTTTTAATGTTATTGAACACTGTATTTTTTTTCTTTTCATTGGTAAAACAGAGTAATTCCACAAGCCACGTTTTGATCCGTCGAGCCGGATCTTGTTTAGACGCCGCCACAGAAGAGAGTCCTTACGAGGTCAAAGGCGTGACAGGAACACAGGAAGGTGCTCGAGCGGCAACATGTAAAAGCCCTAGGTATGGAGGCTGAAGCTAGTGTGCATTGCGCGGTGACCGATGCGAATAGCAATACGAAACCAGATTTGTTGCTGCACAAATGCGCCCAAGAAGACGTCTTATTCGTGCAACAGCAAAAGCTCTCAAAAATCGAGTAATTAAACAAATCACAGGTCACTTCGTTGTAGGTAATCCTAAGACTGATACAATGAGAAACATTTTGAAATCCACTGACACTTTCCATTTTTATTTTAATCAAACGAGTCTCCCGGGATGATGATCGCTGGAAATGGTTATTTTCTGTGATCAGTTTGTAATCACAAACGCTTCGGCGCAGTATATGATGATGTATGATGTGTATGTGTATGCGCGCTTTATACATCATAATAGCAGGACATTATATTCGCAAATCATCATATTCTCAAAATATGATATTCTCAAAACATGATATTCTCAAAACATCTTATCCATAGAAACCATATTTGCCATGATATCATATTAGCAGTGTATGATATTTTTTGTCTAAATGTAACATCGGGATTGTATACATAATCAATTTTTTTCTAATCGTTTCAAGATAGACAATAAGTATTTATTCTCTTTTGATCTTTTGATCACGATACTGGCTAAGCATATTATTTTCCATATTTTTGTTTATGACTAATATTGACAGTAGGTATGTAGGTACGTCAAGTATCATTTATTTTAACTTATTGCGTTGCGAGCTTAGTGCATGAAATTTATTGAAAATGGATCAGTCCAATCTCAATATAAACAAGGAAATCAAGTTTATAAAAAATTCGAAAAAATAAACCGACGTTACTACATGGCGGATACAGATAAAATTTATATTTAAAAAATAAGTCCGGGACAACGAACTGCTGGTGTTCTAAATAAAAAGAATGTGGTGTACAAACATCGAAGTTATCAGACCGGCTAAGCATGTATGTGATTCTCCGAATTTTACCCGTAATCTAATAGATTTAATTGTGGATGACTGCAAAAAACAGAAATGATCCAATTTTATCTCTGCACAAAAGATTTTTGAGAAAAATATTTTAAAACACGATTTCAAAGGTCAAGAACATGCAATGCCAGCATTTATATCAAAGAAAGACACTACAGTGCACGATATAATTATTTAAATTTGAACAGCGATAAGGCCGCCCATTGTATGTTTTGTATTCATAATTGTATTTTTTTTTATGTATTTTCTGGTGTACAATAAAGTATATATAAATAAATAAACAGCTCAAAGTAAAAGACTCATTTCACGTAAGACTACCTCATAACATGATGGAAGATTTTTTTCTATTCGACGAATACGATTCATTTGACAGGATTATAATTTTTTTAATTCATGTCACGGTAGAGTTGCGTGATTATTTAAAAAGTATAAAAACTGCTGCCATCAAAGCTGATACCGGAGGCATTTTTCACAATTATTGAAATGTCACGATCACAAGAAATGAACAAATTTATTGATTATGTGAACACTTAGCGGATGCTGAAAATTAGCAGCGAAACATTAAGCTGTTAAGACAAAAAAAAAATAGGACGACATACAGCGTCGAGTGTTGGCATCGCCGCATCAATACTAAAATTCCAAAAAACCAACTATTTTTCAATTCATGTCATTATTAATAAAAGAGGCAAAAATAATTTAAATTTTATAAAGTAAAATTACAGAGGAACAATTTACATTACACTGATACAAAAAGAAGTTAAACAACAATAGACAAAAACACAAAAAAAAGCATCGTCAATGATTGTGTACATAAAAAAATAAGTATCCTGGTATGCTTTAAACGGTTAAATGAATTAGGGAATTACTAGGATTTTATTTTGTTTGACTGTTTATAATAAGAATAAATATTTTGTTTCAAATTAATATTATAGAATTACTAGGATTTAATTTTGTTTGACTGTTTTCATAATAATAATAAATATTATGTTACAAATAAAAAAAATGTTTTATTTCTCAAAAATTACAGATTTGTGGTCTCTCGCCAAAAATGATATTCTCAGCCTGACTGTGCTTAGAATTTGATGTTTTGCGTTTATCATGTTTTGTGAATATCATTATTTGCGAATATCTTATTTCGCCTACCTATGTGCTTATTATGAGAATATAATGTCCTGCTATTTTAATGTATAGAGAATATCATATACTGCGCCGGAGCGATCACAAATTAGAGTTAAATAAATATTAACTCAATAGAAATCTGGAAACCAGACCCAAAAAACTTAGGTAATCAGTCAGGATGTCTGACGAATAGCTTCCGAGCGGTTCTTAAAAAAAACCATCTACATCCACTGCCATCTACCGACCAAGAAATGTACTAAACAGCAAGAAAATAAAAAAATTTCAACTTCACCTTTTGAAAACAAACTTCCTAAAAGGCCATTCTTTTTTACTTATGATTATGCATTTACGGGTTGAAAATATAAAAAATCTCGAGACGGTAACCATTTTTTAAAGCACATTCATTTCTTCGCTAACCTACAAGGAGCATTGGCAGTCATGGTCATTGTTCCATACAGAAATTCTCGTATTATGGCATTCTATTGGAGTTTCTCTCCCATATTTCATGATAATATAGAGGGCGGGATCCCTTGGCATGATGTATTATCGATATAAATTGCTTTCGTTTATCTTTGGAATTCCGAGACTGTTAGTTATCGCGCCTGGTGGATTGACTTCAGTTGGATAGCTGGGCTAATTCCAACGCCAAGGTTTATAGGGTAAGAATGACTACTACTAATGTACTTTAACATTGAACGTGAGTTTTGCTTTGATCCAAGTTTTATTTTTGTAATAGGTAGGTGATAATGGGTCCTTTGGAAAAATCCTGATGCTTCTTAACACGCTGCATTTGAACGGTACAAAATTATACAGTTACCAGCCGTGCGTGAACAGTGGTGGCCCAGTGGTAATGGACACGTCTTACGAATCGTAGGTCGTGGGTTCGAATCCAGGCAGATGCTTTACTTTGTGTAGTTTCATCACCATAGGGACCTAATTCACTATGACCACTCAATGATTCCTTACTTCGAAATCACGCCAATTCCTTACGCTAACCTCGCGTTCATTTCACGCGGTTTCGTTCATTGTGTCATAGAGAATACGGTGCTCCTTCCTGTTCTTAAAACAGTGAAGCAAAATAACGTGAGGAAACCGGCGTGTCCTAGAACTAAAAATTCGAAGACATGTAACATCTATCAATCCGCACTGGGCCCGCGTGGTGGATTACGTCTCACTCCCTCTCACAGAGAGGAGCTCAGTGTCACAGCAGTGGGAAAATTATAGGTAAATTATGTAAACCGTGCGTCCGATGGGATTTTCAAGGTAAAAATGACGAACTTCCATTCGAACTTTGACCCCTTATATAACCCCTTCGTGCTCAATTTGATGCTTTTAGACCTTGCGGTTTAGACTATGCGTTTTCTGTCAGTGAATGAATGAATTTATTTAAGAACTTTATTAGGTAAATCCTCTAATTAAAGCATGCGACAACGCGTTGTAGGTACGCTCCTTTTTTTATGACCTGCTGAATGGCTGATGGAAGTATCTCTAGACGCACCCTTTGAAAGCGACTTGTTATGATATGTGAAATTGCAAAACTCTAATAAGCCTACAGGCTTATCAGACTTTTTTTATTTCTGTCCTCTGGGTGACGCAGTGCAATAACACGTAGGGTACGTGTTAGGTGGACGTGACTTACGAAGTCTTGCAGTTGTAATAAGCAGGGTTACCCCGCTGTAAGATATAAAAGATCAGTATCAGTAGGCAGGTGGGTTCACTGCCTCATAAGTTGGTCTAGTCAGTGACTTACTTCTTGGGCGAAGTGTTTTGTGGATTTCTCAATTAGTAATTTCTATGGCAGCTCGGAGTTACGAATTGTGCCCGGTTGTGGCGAAAGGCTCACCTCGTAACCGTAACTGATGGTGAAATGTGGTTATAGGTACTGGTGAATACATCTGTCAACCGCTTCGGAGAAATCAGGCATGTTGTTATGCTACATAATATCAGAATTTTATCGTTCTAAGACCATAAAAGAATGCAGTAAAATCTTAAATAAACGTGACATTATCAGTTGGAGTTTCTCAAAATACTCGAAAACAGTCTACTGCTTAACATTTTAATAATGACCTCATTTCGGCTGCGTTTTGAATACAAAAGGTAACTTCCTCGAGGGTTCTTTTGTTTTTTAATGTATAGACACCAGCACATCGAGCTACCCGAAACTCTAAAATTTTCACGATCAACTTTGGACCTCATACTTTAGCAATAACGTTGAAAATCTATTAAAGAAATTTGACACATTATAGAAACTTGAAGGGTCCTACAAGAAGGCGCGACACGCGATATAATCGCGCGCGACACAAAGGCACCCAAGTCGCGCAACGAGCGGTGCCTTTGTGTCGCGCGCGATTATATCGCGTGTCGCGCCTGTTTGTAGGAGCCTTGATGTGTCTGTACTTATTTTGTTAAGAGTTTGTTTAGTAAGAAGGTACTGTGTTATTAACATTTTTTATAAAAATGAAGTAAGAATATCGATAATTGTTAAATTTTGTCAGTAGATGACATCTTACAGCTTGTACTAAATGCAAAATATAGTTAGTACATTCAAACAAATTGTGTTTCCAGAAAGGCATGATTTTGACTTCAAATTATTTACTTTTTACCAACTAAAATCAATTTGAAGTTCTACCTGAAAACATACGTTCCCTTCCTGCACCGTGACCTATTTAGATACCGGTCTACTTGCAACTGAAAGGTTATAGTGATGTAACGAATGTTGGATTTTTCACATTCGCGAATGCGAATGCGAATGCGAATATTTATCTTCAACATTCGCGAATGCGAATGCGAATGCGAATATCTGTTACATCACTAATTCATTATAAATATATTTAGTACCTCAGATATATAAAGTGGAATGAAAAAATATACATTTAAAGCCAAAGGTTATAAACAAAATTATTAAACTTTAAATATCTAATGTATTAAGATATTTAAAGTTTAATAATTTTGATTCAAGTAATTGTTTAGTTTTTTTAGTAAATAGAAACTGTAAACTTTATTTAAAAATGGTAGTAAAGTAATAATATACTACTAAATAAATGCAAACCTTATATAGTTGTAACAGGCTGATTAATGTTAGATTTGATCAGATCTCTGAAGTTCTTTTTTCATAAATGAGACTTTTTTTTTTTTTTGAGGATGGGAAATCATCAAATGACTCCTCCCGCTCTGGGTGGAGCGGAAGGGAGTGTCAGACTCTTACTGACTAAAACCCACCCGTGTTCCTTCCTTCGCCCTTTATGTTCCGGGCCAGCGGTAACCCTTTCGGACAATCCCGCTGATCCGGCAGGCTTCGGCCCTTAAGGGCCCCTTCGTTTAATGCTGACATCTCTTTGAGGCGCGCGTGGAACACGTACGCGCCGTCCGGCACGGGACTGGTCCTGATCGGACGGTGAGTTACTGTTGTGATTGTAATAGGTATGATAATAGATATGAAGAATCACGTTCGTGGAAATAGGGAAATAAGAAAGGAAAAGAAAAACTCAGAAAACATTGTACGATGGTTGCTATTCAAACGTCAAGTTACAAGCATATTAAATTTCGAATATCTTTTTATCGACATTACAAATGACATAAAACCTAACAAAAAGTATCTTCCAAATAGATTTTACAACATCCGCCCTTAATGGAAATAAAAAGATAAAGTAGTAATGCTAAACACAATAGAAAATAATAAAACATTACTACCAGACTAAACACAAATACAAAATATAAACCGACGAAAAATAAATAAATAGAAGATTATTCTACTTGTTTATCACTAAACCCATATTAACAACGCACCTAAGATGAGCTATGCGCCTTAAGGGCTTGGTTAAAACATCGGCTGTCATTTTATCCGTAGGTATAAACTTTATATTTATAACACCCTCAGTAACCTTTTCACGAATAAAATGATATCTCGTATCAATGTGTTTGGTTCTATTGTGGTGGATTGGATTTAGCACAAGTTTCTGTGCACTTTGACTGTCGTTGTATAGCAACACCCTATCAGAAAAACCAGTAATGTCACACACTAACCGTCTGAGAAAAATAGCCTCCTTTGCAGAACTGGTTAAGGACATATACTCAGCTTCTGTAGACGATAAGGCTACCGTCGGCTGCTTCTTACACTCCCAGCTAATAGGTCCGCCCGCTAGCGTGAAGTAGAAACCAGTGTACGACCGACGGTCATGTACACAGTTCGCCCAGTCAGCATCCGTGAATCCACACAAACGTCTACCAACTTTCCTGTAAGTAATACAGTAATCCATAGTACCCTTCAAATACTGTAACACTCTTTTAGCGGCCAACCAATGCCTCTTATCGTAACAGTTATTAAACTGACTTAAATAGCTTGTGGCATAAGCTATATCGGGTCTCGTATTCACAGCTAGGTACATGAGACATCCTATCAAGTTTTGGTAAGGATATTCACCAAGAGATGATGGATTACCTTTCTCCAACTTGTTATTCTCCAAAGGTGTAGACATCTCCTTACAATCTCTCATATTAAACCGCTCCAACACTGCCTGAATAAAGGTCTTCTGACTGACCATGATTTTATCGTCAACACGGTTAATATTTATGCCTAAACAATATGATAATGCACCTAAATCTTTTAGCGAGAAAAATTTTTCTAAGTCATTTTTGACAGCGTCAAACAAACATTTTTCTTTGTAAAAGACAATTAGATCGTCAACATAGACTGCAAGTATTATGATTTCATTACCAAACTTTTTCAAGTAAACACATGATTCCGCAGATGTTCGTGCAAAGCCAATTTTCGATAGAACTTGATGCAATTTGATATTCCAGGCTCGAGCTGCCTGCTTCAAACCATAAATTGATTTTCTGAGCAAACAGACTTTACCTTCTGCCCCGCGCTCAGCAAATCCCTCAGGCTGTTGCATGTACACCTCCTCCTCTAAGTCCCCATTGAGGAATGCGGTATCCACATCCATGTGTTGGATCTTTAAATCCATTTCTGCCGCCAACGCTATAAGCGTACGTAGAGATGAATTTCGAACTACAGGGGCAAAAGTCTCGTTATAGTCAGTCCCCCAAACTTGACTAAAACCTTTCGCAACTAGTCGCGCTTTATGCTTAACTATTGCACCGTTCGCGTCCCTCTTTACCTTGAATACCCATTTACATGGTATAACCTTTTTATTTGGTTTATCCACTAATGTCCAAGTCTGCTTTTTCAATAAGGCATTGTACTCATCCTTCATTGCGGAAATCCAGTTATCTTTATCATCGCTATTAATAGCTTCACGATAACTTTTCGGATCATCACACAACAAATCAACACCGTGAGTGCCATATGAATAATAATCTGGAGGTTTACGTACTCTATTAGGATATCTTCTCTCAGGACATATATCGTTGGGTTCATCTGAAGGAACCAAGGACAGATCACGTTGTTCACCTGAATGTAGAGACTCTGTGTCGCCAACCCCACCAGCTTCATCAGTCGCGTCCACAAAATCGTCAATTTGCTCTACCTCCATGTCCACACTTTCTGAAGTAGGTGAAGAAATAGAAGCAGATGAGATAGAAATCTCCTGTGGCGATGTGGTATCTGAAGAAGTTTGTGAAAAAAGATTAATGACATTAGGGCTCACAACAACTTCAGGCTGAACAGATTTATCCTTCAATCCTGAAAAATTATTTTCAAAGAACGTAATATCCCGTGACTTAATCAACCTCCGAGGGTTTTCCGCGCTACGGAAATAATAACTCCTTGGATCGTCTGAATATCCAACAAAGATATGTTCAGAAGTTTTCATGTCAAGCTTAGTTCTCTGACATGAAGGCACGTGAACTAAAGCTCGGCAACCAAAAACCTTTAAATGAGACAGGTCGGGTTTACTACCACACCACATTTCATATGGCGTCTTACCATCAAGTGCACGATGAGGTGACCTATTCTTTAAATAAACACTAGTCTCAACAGCATCCTGCCAAAAAGCTTTCGACAGAGAGCTATGTGCTAGCAAGGAACGGGCCTTCTCCACAATACTACGATTGCAACGTTCACTTACCCCATTTTGTTGAGGGCTGTATGGTACAGAGGTTTCATGTCGAATCCCTTGAGCCTGCAAATAATCTGTCAGCTCCTTGTTGACATACTCAGTACCATTGTCTGACCGAAGGGTTTGAATCTTACTGCCAGTCTGTCTCTCAACAAGTGCTTGGAAAGCACAAAAATACTTCTGAACTTCTGTCTTAGACGACATACAATAAAGGGATATAAAACGTGTATAATCATCTACAAAAATAATAAAGTATTTATTACCTTTAAAAGATTCAGTGGTCAGGGGACCACAAACGTCCGTATGGACCAATTCTAATGGTGACGAAGCCTTCTTATACTTTATCCCTTTGAAAGGCTTCCGGGCCTGCTTACCTTCTACACAAGGTACGCATGGTTCTTTGTCAACCTCAGTATACTCAACACCAACAGCTAGACCTTTTTTGAGTAGATCCATACCAATACGGCAGAGATGTCCTAGACGCTTATGCCAAAGCTGAAACTGGGACAAATTAGTGTGAACATTATAAGCTGAAACACCTTGCGGTTTTACTGTACAATCTAAAGTGTACAATCCACCACAAATAGAACCATGTAAAACAGGATCATTTATAAAAGAAACATCATTAGAATAATAAAAATTACAGCCATTCGTATCAAAAACAATCGAGAAACCTTTCTCTACTGCCTTTTTGACTGAGAGTAAATTACAATCTAGGCCAGGAACATGTACAACATTTTTAATCTTCTTGAAATCGGTTTTTGTGTCAATAGCAACATCTCCTAAACCCACAGCCGGCAAACTTTTACCATTTGCTACAGTTATCTTCCCATTACAGGGTCGGTAACTATTAAACCATTCAGCATGTGGAGTCATGTGAGTAGACGCACCAGAGTCGATAATCCACTTCTCAGACATCTGAATACTTGGTGCAGACAAAGCCAATTCCTTGACACCATCCAAAGCCAATTCCGTGACACATGCATCCATATTCCCTGAACTAGAAACATTCATTCCCTTATCTTTAGAACAATTTTCTATAGAGCAACTCGCCTTTGCCTTTTTCTCCTTCTTTTTGAGAGGACAATTAGGACTCTTGTGCCCTGGCTTCTTACAACGATAGCAAATAACCTGCCTGTTAGCATTCAACGCAGCCACATCATCTTTAGTCTCCTTCGTCATTTCACTCAACAACTTAGTCCTCACCAAATCTGTTGTGACTTCAACGCTCCCATTCTCAAGCGCCATTATCATAGGCTCGTAGCGAGACGTTAGACCTCCCAATATAATAGCTGCTAAAGAACTATCTTCTATAGTTTTGCCAATATCGGCCAGGTCTAGTGCTGTTGTAGTTATTGCATTTATGTAAGCTTCTAAATTAGAAAAGTCAGATAAGGTGTACCTGTACAACTTACGTTCCAACGACAGTTTACGACCCAAACTTCGATCCTCGTAGGATTTCATAAGAGCATCCCACGCTTGCTTTGCGGTCTTAGCTGGTCGAACAACCGAAATAGCAGCGCCATCCACAGTAAGGCATATTTTAGAAAGAGCCTTTTCATCCTTCCGTACATCGTCGGCCGTCTTATTGCCTTCGACAACTACTCCGCTTATGGTTTCCCACAATCCTTCATGGATTAATAGCATTCTCATTTTAAATTTCCACACAGTGTATCCTTCTCTATTACAAAGTATCGGAATACCATTTAGTGACAGACCAGAAACTGCAGACGACATATTTTCACCACCAATCTCCTTTTAAATTCGATCGTAGATAAAATATACAGAGCCTCGTGCTGATAACGTGTTGTGATTGTAATAGGTATGATAATAGATATGAAGAATCACGTTCGTGGAAATAGGGAAATAAGAAAGGAAAAGAAAAACTCAGAAAACATTGTACGATGGTTGCTATTCAAACGTCAAGTTACAAGCATATTAAATTTCGAATATCTTTTTATCGACATTACAAATGACATAAAACCTAACAAAAAGTATCTTCCAAATAGATTTTACAACAGTTACCCATTACTCTCCGCCCGCAGGCCTGCGCCTACGGTGGCCGGCAGTCGTCGCACGGCTCCCGACGCCCGGAGCGTCTCCCGCGGCGGCTGGGACGGGAGGCTCTCTCCCTCAGCCGTCCCGCCGCCTCCTTCGCTAGCATGACTGCTTCGCAGAAGGAGGCGACTGCCCCCCACTCCCTCTCGCCCTGGACCATGGCTTGAACCAGGCCCGGACGCGAGAGGTCGCCGCTGCTGCCGATCGCCTCTACGAGGACACGGCGGTGCTTCGCCCAAGCGGGGCAGACCTCCACCGTGTGCTCCACCGTGTCCTCTGGGCGATCCTGGCAATGGTGACACCCGGGCGTTTCCTCCCGCCTGATTATGTGCAGGAACCTCCCGAAACTTCCGTGTCCGGTGAGGACCTGCGTCAGGCGGTAGGTGAGGGCGCCATGACGCCTCTCTAGCCACTCCTCAAAGAGGGGTCTTACCGCCGCTATCGTGGCGTGCCCTTCATACAGTGATGGGCAAAAAGTATTTAGATTAATAATTACAAATTACAGTTACAATGTAATTAGTAATTGAAATACTTTGTAACAGATTACTTAAGTAACTAATTTCAATGAGTACATACTGTAATTAAATACAAAGTAATTGAATTGCAAGTTAATCTAATTACATTATAATAGATTACATAAGTAATCTGATAAAATGTAATTACACATTTATATAAGTATTGGGACACCTCTTACAAAAATGCACTATTTAATACAGTTTTGACAAATACGAAAATAAAACATAATGATACAAAAAAAATTTAATCATCTGTCAATCATTGTTTAGTTTTAAATCTTTTATTAGTTATAATATAATTTTCACCATTGGCTGACAAAAAAAATTAGTTTTCTGATTTATAATTTAAATTAACCTTTAATATGACTCTTTTTTCAAACATTTCGTCTGACAAACGGTTTGCTTTCGGACAATTGATCATTGTCGCGTACGAAAACATACGTTCCACAGGTGCAGAAGAAGGTAGAGGAGTATTAAATTTTAAAAATATTTCTTTAATTTCCTTATGATTATTTAATATTTGAAGTTCTCTGCTGTCTTCTGCCAAAAAATGAGTGACTATAAGTTCAGCTTTGGATCTTGGTTCACTGCTCTGGTTGTCTGAATCCGAACTTGAATCTATTTCAAAATAGTCATCCTCCCTCGACTTCGTTGATGGTCTTTCTCGAGATAATTGATTAGGTATTATCTTTACGACTTCTTTTACGAGTAAATTTTTCATTTTACTATATTCTGCCTGGCCAATTAATGATGTCCATTTCAATTTTTTATATTTAGGATGAGAAACGGCAGCTAAAGCAGCATTTTCAGCTTCAGGTCCCAAAATTTTCAGAAAATCTTTAAACCTTGTTTGCACACTTTTGAGGTAAGTTTCATTCAGAGTGTTGCAGTACTCATAGTCTCTTGTTTCAGTTAAAGTCAACTTTTTCTTCAACGAGAGTATAGTTGGCAAAAATATTCCGTAATAGGTTGCGTTTTCACCTTGAAGAATGTCAAGCGCATCAGCGACAGGTTGAGTACATGACAGGAATTCTTTTATATAGGTAAATTCAGATTCACGAAGTGGATTTTTTATGTTTAAAGCTCTGTGAAGTGTTGCAGATTTATCTTTTATGGTTGCGATTTTTTTCAAGGCATCATAAAGGCTATTCCACCTTGTCTCTACTGGCCTATTTAGAGTATGGCCAAGAATATTTTGTAAAATTTCAGCCGATTTTGGCCTATTTGCAGCTTTCCATAATGTGTTACATTTTTTGATTGTTTGGTCATGCATTTTTGATAGCTCCGTTTCCTGGTTTTGTAGTATTTTGTTAGCGTCGGTGGCACAAAGGCTCAAAGTATGTGAAGCGCATCTTAGGTGTAATGGCAAACGAGTCTCTAAATGGGTAATTGTTGAAGAAAGGTCATTAAGATACGTTAATTCGTCGTCTCTACTATCAGTATCCGAGTCTTCATCACAAGAATCAATAGTGTTTTGCTCGTTTGAAACATTGATACGATGTACACCGAAACTTTTAAACGCTTTCACAAAATTGCTGCCGTTGTCTGTAACACAAGCCACAACGTTTGTGCTAGTTAAGCCATACCTTGAATTAATTTCTTGCAACAATTCGTATATTTTGTCATAACTATGAGTGCCTTTAAAACGTTGACATGCTAATGCCCTTGAGACACGCTTTAAACTATGTGAATCAATCCAGTGTGCTGTTACACCTAAAAAGCTTCTTCGACGTCCAGACCAAATATCAACTGTCGTACAAACGTGTTTCACTTGACTTAGTTCTTGTTTCACTAAAGTAGACTCTTCATCAAAGAATTCCGTAATCATTCTTCCAAGTGTCCGCCGGCTCATGATTCTTAGATTATTCGCACCTATATTTAATCGACGTAAAATTTGTCGGAAGTAAGGGTCTTCAGTGCACTTTAGAGAAATCATTGAGTTGACAAAATACTTAACAATATCTCGATCGAATTCAGCTTGAGAATATGAGGGTACATTTGACGACCTTCGTGGTGATAGTTCGTTTGACGAACTGGAAGTACGAACGTTTTTTTTCGATTTTTTAGTTTTAATATATTCTTGGTATTCTTGTATGGTTTCTTGTCCATGTTTCCGTTTTAAATGTGTTTTGAAATTGGATGTACACAATCTCGAGCCTTTTATTTCTACTTTATTAGGCAGACATTTCTTGCAAATGGCGACTATTTTATTAGTTCCTGATGAATCATGAAGTATCTCAAAGAATTTACCGTCAAGTATAGTGGGTTGCACTGAAGAAATATTGCTTGGTGACGGTAATGTCGATTGACCTGCAGACACAGATTCGTCCACTGAACTGTCATCTTCTAAAAGTAGTCTTGCACTTTCATTCATTGTACGTAACACAAGTTTTTACATTAATCACCAAAATACACACGACTTGTAATCTTAAGAAAATGTTACGTGCTTACAATACAAAAGATTAGAAGTAACTGAAGGAGGCGGGTGAAGCGGGATGGCTAGGAGCGGCGACGCACGAGCACAATACATAGAACCCCCCCGCTCCCCCGCACATTATTCATACTACTTCCCGATGCAACTGTGCGATGCAAGCATGCGACATTTCATATTCAAACCAATTATAATTATAATATAATTAAATACTATGTAATTAGGTTACATTGTAATCAAATTATTTCGTAATTAAATACATTGTAATTAATTTCATAGCACATCCAAAGTAATCTAATTACAATGTAATTGAATAATATGTAATTAAATTACATTTTAATCAAATTATTATGTAATTCAATTATTAATTAGATTACATAAATAATTAGTTACGCCCATCACTGCCTTCATAAATGAGACTTTAATTTAGAATGTAGAAGTATGATTTAATAAAAATATCTAAGTGTTATCTATTGTATTATTATTTCACATGCATGCATATAATAATTTCCTTTTTGATTATTAAAAACATTCGCTAAATATTCGCATAATTTTTGCGAATGCGAATGCGAATGCGAATATTGAAAAATATGCGGTTATTCGCGAATGCGAATGCGAATGCGAATATCCGTTACATCACTAAAAGGTTAATATTAGGATGAGTAAGCAGACGTATAGCTCTCTCTAGACTCGCTCGCTCTAGAAGTCTTGATTTCTACACTTTAGACTAGGTTTCTTGTTAAGATAAATAGCCAGAAGTTACCTAGCACCAATTGTTAGGCGCCGCGTACCGGAAGACGTAGCGTTGGAAGGCTTCCCACAAGGTGGTCCGACGACCTTGTGAAGGCCGCAGGATCCCTTTGGATGCTAGAAGCACAGAACCAGAGTGGAGTGCTTGGGGGAGGCCTTTGTCCAGCAGTGGACGTCTTTCGGCTGAAATAATGACGATGATTGATGTTGAATTGTTAGACAAATATGCTAAGATGAACAAAAAAAAAGCTGTAACGTAGTATTTATTATTTATTTAATACTTCAAGCACATAAATGTACAGAGGCGGACTTGATGCCATATCAATAATATTCAATACATATATTTTTATTTTTTTCTTATTTTTTTTTTCAATATTTTATATATATTTTTTTCAATATTTTTTTAAATTTTTTTTTTATATCTTTTATATATATATTTTTTTTAATTCAATTTTTTAATTGTTTCATTATTATTGGACCACCGATTAGGTCCCACTAAACGCACGACGCCATCGCGGCAGACCGAGACAAAGATGGCGGGACGAGCTTGACTCCTACCCAAAGAACTGGCCGGACTCGCAAAAGACAAAAATTGTGTGAAAAAGGGAGAGGGAGCCGTTTCCCAGCAGTGGGACAATAAAGGCTATTTAGATTAGATTATTTGATGTTTGTTTGTTTTTTTGGATAATGGTCTAGTACGCTAATTGATAGTGATAGTTACGGGTAGTCACCCGTAACGACTATCAAAGATCCACGAATGACAGCCGGGACCAACGGCTTAACGTGCTTTCCGAGGCAAGGTATGTAAAGATGGTCACCCATCCACAGACCAACCGCAGCAAGTGTAGTTTAACCTAATCGATCGACCTGTGCGGCTGTTATTATTTAGCCACGGACCCCTCTTAGCTCTAGGCTACCAATGACGATGGTGATGAATATTATAACACTTTATCATTGTATTAAACTGACTCGACATTCTTGTCGCAAACGTGACTACTGATCATAGTATCCTGTGTTCCATCCCCATGTTAGGTAATTGAGTTTTGATTTTAGGAATTTCTCATTACCAGCTCCGATTTTGGAACTGTGCACGACTGATAGCACATGAGACTGAAGCATAAAGACGAAATGTGTGTGCACTATACACCAGACAACTCCTTCGGGAAATACTGGGCGTTAATGTCATGTATCGAGCTCTACAGCATGAAATTCACTGGTACTGCACAAACACTAATTCACTCCAACACATTATAGGTTTAACCCCACGGGAATATTCTCTATAGCTATAAAGGTCGGGGTTAATGTTTCACACTGGACGTTTTACTGTTGTTCTCGAAACGGTGCGAGTGACAACCAGGGATTTATGTATGCAGTGTCTTCGTTTTACAGGGCCATCAGCTGTCTTAAATTCTAGCTCTGTTGAATATGGATGTTATTTCTGGTCGTTTCTTGTGACTATGTTAATGTTTGTTCGTGAAGGCTGGTGGTGACAAGAAGTCGGGTAAAGTTGGCTGCGAGAATTGAAATTATAATGAAGTAGGAATAATGAAGTAGGTAGTAGTAACTGAAAACTGATTTTTTTTACAATCTTTTTGGCAGTTAGGAAGATAAATAATGAAATGAAGTTGGTTTATTCTGTAATCAGAATATCGGAATCACTTTTACTCGTTATTAAAAATAAAAATAAGCTAAATGAGGTCGGCGTTTCCTATCTGACTACTCTGAGAAGAAAAGCCGGAACAAACTCAGAGTGTGACCTCTGAGTTTGTTCCGGCCTGGTTTTGCCCGGTTTGTTTATCTTGACCAAATGCCTCTTGCTCCAGACATAATCTTGGTCAGATCGTATGAAGACCATGTAATATGTCTGAAATGGCCGCTGAGGAAAATACCGCACAGATTTTTGTTTGGACCAGTCCTGTCAGTGCAAGCATTTGTCAGTAATCGTGTAGGTCAACTCAGAATTTGGGGAGTTCAACGATTTGACAGACAATACCAAAGGATGGGCATTTGGATAGGCCGCATAAATAACTCAAACTGTCAGACTATAACGGCGGTAACGACGAGACAGAGACCAAAATGTCATCGGTAAACATGTCCATTTTGATTTTGAGATATAGAACCGGCCTTTTCCCAAGTGGGACAGGCTGACAGTACTAGGCTGTATATTTTTAAGTACGTTGGCAATACAATAAGACGGAATACACTATAATAGCTTTCGATGAAAATGACCAAATTCAATAAAAGTAATACGAGTCCCCTCAGTCGTAAGCAAAAAGACATTTAGGTTCATTCAATTGAAAATAAGCGTTTCCAAAATACTTCGACGTCACGCGATCACATTACAACTTGTCGTGACAAATGTAACTTTACAGGAAACTTTTTATATCCGACAAAAGGCAAATTCTTGAAGCGAAAAGACACCCTTTTCCGCCTCTTACTTTTTTCTGCACTTAACGATTTAACAAAGAAGTTGTTCAACTTTCTGCTTTGATTCAATTGAAACAAATTTGAATTTGAATGAAAAATTTGTACAAAATGATTGTCTGCATAAAGAGGCCGTATTCCAACCTAGAGAAAACCTTTTAAGTTCTTTTATTGAAGGTAAAACGCTCAAAGGGATGGAAAGATTCGATTACTTTTATTTATCTTTGTGGCTCTTTGTTGGTTGAAGAAGGGTAGTTTGAATAATAATAGGGTTGCTTTGTAGGCTATAAGGACAGGTATCAGTTTTTTGTTGTTTTTTTTTTTTTGATAGTTATAAGAAATAAGATACGAAAAGGGGTGGCTGAAGGGGGATTACTGTTTACCGGTGAAAAGGGGTTATTCGTACCTCGGAAGGATAGGGATTATATCCTCACCCTGAAACATCTTATGCTACTATAAGAAGAAAACATACATACAAAGCTGATTCTTCTCCGTGAAATAGTGAATTTCACTTTATATGTAAAGCTATTTAGGATTTCATACAGTTTCACAATACTCTTGGTCGCATAACAGGAAAACCAAAAGTTCTACATTCACTTACGTTCGATTTATCAGACTCCTACGACCTATATCCACGTATACATGCATACTTTGTACATGCATGTATAGGTAAAGACGACATTCAAAATGCGAACAGCAAAGTCACGACATCAACTATTTTTTCTTAAAAAATGGACTGCGAAATAAAACTGAGCCGACTTCTTCTTTTGCTTATGAAGTTTTATAGCTATTCTGAAAGCCAAACTACATAGCTGGTATCGTGGAAACTATGAACCTTCTGCTTCCATATTTTATGAACAAAGCTAAATCTTCTCCGCATAACGTCTCACCACGCTTTGTGAGTATCCTCTTAGGTATAATTCGCACAGGATGAAAAGCAGCTGATTCATTTGATTTATGGGTAATTCTCATGAAATCCCGAAATTTCAGTTGACATGAAGCCTAAAATTTTTCCATTGCAAACATCATTTTTCATAGCAGATATCGAAAGTTCAACTATATGAGACATATTTAAAAGTAATGGTCCTCATGTTTTCGCTCATAATTCATAACCCGTTATAACGGCCTATATGATATAATGAGGGAATGACTATGAGGGAATGACGAATTAGAAAAAAAAATTAAAAAATCACTAGCACATTACTTTAACTTTTTCCACCGTTCCGCATATGAATTCTACTCCCCAAAATACATCAACAGAATTAAAACATTATGCATAATACCAAACGAATTCTTGTATACATCCCGTGAGGGAATGACGCTCAGAATTATAACTTTTCAAAAATGTCAACTAAATGCTTGTTTACACAAATTTATTTTAGTGTTGAGAGTAAATCGGCATGTTGGCACATTAAGAGTGTAGCCAGAATTTGAAAACTCAAGATGGCACACACAAATATTGGTTGGTAAAATCACAAATCGAATATTCGTAACACGGTGAGGGAATGATTCTATTTTACGGGACACATATAAAAAATTAACTATCCGTTTTATGTTTTTGTCGTAATGCAATAAGAGTTTTGACATACAATTAACACGTATTTACGAATATTTTAGCAAAAAAATATTCATAACAATATTGTTATATTTGAGATGAACAGCTTTTTCATTATTGTTTTGGGACTAAGGGACAAGGTGAGGGAATGAATTTTAGGACACTAAATTGACTGAATTTTTTTTTGGTATGATGATATCTCGGTTTTTATTCCGAATAATTTTAGTGTCAATAACTTGCATTCAAATAAAAATGTTACATCAATAATAAAGATATGTGACTCACCATTGATGACTCGGGACTGAAATTTCGGAATTTCATGAGAAATACCCTTATATTTCACGTCTAAAATACAACATCGTAAGATCATCTCATTAGGTACAAACTCAATTGCAGTACTTTGAACGAAAGACATAAACATTAAGTAAAATTGATAATTATGATACAATTCGGTATACTTAACGGAGCAGGATAGCCTTTACTAGAAGTGGTCATCGTATACGAATACGATGAGCCAAATAATAAGCCGAATTAAATATCATCAGCGCCCTCATTCACTATGACTACTTAAGGGGCTTACAGGAGCTAAACACAAAAAACGCAAATTTTAGAAACAATGAAAGTATATGATCGACTAAAGTAAACAAAATCAAAAAAATATATGATATTCTACAGGATATATGCGAGGTAGATAGTGTATTGATAACATAATACAACTAATTTGATACGATAGAAAAAAATCATGAAGATACCTCTAAAAACTTTCTTTTTACAATAAGAACCATACTAATATACATACAATCATTCTGATTTTTTGTCAGATTATTCTACAAGAAAGTAAACATACTAAAATACTAGTGTTTTAATTTTTTAGTCCAAACAATAGAATTTTGTAATTAAATAATCGCTTCATATTTTGCAATAAATTACCAGCGTTGTGTCATCGCGCTTCTCTTTCTTTTTTATGCAGTACGACAGTGACCGCGCTTTAGGACATGTAAGCCCCTTAATGATTCCTTACTTCAAAACCACGTCAATTCCTTAGCTAATTACGATATTTGGTAATAACGTATTCTCTATGACACAATGAACGAAACCGAGCAAAAGGAACGGGAAGTTGCCATGGTTTGAACTGTCAAAATACCACGCTTAACAACCGTACGTAGTTTTCACATGGTAAGATTACGCGGGGAATAATAATTACCATACGGAATTGGGTTCCAGGATTTTGCCGGAATGTAGAAATTCTTTGTGGATGTGGTACGATAGCGGCTCCCCTGACATCATTTCTCAACAGACGACAGCACTCATCAATGCGTCGCTTTGCCTGTCTGTGACTGTCACCAGCCAGTGTCACTATTATCCGACCTTTTCGGTGATTCCAGTAATTTTGTAACAAACCTAGACGGCGCCACTTGCTGCACCGTCCTACTGATTACAGTACCCGGCAATAAATATTGCACATCGACTAATTCAAATTGGTGTATTTTATACAAAGAATAAAAATAATTATCAAAAGAAGCAAATCATAATTGTTTTAACAGCTCCTAATAGATACCGGACTGTTTGTATTTCGTGCGACAGAGATAACGCTCTACGAAGCCGAAATTAGCCGATTGTCTCCCTCCAAAGGTCGATGTGCAATATTTATCGCCGGGTACTGTTCTAAATGCCCGCTTAATGTTTGCTGTATTATATATTTATTAAATGTGGGGATATATAATAATAAAACACTTGGTTAATAATACGGTACATGTAATGATAACTTCGTTACCTCATTACAACACTTTTCCAACAAAACACAGACAATAAATTCTTGACATTCTACAATTCACAGTGATTCTTCATACGAAGCACGTCTCAATTGTCCGTTCAACTGTGCAGGGAACTGTCCAGGAGCGTAGAAACAACACGTAGAAGATAAAACACTTTTTTTAAAGTATTTTTTCCTGCCCTAACTAGTCATGTAGGGTTCGATTCTGATAATTTACAGACGTTTCAATATAGTATCGATATATTAGTTTTAGATATTTTGGTATTCTGCTAGATAATCAAAAC
Organism: Luperina nickerlii; assembly: GCA_963855955.1. NCBI lineage: Eukaryota > Metazoa > Arthropoda > Insecta > Lepidoptera > Noctuidae > Luperina > Luperina nickerlii. Next base: position 13,037,722 of record OY979681.1, on the reverse strand, counting down.
CACTGCAACCATAACATGAAAGCCGAAAAATAAACAGGTAGAAACTGTAAACAACACCGAAGACCGATTCCACAGTTAAGGCTCGTACACACAGGCGCGACGCGACACGCGACACAAAGGCACCGCAACGAGCGGTGCCTTTGTGTCGCGCGCGATTCGCGTCGCGCGTCGCGCCTGTTTGCAGGAGCCTTTAAACTGCTACCACTGTTTTGAAGAACGTTTCGTGTTATTTTAAATAGTTTTACTAATTCCATTAAAAATAAATAACACGATGCATCGACACCCGTGAAACTGCACATCTTGGAAAAATCACTACTAAAACGAAAGCTAGAATCGTTAAGCAATTGTATGATTATTTTGCGCATATTATAGTGTTTTTTTGTCCTATCCCTTATTCTACGATCTCTGAAATTTGAGTGGCGGTGTTCAGCGTTTGCCAGACTGCTGACGTCACCATTCATTGATCCGTCTGATGTCGATGCCCAGAGAATGGTCTCTCGATGTCCCCCGCTGTTCTCTTCTTTTTTTGAAAATTTGACATGGCTGCTTTTATCGAGATATATTCACGCTTTGACTTATCAAAGAGATATATACACACAAAAACAAAGCGAGTACTAAGGTAAGTACTCGCTTTGTTTATGTGTGTGGCAATATATCATAAAAAACCACCGCTTATAGCATAATGAGTTTCACCAACAGCAACAGACAGACATAACAATTATTATGTTTTAATTTAATGTAACAATGTAATTTTTTTTATCAATACCTTCATTACAGTTTTAACATAAAAAGTATACCATTAGTTTATCGTTTGGCCAAAAAGCTTTGAAACGACATGTTTTCGACAAAAACCCCCTTACTAATAAACGTTGTATAACGTCCGTATAGTTACACAACGCTTTGTCTTCTTCTTTCGAAAGTCAAATTACTGACGACCGAAAGAGAGAAATTGGTGTGTAACTATTCATCTGATATACGTTTAATAGTAAAGGGGTGTGAATCAAAGTCAAAGTGAGAAGGCCAATTCTTGTAATTTAAAACGTTCAAAATCTAATAGTAGTCTCATCTCGGCAACAAACAAAAAGTCTTTTCTTCTCAGAGTAGTCAGATAGGAAACGCCGACCTCATCTAGTTTAAAAAAATATATGATTGACGTGTAAAAGTGTTTGTGCAAAACTACTTCCAAAAAAAAAATAATAAAAAAAAAATTGTCAAAATGTAGGGAAATTACAAGTATTTTTTGACAGATTGAGACTGAGATCAGACTGTGAACGTAAATCGAAAATTTAATTCTGATCTTCAAAGCAATACTTATATTAATTAAAACAGTCGAATAACTTCTTATACGAGTATTAATTAAAACAGTCGAATAACTTTTAATTCATCTGTGGTGTTTACAAAGGGTGGTGATCACAAAATGGGGACGAAATTAATAAAAGCTGGGGTTCCAAAAGTTGTCTGAAGGTCATTCAAATAATATATATTGACTTTTTGTGTAATGAGTAGAGTCCGGTGATAATTATTTGCAAAAGGAAGAGCTTTTCTTAAAAAAAAGTGTTCTACGAAAAAATAGGTATTGCAGATTTCTTACAACCGAATTGTGTGATGGCTGACATTTTTTTTTTCCAACAGTGGACTGCGACAGGCTGAGTTTATTGATGTTGGGCAGCTGGGCTAAAGTTATTTAAGAAATCAGTTTAAAACAGTAAGGGCTTGTACACAAAACTGCGATGCGACGTCGCATCGTAAAAATCTACGAGCTCGCACGACGCATCGCAAGAACTTGCGAATTGATTCGCGTCGCGCATTCCTGCGATGTTGCGTCACACTTGTTGACGCCATTTCATAACAGGAATTCTCCCCTTGTACGATAGTTTCTGAAGATATAGAGATAATAAACTTAAAAGCTCTTCGAATGAAGATAATATGCTCATTCAAAAAGAATGAAAAAAAAATTTTTTGATTGGTTTTTAAAGCTTCATATTTTCAACGAAAATAGTTCCCATCAGCGTTCATAATAGTAATAAAGGGATGAACCCAAAGTCTTCTTTGTTTCTTTTTCCTAGATATATCTTCTTAGCAATAACAGAAGTGAGCACTTCTTTTTACTATCCATGTCACGACTATAGTTTACAAAATACGTTCAGTACGGTTGACGGTCGTCGAATGAATGGTCACCCGAATCGTGGAAGGAAGACGCTTTGCCGCACGAAATCGCATCGCAGCAATTCGTGTCGCAGTTTTCTGCGTTGCAAATACGCATCGCGCCAATTCGCAGTTTTGTGTACAAGCCCTAAAACGAGGCTTTTTTTTCACTTTGATAAGCTTTGCTATGATTTTTTATATTGTTTCTGTCCTTACCACACATAGTTATACCCTCCAGCAATCATCATCATCATCAGCATTTTAGCCGAAAGACGTCCACTGCTGGACAAAGGCCTCCCCCGAGCACCTCCACTTCGACCGGTTCTGTGCTTCTCGCATCCAACGGGTTCCTGCGGCCTTCAAAAGGTCGTCGGATCACCTTGTGGGACCCTTCCAACGCTACGTCTTCCGGGACCCTCCAGCAATGTATAATATAAATTAAAATATAAAAGAAACTGAACGGAATATCGGAAAGCAACTGACATGTATTACTTATACATGTCAATTGCATCCGATATCCCGTTCAGCTGTTCAAGTGCCTTCAGCTCCATTGTAGTTTAATAATAGATACATTTGCGAGGCACAATAATAACGTAGGTTTGCATAATAGATCTTATGTGCACGGTGTAATTAATCTAATTAGTAGATAAGTGTGATAGCAATTAGGTTATGTCTTATTAGGCTTTGTTTGATCGGAGAGATGAAAATGGAATGTGTTTGTGATAATGCCTATTGTATGCAGTTATATACCAGCACCTTAATTGCACACACTGTCACAATCTGTCACAACCTGTCACAATCTGTCACAATCTGTCAAAATCTGTCACAATCTGTCACAATCTGTCACAATCTGTCTCAATCTGAATCAATTTGAAGGATATTGCTTATCCATTGCTTCATATGTTCGAAAAATGTATCTGCTTAACAACGTAAATAACGCAATGAATGTTTTTGAACTATCAAAATGAAACCCATTGATACTGATAATGTGTTACTCAATTACCCCGCTGAACTTAGAAAAAGTATTTATTGTTATATTTACTAACTACAGCCGTATATAGTGATGTTATAAGTTTTACGGCTATGTCGTTTTGTGTATGTACAATGCGTGCCACGAAAGATGAGACATGACCCCGCCTCCCCCGCTCTTTCCGCCGCCCCTATGACGTCCGGTCCCGTCCCGCACTCAGACCTCATACCGCTAAAGATACCTAAAATCGTGTACTGCGCATGTCAAACCACGTGGTGTGTCAAGTCTCATCTTTCGTGGCACGCATTGTAACACTGTGTCTCCCTGTGGTATCATAGCTCCCAAATGGGAGGTCCAATTTCAATACGGGTTTTGTTCATAATTATCAATAGCTTATTTACCTGAATACCATTACACCACCGGAAGATGAATACCATTTACACGCAGTTAAGTAAAGATAATGTGGTCCAATCCACAAGCCAGTCTATATTTAAAGTTAAAAAAGAGGAAAAAGGACTCCTTTCTCTCACCATAGATGTTTTCCTGTCATCCTTTTTATTTTCTGGATGGGAAATCATCAAATGACCCCTCCCGCTCTGGGTGGAGTGGAAGGGAGTGTCAGACTCTTCTGTGATCCTTGCCTACATGCTGTTATTATGTGATTTTGTATTGTCAGAGACGGGTTGTTTCTTCATTTTATTTCTTTCTCATTTACTCCTTCGTTTTAAAATGGGTAAAGAAAACGAGTAGCGACCGAAGTGATTTAGTACAATTTTAAGATTTCCCATCAGCAAAATTGACGAACTTCTATAAAAACTTTCATCCCCAGTTTAACCCCTCCTAGGAATTAATTTTAAAGTTACTTCCTTAGTTCGACTTTCGATAAAATCTTTAGGTAATACAACTAATTTAGAAACTGCCCTCATTTATATTTTACCGTTACTTGTTAGTGCTTGGCCAGACTGGCAGCGCAGGGCGGGGAGCGACGCGGGTGCGGGAACGCGCGCGATGCCTGTCCGCAGTCAACCGCGACATCGTTCTGAGTGTTTTCGTATCCAGTATTTGTCAATTAATATAATATGTATGATGAAGACTTATTTTTACTAGAAAAAAGCTCGAACTAGTTTAAAAACCCCGGTCCCCACGCGGGCTGTCCGCGCCCTCACAGCGGCCACTTGTATGAACGAGCTATGGTGTGAGTTACCCGCGCGCTCCCCGCGCCACACAACCCGCGCCGCTCACCGCGCCCGCGTGCCCCTTATGGACGCTCAAATGAAGTTCTTGTGTTTGAGTACGCCGCGCCGCGCCCGCCTCGCGGCCGTATTTGCGGCCTGGTCAAGCACTTAAAATTTTGAAGAACTTGAACCCTCATATCTGACGCTGGAACTATTTTAGTTATTCTGCGCATTATGTCAGTGAAGACGAAGAGTGTTTGGGTTTTTTAGCAAAGATACCATAATTATCTACACCATCATTATTTCTTAGGTTTTTTCCTCTTTATGCTACTTATTTCTATTATTCATTTACGATACATAGTCATTTGACTACGTCTTTAAAAAACGCTGCCGTGCTTGTTCACAAGATTCCCATAGACGCAGTCGTTAAGACTTATGCGATAACTACCAATTAGGTATTACCTGGAGTCAGATATTGAAAATCACTATGATCTTACGAAGGAGGGGACTAGAATGTAATACCTACACTCTTTATATCAGCAATAATTGTATTAAAATGCTTATATGTAATCATCTTCGGTCAAGACATTCGTATAATTAGACACCAAGCTTCACCCGCGTGAGTTCGTTTGTTTCTGGACTATTGCTATCATTAATCATCGAACGATATGAACTGATTGTCAATTTAATGACCATGACGCCACGAAGTCGCTTCCTGTTTTATTAAAAATTCTATTAAGTACGTAATTCAAACCAAAGTTCTAGTTAGATACTTCGAGAAAGTGGTCAATCGTCGAATCCGACTCGGCTGGGCAGCGTTCGGGAAGCTACGCAATACCTTCTCGTCCCACACACCGCAGTGTCTCAAGACGAATGTCTTTGACCAGTGCGTGTTGACATATGGCACTGAAACGGGGTCGCTTAGAATGGGCCTTATAAGAAGGCTAAGTCACCCAAAGGGCAATGGAGAGGGCTATGCTTGGAGTTTCCCTGTGTAATCGAATCAGGAATGTGGAAATCTACAGGAGAACTTATGTAACCAACATAGCCCGAAGAACTGCCAAACTTAAGTGGCAGTGGGCAGGGCACATTGCTCGCAGAACAGATGGCCGATGGGGCCGAAAGGTTCTGGAGTGGCGGACGCGTACTGGAAGACGTAGCGTTGGAAGGCCTCCCACAAGGTGGTCCGACGACCTTGTGAAGGCCGCAGGAACCCGTTGGATGCGAGAAGCACAGAACCGGTCAAAGTGGAGGTGCTTGGGGGAGGCCTATGTCCAGCAGTGGACGTCTTTCAGCTGAAATGATAACGTAGTTTAAATAAAACTTATTTCAACTGATATTGTCACTATTTACTTAGTATAAATTCTGGAAAATTCTGTGAAAGAAGTCGATTAACACTGCTTGTGGTTAGTATATACAATCAAGTAATCTGTACTAACTATATACTCTCTGTTTTAATAATAAAGAGCTTGTTTGTTTGAACACGTTAATCTCTGAAACTACCAGTCGGATTTGAAAAAATTTTTTTACATTTGATAGCCCAATACTTGAGGAAGGCTATAGGCTATTTAACATCACGCTACGGTCCTTAGGAGTTGAGCAAGAAAAAAAGACAGTAAGAACGCTTGGCGAAAACGATGTAATAGCGCGGGCGGGCGATGCAATGCGACACTATCGATCGTACGAAGTCGCGGGCAGAAGCTGGTGGAAGGTAATTGAGGTTCAACAAATAAGGTTTAATATCATCCTCAAATTAAACCTGGTCCCTCCAGAACCAATAACTCATTTAAGCAAATATTCCACACCACATATCTGTTACACTAGTAACACAATTATGAGATACCACTGCGAATATGTGTCAGTTACTTGGTCCCTTTAATCCGACCTCAAGTTATACGAAGGTCAGGTCAGAGATGTAAATGTATCTGTAGAGGTCACAGAAGTGTTGTGTGCTTATGGGGTTTAGGATGAGATTATGACAAGATTACGGGAAAGATAGGGGATGGAGGTGCAACGTCTTCCCTGTAGCCTAGTTGATAGTAAAAAAAACCTTATTATGTATTGTAGGTCGAGAGCTAAAAATATAGAAACTCGGCTTAATTTGTAAATAATTTTTGATTATTTTATAATTGTGTAGTTAAATATTTTTTTGAAAAATATACATGTAAAAATAAAACCATGATTGGTCACATGACATTGAAAGCTAATCTATATTAAAACCTTGTTAATTAAGATTTACGAATATTATAATACTCCAATATTTTATTAAGTTTGTGTGACAGACAGCATTGTAAAGAAGGTGGATTTAATGGGAAAAAAGTATGACGACACTGATCGTCATGACAGTAGGTATGTCCCGTTTTGACAATTTAAATAATAAAAGTGTAAAATTTGTAATGTTGTATTTTAAAAAGAAAATAAACCAACAGAAACATTACTAATTAAACTGGCAACTAAGAATAGTTGCCAGTTTTTGAGAAACGAATTAGTAATTTCGGCGTCTAATAGAAATTAAACGCCGAAATGTCTGAGTCAAACGTGAATTCCTGGACTCAACTACGACTTCGTAAGATAATTAATATTAATTATTGTGCGAGTTAAATAACATTTTCTTTTAGTTTTGTATTTGAATCTTATTCACTTGATAGACATTAATAAATTTAATAATAACAATAAATTTATTTCGCTCTCAAAATACAACAAAATTTTAATGTATGTACAGTACAGACGACAGCACATCAAGCTACTACAATCTGTCAAATTTCTTAAATAGATTTTCAACTTTATCGCAAAAGCATAAGGTTCAAAGTTGATTGGGAAAATTTGACAGTTTCGGGTAGCTTGATGTGCTGGCGTGTGTACAATTTAATAAGGTATTTGGTGGTTGTACAGCAGCACGTAGTTGATGATCTACCAACTCCCAAACCAAGTCCAGCTTGTATTTTGGGAGTTAGTGGTTCTTAAGATGCAGGGCTTACATAGAAACACTAGGCGAGACACAATAGAAATTTATTTTTATTACGCCTAAGGGAGTTCAGTGTCTTGCGATAAAAGAGAGTTTGGTTTTATATACCTACCTACACAATATAAATCTTACAGTCCCTAAAGCATCCAATTCTTAGAAGAAATCCGTTTCCACAAAGTCGTCTTAATTCGCAGTTTCTTTGAAAACATAAATTATTTACTTTGCAAAATAAATTCTTGTTTCATAATCATAACTTTGTTTGCTGCGAGGTATACTTTTGTTATATTGCTTTCCAATGATCCAATATATTGGAAATTGAAGACAGTAAAACTTGTCTAGGAGTGTGCTGGTCTATAAAATCGAAAAGAGGTTTGAACAGTGCCACATGTGCTATTTACTGCTGAAATATAAAAACTTTTTGTAAATTTAGTGTTGAAAGGAGTTTTTTTTTAAATGACCTTGTAAGTAAGTTTACTATATTAATAGTAAACTTATCATTATAAAGAAAGAGAAAAAAAGTTAAATGTAATCTTATTGGCACAACCTCGGTTCCCGATAAGAAAGACTAAGACACTAAATATCAATCAAATACATATGTAGTATAGCATACTCGTACCAGTATATAGTTCCTACTCAGCAGTATGTATTATATATGCATTAGTATGCAGTAGCATTATGGCCCACATACATAGTCCGCGGACTATGTATATGGGCCATAATCCACAACGCGAGCCCATTGCGGGTTGGTTAAAAGATATTGTCAATTCGACATTGTACTGAACTAATCATGAAACTTTAATAATGTAATTTTCGTGTCAATTTAACTAAATTCAATCATCATTAGTTGAAGACAATAACTACGCCATTAGTCAGCGACACGCGTGGTTACGCTACATGTGCTACGCACGTAAACTACGAATGCCCTGCGTCTGCTACGAATATGCTACGAACGTGCTACGTATATGCTACGAATGTGCTACGATTGTGCTACGAATGTGCTACGTATGTGCTACGTATGTTGACTACGAGTACGTAAAGCTCGTAGCATTGTAATTTTTTTTCGGTATCACACATTATTTTGTGTGTCGGGTGTTTCACCTAAATTACAGTTATTTTTCCATAAACTCATTTTTGTTTATAATATGTTTGGCAAATAAATCGCGATCGCAGATTCGTCGAATCGTATCGCCAGTTATGTTTAAGTCCCATGCATTCGAGGGCGAGCGTATTGCCATCAACCGGGCACACATTGAGACTTCGGGCTGCTACCAAGAAATTCCAGATAAAATAACACTCTGCCTGACCTTTTTTTTTGTTGTTGTGGGGAAACTTTTAAAATGCACCCGACCTCCGGGGAGGGAGGTCGGGGAGTGTGGGATTTTCACCTCACTGAAACCACCCCGGTGATCACCATCAGCACATAGGGGTGGTCCCGGTTCCTCTTAAAAGACCAATTCCGGAACCCCCCGTGCAACGCCTGTAAGGCACATCCCTGGGGAGACTGTAAAGGGGCCTCTCCTGAGCCTCGCTATGCACGGCAGCACGTGATCACTGTGCCTCCGTCTTCCCTGGGGTCACTTGGTGTTCGGACAGAGTCCCCACTCTGTGCGCCCGCGACCACAAACATTACCTGACCTGGAAATCGAACCCAGGACCTCATGCTCAGGAGCAGCGCTTGGAACCGTTACACCAACGATACAGAATCTAAATAATTTCGGCTTTGAATATCCTATCCTTTTGGTAAAAAACAAGTTCTTTCCAGCCTGAGTCCTAAACTCCATTTAAATTCTAAAATTAATCTAACTAAGTCCTAACTCTGTCAGCATAACGAATTCAAATTTTGGAACTAGAACGAGTGAGCGAGATAGCTCCTACGAGTTAGAAAAGGACAGATATAGTATAACATCGTTACAGAAATTTGGAACACCAATTCAGTGTAGAAGGCATTTTCAGTGGGCAGTTCTATAAAGGCTGGTACGGTCAGCCGCACTTCGGCAGTAACATTTGAACAATGACCGTACTGCTACAAAATAAAAGTCCTATCAAAGTAAAATCATTACCATGTACGTGCACTTGCTTGTACGTTTCTTGAAATACGACGAACATTTCGCACCCTTTTCCTTTCCTCAAAGTTGAAAGAAGTTCCTATTAATTGGGGGTATAGAACCAAGCACGTGTTTTTGAACTGTTCTCGGAACTGTTATATATTCTGTTCGTGAATGGGAGTTTCTTGTAACAGTAATAAAAAGAGAAGTTATCACATGAGACTCGCTTTTGTAGGAATTATGATTCTAGTGTGGCGGCGGCATCTGCACCGCTAAATATGCGAACTACTAGTAACTGACGTCACGCAAAATCCTGCATCGCGCAAGCAAAGTTTTCCGCGCAACTAGCATAGTTATATACAACGTTCCAACATCAATAGGTGCACCAGACTCAAGACCCGTCTGGTGGGAGGGTCCTCCCTTTTCTATGGAGGATGAGTAAACTGTACACCCTCTTCCTCATACCTCTATACTAAATTACTTTTAACTTCTAGATAATTACTGTCCTTTTATTAACGTGTCTCTTAAAAGTCTGTCAAAGCTGTTAATAGATCTCGAGAAACACATATTTTATCAAAACTTTTCTTTACTCGATTGAGACTGGCTGGACATATTCCATCAACCAACGCATTACGTTACGTCATCTATCATGCGGCGTCAAAGTTTACACTGCACGTTTCTCTTATTTCATTAATGGGTAAAACTTTTTAGATGAAATTACTAGTTTTATGAAATACCCTAAGACGACCCAGTGACCATAAAATGACTTGTGAATTTTATATTCCCATCTCTAAATGATAAATTATTTTATTTTTGTAAGTAGGTTTGCATATACACTTTTACACGTCAATTGTTTTTTTTTTTAAACTAGATGAGTTCGGCGTTTCCTACTCGTATCTGACTACTCTGAGAAGAAAGGCGGAAACAAACTCAGGGGTCACAGTCTCTTTTAAATTCCAGACATAATCTTGGTCAGGTTATATGAAGACCATGTAGATCGATGACTGAGATGGTCTTTTGAGGAAAGAACCACACAGATTGAGAGGACTTGTCCAGTTAGTGCACGCATTTGTCAGAAATCGTGCAGCTCAACTCAAGACTTAAGGAGTTCAACGATTCGACGAACAATACCAAAGAAAGGACATTTGGGTAGGCCACATAAATTACTCGAACTGTCTAAGGGAAAAACATCGCAAATGTGAAGGCAACACTAATAAAATTTCAACAATTTCTGCTCCTAAGTTACGCTGTATTCAAATCTAAAATTCACGCTTTTAACTATTCATGAAATTCTAACACCAAAATATTCTCGTCAACTACCCTCATTACTTCAAAATTAATAACAAAGTACACGAAATTTCATATTTGACGGTAGGCATACATAATTACGCAGTGCGGCACCAAACCACAGGACCAGTGGACGTCCACGGATGCGGTCAACCCCGGGTTTTGGGATAACCGACAAACGGCCTTATGCACAATTTATGTCGTATAACTAACCTATAATTTATTCCGATCGAAGATTATGGGGGTGTTTCATGTAAAGTTGTGGATATCAATATTATTATATCATTTTGGGATAATGGGAATTTCGTAAATGGAAATGTTTACAATGTTTGTTTAGTGGTAAATATTTCGGTGATGAAAAGGCGTTCAGTTGAACTTGTAACAATAATGTAAAACTATGTTAGTATCACATAGATGATTCTAAAACGACCATCTAGAATTATGGGTAGAAAAATGATACCAGATAATTTCTGTAATCTTTTTTCTTCCTATAGCGGCAGAATCAAAGATATATTATACTAAGCACTTTTACGAAAATATTACTATTGTAACACTGACCGCAACTCTTTAAACCACCAAGCTTACATAGATCCTACACTCTATAACATGATAAAAGTGTAAATCAGAGACCGTAACATAAGATACTCAAAGTACTCTCTCCATTTATCCATCCAGCTGAACATACAACATTCAAAAGAGGATACACTCGTGATTTTCACCGCCTGCACTTACCGCAACATTCCGTGTTCACTACAAGCCATTTTCTATTCGTGTTGCATTCCAAACTTCGATCAATAATAGTACTAGATGAATGATCAGGAACAAAAGTAAGTCGCTAAAGTGGCCACGTTTGCACACACATAAACATTTATATTTCTTATTACGAACTGTAGAAAAACGTTTAATAATATTAACGACTTCAAATTATTATAAACCTTAACACTCTAACATAAAGTTGTATTACGAATGCAAATGATAAATATTTAAGTCCTTCTGTCATCGGAGATAGGTTAAAAGCAATAAATTTAAAATGTCACTTGAAAATAAAACGTCATTTTTATAATAACTACAAAAATATTTATTCTAAAATGAAACTTAATTTCTAAGCAATAAGGTTAAAAACATTTTGTTGACAATTTCGTGCTTACTGTATTTTGGAACTAGACGTAGTTCTTGGTATTGCATTTCAATGCTTAGAACACAGTAAGTATTGGAGTTGCAGAATATAATATTTTTAGGCGAAGGTTCGTTTTGTATGGTGGCAAATATTTTTAACCGATTTAAAAAAGTAGGAGGACTAAAATAGTACCATTGTGTTAATCGGTGTATTTAAACGTAATGTATGTTTAATTTCCTTTAAACAGATTCAGCTTGTTATAAAATTATCTTTTGGAATCAATTTTTATTTGAGCGGTTTCTTTTTTACAAATATAATGTAATCTTACATCAATGAATTTTTCTATAATTAGTTTCATCAAGCTTATTTTATGGTTGTGTTCGTTTTCCCCAGAAAACACATCTTTTTCAATATATGCGTTTAAAACGTGGACACATATAAAGATTTTATCATATTTTTTTTTGTATTGTTTACTATTTTAATACTTTATGATAATTACCTGCAATTTGGGAACCGCTGTTTTTAGTAATCTACGCCTTTGCGTGTTTCCTGTTATGTCCAATCTGTCAAAATGAATCGAACATATTGTCGAATTTTTAAAAGGTTTGTATATTTGTTCTCCCGTTTCTTTCGCGACAATAGATACCCATTCTGCACATCGAAATGGGTCGCTAGGATTTACAAAGATTTACAAACAAAAATAACATTTCAAATAACACCACTCCATGCCCCTGTTCCACAATAGTCGATGTTTGCTAAAATAGTTGGCGCGTTGTCGCAAACATTGGCCAAACAATCATAATATTTGCTAATTTATTTATATTTACTATTTAATTGTGTTATTATTTTATGAAAAACATTAAATGATAGAAACTTACCGAAAAAAAGATATTCCTTCCAAAATCTTGGTGTTACGGTGGTTATTTACACAATTTTTGAACGCGCACTGAGGCATTTTGACGTCTTAACGTTGGCTATGATTGGACCATACTAATTTGAAATAAGAGCACAAAAGTATTTGTGCTCTTATTTTTCGGGCCGTTTTTGAAGCGCTTATCGGGCATCTAGTACAATTATTGATCGAAGATTCCAAATTTAAATATTTTTATGTCGGATGGTTCTTGAAAGCTGACAAAAGATATTTACAACTCAAAAGGCGAGTGTGGGCATGTGTTTAAAATAGGAATAAGCTAATCTGATCTGGTCAGGTTTACAAAGGTGTAATTATTTATTTTTATTATATGAATTTCTTTACATGAAAACTTTATTAACTGAGGGCTGAATTTTAACTGAGGAATAAATATTGCGGTTTGACAGTTTTTGTATAGAAAATATGTCAAACTGTCATAATCATTCTTTAGATAAAAGGTTATCCGACTATTGACGAAATCAGCTCTTAGTTAACTGTCCTGAGAAATTGCGATATACATATTATTATACCTAAATATCCGTTGTAATGAATTATAATGAGTCGTCTTTATAAAGTTCGCTCAATCCGTCGATATAAAAGTTGAGTATAAAGTTGAGCGCGGCGAGTTCATCATAATTGACATTTAATTAAAACAGCACGCCGTAAAATAATGTCAATAATTTGTGTACCTCCTACTTTATTTTTGAGCGCTTTGTGCGCATCCTTCAATGGGTAATTATCGTATCTTTTCAAGCGTAATATTTTCCATTACTGTAACAAAAGGAATATTTGCGATGGATGATTCTCAAAAGTATTATTTAAATAATGAGTATCATGCGAAAGAATGATTACACAGTACCTATAGAGCATGTATCAGAAAGTTATGGCATGTCAGACCAGCAATCTGAACAACTTTCTCCCGGGGACCAACACTGTAATGGCGAAAAATAAATCAGCCGTTCCATACATTTGAAGAGCAGGGTGGACCAGTAGTAACGGCCGCGACTTACGAGTTGTAGGTCATGGGTTCAAACCCAGACGGGTGCTTTACTTTGTGTAAATTAATTTCATCACTACTGCTCTTAAAACGGTGAAGGAAAACATCGTGAGGAAACCGGCATGTCCTAGAATCGAAAAATTCGAGACATGCGACATCTACCAACCCGCACTGGGCTCGCGTGGTGGATTAAGGCCCACACCCTCTCACAGAGAGGAAGCTTGTGTCCCAGCAGGGAGCATTACCGGCTGATTACGCTATACATTTAGGTCAAGTAGGTATTTAAATTTGGGACAGTTGATGATATTTTCACGATTACGATGTTGGTCCCATGAAGAAAGTTGTTCAGTTTGATGATCTGTAACCACACCCTTAAATGTGATCACACCTGTGTGCTGTATGACTTTAATACCTGTTTTTATTATATTATACTAGCAGCGCCTCTTAGTTATATGCGCGTAAGTTTCGATCCCGTGGGGATATCGGGATAAAAAGTATCCTATGTGTTAATCCGGGAAATGGTCTATCTATGTGCCAATTTTCATCCAAATCTGTTTAATGGTTTACGCATGATTGAGTAACAAACATTCTTAAATCTTCAAAAAATTTCAGATTAATTTATAATATTAGTAGGAAGTAGGATTACAGTCAGGAAAATACTAAAAGAACCCTTTACTTCGACTTCATGATCAAACGGACCTCTCTTTCTAGACTACATTTTTACCTCTAAAAAAGGTAAGGGGACAAAAACACACAACGAAGAATGAACACAGTGCACAAACAACAAACAGTTACAAATCACTCTATTCCTAATGTGTTCGTAAATGAGAACATCCAAATTCTCCCGAGTTTAATGACCAGAAAACAGAAATAATGTCGATATTTAACGCTTATCTATACAACAAACATACAAAGGAAAGCAGACTCTACCATTATCCAAACAATGTTCAATTTGGAACCTCTTCAAAGTACGTTTACGAACGTTTTTGTATGCTTTAGCATAGTGTATTGACTGTTCACTTGACTCGAAACTTCGGCTATTTTGTTCCTACCTTGTTGAAAGTCGATAAATGCAGCTGAAAGTTACCTGAGTGCTGGAGCCGCCGAGAATTTCATGTGCACGCGAAATGGTGGAATTAAAGTGTCGATAGTTTGAAATTTATGTTTTCATGTTATTGAAAAGCTGTCTGAACGCTGGCTAGTAAAGGATAATATATTTCTTCTTTTGGATTTTGTAAGGTATTAGGTATTTTTCGTTACTGTAATCTAGCATCAGAGCGATGCTAAATTTGCTAGGAATATGTATTATTAATATAAGACTATTTACTTTTATATAGCGTCATTGTTATGATCTTTTTACATTTTTTTATATTCTTGTCCTTGTCAGCCAGATCTGACTTTTATTGTTTTCTATTCTCAATTTGTATTGGCGTTTATGTTATGCCATTATCTTATGTTTACCAAAAAGTTTCTATGCCACAAACCATGCAGATCATTATCTCTACAGTGGCTATATATGAAAACATGTGGAATAATGTCGAGTGCTTTCAAACTGTGACGAAGGCGTAATTTCGAAGTTTTTTTTTTATTGCTGATTGGGCCCGCTCTTGACCTCGATCACGCCTGATGGAAAGCGATTGATGAAGTCTATGATGGAATGAGCGTGCCCAGAATATGCCTAAGGCACTGGAACCCCAACGCATCGACGAAACACAGGCGCGTACCAGGCATCAATTGTGGCGCGCAACAATATATTGCCCGTCCTGGGAACCGACTCCAGGACCTCGTGCTTGACAGTAGCGCTTGCGACCGCTAGACCAACGCGGTTGTCAGAAAGAATATAATTTAGTCCTTTATATCCTTTATCTCTTTGACAGTCGTTACGGATCGTCAGAAGCTCGAAAGTCTGACAACCAGTCTTACCAAGGGGTAAGTAACCCAGTAACTGGGTTGTGAAGGTGAGATAGGCAGTCGCTCCATGTAAAATACTGGTATTCAGCTGCATCCCGTTACACTGGAAGCCGATCCCAACATAGTTGAGAAAAGGCTAGACAGATGATGATGATCCGTCACTAATGTCATGTGTTATGAAATCAATAATCTTACAACCATTTGATTTTCCGCACTCAAAAAGTAGCAAAAACAGTATAAAATACTCACACCTAACAAAATTATTAGAACAACAAACTGAATACAAACTTGCACATCTCCATATTTATCCCCAGGGATTTAAGGATCTATTCGGTTGGGAGCCGAATTGTCCATTTTGAGTGCCTTATGCGATATCTAGGGCGGTTTAACGATTTCGCACGCTCACTGGGTCACCTTTAAAGCCGACACCAAACAGGTGGTGTACAGAAGGTAGGAACCACACAGATTTGAGTGGACCTAACCTAAGGAAAGCTGATTTCTAAGCAACCACTTCGTTCGTTCCTTTATCACTAAGCAAATCGTAAGCTTCAAAATCTGCATTTTTGGCACGTGGATATGGTTTTTAAGTCAAGTTTGGTGTTTATGATATTGTTAGAAATAACCGTAAGAATGAGGGTTTTCTGAAATGACGTTCGCTAGGTGGCAGCACTGACACGTCAGGTCCAGGCATCTGTCAAAGAGCCTATATTTTCTTTAGTCATGACTGAATGATGAACGAATGAATGAATCGAATGATGAACGTCATCATATATTTTATATTGGAAGACCTCTTGTCACAGTGGTGCCAACTGGTGTCGTAAATTTTCACGAAAACCCTCATTGATTATGCACATGCATATTATGACGGCGCAGCAAGTGGCGCCTTCTAGTTTTGTTGCAAAGTTAGTGGAACCACCGAAAAGGTCAGATAAGAGGTCACTTTAATCTAGTCACCAGCCAGTGTTAACTGGCAATTCTCGTAATTTTAGAAAGTTCGTGGTCTGATCTTAGTTTCAATCTGTCAAAAATACCTCTAATTTTCCTAAATTTTTGACAAGTTGAAGCTGAGATGAGATTTTGATTCGATTTTGAATGTTTTTAATTACGGGAATTGGACTTCTGATGACATAGACGCTGTCACACCACGTCTACTGCGAACTATTATTATTATTCCGTTACAATCCTTATGATATTGAAGCTGCTGAACCACTAGTACGAAGGCCACTTCTAATAAAGGCTATTCTGCGCTGTTTCATATATACCATACCTGGCGTTATGTAACAACTTAATGTTTACGCATTTCAATTAGGTGTAGCTTACTGTTAGTAAAAACTGGCAGTTCAACTGGATACTGGCAGTGCTAGTGCAGTCGTGACAGGCAATTCTATTTTTTACAATTGGTAGCCCAATCGACTTAGATCGCCAGATGCACAATCACATTACCAAAAACTTGATCACTGTTGGACTCAGTCAATTTTGTCTATAAGCAAGTCTATAGGCAATTTGAGTCTATAGGCAAGATTCACAGATACGAATAGGAATCCTATCGTCACAAATATAAGGTTCATAAATTGTAAGCAAATGCTTCATGCATTTGCTTACAATCGCTTATACGAATATGAAAATTAGTCGCTTAAGAATAAGTTTAATTTATCTTATATACCAGTATATATAAAATTCAAAGTCCTAACAGACTGATACAATTATCAACGCACAGCCTAAATCGCTGCTCCTAGAGACATGGAGTTTGGAGGGTGTTATCTTTGTGAAGAGTAGGTATCCACTAAGAAAGGGTTTTTTGAAATCCCCCTAAGAGGGTGAATGGGAGAGGGTGAAATTTCAAGTGGACGAAATCGCGGGCAGACTAGCTTCTGCCCGCGTGAAATGCTAACTAAGCCAAGTAAAGTAAAGTCAAAGTGCTGTGAATCATATACCCTGAGTGTGCGTGTGTGTACTTGTTGTATACAGCTGACCTTCTGTCCCATTCTGTGCTGTGAAGCCTGGGAACTTTGCATTTTGTGACGTTCTATTCTTTAGGTTATGACATTAAAGATTCTTTTCTTGTCGCACAATAGACGTTACTTTTGTTATTTGAAAGTTTTTGCGATGAAGTTTCCTTTTGTTTTGTTCGCCACTTTTGTGATTGGAATTTGATAAAGGATTTCATTCAAGTGTCAACATTTTATACCCAAAAATTAAAGTATTATTTTGTAGCCAGAAAAAAAGTACTATTTTCTCGTGGGAAACAACATTTTGAGCATTTTTTACTTTTACAGCGAAAACCAAAAATATTATTTTAAGCATAACATTAAAGAAATATCAACTTTTAATTGAATTTAACATCCTGAACATTTTTAACTATAAACTTGTTATTAAAATATGATTTTTGGCGTTCTCAATCTCAAATAGCAGCCGTGGGGTTAATGGTAGACTTTCGTTGTAATGTAATGCTTAATAAAAATTGCTCAAGAGTTCATTTCCATAAGACAGCAGTACCTACTTTTTTTTTCTGCCCGGCTTTATATTTTGGGTACGAAATGAATGTTAAAACCGCAACGAACTACTTTTCCTATTTTTCGTCTTAAGGTAATTCTCATAAATTCACACTGTATATTTTGTAGGCAAGACACATAATCTACATTCGCGATTTATTTGCCAAAAATGTAAACACATTTTATGAGTTTAAGAAAAAATAACTTTAAATCCTACACAATAAAGTTCAGTTTACGCTACAACTTCAAACATTTTTTAAATTTTTCAATAGTGCTAGTCACTCTGAAATTAAACTTAATTACTATTACAATAAAGTGGATATTTGTTTAACTTGAAATAATATTAATTTGAAACATAAGTTTGAATAGACGTTACATAAACTCACGCCTTCTTCCCATGGGGTTAGGCAAAAACTACAAAACGCCACTTGTTACGATCCATACATACTCCGATTGCTTCGCTTGTGCAATATTATCTATCTATATATTATACTAGCTTCCGCCCGCGGCTTCGCACCTGAGGTATGGCGATAAAAGCTATCCTTAGTCCTTCCCCGGGATGCAATCTATCTCTCTGCCAAATGTTATCGAAATCCGTTCAGTGGTTTAGGCGTGAAAACGTAACATTCAGATAGACAGAGTTACTTTCGAATTTATAATATTAATTGGATAGATAGATAATATAAAATCAACAAACCTTTAACGTTGTTTTATTTTGTTTCAGGTAAAAACGCAAATTCTGGACGTTTTACGCAGTATCGATCACGGCAGACAAGATAAGGAAACTTGTAACTAGCTGTTTGCTGTTTGCGAGACCAAGTTTAGTAATATGACCGAACTTTTGAATTTGCAACGATTGTATGTAAATATTGTTTTTATTAATTCTTGTTTGACTTTTTATTAAGCTTTTAGTTTACAAGGTAGATAGGTAAATAGAGGTATCGTAGGACACCCGGTTGAAACGGAGTTTCTTTCGCTGTAAATTATGTATTAAAAAACGGGCACAATGAAATGAATTAACAACGTTTGAGAGTAAATAAATAAAAAAAAATAAAGGAATGCAATAAAATTGTAATCCTACTATTAATAATAATAAAATAATAAATAAATTATTTATTTTGGACCAAACCCTTGTACACATATCATAAACCTACAAAACTGTGTGAAGGCTCCTTCAAACAGGCGCAATAAAATCGCGCGCGACACAAAGACACCGCAAGTCGCGCAACGAGCGGTGCCTTTGTGTCGCGCGCGATTATATCGCGTGTCGCGCCTGTTTGTAGGAGCCTTGACAGTTTGTCGGCAGGATTAGCGGTCTTAAATATTTGGTATCAACAATTTGATTAAACATCTAAGTAAGTACTCGTAGATACATATACCTACTCTAAATGGACGGTAATAAGATTATAATAACAGCAGCGCAACTAATTATTCACCTCACAAGTTCCGCTAATGAGACACAACTGACTTTCTATTGTATCGTATTACATGTTACGTAGTAACTATTTAGTAATCTGTGACATGGGTATGCGCGGACCTTGACGGGTTTATAAACGCGAAAGTTTCACGCAAAAACTACTTAACGGATTTGCATGAAATTTGGCACATCGATAATGTATAACCAATATTAAAACGTATGATTTTTATCACGATATTCCCACGGGATCGAAACTTCTGCGGGTGAAACCGCGGGGCGCAACTAGTTAATTAATAATTACTATAGTAAGGCCGCTATCCCACTGGCGTTTTACGAGCGTTGACGTCGCGTCATCGCGTAACAAGCATAAAACGTCCGCTGAACGCGACGTCAACGTCGCGTTTGTTGGCAATAGTATCATCTGCGCGACGTTAACGTCGCGTTCAGCGGACGTTTTATGCTTGTTACGCGATGACGCGACGTCGACGCTGCGCAGACGCGACGTTGACGTCAACGCTCGTAAAACGCCAGTGGGATAGCGGCCTAATATACCTATACATAGAACACATAAACACACATCCAGCATAAGTGTCGTGACGGTCAAAATGTTACACTTTTTTAGGCCTAGCTCACATGTCCCAAGTTCGATAATGAACTTTGAAAGAAAACTTTACAAGTCATCTACTTAAATAATATAGCGCAGTGAGTGCAAAAGATAAAATATTGACTTGTGCACTATGGGGTAAGGGTTTAATTCCCACGGGCAGTGGCGTATCGTGCCATCTCGGCGCCCGGGGCGGGAGACCCATTTTGCCGCCCCCATTCTATAGGTGCTTAATTAAAATTAAATTTCACAGGCAATGAGGTATCTTTTATTGATATATTGTAATAATAATCGATTGTAATCGATTAACTTACCTATATGATATGGCAACATTGTTTTAATATGAAAATAAGGGAAGTCAGTATTAATTTGATTAAATAATTAATTTCTTATCCCATGATAAAACTGCTTAATATTTTATAATTGACCACAAAAAACTGAAACAAAATATTGATAAATACATATTTCATTTGTGTAACGTTAGGCCCAGATTCGCCCGTCTCCTTTACGTCATTGTTGTTTTTTGACTTGTTAGACGTTCTGACACATGAAATGAATGAATCATAGATCTCAACCCGCTTCACCGGCGACATTTTGCCACCCGCGCGGGCTGCCGCCCGGGGAGGGCCGCCCCTTCCGCCCCACCCACGCTACGCCACTGCCCACGGGAAACAGATGTTCCAATTTTTTAATGTTCGATGTTTATGCATGTGAGACCCTCGATACAGGAGGAATTTCAAATGCGGAGCCACATTTAAACAGATAACATAAAGAGGAAAAAACCAGGTTAGAACTGTTAACAGAACCCAGCTGTCACACGTAGATCTTTGACAGTCGTTATTGATAGTCAGAAGACCAATAGTCTGACAACCAGTCTTACCAAAGGGTATGCTGTTACCCAGTAACTGGGGCGTGGAGTTAATATAGGTAGTCGCTTCACGTAACATACTGGTATTCAGCTGCATCCGGTTAGACTGGGAGCTGATTTCAACATAGTTGGAAAAAGGGCTAGGCAGAATGAAAAGTAAAAATGGCGGCGCCTCCCCTTCACCGCGTGTGGTCCTTTACAGTCCCGGCTTAACGCAACAAATTCTTTGTTTCTTTAGCTATCGAATAGCGTAATTATATTTTGGATGTAGTTGATAGATGCAACACCAAACTGTATGAACCGATTTTATTATCATCAGTTTTTTTAAATCGCCTCCCACTTTGTCAGCAAAGGACGTTTCATACAACGTTGGGTCCAAAACGCAAAATACAAAAGCCCGAAGTACGATGTATAAAACTTGATTTTTCAACTTCAAAAACAGCTGAAGGAATGGTCGAAGAGATTCGGCGCAGTAGTAAAAAAATATAAGGAGGACTTCCGCGACCAGGGTAATACATTTCTTTTCGTTGACCGGCCTTTATGGATTTTGGGCACAATAAGGCCGATCTCATTCAAGGACCACGTCAAAAGAAACGAAACGTAAGCAAATGGCTCTCCACAACTCGTTGAAAAACTAGTTACATCACGATTCTTTTAAGCTTTACTAGAAAATGCTTTAAAAAGGCAGTCCTTTGAGTGTCAACAAAAGACAACTATGCCGTTTCGTTCCTCCGCTTCGTCTCGACTGCATTTGCACAACCAAGATTCGTTATCTATTCTTATTTGAAGTAGTTCTACATTTCAAGAGATCTGGCTGAAGAGAAAGGAATGCTTTTCTTTGTGTTAAGTGAGGAGTAGGAAATATTGGTTTTGTCGGAGAGAATAATTATTTGCTGTGGCAATATGCCTTGTACAGACGCCAGCACATCAAGTTACTGCAATCTGTCAAATTTCTATAATAGATTATCAACTTTATCGCTACAGCATAAGGTTCAAAGTTGATTGGGAAAATTTGACAGTTTCGGATAGCTTGATGTGCTGGCGTCTGTACCATAGTGGTTATGATGCCCCTCTTCATATTTGCGGGTTAGTAGTCTTACTGTCGCACTGCCAATCGATTATCTTTTGAATAGAAAACCTGTTGCTCGATCAGAATGGTTTATTAAGTCGTAACTGTCCTTTACCCCATACCTTTTCGCTTTTTGGATTAAAACAGCATTTTACAACGTCCATGTTGCACTTGCGACAAAAGGCATAACAGCTGGATTTAAAACAAACCTACTCGTAAAATTCAAGCTTAAAAGATAGAAGCAAGAAAACGAAAATAAAGAGAATCTTTATACCAAAAATCAAAATAAATAAATCTTCCAATGAACGTCCATCATTCTGTTGGCAACACAACATTTAGTTTAATTTAATTTATTTTTATGGCACAAAAGCCTAGTAGCTATTCCTAACATAGTCTAATTTATCTGTCAACGTCACTAATGTCAGTACTGTACAAGAGAGCAATTATACGAAGCACACGTAATTTTCAATCCAATCTGAGTTTTATTATTTAAATAATTAGAAATGCAGCTTAATCTCCCAACATGGTCCTTCGAGCTATAACTATATAGTCCAGCCAGCGAAAGAACTGTGAATTCGTGTAAAAATTGGATCCTACAACTTCCAGAAGGTACCCACGCAACGGTCGTATCGAAAAAGGAACGGGCAAGCCATTTTCAGTGATTTTCATATTTCAAGGGCGGGTCCGATCCAGAAATTTCAGCGCCGCGTTCGAGTGTTCTGGAAATCCAATTGAGATAAGTATCAAGCAAGAAGCAACTTCCGGTGACGCCAAGAGGGATTCGTCGCCGCGCCAAGCAGGACGCATCTGATTGGCTCGCGTCACATCACGCCACTCTGAAGAGCCAATCAGCGACAGGCGACTCCATCGCGCTCGAGAAGCACGCGCCGCATGCTGCCCGCCCGCCAGGCCGCCAGACGAAACTCGGAAGAAACGAATCGCAACCGTCACTATTTTAATATTTTTTCATTTGCTGCAGACATAAAAAATTCAGATAAAAACGTGTTGTCTTGTGCTTGTGCGGTCACATAATTTCAGTTACAACCGAAATCATTGTTGTAGCAATAATATTACAGTGTGCAAAACAAGTTTTTAATAATGGAAGGCGACCAAATAAAAACGCTCGTCAGGAAACGAGCGTCAATCAAAGGCACGATAACGAAAATTGAAAACATGTTCAAACACGAAGAGGGTTACAAGGAGTATTCTAAACAGGCGTTACTCCTGAAGGAAGAGCGTCTTCGAAATGCATTCCAGAAATACGAAGAATATTCGTTGGAGATATGCGCCATAACACCCGACCTCGATGATGGCGATGAAGTAGAAGACAAGTACATCAACACGCTCACCGTCATCAGAGAATTATTGGATAAAATTGATTGTGAAAACGACTGTAAAAACCAGTGTGTTACGAAAAAATACAATACAAAGTTACCTACCATAAATGTACCAACGTACTCTGGTAAGTATTCCGAGTTCAAGCCGTTTATACAACTCTTCGATTCACTCATTCACAACAATCAAAATTTAGACGACGTTCAAAAGTTTTTCTATTTACGTAATTTTCTGCGAGAGGAACCTCACGATCTGGTAAAAAATCTCACCTTGTCTACCGAGAGTTACCATGAGGCCAGGAAAATTCTATTCGATAGATACGACAACAAATATAAGATTACAAATGAACATATACACAATTTGTTAGATATTGTACCTCTATGTAAGTCAACAGCAAGTAATTTAAGAAACTTTGTATCAGTTGTAAAGCAACAATTAGCTGCCTTAAAAAATCTAGGCCACTCAGTTGATCAATGGGATCCAATAGTACTTTGCATTCTGACCAGAAAGTTAGACTTATTGTGCAGTAGGGAATTCCAATTGGCTCGAGTACGAGATCCCACGGTTGCAAACCTTATTGATTTTCTAGACAAGCGTGCACTTGCACTAGAGAATGCAGAGCGCCCACAGGAGAGACCCCAGCCAACTTCAAAAGTAGCCCATGTCGCAGCTGTGAAGAAAGCGAATCCAGATGCAGGTGGTGCTACGGAGACGGTAGGAACAAGAAGCTGCTTGCTCTGTAAGTCCAACCACAAACTTTTTACTTGTCCACAATTTAAACTTATGTCTGCGAGTGATCGAATCAAGTTTGTTACATCTAACAAATTATGTGAGATTTGTTTAAATAATCATAATAAAAAATGCAGATATCACTTTAAATGTAATTTCTGCAAAGAAGGGCACAACACATTGCTCCATGAAGATAAAGCATCGTCTCCAGTAACATTGATGTCTGAGGCTGCCTCTGAGCAAGTACTATTGCCTACAGCACAGGTAAAACTATTAGCGAGCAATGGTACAGAGGTTCATGTGAAGGCTCTTCTAGATACTGGTTCACAGGCATCTTTTGTCACTAGAGAACTTGCAAATCTATTAAAATTGCAAATTGATACAGCCAACACTCCGGTTATCGGTATAGGCAATACTTTAAATAAACTAAAGGAGAAGGTCCATTTGGATATACATTCCCTCACTCAGAATTTTAAAATTTCAGTCACATGCTACTTATTGGACAAAATAACTTCAAAGTTACCACAAAGAAAGTTTGACTTACATAACTTAGTTTTACCTCCCAAAATTGTGTTAGCTGACAAGAAGTTCAATGAGCCTAGTAACATACACATTCTATTAGGTGCTGACATATTTTTCCAGATCCTGCTGCCGCCTGAGCCTCAAGTTCTTCCATCCAGCTCGGAGGCAGCTGATGGCAGCATCACATCTAAAACTACATTATTAAATACAAGACTGGGTTATGTAATAGCAGGTAACACACTTACAGAACACACAGAACCAGTAGTTACTTTATTTTGCAAAAAATGTGATTCTGATTTAAATAAATCCATTGTTGAGTTTTGGAAGTGTGAAAGTGTTCCAGAGACCTTTCCAGAAGCTCATTCTGAACATGACTTGTGTGAAAAAATATTTTGTGAAAATGTCGAGCAAGATACAAAAAATAATAAAATTCAAGTAATTTTGCCACTAAAGTTACCATTAGATTCAATCAATCAAGCTTTAGGAGATTCATTATATTTGGCTTTAAAAAGATTTCATAACTTAGAACTTAGATTGAAAAAAGATTCTAATCTTTATATGTTATACAAGGAGTTCATTCATGAATATTTAAAGCAAGGTCATGGTGCATTAATTGATATAAGTCAATACAACTTATCTACTGATCCAGTATACTTTTTACCACATCACCCTGTACTTAGGTTAGATAAAAAGACTACAAAATGCCGGGTGGTATTTGATGGTTCCATGAAAACCAGTACAAAAACATCTTTGAATGATTTATTACTTAATGGTCCTGTAGTACAAAAGGAGCTAGTAGATGTCTTAATGCTCTTCAGAGTCGATGAATATTTTTTTATAACAGACATCAAAAATATGTTTAGAAATATCAAAATACATCCCAAACACAGGTCATTGCAAAATATTCTATGGAGAGACTCTTCAGACGAAAGTGTTAAATGTATTCAATTAAACACAGTAACTTATGGCTTAAAGAGTTCATCCTATTTGGCAACTCGATGTTTAAAAATGTTAGCTGAACAACACCACAAGGAGTACCCTAAAGCTGCTTTTATTATAAACAATTCTACGTATGTTGATGACATTCTTTATTCAGAAAAATCACTTGTTAAACTACTAGCAGCAAAGGAACAACTATGCAGTTTGTTAGGTTTAGGAAGTTTTCAGTTACACAAATGGGTTTCAAATTCACCAGAGTTGTTAAAAGAAATACAAAAAGATCAACAACATTTTGATGAGATTGATCTAGAGAAAAATAACACTTCTTTGAAAACACTAGGTATGAACTACAATATTAAGTTAGATTCATTCATTATATCAAGTCCAAAAACCATTAATAGCATGCCTCAATCTAAGCGTGAAATTCTTAGCTTCATAAGTGGTTTCTATGACCCACTAGGTCTTGCTGGACCTATTGTGGTAAGCGCAAAGGCTATAATGCAACGCTTATGGCAAGAAAAGTTGGACTGGGATTCGGTGCCAAATTGCGAACTGCTACAGCTTTGGCACAAGTTTTATAATAGCTTGCTTACAATGCAACCAATGCTTATACCGCGACATATAGGTGTGCATGACATAAGCTTTACACAAATTATAGGGTTTGCTGATGCTTCTAGCAATACTGGTTATGGCTGTTGTGTATACCTAAGAGTCGTGGATTCAATGGGTTATGTCAAGACATCCTTGCTTTGTTCGAAATCACGAATAAATCCTATTAATCAAAGTTTATCAGTTCCTCGCCTCGAACTTAATGCAGCTCTGTTGCTTGCAAAGATTGTTAGCAGAATTCATAATGTATTGACTGTTAAAATGCAAATACAAGATGTCATACTTCATTCTGATTCACAAATAGTATTAGCTTGGCTCAAAACTAACATAAACACACTTAAGGCTTATATAGCGAATCGCGTTAAGGTCATCACACAACTTACACAAAAATATACATGGTCATATGTTAACTCGAACGAGAACCCCGCCGATTGTCTTAGCCGAGGAGTCATGCCAAACGAGCTAGCCGATCATGACCTGTGGTGGAAAGGCCCAGCGTTTCTGCATTCACGTGAGTACAAGCCACAATTAAATTTAATTTTGCCACAGGATTTACCAGAAGTAAGCGACGACTCTGCATGCTTAAGTGCAATGCTATGTACTACCTCTGGTGAGCAATCGTTATGTCTCGATTTTCTTGAAAAGTTTTCTGATATCAATAAAATGATAAGAGTTTTAGCTTACATCTTACGTTTCAGTCAGAATGCAAAGTCAAAATTAATCTCTAAAAATAAACTTAATTATATTACTACTCAGGAACTTGATCTGTCATTGTCAATGATTGTAAAATATGAACAACAAAAGTATTTGTCAGAAGATATTCATGTACTAAAATGTAATAAAACAATCGTTAAAGGTAATTTAAAACCATTATGTCCGTTTATCGATGACAGGGGTTTGGTTCGCGTGGGTGGGCGATTACAAAATGCCTCCATTCCTTATACACAGAAACATCCCATTGTCTTACCTAAGGATTCGCGTATCACTAACTTAATTATTATAAGTGAACATTTAAAAAACCTCCATGCAGGTTCAAAGCTTGTGCTGTCATCGATAAACCAAAGATTCTGGATTGTGAACGGTCTCAGACAAGTTAAAAAAGTGTTACATAAGTGTACTGTTTGTTTTAGATTAAAAGCTGAATCAGCAAAACAGTTAATGGGTTCTTTGCCGCCAGATAGAGTCAATGTATGTCGCCCCTTCCAAAAGGTTGGTTTAGATTATGCTGGTCCGATCCCACTGAAAATAGCTAGGATCAGAAAGCCTATAATCTCAAAAGGTTATGTTTGCCTGTTTGTTTGCTTTGTAACAAAAGCTATCCACTTAGAGCTGGCCTCTGATTTAAAAACAGAGACCTTTATAGCCTGCCTAAATAGATTCATATCGCGACGTGGATTGCCCACAGACATATATAGCGACAATGCTTCAACCTTCAAGTGTGCAAAGAACCAATTAAATGAAATACATAACTTACACAACTCGCCAGTTCACCAAAGACTGGTGTGTCAATATTCAGCTCAAAAAAGAATTAATTTTCATTTTTTACCTTGCTACTCACCAGTCTTCGCTGGATTGGCAGAAGCTGGCGTTAAAAGCGTAAAGTACCACTTAAAGAGAGTGTTATTAAGGTCTATTCTTACTTATGAAGAACTGTATACTGTCCTATGCCAAATTGAGTCTAGTTTAAACAGTAGACCTCTCATGCCATTATCCAATGATCCAAATGATTATACTTGTATTACTCCAGGTCATTTCTTAATAGGTACTGCTTTAAATACATATCCTGAGCCTAATGTAAACATAACAAAACAATCTCAATTTTGGAAAACTTGTAATGAGATAAAAATGTTGTTCTGGAAGGTTTGGAGTAAGCATTATTTAAATTTGTTACAATCTCGCCCTAAGTGGCAAGACATTCAACCTAATGTAAAGGTAGGAGCATTGGTAATCCTAAGGGATGACAATTTGTCACCACTATACTGGCCCCTAGCCAGAGTCATAAATACTTACCCAGGTAAAGATGGAAAAGTAAGAGTAGTTGAAGTCAAAACTGCAAACGGCCACACACATAAAAGAGCTGTAATGAAAGTTTGTGTTTTACCGCTGGAATGTGGTGCTGGTTAATAATAATGTTAAAAGTTTTGTCTTTTGTACAACAAAAGTTGTACCTATATGCTATATTGTCAGTTTAATATTAATAAGATAACAATTTTAGCCTTATATTGCTTTTTTGTTAACAGTTTCCCTGTCCCATGAATCATATATGATTCATGTTGATTGTTTAACTATTGTGTTTACTTTATGGACAGTGAATCTGTACTAGTTTCTTGTTATTATAATAATCTTTGTTACCTATAATGTCAATACCAATCTAACTTTAAGATGTTTTTTTTATACTTTATATTAATAAGTACTTACTTAATCTTTCAGTTGCCCCGCCAATATGTTGGCAACACAACATTTAGTTTAATTTAATTTATTTTTATGGCACAAAAGCCTAGTAGCTATTCCTAACATAGTCTAATTTATCTGTCAACGTCACTAATGTCAGTACTGTACAAGAGAGCAATTATACGAAGCACACGTAATTTTCAATCCAATCTGAGTTTTATTATTTAAATAATTAGAAATGCAGCTTAATCTCCCAACACATTCCTAAAAGCATTTCTCAAAGTTTTTTCTTGAAACCAAAACAAAAACAGAACATCATCGACTCATTAACATTGTTCGAAAATTTCTCTATTTAATGAGTTATGAAGAAAACTTTCAGAGAATTTATTTTGTTCCTTTGTTCGCAGGAAAAATAAAGGAAAACGGGCCAGGTGCGAGTTAGACCCTCGCACTAAGAGTTCCGTACTACGAGCACTTTTATACGAGTAATATGCCTTCTTTTTATTATTTGTCATAACAGAGATCTGAGTAACTCGTCTATTCAGAGAAAAATATAAACTAGGAAACTTTTTTTACCTACCTCATCTGCCTAGCCTTTTCTGAACTATGTTGAGGTTGGCTTCCAGTCTAACTAGATGCAGCTGAATACTATTATTTTACATGGAGCGATTGTCTATCTGATCTCCACAAGCCAGTTCTGACGTCATAGTAGGTACTCAAAAAATGGCAAGTTTGGTTTTCATACAGATCGTGAAACTTGTGTTATCTAGGTCTATCTATATCTCTGATCCGGAGGGTTTGTTTTCTGGGTGCTGCTTTCAGTTATGTTACCTTAGTCCACATTTCTTAATATAAGGGGCCTTACCCACTTTGTCAATGTAACAGTAGGTCTAGCACAAACGCGCGGTGTAAACGTTGCGTGAACTTGAACAATTTTAAAATTGAAAACTCGTTTTGCACGTAATGTTTACTTAATTTTACGACTTTATTCATCACTATGGGTGATACTGATTGTGTGTGTAAAATGCTTAAAGGATGTTAGTGCAGTTTAGTCAGATGCTACCATCATGGAATCATCACAAAAGTCTTAAAAAGGGCGTTTTATGGGCCCGTCAATTTTAAGGAGCCCTACCATTTACAGAGTGGCTATTAAGTTATCACATTAAAGGCTGATTTTTTCCATCGTCAGATAACTTTTATTCGAAGAATAAAACTGACGTTTGATAGTTTTTGTATGAAATAACTGTCAAAAGTTGTTCAAAATGAGAGAATGACCACTTTTCAGGTTTTTAGTTACTACTTTAATGTAAAATAAAGTTTTAAACGACATAAACAACAACCAAACTAAAAGATAAAAATAGATTTATGACCACCTAAGTCGACTTAAATGACATTAGTGTTGGTTGAGACCGTAAAGCTTGTGAATGGTCGATGTTCTGATATGTTCCACTTATAATCATGACCTTAATCCCTATTGGTAGAGTTGCTGGATTGGTTGAACGATTTAATGATTAGAACTAATATGTTTATTGAAAGTTTGAAGTTTGTGGCTAGATGGAAGGTTCACAAATCCATAGGTACAGGCGCCTGCAAATCAAGCTATAAGGTTCTTTGATTAGGAAAAATTGACAGTTTTGGGTAGCTTGGAGTGCTGGCGTACAGACGCCAGCATATTAAGTTTCTATCGGATTTCTTGTACGGACAATAAATCCGATATAAACATTTCTTAAAAAAAATAAACTTCGTCGGGGGGTCGGGGGACCCCCGCGGCAGGAACGAAGATCAAAATGAAAATCCAACATGGCGGCTGCAAACATTTTCAAATATTCGCAACAATAACTAAGATAACTCTTTAGTTATTGTTGCGAATATTTGAAAATTTTTGTAGTTTGTTATTAAGTGGATAGTTAGTTTTAACTATCCACTTAATAACAAACTTAAACTCAGTCATTGACAGACGATGCACAAAAGATCCTTTTGTAACGAAAGTGAGCATTAAGGAAGTTTTTTTATTTAAATTCATCTTCTTGGGTATTTTTGTACGGGATTAAAAGCTTGATAAAAGCTTCTATGGAAGTTTGTCTTTTCGCCGATAGGAAATCCCACCGGGATTATCTTTGTTGGAGTCGCCACGAAATATACGAGTATTACAGCTCTTATACACCATGTTTTTATCAGGCACCGTCGACGCGTTTCACACGCAACTGTAACGTGCTTCAAACGCGATGTTATCACAACCAATTTACCTATTCCCACGTTCATAAAATTGCAGTATGCAGATGACGACTTTTTCGCGTGCTGTCGGCGCGCTACTAGCGTGGAGTCACATCGATACAGACGCGCTGGCACAGAGCGATAAAACGGCACTAAAATACAAAACGATACTATCGATGACAACGAAGACATTTGATTTTCGCCATTTTGGCGCTGACAACAACGTGAGCGTCCATGGAACTAATATTTTTTGATAATGAGTTTTACAAAACGCATACTCTCATGATAAAAATGTTCTAAATATCTCGTAGTAAACACAAAATACACAAAAAAGTAGATTCCACGATTTAGACCTAAATCATCAGAGACGTATCAAAACAACACGACGACCATTTGTAAAAGTGTGTCAATTTTAGTTCCTGAGACGCTCGAGGCGGAGCGCTTTGAACCGGCACAAAAAACAAGTGTCATTTTGTATAGTATATTTAGTCCAGCGTACTTGTTTATTAGAGGTCAGTGTACCATTTGCTTTTAGTACATTTTGATATGTAGGGATATCTTCAGTGTAAGAAAATTAATCTAAGACACCGCTAACGTATCGTAGAACAAATCAGAAAGTGCTTACCCTAAAGTCTGCAAATATGCAGAGATCTTGAACTGTCAAAAAAAACTTTAAAATTATCGGCACCTTTTTGTATCAGTTAGTTGGTATTAGAAAGTCTTACCAAGGGGTATTATGTTCCCCAGTATCTAACTGGGTTGTGGAGTTCCGACAGGCAGTCGCTCCATAAAAAAGACTGTATTCGTGTAAAAGATTGACATGAATATTTATTTAGTATTATATTATTTTAATTATTGTCACTATGTGTGGGTAATTTTTTTATCGTAGTTATTTTTAATTTAATTTTAGTTATTAGTCTTCATGATCTGACCAAGATTATGTCTGGACTTTAAAAGAGACTGTGGCCTCTGAGTTTGCTTCCGACCTCATCTAGTTTTTAAACTATGATGGACTTGTAAAAGTATTTGTACAAACCTGCTTACAGAAATAAATCATTTGTCATATATTCAGCTTCATCTGGTAAGACTGGAAGCCGACCCCAACAAAGTTGGAAAAAGGCTCGGTAGAAGAAGTCGGTATTAGAAAAGGCAGTTCCAAAGTTCACAAAGACTGTGAAAATCGGAAGAAAAAAAAAATCCATAGGGCTGAACGGCGCCGCACCGTAGACATGGGTCCACGCCCTAAGGCAGGCGCGACACGCGATATAATCACGCGCGACACAAAGACACCGCTCGTTGCGCGACTTGCGGTGCCTTTGTGTCGCGTGTCGTGTCGCGCCTGTTTGAAGAAGCCTTCAACGTCTGCTTAACCACATATTTTTTGACGCTTAAACGTCTCTTGATTTTAAGCAAGAAGCCTTCAACGTCTGCTTAACCACATATTTTTTGACGCTTAAACGTCTCTTGATTTTAAGCAACAATTACAAATAAACCCTTATATTTACAGACGCAAAATTCTCCCAGTTCGACGATGATATTTTTACGAAGCAAAACAATTTATATTCTATATTTTGCACGTGATGAGAATTGTCAACCGATGTGCTCGCCTTATTACTACATGTAACTGAAGGGTAGCCATGTTGCATTGCGATATGGATACAAAACTCTTTATTGCCTGCCTTTCAAGCTCGAGGTTTGAATCTAGAAAGTACCGATGTTATCTTTTCAAATTCGTATTATGTTTTCAAGTTAACCTTGATCAGCTCACTAATAAAAGATTAAGAAAAACATTGCGAGGTAAGCCTGGAGTAGTAGTACTTTGAAAACTTTAAAGCTGTACGCAAGTGTTCTCCCAACTTTACAAGGAGAAAGATGAATTTTATACTTTAAGGTTCCTTTTTTAATCCCAGAAATTAATCTGACATTTAAGTATTTTGTGTTTGCGTTTTTTTTTGTATAGAAGTTTGACATTACACCTGTCAGATTAGTCTCTGGGATTAAAAACGAACTTTAGTTAAACATTCGTCAAGATAATCTCTAAATGGTGGTACTTAAATTTAAATCCCACAAAAAACATATCATGTAAAGTAGGTTGCCAAGACTCATATAACGCTTTTATTGTTAAAAAGTTATCAGATCTAGTGAAGAGCCAAGCGTACACCAGGCCTAACCCTACTTTCGAACATCATTTTTATCCTTAAAAATTCCGACTTCTGTTCCAATATCTGGTACCCGTACTCGCTAGGGTTTATCTCGATTCGTTCCTCATACGCGGGTTGACCTACATACCCAAGATTTTTCTTATGTCGCGTTTGTCTGACAGATAGGGCTGAAGCGATTACGTCTCCACTATTCGATTTCGATACGGTTGTAACAATATGGGTTTCGGTATGGTATGGTAGGTTAGTTTTGTATTGGAAGTAGTAGGTATTTCTGTTGCAGAGATAACGAGTATCTCTTAACAAGGATGGGTTACAAGGATATTTGTCTAAAGCTATAGTTCTTTATTGTCGAATATGATGTCAAACTTGGCAAAGTTATCTTAAGAAACTGGTGCGTTGTAGTCTTTACAAGCATATCTATTATGGTAAGTACAATGTACAAAAAAGGTTTACTAGTATAGAGGTATGAGGAACAGGGTGTAAAGTTCACTCATACGCTATAGAAAAGGGAGGATCCTCCGAGCAGACGGGTGTTGTGTCTGGCGGGCAACTGCCCGATGGTTCATGTCGGGCTGTTGTATCTATGCTAGTTGCGCGGTAAACTCTGCTTGCGAGATGCAGGATTGGCGTGACGTCAGTATGACTCGTTGTTCGCATGTGGCGTTGTAGATACCGCTACAGTAGCATACGCTTAGCATGATCAGCCTATAAAGTTCCTATTGCTGGGGCACAGGACTCCTTTCGGTAAGAGGAAGTGGGCCGTAATCCACCACGCGGGCCTAGTGCGGTTTGCTAGATGTCACATATCTTCGAATTTTTGGTTCTGGTACATACCGGTTTCCTCACGATGTTTTCCTTCACCATTTTGAGAACAATGGCCATGAAATAAATTACACAATCAGTAAAGCACCTGCAGGGTTTCGAAGGTTTACTAAACTTCTGTAAATAATAATCTTTCTACGGGTACCGTGTCGTATTTACTTCCTTAGGAGCCAAACTAAAGTTTAGTAGGTAGCTAAACCCTCAACAGGTGTAAACTTGATGACTCGCTCGGGGCCTTCGAGCCCTTGGGATGATTTAACCCATTTGAACCGATATTTTTTTTAATGAAAAATATGTATTTCTTTGAAATAAACCTACATAAGGATGCCTAAATATTACGAAAAAAATAGAAAAAAAAATCTTTAAAAAATGGGGGGGCGCTAGGGGGGCGTACCATATAGGGTACGGTAGGACTATATCATACAAAAACTACAAGTTTTACATAGTACTATTTTTATTCATTTTTTCGTGTGATACACGATAAAACATTCTACATGGACACCAACGTTACACTTAACACATCTAGTAGGACATTGTTTGTGGCATTGGCCACACCTAGTCCGCTTTTCCTGTTTTGTGATAAAGTGATCTTTGCCATCATAACGAGAGTCAAAAGATATTGAAGATGGCCTACTAGGACCTGGCTTTTCACGTAGCTTATTACCGTCTATAATTGAATTAGCAATACGTCTTCGAAAGTTTAGCAAGTCTATATTTCCACCATTGTGTCTGTAGAGCAACCAAGCGTTTTGTACAGACATGTCAATGCAATGGAGGATCAGAGGCATGTACCACTTCTTTCCTCGAATACTAGTTCGAAGTGCAGATATATTCTTATCGGATAAATCGACTCCACCCATATTCTTATTGTATTGTTGAATGAGATGGGGTTGCGATACAGATATTTTCTTTTTTTGTTGCTGTGAATAGCGGTCAGTTTTATGGACAGGACTTATACCAACTGCATTGGAACATGCGGTCACTATGCTATTGTCGTGCCACTTGCAAATGATGACATCATCAGATACACGATAATCGTAAAAACCTCTCTCTTTTGTTTTTGCTTCTTT
Organism: Luperina nickerlii; assembly: GCA_963855955.1. Lineage (NCBI taxonomy): Eukaryota > Metazoa > Arthropoda > Insecta > Lepidoptera > Noctuidae > Luperina > Luperina nickerlii. Next base: position 13,002,957 of record OY979681.1, on the reverse strand, counting down.
GTTTGATAATAACGGACACTTTCCAGATCTGTTCTCTCTTATAGTCCCAGTCAAACGAAACCCTCTCTCGGTCAGCTCGTGTACTAAGGGCAAACCAGTGAAAAAGTTGTCTACAAAGAGATGGTAGTCATTGCCATATCCCAATTGCGCTAATTGATCTGCATAGGTCAAAACCACGCTTGCACCAAGACCCAGTTGAGAATATCGGGGATTTGTAAATGTAGACGCGCCTTGATAGGGTTCAAACCAGGCAATGTAGCCTCCCGATGTAGCTCCAACCCATAATTTATATCCGTACCTTATTGGCTTACCACGAATAAATTGTTTGCAGCCGTGACGACCAAAATATGGTACCATTGCTTCATCAATGCTATGGTTTTCCTTGTGGGGACAATGCTCGAGAAACTTTGCAGTTAAGAGTTTTAGTAAAGGGCGGACTTTTGCAAATTTGTCTGATGCGTCTAAATTCTGATTATCAGCAACATGTATGTTAGAAAATATAAGTGTGAATCTATCCCTAGACAAGGCTCCAGCTATCAAATTGTTTCTTGTATCTGGAGCATTTTCCCAGTACATTCTTCTTCTATTTACCTGACAATAGCCACTGACTAACAAAATTCCAACTAAACATTTCATCTCTTCAAGTTTTACGTCAGCAGGAAGAAATTTCCGAGATAAGTATTTATTTGTTTCAGTTGTTAGCAACTCATATACATCTTCGGAAAAGAACAAAGAAAACCATTCTACTGGAGTCATCTCAACTGGAACATGATAAAAGGGTTGCCAAGTAGTAGGTCTCGGCTGCAAATCTCGTTTTCTCCAACTGTACTTCATCAGACGTTTTTGCAAAGGTTCTTGATATTCACTAGGCTCTTGGTCTTCAGTCTCTTGTTCTTTTGCGGATGCAAACTCAGCTGGTGCTCTAAGCAAACTTGGAGGCAAATTATTTATGGTGACTTCATCCTCTTCGCCCGAATCTTCATCAGTCCGATCATCATTAGCAGTCGCAGGCGGAAGTAAAAAAATATCATCCTGTGTGTTGGAATCGTCTTCTTCTTCTAGAATTGTTGCGATATCATGCAGCGTCAAGGATCTGAAACAATAAATGTACAAAGTTAGGTGTAAACATACAACAACGATTTTTCAGAAATATTGCTCACTTATAGACCTACTGTACCATATACGATACACCTACTTTAGGATTCAGTAAATCGTACAAAAATAACATATTTGAGATTTTTTTGTTGCTATAATACCTAAAGTAACATAGTCTTTATAATAATACTAAAAAATTACGGGATTTATAATAAATAACATAGAACTTACCTTTTTGAAGACATTGTGATTATTTTCCTTTGTTTCTTCCAGATAATTTCACTTTTTCTATTTAAATTACTAACACATTTGCACTTGTATCATTTTCAACGTAAGATTTACACTTTTACCTTTTCGACACAACTGAAACAAAAATTAATTATTTTGTGGGTATGTCGAAATATTTTTAAAAAGCTACTGTACCACATAGGGTACGGTAGGGCTATATGGGTTAATATGAATAATGATATACGGGAAGTATAATATCATATTCATATGAGACAATAGATTATGCATGAGCGACGAGCAGTACATGGTTTCTCTTCTGTGCGTTTTGGAACACCTTGAGATAAGGCAGTTGTCGAATTTTGAATGATAGAAGAATTGAAGTCTGTGTTACACCCCATGACAAAACTTGTATAGACTGTATTTTGTTGCAATTCTATTAAGTTGTTGTATGTCTTAGGTACTAGTAAAGTTATGTTTTACATTTTGACGTTACAGCCTTTTCATCTAGATTTTGTTATCGTTCAAGGCAGGTACCCCGATTTCTACCTCATAATGAGTTTCTCTTTTAGTAACACTTTTATTAAAATTTAATAACTTATTCGAAAAATATTGCTTTAGGCTAAAAGTTTTCGTTACCTTTTCATTTTATTTTATGCCCCAAAAAGCAATAAAACTTATAAAACGATTTTTTTCGCCCCTTCTCAAGGAGTTTATAATTACGAGATGAATGAAGTGAGTTCAGTTTTATTTGAACAATTTTGAAATGATTACAACTGTAATTCTAGAATGGATGTTTAAAATCGTGGCTGGAATTTTTTATTTAGTTTTTACGAAATAGTTCAGCCCTTCGCCCACGATCGCACGGACTTTCAACTGTCAGTGTTGAGCCCAGCATTGAGAAACTAACAGAGCGCATCCTAGCGCGTCAAAAAAACACACTGTGGGATTTTCAATTCTCGTTATTAAGAAGAGCGGTGAAAATCCAGTGCGCGAAAAATAATCGCCACGGCAAAAACGCTCCGGTGTAAACCTGGGCTAATTCCTTTATTTAATTACTTTAATTTATTTTCACTCAGCATTTATAATCATTTCAGCCGAAAGACGCCCGCTGCTGGACATACCCCCGAATTCTCAAACGACACTTAACTTTATGGTGTGCTTAAATGTATTTCTGTCACTACAATACACCTGTTAGTGACAGAGACAGCATAATAGTTAAAGGCGACTTAAAATTGAGTTGCGTTTGAGTATTCGGCCGATAGGCGTCCCACAGGCACCTCCACTTCGACCGGTTCTGTGCTTCTCGCATCCAACGGGATCCTGCGGCTGTCGTCGGTCGTCGGTCGTCGGTCGTCGGTCGTCGGTCGGTCGTCGTCCTTGTGGGAGGCCTTCCAACGCTACGTCTTCCGGTACGCGGTCGCCACTCCAGAACCTTTTGGCCCCATCGGCCATCTGTTCTGCGAACAATGTGCCCTGCCCACTGCCCACGCAGGGCTATGCTTGGAGTTTCCAAGCATAGCCCTCTCCATTGCCCTTTGGGTGACTTTTAGCCTTCTTATATGGCCCATTGTGAGCGACCGTGTTTCAGTGCCATAAGTCCTCACTGGCAACACGCACTGGTCAAAGACTGTCGTCTTGAGACACTGCGGTATGTGGGACGAGAAGATATTGCGTAGCAGCATTTATAATGTCAGTATCTATTCCAAGTGTCAACTATTTGCACAAAATTAATCCAATAAATAAGAACCTACTTTAAAAATCTTACTTATCGCCTTTTCAATAAAACCCACAAAGATGATTGAAAAGTAAAAGCCCAAGAGATTTCGCCTTCTGAAGAAAAAGTTAAATAAGTCGTTTTGATACGAAAATGTAGAATGATAAATGGATGAAATCCAACTTACTTCAGAAGTTGGCAAAGCCGGTTAGGTAACAGGAGTAAGTAATTATTAGATTAAAACAGTGAATTAACGGCAAGCTACCTTCCATCTGGTTTGTTTCACTACAGTTTTAATTAAAACAGGTTTCAATTTATAAAATGCTAGGTTAACGGAGTTGAGGTTCCAGTTGCCAGCCCTTAAACATTGTATTAATGATTTATTAATTGTGTAGTTTAATTATATTGACAAACATGGCCAGCCCACTGCCTTTTCTGTTTGCTTACTTTGCAAGCTATGTCGCTAACTCTGGTTCTTTTCCGGATGGTTTCATTCCTGATATTATCCTTCAAAGAGACCGATGGTCGGTGGAGCAGACGAGACCTGGAGTGGAGACCCCGTATCGGCAAGCGTACTGTGGCACGCCCCCCAGCTAGATGGACGGACGACCTAAAGAAGGTGGCTGGGAAAAACTGGATGCGGAAGGCGGAGGACAAGGTGTTGTGACGCAGTCTGTGAGAGGCCTATGCCCAGCTGTGGACTGCGATAGGCTGAGTTGATTGGTTGATTGAATGATATTGAAAACCTTGTAAAGGCAGAAACCCGCTAGATGTCACAGGATGTCTACTCCCTAACCCCGATATCCGTAGTTTCAACTGAAGTTACGGGCGTATCCTACCTTCGTAACACCTGTGGACATAAGATTAGTTCGGGGCCCGAACTAAGAATTAATGACCTAACGATTTGACAGTTGTCCTTACTCCCGACGTGTACTTTCCCGTCCCAAAAATTAAAATTGACACTTTGTTTTGATGGATACGTTTGGACGGGCCCGTATCTTGTTATCGGACTTGAGATTAGGGGTGACGCCTGGGGGACGCCTATGTCCAGCAGTGGACCTTTTAGGGCTAAACATTTTAAACATCGTTTCATTTGTCTCTGTCTTCAAACGATTCACGGAAAAAGATAGATGATTTAAAGACTAAGTCATTTAGCGCTAAACCCTTTGTCGTGCAAAAAGGCCTAAGTATGTGTCCATATGTGTACCCCTGTGTGTCCTGTGTGTCCCCTGTGTGTAGGCCTAAAAAGGCCTCTTTAGCAGAATCATAAAAGGATAACATTATGAATCATAATGGACAGTTAACTGTTAAGTTAATCGCATCAAATCCCATTGGTGAAGGATTTTTTAGTTATTTTTTTTCGGCTGTGCTAAAATACCAATCAATCCAAATCCAATCCCAATCTCTTTGATTATACCTACGTAGTGCAGCGAAAAAAAGAAAAACGCGGACTGTTTTCGCCATATTGTGATTCATAATGTTATCCTCTTATGATTCTGCCAAAGTGGCTTTTAGGCCCCCAGTTTAGTCATGTAAATTAATTGACCTACTATGTAAATTTTCTGTGTTATCTATAGCCATTTCCAACTTTTACAACTGTCAAAGTATGGCGACGATGAGGTTCGAATATACGGACAAAGAAAAATGGAAGTTAATTTGACAATTTAAACAGTGAATTTTCCTGACTTAATATAATATTTACATTATCTTATCTTATATTTTATTACGATTATGTTATTAGACATTATTAGATGGAAGCCGTGCGCCGGATGGGATTTTCCATCGGCAAAAATTACGAACTTCCATACAAACTTTTATCCCCTATCTAACCGCCTTTGGGGATGATTTTTCAAAAATCATGTTTATTGTTCACCCTTTTAAATAAAAAAATTTGTGCAAAATTTCAAACTTCAACACCCAGTGGTTTATTTATTTTAATTAGGAAACCTTCTCCTTTTCTAAGGACGTCATGATGATGACAGCATCTACCAACCTTAGACGCCTTGCAGCATACTTAATAATATAATCATGTTGATAGGGAGAAAACATTTAAAAATACATTCAAATAAAATTGACACTCAGGTAAATAAGGTAGGTTTGGTCCCCAAGGCTCGATTTACCTGCATCCAATCTCCACGGTTTACTTACAAAAACTTTAATTTTACATCGTAACTTCGAGAAAAAATGTATCTGATAATAATACTGCATTATCATGAAGAACATTATGAAGTTTTAAAGAAACTTTGTGATCTCGAAATTGAGAACAATGTTCAAGTTTGGAAGAGATTCTTGATAAAAAGTGTGGATATCACTGGCGCGGATTTTATCTTATGTTTTATGGTTATAAGATTACTTGACCTATAAATATGAATCGGAAAAAAGTAAAAAAGATACTTAACTGTTTTCATACAAATTAGGTTCAAAATGCCTGCTAAAACTGAATATAAAAAAAATATATGAATTTAATTTCAACCTAACACTGAACAGTATAAAAGAAGTGCGATTATTATGTGCAACGAAAGAACGAGACCGACGACCTACCATAATATTGAAATAATTACATATCTATATTTGAAAACAAGTAAATATTTACATAACAACACGCCTGCAATCCCATAAGGGTTAGGCAAAAATGTACCTGTACAGGTACACCCACCAATAAGGGCGAACCAGAAGTCCAGACTTCGGCCAGCTACTGAGAAATTCCTGATAGAAAACTCAATAAAACTACGCGACCTGAGAATCGAACCTACGATCTCTCAGCACTAGGGTTTGCGACCACTAGACCAACGAAGTAGTCGAGTCCCAGTAAACATTTGTACCTTGTAAATAAACAAACAAAAAATGCCTACTAAGTACCCAAGTTGTGTAGTGTATATCGCTTTTAGAATGGAAATGGCTCCCATCTATCACGTAAACGACGTAAACTACATTGCGTTTGTAATCTATCGTGGACCGTTTAGATGTATCGACCGTTAATTCCGACAGATCAATAAAATATTTATTGTTATTAGGTTTGCAGAGAGATTCTAAAAGCACTTATAGAATAGAATAGAAAACTTTTATTTCAGACAAAAGTCCATAGGGTTAGTAGGTTACAGACACAGATATACAAATAAAATTCAGCGTGGAGTTGCATCCACCTCCGCAACATCGGGGAATTCCATCGATCTGCGAACACACTGAGAGTACTGTTTTTACTGCCACGAAGATGCGTCATCCATCAAGGATGCATGTCTATTCCTAATAATGGCGGCAATATTAATATCCGCAAACATCCCTGATGCACTTATAATAATGTGTATTGATTCTGAATTACCGTTTGCTAGAGCTTTCTTCTCACAGTCTTCTTAAATCTTATATACGAGTATATATAGCATTTGTACCTGGATATGTACAGACGCCAGCACATCAAGCTACCCGAAACTGTAAAATTTTCCCAATCAACTTTGAACCTTATGCTTCAGCAATAAAGTTGAAAATCTATTAAAGAAATTTGACAGATTGTAGTAGCTTGATGTGCTGGCGTCCGTAACATTGGTGCTGCTTTTGAACTTAACTTGAATAACTACAACACATTTTACGTGTTGAATGTGTTGCTGGAATCGTTCTGCGCCGTCTGACTGAAATTGATACTTTTGTTAGATTTTCATTTTCGGTACTGAACGACTGTTAAAAACACAAAAGCGCGTTTTTCACCTAGTTCAAGTGATAACGGGCGTAGTATTCGGACTTCAATGTAACAACTATTCTTTAAACTGCCTACTTCCTACTAATATTATAAACGCGAAAGGACATTGCTCGTCGTCCATACATAGTTGGCCTAAGATCCAACAGGGAGGTGTATTTACTTTTTGGGTTTTAGGTAATTTATATATTCGATTGAACTTAAATTAAAACAACGGACACTTCTGAGAATTCGGAAAAAATCAAAACACTTTCGGATTTTGAGGTTATAATTACGTCAATAAAAACATTCGGTATGTAGAAATAACAGAATGCGCGCGCCAAGTGACATTACTACCAAATGTCAAATGTCATCTGTCAATTCATCAATTGTCAGTGTCATTATTGCTCGTTTCAAACAGCGCTCAATCGAGTTTTTTGATAAGCCGTATTATGATTCCGCGACATCATAGCGGACGTTTGTACTCGTAACTAAAAACCATTATCGTATATCAAGCGTTGAGAATACTGACGCTTGTCTGTGTCAAACTCTTATTAAGAGTGTTGTTACAAAGACTTGGCTGTATGAAATATGATACCTTTGCCTATTAAAAACCTCAAATTGAACCAAAAAATAATAACACCGATGATTATGACGGAAGTGATCAAGTAAATACTTTTTAAAATGATTTCGAAATTAAGAAGTGTCCGTTCTATTGAAGTATTTGTAATGTATATTATTAAAAGAACTAGTAATTATAGTAAATGTTTCATGCGTGTTGATTCATAGGCCATTTTTTACAATGTCCTTTGTGAGGATCGATAGATAGATGGATGAATGGATGTTTGTTACTTATTCGCGCAAAAACTACTGAACGGATTTGGATGAAATTTGGCACACATAGTATCCACACATATATGACCAGGATTAACACATAGGATACTATTTATCCCGATATTCTCACGGAATCAAAACTTATGTGGATGAAACTGTGGGGCGCAACTAGTGATATTATAAACGCGAAAGTTTGTGAAGATGGATGGATGGATGTTTGTTACCCTTTCACTCAAAAAGCACTGAACGGATTTTGATGAAAATTTACAATCATATAGCTTATACATCAGAATAACACATAGGATACTTTTCCTCTCGATATTTTTACAGGATCGACAATTATGCGCGTGAAACCGCGGGACGCTGCTAGTACATACATAAACTCACGACTTTTCCCATGGGGATTGGCAGAAGCTAACGAACGTCACCTAGTACCTATGAAATACAATAAAATTCCCACTAAAAGCCTTAACAAGACAAGAAGTAACAACAGCCAATCAAATAATTTGACATGAGTATTGACCTCAAACTAAATTGTAATACATACTTTCGGAGACTGTTCCTGTAACTAACCTCTGTTAGATCAAGAACATACTGTTCTGTCCATAGATATAAGTACATTTCTATGGTCTTGTCAATGCTCTAAGCTAACATGTAATTGGTTAAGGACATATTCTACTAACGACCTTATTAGGCGATACAACCAGTCATTTGTTTTGTTGGATAATACAGTTTATTCCTCTAACTGGGAACATGTTAGGATAAAAAACATAACATCACGCATCATCCCCAAAGAGAAAGGCAGAGTTATATACTCCCTTCCGCTCTCCACCCAGAGCGGGAGGGGTCATTTGATGAATTCCCATCCTGAAAAAAAAAAAGGCAGAGTTGTATACTGCATAGTACAGACGCCAGCACAACAAGCTACCCGAAACTGTCAAATTTTCCCAATCAACTTTGAACCTTATACTTTAGCAATAAGGTTGAAAATCTATTAAAGAGATTTGACAGATTGTAGTAACTTGATGTGCTGGCGTCTGTACCAACTGCCCCGTTGCCGTTGATCTCGTGGTCGCAAGCGCGACTGTGCAAGGGGTCCTGGGTTTGATTCCCAAGTCGAGTTCCCAAAGTGTTATTGGATTTTTCTAATAGTAATTTCGCAGTAGCAGCCTGTAGTGGTAACGGCCGCAACTTATCGAGTTGCAGGTCGTAGGTTTGAACCAAGACAAGGCGCTTTACTTTGTGTAAATTATTCTATCACCGCTGCTCTCAAAACCATGAAGGAAAGCATCGTGAGGAAGGCATATCCTAGAACCAAAATTTCGAAGATGACGTGACATCTACCAACCCGCACTGGGTCCGCGTGGTGGATTGCGGCCCACGTCCTCTCACTGCGAGGAGGCCTGTGTACCAACAGTGGAAACATTATAGGCTGATTATGTATGTTTAGCCTGGAGTTTGGAAGTTGGTGGTGTGATACCCCCGTGCCTCGGAAAGCACGTAAAGCCGTTGGTCATGCGCCAGATCTCTCCCCGGTCGTGTCACATTGCCGTCCTATCGGACTATGGGAGTAAAGGAATAGAGAGTGCACCTCTATTTTCGCACACGCTTGCGCACTCTAATATCTCCTGCGTACAATGCGTGCCACGAAAGAAGAGACTTGACCCCGCCTCCCCCGCTCTTTCCGCCACCCCTATGACGTCCGGTCCCGTCCCGCACTCAGACCTCATACCGCTAAAGATACCTAAAATCGTGTTCTGCGCATGTCAAACCACGTGGTGTGTCAAGTCTCTTCTTTCGTGACACGCATTGTACCTGGCTAATATCCGTTGAGACTGGCCACCGTGACTGAAATTGGTCGGGGGGGATTATTATTAGTACACCCGAATCTCGCTAGCTTTGTTTAAGTCCCATTTAATAGGGAGCGAGACCACTGCCATGAACCGGACATATTTAAATCCAAACTTCTGGCTGTGCCTGAGAAATTTGTAATGCAAAACCCAATAACACTTATACTTAGCGGGGGTTCCCACCTTAAGTCCTTATGCTTAGCATTCGCGGTTGCGACGACTATACCAGCGAAGTAGTAAATACCAGAAAAAACAGTGGCACTCCGGGAGTGCCGACAGAAGTGAAAACTTGAACAATTACAATGCGCGCCACGAAAGATGAGACTTGACCCCGCCTCCCCCGCTCTTTCCGCCGCCCCTATGACGTCCGGTCCCGTCCCGCACTCAGACCTCATACCGCTAAAGATACCTAAAATCGTGTACCGCGCAAGTCAAACCACGTGGTGTGTCAAGTCTCATCTTTCGTGGCACGCATTGTACGTGTGTATTTTGTGAATCGTCTTATAAACAAAACACGCGCGGTACCGGCTACGGCCATCCGTCTTACGAATTTTCGATCAAGTGACGCGAGTTTAACATTTTTTACCCATTACAAGAAAGTGTACAACGCCGCTAAAGAAGTTTACACTTCCAAAAAAACAGTTTATAATAAAAAGGTTACCTACGTAGCTACTTAAAAGTTCCGTCAATTTCATGAATGTAAATTCACTTGAATACGGGAGTGTGAAATCAGACGTGAAAATTTTGGACAAATTCGTGACCGAACAAATTGTTTTAGATATTCATCATAATTTTGATATTATTTTGTTTGGTACAAGGCATAAGAAATGGCGGTTACAATACAGGTGATATTTTTTTAATACTTCAAAGTAGGCAAACAAATCTGACGTAGTAACGATTCATCATTCATTCATAAATTCAGTCGAAAGACGTCTACTGCTGATCATAGTAACGATCCATTAGGTACTAATTACGCATACGGTAAGGTAGGTAAGATAAAAATACACAATAATTATTCCTGGATTAAAATGCGAAAACGTTACTGATGACTATTTTATATTCTTCAGCGACTGTACTCTTATATTATGCTGTAACAGTTCTGTTATGAACATCCATTAAAAAAAAAATGTCACAAAAGTTGCGCAAAAATCTTTCACCAAAATATTGCAACTCCAGTCCCTATGATTTCCCAGAAAATAATCCCAGATTAAACTTTCAGAACTCCGTTCTAAATTATTCTCTACCGCTAAAAGTTCTTATCTTCCTCCACTCCCCGAATCAACAATGGAGCTTGACTCAAAATTATACTCTGTTCGACCCTCATCATTAAAAGTTGGGACGTCCACGTCAGCTCCGTGTATCGAGTTAATGTTTTACTCCTGTAATATAAGCACTGGTAATGCAATTATACGTTGTAGTCTAAAGTCATGCTGTGTGGGAGAATTAGGTTTAGTTTTAGAAGTTTTTTTTTTAGTTTTTAGTTTTTTGTTTTAGTTCTATATTATCGTCGTTGCGCGTGCAAAAGTGGCTATGTGTTTTTAGTGAACTTATTTGAGGTATATGAATTATAACACTTAGCGTGTTTATACGGAACATTCGATGTATGAATATCACATACCTACATGCAGTAACTCTTTGAATATTGCACTTATCACATAGCTGTTTTTACGGTATGTGTGTATTGAAATAACGATTAAAACTGCATAAAGAACCGAAAATAACTAAATAACACATAGCGACTTTTGCACGCGCAACGACGATATATAAAATTAAGTCCTGACTGACAGATATATCAACGCACAGCCTAAGCCGCTGGTACTAGAGACATGAAATGTGGAGGACGTGTTCTTTGTGAAGAGTAAGTATCCACTAAGAGGGTGAATGGGGGGAAGGGTGAAATTCCACGCGGACGAAGTCGCAGGCAGAAGCTAGTCTATTATTATTATCATCAGAGTCTTGACGTTTATTGGTGAAAAGGTGTCCATGATTGACTTTCGTAATGAATGCGAGAATACAGGGTGGTGGCGAAATCGACGTGCAAATAGCACATGATTGACCCCAAAGTGTAGAAATTTTTCGTCGGTAATCAAAAATAAATCGGCTGTTTCATAGAAACGATAACCCTTGGTTAGACTGGTTGTGAGATTTTCGGGCTTCTGACTACACGTAACGACTGTCAAAGATCCACGAATGACAGCTGGGACTAACGGCTTATTGTGCTTACCGAGGCACGGAAATACCTTGACTTAGTGTTGCCCAAATGCAAGACCAAGACAAGACCTTCGCCAGTCTTGGTCTTGGTCTTGCGTCAATACACCTGGTCTTGGTCTTGGTCTTGGTATTGCGCTCTCAGTCTTGGTCTTGGTCTTGGTCTTGCAGCAAGAGTCTCGCAAGTCTTGCGAGACTCTACTACTTAGACTAGACTACATTCAAATACCTATTAGCCTATTGCTCAGGGTGGCTAGGGACATCGACGCGCAACCGCTTACCATGGATTCAGTACATGATTCTGGACCCCCCTGCGTTGAAATTTTTCGTCGACTTTTTCTTAATTTTTACGTTTTTTACTGCAATGTTTTTACTGTGAACTGTATAAAATCATTATTTATATCTGACCCAATGAGATTTTTAATAAAAAAATAGTAAATTCACTTGTTTTACTTAAAACAGCAATGTAAATAAAACTCGAAAGGTAGCCCTTTCGAGTTTTATTTACATTGCAATGAACTTTAGTAATACAGCTGATCAGGTAGCCCTGATCAGCTGTATTACTAAAGTTCATTTGCGAGGTCAACACTGTCTTCGTACCTACGCTATTCGCTTTCAAATGCCGCGACAAAGGGACCGCAGCGCCAAGCGGTCTGCTCGTAATATTAACGCACTTGAAAATAAACGTTAAAATTATTACAATAAAGTGCAGTCGACCTACTCGACTCGCTGTTAGTTTTAAATTTTGCTGAATAGAAGAATAATATAAACTTTGAAACATAAATACCTACATAATTTTTACCAACCTACTAACGTTAGATCTGCACATTAGACTTATACAAGTATAATATAATACTCTAAGTAGATATACCTACAAGGTATGAAATGAACTTTGCTAGGAAGTTATGATCGGTACATTTTTATCACACATGGGAACAAATTTGTAATCTGTAATTTGTTTGCTACCTACCTACTTAATAAATAGTCGAAACATATAATAATAATCAATACAATACTTTTTAGTGTTATGACGATACGGTTTTGATACTGGGGAACGTCTATCAAAATCGGGATTGAAACCAAATACTATAACGCCCAAATCTCAGTTTGACTTAACTGCGAGACGCAAGAGTCTTGCAGGCTTAGTCTTGTTCTTGCTCAAGTCTTGCAGGGTTCAGTCTTGGTCTTGGTCTTGCTACAATAAGTCGGTCTTGGTCTTGGTCTTGGTCTTGCAAAAATGCAAGAACAAGACCAAGACTGCAAGACCAAGACCGATTTTGGGCAACACTACCTTGACTTATAGAACCTTTATGGGAAAATGTTGTAATGCGTTGTTGTAGGGCATTTTTTTTTCGGAATCATCATTAAACAAGAATTACGTAGGTAGCTACTGTTAGATACCTACATAATCCTTGTTTAATTAGAAGGTATAGTCTTAAGGCTCTCGCAGACAGGGGTGATGTAATTCTGGTAGAACAATCTCCATTATCATAGAAATTCTTCTACTAGACTCGTGTCGCGCTGTCACGTCGCGCCTGTATGCGGGAGCCTTAAGTCTTAGTAGTACAATATCTACAATAAAGATACCATAATCCATATCATCCACAGACCGATTTCGCCCACTGTTCGGATAGGTCTCATTTTAATTGGTCCAAACCCCACGCCTCTTGTGTCAGCCTCATCCAAATTTTATGATGGCGACAAGATAACATCTTCTATAGGTATCTATACCCTCTCCTATTCTCTATTCCTTGACAATTATATATCAAAAAAACTCTTATTTATGAATAGAGCTAGCAAGGCATACAACTCGATGTGTCAGAGTGTTGATGATCTTGATCTATTCTCCACCAGTGTTCCTAAAGTAAAAAAATATTGTGTAAAAACTTGTTTGATGCTCACTAAAACCTGTTTTCAGTCTTTTCTTAATTCTCTCCGAGTGCTTTTTCATTCTGGCTTTCGCTTACTTATCTACTGTTTCATGTGTTACCCTAACACTGCCAGTGAAAACTTTTAATTGGCCTTCTTTCACTAAGTCTGTATCCTAGCTGTAAGATTTCTTTTGAAATAAAATAAATTCAAAAGTGCCTGTAAATAGTTTAATTGAAAAAAATACCTTTTTTTATTTTTTATTTGTCGCTTTTCGTTTCTGTCTGTGCGACCGCGTTGTTTAACAGCCGATGTATTCTGTAAAATTCTCACCGTGAATACTTAGGTGAAGTGAGTTTCTAGTGAACTGTCATCCCATCCGATGGATAAGGATTGACACTATTACCAACTCACTTCCCCTAAGTTTTCACAGTGAGATGTCTTAAAGAATAGCACTATACATTTTGATGCGGTTTTTACCATCATTTCGGTTTTAAGAATTTATTTCTGTAAAAGAATTTAACAATATTCACTTGCAAGAGATACAAAACAAAAAATCTTATTAGTTAATAAAGGTACGACACAACATCGGGAAGAATAGAAAATTCATTCATTTAGAGAATTTATTCCTGAAGGTGTTTATATGTAGGTTTATTACATTCTTTTTAACTTAATAATTAAATCTCGATGTTTTATCAACCCAAAAAACCGTGCGAAGCAGGGGCGGGTATCTAGTTCAACCATAAATCATTGAAGCTTTTGTTGATTACCACTAACAAAAACAACAAAAACCGTTAAAGCTTTAAATGAAAATCCTCCGTGTTTGAATATAAATTGAATTGAATATCATTTTGTGCATATTTCATTCATTGAGTCAGCTGCAACAATGTGTCCGGACAATCTTTTATTTATGTGTTGATTTTGTTTGTTTTTAATACAATATGAATTCAGGAATACTTTTATGAAAAATTGGTAATACTCTCTAAAATAAAAAAAATGTAAAATATGTATATATGTAAAATACTGGTATTCAGCTGCATCCAGTTAGACTGGAAGCCGACCCCGACATAGTCGGGAAAAGGCTAGGCAGGCAGGCAGGCAGGGGTTACTCTCTAAACTTCTGAATAGTTTTCCATGAAGGTTTTAAATTATCACTATAACCATTGTTATGCTTGACGAGCTTTGTGACATTGCCTATAGACTTTTGGAGCCTACCGTACAATAATTTATGACATAAATGTTAATTATTTTCAAGGATAATAGTGCCCCTATCAAATAAAGTAATTTTTATATTAAAACACAAGACATATAGACCAAAGTTAGTAAAACCAGACCCGGCCTCCCTTACATTTTAAGTTATTAATCGAGGAAATGAATGCTATTATTATGTAGCAAGTGTGCCTGGCATACTTAAATAAAAAATTGAAATGCACCCATCTTTACACCCATCCCTGTGTCATGACTGTCAGTCAGAGTTGGGTATGTCTGTCATATTCTTCAGCCAACCCTCACTGGGCCCGCGTGGTGAATAGCCGATCCCTCCTACAAGGAGGATTGTATACCAGTTGTGTGAATTTATTTAAAATTATTCCATTATTGTTAACCACAGAACCAAAACCTTTATGCTCGTATTCACGAACACAGCGTGCTTTTTTAAGTAAATATTTAGGTGTGTCTAGGGTTAGTGAAAACGGGCATTATTAAACATAGGCACATACCTACAGTTGCTGCCAGAAAAACGTTAAAACTAGGTAACACATAAATGTTGCATGAATAAAACTAGTTAGGTAGGATTTGGTTAGTTCCGTCAAAATCAGATTTACACTGATTTTTGAAGAGTTAATCCGATTTGTGTCACCCCGTTTGTCTACACAATGACACACAGACACAGATCAGACATACAAGTCATGTCATATCTGGCCTTTTAATACATTATCTATGTTATTTTTTGTATTTTCCTTTTACTTTTGTTTTCATAATTGAATTTGTTGGTTTCAAAATTGAGTTATCGAGGTAATTTTGATGGATTGATTTGATTGTTGGTTGATGGGTTAGTTGGGTGATTTGATGGGTTAATTGAGTGATTTGATTGGTTAATTGGGTGATTCTAAATGATTACTAGG
This sequence comes from Luperina nickerlii, assembly GCA_963855955.1. Taxonomy (NCBI): domain Eukaryota; kingdom Metazoa; phylum Arthropoda; class Insecta; order Lepidoptera; family Noctuidae; genus Luperina; species Luperina nickerlii. Next base: position 12,987,369 of record OY979681.1, on the reverse strand, counting down.
TATTAGTATACGACAGCATTATAGAGTATTGATGTTTTGTCCAATGGTCATGCACAATAGGAGCACATCATTTGAACATGTTGACCTTGAGCTGGTCTAGCATAGTACGGAGTTTCAGTAGAATAAGAAGTCAGTTCATATTGGTTTTGTTACCACTGGCGTACAGCCCACCTGTACACGTGTGACTTATATATTACAGTAGAATATTACCTACTGTCACCAACTCTAACTATATGTGTTAAATACATATTAAAGATCATCTGCCTAGCCTTTTCCCAACTATGTTGGGGTCGGCTTCCAGTCTAACCGGATGCAGCTGAATACCAATATTTTACATGGAGCGACTGCCTATCTGACCACCACAACCCACTTACTCGGTAATACGATACCCCTTGGTAAGACTGGTTGTCAGACTTTCGGGCTTCTGACTTTTATGACAGGATTTTATGGATCAAAATATTTATAATCTGATGATAATAATTGTATTCTTCTATTAATATTACCAATACTAAAGTTGCTCTACAGTAACAGTAACAATACTAAAGATGCTCTCACATTATAGGCCCTTAGACATCAATCAATCATCTGCCTAACTTTTTCCCAACTATTCTGGGTCTGCTTCTAGTCTAAACGGATTGCTCCATGTAAAATACTGGTGTTCAGCTGCTGAATAACAGTATTTTTCATGAAACTATCTGACCACCTATCTGACCTCCACAAACCACTTACTGGGTAATACGATACCCCTTGGTAAGACTGGTTGTCAGACTTTCGGGCTTTTGACTACCCGTAACGACTGTCAAAGATCCACGAATGACAGCCGGGACCAACGGCTTAACGTGCTTTCCGAGGCACAGAGGGGTCTCGGTATGTATAGATGGTCACCCATCTACAGACCAACCGCGGCAAGCGTAGCTTAACCTAATTGATCAACCTGTGCGGCTGTTATTATTTAGCCACACATCTTAAACATTAAAATTAATAAAATAAGTTAGTAAAAAAAATGTATTTGTAACCCTAGTGATTATTTCACTGTATTGTATCCTATCGTTAATCTGTGAACAGCGTTGTGGGCTGCAATATTATCTATAATATATGTTTTATGTATTTCTTGTTTGTATGTTTTATATTGTAGCTGTTTGTTGTCCCTCTTAAATAAAAATTAAAAAACTCAGTGCTAATTATTACTACTAAGAGCAGCGGTAGCCCAGTTGTAACGGCCGCGACTTCCGAGTTGTAGGTCGTAGGTTCGAACCCAGACAGGCGTTTTACTTTGGGTAAATTATTTCATCACCACTGCTCTCAAAACGGTGAAGGAAAACACCGTGAGGAAACCGGCAAGTCCCAGAACCAAAAATTTGTATACATGGTGCCATCTACCAACCCGCACTGAGCCCACGTGTTGGATTATGGTCCACTCCCTCTGACAGAAAGAGGAGGCCTGTATCTCAGCAAACATTCTAGGCTGATTATTGTCCCACCTAAATTATTGACCAGGAAGAAGGATGGAGGATGGACGTCATAAGTTTGCAGAAGTCTATAGGTGTCAAGCTTGGTAGTGACCAAGCCAATATACAAAACTTCGAACCCATTTATACTGACCAACACTCCCCATTTCCCGCCCCTCCACACAAAATAGTTGAAAACTTTAAAATCCCGCAGCATGTACGGTCTTAAGTCATTACATATTCATGAATACCTTCGGATACCCTTATATTACAACAATGGTGTCTGAAAATATACGGTACGAATCTCACGGTATTATGTTATGACTTATGACTTACTAGCTTTTATCCGCGGCTTCGCCTGCGCGGAGGTTGGAATTATTCCATGGGAACTACGGTTTTACTGGGATAAAAAGTATCTATTTATTTATTTATTTTGTTAGGGAAAACAAACAATTGTACATTATATATTACATCTAAGATTACATTAGAAGTGGGTAAATGTACAATCCACAACGTTTTCACAGATTACCTAGGTTAATGATACAGTGAAGACATAATATTCAAGTTAGAGAAACACAAAGAAGAAGAAAGTAAGAGAATAAAGAGGCTGTCCATTTTTTAAACTAAAACAGATAGTACTAAATACAGTTACACGAAAAAAAAAAGACACTGAACATCACACAAATGTAGATCCTAATGTAAATCCTATATATTAACTCGAGTCATGGTCTATCATAACGTCATATTCAGCCTACAATGTTTCCACTGCTGGGACAGAGACGTCATCTCCTCGAGAGAGAGTGGGCTGTAATCTACCACGCGGGCCAAGTCCGGGTTGGTAGATGTCACATGTCTTCGAAGTTTTGGTTCTAGGACATGCCGGTTTCCTCACGATGTTTTCCTTCAATGTTTTGAGACCAGTAGTGATGAAATTATTTACAAAAAGTAAAGCGCCTGCCTGGGTTCGAACCCACGACCTACGAATCATAAGTCGAGGCCCTTACCACACGGCCACCACTCCTCTATCTGTGTGCCAAATTTCATCTAAATCTGTTCAGCGGTTTTTGCGTAATTGAGTAACAAACATACGAACTTTCACTTTTTTAATATGAGCAGGAAGTAAAAGTCATGGATTCAGCGAAATTCTGATATATTTTTGCATATGAATATCTTTAGTCTCGGCCTTTTGAAATTTCAGCCGGAATTGGGACGTGCCTACTTGAAACGTACTTATAATTAAGGAAAGAGTATTCATTTCGGCGCAGAATTTTCGTGAGAGTTGGCAGGGTTAATGTTTGTTAAGAAATGCAGGAATATGTTTTAAATGTAGGCATGTGGTGCCCTCATCACGTTTCTATTTAAAATAATGGGTTTATTTTGATGAATGCTACTTTATAGTTGCCATCGATGACGATTTTATTCATCATAATCATTTCAGCCGAAAGACGTCCACTGCTGGACATAGGCCTCCCCCAAACACCTCCACTTCGACCGGTTCTGTGCTTCTTGCATCCCACGGGTTCCTGCGGCCTTTACAAGGTCATCGGACCACTTTGTGGGAGGCCGTCCAACGCTACGTCTTCCAGCACGCGGTCGCCACTCCAGAACCTTTCGGCCCCATCGGCTATCTGTTTTGCGAGCAATGTGCCCTGCCCACTGCCACTTAAGTTTGGCAATTCTTCGCGCTATGTCTGTTATCTTGAACGATTTTATTAGTTTCACTTATTTAATTAATTTAATAAATAATTTTGCATGCTAGTTTTAGCGAATTGTTTTGGAAACTGTAAAAAGCTCGATCATCTGTAATGTTAATTCACGAAAATTTCTTTTTAATTTCATTTCATTTCAGTAATAAAATTATCGTAGTTGATTGATTGTTCAAGTGTTGGTCTATGGATGGGTGACCATCTTTACATACCAAGACCCTCCGTTCCTTGGAAAGCACGTTAAGCCATTGGTTCCGGCTGTCATTCGTGCATCTTTGACAGTCGTTACGGGTCGTCAGAAGCCCGAAACTCTGACAACCAGTCTTACCAAGGGGTATCGTATTACCCAGTAACTGGTTTGTGGAGGTCAGATAGGCAGTCGTTTCATGAAAAATACTGTTATTCAGCAGCTGAACACCAGTATTTTACATGGAGCAATCCGGTTAGACTAGAAGCAGACCCAGAATAGTTGGGAAAAGCTAGGCAGATTGATTGATTGATGTCTAAGTGCATATAAAGTGAGAGCAACTGTAGTATTGTCACAGTATAATAATACATCCTTAGGAGAGAACGACATTCTAATGTTATTAGAAGAATATAATTATTATCATCAAATTACAAATATTTTTAATCCATAAAATCCTCCAGGCCGTATTTCGGCCACGGCGGCCAATCTCAACGGAGACTAGCCTTCGGCGCAGGAGATATTATAGTGCACAAGTGTGAGCGCAGGCACAGGTGCACTCCCTCTTCCCTCACTCTCACAGTCCGATGGGACGGCAATCCGACACGACCGGAGAGAGATCAGGCGCAGGACCAACGGCTTAACGTGCTTTCCGAAGCACGGGGGTATCACACCGCCAACTTCCAAACTCCGGGTTGTTACTAAGAAATTCCTAATTAAAAATCTCAATAACACATTGCACGACCCGGGAATTGAACCCAGGACCCCACGCTCAGCAGTCGCGCTTGCTAACACGAGACCAACGGGGCAGTTTAAATTCATACACATACACACTGAAGCGGTCACGTAGCTTGAAAAAAAAATGTATGTATGTAGGTACTTCACATAAAGGTGCGATTCCACCAGTGTGCTGAACCGTGCGCCACTGTAATGCACAGTGTACGACACAAATGTTTATTCTGGCCGACTCACTCAAGCAAACAATAACAAATTGTGTGCGAACATTAGAAATGTTCGCGCACATCTGCATACATTTGTGGCGCGCACATATGCAAGCAGTGGACTTTGCGTCGACGCGTACACACTTGTTTTTCGCGAACTCAGTCTTGCTTCCGCTACCGGAGTGAAAACATTTATTTGTCCGCACACACTGCCCCGATTAGACCCGAACACACGAACCTCCGCCGGCTCGGTACTGGGTCCCATCGGACCCAAAAATGACGACATACGACACCCTACATTATGTAAATATTTATTATGCTACCCATCAAACCTTATGAATGTGCGTTAATTAAGAGAGTTACATAAAAAACTTATGTTTACGCCATTAAATATTTCATATTTAGCGCGTAAGTTTATTAACTTACCTTTATTCGTTTAATCGTTTTTAGACATTATATATTAACAACTGAAGGCAGAAAACTCTGCTCAGCGAACGTCATGTTCGTACACAATGCATGCACATGCACTTATGCATGTCAACAGCTTGTGCCGTGTGCTACAGCATTGTTCAGCGTATATGTTTGCAGACGACTTGTGCATACTTCGCTCCGGAACTAACATAGACGATACCTACCAGCTAGTTCAACAAGATATAGACTCGGTTGTTAAATGGTCGCACGACAATGGCATTATATTAAATGCTAGTAAAACTAAATTATTATTAATTCATTCGCCATACTTACGACCTCATAGTCCGACTCCACCATTATTCACCCACGATTATATATGTCACCATAATAACTTACTAAACTGTAAATGTAAACCTATTGAAAGAGTCGACTGTGTAACCTACCTTGGCATGAAAATAGATGAGAACTTTTCTTGGTCCCAACACGTAAACTATATTTCAAGTAAACTAAGAATATTATTAAGTAAAATGTACCACCTAAGCTTTAAAGTTCCTATTAGTGTTTTAAGATGTATTTATATGTCATTAGTAGATTCTATTATGAGTTATGCTCTTGACAGCTATGGATTAACATTCAAAACTAACTTGGATAAATTAGAAGCTCTTCAAATTCGTTTCTTAAAACTACTTGTTACCAAAAAGACTAAAAACAGTTGTAAAGGAGATTATCGGAAACTATTTAAAATATGTAAAATTCTACCTATCACTTACAAACATAAATATCTTTTATCAGTTAACCATCAAGGTACCCAAGAGCATAGCTTAACTCACGTATTCAACAATCATAACACACGATCTATGGCTGCTGGCAGATTCAATGTACCCAGAGTCACCAATTACTTTGGTGACAGAACCCTAAAAAAACGAATACCATATCTATTGAACAGTCTGCCGGCAGACATAAGGAGTGAAACAAATAAAAATAGGTTCAGAAACAAATTAAAAAAATATTATTTAGATATATGTTGAGTGTGAGTTATATACATATATATATGGTTGGATTATAGGTGATGGATATATATATATATCTCTCTGAGCTTGGGGTTCGCCCACGTACAAGAGTGATGATTATATGTACTAACAATACTAACTTAGTACCTAAGCACCATTGTTACTAATACTTAATACTAACTATAGTCGGTACTTTTTATCTTATTAGTGTAGTGTATGAGTGTCTAGAGACTCACCGACCCCACAGTCAAACCATTACAACGGTTTTGTGGGGCTTAGTTTATAAGTCTAATTACCATTTTTTGTTAATAAATAAATAATAAATAATAACAAGTGTGCTACACTGTGCGCTTACAAAAGTTACGCACAGCTTTGCCGGTGGAAACAGAGTCTAGCGGATCTGCAGCTCAGTACGTGCACTGTTGGAGTTGGAGTACAAAATGTTTGTGAATAAATGTGCCGTACATGTCATTGACGAAGTATCTTTTTTTTAACTGCAAATTTTTAGTCAAAAATAATATACCGACTTTAACTGCGAAAAAAACTGGCACTCCGGTAGTGCCGACAGAAGTGAAAACTTGAACAATTACGAGTGTATTTTGTGAATCGTCTTATAAACAAAACACGCGTGTTAAGGTGTGTTCCTTATTTTATAGGGTTTTTTGCAAATCAGGTATGATGACCAAAGTGACTGGTTTATTCTTCTCGTGAAAGGAATTTATTCAGATTTACAAATAAGCACACAGGATAGACTTCAGTTCGTGGTGTTGGTCGCGGCAGTGGTAAGAGAAGCAAGCCCATGGAGCTCGTCGTCAGTTATATATCCGTGGTTCAGCGCCATCTCGTCGTTGTTGGATGAACTACGTAGTTAGTACGCGAGGCCCTCGTAGTTCTTCCCGATGTGCATAGTTGGCGCTGTCCTCAACAACGCGCGTCTTTCGTTTTACGTCTTACGAATCTTACGATCAGGGTCACGTGACCTGACGCGAATTTAGAAGTTTTTACCCATTCCAAAAAAAGTACACAGCGCCGCTAAAGAAGTTTTCACTTCAAAAAATAAAAAAAACATACTTTGTCTCAGACGTGTTTGGCTCAAAATGCTCTAAATGGTGTCAACTATCACCCGCTTTAAGGCTTTGTATCCAGCTTCCAAACACCCTACATAATATATTTATATCACTAAGGGCGCATTTTACCAAACTTTTATACCTAGAATAAACCTTATCCTGAGTATAGTATCAGTTTTTCCATACTAGAACTTTCAGACATCAATTTTATTCCACGAATAAAAGATATCTGACTTTGATAAAACCAGCCCTTAATGTTTTATAATTGCATCTTATCCATACATCTGACAATCTGACATCTGACTCGATCAACTGAAACTGTGAACTGTCAAAATTAAGGCCATTCTGTCATTACTACACTTCAACTCACACACTGACTTATTTCTTGTTAAAATTTTACGAAAATCGTCTACTTTTACAACGGTTGTAAATATGTGAGCATCATGTATATCGTTACGCCAATAAGTACTGTGCTATTTAATTTTATTCTAGTTGCATCGTCTACACATACAATGATATAATTAATGTACAAAAATATTGTAAAATATTTTGTTAAAACAGTAACGATGGAATTTCTTGCCCATTCTTCTCCAGACTGTGTCCATACGAAACTTTTTTAAAGTGCCTTTTACATTATGCCTATTTGAAATATGTAAGTGATTTGAATTTGACTTTGAAATCGAGATTGAACATTTGCGACCATGTTCCGTAATTAGACAGCAGGAGACTTATCAATACACTTGCTTCTGCCCGCGACTTCGTCCGCGTGAAATTTCACCCTCCCCCATTCACTCTCTTAGGGGTGGAATTTACATAAACTATTTCTTAGTGGATACCTATTCTTCACATAGAACACACCCTTCAAATTTCACGTCTCTAGGACCAGCGGTTTAGGCTGTGCGTTGATATATCAGTCAGTCATGACTCATGACTTTGAATTTTATAATATACATAGATTCTACGGAAAATACCTACATACATACTTCCATCAGCGTGTTAGCCTTTGATGTAGTGGCGGCATCATTAAAAGTTTCTACTACCTACTTTAACTGTAGGTACTCGCTTCCATAAAGGCTTCTGCAAACAGGTACGACGCGCGATGCGAATCGCGCGCGACACAAAGGCACCGCTCGTTGCGCGACTTGCGGTGCCTTTGTGGCGCGCGCGATTTTATCGCGTGTCGCGCCTGTTTGAAGGAGCCTTAACTCTGGCATTGGTTATTGGCGCGTTGGAGTTTCAGTTTATAACGGATGGATTGTCAAACGCAGGCTTGCAGTCTAGTTGTACCTACGGGTTGTTGTCCAGCTTTTCCATCTCAGATACGATTGGCATATATTAGACAAAGTATTATTGGTTTGTGAACGAACTCAGAAGTAGAATTAATGAAAGATCCATTTTGGGGTACCTACTTTTCTTTACGGCTGATTTGCCGCTTATAAACTCAATTTTAAGAAAGATTATAAATGCATAGCACTCACAACAGACGTGCGTGTATGATTGGCAGGCTTTGCTGATATTATAGTACGGATTCGCGATATAAGAGCAATTACTGTGCAAATTTCGCTATCGATAGGCTTCTGCAATGTACGTAATAAGCTTACAGATGAACGTAAACGAAGCAAAGGTAGTTCTTAGTATGTATGGATCGTAAAGGCTCGTGCACACTGGCGCGACGCGACACGCGACACAAAGGCACCGCAAGTCGCGCGACGAGCGGTGCCTTTGTGTCGCGCGCGATTCGCGTCGCGCGTCGCGTTTTTGTGTAGGAGCCGTAAGGCTGCCCCATTTCAAAATCTAGTAAGGACTTAAAATGAAATTTTACAGGAGAGCGCAAAAACGTAATATTGGTCAGAGTATGGAATGTATTTTTTGAATTGGTTAAAGTGACTTACTAGGTTTTAAAGGATCACTTGAGAGTGAAAGGTGTACTTACTAGGTATCGATGCTTAAATATATCTCCTTTAATGTAAGTTTAAAACGCTGGTGTTTTTGTATTTGGTAGAGACCTTCTAGGTTAGCAAGATTATGCAATAAAACGTTTTTTGTAAAAAGTGTCTCTTACTAGGTTTTGAAATGGGACAGCCGCGTAGCTAATGGCGCTCTGTAGTTTCTGCCTGCCCCGGTGGGAAGAAGGCGTACGTTTATGTGTATAATTTAATTACTAATGTTATGTTGGTACCTACTTTCACTATAGTTTCAATACAAAGTGCCCAGAGTGAAATTAATATCAAACTAAACTAACCCACAATTTTTAAAAATATATTTTCAACACACTTGCTCGTAAAGTGGCTCCTATTGAACCGCTTTTAGATCCATAATAATTCAGTGTATTAAAAACGCGTGCTTTTTACTTTATGTTATTCTACTAGTGCGATAACGCCACAGATAACTATTTACTAGTCGGAGATGCGCGCTTTTTAAATCTTATCAAAGAGACTTCATAACAAAAGAAGTCTGTATTGTCTTTGGTCTCAAAATGAACTAATATTCATTTACCTTAAGGTGAATGCGCAGTTTTTTTGCAATTTGCAGGTCAGTGTCAGGTTGTATCTTGATAAAAATTTGATTTGCGACTATAACAGGTACATATTTACAGAATTATAATCATTAGAATCATTAATACATCTTTCTAAGTTAGATTTGTTCTCTTATGGAAAAGTTCTTACGGAGCAAATCTAACTTAAAGATTATATTCTAATGACTATATTTCTGTAAATACATAGGTATATATTATAGTCACGAATGATACTGACCCGAAAATTGCAAAAAACGTAAGAAAATTTAAATTTCGCGGTCTACCACTGCGCATTCAACTTAAGGTAAATAACTTTTAGTTCATTTTGGAACCAAGGACAATACAGAACGGCGCGCGGAAAAACAAAACCAACACGCCATTTTCCATACAAGTTAATATTAACAATACCTACAAGTCTGTTTTTTTCCTCGCACGTGTCTCAAAAAACGTCGTATGAAACGCGTGTGCACTGATCATTATACGCTCGGCTTCCTTATCGCGATCGCCTACGGCTCGCGTGAATAATGCTGCTTCGAGTATGCTGATCAACATAGCACACATGTATCATAATGTACAGACGCCAGCACATCAAGCTACTACAATCCGTCAAATTTCTTTAATAGATTTTCAAGTTTATTGCTAAATGATAAGGTTCAAAGTTGATTGGGAAAATTTGACAGTTTCGGGTTGCTTGATGTGCTGGTGTCTGTACTATTTTGACATACTTTAGAAGGCTATTCTCGTAATTTTAAGAATGTTCACAATCTTATCTGTCTCAATCTGTCAAAAGTACCTCTAATTTCCCTACATTTTTGACATGTTTTTGACATTGATAATAACGTTTTTAAATACAGGAATTGTCCTTCTGACCAAAAAATGCTGGCTACTTTAAAATAATGTTTGATCAAATTTTAATCTCGATTAAGTGTGCGCATTATTTTTCATCTTCACAAATATTGTAGGGACAATCTAAACATAGCTAGCTGCAAACTGTGGTTGTACACATTTATTTATGTATTTTGCTCTTGTGTTATATTGAGTTAAATCTGAAGCGTGCTCCGACAACTCCTAACATATGTACTCAATTTATCCTCAGCGTCAAATGTTAAAGAAAAATATATTATTGTGAGAAAATTCTCACGTTCTTAGAAGTTGTATGAAGCGTTGTAAATAACTGTAGATGGCGCCACCTACTGCTTTGTTGGAAATAAATTACCTTGAAGGACATCCTGTTCTTCTTACTGCAAATAAATATATGATTTAACGTAATATGTGGGCGGATAATTTGCTGGTAGTGTTAGACGATCATCAGAGAGGAGCTCATGGCTAAATAATAAATAACAGCCACACGGGTCGGTCTTCACAGTTAAGCAACGCTTGCTGAGGTCTTGCCCTGCCGAGGAGCTCAGAAATAGAAACGATTCTAATCAGTATTTTCCTTCAATAGAATACGTATTTCGATATTATAGGTCTTTATTGGGGTGAATTTGCATCTCAATTGGCCTTTTTCAGACATTTCTCCATTTAGAAAGGTCAAGCAAAAATAATACTTGAAAAGATTATATCACAAAAAACACTGACTCTGGAACTTTCTGCAAAACATCTGCTCGACAAATGTAAACCGTACAATTTATTTAAAATAAATAATTATCAGAGTGTTGTAGATAAAATTTAAAATCCATCACTCCCAAGCTCCCCCAAGATTTATTTAAATTGATTAATCACTAACAAATGACGTCACCCCTGATGAAGCGATCGAAAACAATGCTCATATAAGTCATTAAAATCTCCTGTAAAATTACATACTCTACGTCGCGAAACGGAATGAAAAGGGAGCTATTCTATAATGGAAGTCTTTTTAAGACATTTCTCCATTTAGAAAGTTCAGGCAATTCCAAAAATATAATTATATTATATCCTAAAAAAATATTGACGCGAGAACGTTCTTCAAAACATTTACACGAAAATGGTAAACTGTACAATTTATTTAAAATAAATAATTATCTGAGTTTTGTAGATAAATATAAAATCCATCACCACCAAGCTCCCCCCAAGATTTATTTAAAGTGATTAATCACTGAAGTAACAAATGACGTCACTCCGATGAAACGCTCAAAAACAATGCTCATTTAAGTCATTAAAATCTCCAGTAGAAATTACTCTACGTCGCAAAACGGAATGAAAAGAGGGCTATTCTATAATAGGCAGTCCTTTGTTTAAGAACGTCGTTGATCATTTTGTTCCAACGACCCGTCTATTGTTTTCGAAGATGTCCATAAATCCATAAGTTATATCAGAATAAATAAATTACTTGTCCTGTAATTATTGATACGACAAGTAATTTTTGATTCTGTATGGTTTTGGTGAGACATCTTTTGTGGTGAACCTTGATTATGCAATTCTTGATTGAACAACTTTACTACCGTAACTGAAACTGAAATGAAATTATGTTTATTTCTGTAATTTGATCTCCTAAGACACTTTTACAAGTCAATATTTTAAAACTAGATAACAAAAGATCAACTAACGAATTCATCACACTGGTAGAATACGAAATCAAATACCTAAAAAAACCGTACCGTAAAACCCACCTAAACCGCAATGTTTTAATTTCGGAAGCGTTGTGCGATTGCGTGTGTGAAAAAAGCACTCTAACCTGATTTCGGCTAGATAACGCTCAGTTTATGAATCGCAATTTTCTTTCTAAGGGAAACGGATTTTTCTTTCACAATTCTCACTAATTTGAAGCAACCCAGTTTCCCGTTTCCAGTTGCAACGTGTGTATCTATAGTGCAACAGTAGGCAGTTCTCGACCATTGTCGGGACTGTCGGGATATGACAACGTTAGTCGCTCGGCGACCGCGGTACCGACCTGTCGTCCCGGGATGATTTGAAATCAGAGCGCGAGTTCAACGGATTAAATATTTTCAATATAGATCAGTGATTTCATAAAACGGTTATTTGATAAGTGAATTTAGTAAAATGATTTATTGTTACTTTTATTAGAATTAACTCAGTGTTAATATAGTTGGTGTTTCGTATTTTTAATATAGTGTTAAATATTCCAAAACTTTGTATTGAGTAAGCTGTTCGTGTTTTCGGTAGAATATTTTAGCGTGTATTGGACAAACTTTGAAGTATTTGAATAAACTTCCCTTGTGTAAATTAATAACTTATCCAGGGAAATAAAATAACAAGGTAAGTTCATAAAAGTTGTGTAACCTTAACTGTTTATTAAATAGATTTATGTTTATTAACACAGCAATAACATTCGAAAAAGGTTTATTTTCATGTTAATACTTAGGTAGTTTTCATAATTAGGAAATGTAAATATAAATGACATAAATTCACTTACAACATTAACAAACTTATTTTTAAGTAATCAAAATATACTTACATAAATTTTAAAATTAAACAAAAAAAAATTGGCGCGCAAAAATTACTAAAAGACAATGGGAGGTCATAAAACTACAATTTACGTCGCATACAATACGGTACTACATATCTATTTGAATAATATATCTAAGCCAAGTTCTTTAAAAGCATCATCAAACACCTTCTAGGCTTGCTCGTTCCATCAAAGACCAAAGACCTCATCCATCTCTTTCCCCCAGGTGAGATCGAAGTTGGCCCATTTCGCAAATGAAAAAGAATAAGCTTATTTAAGCTAATAAGCTTATTTTTGCTTATATTGTGAAAATTAAAAAGCAATCAATAGAAGACCTCATTACCTGAACGTTTTAAACCTAGGTAAAAACCACCTTTGCACCCATAAATCTTACTAAGTGTCGCACATTTTAGGTGACTCATGTCTACATTATGATACGTAGTCCTCCTTATCGATTTCGATAACGGTGACTCTTTGAATTTATTATTATTTCCTAGCTCGTGTGTGCCTTAATATGACTCGCTAGAACAAATTTTGTTTTAAATACCCGATCAGAACTAATGCAATAAAGTTGGCTGGCAGAGTTAAAGGTGTAGATATACAGGAAGATTTTTTATTACCATCCAAATTTTCACAGGGTGTTCTACCCGTGAATATGAACAACTTTCACTATGTGACCAACTCTGAAATCACGAAATAAAATCAGCCGTTTCATACATTTTGGTTTGGTTACAAGTAAGTATTGAAATTTTGTATTATTAACAGCAGATTTTTTTTTGTGACTTCAGAGTTGGTCCCATACTGAAAATCTCTTTATGTATTTGGCGTTTTCGGTTAGTGTATCTAAGTTCTACATTATAAGAAAGATTATGTAGGTAGATAGGCATGAGTTTACTAAACTGTAAGATGAAAATGCAGCATCAAACTTTAATAAAGCTATAACAAACGTACGCACCATTATCTTCACAACACATTGAGTCTCAATAGGAATTTCATTTAACGCTCATTGTGCTCATAAACTGATGACTAGAAATACCAGAGCACTACATGAATAGACTACAGGCACAATGTACTGGACTGACGAGTCCACCTGGCCTTTGTATGGCCCAACAAGGCCCCATTCAGGGCTTCCATATACCAACAACTACATAAGTATTTAATTTATGATGCCGCAATAAAATGAGAATGGACCACCAGTCTGCAAACATTGTTGCATTCTTGGGTACCGTTTCCAACAATATATGTTTGCATACGAGCAACTAATTTTAGCTTTTTAATTAATTTGAGTACTGGAAAACCAACAGGAAAATAAAGAAATGCCATTCTGAGATTAATTAATTTATATGAGAGGATGTAATTGCTGTTTCTTATAAAATGTGTGAGGTACGGTGTATTTGTGTGTTTTTTAAGAGTTTCCTTTAAAAAAAAATGTGAAAACATTATCATAATTAAAGCTCTTCATTTTGATTTTTTAGAACGTTATAACTTTCCTATAATTAGTATGTTAAATAGATTTCCTAGTAACAAAGTTGAAAAAGCGTGCGTGAATTATTTCGAGGTAATAAATGTCATTGAAAATAATTGTGTAAGGAAAACTTTAGCAACTAGATACCCAATTTTATCCACACGTCTTATCGAAAGCCATTTTCTTTGTCCTTTGAAGTTCTCTATTACACTAACGGACATTGTAAATGGGCTATTTGACTACGCTAATGATAATTAGTATTTTTAATAGACTTCCTTTTAACAAAGTTGAAAAAAGCATGCGTAAATTATTTCGAAGTATTAAATATCACTTAAAATTATTATTATTATTATTATTATTATTTTTTTTTTTTAAAAACGTAGGAACGTACTTAGCAACTAGGTACCCAATTTTATCCACATGACTTATCGAAAGCCATTTTCTTTGTCCTTTGATGTTCTCTATTACACTCATGGACAATGTGAATGGGCTATTTGACTACACTATTGCAATTTACCTGACCTCAAATTATGGTAATTTGGGATAATACCCTGCCTTTATACGTTGGCACTCTAGCGTCAACAAATTACGTCCAGCGCACTATTCCAAACCACTTTAATAGGCTTCTATGATAAGGGTGGTGACCGATGATCTAAATGCGACCATATTACTTCGTAGGCGCGAAAGTTTTGCTATTTTAGCCGTATATATAAGTTGTACCGTTCCTGATAAACAAGTTTTATTGGTCCGAAATAGTCCGTAAAATTAAAGCATGGTTGAAAATGAAGCATTTCTTTATTATTTGTAATCCATAATTTTATTTTTAATATTCCTGTTGTTATTATGTTGCCGATCTGTATGATTTATTATCCTACATTTACCAGGATGCATTATATTTCCATACAGTAATTCCATATAATTATAAATCTCGATATACATATTTGATGTTTAAATATGAATGACATTACAAAGGATTGGAAAATGGTAAAAGAATTGTATCCCTTGTGTTGGGTTGCCGGGCTTGCCAAGTTACCTTTGATTTACACTGCAGTGCACTCAAAATTGGCCACTCATAAAATACACCCTTTGTTCCAATATTATTTGTCTTAGTATTAGGTTTTTTTCATCCTGTAGCGGTACATATTTTATTTAAATTCAAACCCAAGGAATATTGTTGCAAACATAAATTTGTATATAAATTGTCTCTAATTCGTTCCAAATTATCGTGTTTCCTTGGCATTAAGTACGAAAATGAGAAAACAATATTTTCGGTAACCAGTAAATATTTATTACTGATATTCTAAATGGATATTTTCTTCTAAGTACATTGTCCAGACAAGAAAATCGGAAAATTAATGTTTATGTCATAATCTGAATAAACAATTGAGTAAGGAGATTGTTTCCAAATAATCGTTTGTTTTTGGTATCGTCGTTGAAGAATTGTTATCAGTATTAACTTAATGTTGTCCTTTAAAATAATGTATTTTGTTTTCTGAGTCATGCTATTAATCTTCTTTCCTAGGATTCAGGCCGCGACTCTGTTTTCAACGCTAAATAATGGGCCTAGTTATTCCTTTAGTGACCTTCATTAGTTTTCATTTTGTAGCAGTTTTCGGGTGAAAAAATTAAAACAAAGTGACCTAGTTTTATTTACTTAAGATATTTATTTAGAAACATGTATTTACTAACATAATTATTGTAATTATGATACTTCTATTTCGTACTTCTTAATTAAATATACGTATGTTATTGGGGCCATAAAAAATACCAAACCAGTTTTTTTTTGTAACTTATTTAACAAGATCGTAACAATACTGTCTCCTACATATCCACCTAAAAGATTTCTGAAGAGATAGCCGTAGGCGATAAGACCGTCCGCGAGTCGATTGTACCCTACGGTTTTATGTCATAAAACAAAACAGTTTTCTCTGTTTTTGTTGTATGTTATAAACTTTTATCCGTTCAGATATTTCCGACGTAGATAATTTTAGTTCCCAAAATATTCGTTTCGTATCCAAATAAAATACTTGCAACAAGATGATGGTGATTTTTCATTTAGAAAAAAGCTGATAGTAAAATTAGACTGCAAGTTTATATGGCCGGCAGTGTAACTGATATACAGCGGGGAAATTGCATTTGTGTCGGGAACATAAGTCTACCTTACTTTTCTTAGAGTGGAGCAGTGGTGGCTCAGTAGTAACAAACAGCTAAGACTGAAGAGTTGTGGGTCGTACGTTCGACACCAGACAGGAGCTTTACTTTGTGTTTCATCACCACTGCTCTCAAAACGGTCAAGGAAATCTTCGTGAGGAAACCGGCATGTTCTATAGCCAAAAATGAAGGAGACATGTGACACCTACCAACTGGGCCGCGTGGTGGATTACGGCTCCCTCCCAACATTTTAGGTTGAATATACTGTTGGATATCTAGGGAATTTCTTCCCAAGATTTCTAAAGATAAATCAGTTTATTTTTAGATCCTATATACTTGAGTTTCTAAAATCAAAGGGCAGCACCCGTTATATGGTCTCAACTGTTGATACGATCAATTTTATATTTTTCTTTTTGTCTCTCTGTTTGATCGCGTTGTTCTTCTAAACTACGCCACGGTTTTTGACGCTGACTAACCATCATTTAGAGAATTTATTTCGGAAAGTTTATGAGCTTAATATATTAATGTTAAACTTACATATAATAAAGGAATCTCCATGTTTTATGTCCTGTCGTAAATACCGTTGGAAGTTGTTAGTTCTAGATAAAAAAAATATTACACAGCAATTTACCATACTATATTACTATGAATATATAATGAGACAGAGATAGACTACCCCAAAAAGAGCGCAGTCTCCTTCTCCTTAGGTTTTCTAATCTGGACCTAGTTTTTATGACACTAGACTGATAACACTAAACAACATATACCCCCTTATTCATAAACGTTGCGTAAAATTAGGTAGTGATTAGCGACTGTTTATTTATTTATTTAAACTTCTCGCACAAAAAGGTACAAAGGCGGATTTAATACCTTAGGCATTCTCCACCAGTCAACCAAGGGTGGTGAAGAGATTGGATGGCAGGTGCTTTGAATGAGAGGAACATTGATAAAAAAAATCTATTAAAACTAGGTACACAAATACATTAATAAGTTATATACACCTACATACTATTTACTATAATATATACTTATAATATATATATACAAATTCAAGGGAGAGAGGTGTTGAGATGACTCTACGCTATTTGTTTTGTAAATAACTCTGCAATTGTTTGACCACACATTTTTGATGTTTGAAAGTCACTTAACTTTAGCCATCGTTTATAAACCCCATAGTGTTTAATTTTCTAGCATAATGCAGCTTAGATAATGCTAACAGGTACCAACTTTACCTTATCACTAACGAGCAACGCGGCAATTAATTCCCGTCAGTGACATTAGAAACTATACGTAGCTATGTTGAAGGGGTTAAGAATAATTATGGGATTTTTCTCCTATCCAGTGACCTACATTTAGATAAATTTTGCTTAATGGTGGTCGTACAGTCATTAGGGAGCTCGCGACGTGTTTTAGATTTCATTTAACCAAAAGGGTAACATAACGTAAGCTACAAATGCTGGCCTCATTACCATTGTATTCTTATTAAGTAAGAAGTTATTGAGCTATACTAACTATACATATATTATAAAATTCCGTTGTTCTTCTAAAACTGTGTAATGGATTTTGTTTCGATTTTTACCATTATTTAGATGATTGAGAGGTGTATATTTTGTATAATAAAATAAATAATAAAGTCATTCAGACCGTATTTCGGCCACGGCGGCCAATCTCAACGGAGACTAGCCTTCGGCGCGGGAGATATTATAGTGCACAAGTGTGAGGGCAGACACAGGTGCATTCCCTCTTCCCTTCCCATGTGTACAATACTTTTATAATTATAAAACACAAAATAATAAAAAAACACTGGCACTCCGGTAGTGCCGACAGAAGTGAAAACTTGAACAATTACGAGTGTATTTTGTGAATCGTCTTATAAACAAAACACGCGTGTTAAGGTGTGTTCCTTATTTTATAGGGTTTTTTGCAAATCAGGTATGATGACCAAAGTGACTGGTTTATTCTTCTCGTGAAAGGAATTTATTCAGATTTACAAATAAGCTCGTCGTCAGTTATATATCCGTGGTTCAGCGCCATCTCGTCGTTGTTGGATGAACTACGTAGTTAGTACGCGAGGCCCTCGTAGTTCTTCCCGATGTGCATAGATGGCGCTGTCCTCAACAACGCGCGTCTTACGTTTTACGTCTGACGTTAGTACGCGAGGCCCTCGTAGTTCTTCCCGATGTGCATAGATGGCGCTGTCCTCAACAACACGCGTCTTACGTTTTACGTCTTACGAATTTTCGATCAGGGTCACGTGACCTGACGCGAATTTAGAAGTTTTTACCCATTCCAAAAAAAGTACACAGCGCCGCTAAAGAAGTTTTCACTTCAAAAATATTGATGTTTTGTCAAGTCGTAAAGACCGCACAGAACAGGGCCGAGTCGTTGGTAAGCTTAGAGAAAAAAAAGCGAAGCAAATCCCACATTTATTTGTGCCTCAAACTTTTTAAAACGACTGTCACTTAAATTTGTCTAAAAACTTACTAAAAGTTTAAGTTTTCGAAGAGTGGATATTGTTAACACAATGGCAACATATCTATCCAAGTGTCAAACGCAGAAAAGTTAGTAACTCTTGCAAATCGATGGATCTGGCCCTGGTGTTTCATTATGTAACAGATGTATTTACATATACCTATGTGTTAACGCTAAATCGTTAATTTTTGAATTCAAATTGGGTTAGAAACTGCAAATCATGGCTGGTAACTTCCTATCCCTTTCCCTCTCACTCATTTACTCTATTTCCCCACCCTGTCGCACATATAAGGACAATGATGGCCGTCGTTACGGATCACTTCGTGTCAAATCACCGTTCTAATTGCATCTGATTTAAATATATATTTAAATCAGTAATAAACCAAATAATCGCATGTACATAGCAATCGTCATTTTTGGTGTCAATTTGTGAGCATTCAGTGGAAGACAAGGGGCGCCCCGCAAATCCAGGGATCAAGAATATCGACGGTGCGAGGTACCTAACTTGTTTCCTTTCAATTTCCTACTTGCCATATTACTTGTGTGTGCCTAGATTTATTTTGCATTAATTTAGAGGATATTCCAGCATCGCGCATTCATTTTTTGGTCACTTCGATCCGGATACGTAAATATTGTAAAGTTATAGGCACGCTAATCGAGCGTTTTGTTCATAATTAACGACCGCCATTTTGCCTTGGTTATTACCGGTCGGTCTTCTAACTTCTAATAAGTTTCAAGTGTAAGTCAATACTTATCTTACCGAGGTATTTCATTGTATAATACAATGAGCAGGGCAAAAGGGGAATCAGATCGTGAATTTGAAAGAATTCAAGGCAAATTAACGGTTTATTTCGAACATGTTCAATCGATTTATGACATGATGAAAAAGCTGGATTTTACTAAGCCAGATAACATTGAAACATTTCTGGCGGCTAGTTTCACTATCGATTCAATACAACAGAAATATGAAGACGCGTTAGAGGAACGTTGTCGTTATGAAACGTCATTAATCGATGCAAGTTTGCCTTCGTATAAAGCGTTATTGTCGTTTGAACAACTTTATTCACAAATTAAGTATAAAATTCGATTGCTATCACGCGAACAGACTAATGTAAAACCCTCGACTAGTACGGGTCATGTGGGTACTATGCGATTACCTAGATTAGAAATGCGTACATTTGACGGTGAACATGAAAATTGGCCGCTGTTTTATGAGACCTTTCGTGCGGTCGTTCATAATAATCCGGAACTTACCGACGGCGAGAGAATACAATATTTAGTGGGTAGATTACAAGGCAAGGCGTTAGCTATTTGCCAGGGTATATTACCGTCTGCCGAAAATTATGAAATTATCTGGAATGCGTTAGTAAACAAGTACAACGATAAACGTTTATTGGCATCGTCGTATTTAGATAAATTGTTAAGTTTACCTACCGTCGACTCAGGTTCGGCGGGCAGTTTGGAAGAATTTGTCGATAAGTTTTCGTCAATTATTTCGGCGTTGCGACAATTGGAGGTTACAAGCTTGGAAGATCTATTGTTTATCCATATTGGTTGCAA
Organism: Luperina nickerlii; assembly: GCA_963855955.1. NCBI lineage: Eukaryota > Metazoa > Arthropoda > Insecta > Lepidoptera > Noctuidae > Luperina > Luperina nickerlii. The sequence goes on along the minus strand of OY979681.1, from coordinate 12,967,051 downwards.
GAAAATTAATCTCGAGACAGTTAAGGCGTTTGAGATGTCGTTAAATGATATTGGTAATGAAAAAACACCTACCTGTACCGAGTTTGTAAACTTCATGCGTAAACACGCCCAAATATTACAACGCGCGCATAATGTCACAAACGTAAAATCAAATTCTCAATCTCGAAAAAATATGGTTTCAACTACCATGCAATCGTCTGGTAAAATCCCGGGGTCACGTACTCATAATAATATTAAGACATTTGTAAATGTGCAGGATCACGGTAAATGTGATATTTGTGGAAAAACGGACCACATTAAATTGGTTCAATGCCCTACATTCCTGTCAATGTCTCCTCATAATAGGTTCTCGTTGGTAAAGCGTAATAAATTGTGCGTTCTTTGTTTCTCTAGTAAACATGCGCTGCTTGAATGCCAATCAACAAACAGGTGTACGACCTGTTCTCGTAGTCATCATACTTTGTTACACTTTGACAATAACGGTACTTCCTCACTAAATAGGAATGGTACTAATCAGCGTAAAGGTTCTTCTGCATTAAATCAGAATACAACCCCGCTGTCTGATATGGCCGAACGTAAACAATGCGCCTCGTCGCCTGCAGACGAGCGTTTTATTACCGCGCGGCCTGATACATGTGGTGACGGTCAGAATGGACATTGCAGTGCCGCCGACCGCCCCGTGTCTTTGTGTACTGTAGGTGCTTCTTGCGCCGCTGTTAGCACGGCAGATATTAAACCCTCGACGTCAGTCTTGTTAGGGACGGCTCAATGTCACGTGACTGATGCGATGGGTAATGTGTCAATTATCCGCGCTATTATTGACAGCGCGTCGCAACGCGATTTTATTACAACCGAATGTTGTAAGCGTTTGAAACTGCCGGTCTATGCGACCGCAAATAAGTTTGTATCGGGTGTCGGTGACGTCACGAACCCGATTGATGGCATCACTTGCTTAACATTCAATTCCCGCCACAACGATGAGGTGAAATTTACCATTCAACCGTTAATTGTCAGTCGTATTACGGATGCCCTGCCGGTCTCAAAAATTGATACCACTCAGTTAGATTACTTAAAAGATTTGCCTTTAGCAGATAGTTGTTATAGCTCACCAGCCGACGTAGATATTATTCTAGGGTCGGATTTGTTCGCGCGAATATTGCGTCCGCGCACCGTAGCGCGTTCGCCCGGCGAGCCGGTAGCTATAGAAACTTTGCTCGGTTACATCGTAGTCGGTCAGGCGCCCGTGATTAATCCTGTTTGTAATATTGTTCGTGCCTATTGCACAATAAACGAATCGCTTGACAATCGCGTAAATCGGTTCCTTGAATTGGAAGAAGTGCCTAAGATGAAAAATACACTCTCTCCTGACGAAAAGGAGTGCGAAGCGTTTTATGCAAGTACTACTCGTCGCGATGAATTAGGCCGCTTTGTAGTATCCCTGCCTTTCAAACGCGACGCGTCTGCTTTAGGCGATTCCATACGTCTTGCTAAACGTAGGTATTTAGCACTAGAGCGCAAACTGTTGAACGACCCCGCGATTAAAAAGGAATACGATAATGTATTTATTGAGTACTTAGAAAAGGGATATTTGCGTACTGTCGATAATACTGACGCCGACTTCGATACACCGCATTACGTAATACCTCACCATGGCGTGGTGCGTACTGATAAAACTACTTCTCGCCTACGTGTCGTTCTAGACGGAAGTAGTAAGACTTCGTCCGGTATATCGCTAAATGATATTTTACATTCCGGACCTAAAGTATTAAATGATTTATTTCAAATATTGCTGCGGTTTCGATTACTGCCCATCGCTATTAGCGCAGATATTCGACAAATGTATTTGCGACTAATTATGAATAATAACGACTTGCGTTTTCAACGATTGTTGTATCGCTTTAACCCTGATGATCCGATTCAAATCTTTGAAATAACTCGCGTTCCATTCGGGTTGTGTTGTAGCCCGTATCTAGCAGTGCGATCGGTTCGCCAGTTGGCCAAAGATGAGAGCTCTCGCTATCCAGCTGCAGCCAGAGTGGTTGACACGGATATTTACGTGGATGACTTGGCTACTAGCTGCTCTTCGGTTGACCGAGGTGTTGAGTTGTCCGATCAGCTGATTAAAATGTTCGCGGCTGGCGGATTTGAACTTGTAAAATTCTCTAGTAATTCACCTGAGGTCATGGCTAGTATTCCAGTCAATCATCGCGTTTCCGAGGTTGTAGAATTTAGTCCGAGCGATCATCTAAAAATATTGGGCTTACATTGGTTACCGGCCGAAGACGTATTCACATTTCGCGTGAACCTTGAACCTCGCGAGTGTACGAAACGTAACGTACTTTCCACAATTGCCCGTCTATGGGACTTGGTAGGTTTTATTGCACCCGTTACACTTTCGGCAAAATTAATTGTAAAATCACTTTGGAACGACAATATTGATTGGGATGAAATGCCACCACCTCACATTATTAAATTATGGCAAAACTTTGAATCGGAATTGCCTTTACTGCAAAATATTAAATTGCCGCGTCACGTGGGAGTCACAGATGATTGCGTTATCTCCTTACTGGGGTTCGCGGATGCCTCAGAGAAGGCGTACGGTGGAGTAGTTTATATTCACGTGTGCTTCCCTCAGTCTGGTCGTACTTTGGTAAATTTAGTGTGCGCTAAATCGCGAGTTGCACCTTCAAAGACTCTTGTTACTCTCGCTCGATTGGAATTACGCGCGAACTTAATTCTGGCCAAGCTAATGCGTCTGGTGATAGATACCTACTCATTACCAGCATGTTCCGTTTATGCGTTTACCGATAGTAAGGTAGCTCTCGCGTGGATCCATGCAACGCCCAGCCGATGGCAGACGTTTGTTGCTAATAGGGTTTCTCAGATACAAGAAAATATTGATGCTAAGCATTTCTACCATATTGCCGGCGTAGATAACCCCGCTGACTGTTTAAGTCGTGGTCTAACCCCTGCACAACTACTTGTGCATCCATTATGGTTTAACGGGCCTAGGTTTGCTAATCAGCCTCGTTCCGAATGGCCACTTGACAAAGATATTAACATTGCAGGTGAAATACCTGAAGCTAAGGTGTCTGTTATGGCGACAACTGAAGTGTGTCCATCATCACCGCCTATTTTTTATGAGCTCGCTATTAGAGTCTCATTATGGAACAAATTACTCCGAATAGTAATGTATGTCCTTAGATTTATCAAAAAATTACCGTCAAAATCTTATCTTGATAATATATATAACTTACTCGAATCAGAAGAGTATCGCGATAAATTCGCGAACGAATTGCGTGAAAACCGTATTCAGTTTAGGTTTAACCCAGCGGCGGCACCGCATTTTGGCGGCATTTGGGAGATTAACGTGAAGGCTGTTACAAATCATTTAGCAAAGGTAGTAGGAACTCGGCTTCTTACATTTGAGATGTTGACAGTGCTCACTCAAATAGAGGCGCTGTTAAACTCGCGGCCTCTTTCGGTTTTGAGTAGTGACCCTGCGGAACCTCTAGCTCTAACGCCCGCCCACTTTCTGGTGTTAACACCTCTTAAATCTTTACCTGCGGAAGACCTATCTCGCGAAAATGTCAATCTTATAAGTAGAAAACGCGCAATCGATCATCTTGTTCAATCATTTTGGAAAAGATGGAAGGTCGAATACCTTAACACTCTTCAAGTGCGTAACAAATGGACGAAGTCTAACACTTCTATCCAACCTGGAACTGTTGTGCTGCTAGAATCAGACAACAGCGCCCCTCTTAATTGGCCTCTTGGAGTCATCGAACGCACGTTTGAAGGTAAGGACAATGTCGTGAGAGTTGCGGACGTCCGCACGAAATCAGGTCTTTACCGCAGACCCGTGGTAAAACTTTACCCATTACCTAACCAATAAAAAAAAAAAAAAATACAGTCCACATTTCTAGTTTAGCTATCGAATAGTTATTAGTTTTATTAAGTAATTAAATTAGTAAATAAGCTACGAATAATGTAGTAACTTGAATAAAAAAAAAAAAATAACCACTGTACATGTATATTAAATTGCGAATAATAATGCGTATTGTACGGCAATATCATTTACCTGATTCGGGTGCGTCGAAGTGACTTAATTTTGAATGTGCCTTGTAAGTATTATTGAAGGCCTCTCGTCCTGTCAAGCCGGGGAAGATGTTAACGCTAAATCGTTAATTTTTGAATTCAAATTGGGTTAGAAACTGCAAATCATGGCTGGTAACTTCCTATCCCTTTCCCTCTCACTCATTTACTCTATTTCCCCACCCTGTCGCACATATAAGGACAATGATGGCCGTCGTTACGGATCACTTCGTGTCAAATCACCGTTCTAATTGCATCTGATTTAAATATATATTTAAATCAGTAATAAACCAAATAATCGCATGTACATAGCAATCGTCATTTTTGGTGTCAATTTGTGAGCATTCAGTGGAAGACAAGGGGCGCCCCGCAAATCCAGGGATCAAGAATATCGACGGTGCGAGGTACCTAACTTGTTTCCTTTCAATTTCCTACTTGCCATATTACTTGTGTGTGCCTAGATTTATTTTGCATTAATTTAGAGGATATTCCAGCATCGCGCATTCAGTCCAGCTGTGTTTCAGTTCCTTTTATTCAGTCCAGCTGTGTTGGAGAGTCGACGGCACGGCTAAAGCAAATCCCTATAACTTATGGTAGCGGCCATATTGCAAATACAGGGTGCGATGGTACTTTGTTCTTGTCGACTGTGTTAGCTCCCTGGCTGTTGCAGTAGCCTTTAAAGCGACATTTTAACAGCAGCCTGTAAAACTCACTTCTGTAGTTGCATTTAAAACGAGAGTTTACCCTGATAAAATAATATGAAACTTTGAAGAAAAAGGAATAATGTGGGTTGTACCGGATCATCAAGTAGTTTAAAGAGCTTTTTTGATATGTAGGTATTGGTAAAATTGGTAACACAAAAATAACTCTTGCTAATCAGAAGGCTAATATTCTCGTAATTTCAAATGTTCAAAATCTAGTCACAGTCTCATCTCGGCTAAAAACAAATGTCAAAAACCTGTCAAAAATGTAGGGAAATCAAAGATTGCCTCTCAGATATTTGAATTACGTACACGTTTCTGTGTCAGTCTTTATTATAGTTGTTTGACTTTTCGAACCTGAAGGGTGGGAGTTTAAACTCTATTTTATCGTAATACGTATTTTTTTTATCTGATGCTTTTCAATTCCGATTACTTATGAAATAAAAATAGCCTGTATACGAACGCCTGTGTGTTGCCATGTGTAAGCATGTTCTTTTCGCCAATAAAACCCACTCGCGACCATTGTCGAAGTTCGAAAAATTAATGAATTCGAATCCATTACAAAAGCTGAAAAACGCGAACCAGTATAATTAAGGTTTACGTTTTATTGTGTTATAGGATAATGGTCCTATTTCCTCTTATGGTCCATTAACGCTCAACACCTATTCATATTTTTAGGGCTAAAAAGTGAAGGTCGAAATTCGGGAAATTATTTTCATCTTTATATTTTTTTCGGACTGGTGTGGGTGTTTTAAAAAAAAGAAGATTTATTTGTTTGTTGTAAGCGAGTTTCTCATACAAAAGAATGGAAATTAAGTGGAAATAACAAACCGGGTTTTGCGTTTTTAAAATTTTGCCTCATTACGCATTTTAATTTGAGGATAATCATTTTGCATCTGTCTTTTTGTGTTCAAAAGTTTAACATCATCTGCCTAGCCTTTTCCCAACTATGTTGAGATCGGCTTTCAGTCTATCCAGATGCAGCTGATTACCAGTATTTTACATGGAGCAACTGCCTATCTGATCTCCACAACCCAATTAATGGGTAATACGATACCCCTTGGTAAGACTGGTTGTTAGACTTTTGGGCTTTTGACCACCTGTAAACACTTTTAAAGATCCACGAATAACAGCGGGACCAAGGGCTTAACCTGCTTTTCGATCCCATCCCACAGAAAAGCGGCAAGCATACATTAATCAGAGGGGCAATTCTACTAATTTTAACAACGTTCACAGTCTGATCTCAGTCTCAATCTGTCAAAAAATACTTCAAATTTCCCTACATTTTGACAAGTTTTTGACATTTCTTTGTCGCTGAGATGAGACTGCGACTAGATTTTGAACGTTTTAAATTACGAGAATTGGCCTTCTGATCGATCGAACCGTGCGTCTGTTATTACTAAGTCACACGCCCCTTTTGTAATCAAAAGTATAATATAAATAAATAAAGATGACCAAGGCACATAGGCAACAAAAAGTAGCAACCTGTTTTTCACTTAGTATAGGTTCTTTTGATTATTTATTCATTTTATTTCTTTCTTTCCGAACCTTTCAGATTCAAAGCCAAAGTGCAAACAAATACTCAAACCTTGGTAAATACTTGACACGCCGCCCTGTAAATTAGGAATCAGAGACGAAACCTTTTGTGAGGTTGATAAATATATTTTTCTTTGGCCTTTTTTATGTAAGTGAAAATCTCTTTTCATTTGTAAGAAGCCTAATGATAGACAAGTGCTTACAATGTATGTACCTAATGCATCTTTCGTAAAAATAATAAAGTGGAATGTGAGCTCGGCTGTCATTGTGCTGATTGTCGTATCGGCAATTTGCCTAATAGCCGAAAGCTCGATCAACATCAAAGCTCTCGTTAGGCGGTTGGATCAAAAGCCTGATTCAGAAGGCAGTACTCCTCGATACGGCTCACATTGTGAGGAGGTTCCTGTCTCTGGAGCCCTAAGAACCACCGGTAGTCGTTGGAACCTGCTCCCGTCACCGGCGGACCACTATTTTTTATATTTTTAAATGTTTTTATACTTATTTTTTCAATTTAAAGTAATACATATGTTAAAATGTATAAGATAAGGAACTAAATAAATAAACGAAATAATAACAGTTTATTTGTTTTTTTTTTGTTTGATCGTTAAAATCTCTGGAACAACCAGTTGGATTTCAAAAAATATTTTTGCATTTGTTAGCCCGATTCATGAGGAAGATTATAGGCTACTTAACATCACGCTATGGCCCTTAGCAGCCGAGTAAAAAGAAAAAAAACTCAGACATAATGCTCAGCAAAAACGAAGTTATCGCTATAACTTAATTTTCGGACAGGCGATGCGATGCGACGGGGTGTAATAATGAAAATAATTTAAATTAAGTTTGAATGAACTTTATTTTCGTAGCTCTAGGTACAGCCGTACCCAAAAATTAATAATAAAACTTTCTACCTTGTTTAATTAGCTCGTAAAGTTTCAGTTACCTGCAAAGGAGAATGACATTATGAGCTATGTTCAAAGGAATTAAGTATTAAGAGCCCGACGCCGCCGACGTATTATGCCGTGTAAAAGAGCTCACCAGACGAAACCTCCCAGTTTTCAAAATTCATTTAAAGTTTCGGCGAAAATGAGTTGAAGTTAAGTAATGAGAAAATCGAAACAGCAGGCAGCTGATACTCAAAAATTACCCATGATTTACGTAAAGTCTATACAAATTTATTTTTCAAATTGATGATATTTCAAGTTAAACAAATACCAACTTTATTTTAATGGCAACTATGTTGATTTCAGAGTGAGAGTGATTTGTGAGTGAGTATTGAAAAATTTATAAAAATGTTTGAAGTTGTAGCGTAAACTACACTTTATTGTGTAGGAATTAAAGTTATTTTTCCATAAACTCATATTTGTTAAAAATTTTGACAAATAAATCGCGAATGCGGTTTAAATACATATTCATTATTAAAATGTAACTCGTGGATAAAAACATATTCGTGAAAATGGTTTGTGGTAATTTTACTGAATGTACGGGCAGTATGAAATTAGTAAAGTCAAAGTCAAATCATACATTTCAAATATGCACATTAAAGGTACTTTTAAACGTTAAAACTTACAGTAAAATTGAATTAATTCTAGTCACCCCTTCCAAAAGGTAGTTTTCGTATGGAGAAGAATGGGCAAGAAACTCCACCGTTACTCTTTTAAAATGTTTTACAAGGTTTTGTATACATAATATATATGTGAAGACGATGCGCCTAGAATAAGTCTACCACATAAAAGTAAAAAGCATTAAAAATGAAGCAATTACAGGTAAATCAATGATGTGATAGATACAATCTGTCATGGTGCTCACATATTTACAAATTATTTACAAATATTGGAAAAGTAGATGATTTTTCTAGAATTTTAACAAGTGTGTGAGTTACTGTAGTCATAGATTGTAAAATCAGTGTCATAAAATTTAAAAAAATATAAATTAAATTAGGAACCAGTTTGATTTTGTCTAGACTCTAGATTGTCCTATGGAGCAGGACCAGCATGTTTCCAAGCATTCTTATCTTGGATACAATCCTCTAATTTATTATGTCCTTGTTTACATTGTGTACTTTTAATATTATTTTTAAATTTTCTTTCATTTAATTGCAATATGTCACAAGGTATTTTGTTGTCGCTGCACAACATAATTATATACCAATCAAACACACTAGCCAATCAACTTCTAGTTCAACTACACTAAATATAAACAGTTGAAACCAACTAAACCACATAACTTCCTAACTTATCCAATTTAAAGTGAATCAAGTATATGTATAATGTACAGACGCCAGCACATCAAGCTACCCGAACCTGTCAAATTTTCCCAATTAACTTTAAACCTTATGCTTTAGCCATAAAGTTAAAAATCTATTAAAGAAATCTGACAGATTGTGGTAGGTTGATGTGCTGGCGTCCGTACTAGCAGCGCCCCGTGGTTTTACCCGCATCCCCCCTCCTCGATCCCCAGCTAGTTGGTCTTCTGTTTTAATCTCTGTCCTACCCACTTTATCTAGGTTTACTCTTTTTGATAGGTAAGTACAGTCAAGAGAAAATAAAAGTTTCATGATTTACAAAATTACCGTAAAGTTTCATCAAGATCCTTTCAGTGGTTTTTGCGTGAAAAGGTAACAAACACTCATCCATCCATCCATCCTCACAAACTTTCGCGTTTATAATATTAGTAGGATATAATCCTACTAATATTATAAATGTGAAAGTTTATAATTAGTTTGGATGTTTGTTACTCGATCACTCAAAAACAGCTGAACGGAATTGGATGAAAGGGGATTGAATATTTTCATATAGAACCTGGCATACCTGTTTTTACGAAACGTGACACTTTACGGGGTGTGGTCTTATATTTTATGTTTGCATTAATATGCATGAAACCTATGTAAGTCGCTGATATTGCAGCGATTTATCTTGTCTCATGCGTTTTTTTTCAAAACTTAATTCGAAAACATCCATCGGTTTAGTGGATAAGACAGAAATTAAAACAGAAGAAGAACTAGCAGGGTATTGAGGAGGGGGGGAGGTGGAGGGGAGGTTCAGGGAATCAGACCGGAATAACTAGTTTCTTACTAAACTTTAACTATATCCGACGACCCTGTTTACTTATCTCCTTTGGTGACCGTACTTTCTGAGTTTATCTTGGACATTACTGATATCGGTGACCACTGCTGGGACACAGGCTTCCTTTCTGTGAGAGGGAGTGGACCATAATCCACCACGCGGGTCCAGTGCGGGTTTGTTAATGTCACATGTTTTCAATTTTTTTAAATCTAGGACATGCATGTTCGGTTTCCTCACGATGTTTCCCTTCACCGTTTTGAGAGCAGTGGTGATGAAATAGGACACAACGTAATAAACAACTCGTAAGTCACTGAGCCGCTACTGCTCTCTTGTTACCACGGACATACTAAGGCGCTGGTAAACTGAGTTGCTGGTAATTGTGTAGTGTTCAGTGAAGGATCAAGTTCTTAGGAATAGAAGTTCTGGTTTGGAGTATTAAAGTACCAAGTTAGTTACGACTTTAGATGCTGGGAACAACTATTGCTGTTTAAAGCCAGTATCCTGTATCTGGGTAAATATCCCAGCAGCAAATTTTACGCGTCCACGTTGAGAATCGAGGTGTTAAATGATAGGATGTTTCTTATTTTTTTTTATAGTAAGCTACGTAACTTGTTTCAATTAGGGCCACATTTTTTTTTATAACTGTGTATTTAAATAAATAGGGAAAAAATAAATCGCCTTAAAATTCAAGTTAGGTGGCTTGTCCCAGCTCCATTTTTTGATATAATTGCATTCACCAAAGCAACAATTTGCTGTACAATAAAAAATAAATAAATTCGTTAGTATATGCTTAAGACACATTATCTAAAAACAATTAAACCATATTAGAAAATCTAATTTAAAAGCACAGGGTAGTCGATGAAAGTTTGTCCAAGTAAAAATCAAAATTTTGGTGGCACTTTTTCAACATACTATAAAATGAAGCTTCGTGTTCGTGCGTGTGCGATCAATCACATTTTATTATTTCACATCTCTCAGTTGTGCACTTGCGCGTAACAGGTGTGTGATTAGTGCTATGATTTTCCGCCAAAAACGTAAGTATCATCTTGGGTGGCACGGGGGACAAAAATTGTTCAATTTTTGGTGGATCGATTTTCTGTTAATTTTAAAGTGTTTTAATAGTAAGCTACACATTATAGATAGTGATTTGGGTTACGCATAAATCAGTGATATTAATTTAATTGTAACTAAAAACCCCTATTTTTAGAGATTTTTTTTATATCTGGTTTCAATTTTGGTGGCTCAATTTTGGTGGTTTTGATGGCGTTTTCACGCCACCGGTCCTTGTATTTCACGTAAACTGAAGAAAAAATTTCGCCACCAAAATTGAAAAAATATTCAGTTTGTTGATATTGACCCATCTAGCTGTAATGTGGTATGGTGTACCGATATATTTGAAGTCAATAATTACTTTTTTTTAAATTTTACTGTACCACTGCTGGTCATAGGCCCCCCAAGACCTTTCAGAAACTCTTTTCCCGTGAACCAGACCTTGCGGTACGCGTCCAAATCACAACTACATAGCGTCGCCTTAGAGCGAAAACCTCGGAAATGCAATACCTCGTAAGAGCATTTTATGCATTTCGGACAATCTTATAGTCTGTCTAGTTCTGGATATAACAATTTAAGGTTAAATTTCAATATTAATTAATAAGAATACAGTACCTCCTTTTTTGAAGTCGGTTAAAAAACATAAAAGACGCCGTACAAAAAATTTACAGCACGCAGTTCTTTCTTCCTCCTGAAAAGTTACTTCTTTTACACTTACGAGGTTTTCACTGTAAGTCGTCGTTACAATAAAATATACGCGTACACACGATTCAGCGTCATCGACGGACTGGAGCCGAGTATACCCGATTCGTCGTCACCCACCCGAGCGCGACGGTAGAGGTTCGTTCACTGTTCAAAAAGAGTGCAAGACGCGCCTAAAGAAGATTTTACATCAACGATACTCAGAAAGATCTCATTCACCTCCCCAGATTATGTAATGCTCGGGATTCACAGTTTCATTCAAATTCGTCTTTTCCCTGCTACAGCGGTATAGTTTCTAAACTTCTCCTTTGCAACGTGGGAGAACCTTTGACGAAGTTTTTCAATTAAAAGCAATCGGAGTAAGAGATCAAAACGCCCGCGTTTGGGTAAAATGTTTTCACGTTGAAAATGGCTACTTGATTTTCAAAGTTAAGTTGGTCTTAATCTGTTTATAGTTGGCTAGTCTTTTCATAGGATAGTTTTAATTTTCTGTGGGTTTTATTTTGTATGGTTTGAGCTTGAAAATTAGAAAACCAAAGAAACGATGGATGGACTATGTGGATGATATTATGGTTAGAAAGGGGTCACCCCCTTTCTACCGAGATGATGAAAAAGACACGTTGCGCCGACCCCAAATAAATAAAGATGGCGGCAGGAGAACGATGATGAGCATTTATGAGACATTTGGAAAAGCCTAGTTAGTTTTGTTTGTACTGTTTTAAGGGTAAGTCCCCATTTCTGCTCGATTTATCAAATACTAGCAGCGCCTCGCGGTTTCACTTGCATAATTGTCGATCCCGTGGGAATATCGGGATAAAAACTATCCTATGTCCTTTCCCGGGACTCAAACTATCTCTGTAGCAAATTTCATCTAAATCGATTCAGCGATTTAAGCGTGAAGAGGTCACAGAGAGACAGACACACTTTCGCATTTATAATATTAGTACGGATTACGAAGATGAATGCAGTGATTTTTTTTCCATGAGTTCACACTGTACAGAGCCAGTACTTTCATGTCCCTGTTAAATCACTAAATACATTTAACTGTTATAAACACATTAACATTCTACTTAGGTACATTTGAATTTGAATTACGAGTCATCACGTTCGTTTAACTTCGGTACGTGAAAACGACAATTTCCGAACGTGACGTACCCTACTATTGAATTTGCTTGAGTTAACACATAATTACTTCTACGTCTGAAACTCGACATAACCCGAAATATGTCTGCGTGTATATATAAATTGAAATTCCGACTTAATCTTCGAAAATAAGTGAGTTCCTTAAAACCGCAAATCGTTTTTAAGGGAATCGAAGGCAAAATCAAGAATGTAATTAAACTGTGACCCTGTTTGATTAAAATGTTAGGATTTCACTTACAAGACATTGAGAACAGTTTAAGTGAATTGATCAATCTAATGAGAATTTAACGCGGTTTGAGTGTTTCAGACCGGGAGATAGCGGCGACAACGTTATTCATTGAAATGGGTACCCTCTAAATTGGAATTCTAATACTTTTTTAATTTGTCTTTTATTTTCTTGGCGTTTTTTTTTTCTGTCTGAAGATCTCTGTAGGTCTCTAATTAAATGAATATGGTTACCTACTGTAACAAATTTCGTTCTAACGCTACAGACAGTAGCAGAAAACAATTTTGATCCACTCCTGCTAATTTTACGAAACAATCTAAAAGCCACAGCTAAACTACCGAACTGTATTTAATGATATTTAAAGAAAGATCGATTAGTACAGACGCCAGCACATCAACCTACTACAATCTGTCAGTTTTCGTTAAAAGATTTTCAACTTTATCGCAAAAGCGTAAGGTTCAAAGTTGATTGGGAAAATTTGACAGATTCGGGTAGCTTGATGTGCTGGCGTCTGTACATTTAAGTTAACATAGATTAAATTTCGTTCCATGTAATATATCTGAAGCAGTAGAGGCCCAGTGGTAACGGCCGCGACTTACGAGTTGTAGGTCGTAGGTTCGAACCCAGACAGGCGCTTTACTTTGTGTAAATTATTCCATCACCACTGCTCTCAAAACGGTGAAGGAAAACATCGTGAGGAAACGCATATCCTAGAACCAAAAATTCGAAGATATGACGTGACATCTACCAACCCGCACTGGGCCGCGTGGTGGATTACGGCTCACTCTCTCTCTCACTGAGAGGAGGCCTGTGTCCCAGCAGTGGGAGCCTCATAGGCTGGTTATGTTATGTAATATATCTGAAACAAGAAGGAGTATATCTTTAAAGTCTATCTGTATTCTAGCTTCTGCCCGCAGCTTCGGCGTGAAATTTCTTGTTCCTCCAACCCACCGCGTCGCATCGCATCGCCTGCCCGCGCTATTACGTACAGTACCCGGCGATAAATATTGCACATCAACCTTTGGAAAGAGACAATCGGCTAATTTCAGCTTCGTAGAGCGTTATCTCTGTCGCACGAAATACAACAGTCCGGTATCTATTAGGAGCTGTTAAAACAATTATGATTTGCTTCTTTTGATAATTATTTTTATTCTTTGTATAAAATACACCAATTTGAATTAGTCGATGTGCAATATTTATCGCCGGGTAGTGTACTTTGTTTTCGCTTTGCATTTTTATGCCTTTTATATGTTTTCTCTGCTCTTAACGGTTACTGTCTTAATTCAAATAGCCTATAGCCTTTCTTAAAAATTGGGCTATCAAATGTAAAAGGCATTTATCCAAACCGACTGGTAATTCTAGAGATTAGCGCGTTCAAACAAACAAACAAACTCTTCAGCTTTATTATTATTATATTATTATATATTATATATAGATTATTAGAACAGATATTGAAAAAGATGAGGATGTGGGCTGTTATCCGAAAGTGAAATAAATATAAATTAATATATTTATTATTTTAATGAACATAAAGAAAATCACACCTTTTGATAGCAACACAGAACCGCAACATAGACAGAATGTAGAAAAAATAATTTAAATTTGAAATAATAAAGAAAAAGTATAAAACACCAAAGAGTACGTAACAGATACATCGCTCGAAAAATTAAATTTATTCAAACAAGAGGGGCCTCAAACAAAGCTCCTAGATTGAATATTCAGATTAATTACAAAACTAGTGTAATAACGATCAGTATGTATGTAACACGTAGTAATACTGTAGACACTGAGTAACTTATTCATTGTCAAATGTAATAGTAGGGTTCTATTGTCTAACAATATAATGTCTTATGAAGCTCTGTCTATGTATAGATTCCAGGGTAACAATGGGATACCTCATCACTTGTAGGTGTTGGAGGAAACATGGGATTATGTGAAGAAGATTGGCAGTATTCAATGTTCAATAATGCGAAATAATTGCGATTCGATGTAAATTCGTTTAACAATATTTAGTGTTTAGGTTATTAGGATATTCTTAATATTCATAGATTTTATAATAGTGTTGTATTTCCTTTCATCGCCAGACATAAACCTGTCCCATAATTGGCTTTTTAATTTTCACAGTAAGCTCCTACATATATTGTTGGATAGCTATTCTCCAGAAGTTTGCTACTTTTCTTATTACTGTTGCCCTGCCTGCATCAACTCACTGCTGGGTATAAAGGCTTCTCCTCATGACTTCCAGCTCTCTAGACTTTTCTTATTAGTTGTAATTAAATACTTTATTTTTCCGTTGTTGTGTTCTTATCTACAGTTTTCTGCCTATTCGTCTTTAAATCTCAAAGAGAGAAACCATGCCAAAAACAGTAAGTTGGTATACTTTTTTCAAAACCAGGTAGGTACCCAACTACCTACCAGCGCTAGGGGTACTTGCGAAACAAACTAACAGTAGCAATGGCTTTCATTTTGATAGTACAACGAAAATGCGAAACCAACGACAATGCGAAACCAATGACACCGTCTTCCGAAATTAAAGTAATTTTTCACATCTTTCGTCTCTTTTCTTTCGCGAAAACCTTCCTGCTAGGTACAGTGTACACACCTGGACTTACAGCTTAGTACGGCCGTTATTCCAAGTGCGTACGATGTGACTACGGTTGAGACAATTGAGCCTGAACCAGTACCCAAGGCCCAATTGACGCCGACCTAGCCCTACAGTAATTACCTAGCACCCTAGTTATCCTAGCCCTATAGTAACTACCTACCTAGCACCCTAGTAAAAGTACCCTAATGCCCTAGCCTACCATACAAACCATACCAAACGTAGGTTACGTTGGTTACGTGAGAGGGAAGTCTGTCACAAGGAGACCTACGGTAACAGACGGAATTTGGGTAGGAAGAGGGTTTTGTGTACGTCGTGCAATGTACACAGGAAATGGTTTTCTTACTGCCGATCCCACAGACTCATAGGACCGATGATGGCTAAAGGTGTCTTGGCCACAGTAACAGGAGGTATAGGAGATGAATCACACTCGACTCCAGCTTGATGACTAACTTTATTACAATAATAGACTTAATTATATACAATTTTTGTGGTCAATACACATTGATACCTATTTACATGTGTGTCGTGTGTGTATTGAGCCGATGAAGCGAAGATCTCAGTAGGCCACCTCTTAGTGCTGACGGTGTGCTGGTGTTGCCGGCGCGTAGACCGTATGTATGTCGCTCTTAATGCTGACGCTGTGATGCTGTTGTTGGCGCGTATAATAGTGGTATGTTCATGGTTGAACATACAGTTTTCCTGTTAGTTCTGGTTCAACAGAGACCATGCACAATAAAGTTGTTGTCATTTCCACATAGGTACATTTTTTTATTTTCCCAACTAACAATGCGAAACAAATTCGCAAAGTTTCAGAACTGCGAACGGAACTCGAGTCATTTGGGAACCGATAACAGAGCAGGTGCATGAAGTTAAGTCTGTTAACAAAAGTTACATTTGTTTAGCAAAAGTTACCGCTAATAATGCTATTGTACTGATACAATGAGATCAAGTGTTTCTGAACATGACGTGTTTGCGTAGAAGTTGAGGGAATTAACTGGTTTACTGTTTTGCGTCTAGGATTTTTGAGTCGTTTGTTAGACGAAATAATTAATTGACAAACACTTTTGTGTAGTCACATTAAGAATAAATTGTGTCTTGTCGATATCACGCACACATATTACGCACCACCAAGAGCAATTATATGATATCTAATCTAAACAAAGATAAAGAAAAAATATTTGACTTTCTGTTTGTTTCTTTGTTACGCTTTCAGGCTAAAACGTCTGAACGTATTTTGATGAAATTTGACACATGGACACATGGGTAGACCATGACTTGGATCAGGACATAGGATACATACAGATTTTTCATCCCAATATTCCCACGAAATCTAGACTTATGCGGGTGAAACCACGGGGCACAGCTAGTATGTAAGTACAAGGGCTTTTAATTTGGTCAGCGGGATTGTCCGAAAGGGTTACCGCTGGCCCGGAACATAAAGGGCTAAGGAAGGAACACGGGTGGGTTTTAGTCAGTAAGAGTCTGACACTCCCTTCCGCTCCACCCAGAGCGGGAGGGGTCATTTAATGATTTCATCCTGATAAAAAAAGACTTTTATTTTTCCTTTACTAGATTTGACATTATAAATAAAAAAAAGGTTTTTTGAAGTTGTTGTCCAGATGGACAACAACTTCAAAAAACCTTTTTTTAACCTTTTTTTTAGGAAGGTATTGGGATGGGATAGGTATATACCAGGGGTGGCCAACTTGGCTTGACCCAAGATCTACTGTTCACTGACGACACCCTGTGAGATCTACCAATTACATACTTCTTGAAATCTTAAATGAAACAGCATAGTTCAGTACACAATTATGTAGTATATTTTATTTTATTAAGAGGGAAAATATAACTCGTTACCACTCGTAACTCCGCTGTTAAGGCTCCTTCAAACAGGTGCGACACACGATATAATCGCGCGCGATTTATCGCGTGTCGCGCCTTTTTGTAGAAGCCTTAAGTCTGTCGTCAACGGACTGACCGAGTGACAACCGCCCGCGCCCCACTCCCGCGTCCCACACACTTCTCGCTTATTGTTATCGCGCACCGAAAACAAAAAAAGCTATGCTGCATTGAAGAGAGGATAAATAACGTGACGGACCGGCGATTGAAAATGATACAAGATGGTGCGTGCAGGAGTTAGTTATTAGGTACGTTGTGCAGTCTGTTCGACGTATTTATATCTTTTTCCTTGCCACGGTCGACTAGTCTAATAGTCGCGATCGACCAGTCGATCGCGATCGACCGGTTGGCCGCCATTATCTTTCCCATCCCAATATCTTCCCTTGCCATTTATATCTCTACATTTCCATAGTTTACTCAACCCTGATTTTTTGTTTTATTATTCTTGTTTTATTCTTGTTTTATTCGAAACTAGCAGCGCCCCGCGGTTTCACCCGCATAAGTGTTGATCCCGTGGGAATATCGGGATAAAAACTAACCTATGTCCTTCCCCGAGATGCAATCTATCTCTCTGCCAAATTTTATCGAAATCCGTTCAGTGGTTTAGGCGCGAAAAGGTAACATACAGACAGACGGAGTTACTTCCGAATTTATAATATTAGTATGGATATCTACTCAATGCGAGGCGCTTTAACAATTTTCATAGAATATGTCCATGTTAGGGGTGACTGGCAAAAATTATGGACGGTGATAGGTAGGTATATCGAAGAGTGTGACCCAACCTTCGTGGTATTGCATAGTTTCGCAACTTTTGCTACATACATTTGTTTGATACATAGAGGGTTAGGGTCGGCTTTCAGTCTGAACACAGGGTAGGTGCGTAAAACGTTGGAATTTTCACGGAAACCTTTTTAAAAGTAGACAACGTTCAGTAATGAAATACTGTAACACTGTCAGTTTTTCTAGACTCACAGTTGTCTAATTTTATGGGTAGTACAATGTTGCTAATTAAAAATAGTCAGTTTACGATGCTTGGTGCGTCATAGTTGGCTGTTCATGCGACTACTCGATCCTTTTTTTAAATATGTATTAATTCGAATTACTCTAATAATTGCCATTTTGCGCGCCTATAAATATCGTTGATCACTTTAATATAATGATTACGCCTCTTTTTGTGGACCTTAATTAATTCTTATTTTGTGATCCTAAACATACCTACTAATTAAAAGTCAAGTGCGATCCACTTGGATGTAGCGCTTGCCGGCTACTGTCGCGGCACCGCTTGCTTCGCTTGCTCGGTTCTCGCGCGGTAAGTCCAGGGTAGCTTATGCGGCCAATTCGTCTTGCACATGTTTGGTCACAGTTTCGATTTTACCTAATCCTAAGGCTGGGGTACCCTAGATTAGTTACTGCGACCAACTGTGAGAAAAGGCCAAAAAGTTAAACAGAAGCTCAATTACCTATCAAAAATTATTTGCATCATTTGAAGCGCAAACAAATTTTAGGGTTTCATTAATTTAAAGAAGTGTCCAACATTAGAACTGCTATAACTTTTTAGAGGATCAGTAAAATATTTCCCCTCTTTTATACTTTAAACATTCAATAACATCGACGTAACGCATAAAAATCTGCCAACCACCGCATCGTCGACAATCTAAAATCGACATCACAATCTCCCCGTCTTTTGCCGCTGACGTTTCATAAAATTGGATCGGCATTTTTCCATTTCATGTAGGCTGTGGACACACCAGCTATGCTCCGCTGATGTGAGCCGTTTTTCGCATAATTGTATATTCGCGTTCCCTTGAGGGGAGGTTCCGTAGACGAGTTGCCGTCTAAATTAAAAACGGAATTTTTTATGCAATTTTCTGTCCGTTCATCGCTAATTATGTTTTGTTCCAATTCAGAGCTAATATTATTGGATTATTTTGTAATTAAATGATATTTTGTTATCGTGGCGTGTTGATTCAGGCGGTGCTTAATATGGTGGGTGTATTGCATTGTCAGCGGATTGTGATTTCAATATTTTATGAATATTAATTAGCTGTCTTTTATTTGTGGTGGCAAAACTATGGTGATCTGTTATTGCAGATTTTGTAAATCTGTAAAAATAACGAAAGGAGACAATTAGTAATGATGAATGAAATCTATATATACAGGGTGTCCGGTAATTAATGGATAGCCTCTTAAGGGGTCATTGTGCTTATTATTATGAACAACTTTTACTACGGGACCAAACTTTTAATCGCGAAAAAAAACCAGCTATTCCCTACATTTATGTTCGCATAACTCGTCAAAATCTAGGAAACTGCTGATTCTTTTTCGAGATTTCAGGTTTGGTCCCATAGTAATAGTTGTTCGGTTCTGCACGCGCATTTTTTTGTGTGTTTGTTAGCTACCTCAGCTGCCGTGAAAAAAATGTTCCATTATAAACCCTCTTATAAATATAATCTCCTCTTATAAATATATTCCAAATAATCTCCCTCTTATAAATATAATTAAACATAAATCTTGGGCCTAAAACGAGAATAAAGCGATGGTACTTTATTATTGTTGTAAGATAAGGCACCACCTTGTTCTAATGGTTTTTAAGCTAGCTCCCTTAATTATTACTCGGGGATTTTTTAATCAGTCAAAAATAATTTATGCCGTTCATTATTTATGAATTTAATGGTATGGTAGTGATATTTTATTTTGTAGTATATGTTTTACAAGAGTCAAAATTTTCGAATAGACCTAACTAGCTTTTTACATTCGCGTGAATAAATAAATAAATAATTCATGAAAGTTTGAAAAATAACAACTTAAGGATGATTTCCACCAAACGGCTCGCATAGCATCGAATCGGAACGGATTTTACAATCTTTAAACTGCTTGTAGTCGTATCCGATCGAATCCTTTCGGCTGTCGTCCAAATGTTTGTTTTCCTCTTCTGTGTTTTATGATTATTTTCTTCTTCTTCTAATGCAATAGCCAACAATACTACATCAACAACTATTTTCTAAAATTAACATGGTAGGAACATAACATGGTAGCAATGAAACTATTTGACTAGGCGCAGAAACGGATACTTTCGCACGCGACGGTACGGAGCCGATCGTATGCGTCTACATGTTGTCGGGACACGATCGGCTGTCGCCGCATCCGTTCGTGTTCTTTCCGATCCGATGCGGTGCGAGCCGTTTGGTGGAAATCATCCTTTAGTGGTTTAAGACTGCACAACAATTTTTTTTTAGAATCTCGGAAATAACGTGTTCAATTATATTTATTTACTTATATCAATAATTTAAAAAAGTATGTTTTCTTTTTTGACATAATATACGCAGAATAATTGCAAAAAGTAAATGTTTTCAGTAATCTCCAATTGTACGGCAAAAATACATTAGTAGGATTGTCAGAGACGAAACGAATATTCTATTTTGAACCTTGTGTTCACAGCCATATAATTTTAAATTGTTCAGCGAGATCGCCAGCCAAGCGACATGTCATTATATGACCAAAAAAATGTGGAATAGACAGAGATTTATATTATGGGACGGAAAACGGACCTATATCGGCTTTCAGGACTCTCAGATCGTTAATACCAATTAAGTTTTTCCACATAAGAGTTAACAAAGGTTTTTTTTTTTCTTTTAACTCGTCGCGCGTCCAATTAGCAGACACAATAGAAATTTTATTGTTATCGGTACACATGGTGTACACTCGACGTGCGAAGAGTTAATGAAGCGGAATTAGTGGAAATTGAAGCAGAAAGTCTCTCTCTTAAATATTGGAAATGACAAAATGTTATCACGTAAATTGAATGGCGTCGGTTGGCAGTTTCCTCTCTATGTTTGGGTTCTTTTATATCAAGGAAAGTAAACCATTGATGGTAGTAATATTTTTTTCGCTTGCAGCCATATTACGTTTACTTTTCTGAACGTACGGGGTATGGCTAACCTTTATAATATCTGTAAGTTCCGACACAGAATACATGTTCCGATGAAATATTACTAGACGTTATATATGAGAATTTCTCCTGGATCTGACATTTTCTTTGCCTACAGTATTGAGTATTGAGATGTCAACGAGACTAACTGAAAAAAAAAAACTGACAAATTAAAGAAACTAAGCTATAAATAGAGGAAAGGGAATGGAAAGTAGAGACGTGTTTGCCCACCTGTGGGGAGCTCAGGGCATAAAATAACAATTAAAGAAAGGAATTACTTTTTAAGAGTCAATGATGTGGTCTTAATGGCTATGAGGTTAGGGGAAGACCAAAGAAACGATGGATGACCTGTGTATAAAGATGATTTGGCCAGAAAGGGGGTGTTCACGACGATAGTATAGGTACAGACGCCAGCACATCAACCTACCCGAAACTGTCAAATTTTCCCAATCAATTTTGAACCTTATGCTTTAGCGATAAAGTTGAAAATCTATTAAAGAAATTTGACAGATTGTAGTAGCTTGATGTGCTGGCGTCTGTACATAGGTATATTTTATACATAGATAGAGAGTTAAATGAGTGGACTGTCTAAATATGATGAGCACGTATATTACAATATAAGACTAATGACATTAAACGGTAAAACAAGTAAAAGATTTAGGATGCGCAAGCGCGACCGGTCGACGTAGCGTGTTGTTTGGGCACTGGCGGACGCGATGACGCAGCTGTTGCTACACCGCTCTCGCCTCGCTCCCCTCCCGGTCTGCTCGCTCATTCAGTTGAGGCGATGACTCAACAGGGGGTGACTACCAAGATGGCGACTGATACAAAAGAGTATGGAAGGAAAGAAGACATATGTTGCGCCGACCCCAATAAAATTGGGATAAGGTCAGAAGAACATCATTCTTCTGACCTTATCCAAATTTATTTGGGGTGGCCAAAAACTTGACCACAGCATGATGATGCTGTGGTCAAGTTTTTGGCCAGCCTTAGCTTAACCAGCCTATACTGTTCCCACTGCTGGGACAAAGACCTCCTCTCTGTGAGAGGGAGCGGGCCGTAATCCACCACGCGCGCCCAGTGAGGGTTGGTAGTTTTGGCCAGCCTTAAAAAGCTGATAATCCAGATATAAAAAATATTTTTTTATTGTTAATAAAATAAAATTTAATTGTTAAAAAAATAAAAAATAATTGTTACAGGTTTAAACTATTCAAGATTTATTACTATTGCATTAATGTTATTCGCACAACATTTATTTGTAATTATTACCCTCAAAGCATCCTTTCAGCCAAGTTCAAGTTTACTTACAGAAGTTATTGTTTTCAATCAAGTCTATTTTCAGGATTAACAGCAAATTTTGTGAAGAAAATGTTTTATTCTACCTTCAGTTATTTGAGACTGATTTTAATTAAGCCGTTATTTCTTCACAGTGAAGATAATTAGATTTGTTACTTTGTTTCAATTTGCTTTTGGTCTTGTTTATGGGTTTTGAGAATCACTGAACTTATTTGTGCTTAAATGTGAAATTCTTAGTTGAATATGAATAAATGTAAAAGACGGAAATATCGCTTACAAAAAGGTGTTGTACAGTACCCGGCGATAAATATTGCATCGACGTTTACCTTTTTTGTATTTTATACAAAGAATAAAAATAATTATCAAAAGAAGCAAATCATAATTGTTTTAACAGCTCCTAATAGATACCGGACTGTTTGTATTTCGTGCGATAGAGATAACGCTCTACGAAGCCGAAATTAGCCGATTGTCTCTTTCCAAAGGTCGATGTGCAATATTTATCGCCGGGTACTGTACGTAGTATGATTTTGTTTCTTGTAAAAATATTCGAGTCTTACGTTATTGTGAGATTTATTACTCGCAATCTTAAACGAGAGATGAAAGGAGTATTTTTTTTATTTAAAATTAAATTTGTTACCAGAAGGCCAGTTCCCGTAATTAAAAATATTCAAAATCTAGTTGCAATTTCATCTTAGCGACAATCAATGTCAAAAATGTAGGGCAATCAGAGGTATTTTTAACAGATTGAGACTGAATGTTCTTAAAATTACAAGCATTGTCCCTCAGGTTAGCCATTGTTCAAAGGAGGTACCTATTTTATTTTTTTTCCATGTCCAAACAAAAACCGAGGTGCCTTTATAAAATTAATTTATTTCATTACAAAAAGTCAATTTGCTATCAAAAAATTACGTGGCTCTTGTGAAATTTATAGCCATGACCATGAAAATTCCAATTTTGGGTAGGGAAAGAACGTTAAAGTAATTCATAAAATATATAAAAAAACGGTAGATTGCATGAGCTGTTGTTTATCATCCCACAAAATTGCGAGTGTCAACTGAAGAAAATGAATTACGTCGAATCTCTAAGGAGATGGTAAGAACAGAATTCTTTTAGACCTCAGTCATAAGAGATAGAAAGATAAATGGTGAGTTGGTGACAAGATCATGTTACATTTTTAATTAGTCTTCAATAATAGTTTTGCCAAACGATTATAAATGAACACGACGATGAGTTCTTGATTTTCTTTACATCTTTGTTTTCCGAGTAACGGAACTATTAACTCAGTAATATCACTTTGCTCTAAGGTGTGTTCATCTGGAGGCAAAAGTCTTCGCCCACCACATATAAGAGTAGTGTGAAGAGGCAAAACGGGCGTAACTCTGCTGCCGCGAGAAATCACGGCACAGCGGACAGAGCTCCGGCGGGATCTCATGGCCACATGGAGAGTGCGACTGTCGCAACCCAGTGTAGGGCACGCCTCAATTGCGGCGATAAGGCGCCTGTCTAGCCACTCCTCAAAGAGGGGCTCTTTGAGGAGTGGCTAGAGAGGCGCCACGGCGTCCTCACCTTCCGCCTGACGCAGTTCTTCACCGGGCACTGCTGCTTCGGGAGGTTCCTGTTCCGGATAAGGCGGGAGGAAACGCCCGGGTGTTACCATTGTGTGGATCGCCCGGAGGACACGGTGGAGGTCTGCCCAGCTTGGGCAGAGCACCACCGCGTTCTCACGGCGGCGATCGACGGCGGCGATCTTTCGCGTCCGGCCCTAGCCAGGCCATGGCAAAGAGCGAGAGTGCATGGGAGGCCGTCGCTTCCTTCTGCGAAGCAGTAATGCTCGCAATGGATGCGGCGGAGCGCGTGAGGGAGAGAGGAATCTTTGCGCCCTCACGCCCCTAGTCGCCGCAGAAGACGCCCCGGGCGTCGGGATCGACAGCCGATTCCCGGGCCCCATAGGCGTGGGCTTGCGGACGACGAGCAATGGGCAGCTCGCCGGAAAGGACCAGGCCCAGGTCGACGGCGCCTTGTGTTCCACGCGCGCATCTAAGAGATGTCAGCACTAACTGATGGGGTCCGCTAGGGCCGATGCCTGCCAGGGTCGCGGGTTGTTCGAAAGAGATACCGTGGCCCCTGGCACAGGCAACTGAAGGAACACGGGTGGGTTTTAGTCAGTAAAAGTCTGAAACGCCCTCCCGCTCCGCCCAGAGCGGGAGAAGTTATTTGATGATTGATGAAAAAAAAACGGTGTGTTCACATGAGGGCGAGATGCACGCGTTGTGCCGCGATGAAAAAATCTGCCTGACAGCTCCGATATGAGAAAACAAATGAAGATCAAAAATAACTAATAACAAAGATTCGCACACGTATTCTGACTCACTCGCAATTAGTAGTGGAATGGATAAATGATTTATTTACTATCCTTGCTTTTCTTTGCACATTACTATCATTGTTAATCTTAATTAATCTATCATAATTATATTTTCACTAATATTTTTATCGTAATTAATGATCTATCTTAATTCATTGTTAATATTTTTATCGTTAACAATGAAAAGACTTAACAAAATATGAAATAAACATAATAAAGGGTGCTAGAAACACTCGTGATGATACAATCCTGTGAGACAGTAGATGAATTTGAATTTAAGTCCATATTCATCGTCATCGGCCAAACTCAGATGATTGAACCAAACATATTATGATTAATAAATTGAGTGCTTACACCTAGTTAGCTAGAACTTACCTGCCTAGTTCGATTTTAGTGATAAGACCGCCCAGTGTGTCACTCTATGTGAAAATTCTACCTTTATATATGTTATTCGCATGGTGTAAATAAGTTGGTGTAAGAGCAGTGGTGGCTCAGTGGTAACGTCCGCGACTTACGAGTTGTAAGGTCGTAGGTTCGAAGCCAGACAGGCGCTTTACTTTGTGTAAATTACTTCATCACCACTGCTCTCAAAACGGTGAAGGAAAAACATCGTGAGGAAACCGCCATGTCCTGAAACAAAAAATTCGAAGACATGTGACATCTACCAACCAGCAGTGAGACCGTGTGTGGTGGCTTACGGCCCACTCCCTCTCTCCGAGAGAAGGTCTGTGTCCCAACCGTGGGAACATTATAAGCTGATGCTGCTGCTACAAATAAGGTTTATTCTATTCTATTTGAAGTCATGGGATGATGCCGGACGTAAACAACTCGCGAAATTCTGTCTATCTTATTAACTTACACTAATAACAGATCAAACGGTGACTTTCTTAGCAAAATCTCCGTCCCACGAACTAAGGGTCCATTTAATAAATTAACAAAGTTCCTGAGTTTTGTTGTGTTGTCTTTTAATTACTCCACAAAAGTTTTATCATTTTTGATCGGCTGAGGAATTTCGGAATGGAAAAACTTTGGCCAAGCGTTGTACAAGTAATGATATTTTTATTAAGATTATTTGAAATTGTTATTAAATAATCTTCGACAATTTTTTGTGTATAAATAAGAGAGAATTGAGTTTATTTAAAAGTTGGACTTATAATGGACTGTAAATACAGGTGGTACGATAAAAGTAATTTCTTTACGTTTACTTGGGACCTGTATTTGTTAACTTTTACAAAACTATCTCCTTTCCAAGTACCTACTTTGCAAATTTTTTTTATCACATCTACTCAGAAAGAGCTAGTGTATTCTTCGTAAACAGGGACTAAAATAGCTCTTTAATCCCTAGGGACTAAAAGTGATTTGAATTTGGAATGTGGATATTGTTAGTAATAGTTCCAATCACCAAAAAGATCAATCACGAACATTGTATGGACAAGTAACAGGCTGTATGTTAAAGTAAAAGGCACGCGAGACAAATAAAAAAAAGATTATGAAAAAATAAAAAAACGCGCGAAAAGCATTCTTCCACTCAAATTAGGATTTTACTTAGTTTTATAAAAATGAGTATGTCTTCCTCAAGCAATTGTATGTAAATAAACGTACTATTCTTATTCATAAGTTGCACTTACTTATTTTTTTGTAGAGGGTGATTAAAAAGTAGAGTGTGAACCTCAGGAGCATCACTTTTTTAAGCTCGAGTGACGTACTTTGAATGCCTCGCTGCACTCGGGATTCTACTCTAGCAACCTTCGCCCCGCTCTGTATTCAAAGAAACACTTTCGTCTTCAAAATAGTTGTTTGCTCCTTTGGCAAACAATCTACTGTTGTGTGACGTACTTGTTCCAATCCAATATAATTTTTCCGAACTAACTAATATCGGATTCCGTTAATAAGATCAATTAAAATCCAAACAATTATCTCAGAAATTATAACGAATCAGAAAACCGCCATCGTCAAGGCAGTGTTACGTCACCATTCCCTTAAACTATAACAACAGTCCTCCTTTCAAAATCAAAAATTCAAAACCAATAAACAAACTCATTAGAAAAGTAGAACCAATTAAATGACGCCATTTATAGGATAAATTGTCTTCGGAATTGCTATTTATTCTGACTGGAATCTCGATGTCGATTGAGCTATTTTTCTGTCACGATGACGTATTTTCTGCCAACACTGTAGCAGGGTAATTATGTTGTTTTGTTCTTTTATTTTTTATGTCCTGGAATCAGGTTGAAAACGAGCTAGCTGAAACGGTTTTTAGTTAGCAGTTTGCAGGAGAGTGGAAAGAGTTACCAGGGTGAAATGAATTGCTGTCGTCATATAATTATGTTGCCGGGTTATGACGGTATAGATGATATAACCGTGTGTAACTATATAGTATGCTCTCTTGGGCAACCTTCTGCTGTGGGAATAAAGGTGTATGTCGAACTCCTGCTACAAAAATAAAATAAATCTAGAGTCAATAAAAAATTCAACATTGATACCAACGCCAATTCATAATCACAACCAACCAAACACGTGTTACAACAGTACCCACCTAAGTTATTTAAGGCATACGTGACTGCGCGGCCGACACTGTGCCGTATCGTTTGAACTTCCCCTCACGTTCCAAAGGAAAAGAGTGTGACGTTTCATAAATGTATAAAATACAACCCCCTCTTTAGGGTGTAAATTTGTCATAAATGCCAACACGTCCTCAAGTTAAACATGGTTGAAGTTTATCTTGGTTTTATGCTCGAGTTATAAACGTGGCGATGAGATGCCACGCAGGTATATGTTTGTTATACATCTTTCAATCAATCGGAAAGGAAAAGACTCGAATATATAAAAATTCAACGTGCTTGAATCTAACAGAGTTTACAGAGTGTTAGATTATAAAAGCAAGAATGCGAATTTGTAAGACGATTTGCTGATGAAACCAATTTTAGAACAGCTTGCATTCGAAATAATGATTAATTAATTCAATAATCGAGTCATTCAAAGCTTGATTATGGAATTACTCTCCAAGTTTGGTCCAAAATCTTTAGTTTAGCCCAGTCAATCTATTTACGTTCTAGAAAATCATTCTACTCATTGCACGTTGCTACAGTACTCATATTAATAATTCTACACATACATAATAAACTCACGCATTCTTTCCATGGGGGTAAGCAGAAACTACAGAACGCCACCTGCTACGACACTCCTTTTGCCTCGTTTACGTCCATACATCAAAATCATCATCATCATCAGAATTGCCGTATTTTTATTAACGTTCGCTTAGATTAGAATAATTAATCTCAGTCTCAATCTGTACCTCTACCTCTAATATATCAAAAATTTTGACAAGTAATTTGAATTGATTGTCGATGAGATGAGATCGCGTTGAACGTTTTTACACGCATACCAGTTGCGGGTCATAATATTCTAATTGAAAGTTTTCAGCCAAATTCAGTTCAAATTCTACCATGTTAAAATTAGTACTTAGGTACCTAATAATACATCTCTTTGTGAAAAGGAGAAGTTCGTTCGGAAATATTTCAGCTAAGCCTTTTTCTATCGCCAAACTCCATTGCACTTTGTTCTATTTTGGAGGGTGAGTACCATTGAATTTCGAGGCACTTCAGACTTCAACTTTGTCGCTCTGTGACGCATAACACAATGACATTTGGGGCACATGTCATGTTGACGAGACCTAAACTGTATTGCAGTTGTAAAAGCCAGATATAGCCGTTGAAATCTCTGAGAGATAGTTTAAAGGCTCGTACACACAGGCGCGACGCGACACGCGACACAAGTCGCGCAACGAGCGGTGCCTTTGTGTCGCGCCACTGTGTACGAGCCTTTAATCGGTAAAAGTCAGTCGGTATATATTTATATACCTACACACACATATACCGGCTGACTTTTTAATTAAATAAATAAATAAACAATTACAAGAAAACTATAAAGACAATAAAAAACCATACAGTTTATTCTATCTATTTATATTCAACTTCGTTCCTGCCGGGGGTCCCCCGACTAAACCCGTTTTTTTTTTTCTGTTTCTACGATCTTACAAAAAGCATCTGAACGTTTTGTCGCTCAAAATAACGTGTGTGGCAACATTGAAACATCCACCAACCCGCACTGCCTGCGTGCTGCGGCCTGCGTGGTGGATTATGGTCCACTCCCTCTCACAGAGGGGAGGCCTGAGACCCAGTTTTGGGAACAGTATAGGATGATTATGCAACATTGAAATTCATCTTCCACCAATACAACACACACTAACAAAAACTAACCACATTTAGATACTTACAAACTTACACGAAATCAGTACAAATCTTGTGATTTAATCGAAGCTAGTCACGCTTACAAGCACAATTTACGCGGGATCATCGCGTGAATCAGTTTCCACACGTAATTAATCGATGTTATTTCGCATCACGTCCTTTGTACAAATCTTCTCTGTTTATTTCCTGTGGATTGTTTTTCTCTGTTATAGGACTATTTTTTATGAATATGTATGTAGGTACGTTATTTATTTTGGTGTTCCTTACGATTGGCTGATACTTATAGAATGTTTATAAATATGTCAGCATCATGTATCTATCACATAATTAATTTATCTGTCATGGCTACACTTTAATTATTTTACCTATTGTGGCATACTAATTATGTTCAATCGTCGTCGTCTTCACATATAATTATATAATTAATATATTCAAAATATTGTATTGCATTTTAAAAGAGTAACGGTGGAAATTCTTGCTGATTCATCTCCATACGAAACTATCTTTGGAAGGGGCGACTAGAATGAATTCTATTTCATTGTCAATTTTGCCGTTCAAAAGTGCCTACATTGTGCCCATTTGAAATAAATGTTTTAATTTAGACTTTAAGGTTCCTTCAAACAGGCGCGACACGCGATAAAATCGCGCGCGACACAAAGGCTCCGCAAGTCGCACAACGAGCGGTGCCTTTGTGTCGCGCGCGATTATATCGCGTGTCGCGCCTGTTTGTAGGAGCCTTTATTCTTTCGTCCATTGTTCTGTAGTCAAAGTCAAAGTCAAAGCATTTATTTCAAATAGGCACATTAAAGGCACTTTTGAACGTCAGAAATTACAACAAATTGAATTGATTCTAGTCGCCCATTCCAAAAGGTAGTTTTCGTATGGAGAAGAACGGGCAAGAAACTCCACCGTTACTCTTTTAAAATATTTTACAAAATTTTGCATACATTAATTATATAATAATAATAATATGTGAACACGATGCACCTAAAATAAAATTACTATACCACAATAGGTAAAAGACTTAAAAATGAAACCATGACATATAAATTAATTATCTGATAGATACATGGTGCTCACATATTTACAAACATGGTAAAAGTAAACGATTTTCATTTAAAAAAAAATTACAAGTAATAAGTCAGGGTGTGAGTAGTAAAGTAGTTACAGAATGTAAATCAATGTCAAAAAAAAAGTATAAATTTACAATTAAATTGCAACCAGTTTGATTTTGTCTAGGCTCCAGATTGTCCTATGGAGCAGTTGACGGTAAGGGGCAAAGCACACACGCTACTTTTAGCGTCGGTGATCTGCGATTTTGCGACTGTATCGAAGCGTTTACTTTTTAAAAAGCGGCTAATTGACAGATCGCTGATGCTAAAAGTAGAGTGTGTGTTTTGGCCCTTATGACGATTAAATATTTGATAACGCAAAGTCTATAGTAAGTCAATAGTAATTTATATTATTCCATTGAATTATTACTGATATCTAGATTCTGTGATCGAGTTTTGAACCTTTAGCAACTTTGGTAAGGGTTCTCAGAAAAGCAGAGTGCGTTAAACAAAAATTATGTTTGTTCCTCCATTCTCAATAATATAATCGATGATCATCAAAGTTGAGGTTTCAAAAATATGTAAATAACAGACAATTTGTAAATCCAACAGACACATTTTTTGTTATTTCTATAGAATTGCGAATTTATATTTCCGATCTAAAAGCGTGGTTTTCATACGTGTCAACGCATTAAATAATACACTCCACGTTTACAATTCAGAACACATGAACAGCTCAAAAAACATGCAGATTCCATATTCCGTATTTTATTAAAACCTGTAACATTTGACTCGAAATAACAAGCCACGCTCAAAAAATTCAAATATCGAATGAATGACGTCACCGTAGAGCTGTTCCTACAACTTCGTATTTTCACGCATCTTGTTGACGGGGACCTGGCAGATAACTGTCTTGAGGATAAGTGATGATTTTGTTTACCACGATTATAATAGATGGATGTTTGCGAGTTAGCAAATTATTTTTCTGCTTGTGGTGTTGTTCTGAAGGACTCTGAGGCTGCCATATTAATTGCCTAAATTCGCCACTCTTCGCGTGGAAGTTATTGAATAGGCCTATTTTGTTGTGGGAATGAGTTTGGTAGCAATATGAGTCGTAAACAGCGTCAATACTACACTATAATCAGAAAAGTAAAGCATCTCCAAATACGATTCATTTTGTATTCTCTTTTTTTTAAGTCTATAAAAGCTATTTAAAAAATAATGTACATATAAAAAAAAATTCATCATCACTATTATCATCGCCGTAAGCATGAAAGACAGTAGATACTATTGCTTGTCCGCGTCTCCTACAAGATCCACAAAATGGCTAACTCGCCCAATAACTACAACAAACTTAGATCAATCAAATCATTCCAGAAATATCTCCGATTGTTGCCATGGTACTGAGTCTAATTTAGAAAAAAAGTTTTCAAATCGTATGAATATACTAGATGGTACATAATCACATACAGTAGTCCCAAACGACCTGACAAAGCCATGCCTTAGATTTACTTGAATCAACAGTTCCTGTGTTTGTTGCACATGTTCCGCATGTTAGAGAATTCAGTTTCGACCAGACCACTATGCAACGTAATTTGAAAGCCACTGCATTGTTATATGTTATTACAATCAGGGAGTCAATTGTTAGAGCTAGCCCGCAAACGGAGATGTTGGCTCAAATGTTTGTACTGTTATAGGTTTCTAACATAGTAAGTAATTCGTGAAGGTACTGTGTTGGATGTATATAGTAAATGGATTATTGAAGATGAAGTCTTTGTTAGAGTTAGGGGTATGGTTGTTGCTGTTATACAAAATAATAGTACCAGTCTACGCTAATTTTCACATTTTCGTTGCGCGGCTCATACCAGCGGAAGGGGCATAATTCTTACTTTTGTTGAAAATTCATTTCTGTATAGTTCGATTATAATTGTAACTGTTATTTGCTTTGTTGCGTAACATACTAACAGTAGCAAATGGTCTCATTTTGACAGTTCAACAACATTCATTGAATAGGGTAGTTGACTAAGAAAATATATTTAGTCCATCAGTTAGATTACTAAAAAATATTGTATACGTATTTTTTCTTTTGTCTGGCAAACAAAAAATTACGAAGATACAGCGCTTGGAAATTTCGTATGACGTCACGCCGTGCTACAAATTTTAGCACGTTATTACGTCAAAGCCCCCCACTCCTGAACTTTGATGTGATATATCTTTGTAATTTTTTATCTAATTGATAAAACAAAAAATACGTGTTCAATATTTTTTAATAATCTTACTGAGGGACTAAATCGAATCGATTTATTTTTACCCAGGCAACATCCCTATTATTTATGTTGGTGAGCAGACAATTTTTTTGAACAAATGAAGCAATGGATTAGCAGTATCCTTCAAAATGATTCAGACTTTGATTTAAAGTGTGTTACGCAATTAGGGTACTGGGAAGCATGCCACAAAAGAGAGAAGACCTTCGTAACAGTGCGGGGAACAAGGATGCCAGTGATGATGAGGACGAGGATGTCTGCTTTGTGGACATTGAACCTCTTAAAACTGTTAACAGACTGACTGACTGTGATAATGAATAACCGAAAACTGAGAAACCGAGAATGGTATGAGGGGCTTGTGGCTAAGTGATAGCAGCTCCAAGGGTCGATCGATCAGGTTAAGCTACGCTTGCCGCGGTTGGTCTGTGAATGGGTGACCATCTTTACATACCAAGACCCTTCCGTGCCTCGGAAGGCACGTAAAGCCGTTGGTCCCAGCTGTCATTCGTGGATCTTTGGCAGTCGTTACGGGTCGTCAGAATCCCGAAAGTCTGATAACCAATCTTACCAAGGGGTTTCGTATTACCCAGTAACTGAGATGTGGAGGTCAGATAGGCAGTCGCTCCATCTAAAATACTGGTACTCAGCTGCATCCGGTTAGACTGGAAGCCGACCCCAACATTGTTGAGAAAAGGCTAGGCAGATGATGAGACTGACAATGATAATATTTAATGATGTACAGACGCCAGCACATCAAGCTACCTGAAACTGTCAAATTTTCCCAATCAACTTTATACCTTAAGCTTTAGCGATAAAGTTGAAAATCTATTAAAGACATTTGACAGATTGTAGTAACTTGATGTGCTGGCTGGATACAATTACCATCTAAAATGATAAAATTATTACTTTTAAACAGTATTTCTATACTTAAAAAAATGCTGTATAAACCTTAAAAATAATATTATTAAAATTTCTATTTCTCACAATAAACGCTACCACGTTTTTCACACTTAAACTGCAAAGTTTATTGGTCGCGCGTAATTAACTTTTAAATTGAAACAGTCTTGCACTCATTAATTAGATAGGTAGGTACTCGAAAAGGTTTCATTGGATTATCAGAGCTTTACTGAATAATTTATGTGGCTTTCAATTGCACAGATGCAATCTAAAATGTTTACATAAGCATAGTAAAAATCGTTTTTGTGTTGTGTTTAATTCCATAAAATAATAAGTTTTTTCATTTTGTGTGAGTTAGAATAAATAATTATTTTAATTTTTTAGCTAAGCAAAACGATTAAATATATTATGTTAATACGGTAAACAGAAACGATTAAAACCAACATTTACATTTTACCTTCTTCTTCTTCAATCGGTCCCTCATTACTGAGGATCGTGGTCACTGGACCCTTTTAAGCGGATAATCTGCCTCCATCTACTCCGGTCCAAAGTTGCCATCACCACCTGCTGAAAATTGCTTGAGGACATAGCTTCTTTCACTTGGTCGGACCATCGTGTTGGCGACCGGCCTCGTGCTCTCTTTCCTTCGGTATTGCCAACAATAACCAGCTTTTCAAGGCTGCTATCCCCCCTTCGCATTATGTGGCCGAAATAGGTCAGAATACGCTGTAAGCATATTGTAGACAATCGAGTCTTGACATCGAGTTGGGAGAGGATAGACACATTTGTGCGTTTGGCTGTCCATGGTATTCGGAGCATCCGCCTCCAACACCACATTTCGAATGCATCTATCTTCTGTCTTTCTCTTGCTCGGATTGTCCACGTCTCAACTCCATAGAGGAAAATCGGGAAAACTAATGCTCTGACCAAACGGGCTTTAGTTTTAAAGCTTATTGAACGATTTTTCCAGATGTTCTGGAGGCGTGTCATAACATCTTTAGCCACGGCTATCCGTCGTTTTATTTCTGGGACGCAGCTGCCTTCATTATTGATATTAGAGCCCAGATAAATAAAACTTTCTTTATTTTCAAATTTGTTAAAAAAAACATACAAAATATCTACATTTCCCATGAACTTAGCAAGGGCATTTAATAAATTATTCGGTAACTATGTCCCGAAAAGGCCTTTTATGTGAGAGGGTAAGCTTAATTAAAACAGTACATAAAATATATAAAATATTTAATTAATGATTATACCTAGTAGGTTGCCATGTCTGCCCTTCGGGTTCCCGTTAAATCAGTTTCTCATTGCCCTGTAATGTTTACGGGGTGCCCGCCGCATAATGTAAGAAGATTAATTTTGTTGTGGCAAAAAGGTGTTCGTGAATATAAAGGCCTCTTTTAAAAACCATAAAATGTGATGAAGTGTGAAACTATTATGACGCAAAACAAAAAGTATTTAAAATTAAATTACGCTCATAATAAAGAATTCCTAGATATCATCATCGACACCAAGGCGTCAAAAGGCACTGTTGCTTAGTAAGCGATGATTCAAAACGCTGGAAGAAGAACGTTGGAATGTAGGAAGAGCTAATATTGCGCTAGTAAAAGAAATAATCGATAGCGATAACGAAAATGATAACGAAAATGATGATGTTGAAAACGAGCAGCCCATAGATGAAGTCAATGTCAGGTTAAGAGGTATAAATGTATGTGTGAACAGTCACCCATCCGTGCATAGGTCGCGAAAGAGCCTAACCTCACTCACATATCGATCGAACCGCACGTATACTGTTGAAATATCATCCTGAAATAAGGTTCGCGTATAAACACACCGCTATCACAAATCCTGCAATATCCTCCGCATATTATTTCTCATAATATACATATATTTATAGTAAAACATTTTCCTTCAGCTATATTGAACATCATAAAGTTGGTGAAAGTAACCAAACAAAGTGACTGCTTACTTTTGAAAGTTTATCCCTTTACTGGGATTGCGTTGGCAGATATTGTGTTCTAGTTCAATCTTCATGGGAGAGCCTTGCCTTTGCCGTTCAGTGGTTTTACAGTACGAAAATAGACTTCATCACGGAAGACCTTTCTGCAGTACGTTGGGTTACATTTCAATGCAGGTGTGATGTAAAAGGGATCTAGGCTAGAATAGTGTTAGCTCAATCCATGTCGAAGCAATTTTTACTATTTTGTATGCAGCCAGTTTTTTTTTGCCGAATAATTATTGAGAAATTGTAAAGACTTTGGGATAAGTAAAACTTGCGGGGTAATTGCGTAACACACTCTTAATAGCAATGGATCACATATTGACTGTTCAACAACATTCTTTGCTTTTATACTTTACTGAGCCTACACATTTTTCGAATATAATCACTATCACTATCACTACATAGTATAAAACAAAGTCGCTTTCTCTGTCCCTATGTCCCTTTGTATGCTTGAATCTTTGAAACTACGCAACGGATTTTGATGCGGTTTTTTTTAATAGATAGAGTGATTCAAGAGTAAGGTTTATATGTATAATAACATCCATTAAATAGTGGAGAAGTACTGTTATTTTTGAGGTTTCTAATGTGATGTCGAAAATAATTACATTTTTTCCGCTTACATTGCAAACGCAGGCTGAACCCTACGAGTTTTATCAAAATAATGTACTAAGTATTGTACACATTGAAAAGGTCTACAGAAAAGTCCGTGATGGTATATGTCTATCTCTTATGGATAACCCACAATAACTTTTTTTTGTCATTTACTTTTTACGACAAATAATGGCTAATTTTCGAAGCGATTTTAACCAATACAGCATTAATCCTTAACCAATTAAATACCTTGAATACATTGTTCATTTAACATAGATCTATATGGCCCTTTACACCGTATGATTTAAGAGAAAATTTTCGAAGATATTACAGATTTAAAAATTACGGGACGTAGCGTTTGCGGTGGTACCGGCCGGCCGCCCGGTGCGGCAAGAGCGTGCCTATAAAAAAGCCGGAGCGGGCCGCTATGTTTTTATATACAACGTTCACAGTTTTTCTGTAGTGTATTTAGTATCAGCATTGCACCCGTGCGAAGCCGGGGCGGGTCGCTAGTATTTATATAAGGAATGGATTAGCCAATATCCTTCAAAATTATTCAGATCGTGATTGATAGTGAGTAGGTAACTTAATTTGGGTGCTGCTTTGATCAGACGTGTCATAAACTCGGAGTCATTCAAATAGAAAATATACCTACCTCAAAGGCTCATGTTCAACAGAATCCCAAAAAAATAATTTGCGCAACTTTAACGCGCTCGACCAACTTTTTTTATCTTTATATCCTACTCACTGAAGTGTTAAAATTAAATTCCTTGTCTTTAAATTCTTCATAAAACATTTCGTATTCTTACCTTCGTTTAGTGATGTGTAAAGTTAAAGAAAAAAAAAAGTCTTAAAGAATATCTGAATACAACAGTGGACGTGGCGAACGTAAAAAAATTAATGCAATATTTAAAATATGTTAAACTTCCTAATTTGTCGCGAAACTCAGTACCAAGATGTAAAATTTAATAAGAAATTCAGGTGCCTCGTGCACATTTTACTTCATGCATTTATGGAAATTCTCGGTGAGCACGAAGTGCAAGCCTCTCCATAATACATCTTATTACAAAACAATGACGAAACAATGTTTTGTAATATGATGTATCTATTAGGTATATTGTCAGTAGCGTGCTTAAAATCGACCTTTCTTGACAAACGGTCCGACGCGACGAACTGATGGAAAATGGTTATTTATTTATTTATTTGCTTACTGCTGCCGTTTTTTTGATAATAATAAAACCTAAGGGATTACTTATGCATTGACTACTTCAGAGAACATATCAAGAATTTTATAAATACTAAGCGGATGAAAATGCTCTTTATAATGCGTAGGTAATCTGCGCAAAACATTAGTTAATTAAATAGATTATTATGATTTCTTGCTAGAAAAGTTGAAAAACGCTCATACACACACATGTATGTCACAACATTTTATTTTTGTATGAGCTTTTCTATATTATCACATTTAATGAATTCTCTGTTTTTAGGGTTTCGTATCAAAATGGTAAAAAGAAACCCTTATGGTGTGACTCTGTCTGTGTATCCGTCTTTCACAGCTGGATATCTCAAGAATTACTGATGCTATCAACTTGAAATTTGGACTAGTTTTAGAAGACGCTTGCCCAACTGTTTTGCACATAAGAAAAAAATATATTTATATACATTTTTTACAACAGGGACTGAAAGGGGGTCTGAAAAATTCGAAGTGGGTAGCCCCACTTCGAATTTTTCTAGGGCTTGTAGGGTATCATATGAAAGAGCGCAGTTTGTAATGTACAAACTGCGCACTAATTGAATAATATTAGAATATATTTTTAAGTCGTAGAAATAAAACTAAAAGATTCGGCTTTACTGCGTAACTGTATTAATGATGAAATTGGGCAGTGGGTCCAGTCGACCTATTCATAATGTGATTGGGATGAGTGATCCCGTGGGTCCATTTCAAGTGGGTCCAGTTGACCAAAGGCTCTTACCCGCTCGCGCTGTTGCCGCGTGTTCGCTTAGCGTTCTTTTTGTATTTTTCTCTTCTCTCTTCTTTTCCCTCGGCTCCTG
This sequence comes from Luperina nickerlii, assembly GCA_963855955.1. Taxonomy (NCBI): domain Eukaryota; kingdom Metazoa; phylum Arthropoda; class Insecta; order Lepidoptera; family Noctuidae; genus Luperina; species Luperina nickerlii. The sequence continues at coordinate 12,929,338 of OY979681.1, read as the reverse complement.
AGGATCGTAGCGTAATAGTAAGCAGATAACCTTCTTCAAGAACTAGGCTGTAAGATGCATTTTAATCCGAGTTGTAGTTCCAGAGATTAGCGCATTCAAACAAACAAACAACATATTTTTTTTTCTTCAACCAAACATCGACAAAAAAAAACGAACGAATCTCGTTATGGCCCACACAGACAAATTTCTATAACAACCATACTATTGTGGGCACTTTTCCATTGTTGCGAGTAAATCGAATACATCCCAATTCCGAACATCGTGCCGTGATCGTCTCGTGCGAAATAAAACGTTCCCCGTCGCGTTCAAATCCCGATTGATAAATTGCTTTTTTCTTTGAAAGAACGATGGCTATGCTCACATCTTAAAAATTCCTTAGTAAACGACTGTTTTCGCTTTAGCTGTTTTTGTATAAAGCAATGTTTTCGTCTTTTATAGGCTGGTAACTGATGACGTAAAGTAAGGATTTGGCTTGTTAGTCGATTCGCACGAATTTACTCACCCGAAACGGGTGAATCGACACTTTTAAATAATGATTATGTTTTCTATAGGCGACTCGCACGACGTTAATTTTTTTGTGAGCGAATCGACAAGTCCAGAATTATGTATTATGCAAGTGGCACATTTTGAGTTTTATGCAATAAAGTATTAGAAAATAGGACGCTAGCTCACATAAGTAATAAAAGTTAAATAAGCCGAGGATTCTTAGGCGTCACATTTTTGAACGTCGAGGAAATTCTTCAGAGTTCATCAAGAAAATTCTTTGGAAAAGATTTTTTGATTGAGTGCCGTAATATTTATTTGATATTTTATCGTCGCTTGGAGCACGAATGTGTTACAAATTCGCTTTGTTACACGTTCATTCCCATTAACTATCACAAATGTATGCAAACTGGGTGTAGCATAACTGCTACATCTCGACAATCATTTACTCGTACATACTCGGACCCGTATGGGTTAAATTTATTATTGTTCTTCATACTTTTAAGTTTGATTTTTCATGTTAGTTGTGTAAATACCGGAGGTTATTCGATCTGGGATGCTGACTCTGTTTCACTTCTTCTGGGTCCTCAACCAGCTGTGCATATATAATTGCCGTACAATAACTTATTCTAGCTTTATAGCCATAAAACACATAGTTAGGTATTTTTTTATAGAGGGTGAAGAAGTTTTTCTTTGGCGAGATATTTTTGAACTTGATTAATATTGGCGACGGTGTTCTGAAAGTAAATAACGTCCTGCTGACCGAATTTCGGCCTTGGCGACCAGCGTTCGGTGTGGCAGATATTATAGTGCACAAGTGTGTGCGCAAATACAGGTTACTCTATCTTCCCTCACTTTCATTGTCCGATGGGACGGCAATTCGACAACACCGGAGAGAGATCAGGCGCAGAGCCAACAGGTTAATGTGCTTCTCGAGGCACGGGAGTATCACACCACAAACTCTGGGATGTTACTAGGAAATTCCCAATGGAAATATCCAATACTTAAACCAACTTTGCCCGACCCGGGAATTAAACCCAGGACTGCTTAGCAGTCGCGCTTGCGACCACGAAACCAACGGGACAGTCTGTACCGCTGTTCTGAAAGTAAAGTTGTACCTAAGCAAATCTGACTTTCTTTTATATTGAAAGGGGGAACTCAGTAATTATAGTCATATTATTATTAATAGATATCGCGTATAATCAGGATTAATATCAAAGTAAGTATTTCACTCGCGAGTGGGACCGTCGTTATCGAATCGGACGTGCTCTTGACCCAATTAGCTTTACCTGACTGCGGAAGGGGTTGCGCGGGAGACAAGGCGGCACGCTCGCAGCGGCGCCGTCCCTCACCCCTCACGCCCCGCGCGCCCACGCGCCCGCGCAGCGGTAGGCCATCCCTTCTCTCTTTCAATATTTATCTAGACAAGCATCAGTATCAATCACGTTTTATAGTCTTTCAATTTTAAGAAGATTAGCGAGAATTGCCATTAAAGACGGCACAAATTCTAAATCCTACTCGTAAGCTCTGTAAATAATCATTGAAAACTTTCCTAATCCAGTCTTGGGTGTAATCGAGTTAGTTTCAAACTTGATGTCGCATCTGGTATTCAATAAACATCCTTGTCTCTATTGAAATATTCTGTTTGCGACTAAAATTAGTAGTTTAGTTTATTTGCTTTTCGTAGTTGCAAAACGTTATTATAGTACCCGTCTTTTCAGATGAGTATATTTAGTTCGGTTCAGGGATTGGGGGTCTCAGGATTTTAGCTCTTACGCACTATGATAATATTAATAGTGTGGATTGCTCGCTAAGAATAACTGAAAAAATAGGGAGGAAAGCCTTAATATTTTATCATCAAGTATATATGTAAGTTTATAGCCGCACAAAATTACACCAAATTTCACTAACACGGGGCAATTGCAAAAACAGTGACTTGTTACGACAACTTTAAACAGTCGTTGAAAAGAAATTCAATTAATTTATTCCGTTTTCCAGTTATTTTTTTTTTCTTATGATTTCTTCATTTGATTTCCTTCGGTTTCTTCCGTCCTATTTCTTTTACGATTCCAACCAGTTTAAAAAAAAAGATAAAGGTGAATCAGTTGCTAATACCTACTCGTTTCGCTCAAGTTTCTAAGAATTGAAAATAGGTCATAATGTTACTGCAATTTATTTCTAAAATTCAATTGCAAGCTTTTTTAAATAAAATTTAATATGCAATCCTAGTCCTACTAATATTATAAGCGCAAAAGTTTGTGAGGATGGATAGATGGATGGGTGGGTGTTTGTTACACTTTCACGCAAAAACTACTGAACGGATTTTGGTGAAACTTTACAGTAATATAGCTTATACACCAGAATAACACATAGGATACTTTTTATCACGATATTCTTGCGGGATCGACACATATGCAGGTTAAACCGCGGGGCACTGCTAGTTTTGCATAGACTTCTAAAATGTAAAATATAATTTAATCTAGTAAGTTTATTTAAAAATATATCTCTATTGACTCATTAAATTGTAGTTATAATGCCGAAAAACGAACACAGCTACCTTGAATAATGGTTGGGTGACTGTTAATCGTCCATTGTTTTAACATAGGACACTGTTGTGGCATAATAGGGTCATTAGTTACTAGGTAAATGCTCTTACTATCCACATTAACAGGGAGGCATATATTTAGTAGTATTATGCTGCAATTAGTAAACAAATGAATTACCTATCTTATAGAGTAAAAGGAATTTACAGAAGAATAAATAGAAGCAGTAGAGGGGCTCGTGGCTAGGTATTTACAGCCACTTGGGTGGATCAAAGGTTAAGCTACGCTTGTCGGGGACGATTCGTGGTTGGTCCATTGCGCATCAATAACCCCCCCTTCGTGCCTCGGAAAGCACGTTAAGCCGTTAGTCTCGACTGTCATCCATATATCTTTGATAGATGTTACGGGTGGTCAGAAGCCCAAAAGTCTGACAACCAGCCCGGTCTACCAACGGTATCGTATTACCCAGTAACTGGGATATGGAGGTCAGATAGGCAGTCACTCCGTGTAAAATACTGGTATTTAGCTGCATTCGATTATAGGCCGACCGCTTAACTGAGACGTTGCCTGACGTATCTGCGGGAGGGCTGATAGTTGTCACAAGTTGACGAATCACTGAGCTCTCGCATCAGGTCACCACACCCCTCCCGCCCCGCGCTGCTAACTCAGGCAACGTCTTAGTTAAGCGGTCGGCCTACAGACCGCAACCTGACCCCGACATAGTTGGGAAAATACATACTAGGCAGATAGCGTAAACAGAAGCAGCATATTAAGTAACGTTACAAACAGAAACAGCAAGCCGACATCTCGTGCAGAGGAAGATCCCAGGACAATAAATAATATCTCCGCAACATAACAAGACCCGTCACCAGAACCTAAAGCCATTAATATTTGAACCGGAATGTTATGCAAACAAAACCCTTAGAAAACTTGTTTACATATTCATTAATATCACATTGTTTCGTAAAATTTAATATGGCTCAGCGTGTGTTAAACCTTTGGCGAAAATTAATTCAATTTTGCGGTGACATCGTGTGTGATGGCTTTATTGATAATATCTTGCGTGACGGTGCTGTATCCCAAGGCAGAGGTATTTAGGCCGTCATAATTGGAAGCAGCCATGCGTTTCTTTGTCCTTTGATAGAGCATTTTGGGTCTATGGAATATGTGGCAGTGATTAGGGAACTGTCAGATCTGGGTGAGGAAGATTACGCAAAGTGGGCAATGAAAAATCATCATATTAAAACCACACAGACACATTGTCAAGAACTCTGTTTGTATTTTGTTTAATTAGAATCACCGTTATGGTTTTTGGATACAAAAGAATAGAATACTCTTCTTTTTTAATATAGAAAAAAAATGCTTATAAGTAACAGAATATAGGTAGAATAAAAATATTGGTAGTTAGTATATTAGAAGCAAGAAATCCCGAAAGCACTTAAGAACTTTTTAAAGCATTCCTTCGTATTTTAATGCTAAAGTTCGGAATGGAATGACACCTTTGAAGTTTTGAAGTATTTACATTTGTATAGAACCTAAATTCTGGGACCATTCTCTGTGCGAACGACATCCACGGCCTTTCATTACGTTTGAAAGTCGTACGGTTAAAAGACGTACGTCTTGGATTTTTGCTGACGCCGTGTGTTAATGGATTTTTGACGTTGAAAGTTAGTGACTGGAATGTCTGAATTTATGATTCTTTGAAAGGTTTTCCTTATCTGTCATAGAAATGTTAAAATCTCACCTGAAAAATTTGGAGTCGTTTTTTACTTTACAGCGGGTTATTTCGAAATGGGTCAGAAGATATCGTATTCGATTATCATGTGGATCAGTCGCATGTAAGTAAAAAGGTTTAATTTTTCGCATCATTGATTTTATGTCTATGATTGTTTTAGTACATAATATCATAACAAATAAGAAAGACTATAAGAATTTAATAATAAAAACAATTATTGCAATATAATTGCACATAAATTGAAAGGCTAACCGATCAATCGAAGACAAACAGACAAACACTCTCTCAAGCAAACCATCATGTCATAAACTCAGACTATTTTCCGATAGCATTTACTGCAGTACGATTCACGTAAACAATAAAACTAAAACGAACTCTTACTGTTACAACATAAAATTCAATTTAGCTTTGGCCACTGCTCAATCTGTCTAAGATACGTGACAAACAAAAAGTGTCCTACAGCTAAAGTTGAAATGATAAGGCATAACTGGGGACACAAGTGCTGTTAACAGTCAGACAGGGTATACAACGGAAGCAAAAGTTTTTGCAGGCCGAGATTTTGTAGGACGCCAATAAAAATGAAGTAGGTACCTTTTAGGTATTAGCATTTTAATATTCAGATGGACAAGCTAAATGAAAGGTCCGCAAAATTTTCTGAACTCTCAAAATAAAAAGGATATTATTTGAGAAGAAAATACTGTTTTTCGTAATGAAATCCGCGGCTCGAAGGAAATCATGGAGGTCGAATTAATTGAAATAATTTAAAGTTTCCTTTTAAGTCCTGCAGGAAATTTAATGCTTAAGCCAAGTTTGACCGACAGTTAATCATCACTTTGATGCATTAATTGAATTTTGATTTTCCTTCATTCATCGAATAATTTACTTTGAAATACATTTTTGCAGCTAATGAAGGCTTTTACGAGCAAATACTTCTGTCAATAATAAAGAAACCAGTACAGAAAACTCAAAAAAAAAACTCAGTGCCTGTAGATTCTATGAGCGATGAACCACTAAACAGGATCAAATTATATAAGCAAGCGAAACTCCGCAGACGAGATGGTATGTACGTATTTCTAAACATCATAAGCAAAAAAAAAAAACACTGGCACTCCGGTAGTGCCGACAGAAGTGAAAACTTGAACAATTACGAGTGTATTTTGTGAATCGTCTTATAAACAAAACACGCGTGTTAAGGTGTGTTCCTTATTTTATAGGGTTTTTTGCAAATCAGGTATGATGACCAAAGTGACTGGTTTATTCTTCTCGTGAAAGGAATTTATTCAGATTTACAACGCCATCTCGTCGTTGTTGGATGTACTACGTGGTTAGTACGCGAGGCCCTCGTAGTTCTTCCCGATGTGCATAGATGGCGCTGTCCTCAACAACGCGCGTCTTAAGTTTTACGTCTGACGTTAGTACGCGAGGCCCTCGTAGTTCTTCCCGATGTGCATAGATGGCGCTGTCCTCAACAACGCGCGTCTTACGTTTTACGTCTGACGTTTTACGTCTTACGAATTTTCGATCAGGGTCACGTGACCTGACGCGAATTTAGAAGTTTTTACCCATTCCAAAAAAAGTACACAGCGCCGCTAAAGAAGTTTTCACTTCAAAAAAAAATTATGACTTTTGGGGTCATCGAACGCAGATAGTGTAGTCACTTGAAACATCAGTTTGGGAAATCAGTTTTTATTTGTGAAAACTTCACAGAAGTATGTATATAAACACGATAAAACAAACATAAACAGATATAACTCACACTCGTACTTCAAGTAACAACAATGACAGCGGTTGTTGACCCCCAAAAAACATGTTTCGACATCGAGACCCATCATGTCTGCAGACATTCGCCAGCAAATTTAATTTGACCTTGCAGCTGTACAGCAAATTTAATTTGACCTTGCAGTTGTACAAAGGTATTTAGGCGCGTGGCCAAAATCGGAATTAATAGCGTCCAACGTTTATTAGTAAAGGGGTAAGTATTTACACTATGCCACTACGTAACTAAATTAAACTGTACCAATTTGGGTAATAAATAATCTTGTCAGCCACTTGATTTATTGCCCTAATAAAGGAGATAAGAAGCTTGCAGAACATTACGCTTGAGTCAACGAATCAATCAGTTGAACGATCAATAGGAGGTAACAAGGCTACCGTAGTAAATTGTAAGAGGACGAAAGCTTTAACTTACAAATCTATCTATACGTATATAGTAAAAAAAAATAATTACTGCGATGTGTGGAAACGAATCTCTGGTGCTGAAAATATAGCTTATAGATTTTTTGGCAAGCTTAGAAAGTTTGAATAAACTTTGTGTTATGTAAAAGAAATACGTTTGCTTGTAATAATGATTCAGTTGAACAATAGGTTCATACATGTTTACAGTACCCGGCGATAAATTTTGCACATCGACCTTTGGAAAGAGACAATCGGCTAATTTCGGTTTCGTAGAGCGTTATCTCTGTCGCACGAAATACAAACAGTCCGGTATCTATTAGGAGCTGTTAAAACAATTACGATTTGCTTCTTTTGATAATTATTTTTATTCTTTGTATAAAATACAAAAAAAAGGTAAAGGTCGATGTGCAATATTTATCGCCGGGTACTGTATGTAGGTAACAACAACAACAACTAACAACTTCTTATTCTAACAAATTCTTTCGCACAAGGGTCAAACACAATCACCCTATAATGTTCCCACTGCTGGGACACAGGCCTCCTCTCAATGAGAGGGAATGGGCTGTAATCCACCACGCGGGCCTATTGCGTGTTGGTGGATGTCACACATCTTCGAATTCTTGGTTCTTGGACGTGCCGGTTTCCTCACGATGTTTTCCTTCATCGTTTTGAGAGCAGTGATGATGAAATAATTGAAAAAAATAAAGTGCCTGACTGGGTTTGAACCTACGACCTACAACTCGTAAGTTGCGGCCTTTTCCACTGGGCCACTACTGCTCTCTTTCGCACAAGAGTGGCGATGGCAAATTTGTTAGGTAATGATGCCTAGAATGATTAATGAGGAGAAAATCTGTGATAGATATGAAAATGGAAGCTTCTCAGTTATAATGATTTCTGAATTAAAAGGCTGCATTAAATAGTGGACTACGAATTACGATAGACCAGTGATGACGTCAGTGTTAAAAATATTAGCACATTAAAAATCAATTTACTGAATTCGCAATTAATAAAACTGGAAAAGCCATTGTAAATTAAAAACGGTATGAAACAAATTGTTACAACCAAAAGATTTAATGTCATCCAAAATAAAACACGAGTAGGAAAAGCAGTGAGGGTAGACTGCACCTTCCATTTAAGCCATTGTTATGGCTGTGACCCAATTGGGAACGCCAGTAAACACGGACGTTCCATGACTGGCAAATATGCTACATTGACAATGGGCAGTTGCTCCGTGTTAGCCACGAGAAAACACGACAGAATACAAATTTTGGCAACCGGCAAAATTGATGGTTTACAGCAAATATTAAGGAATGGAATCGAATACCAGCTGCTTACTGAATAAATTGTCGTATTGATTTAAGGAAATGGTGTTCTGAGTGTGAATGTCAATGTTTTTCAGTACAAATAGGTTCCATTGCCTATAACATAGGTTGTTTTCTTCAAGCCAGTTTATATTATATTTACATTTGATATTATTTAATACACGCCGTGTAAAAAGTTGGCAAAAATTTGGAACTTTGATTTGCTATTTAATAAAGGGTCTATGGGATGAATTTTCAAAAACCCTTAGTGCTCTCTTTTATTTAATTACTAGCTTCGTACTGCCTCGGGATGGAATGTATGAGAAAAGGAATTATCTTCAAAACATTTTTTTCGTAAAATTTTCCCATGTTTTAATAATTATTCTGCGTAGACAAATTCAACAAGCTGACAAATCCAACAAATCAAAAATCATAAAAATCGGTCCAGCCGTTCTTGAGTTATAAATGGTGTAACTAACCCGACTTTGTTTCATTTATATAGGATATAAGGAACTGTTTATCGTAAGGCTGATTTTTCAATCGACAGATATTTTTTATTCGTGGAATAAAATTTACGTCTGACAGATTATGTATGGAAGAACTGTCAAAAATTTTAAATTATTCCTCCGATAAAATTATCTGGCGTTAGAAAAATCCGTTCCAATTTAAGTAATTTAAGATTTTTATTAAGTAGATATACTGTTCAAACAATATTAACTGTTTTGCCGCCATTATTAGAAATAGATGTGCATCCCGATGACGCATGTTCGCGGCAGCATCAATAGTATTCTCAGTGTGTTCGCAGATCGCGATCGGAGGTGGATGCACAGCTCCACGCAGAATTTTAGTTGGTCCATGTTATTCTGTGTCTGAACCTATTAACATCAAATATTAAGTAAAATTGTTACTAACCCCTCGTTTTTGCCCTTGTCTGAATTAAAAGGTTTCTATTCTTAGTCTCATGTAAACTTAAAGTGATGATCTTTTATTATTTTCAGTAACAAAACATTTTCTGATCGATGCGGCATTTACAATCAGTTTTTCCGATCAGAGTTTTTATCTAGCTTACAAAAAGCTTAGCTGAGGATAATCTTTTCGATAGAAGATATTTACATCATAAACAATAAACTACCGCTTTGGAATAACGAAGACAAAATAATACTTGATTAAACCTGAAGGGATTTAATGGGAGAGGGGAGAAGATTAGCTTAACGAAAAGGATTTCGTTATGGTAATCTTCTTAATGTTTCTTGAGATGTCCATAAATAACATTCATACTGTCTGTCTGTTGTTGTTGTGTTGTGTCTGTCTGTTTATATGGTGTACATAATGAAGAGTATTCTATTCTATTCTGTTTATTTGGGAATCTTACGTCAAAAACGTTAATAAGGGTTGGATGAATAAACTACACGAAGGTTCGTCGAATAACTTTGGTAATTATTCCTTTAAACAGTTCCACGTTTAATATTTTTCTATGATAATTATGTGTTAGCGTCGCAACTCGCCTAATTACTTTTTTGTAATAAACTTTTTTGTAAAAGGTCAAATACTTTTTGTTTTCTTTGTAGCTGTCAAATTGATGTTCATTTTTCTATGTTGTCTGTCATGGTCGATAAAAACGATTTTACTATTTTTTTTTTTGTTAATTTTGCTTATATTAATTATTATTAAGTTATTTCTTCATTTAATTTATAATTTCGCATTTGTGATTCGCAAGAAAATTGTGAATTTACCATAACAGTTGGTCCTTTGAGCAGCATCTGAACCAGCGAAGGTACTATGGGCTCTCTACGAGCTCACGGTACCTACCAGGATGAATAAATTAAACGAAGGTTTATCGAATAACTTTTATAATTATTCCTATAAATGGACATTTAATTAATGTTTGTATTTTTCTATAATACTCGTATGACTTCGCTTGTCACTTAAACAGACTTTTACTGTTATCTCTTCTATTCTAAATACAAATCAATTTTTATCTCGTATTTGTGCCATTCTACTTACAACAGACTCGCAGAGGTTGCATGCTAAAACCATGTCGGCTTACAGCCTCTTCAGTAAGTACCTAATTATTATTTATTTATTATTATTTATATATATTTTATTGTACATCAGAAAATACGTAACAAAAAATAAATACAATTATTAATTGTCCTATAACAATCCAAAAATCCATTTTCTTAACGTTCTTCAATATTTACAGATTATCTTTTAAATTCGAAAACATTAATTCGGTAATATTCTAAAACATTTATTTAAGCGACTTTAAAGTGGAGGATATGCATTCTATGAGATTTTTTTGGTTAACATTATTTAAAATTGTTACTGAAATTATAAAGATTTTCAATTTATGAGCAAATTTATTAAAATTCTATACGGTTTTAATGAAAATGCAAACACTGATAATATTAATGGCTAAAACTTTATTTAAATGAATTTCCCGTAGCGTAACAACGTCCGGGTTAACGTTTTATTATTTCATTTTAACGTAAAATATTAAACTACCCTCTCGGGTAATATCGTGATAGGAAAATGGTACCGTTATAATTATTTAGGTCAGAATTATTACATTTATTTTAATTAAATGACCAGGTACAACCTTGGATGAAGCAAATTTTTTTATTTTCATAATGGAAAGGTCAAAGTCATTATATATTTGACTGTCGAGATATGTTACCAACAGTTATAAAAACCCTTTATGTATAATCTGTGTAACAATATCCCTAGAGGTATCTATTTATAGAGGTATGAGGAACAGGGTGTAAAGTTCACTCATCCTCCATAGAAAAGGGAGGATCCTCCGACCAGACGGGTGTTGTGTCTGGCGGGCAACTGCCCGTTGATTCATGTCGGGCCGTTGTATCTATGCTAGTTGCGCGGTGAACTCTGCTTGCGCGATGCAGGATTTTGCGTGACGTCAGTATGACGCCTTATTTGCATGTGGCGTTGTAGATACCGCTACATCTTTATCTAAATTCCAGTAAAGTACTCCTTAACTCAATTTGTTAATTAGGATTCATTTTTATAGGACGTTTAGATAATTGCACTAGCAATAAATAGTCATTCTGCTGGGCGCAACATGATTTTTTCTTCCATACTTCTCCATTAGTCGTCATCTCGATAGCCACTCCTTTCTAACCAGATCATCATTCACACAGTCCATCCATCTTTACTTTGGTCTTCCCCTACTCTTATAGTCATCGACATTCATACAAAACTTTTCTCACATTTTCCTCATTCCTCCGTATCACATGTACTATGACAATCGATTTCCACGCAACTTTTCAGTTACCAGTGCCACTTTCAGACTTCTTTTAATGCACTAACAATAAATATAATTTGTTACAAAACGACAATATTTGCAGAATTCCGATTCTGATAATAATGATTTTATAATAGGTCCCATGTCATACCGCTACAGTGAAAGCCTTATTTATATATTTTTATAAAATATAAATCAATTTCTCTCCGGACCATCAACAAAAACCAAAGCCTTGATTCTCTACCTTTTATATCCGTAAATCCCAAAATAATATCACATACTCAGCACCAAATTGTGGGCATTTTTCTTCATAAAAATTCAGGATTGATGACCGCAGATACTTTAGCCATGATTCATGTGTCCTCATCACTCGAATTGTCAATTTTTCTGTGTCTTATCCCCTCATAAATTGTGACCGAATATATTTATCTCTTCCACTATACTGCATTAAGGGGATGCCATTTTTTCATTATTACGTACTGAATTATGGTACAGCGGATGTCCGTTAGGGATTATGGTCATATGAAAATATGATGCGGAGGATGAGGAAAATGAAGGAATAGTGCCAATTTGAGGGGTCATCGTAACTAACAAGTAATATGTTTTTGTTAACAGATCCCTTCACTTTAACAACATCTAGATAGATGTGACTATACTAAAGATTGGTAACGTGTAAATGGGATATTGTCATTCTTTAATTACAATATTAAAAGCAACTTGTGACATCTGTACAAACTATTTTCATAGTTTAGTAACTAAGTACTTCTTTGAGAATTCGATTTTGTATTGGTTTCCTTTGTCTTGTAGAAATATTGTTACATATACCTTAAGAGAAACTGAGCGATATATTATTCAAAAGCATTTTAGGTTGACCCATTCATTACATATTCAGGGTTGACCCAATATAAACGCCTCATTACCTAATATATTCTACCTTTTATATATATATTTTATTTTGTATTTAGCCTATGTTATCCCATGTAGGTCAAAGACTTCCTTTTTCCTTTCCATTCCTCTGTCTTGAGCCAGTGTGGACCAACTCTGTCTGAAGGCGTCAAGTTCGTATAAACCTAGTTCCCATTCTCTGATACAGAAGTTAGAAATGATAAATAACAATCTTATCAGAGCTTAGTATAAAATTATATTGTAGCAAAAATAAGTTATGCCTAGCGTCTGCTTATTCACATTTCACCTTTCCTTGTTGCCTACATTTTAGCTTGTCTTTTTAAAAGCGTAATAAGGCTCTTCCGTTAAACATTTGCGATTATAATTTTCTAAGCGTAGGGTCTGTCCCCTTTATTACGTTTAGAAATGTTGAGTTTTCTGTTGATATTATAATATAGTTTAAGCTTAGCTTAGTTGTATAGTTTCTGTGAGTGAGTGAGAAAGACCGCATTAAGAACTCTATACTTCGTTCCAAAACACAAATAGCGGACGCTGGCCGCACAGCTGCTGGACTAAAGTGGAACTGGGCTGGCCATATCTGTCGCATGTCGGAGCAGCAATTTGCAAAAGCCACCACTCAGTGGATCCCCAATGGCAGGAAACGACTGCGCGGCAGGCCCAGAAAGAGATGGCGGGATGAGATGGACTCCTACTTAAAGATTGGCCTACAATCGCAGTAGACCAGGAAAAGTGGAGAGGGAATGGAGGCCTTTGCCCTGTAGTAGTGTAGAAACAAAATTATTCTAAAATTAAATGTTCGTTTGCCCCTGATCCATTCATAATATGATTGGAACAACATCCAAAGAAACAAGATTATTTTCTTCTTTTCACAGAGACCTTTGCGAAAGAATAATTAATGGAAGTATGTAATCATTGAGGTCAGATAGGCAATCGCTCCATGTAAAATACTGATATTCAGCTGCATCCGGTTAGACTCCCGAAATAGTTGAGAAGAGGCAAGGCAGATTATTTTTTTATATAAACATTTTTTTTTATTTTACCGAAAGAACTAAGTTATTCCGATTCAGCAACTATCGGAAACTTTAAGACCATATTCTGTACAGTATAAGCCCATTTAAATGCGCCAAGGACTGTATAAAGAGTGCTTGGTTCGTTACACGTGTCGGTACGAGAGTCTAGCTATCTATAAATGAAGTTATCTCTACGAAGCACGTGTCACACTGAACGTACAATTCTCCTGCTGGCTCAGGTAGCAGTAATGTTTTATACATATCCCGTCTTGAACACACTAATCGAGATTTAGAGGACAGGAAATACGTTTAGTAGGAAAGTTACCTCTTTTGATATTTTATTGAGAAAAAAGGTTACTCCGTTGGTCTAGTAGTCGCAAGTGAGACTGCTGAGCGTGGGGCCTAGGATTTGGTCGCTAGATCGAGTGAAGTACTATTGCTTTTTTTTCATTGCGTAATCTAGAACTTTGCATAGCCAGCCGCATCAAGAGGGCGAAGTTACAGGATGACCCACGCCACTCAATTCACAATATAAATTCGTGTGTCCAGCCAAAGACAACCCCTCCACGGAAAGATGTGATCTTTAGAAAGAACAGCTTAAACCTTCTGATCTCTTTATAAAACCATCAGAGAGTCTCTCATCTGGGCACAAGTTATCGTGGCCTATTTGGAAAACCTTTCATAGACTTCGTACCCAAGTAAGCCGCAGCAAGGACAACCTCCACAAGTAGGGGTTCATGGAAGGCACAGACCTCAGGTTTGTATGCACACCGCATCACAGATAATATCTAAAATACAGATCCCAAGACACCGACTTCCGAAATTAAAGTTATTTCATAATATTGATTTAATTTATTTTTAAATTCGATTTAATTTTTTTATCACTATTAAAAAAAAACAATTCAGTCTTTTAAAAAACCTATATTTAGCTACACTTTAGAGAACTTGACGTTGATTGTCGTGGAGGTGAGATTGTGACTTAAATTTTAACGTTTTAAGTAAGACAATTGGCCTTCAGTTACCCTATGTGTCTCACTTACTATGGCATAACTCTCCTATTTTATATTCTACGTGGACTCTTCTTAGAATTTTCATTTGATAAAATCTTATTTAGTGAAAGTTACGTTTGGTATTGTAACCTAACTAATGAGTCGTTTATTCGGGCAAAGAGAAAGAAAATAAAGATAGTGTCACCGAGTCTGTAACTAATTCTCACAAGAAAGTTAATTAATGTGCTCACGCTAGGCATTCTTATGTAGAAATCTTTTTCAGTTAGATAACTATGAACAAACCTATATTTATCAGCCTCTACCTTTATTTTTCTCTATTTATAAGGGACACATAATTGGAACACTTAAACGTTATTCGTAACTTGTTATTGTTGGAAAGTTTAATTATTGAATTCAATTCAATTTCAATTTCAATTACGCGAGCTTAGAATAAAGACCAGACTCTCTACGACCTGTCTCCGCAGAGTTTTGAAATTTTTCGTCCATATAGCGAGAAAAGATGGCAATGAACAACTAATGGTTACCGGCGAGGTGGATGGTAAACGACCAAGAGGTCGCAGCCATTTGCGATGGTCCATCCAGATAAGCTCTTCTCTTGAAACGAAATTTTATAATTCGCTTCACCTGGCCAAGGATAGACAGAGATGGCGAAACATCGTCAGGGAAAAGATGTTTTCAAAGGTGGATCACGACCCTCAGTAATGAGGAGTACGACTTCAGGAGGAGGAATTATTGAATTCATAAGAATGGTCAAATATACATCGTACATGCCTAGGACTGGCAAAATACAGTGTATGGCCATGACTGTTTTATTTCATGCTTTCCCATTTTTTGGAACCAAAACATAAAAGTTTATTACATTACATAACATTAACCACAGCTTTCTACAAATAATCATCGCCCTATTTAAATTCTCCTTCGAAATTGAAATTTGTAAAACACTTAAAATCTCCAGGATTTCCAAAGACATCTGCGAGTAGTTTGCACCCCCACACACAAACGTTTCGATAAAAATACTGAGCTCCTATATCCCTGGAAACATAGGTAATGTTTCCCCTATCTACATCATTGCCATCATTTGTTATCTCAGCAAATCTCTGCTTATTTTCCCGCCTAAAACTATACTTACATAATGCACAACCCTATTTCATCTCGCGGTTCCCAAAGGACATGCTATAGCTTACATTCTTACTACATTTGCAAATGATTTAAATGCTACAATTCCAAACTGAGCTCCTGTAACACTAGAAACATCATCGTTTTCTTTATATTCGTAATTTATTATCTCGGCAAATCACCACAAATTTTCTTACCTCAAACAATTCATACATAAAGGTCATTTGCTAAAGTTAGCACTTCTACAAAATTTACTTTTAATAAATCCAAAGAATTCAAATGCCGTGGATATAAATTGAGCACTTTCAATTGTTGAAATATCATCATCGTTTACATTACCTTCATCATTGCCATCATTTATTATTTCGACAAATCACAACTCATTTTCCCATATAAAACAATTCGTACATAAAGCACAGCCCTACATTTCATCTCGGGGTTCCCAGAGGACATCTGCTATAGCCTGCACTTCTACAACGGGACGTCCAACAGAATCGCCTTGGCATACTGCCATGCCGTAACAATATTATGCGGGATCACGTATCCAGATGGTGTGCAAGTTTGTTGCGACCCAAGAAAGTGTATTACAGAGATTTCTTCGAGTATTTCTTTTTAAGGTTGCCGTTTCTTGCTTCGAAAAACTGTGATTACGTTTTGTATTGTGGTTTTAGTTGTATGCAGCAGTTGCTGTACGGTGAAATTGTTGTTAGTAATTGAAAATACATTCTTCTTCTTAGCGTGTCGATGGCAATCTAAGTAAACTCGCCACGGAATTCAATAACGGTCTGCTGAATAAAATAGTACATTACTTCAGAGGGAAGAAAGTGACAGTTCCATACCGAGATTATGGCATTTGCGCCACGAGCTTGCGAGGGGCGCAAACCATTTGTGGTATGGAACTGTACTTTATCCTGAGGGATGTATAGTGCTTTTTATTACACCTACGAGGAAAATTATGGACATAAATGCATAGAAATGTTTATATTTAGTTAAAAGTAACATTATTAAAAGTGCAGCTATTAAGATGTTACATTTTGTCCGGGTATCTTGATATTTTGAGACACGGCAACAGATTATCAACAACTTCTTGGGCCGTCTCTAATAGTTCTGGCGGTGTGTTAGGGATAACATCATCACTGTCGCTCGAAGTATCCATATTTTACAAAAAACACAAAGATAAATGTGTTTTTGCGAAAATGCGCGGGCTTTTCCATTTTTATTCGCCCGTTTCTGGAGTAGGCTAAGATCATAAGGTCATGCAGCCACTTCTTCCGTGATTCCGCGCGTTTTATATACAAAAATAATTTCGTTTTTAATTTTCTGTATGCACCAAGGAGGTTGGTAACTGGTAAAAAAAAACTGTATGTGGCCAGTATCTAACAATTTACTTGAAATTTAATTAGTAGACAGTTAAAGTCTCTTGGCAGTATGACTGCTGACAAATTAAAAAAAAAAGAAAAACCGGGTATGTAATGGAATTTCATACATACTTCCCACCCTTGGGTCGGAAGGATTTTCATACAAACTTCCATACCTTGGGATGAAAGGATTTGAAGGGCGGGATAAAGGCGTTCCTTCCCTCTAATTGGTATAATTAGTATGTATTTTCAGAGCAGGTGTGATAAAAATACTATTACCTCTATCTCGTTAATATATATTGGTGTATTTATATTGATGCATTAAATACGTAACAAAGATTTATCATCCGGTGTACCTTCAGTTTTCTAAAAATCATATTTAGCTTTAACTTATTTTATATTTTTATGCAATAAAAAATACTATACGTGTTAAAGTGGTGAATTTTCATTTTTGTTTCGCTAAAAATGGCGTCTGAGTGTATGTAAATAAATAATATTCGTTTATTAAAATGCTATTATGTTTTGTTACAGGTAAGATTCAGAAGAAACGAAAAGGCAACTCCTTGAAGGGGTTTGACCCTTTTAACCACTCCCTTATGAAAACGGGCACAAGTACAACTTAACATTTTCCTCCCAGACTTACACAAAAATATATGACGTCATACAGAAAAGACAATACAATAGGAACAGAGGTTCATTCAACTGTAAATAAAAAAAGGAAATGTAAAAAGGCACGATTGCAGTACATATGCTTTAAAAGAAACCCTGCAAAGGACTCTCAGTGCAGAGCCCTGGGCTACACGTCGTGTTTTCACGGATGATAGAGTAACGGATGCGGCAGTTTGAATATGAAGTAGTGAATTTTGGGAAAAGAAAAAGCTTACAAAGATTGAAATAGTATAAAACATAAATCTTTTTAGTACTTAAACTATGATCAAAGTTTTTACACTAACTGGCCAAAAAAGGAGTGAAAAGTTTTATCAAATAAATATAATCATTTCAGAGCAGTACTTACTAGCCACTTTTCAAAATACCTGTAAAGCAATAATTCATCAATTTACCCAGTTTATCACACAACAACCAATTATTCGTATAATCAATACGATTATACGAATAATTAAAACTATACATTGCTTGGACCATTTCTCAAAGCAATATGTGGTATAGTAACCGATTCAAAAATTTCAACTTTTATGGTCATTTTTTAGAATATGTCTTGGTAAATATGCCGAGCGATGTACAGTACCCGGCGATAAATATTGCACATCGACCTATTCGATCCTATCGATTTTATACAAAGAATAAAAATAATTATCATAATTGCAAATCATAATTGTTTTAACAGCTCCTAATAGATACCGGACTGTTTGTATTTCGTGCGACAGAGATAACGCTCTACGAAGCTGAAATTAGCCGATTGTCTCTTTCCAAAGGTCGATGTGCAATATTTATTGCCGGGTACTGTACAGTAGATAATTCAGGCAGACCTTTGTCCAGCAGTGGAATATTGTAGCATGAAAAAAAGGGCTTTTAGGGCAAATGGGAGCAAGGCAAGGAAAAGAAAGAGAGATGAGAATATGAATGTAGCTGACATTTTGTTACATAACATACATAATCAGCCTGTATTATTCCCACTGCTGGGACACGAGCCTCCTCTCTGTGAGAGGGAGTGGGCCGTAATCCACTACGCGGGTCCAATGCGAGTTGGTAGATGTCCCGTGTCTTCGAATTTTGGGTTCTGGGACATGCCGGTTTCCTCACGATGTTTTCCTTCACCGTTTTGAGAGCAGTGGTGATAAAATAATTTACACAAAGTAAAACGCCTGTCTGGGTACGAACCTACGACCTACAACTCTTTCTTTCTTTCTTTCTTTCTTTCACATGGCCACCACTGCTCAACATTTTGTTAATCTAATAAAAAATGGTAAGTAATTGACATTTTGGCAACCATTTTGATGATTCTTAAAAACCTCCCCACTTAACAGTTTTCTTCCATCTATTTCATTTTGATCTGATCCCTCAAGTGCCTTGTCCAATACTTACGAACTCTTTGTCAAGGCAGAGCTATTGGGCACGGAGTAACACTGCCTCTTTGAAAGAAAGTGTCGACTGAAAAAAGACTTTGAAACTAAAGCCTGAAAACTCATGTAAAAGGCTGCCCGTTAAGCCAATATTTCAAAGTTTTACTTTTGTTTTTTAACTGTACTTCTGTTGTTTTTTTTTAAATTCTGGAAATTCCGTTTGTTATTTGATATGAATACGTTTCGTGCAGTTTTACGTGCAATTGTCGTGTTTTACTTACGAGTAGTTCTTTCTGCGTCTTTGCCTTGGGGAAATGTCTGCAGAACGAAGTATTGCAGTTTGCAATAAAATAGGTTGTACATTCTTATAGCAGTTATATTATTAAAATTTGTGAAGTTAACAGGGTTGTGGAGGTCAGATAGGCAGTCGCTCCATTTAAAATACTGGTATTCAGCTGCATCCGGTTAGACTGGAAGCCGACCCCAACATAATTGGGAAAAGGCTAGGCAGATGATGATGATAATTTGTGAAGTTTTGATTTTGGCACTTCGACATTATTATTTATAATAATGTCAAACATTGACATCAATAGTTCCATTACTGATGTTATCAATATTTTACGGTTTTAAGACTGAACTGGAACAATGAAGCTTGGCTATTATAATGTTACCATATTTTCTATAAAACATTTTACTATACGATGTTATTTTATCTTTGTTTCCATAGTCAAAAGCAATAACTAGCTATCTTTTATTAAATATCTAAGTCATTTACCCTACTACATATCTTTGTAAAATACTTCAATTAAAAATAAACTTTACAAAACCAATTCGCAAACTTTAACTACACCATTTTCATTAAAACAATGCAATTATGTTAAAATAACCACATTAGTTTTACTTTGCGTTAAGAATATTAAAGTAACTTTAAAATAAAGCGGTTTAATGCAAAGGTCCTGTAATGTGGGTGTCAAGTTAATTCTACTTTGTAAAACTGCTACATAAATGTACGTACATTCACCCCTGTCTGAGGCAAGTTCAACCACCTATCAAAATATATACATTTTAATGGTTTTAGGTAAGAAGTTCTATGCGTATCATCATACATCTTTTTCCTTTCATAAATTCTTTTTTTATGATACTAGGGCGGTTGCAAAACAACATTATCCAGGAAGGAACATCCATGTGGCGCTCAAATCAACACAAATATTTGTAATGAAGAGTTACTAGCCCTACACATATGTGTAGGGTTAGTAACATTTTAAAACTAAGTATATTAATAGTATTTGGAAAAAAAAAATTAAATGTTCCTAAAATCATAGCATAATCAGCCTATACTATTCCCACTGCTGGGACACAGGCCTCCTCTCGGTGAGTGGGAGTGGGCCGTAAACTACCACGCGGACCCAGTGCGGATTGGTAGATTTAATTTCTGGTTCTAGGACCTACCGCTTTCCTCACGATGTTTTCCTTCACCGTTTTGAGGGCAGTGGTGATGAAATAATGTTCACACAGTATAGCGCCTGTCTAAGTTTATACTTGCGACCTACAACTCGCAAGTTGCGGCCGTCACCAGTGGGCCACCACGTGCTCCGTAAAAAAAACATAAAATAGGCATAGCAATATTGAAGTCAAAAGATTTTTTTAAATCATTAATCTTCAATCTGCACCTGAATGCGACAAAAACATCGCAGTCGGTTGCTAACTCGAAGAAAAGATTTACAAAGCCTCTAAATTAAACCTTATCCATAACAACACTACCAGCCACTTAGATCGTGCGATGTGCACTAACGATTGAGATGATAACCTCTTCCTTCACAGAATCGAAAAGCATGTACCTTGACGTATCGTAGATCAAATTATAGGATCTTGAGCTCGAATCTGTCTAGATTAGACGTGATGAACGATGCAGCTCATGAACTTAGGTTAGCAATTATGGACGTTATAGCTGCTTAAGTTGGCTACATTGCTTGGACTTTGATAGATGGAGAAAATCAATGTAAAGTGTATCGAATTTGTTACTTTTTGGTTATTGAGAACTGGCGTTTTTAAAGCGCGTTCGCAAAAAGTAAGTTAACCAACAATAAGTTACAATAAGGTGGCCCTATTGTAAATTTAGTAAATTATCTATGGTTCTCTCTATTCTCTCTAGTTGTATCTAAGCGTGTATAACAAAAGAATCAAATTGGATTTTCAGTTTCCAATCCGTTTTCATTTTCAACTTCAAACAATAATATCAACAGTGCAGTGTCGGTACTCGATATTAAGATGATCACAGGGAATGTCAGAGAGGTGATGAAAAGGTATAGCAAAATTATATAAAAGCAAATGGCTGAGCTGATACCTAACACGAAGTTTTGGAGTTTTTAAAGAACAAGCGCACTTACCTTCTCATTAACATGTAAAGACGTCCACTACATGTCCGAACTGCAGATTCGCCCTACGGTGTTACAGGATGGTCGCGCTTCTGTTTCATTTCAACAACTCTGACACACACATGCTTAGACTTGATTTGACTGTCTTGGAAACGCCATTATTATTGTGTAAGCTCACTGTTCTCGGTATAGACATTCAGTACGATGCGGTTTTTGCGCGACTTAGTACGGTGAGGCTAAATCTAACGATTTAAATATTTGGTGGAGGTAGTAGTGACCGATAACCGAGAGAGACAAAGCAAGCCTAACTAAAACGCAAGCCCTTTACAATCAAAGCAATACACACACATAACACGTGTAGGTTAGGGTTGTATTATGGAATTAACTCTTTTGTAATCGTAATACTAATGAAGTAATGTATCCATGTGCATACATACCTACCTATGTTTTAAATTTGCTGGCTATTTGTTTTATGGTTTAATAAAGGTGTTACTACGGCTTAAAACCTGGCACATTTGCTTTATCTATATCGCCCATAAACACTTTTAGTGAACCCACTTTTAACGGTAGGTGCAGCTGGTGTAGTTTAAATCTATTTATTTACCTATTTACTTACATACCTTTCAATTCGTTTACCTAAGGTTTTATTTACACCGGTCCGTTATTCAGTCAGTCGTACGGGCAGTCATTAGCCCGAAAGTCTGACAACGAGTCTTATCAATGGATATCGTATTACCCAGTACAGTTACTGGGTAATACGATAATATCCTTTGGTAAGACTGGTGGACTGCCTATTTAAAATACTGGTATTCAGCTGCATCCGTTTAGACTGCAAGCTGACCCCAACATGGTTAGGAAAAGGCTAGACAGATGATGATGACTTCGTCCCAGAATTGTACTATACAAAATAACTAATATCACATTAAATATTATACTAACACCGAATAGGTAATAAAACTTAATATAATAATCTAAAACTTTCTTATAACTTGGACCAAACCACATCTTTCCAGTTCAAACAATATATTTTCTTTCATTCAATCTCTTTGGCTACACAATATGGCGCTGAATTGAAACTCAGCTGCTGTGAAACGTAATCCAGAAAATCGAAAGATTGATCGTCTTTTATCGATATTATTTTATTGTTTGGTTACAAAGTTGTCTCCTTTGGTAAGAGTACTCGTAAGATTTTAAAATATATTGAGAAAACTGTATGAACATAAGCTAGTTTTTGGCCTGAATATGAATAGTTGGAAATTATACATTTTTACAATATTATTACAGGTAATTTCAAGGCTCCTTCAAACAGGCGCGACACGCGATAAAGTCGCGTGCGACACAACGGCACCGCAAGTCGCTAGTCGCGCAATGAGCGGTGCCTTTGTGACGCGTGCGATTCGCGTCGCGCATCGCGCCAATTTGCAGGAGCGTTCATTCAACAAGTTTAGCTATTACGATTTATATGACAATTGATCTTATTTCTGAAAGTACAAACAGTTTTACACGTCAATCCAGATGAAGAAGAAAAGCCAAAAAGAACTCTGTGGTCACGGCCTCTTTTAAAGTCCAGACATAATCTTGATCAGATCAACGATAAACGCATAAACGCGATAAACGTATTTTCTTTCTTTCTTTCTTTTCTTTCTTTCTATCATGTGAAGACCATAGATTTGTGTCTTAAATAGGTCTTTTGAGGAAAGAACCACATAGATTGAGCGGGCCTGTCCAGTCAGAGTACGCATTTGTCAGTAATAGTGCAGCTCAACTCAGAACTTATGGAGCTCAAAACGATCAAATAATATAATCAAAAACAGTTGTGTCAGTATCACAATTCTGAAACAAATGGACATGCGATGTTATTCAAATACAAAATGGAAGATAATTATGTACAGACGCGAGCATATCAAGCCACCCGAAACTGTCAAATTTTCCCAATCAACTTTGAACCTTATACTTTAGTGATAAAGTTGAAAATCTATTATATAAATTTGAGAGATTGTAGTAGCTTGATGTGCTGGCGTCTGTACATAATTATACGGTCAAATTTCATTACCGTTATTAAGTTCCTGTTGAGTAGATAGACATAAATTTAGCATTTAAGTATCAGCTGAACAGAACCAGGTATTGTGCATTATAGTTAGTTAGTCTTTTAATTTAGAACCTCGTGTAAATCTATATTATTATAAAATTCAATGTCCTGACTGACTGATATATCAACGCATACCCTAAACCACTAGTCCTAGATACATGAAATTAATTTAGAGGGTGTGTTCCATGTGAAGAGTAGGTATCCACTAAGAAAGGGTTTTTCGAAATTTCGCCCCTAAGAGAGTGAATGAGGGGAGTGTGAAATTTCATGCGGACGAAGTCGCGAAATACAAAAACAAAAGGATATTTAGGCGTCGAAGTATTCGTCCGCATCGCTGTCATCCGGAAAGGTGCACAGAAGACTGGAAGCATTGCCCCATTGAATGGCAATGCTAATTTTTTGGCCAAAGAACGACCCAGCCCTCTGGTCACGTGAAGTGAACACCTTAAACAGATGAATTTACAAAAAAAAATTCTTAGTGAGCTTCTCTTGAGCGAGAAAATAGTCGATACATAGTTGCTTCCTCGTCGGCAGTAGGACAGATGCCTTACAAAAGCGTTCACGAGTGGCGATAGTTAATTACGCCCGTCGCAGCCTGGGTGGTCAGTCCCTTCACCTCCCTGACAGGCTAATCTATTTAACTTGCCATGAGATAATTCTCGCATAATTTATGCTGAAATGGGGGTAGAAGAAGTAGATATATAACTAGGCATACAGTGTTGCCAAGCCATAATTATGCTATTGCGTAAGGATGACGATATACGTCCTATACAAAGTCAAATCAAATTAGCTAACAAAACTCTGCAGACAGGATGGGTATAATAATAAAATTGGTTGAAGTTTTTTTTGGGGTCAAAGACCGCTGGTAGTTTTGTTATTTGAAGTTTGAGTTGAGAATAATCTGTTTTCTTTTGTTTTATCGTGTTTAGATATTGAAACCTATCACGTCTATGTAACAAAAAACAGATTATAAAACTGTGACTACACTAACTGTGGTCGATGACCCCACAAAAAAAACCATCAAATTAATTTATCTTTTGTTTTATCATGTTTAGATATCGATCCATCTAGTCTGCGGAGTTTCGCTAGTTAATTTAATTTGATTATGTATAGCTCCATTGTTATTTTTCGCACTAGAACATGGAGCAGTTATTGCCTGCTCCTACTCCGCTTTTTATATTCCTGACAGGTTAAATCATTTACCTTGTCACAAGTATTCGTCGTATAGCTCGTCAAAACGGTTCAAATTTTAAATATTCATACTCAAAAAAAAAAAGAATTAAAACCAGTACTTCTGCATAGCGTGACCTAAAACTAAAATACGTATATACCTATGCACAATTCTAGCTGTCACTTTGACGGATGGTACAGGGTATCCTACGAATAGGAATGGCAAGCTCCATGATTGATGCGCTCACAGTTCAAACAACTTCTGCAATGCTGATTCGGTGAAATTATTTTAGTAAATGCCCCCAGCATTTCAATTGTGACCTGTGGATGATGAAACGTTCAATGTGCATGAGAAATGAAAGATTTTTGCTTCGTTCGGCTTAAAATGGGTTTTGTTAATTCCTTTGTTTTTTTTTTATCAGGAGCGGTTATGAATTGAATATTTTGAAATCAGGGTGTTCCATTATAACTTTATTTTGTACGATTAAGCATCTGACTTGGAATTTTATAGGGATTTTATGTTGAAACTATTTAGCTCATGTTTATTACGGATCTGGGAAGTATGGCAGAAAAAACTGGAGGTCTATGCACTGCAGTGGGAGATTCTGGGCTAAAATGAAGATGATGTTTATGATGCCGTCGGTATAGTGCTTTTCCTGGTCTTAAATGGGTGAATTAATGTATGGTTCGCGGTCTTCATTACTAGAATATCTGAGGGGCAATTCTACTAATTTTAACAACGTTCACAGTCTGATCTCAGTCTCAATCTGTCAAAAAATACTTCCTATTTCCCTACATTTTGACAAGTTTTTGACATTTGTTTGTCGCCGAGATGAGACTGCGACTAGATTTTGAACGTTTTAAATTACGAGAATTGGCCTTCTGTTACCTGTGACAAAATATGCTATTATGAGTAGTGTAGGTACATGACAATAAAACTACGTACCAATTATTGTGAACCCAAAAGTCAAAATTTAGTTGTTCCCAAAAAGAATTCATTTCAAAATTTTGTCTTAGTACTTTGCAACAATCTAATTAATTAAATACAAAAAGTCTCCACGCTGACGGTTAACAGGACAAGTGAAATGGAACAGAGCACAATATGAGCTTTATGTGCTAAATTATGTATGAGTTGGCGCCCGCAATCTCATTTATTATTACGTAGTCGAGCTCATTTCAGGGCCAAAAGTTTTTGTCAGGTGAAAAATCTAGTCTTTAGGAAAAATGGAATGTCCTAGATTCTTAAATTACAGTGGAAATGCGGTAGGCTATTGGAACGAAGTTCTTTAACGCGGCTTGCGGTAGGAGTAAACTGGTAGAAATCGTCACGTAACGAAAAAGCGATTCCCCCTCGATGCGTCTCTCTCTCTCTCTCTCTCTCTCGAAGGAGATATAGTTTTCATGATTTTCGAGGATGGTGGCTAAAGGCGATGGTGAGGTCAAAATGAAAATCCAAAACGGCGGTTGCGAATTTTTTTTTAATTTTCTTCATAGGTGTCGTTTTCATGGTTTTAGAGGGTGCTGAAGCCAATAGTGAGTTATATATTTTTATAGAAGATACTTAAAATACCTGCGAATATATATCACACTAATATTATTAAAGCGAAAGTTTGTGAGTGTGTGTGTTTATGTTTGTTACTTCTTCACTAACAGCTAAACGGATTTGGATGAAATTTGACACACAGATAGTTTATAACCAGGATTAACACATAGGATACTTTTTATTCCAATATTCTTACGGGATCGAAACTTACTACAATATTCCTAATCAAAGTTTACCAATTATGTCGCTAATCCCGGATATTTGAAACATCCCATACATATTTCAAAAATGTCGGAACTCCATACCTGTATGTTGCTACCACATTTATCATCGCTTGGTAAATCTAGCTGGGCAAAAATATTTTAAAAAATTTTCGTGGTCGGTACTCAACTACTCGTGCACGAATTTCAGGGAAGTTATTTAAACATGAGTAATTTAATTAACACAGATAAGGAACGAATGTATTGTTGCATCGCCATTGTTGTATAGGATTTTCGTAGGCTGTATTCAAGCTGTGAACGTTAAAATATCTAGTTACGCTTTTACATTGTTTGAAGGCAAGTGAATTAATCCTAACTAATATTATAAATGCGAAAGTAAGTTTGTTTGTTTGTTACCTTTTCACGCGTAAACCAAACCGATCATCTTGAAATTTTGCACATACGTTGTTGTACAGAAACGGACATAAGGTACCTTTCATCACGAAAAAAAGTGTGTTCCCGAGGAAAACAACAGTAACGTTATTATGATAATAGATGGCGCCACGTATCTTTCGAATCATGATTGAATTATATTAGAAATCACAGGCTCGAGATTTATGCGGGTGAAACCGCGGGATGCATTTAGTTTAATATTATTTATTGTAGTGGTGTATTTTTGTACAGTTCTGGGAATAATAATAACAACAGCGTATTGCTGTCCCACTACAGAGCAAAGGTGTCTTCTCATACTGAGAAGGCACGAGCAATGATTAAAACGCTTGTTCAAGACGAGTTGGCGATTTCAGACTTAGACTTACGAGTAAGTATACTATAAACTATTAGTCCAGGTTTCCTCACGATGTTTTGTTTTCCTTCACCGATATCAGAGATAAACTCAGAAAGTAAATATGAATTGAAAAAGTCACATTGGTACCTATACTTGCCTCGGATTTGAAGCCACAACCCGTGGCCTTAACCAACACGACACCTTAGTAGTTCTGGGAATGAATAATGATAATATTTTAGTAATTGAGCAACATGCTTCTCGCATTCAAAAGGTATCACTGAATACATAAACTCAGACTCAAAACTCAAACTCAAAGCATTTATTTCAATTAAACCATTTACAGGCACTTTGAATTGTCAAGAAGTCGGTTAGTCAGAAAATATGAAGCTAGTTGCCCATTCCAAAGCGTAGGTATGGTGGCCAGCACAACAGGCTACCCGAAACTGTCAAATTTTCCCAATCAACTTTGAACCTTATGCTTTAGCGATGAAGTTGAAAATCTATTAAAGAAATTTGACAGATTGTAGTAGCTTGATGTGCTGGCGTCTGTACATATTTCTATGAAATTAAACAAGCACAACCAGCTTCGGCTAAATTGATCAAGCTTTGACTCTTCTCTTCGAGCTAAAAACAAAAACACCGAATCGTTACAGACTCTTGTGAATACGAGTCCTATCCAGTCAACGTAGGACTGTTTGGGGACGGCCTACGTCTTTCGGATGAAATAATGATGATGATGAATTGAGTCTTTAACTAAGTCCTTCTTTGATAGATGAAGGTGAATTGAGTCTTTAGCTAAGCCCTTCTTTTATACAGTTTCATTAATACCGCCACCACCACCATACCACCACTATCGTATTAGTGGACCTATAGAGGTATGAGGAAGTTCACTCATCCTCCATAGAAAATGGAGGATCCTCCGACCACACGGGTGTTGTGTCTGGCGGGCAACTATCCGATGACTCATGTCGGGGCGTTGGATCTATGTCAGTTGCGCGGTAAACTCTGCTTGCGAGATGCAGGATTTTGCTTGTCGTCAGTATGACGCGTTGTTCGCATGTGGCGTTGTAGATACCGCTACACCTGTGTCTGCGCCCACACTTATGCACTATAAATAAATATCTCTCGCGCCGAAGACTAGTCTCCATTGAGATTGGCCGCCATGGCAGAAATACAGTTTGAAGGACTATATACTAATGTGTGTATTTGGCAATTTTTTTGTAATATGCCTCTTGTTTATGCAGAATAAACAATTATATTTTCTCTAAAAAAATAATAGTTTAAAAAGAAAAAAAAAAGATAATACGTATAACACGTGGAGAAAGAACACAAAAAAGAACAAGTTGAGGTAATATACGCGTTAGATCCATGACTTAGCATTAAGCTATGCTAGATTAAAGTTTTGAATTTTATATCATGAGATTTGGGCATGGGATGAGACTTCAAATTATTTATTAAATGAAAGACTCACAAAGCTTCATAACTGAACGCAAATAAAAATAAAAGTTTAGCATATGCTATGCTAGATTATAGTCTTGATAGAGCCATTGGTTGATAGCATTTCTACTACAGCATGATGTCGAAAATCTTTCAATTATTACTGTTTCCCTATAAATGCAAACATTGTCAGTAATCCCCGACACTTTCCTAGCTAACTGGCTCTACTAAATTAGAAAATAATAACCATACATTATACTAAGCTTCATATTAAAACGTAATTAACGACTAACACATGAGTTACGGCTCCCTGTGAAAATTAACCGAGGGCTTAACGGAAAACGAAGCTTTATCTGTAATTAGCAATTTGTTCAAAGGCAAATGGGAGGTGTTTACTTCAAAATCCTTTCTATTGTAATAGGGAAAACAGTAATTAAGAAATAATTAGGAGCCCTTCTGGGTTGAATCCTGTAGGACCAAGTAATTTGGAGACAATTATGTAATTTAAAATAATAACATATATCGATACATAATTATTATAAATTAAATTCGATTTTCGAGTATGTCTGTGCCGCGTGCTTCTAAACTACGCAACGGATTTTGATGCGGTTTTCACCATCATAGAGAATGCATTCTGGAAGGTTAATATGTATAGGTAATCCATTAATATAAAACATACACACAATAAAGAGATCTCGATATTCTGTCAAGCCGTGCGTAGCAGGGGCGGGTTGCTGGTTTGTAATAAATTAACTCAGCTTAATATGTAAAACTTACACACAATAAAGAAATCTCGATATTCTGTCAAGCCGTGCGTAGCAGGGGCGGGTTGCTGGTTTGTAATAAATTAACTCAGCTTAATATGTAAAACTTACACACAATAAAGAAATCTCGATATTCTGTCAAGCCGTGCGTAGCAGGGGCGGGTTGCTGGTTTGTAATAAATTAACTCAGCTTAATATGTAAAACTTACACACAATAAAGAAATCTTGATATTCTGTCTAGCCGTGGGTAGCAGGGGCGGGTTGATGGTTTGTAATAAATTAACTCAGTTTAATCACACTCCACTGATCGACATGGATCTCTCAAGTTACACCACAACACTAAGTTCCTCTTCCGCATCGAGTCTGTCCCAGCTGCCGTTTATTAAAGCAGGAAAACCAACTAAACTGCAGTCACAAAAAATAAAATAATACATTCTTCTTTGATATATAACATGTAACCTCCTTGTTCAAATGAAAGCTTTAGTAATATCTTTATGTCACGAACGTGTGTATGTGTGTGTTACGAATTGAGAATAGAAAAATAACGGCAGTAGTCAGTTTAGCTGACAAGCGATGTCATGAATAAAAAATCCGGTCAAGTGAGTGTTGAACTTGCCTGGAGAGGGTTCCGTAAGATGCGCACAATATTGAGAGATTTACTATGTTGTTCTAAGATTACAGACTTCTTATAGATTTTCCTGTAGTCTATAGGTATAGAACTATTTTCTGTATTTTTTTTTAATTTTAGGCTCAGTAGTGTCGGAGAGAAGCAGGGGAATGGTTAATTTTTGTCTATATCTTAAATAACTTTAATACAATTTATTTTAAAATTAAGCAAAAAGTATATTTGACATCCGCACAGTGAGCACTTTTATTTGATATGTCACACGGTACAGATTGACAAACTTTTTTTTCTATTTGCCTCCTAAAAATGACCCCCATATTCAAAATTAATCGGTCCATTAGATTCCGAGCAAATTGGCTGTGACAGACGGATGGAAAGACAGACACACGAGTGATCCAATAAGGGTTCCGTTTTTTCCTTTTGAGTTACGGAACCCTAAAATTGATAAAAAACCTAAAACGATTCCGTAATAATTATTTATTGTGCCGGAAAGTTATTGTTAGATTGATGTTCCTCTCCCACAGTACACGAGTCTTATTTAATAACCTGTCAGAACCACTATCCTCAGCAAATTACAATTTCTGTTGCTTTATTTATTTTCTAACTCTTAGTACAAAAAAATAAAAGCTTTTCCCGGAAAACGTATTACTAGCAAAAGCTCTTTGGTTGCAAATGTTTACATAAGTTTGTCGTAAACGTTTAGATTAGGAGTACCTAGTAGTTATTTGCGAAAAAGCATTTCAATGAGGTGTGCTAATTTCAGTAGAGAATGAGAGCTAGTTTAATAACGTATAAGTTACAGCGTGATTGCGGAGTAAGAAAAACTAAACAATTAAAAAAAATACGTTTATTTGCAAAGAAAACACACAAAACTGAAGGCCAATTCTACTAATTTAAAACGTTCAAAATCTAGTCGCAGTCTCATCTCGGCGACAAAGAAATGTCAAAAACTTGTCAAAAAGTAGGGAAATTTGAAGTATTTTTTGACGGATTGAGACTGAGATCAGACTGTGAACGTTGTTAAAATTAGTAGAATTGCCCCTCAGAACAAGTAGGGAGAATATATGCGTCAAATCCACGCAAAACGGCCATCACTCAGCATAATTATGTCCATTATGCTGTAGATTATGCTGAGCATTATCTCGAGCATTATGCAGAGCATTATGCTGGCCCTATGCGAGACAGAGCCACAGCGCTGGTTTTCAGCGACAGCAATACATTTTTATTAATTTTCCAAAGCAAGCATTTTATTTTGATAAATCTCTTTACGAAATCATTATTGCCTTTGGTTTTATACCTCGATAAATATCTAAGTACATATTTATTCTAAACAAAGCTACATAATGATTAATTACTACACCTCATAAGTTTGTGCAACCGACCCATCGGCAACATACGAGTTATGAGCGTCCTGTGAAAATTAATCGAGCAATTTGTGAAGTTCTAAACTAATTAGCTCAGTATATTCTACTAATAGAACACGTAGCTGCCTCTTAGTTAGAAGTAACTTATGTAAAAACTACGTCATGAGAGTCTTTTGAACTAAATAAACGTGTGGGGGGTCGGGGAGCCCCGGAGGAACGAAGTTCATTTTTTTTTCTTTCTGACCTTTTCGCAACTGCCATCTTGGATTTTCATTTTGACCTCACTATTGGTTTCAGCTCACCATTACACCATTTACAGCATTTTGAGCCATACATGTTTTAGAAAAAGTACGTTTTTTTTTAATTTTTAACTACAAACATTTAATCAACCACCAATTTTAACTTGAAAAAAACATACTTCGTCTAAGATATTTAAGGCTCAAAATGCTCCAAGTGGAGTCAACTATCAGCCCCTTAAGGCTTTGTATCCAGCTTCCGAACACCCTGTATATAATAAAAAGTCGCATGGAGGGAGCCATGACGCTTTTTCACTTTTTTTGTACGTGACGATTTCTACTAGTTTACTCCCACCGCAAGTTCCGTTAGAGAACTTCGTTTCAATAACATCTTAACAAAACATATCATGACGCCTGTAATTCCCGAAGGGTTAGGATTACCGTACACCCACATTTCGCCTGTTGGGTGGGGGCCAGCCTATTGTCATCAACCGAAGTGACATGAAAAATGTAAGACCCTATTACACTTTGGCCGACTTTTTTATCGAACCCAGGACCTCATGCTCAGCAGTGGCACTTACTGACCAACGAGGCAACAAAATCACAATCAAATAACATCTTCTACAAATATTAACAAGATATTAGGTAGTTTTTAATACAGATGGCATGTTTGAACATTCCATCTCTTAAGTCAGAAATGATGCCACTGGCATGCGCATTTCTAGTTGAATTAGGCGAGCTAGTAATTAGGTTGAGGTCAGACGGCAATCGCGTT
The DNA here is from genome assembly GCA_963855955.1 of Luperina nickerlii. Lineage (NCBI taxonomy): Eukaryota > Metazoa > Arthropoda > Insecta > Lepidoptera > Noctuidae > Luperina > Luperina nickerlii. The sequence goes on along the minus strand of OY979681.1, from coordinate 12,897,053 downwards.
TTATTTAGCATCTCGTAATCCTGGAAGCCGACCCCAATAGTTTTGGGATAAGGCTCAGAATGAAAATTCTCTTAAACCTAAAGTCTAATAAAATCATTCCCAGACTAAATACCCGATCTAATTATCACTCCCAAAATGCTGTTTTATTAAGTAAATAAGGGTCAATTTCTGTATATTTCCTTTTTATTTCTGCCAGCGTGCGAATTAGCTCAGCTATAAGTAAAGTTAAGCAACTAATTAGCGCTGTGTGTGCTGGTATCATGATGTAGGAATACCATGTTGTGTTAAAATCATCTGCCCAGCCTTTTCACAACTAAGTATGGGTCGGCTTCCAGTCTAACCGTATGCAGCGGAATACCAGTATTTTACATGGAGCGACTGTCTATCTGACCTCCACAACGCAATCACTAGGTAATACGATACCCCTTGGTAGGACTGGTAGTCAGACTTTCGGGCTTCTTACGACCCGTAACGATTGTCAAGGATTCACGAATGACAGCCGGGACCAACAATTTAACTTGCTTTGCTTGATATGTAAAGATGGTCACCCATCCACGGACCAACCGCGGCAAGAGTAGCTTAACCTGATCAATCGACCCGTGCGGCTGTTATGACTTAGCCACAAGGCTCTCGTTTTAAAGAAAAATTGTGTTAAAATATGAACCGATATTTCTAAGATATCCCAAAAAAGTCCTATGAAGGTAGTTAGGTGTAGTCGTGGGAAAAGTTACTGTTTGTGCTTTTTCAGATGGGTTGGTTGGTTGGTTTAGCTGGTGTTTTGGTTGGTTGGTTTGGTTAGTTTGGTTGTTGGTGGACGTTTGTAAAGAATTTTAGTAACGGTAAGTACCTAGTTTAATTTAATTACATGCAGAACAAATAAGTCAGAGTCAAATCATTCATTTCAAAAAGGCGCTTTTGAATGTCAAAATTTACAAAATAAAAAAATGTATACAACGCAGCCTGACCAATGTGTGGAAACACGGCACAGTTGCATGTCTAACAAATATTCCAAGTCATAAATTACATTACAAGGACAAAAAACTCAGCACTCATGTAAATGCGAAAAAACTCGTCAGAAAAGGACAAACTTTGCAACATAACAAGTAGAAAAGAAAGATCACTCCAGCTGAAATAGGCAACAATAAAAAAAACTCGATAAAAGAAAAGTTACCAGTGACAGATACGGGACAGTCCCACTTCAAACACGATTGGGGACACCGTATTCAAAGCAAACTTCTAAACGTAAACAGTAAAGTTGTTTAAAACTAAGATGGCGGTTCGAACGACACTTTTAGTTTATTGGTACCAAAAGTACCTTAAAGTTTTCAAATCAATTACCGTTTGGTACTTATGATTTATGGATCGTAAGTTGCTGGGTTGACGTCTTTTGGAGTTGGTTGCTCATAAACTTTGTGGATACGAAAAATACCCTTAAACGGTGGATTTTATACGTCATGACTTGTAACGGGCTTAAGTTGTTCATTTAAAGCCTTCTGAAGATCTTGTTTCAAAAGTTTGATACAGACTTTTGCTAAAGCCTTTTGTAAAATTATGTGATAATTTTCTTATTGGGACTTTTAAATTCGTGACAAACCTGTATTTTCTGAAAGCTTTCAACATAATCCGTTATCTATACTAACCCCTTTACTAATAAACGTATTATATCAGATAAATAGTTACACACCGATTTCTTTCTTTCAGTCGTCAGTAATTTGACTTTCGAAAAAAGAAGACAAAGCGTTGTGTAACAATACAGACGCTATACAACGTTTATTAGTAAGGGAGTAATAATAAAGCTAATGCGTTTGTTTTTTTGAACGCGCTAATCTCTGGAACTACAGCCCGATTTGCAAAAATCTTTTTGCATTTGATAGCCCAATAATTCTTGAGGTAGGCTATTTAACATCACGGATTGTCCGAAAGGGTTATCGCTGGCCCAAAATATAAAGGGCTAAGGAAGGAACACGGGTGGGTTTTAGTCAGTAAGAGTCTGACACTCCCTTCCGCTCCACCCAGAGCGGGAGGGGTCATTTGATGATTTCCCAACCTGAATAAAAAAAAGAAAAAAAAAACCCTTAGGAGCCAAACAAAAAGAAAAAAAGGCAGAATGAATGCTAAGTAAAAACGAAAAAAACGCGCGCGCTGGCGATGCAATGCGACGGGTTGGAACGGGGGAACAAGGAATTTCACGTGGACGAAGTCGCGGACAGAAACGTCGTCGTATCATAATATGTATGTCAAGTGGTTCGGATTGGCAGTTGCCATTTCCGCTAACCAATGAAAGCATCTGAAATTGACAGCCGATTAACAAATCAGAGACTCCAGAAACCGGAGAGTGGTTACATTTGAGATATGTTTCCCATAAATCCTATTTCATATTTCCTCTTACCCGACATAATTCAAGACGGGTTCCTTAATGTCCCCGCAGGGTTTTATTACGAGATCTCTACTGAGCACGCATCGTTTCAAATAGTAGTATCAGCTCGTTATCGCCATTTTCGGAAATCGATTGATCGTAAACTGCTGTAAGGTATGTAATGGTTTTATGTGGGTAGTCGAGAGTGGATAAGAAAATACGTATTATTGAAGCTAGCCCAAAAACTACCCAAGCAAAGTCATTAAAATTAATAAGGGAACCCACCTCAGAAAAATCTAATTTTGAACAAAAAGATAATCATCGAAATAAGTTCAAAATTGGAAATGATATCGCTGAACGTAAATATAAAAAGTAAACAGTATATTTGAGAACTGTCTTCTTTTTTAATTCGGTTGATAAACTGTTATGCAGTTTAGCAGACTTTATGTATGCTATTGTTGATACAGATTTTGAATAAATAAATAAAATAATAATTGGGAGTAAACGCATGGTGGCTAACGCCTGTACTCGTTACTTTTAAGACAATGGTTTTGCCTATTTATTTTTTGTGTCCATTCAAACCAAGTATGCTATATAAAAACTGCAGTTAGAATTAAGAAGCTATTTTTTATGAAAGTGCTGTGTACGCCTGTAAGTGACTAATTCACCATAACACAATACATATGTTATTTATTACTACTTATGTCAATAGTTCTAGTGGATAAGTCGTTGGTGTACCTTTAAATAAAATAAAATAAAATAATGTATATGTCGGCGGCGGTGTCGTAAACAACACGTGCACCGATCACGCCACCGACAAGTACGTCACTCGACTTCTCCCACCGCCCCACTGCTCGACTTGTTTTGACACCAATATAAAAGAGCGAGCAACGAAGCGGCAGGGGACTTGACCATTGGACCTCGTACGGACATCATGTGCTCAGAAACTATATCGCGTTCGTATCTGGTTGTATCGTGTACCTACAGTGCTTGATTTGCTAATGTCATTAAATTGTTCATGAAATTATAATCGGATGTGAAGTGCAAACCGTGTTTCTATTGCGCAGTAACCCACACTACCCACATAGTACGCCCACAGTAATTAAAATAAGCCTGATAATAATGACACACACTTTACCTTTTCCTACATCTATAATATTATTCCAAAACATGACGGGTTTCCTCTAACGTCCTACGCTTTCTCACATTTGGAACGAGTAACATAAATAACATATTTTTATTTACATACTAAAGTACAGTTCATTCAGGACCCAAGACATGTTATTCTAAAAATTTGCTTAGGATCATGTTATTCAATACCGAAACTTGGATAGGAGCAACGCATTATCATACCATTATTATGAGAAATATTGAAAAGATCCATCATGAGTCGCCTTTACAAAATTCGGCAAAGCATAATTTACTTCTATGAAAAGGATGGTCATTTAGTAGCAATCATCATCATCATCATTTCAGGTGAAAGACGTCCACTGGTGGACATAGGCGTCCCCCAAGCACCTCCACTTCGTCCGGTGCTGTGCTTCTCGCATCCAACGGGTTCCTGCAGCCTTCACAAGGTCGTTGGACCACCTTGTGGGAGGCCTTCCAACGCTACGTCTTCCGGTACGCGGTCGCCACTCCAGAACCTTTCGGCCCCATCAGCCATCTGTTCTGCGAGCAATGTGCCCTGCCCACTGCCACTTAAGTTTAGCAATTCCTCGGGGTATGTCGGTTACCTTGGTTCTCCTGCGGATCTCCTCATCCTGATTCGATCACGCAGGGAAACTGCAAGCATAGCCCTCTCCATTGCCCTACGGGTGACTTTTAACCTTCTTATAAGGCCCATTGTGAGCGACCATGTTTCAGTGCCATAAGTCATCACTGGCAACACGCACTGGACTTTCGTCTTGAGACACTGCGATATGTGGGACGAGAAGATATTGCGTAGCTTCCCGAACGCTGCCCAGCCGATTCGGATTCGACGATTGACCTCTTTCTCGAAGTTAGACCTACCTAATTGGACAGTTTGTCCTAGATAAACATACTCGTCAACGACTTCCGAGTGTAGCGTCTTCGATCTTTATGAGAGTGCAATACCTTTCTAGTAATAGGATTACGAAAAAAAAACTACTACCTGTCAACCAAAATATCGTTCGTTTTTTCTGAAATTCATTTTATTTCAATTGTTAACATCGAAGCCCTTGTTTATTAATACTAGAGCAATCAAAATAAATTCTACGTAATCGTAAACGAAGCACAAAGAGTATGTAAGGATCACAGCAGATGGCGTCCTGTAGTTTCTGCCTATCCCCATGGGAAGTAGGCGTAGGTTTATATATATATGTAAAAATAAATTCAATACCTGTTTATAAATATGATGAGACTAGCTGCGTCCCGCGATTTCACCCACATAAGTGTCGATACCGTGGGAATATCGGGTTATAAAGTATTCCATGTGTTAATCCTATCTGTGTGCCAAATTTCAACCAAATCCGTTCAGCCGTTTGTGCGTAAAGAAGTAACAAACATACAAACACACTTTCGCCTTTATAACTTTATAATTAGTGCGATTGACTAGACGGTTCCATAACATTAATTTTTGTATTATCATTATATTCGATAGTAAAATAATAATATAATTATATTCGTCAGTTTCCGTATCCTATCCATTTCTTTCCGTTTATAGAAATCTCTACACAGTGGCCTCCAAAAGTTAGTTGACACTTTACCACTTCAGCTGTAAAGCCACATTATGATTTTTATCTATAGAAAAAGGAACAAAGGTAATGTGGAAACATGAAAAATTAAAAAAAAAATGTTACAAATCAGCCTAGCCGTTTAAAAGAAAAAAATATAGGTAAACCCCCGCCAAAAAAAAAAACAGCTGAAAATCAAAAATTCAAAATAGATAATGTTGTATGGAAATGGCGTTCGTAGCAAACCTCACATGTTTTGCGTACGACTCTGATAAAAGTAAAAAATGGAATTAGTGGAATTTACTTCCTGTTTGCTCCCGGAGGAACTGGAAAAACGTTCCTAATTTCATTGCTTTTGGCAAGAATCCGATCGCAGAATGAAGTTGCATTGGCTTCATCTGGAATAGCAGTGACTTTGTTAGAAGGCCAAAAAGCTAAATTGCCACTGTTTATGCATATCAACGAAATATCAGCTTGCAACATCGCCAAAAACAGCGCAGTGGCGAAGATTCTGCAGGTATGCAAATTAATCGTTTGGGATGAATGCACGATGGCCCACAAGAGGTCATGACGTCAACACGTCAAATCTGTCATCTCTTCATAATTTTTAGAAGCAGTTTTTATATTAATTAACGTGAAACCATACCAGCCAAAATCTAAATAATCAAAATATAATTTCAAAAAGTACAATGAACTCTAATAATCACCCATTCGTGACGGGATGAAATTTTCTTTCAGGTTTTACCACAAAAACACACAAAACACAATTTATTCACAGTACAACCGTCATCCGTGGAGCATGCGCGGGGGCGCGCGAGCGCGGAACCACTGCAGTGACTGTAGAATCGTCATTCGTTCATTTTAAATACTTGACAAAGGCTATATGTCTTTCTTGTTTTGTCTCCTAGACTCTGTGAACGCTTGAGCAGGATAGATACATGTATGTAGGAAAGTTGTCATAATCTGCGGCAGTGACACGCAGTACAATTCGAAGTCCGACACAGATAAGAACATTTTCACCGCCATCCGATTCAGATTGACACAGCCGAAGGTATTAAACTTGCATCAAAAACTGCCGAACAGGAGGTGCCATCTCTCATGTCACCCTCGATAAGAACGTGAAAGTTTTGAGAAAATTTTGACGAGAGCAGCAAGCAGCTTGCCCTGCATGCCTGCCACCTTCAGACTCGTCGCTCAGCCCCGCCCCGCCGCCGCCGGAACCCAGCACCAACGAGAGTACTGTAACACCGGCCGTGGCAATTGCGTCAAGCTCGAGTTACGAATGTTTTTCCCCGCCGACGTCGCCAACATCTGTACGTCGGCAGGGGAGAAGCCAACCACCGAGAAGCTAGGGTCTTAGGGGCCATCTGGCCCCGAGCCGGGTCCCCGCTGCCGGTGGTTGTGTGCAGCGCATGAAATGGACTCAGTCTGAAGAGAGCTTTGAAAGATTTTCGTGACTTGCAAAACATTTTTGGGGTGCCATGATTCTGTTGTTCTGTTTTTCATCAGACTCTTCGAATTATTTCCCGATCAACTGTAGCTGACATGTTTAAAATCTTCAAATTTGGGGCAGCATGTGAAGACACTGCAATTGACGACTAACATGCAGTGTTTTTGCAACAATGTGCAGATGTGTTTTCCACAAATTTCTGTTAGTTGACAGAATCGAAGAAGGAGAGTGTTTTTCCGGACGTAGCGCAACAATTCAAAAACGATAATTGGCTGAGCGAACGAGCAATATTGGCAGTGAAAAACAAAGATGTCGATGGTCTCAACGCACTCAATCAAAATTCCATTCTCGGGATCAAACGAAAATGGATTGATTTTGGAGTCGGAAAAAAGTACACAAGTTGCAAGGGCATGATTACAATTTCATGCAGCTCTGTCTTCAGCGACGTCTTCACGTTCAGAAAATCAGCATAAATAATGAAAAACTTAATAAAGAACCTATAGAACAAAACTTTTACAAAACATCATGGCCACAAATACAAAATATCAACACGGTGGATCCTGCATTCAATAGCAACCGACTAGTAGATCTGCTATTTGGAGCAGACGTTTACTCCCAGATAATGCCAGGAGGAATGATCAAAGGCGATGATGTCATACGACACATCGCACAATTAACCTACTTAGGCCAGCTACTATGCGGACACTTCAAAACTACAAAATTACAATGTGACGTGGTGTTGAACAATCTGGAAGATATATGATATCGCACCAACCTGCTGCAGAACGCGCCGCTGACGCGTGCGCTGCGTACACTCAATACGGTGTCACAACAGATTGACTGCTCCAACTGTACTCTGAGTGAATTCACACAGGCCGCATTTAGCGCATGTTTTTTTTTATTTTTATATTTTAGTTTTAGTTTATTTTTAGGCACTATATTATATGGAAAATTTGCTACTCTTGGCTAAATGTAACGTGTAAACGTTTTTATTAAATAAATTATTTACATTATTATTTTGTAAAATTATTCTTGGTTAATAATAATACCTACATAATTGTAAGTCTAATTGTAAGTTATTATAACTACACTATTGTATTAAGTAAGACTATGATAAATAAAAAATATATAGTTTTAGGATTCCGAAGATGTCAAAGACCGAGCCGATTTATTACTGGAACAACATAAAAAAAAAATTCAACTGTCCTTTATAATGCGCACAGTAAAAGAGTGGAACTCTCTACCTGCGTATGTGTTTCCGAGTGCATACAACCCGAATCTCTTCAAAGTAAGAGTGAACAGGCTTCTTCTGGGTAAGCTCACTCCATCGTAGACTTTATCTGTGTCATCTCTGACCTAGATTAGAGTCAAGAGCAAACCCATTACAAATAAAAAAAAAAAAAAATCTCTTTTACGTAAATAAAATATTTTTATTATTATTTACCTGGATGTTCCACTGCAGGGCAAAGGCCTCCCTCCTCTCTTTCCACTTCTCTCTGTTCAAAGCTGCTAAGGACCAGTTCATGTCGAAGGAGTACAGCGCATCCCGCCATTTCTGTCTGGGCCTGCTACGATGTCGTTTGCTAGGTAAATAAAATATTTTATTATTATTTACCTGTGATGTCCCACTGCAGGGTAAAGGCCTCCCTCCTCTCTTTCCACTTCTCTCTGTTCAAAGCTGCTAAGGACCAGTTCATGTCGAAGGAGTACAGCGCATCCCGCCATCTCTGTCTGGGCCTGCTACGATGTCGTTTGCTATTTAGAGGGACCCATTGGGTCGTAAGTTTGGCCCATTGTTCGTCTGACATGCGGCAGATGTGTCCAGCCCAGTTCCATTTTGGCGTGGCAGCTTTCCAAGTGACATCAGTTATCTTTGTGATGGAACGGATTGTCGTATTCCGGTCTGTTAGTTTGATAGCCAGAATAAAACATATTGAATTAATTTGAATTACAAGCAACTTTTATTTAATAACCTAACGAAATTCAAACCGTACACGATGCGAGATGAGATCTGTATTAGTGATCTCAATGGATTGGAGTTGGAGGGTCGATCAGGATTGATGATCACTGATCAAAAGTTATAATCAAATAAATTGTAAGTGATGCGAAGTTCACCGGGTCATCTAGTAGGTAATAAACTAGGCAAATCAGAAACAATAAAAATGACAATTGTCTTTGAAAGTAAATTGTATAATCAATAACAACAAGATTTGGCAATAATTGTTTCAAGCACTTGAATTTAAAATAAATTTCATGAAAAGTACTCCGTTTTATTTATGTGTTGAACATTTCATATTTCTCAACATTCCGAGTACTTTGCGGCGCTCACGGATGGAAGGTTTTAAGAGCCAAGCCTGTAATAAAGACGACTTTTCTTTGATTTTGAAAACCATCCCGTAAGTAATTTTGAACGTTGCAAACGAAAGAAATTTTAACTTCTGTGGCAAGTGGGTTTATTTATATGAAGCATGCGAAACAAATAATGGAAACCAGTGAAATTACAGAGAACGCCATTTATGTATGTTCTGCATTTATTCCATTGAAGACTTCCGAGAAGAGAATTTGATATATAATACAAACATACATTCATATTGCGTTCAAAAGTCTAGGAAACATCATTGCCAAAACTTGTTCAATAACAATACAAAACAAACTGAAATTGGTCATAGAACTATTTCAGGATTAATCATTAACATTGTGGATAGTGGATTCATATTTATGAAGTTGGAACTGTGGGATGATGGAGGGCGATTGAAGTGGGTTCACTATGGGATTTTGATTGTTCTACCATAGTGTTTAATTGGCGTTCTGAATAAATTATACGCGATGGATAAAGTTTATTTAGGTGTGAATTCAGGTAGTTTTGCCGTCTACGAGGCTGTCATACAGAACTACATACAACTCCGTTTATTTACCTTCACTCGTATCTACTTGAGTTTTGTTCGCAATAAACGATTGAAATGAATGTCGATAACCAACGGATGTTCAACTTTTTTTTCAAAAGCTCGTTCGTGACTTTTTCCTAGTGTTTAAATAAATCCATTATTATTATTACTTTGCAATTGAGAAAAGTCGACATAATGAAGTCCACTAAAGAGTTATTTCCTAATACTATACTAACCTAATCTTAATTCGACTAACTACTTCATAGAATCCAATCATAGATTTTATATACTATGATGCAGTAAACTCTTCGAATAAACTGAGTTCTCCGGTCTTTCATTCCAGATTATCCATACACCAAACAGCAAAGGACCATTTATAAATTCTGTACCTGCAAGTTCCAAACAAATCGAACCTGTCAGCTGCCATTACTCTATAGAAATTGCTACGAACCGGACCGAATTTCAGACTTATAAACGAGGTACCAATTGGGTGAACCGGTTCACCCAATTGGTACCTTGCTAAGGAGAAAAAAACCATGAAAATATGAATAGTTTTGCACCGTTAAAACGCTGAGGAAATTCTAGGATCGGAATTTTTTTCTACTAAACAAGTTTTCGGACCATTGGGCGAAAAAGGCTCGATTTTTATTGCTTTCCAGTTAGGTACCGCTTTTGTAGTTTTAACGCTTGTTTTTTCTAACTGTTAAAGAGAAGGAACACAAGCAGAGAGAACCTGTAATGGATAACGTTAGAAAAACTTTTAGTCACACTGTTTAGTTTCGTAGTTCCTGGGAAAGTGTACGTACCTACCAAGATTGGTAAGTATCATATACCGTAGTATTCACTTAGTACCAAAGAAAATTTAAGATACTATGGAGAGGTAACCAGAAGAAATTTCATAGAAAAACTGTGATCTCATGTCTCAGTGAAGCCATCTAGCAAAATTACAAGAATTACAAAAGCAATAGTCAGGTTTGACAAGATACCTTTGATTATCAATCGACAGATAGGTTGAAATATCTAAGAAGATTATTTAATTTATCTAAATACTTGGTAAATTATAACATACTGACAAAAATAAATCATAGTTCACTCCAGTCATTTTAACACTGCACTACGAGGTTTGCAATACAATTCGGCATATTATCTTCGAAACTAATTTCTTTTACACACAATGTGTCATGTGGGGCGTATATCACAAGACAGAAGTAAACTGAGCGAAGCACTACTAAGTAGATATTGATGTTGATCGCTTTCTCCCGTCTATCGTAAGTATATTTAAATCTTTGTCTAGTGCTTTTAGAATTATTGAGAATCAATCGAAATCATCTGGGTCAACTTGAAGTCCAATATTGTTTTTGAAAATTTTACGGAGATCAATCACAAAATGAGAGCTGTCAGCGTACTGGCATAAATGGCGGGTCATATAATAATATGGCGGGAGCAAAGAGTCTATAACAAAACCCTTTTTTTCTATGCAGTTCTTAGCTTTAAAAGTGTAACTGGACAGCATCATTCTCTGCGTCTGCTGCATATCATCATAGCCTAGTCTTTTCCCAACAATGTTAGGGTTGGCTTCCAGTCTTACCGGATGCAGCTGAATACCAGTGTTTTACATGGACCCACTGCTTGTCTGACCTCCACAACCCAGTTACGATAATACGATACCCCTTGGTACCCCCCACGTCTGCTGCATGTAAACAACAATTATCTTCGGTCAAGACATCTGTATAATTTTCCTCATAGATGAAGCTGTAGATACTACATATATTAAGTATTGTTTTTAAGGGATAGTGTTGCAACCTTTTTTACATTCTTTATGTTATTTTTAAATAGTTTACGTTACTCTTTTCTTTTTGACAATAAAGGAGTTTGTGTCAGTGACTTGGCGACTTGATCAGCGTGAAAATACAATCCACTAGATTTTCCGCTACATTTTAAAATGATTACTCTACGTAACTGCACATTTATATTCAATTACAAAACTAAACTCTGTGTTTATCTGAATTCTTGCGTTTAAAATTGCTTTGTCAAGAATAAATAGAATAATCCAAGCGTTTTTCTACAGAACGTCCTTTCGCTCCATCGGGTATCCTCTCCGAAGCAAGTAACAGGAAGCATTTGCGCATGGATTTATTGCTTCCTGGGCGTGTTTTCCATTATGCATAGTGAGCATAGAAGTGGAAAAATGTGAGGCAAGTTTAAACATAGACTAATGTCATAAATGTAAAGATGAAATCCAGTTTGAGTGTTGCTATATTTTTATAAGTAAAAAAGTTGGATCAAATCCTTAGAATATTCCCCTGGGTAATTTTACTTTATACATAAGTTTCCTTGCGAAAATGTATTTTATTTTGTAAAAACTTAAGTTTCACAGTGTCTTGAAAATTTAGGTCACGTGAAATGTCTTAGCGTTTATTACCGTATACTTATAAGCTGTTGCTTTAGTTTAAGACTATGAACTTTGCCCGCAAAGGTAATAAACCTCAAGATTTCGATTTACGCACGTATTTGAAATTCTCGAAGAACTACGTGAGAATTTGAAATATGTGCATTATAAAAACAATGTTAGAATTAAATAACATAAGGCCTATTCAAATTTATGTTACCCTTTGATGTTATTTCAGGTTAAACAAATATCAACTTTATTGTATTAGTAATTAAGTAGATTTTAGAGTGACTTTTGAAAAAGTTATAAAAATATTTAGTTAGTTGTAGCGTAAATTGAACTTTGTCGCGTAGGAATTAAAGTTTTTTCCATAAACTCATATTTGTTTAAATTTTTGGCAAATTAATCGCAAACGCTTCCTACTTATACAGGTTGCTTTGTAATTTGACGTGTTCCTGCCAGGACGTGACACCATTTGAAATAATTAAGAACCACAAGTAGTATGCAACATACGTTCACGCCTTGGTAAAATAGGTTGAAACTACAGAACACCACCAGTAACGACCCATACAAACTCCTTTTACTTGGTTAACGTTCGTAGTACCTGGTCATACCCGCACGCAGATTGCAAGTAAAAAACAATAGGAAGTATTTTTCGGGGTAAAGAAAAATCTTTGAAAAGGCAGCCATTTTAAAATGGTAGTAGCAAAAATGAAAAGAAACATAAAATAGAGACACACAAAAATACGGAAACAACCTTCCGTATGCAAACCACATTTTAAAAGCCTTTCGTAACAGGCTTTTATCCTCCGGCAAATCTATTGTTCGATACATATATGATCAAACATATATAAATATGTGTATATAAGGATAGCAAACAAACACAATATCATGGTTTAAAAGCGGACGTAGCACGGGGTGGAAAAGTTCAAAGATATTCGAAGTAAATTACAAATTTACATAAAATCTCCATTTCCGGAGAAGAGCCGTTTTTTCTGTAGCACAAGAACGAAAGAATTGACATTTTATTTTGTATAAAAAAAAGAATGAGTTTATTTTTATTTTATTTTCTTTAGAAAACCAACAATTAAAGGAGGATGGACGTTTTGGTACCCGAAAACTAATTACAACCAATAAAAATAATTTATATACAGATGTAAAGGGTACCATCTCACACCTACGCCGGGGGTCGCGGGAACGTACGATAACCTTACCTAACCTTTAAAGGTTGTATATCTCTGAACGGACAGCGAACTGAGACTATCTCCCCTAACAACTATTGCACTATATAATTAGACCTTCAAAACTGCATATAAATTATTTTTATTGGTTGCTATGTTTTTCGGGTACCAGCTTCCATACGTTTTTGCCCATACTCCTTTACGATATTTAATTTTAAGTAAAGCAAATATCACCACATATATACTCCACCATATTAAAAGTCCACTCAAATCAACTGGCAATGGAACTTATATCAATCTCAGTTACCTTCAGAAAACTGAAAAAGGCACCCCAAGAATTATATATAACTAGCGTGAATGAACTATAATATACCAATGGGTATATATCAAAACCATTTCGAGTGAAATTATAAACGATCAGTACAGGACTGAAAATATTACAGATGCAAATAATTCACTCTTACAACAAAAACGAAAAATTATTCTAAAGACAAGTCTGTTACCTGATACAGTGCCATGTTGGCTACAGATTTGTTTTCAAGATCCGATGGGTCAGAGGCTTCATACCATGCATGATCAGTAACCATCATCTAAGTACCTATTGCCGATTTTCCCAGGACAGATTGCATTAAATATAAGGAGATAAATAATAATAATTACATAGATGCACCCTACGCAAAATACGCGCATTGACGTGGAGTTGCTGACACCAGCCAGTATTACCTATTACCTACATAGATGCAATGAATGAAAAGTCGCAATGATTATAGAATACCACATTGTCTTCAAAAATCTCATTTGGAAATTCCAATATCTTGAAACAACGAGTCTGGTAAAAAATCTGGTTGAACTATAAAGTAGTCACATTTTTTTACGATGTCCAATAAAAAGTGATGGTTTTAGCAATACACCTCAGCTTTGACTCAACACAATTGGATTTTTATCGTCCAATCAGAATACAGCAGTATGATACAAGTAGTAGGTAGCATTACTCATAAACGTTTATTGCAAATTGCGTTTTTGGTATATTTTTATGATTGAGTATCGTTACGTCCTGACAGCTCGTTTTTATGTCCTAATTTTTAGGGCTCCGTACCCAAAAGGTTCCAACGGGACCCTATTATTAAGGCTTCGCTCGCTGGCCCGGCCGTCCGTCCGTCTGTCACAGGGCTGTATCAGTAAACCGTAATAGGTAGACACTTCACATTTTCACAGAGTGTGTACTACTATAAACGTTAAAACGAAAAAAAAAGGTTGAAAATAAAAGAGGGTCCATGGGGACCCGTGTGTTTGTACCACAGAACATGTTTGTACCGATTTCATTTTACTGTGGTTTCAACTAGATTACGATTAAACATTTTGTCAAACAGATTTAATCATTGTAATGCCATCATCGCCTTGCTTTACCCCAATAACCTTTTGGTCGACGATTCATGTCTTCTTCTTCCCTAGATTATCTTGTGTGTAGATTTAATCTGTGTGATAATTTTCATCACTCCTTTGCTCTTGCCTCCATTAATTTTTGGTCGGTAAAGCATGTCTTTTGCTTCCATACATATCTTGTGTGTAATCACCCACTATCTAGCATTATCATCTTTGAACACGTACAGATGCCAACATATCAAGCTACTACAATCTGTAAAATTTCTTTAATAGATTTTCAACTTTATCGCTAAAGCATAAGGTTCAAAGTTGATTGGGAAAATTTGACAGTTTCGGGTAGCCTTGATATGCAGGCGTCGGTACATTTACCATCAACATATTATGATCTATGCCTAGTTCATGCCTTACAAGACGCGCAAATAAAGTTATTTTCTTTAAGAAGGACATAACCTATTCATTGTCTATTTGGTATTTCCTTATAGCCATAAGATCACATTCATGCTCAACAAGTCTCTCATAACATGTCCCACATTCCTCCGCATAAAAAAAAAAACACTGGCACTCCGGTAGTGCCGACAGAAGTGAAAACTTGAACAATTACGAGTGTATTTTGTGAATCGTCTTATAAACAAAACACGCGTGTTAAGGTGTGTTCCTTATTTTATAGGGTTTTTTGCAAATCAGGTATGATGACCAAAGTGACTGGTTTATTCTTCTCGTGAAAGGAATTTATTCAGATTTACAAATAAGCACACAGGATAAGACTTCAGTTCGTGGTGTTGGTCGCGGCAGTGGTAAGAGAAGCAAGCCGCTCGCATGGAACTCGTCGTCAGTTATATATCCGTGGTTCAGCGCCATCTCGTCGTTGTTGGATGAACTACGTAGTTAGTACGCGAGGCCCTCGTAGTTCTTCCCGATGTGCATAGATGGCGCTGTCCTCAACAACGCGCGTCTTACGTTTTACGTCTTACGTTTTACGTCTTACGAATTTTCGATCAGGGTCACGTGACCTGACGCGAGTTTAGAAGTTTTTACCCATTCCAAAAAAAGTACACAGCGCCGCTAAAGAAGTTTTCACTTCAAAAATAATCTATTATTTTAATAATTGAAACTTTACGTAATTCCAATGAATTTGAGATTTTCCAATTAATTACCATTTTCAGGTACTCGTAGAATGTAATTTGTTTAATTTTAACGTCAGGCCACGTGACGTTATTAATTAGTTCAAATAAATGTTAACACAGCTTTAGATTATTAATCAAACTAAAATATAAGTGGCTACAGTTTTCCTCAAGGTGATTTATGTATGATACTTGAATTTTTACCACACTTGCTGCGGTTGTTCCGTGGATGGATTCTTTACATACCCAAGACCCCTCTGTGAAAGCACTTTCAAGCCGTTGGTCCCGGCTGTCATTCCTGGATCTTTGCAGAGGTTTACGGGGCGTCAGAAGCCCGAAAGTCTGACAACCAGTCTTACGAAGGGGTAAATTATTACCCAGTTACCTATTGGGTTGTGAAGGTCAAATGGGCAGTCGCTTATTAGACTGGCGGTTCGACTGAAAGCCGACTACAGATTTAATTTTGACTTGAATTTTTTCCTCGATTGAATTTTACAGAAAGTACGTAGATTATAGAGACCGAGAATTTTTTTCTTACCGCTCATCAAAATTAAATCAATTTTAGGTAAAACACGATTCTTTTCGATATAAAATTTTATATTGAGCACCTATATTCATAAAATGATAACCGTTTTGGAGAACAGCATCAAAGTGCGCTCAAAACGTTATGAAGCTCTCAATTCAAGTTGTTATGAAATTTAATATTATACCGTATAATGTTTATTAAAGGACGTTTTAGTATTTTTCAACGGAAATGCTCAGCGGTTACTTGTGTTTATAGTCCATGAGTTCATGAAAGTTTCTTCCGTCCAGTTGGATATAGAATAGAATAGAATACTCTTTATTATGTACACCATATAAATTACAGACATAAATAAATATAGAAACTGTACAAAGGGTGACACAATGGGCGGTCTTATCGCTAAGAGCGATCTTTTAAATACAACCTTTGGATGGATTTAAAAAGGGGATGGACAGACAAATACTGTAGGTTGTCCATGGTATACCATTTACATAATACAATAAAAAAAAAAAAAAAAAATTCAAAATGGATGATACAACTTTAATTGTAAAAAGATTTGAGAATCTAGAGGAAGCTCTAGGGATATCGTACTTGCGTAAACTATCGCTCAAATAGCGCAGTCGCTCTATGGTAGATCATTATGTGCCTAGCCTTCTATGTTGGGTACGGCTTCCAGTCTAACCGAATGCAGTTGAATACCAGTATTTTATATGGAGAGACTGCCATTTGAAGGCCAACTCCCGTCATAACGTTCCAAATGTAGTCGCAATCTTATCTCATCGTCAAAAACGTAGGGAAATTAGAGGTATTTTTGACAGATTGAGACCAAGATCATACTGTGACCGTTCTTAAAATTACGAGAATTTACCCTCAGACCTCCTCAACCCAGTAACTGCGGTCCCTTGGTAAGCATTTACCAAGTGGTACCTTCACATAAAGAACGAAAGAAAGAAAGAAAATTGGTTTATTCTGCACAAACAAAAACGCACATTGCAAATAAAAAATATGTAAAAAAAGACATAAAATACACACACATGACGTAGTCAAAGGCCTTGTACTCAAGCTTAGAAAATGTTGACAATTTTGTCCATTGCTTGATGTCAGGGCCAGGCACTACAGACAACACACATTATTATTTGACATTGACAATACATATCAATCCGTGATGCGCCCGCGACACTGCTTAAATATAACAACAAAACGTGAAAACACATGGTAAAGTCCTTACCAAGGGACAGCCTTACAAAGGTCGTCAGACTTTTGGGGCTTCTTTCTGTCTTTCCGTAAAGACTGTTAAGATCTACGAATGACAGCCGAGACCAACGGCTTAACGTGTTTTCCGAGGCACGGAGGGATCTCGATATGTAATGGATGGTCACCCATCCGCGAACCGACCGCTGCAAGCGTAGATTATGTTTCGATCTGTTATAACCCTTATTACAAGGCAATAAAGCCTAAATCAGCTTTAACTTATTTATAGTGTACTTTTCCTTTACTAAAGTACTGATGTTGCATTTTTACCCAATGCACAGAAATAATATGGATTATTGAGTTAGTTAGATTCTGCACGCTCTGCCGCGTAAACTAGTTGCCCAAATTAAGGGAGCAATTAAGAGGGACATTGCCAGAATATACGTATCCAAGAACTTGTGTTCCTGTGATTTGTACTGGTGAACCTTGTGTGTCTGTATTTTTTTTCATTGTGGTGAAGTAGTGGTTCTAGTAGAATAATTGTTTTTTTTTTTAAGACAAACGGGGTCGGCTTAGTAACAGATCGACCCGTGCGGACGTTATTATTTAGACACGAGCTCATATAAATCGCTATATGGTAGATAAGTGTTGGATAAGGAGCAAACCATCCGTTTTAATACTTTTATAACCTACTGGTAGAAGTAATTTAAAAGAGTGTCCATGGAGTTTCTTGCCCGTTCTTCTCCATAGATACCTACTACGCTTTGCAATGGGCAACTACCTTCATATTTTCTGACTGACCGACTTTTTGACAATTCAAAAGTGCCTGTAAATGGTTTAAATTGAAATAAATGTTTTGAGTTTGAGTACTGTTTTCTGTCTATGATCGTTACGACCAAAATACGATATAATAAAACTCCATATAGGATCAAATTATATATATGTAAAGAAAGTATTTATTATTTGATTAAAACTCTTTGGTCAGTAACACCAAAGAGTTTATTATGATAGTTGTACGTGTGCAGAGAGAGATGTCATGATGACATGGCAGATTGGAAAATAGATAGTTTTGTTGTTAAATATTTTAATTAATAATTTTATCATAACAAGAATCGACTGGTGTAATATAACGCTTAAAATGTCGTTTCTTTAATTACAGGTTTATTTTTGTTTATAAATACTTACATCTTTTTAGTTTATATTTTATTTAGGTACATAGTAATACTTAGATTATAAATATTTTTTTTTTAAATACTGCAACACATTTTGTTTTATTGTTACACCTACGATACCAGAACAAATATCTTATATACATAATATAGCAGTATAAGTCGACTTCTCATTTTACGAAAACCCTATAGATTGTGAAGTCAGCCAAAATTGGAAACTTATAGCTTGATATGTGGTCGTGTGTAGTAAAAATACTTCGAAAAACGAACATGCCGGCCGAATCCAGCTTAGCGTAAAATTACACTTTTGCGGCACAAATGATAAGTATCAATATAAATGTAGATTCGTGTCATTTTTAACACTGTCCTAGACTTATAGTTTAAATCTTCCCTTAAGTGAAAATACTATTAGGTACAAAAATAGAATACTTCAGTCCATCTTTTATTGCGAAAATACATTTATATTATATTCTGAAACGAAATGGGACAAAAGCTGTTATTATGTCAGTTCTGCGAGACGTCCGAGATAAAGGTGAACAAGGAAATTGCACCTGAAATAAAATCTTTTTGTATTTGCGCAACGAGATATTCCTGTAAAGAGTGTCGATTACTATTACACTACTACCCCATGCTTTGCGCGTGTGCAATGGTGAGATGTTAAATTCACAGAACATCAAGATTTCTGTGAAGTTAAATATTCATTTATTATACCAACACGTTTATTGGAACGAAGTTCTTTTACGGAGCTTGCGGTAGGAATAAAATGGGAGAAATCGTCACGTAACAAAAAAACGTTATGCAACTCCGTGGACTTTTCATTTATATAATAAAGTGAGACAGAGAGAGAGAGATAGTTAATGTGGTTTTCGAGGGTGCTGAAGCTAATAGTGAAGTCAAAACGAAAATCCAAGATGGCTGTTGCAAAATAATTCAAATTTTTCGCCATTGTCATTTTCGAGGGAGCTGAAACCGATAGTGAGGTAAAATGAAAATCCAAGATGGATTGACTGCAAAAATGTACAAATTTTGTCATTATGAAATTTTCGTAACCGCCATCTTGGATTTTTATTTTGAACTTCATTCCTGCCGGGGTCCTCCGACCCCCACATTTTTTTTTATTTAAGTTTTTTTCTGCATCTACTTATGACCTGTGTCAAATAAACATTTTTTTCTTTCTTTTTACTTTAGATACTTAGCCTTTCCGGAATAATTGCTTCAATTTTAAATGATGGTGAAAACTGCATCAAAATCCATTGTGTTGTTTAGAAGATATAAGCAATGTCACAGACAGACACGAAAAGCTTATTTCTTTTACCCATATTATGTAAAGATTTGCTAATATTACAATTATTCAGTAAGATTTAAAACATACAAAATATTATACCTACGTGAAAGTTATAGCTGCGAAGTTCTAAATTTAATCAAGTCATTATTTCATTAGATTGTACTAGCTGCGCCCCGCGGTTTCACCCGCGTAAATGTCGATCCCGTGGGAATTTCGGGATAAAAAGTAGCTTATATGTTAATACAGGGTGTCAGCTACCTCCATACAAAATTTTATAAAAATTGGTCCAGCCGTTTAAGCATGAAGAAGTAACAAACATAAACACAGACACACACACTCACAAACTTTCGCCTTTATAATATTAGTGTGATTATTTGTTCGGGGTCTCTTCAATGAAAGCGGACTGTATCGGTTAATATGGTATAATGAAGGATGACAAAGATTAGAACTACAATTACATTGGTATAAAAAATGGCGGAAGGCCCGGTTCGTTTCGCGATGTTGAGATGACGAGTCTCTAGATTGTTCTTTGCGTTATGCGAAAGTTGCGTATGAGTGGCTGACGACCGGTTTCTTACTGATCCTTGGCGCCGTGCGAGCCCACGAGTGTGATAACAGGCATATTTGATGACCTGTATCCGAATGCGTCATGTCGACGTGCGTACACATTATTAAAAAAAAAACCATATTATGAATACGTAGTATTAGTATTGTTGAAAAATAAACAAATGACTAATTTGTATGGGTGACAAAAAAGAAGTCCAAAGTTGACCTGTAGAGGCAGTAAAAACTTCTCGTCGTCTTTCTTCTTTCTTTTTTTTCTTCTTTCCTGTACGAGTCGCAATAAATACTTTTTCTTTCTTTCTCAGTCGTTTCGAACAAAATTTTATTCTTGATATATTTAATCATGGGTCGCTCTACCTGCTGAGCAATTAGGTCGTGGTTTCAATACCCAGTTGGGCGAAGTGTTATTGGGTAATTAGAGTCTGAGTCCAGGTCCGATCCCAGAGTCTGTATGTATGCCCGGTTGATGGCAAGAGATAAGATAAGCTCGCCCCCTATTAAATGCGTTAGCGTTATGTTGTTGTACTAATGGTAAAGTTTGCCCAACTCTTCGGAGAAACAACGCGTTATGATGTAGCTTTAATCAGTATCTATTAAAAAAACTTAACCCAGATTTACCTCCACCCCGACGTGCATTGGCGCTGGAGATCAAGCGTCGCAAGTTCCAACAGCTTTATTGACCGTAAACAGTGGAAAACACTTTTATTTACTGCAGTTTTCCATATAAACTTCGCCAAAGAGGAATAATGAACTACAGGGGTATAGTATTTTCTTTTATATACACTTTATTTATGTGCACTAAAATTTATTTAAAAAATTGTTATTCCTGTGGTAGGTACAGTCACCAAAAGACGTAAAGACGTAAAGTAACCAGGGTCGTCGGATACCTACAGTTGAAGTTTAGTAAGAAACCGATGAGTATTTTCGAATGAAATTTAATTTGATGCATGACTGTTTTCTATTCATTAAATAAAATTTTATTCAAAAACATCCACCGGTTTCTTACTAAACTTCAGCTATATCCGACGACCCTGGTTACTTATCTCCTTTGGTGACCGTACATGATCACTAAAAGTAGGTAGGTAAAATGACTCTCAGATTCGTAAACAATTTTATCCACGACTAGCCTCTGCCCGTGACTTCGTCCGCATCGAATTTCTTGTTCCCCCGACCTCCCGTCGCATTGCATCGCCTGCCCGTGCTATTACTTCTTGTTTGCTGACTTTTTTTCTTTTTGCCCAGCTCCTAATGGTCCTAGCGTGATGTGAAATAGCCTATAGCCTTCCTCAAGTATTGGGCTATCCAATGCAAAAATCAAATCCGACTGGTAGTTCCAGAGATTAGTGCGTTGTAACAAACAAACTCTTTAACTTTAACTTTATAACTAGATATATAATAATTTGCTCTATACGCAAGCCAGAAGACGTCAAAACATGATTCGGAATAACGAGCAAGTTTGCGAGATGTCGGGCGAGCAGAAGTTTTAATAAACTAACTAGTGCACATGATTTGGACATTTTCAATACCGGTGTTTCTCGGATTAAGCATTTGTGGGTGAAAAGCTTTTTTGCGGAAAAGTGTTTGTTTGCATCTGAATAATTTTTAGTTTGTATTGGGTCCCCACCTATGAAATTGGCGTTTTTTTCTCACAAATAAAGAAGCTTGTCACTTCTATTATTTAAAATATTCATCAATTGCTTGATATTCTATCGGATTATGAGCATCATAGACAACTACCAATAGTAAAAAAACCTTAGTACATATAGTTTTCTAAACATAAAAAATACCTTAAAAATGACTCCTTTTTTGTTAGTAGAAATGACCACTTTGTATTTGTTTTAACTTACCCAAAACTTATTTTTGTCGCTTAATCTAAGTGGCATACGTTATCTTAGTTTTTAAACATTAGTGCATAAAAGTTTTAAAACATTAGTGTTCATGGTTGTTAAATAAATTAAGAAAATGTTAGTATGAAAAATGCAACTTCTTTAAAATTCTCCATACAAAACGCTGATTTCATAGGTGGGGATCTAATATTAATCGATCGTGTTATTTTATTTCCTAATTCATGTTATAGGTATTTTGTACCAACCTTTTTGTTTCAAGTGTTTATCAGTAGAAACTTCTAAATAGTCTTCAAATGCACATTGTTTAAGAGCTTATTATTAGCTGTAAGTTTCCCGAATAGAATAAAATAAAATAACGCAATGAGATGCTATTCCCGGAAACAAAACAGATTTAAACATCGGAAACGTATGCGGTCTTATCCCAAATCAAGGTTTTTCTTTGACTTGTTTCAAACCATCGAGCAAGTTTTTGTATTAAGAACCTAACGGGAACCGAATTACAGTTATTTAGACAAGACTTACAAGAGACAAGTTTTGTATTAAGAACGTTACCTTGTATGGAATAAAGTTTGAAATACAAAGACTGTCTCGAAGGTTTAATTAAGCACGGGATCTCACTTTGAAATAAGACGGATGGGGTCTCATCAGGCTTGGGAATCAGTTCAACCATAAAAAAACCTTTTTCATTTCAGGACAAGTGTAGAGCTTGATAAATTACGTAATTTCAGTACACAACATAATTTTCAATTTAGGTTTAAACAGTAGGTAAATACGAAACTAATTAATGTAAACTAAAGTGTTAGGTAATGATCAACAACCAACCAAGCTAATATTAACTAACAAACCACACCACGGGATAAACAAACGTAATTATGTGTACAGATTAGTTTAACGAAACTAAAACAGGAAATCAACATTCACCTATGCAAGAATTCTAAGATGAGTAATAATTATGTATGTGATAAAACAGCAGTGGTGGTCCAGTGGTAACGGTCACGACTCACGAGTTATAGGTCGTGAGTTCGAACCCAAGCCGACACTTTGTGTAAATTATTTCGTATGGGAATGTCTTAGAACCAAAAATTCGAAGACATGTGTCATCCGCCAACCCGCACTGGGGTCGCGTGGTGGATTAAGGCCCACTCCCTATCACAGAGAGGAGTGGAAACATTATAGGCTGATTATTCATGTGACAAAAGTGTATTAATGGATCACACACTAAGGTAGACCAAAGAAAAACTTTGTGTAAATTGCTCTCAAAACGGTGAAGGAAAACAGCGTGTGGGAACCGGCATGTCTTAGAACCAAAAATTCGAAGACATGTGTCGTCCGCCAACCCGCACTGGGGCCGCGTGGTGGATTATGGCCCACTCCCTATCACAGAGAGGAGGGCCCAGCAGTGGAAAAATAAAGAAAGAAAGAAAAATTATATATTGCGACTCTTACAGGAAGATCACAAACTAAACTAAACACAGCAAAATAAAAATCCAAGTTGAAACCCACACAAAAGGAAAATGAAACAGAAAGTCTTATACGAGGCCAAAAGGCTCCTATCTCAGCAGTATCTTATAGGCTGATTACTCATGTGACAAACGTGTATTAATGGATCACACACTAAGGTAGACGAAAGAAAAGATGTAAATGAAGATTGAAATGTTTATCTGAGAGAATAAGAAAGAATACGTGAAATTAAATGAAATTATTCTGTAAATAGGATATCAGGAAAACTTTTATACTTCAACAAATAAGTTAAATGGAGTCGACATTTCCTATCTGACTATCCCTGAGAAGAAATGGCAAAACTAATTCAGGGGTCAAAATCTCTTTTATATTCCAGACATTGTCTTGGTCAGATCATGTTGTGATTGTCCTGCACCTAATTCAAATAAAGAAGGGTAAAGGCAAGAGAGTTTTTTTTTTTGTCAGATCATGTTGTGATCATTCTGCACCTAATTCAAATAAAGAAGGGTAAAGGCAAGAGAGTTTTTTTTTTGGTCAGATCATGTTGTGATCATTCTGCACCTAATTCAAATAAAGAAGGGTAAAGGCAAGAGAGTTTTTTTTTTTTGTCAGATCATGTTGTGATCGTCCTGCACCTAATTCAAATAAAGAAGGGTAAAGGCAAGAGAATTATGATATCAAAGATAACATATTTAATCAGTCCCCTGATTGCGTAACATACTATCAATCGGAATAATTTTGAAGCAAATTGCTAATCCATTGCTTCATAAGTTTGAAATATTTGTCTGCTCAACACTTAAATTACGCAATGCATGTTGTTGCACTGTCAAAATGAAACAGATTCCGATTGATAATGTTTTTACGCAATTGCCCCACTGGATGGTCTGCAATAGGTTAACGTGTAGTCTTCCACACGTTAACCTATTGCATATATTTTTCCTTTTCGCTCATTTAGGTTCTTTTCAAGAGAAAAGAACCTAAATGAGCGAAAAAGAAAAAAAAAATAGAACAAAGGATTACCGAAGGTGCAATCTAGCCGATAATAGAAAACTAAGATAGAAATCGGCTTTCACTGAAGCCTGAACCACCATTCAAGGAACAATATGAAGCTAACTTCCAGTGTCAATTTTTTTATCAGCCGATACAATGGCCATATTACAATGGCAATACTTGTGGACCATATTTTTTCAACTATGTAGCTTCATTATAGAAATAGTTCTGTTTGTATTTACACCAGGGACTCACTATTAACGTAGTTTGCTTTCCCCAAAGTGTTTTTGTACGAGGAAATGAGAAAATATATTTTCATCTGGAAAATGGCCTATAAAAATGTCTTTATTGACTGATGTAGCATGAGGCTGATATGCAGAATACACGCAAGGATGCCTACTGGCAGTAATTGAAAAGGAAGCGGTAAAGCATGCCTCTGGGAATAATTTTATGACTAAAGACTCATCATTTGCCTGGCCTTTTCCCAATTATGTTGGGGTCTGCTTCCAGTCTAACTGAATACAGCTGAATAACAGAATTACGTCGAAAGTAATCGGCGAATAACCAAATGCTTGTTAAGGTAAAAACTAGCCAATTTTTATATGTATATCCATTGTTTCATAAAAAACATATAACTCTAGACATTTCAATTGTAGGTAGGGTAGTTATCAGAAAAACCACCACTAATAAAGCTCAAGTAACTACTACAAACACAAACAAAAAAAATGACGAAAGTATGAAGAAACTACAGGAATGATGGCTGCCTACGACGGCCCTGTGGAAACAATAAAATATTAAAAAAAGAAAAAAATTACACAATTTGAAGAAACACTAAGAAAGCATATTTTTTTAATCTTCCCCTCTAAACGAGTTGATTTTTTTTCGATCGCGCACATGAATTGTGGGGTTATATTTCTATGGAACCTGTCCGACCTTAGTTAGACAAAGAATAAAATACTATAATGAATAAGAAGAAAATAACTTAACAATATCAATACTACATTACCGTTTGCCGGAAAAATTTTCAATCCAAGTCGAAAAATTTAGTATTTTCCAATATCGCCCCCGTTATCGTCTCGTAAATATTTATAGCACACACACAAACGCACACTGAGAAGATTAAATCTTTCGAACATTTCATTTCATTTGATTTTTCATTCCTCCGTTTGAGGTGCAAAATTGTAGAAATTACTGAGTTTCTCCTCTTCCATGACGATTGAATTTAAGTCCCTTCCCTTACTCATGAAACTAGGTTGTCTCTCACACAAGCAATGGTAGGTAGTGTTAAATATGATAAGCTCATTGTAGTCTTGTTTGTGTCAAAGAATAAAAAAAGATAAGGCTCTTATAGAGCTTTGGAAAGACGAATGCTGCACAATTGTTCGGTGTGGACCCAAGTTTGATCATTGTAGATCCGTGTTATCAAATATTTGAGAGTACAATGACCTTCATATATATGTTTTGATATATTTTAAGTCCAACTTATGTTATTTACGTAGATAAGGAATCAGCAGTCTTAACTGCAGTATCAGTATGTTTATTGAAAACAAAAGTAGTGTAGGAAACTCATATGTTTTGGATTCGGCATTTTGTTTTTACCTTTTTGTTAACTGGTATAAAACATCAACTTAGTCGTTATTAACAAAATTCTTCCGGAATTTAAAGAATATTTCCATATATTTTTAAACTAAATCTCAAGCCATGCATTCAATTTGATTCCTAAACAAACTAATTCAATTCAAACTTTCGCAGCAGACTCATTGAATAATAAATACCTCTGAAGTATTATTACTGTACGTTCGTCGCATCGTTGTCAAGGTGATTTATTTACATATCTGAATTGAGTATTCTGTCAGAAAGCGGGAGTTAGGGAAGTCGGAAACTCCGGATTCGTGTCCACGCGGGATAAACCACGTTGATTTGGCAGTGGGATAGCTTCATATTTTCTGACTGATCGACTTCTTGACAATTCAAAAGTGCCTGTAAATAGTTTAATTGAAATAAATGCTTTGAGTTTGAGTTTGAGATATGGCTATTAGATTTACTATAGTGTTTGAGTGAAAACTACTTTTGTTGAAAGGATTTTTTCTGATTCTATTATAGGAAACTACAAACATATGTAGTACCTACCTAATATTCAATACTCAATCAAGATTAAAAAAATATTATTATTAAGTATTCCCAAGGACTTTTTTTCTCGATTTTAGTTGATTATAGTAGTGTTAACAAAAAACCTATTACAATTATCGGGTTATAACCAATTAATATTAAAGTTCCAAGTTCCATTTAAAAAATAATATGTTCGCATAGATACAAAGCCGACGTTTCCCATATACATTGGTTATTATTTTTGTTATGAATAAACAATAAATACAGGAAAGAAGTATCCATTCATAAATTTAACGAACCGGTGTTTGTTTCTTCCGCATGGGACACCACGATTTCCTCCAATAAATTAACAATGAGCGTGAACGAAACATTTACCGAATACTTTACCGTACATTTCCGATTATTCACCACGTATTTTATTTTAAAAATAACATTGCCTTTTAAATAATACTTAATAAAATATTCATTGCACCTTTTACAAATAAATCCTTACTGGGGATTAAAACTGTGTTCTTGAAAACTTTTCGCAATCATAATACAGTTAAAACATTAGTTTATTTATTAGGTAGGTAATAGGTAATACGGGTTAGGGGGCAGCTGGCCTCTGGTCTGCGGCCCACATTACACGGAGGAGGAATAATAGTAGTGAAAAAGTTGGCCGAAAGCGTGGGCCAGAATACCATTACGGGCTGGTGTCCGCAACTCCACGTCAATGCGCGTATTTTACGTAAAGTTTATTTATTATTTAAGCTAATACACAAAAGCACAAAAGGCACATAATGCCTTAGTAGTGTAGTGTGCTTTTACTTTATTAGTTCAACATTGGCTTTTCAGGCTAAGCATACAGCTATATGTTATAATGTTTCTACTTCTGGGACACAGACTCGGTGAGAGGGAAGTAGCATTTATCCACCATGCCAGCCTAGTGCGGGTTGGTAGATGTCACATGTCTTTGAATTTTTGGTTCTAGGATATGCCTGTTTCCTCACGATGTTTTCCTTCACCGTTATGAGAGTGGAGATAACAAAATAATTTAAAAAGTAAAGCGCCTCTCTGGGTTCTAACCTACGACCTACAACTCGTTAGTCATAGGTCTTTTCAGGATATTATGCCAAAATACAAAGTAGTTATAATTTGTTTGTGGCAATAATCTTTAACAATAAACCATAACCCACATTTTTTCTTCACCACTGACGCATAAAAATATTTGATTTAATAGCAACTCGAAATGCTAAGTTTTAAGATTTTATCCAAGATATAATAATTAGGATCGATGACCTTTTTTTTTCAGGATGGGAAATCATCAAATGACCCCTTCCGCTCTGGGTGGAGCAGAAGGGAGTGTCATACTCTTACTGACTAAAACCCACTCGTGTTCCTTCCTTAGCCCTTTATGTTCCGGGCCAGCGGTAACCCTTTCGGACAATCCCGCTGATAATCGATGACCTTATGAAGGCCGCAATAATCCGCTGGATGCGGGAAGCACAGAGAGCCGATCGAAGTGGCGGTGCTTGGTAGAGGCCCATGTCCAGCAGTGGACGTCTTTCGGCTGGAATGATAATGATGATAACATTATGAGCATTATACTTGTCTTAGTTGTTTAGATATTCACTAACTTTTTATGACATCTTTACTAAATGATTAAGGGCACAAGGTTGAAAGGCTCATTTTTACAGAGCAAAATATTCACTCCAGCATTTTATAAAAACGCTATTGGATATTTTAACAATAGTTGCATATGAAAATGAGTGTTGCCATTTTTTGTATTCGCACTCGTGAGCGCTCCGGGCACTCATATGTGTGATTACTGCAACCTGGCGGGTAGCGTGAAATATAAAAGCTTTTATAAAATATTTTTGTAATATTTATTTTAGTGTGATTTCGCACAGGAGTGACGGCCATAGGAGTCTCGTATTTCCGTCGTTTAGTTCGTTAATTTCAAAATGGAAATTCTGCTTGATGCACAGTACAAATAGTATTTATGCGGCAGCATTATAGAAAAAAACATATACTTTTCGATGACATTTCAAGCAAGTTCAAAAATAGTGGCAGTGCGATATAATTTTTGAAGACACTGTTTCGTAATTGACGATTTAGGGTTGCTATGTAAGACGAAATTTAGATGTTACATAAGAAAAAAGGTTTAAATGTAAAAAAAAACTAAAAATATAACAATTCTTTGTTAATTTAATAAAGTCACGCAAAATGCCTTTGCCTAGTAGCCAAGTCGTCAAACACTAATTATTAACTCGTGATCAATTTAGCATACGAAACTACTACCAAATATACGTATACTGATAAACTACAGTGTGTGCTTGAAGCTTGAAGAGAGACTACAAAATGATAATCCAACGAGCCTCTCCCCTAATTTGCATACTGATGATGATGGATGAGCTAAGTGCTTCAGTGGAACGGCCAAGGTTAACATGAAGCTCGAAGGCAAATAGCACTTGTGCCTTCAAAGAGACCGATCGCTTCGAAAAGAAGCGTTTCAAGCGTTTTGACCTTAAATTGTGACGTAGTTCGATGAAGCGAGGAAAAATGTTTTTGTTCACAGCTAGCTGGGGAAATTGAAGTTATGTTATGACAAAATAAAATATTAGTACGGAGGAAACCACTGCAGTTCTTGTGGACTAGTTAAGAAGCATGGCAAGAATTAATTAATGGCTGCGTAGAGCGATCAGGGGCATGCAGTTTTATATAAATGTTGTTAAAATTGTTCAAGTTTCTAATCGTTTTTGTTAGGAAACATTCTGTTATTTCTAGATGCAAGACTCGTTTTTGATGTGTATCCGATGTTTGTTGTTAAAGCTTCATAATAGCGTTATTTTAAAAATATTTTTTCACTGTAGGTATCTAGTTTTGAATATGATGTTCCCTATATGTAGCGTCAACATAATTATATTTTGAAAGACCAAAAAAACAGTTAAATAGAAATCATGGAGCGTTAACATCTCATCAATTATTTTTATATCACACAAATCATCTTGCAATTTGATAAAGTAACACCAGCTTACATTAATTTCCTTGCCAATCTGATGCCAATTTGTAACTATACAGATGCTCCACCAACTGGAAAACCGTTCAGCACATTCATCATCCCTAATCACAGCATTACACAAATCGGAAATGCATTACGGGTGCAGTCGTTCTGAAATCGCGTCATTCTGCTCTCGGATATTGCGACACTTCCGTTCGATTACACGCTAACCACGTTCAACCTGTCTTTCCACAAGTTCATACGTCACAACTATGTGTTCTTTGAAGGATAGATAGGATTGAAAATAGATTTTTGATATTTGTACCTACCTACGTACTTAGAGTGCTACATAGATATTTTGGCGCCTGGATGACTTGACGTGTGTGTGTTGGTAAACACTTGTGAAATTATGTCACAGATATTGTATTGACAAAATACAATAACGACGTTAGTTCCGATTCTGGCCACGCGGCACAGTAACCTAGTAGCATTGTACAATATTTTATCTCACAAAGCGATACGCGCTTTACTTGTGGTGACCAAGTGTACAAAAAATTGGGTATGTGTGTGCTGAAGAAGTACCCGAAATTTGGAAAAAGATTGGTAGAGCGATAACCAGTGCAATGGAAAGACTGGTGCATGATTATAATAAAAAGCAAAGGAAACGACGAATAAAGTCTGGTGCGTATGGAGATCATACAAGTAAAACGCATAGCTATAGATTGATGAAAATATATTAAAGAAGAAATAACGCAACCAGTAATCAAATCATTAATTACAGAACCCGAACACAATAACAAGTCAAACACAACGGTACTTAAATCGGCAACAAATGAGGCGAAACAGTTTAGCAATTAATTCCAGCGTTATCCCGAATCATCAGTGGTGCATCGAAAATTCGATTAACCAAGCCGTTCGATGTTCGAACGTGTGAAAAGACAGGAGTGGTTGGCACTCTAATTGGACATCATTTCCGGGTACTGAGGCCCGAAACGAATGGAATTTCGGGGAATTGTAGGGAACAGTTCCTTTTTGTTGAACTTTATGACTGAAAAGGTTTTTATGACTGTTGGATGTGGGTAATGCTCGTTGTATAAGTCTATCTTTTGTACTATATAATGGAAGCATTCCACTTTATGTTATGGGTTGCGTGTTATCTTCTACAGTATGTTAACTTGCAAAGATTTTAAAAAACAGAAGATGTCGTGTAAAAATCAGCAATGAACTCAGTGACGAAGCTGTAGTGACCGCGGGTACAGCACAGGGCTCAATTAAAGGACCCTTGCATTATTTAGCCTACTTCAATGAAATGGAGAATGTTATAAACAATTGCTCAGTCTATCAATACGCGGACGACACCTGTCTCGTAGCAGCTGATAAAGACTTATCCAAGGCTGAACAAATGATACATAATGATTTTTATAATTTGTGTAAGTGATCTCATGCTGCTGGACTGGTGCTTAATGCTGGTAAAAACTAAGACTATCCACGTTCGTTCCAATCATTTACTCAACTCTGATAAGTCAGTTAAAATAATTGCACACACTCACCAATGTTTGCATGAAGTGCAATTATATAGGCTTTTTTTTTCAAGAAGGGAATTCATCAAATGACTCCTCCCACTCTGGGTGGAGCGGAAGGGAGTGTCAGACTCTTACTGACTAAAACCCACCTGTGTTCCTTCCCTTTATGTTCCGGGCCAGCGGTAACCCTTTCGGACAATCCCGCTGACCAATTATAATTATATAGGCTTGGTTGTAAATGTGAACCATTGAAGCAGGTAACCAACTACAAATATTTGGGTTTAGTGGTCGGTGACAGATTTAACTGAGGCTACCACATTGACTTCATTTGCGATAAACTGCGAGCAATGCTAGCCAAATTTGCAATAATTAAATACAAAATACATTTAAAATATTACTTAACCTTTATAATGCTCTCGCAGAATCAATAATTTCATATGGAATTACTAGCTATGGCAGAACGTTCAAAACTTCCTTAGACAAAATATATAACCTACAACTTCGTTTATAAAAAATATTATACCAGATAAAATAAGAAAAACGCTTTATGATGGTGATGACGTAACAGCTTTCTTTAAATATTGTAATATCTTGCCAATACACACTAATATACGAAAGTGGTTATTAATCGAACGGTTCACCAACAAAGAACTGCAAATTAAATTTAATCATAGCATAGCAACAACAATGGCAGCCCAATCAAAACTGGTAGTACCGAGATACAAGAACTATTAACTCTAATTAATGATGTTCCAACAAAATTCCAATCGGAAATAACAAACAATAATTATAAAAATAAATACAAAAATTTCATTGATTCTCTTTGAAAATTCATCATGCTGTGTACCTAAGTTTCATTCAATAAGTGATTAGCATCCTCGTCGTTTTTGTACATTATGGTTGTTATTTACTAACTGCCTCACAATTTTTTATAAACTATGTGTTACGAGTATAATAACAAAGTTTTAAGTAAGTTTTTAAGATTGCTTAAAGTGTATCAACATCCGGACAAACCTATTGAGGTTTTGTGATGTTTAATGTTTGTATTTTGTTTAATTTCTTAATAAATAAACAATAAAAAAACTGTACCTAGTAAATTTGACCACCTTCATCACTGCCACCAACTTGCACGTTTTTCTCTAAATATTATTCCAGATACTAAATAACTTAAAGTTACGTAAACCAATCAACACAAAGTTTATGATTGATACGGTTAGCTTGGTGTTTCTAGTGCTTCAGTGTAGAGTATTGAGGTTGTACAGACGCCAGCACATCAAGCTACCCGAAACTGTCAAATTTTCCCAATCAAATTTGAACCTTATGCTTTAGCGATAAAGTTGTAAATCTATTAAAGAAATTTGACAGATTGTAGTAGCTTGATGTGCTGGCGTCTGTACCTACACTGCAATAATGGAAATATTAAGTGCGCTCTGAGAACTACCTTTCGGGAAAGTAAAGTGTTTTGTAATCAATGATCTATCCATTTAGCCCAAAATGTTCCAGTGCTGGACAAAGGACTCCCTTTCCCTTTTCCACATACGTCTGCCCACTATCATTGCGGGTCTGTCCTTTCGACAGGCATCAAGTTCATCCCTCCATCTTCATGTCAGTATTCGTTTTATAATGGGACGAATATTTTATAGAAAACATTTTGACCTATGACAGCGACGATCTTGATCAAAGTAATAATTGTTTTTGCTCCCATGACAGAAAGTTGTTTCTCTTTCTGTTAAGAAACGGTTTCGTCCCTGATTTGGTATTTCCATTAATCTGTTATACCAAGCTATCACATCATTATGCATTATATGGTTTTTTTCGTACGCTTCTTGTTTATGCTAACTTCTTGCTTCTATTGTTATTTATTTATGCGATATAACGTTACGATATATCATTAATATTTCAGTCGAAAAACGTCCACTGCTGGAAATGGCCTCCCCCACATCGCCATTTTGACCGGTTCTGCGCTTCTCACATCCAGCGAATTCCTAATTTATAACACGTTATAACATATTATTATATCCTCGTAAATGCCTAAACATGACTTGGCGGTGGAATTTTCATTATAAAGCCACTGTCAATATAGTGCGCAGGATATTGCATGGAAAGCGAAAACTGTGCGAGAACGCAAACAAATCACTATCGTTCACGGTTTCATCTCTTTTTGAGTCAACAGTCGTGATGGCAGTATTCGTTTAAAAGTTAGGCCGAAGCCACACATTTAGGAGCACGAATGTGAACCTTATTCTCATGCATAGAATGTTCATACAGGCGAATATGACCTAGGTTTTTATACGAATATGAGAATATTAACGGTATACGAATAAACTTCACATTCGTATGGTGATGTTTACTATACCTACTTGAATCTTGCTCTGAGGCATAGAACGAGGCAAGAAGCGTCAGTGTGACCATTGAAAAAGTAAACATAAGAGTTACGTTGCAGTTGGTTCGATAAGAGCGTGTGACAACAATGTATGATTTCGATTCGTTACGGAAATCATATCTTTGAATTACTTGGAAGGTATAGAAGACGTCAACAATGAAAGATAACAAATAAATTTTAGACCAATACCTAAAAAACTATTAGGCAAAATAAATAGGATTTATTTTTGAAAAAGCGTAGGACAGTCATACAAAACAAAAGTAAGTAAAGTGTTAGCCAAACTCCGAAAGTTTCCTAGAAATTGTAGTCACCTCAAATTTTGATGGAGTTTTGATATAGAAGTTTCGGAACCTCTTTCAACGAAGTAGTAAACAATTTCACGGAACTCTTTTCTTCTTTTCCTGTGATTCCTAATTAAGTTCGCTTTGTGGTATTTCTCTTCATTTTTTTTTTGGATTGTCAATATGGCACCGCGGGAGAGACGATAAAACTGCAGTTACTGCAGATCGAAGGCTCGTCGAAGGGAATTTTGTCAATCCCGTGGATCATCGGCTTATTGAGAGATTTCATAGTGTATTGTCCACGCACGTTGCTTCATGCTTGTGTTGGGTCCATGGCTTCAGCGACATTCACAACGTTTTTAATACACTGCATCTTTTTAATAAAATAAGCGATAGACATAATATTAATACTAGAAATAAAGATAAAATACATCAACTATTTTTCAGATTAGCCAAGGTACATACATCTTTTATGGGGTACTGTGTGAAATGTTACAATAAAATACCTTGTGATATATTGCAATTAAATGAAAGAAAATTTAAAACTCACATTAAACGTACACTTTGTAAACAAGCATACTATAAATTAGAAGATTATATCCAAGATAAGAACGCTTGGAAACATGCTGGTCCTGCTCCATAGGACAATCTAGAGTCTAGACAAAATCAAACGGGTTGCTAATTTAATTGTAAATTTATATACATATATACATATTTTTTTTTTTATTTAAATTGGTTTACATTCTGTAACTATTTAACTCACACCCTGATTTATTACTTGTAATTTTTATTTTATTTAAATGAAACTTTTACCATGTTTGTAAATATGTGAGCACCATGCATCTATCAGATAATTAATTTATATGTCATGGTTATATTTTTAATTCTTTTACCTATTGTGGTATAGTGATTTTATTTTAGGTGCATCGTCTTCACATATTATTATTATATAATTAATGTATACAAAATATTGTAAAACATTTTAAAAGAGTAACGGTGGAGTTTCTTGCCCATTCTTCTCCATACGAAAACTACCTTTTGGAATGGGCGACTGGAATCAATTCTATTTGTTGTAATTTCTGACGTTCAAAAGTGCCTTTAATGTGCCTATTTGAAATAAATGCTTTGACTTTGACTTTGACTTTGCATCCTAGTACCAAAATTGTCGGTTTTTTGCGACTTTAGTAGTCTACAGGGTGTAAAAACCCGTCACATAGCCGGCTAAGTAATATTGAGCAAAAAATTATTGTTGGGAAACAACTTTTATTTTTGTTATGAAAAATCGCTGTTCCGCAATGTAACCTTTTAAATATTTGTTTTCAATAATACAGTTACCGAAAGGGCACATATTCAGTAGAGGACGTATAAAAAACTTTTTACGTGTATAAAGCCTTTCACCGTTAAAATATTAACTCCATTATTCCGCACTAACAACTTCCATAAATATATATTCTTAATTATGTTATGTAAAACCGCAGAGAAAGTTTCAAGCGGCACTTATCCCAGGAGATTTGTATAACAATAAAATAATAGGTAACATTTGTACCTAAGAGCAAACTTTAACTTTTTTTATTACAATTTGTTTTATTTACATTTTATTGCTTTCTTTTACGATAGAAAGTAAAATGAAGTAAAAAGGTAATGTTGCTCACTGTACTAACTTTGAACTCTATATTTATTGGTACAAGAGTTTTTCTACATCTAATATAGTAAAGTGTAAAAAATGTTTTGCTACTGTATACCACCACTGTTTTATTAATTGGTTAGCTATTTTATCATCAACCTATAGCGGAGCACTCAACTGCTAGACATAGTGCTCATACATACTCGAGCAGAGGTAACTGCAGCCGTCGACACACACGAGCGGCACGCACTAACTGCAGAGGCAACTACAGCCATCAACGAGTGTCGTAGCCGTTGTCGCGTGCCCCTCGCGTGTGATGACCACATAGATCACTGAAATCACACGTCATTTAAGTCGACCCGTGGCTACTTTAATACAGCTGCTACGCTGCCACTCTGCAAACATCCGTGCTTCAACTTTCCTGCAGTTTACACTACGTTTTCCATTTGCGGAGTGCATAACAAATTGTTATTACTTTTCGCATGTTTTCAAGTTATTAATTATCTAAAATATACATACATATATCTCCTCAAAGCGGAGGTAATTACCATCCTCATCTCTCGATCAACTCGCAACTAATTCCCGATTCGAACTAAAACTAAATTGATCAACTCAAACGCAGTCGACTTCAGGAAGAGATATCAAACGTTCATCCAAGCTATCGAAATGACGCGCTCCCGGATATTACAAGTCAGAGCTAAGGTGGGGGCAATTTAACTAGATCCGTTGCGAGGTGGAATATTTGTATAGTTTTTGCTGTGGAGTGATGAAGTTGCTTTGATTTGAGGGAATGAGAAAGGAAACGACGAGTGACATGATTTTGCGACGTTGCTTATTGGCAGTCGTAAAGAAGTAGATAGGTAAAGTCAAAAGACAAAATAAATTGGTCGTATACTCGAATCACAAAATGTTATTTTCTAACAGTTGTATAAAATAGTCATAACTTGAGAAACACTTTATTTCCTGACATAACGAAAGGAGAAGAAGAAATTCAGAATATATACATATCACAGACAAAGGAATAGATGTGTGGTGTGTAGAAATGGGCTGTGCAGGGAAGCTACAAAATCGGACGTGGAAAATTACGCAATCTCCTCAAAATTCAGTAGTGAAGTATTTACTGAAAATGGGGTTTTCTGCAGATTAAATGTTTGGAAGCTAACAATTCGAGGAATTTAGCAACCACAATCAAGTATTGGCAGCAAATTTATTTGGCAACACCTACAGACTTTACTTGGAACTTGACTTCAATTGGATTATCTTGAATGAACTGAATTTTCAAACAAATAGAGTTTGTAGAAGGCTTTCTATACCTTAGTTATCGTTTATGGTTTGGAGGCTTAACAGACAGGCTTTACGAGGCACAGAGGGGTCTCGTTATTTATTGGATGGTCACCCATCCACGGACCGACGTCGCCAAGCGTTGCTTAACCTCCGATCGACCGCGGTTGTAATTATTTACTCACGAGCCACTCTCAAATCAAAAACGATTTAATTTACCGAACAATAGATAATATATTCGTTACACATTGTGCAAGATCAGCTAGCAATTTGGACTAATGCCCGATTTCTATACAATCTGTCTTTCGTGACATCGTTAGCTGATCTGAATTCCAATCTATCTGAATTTCAGACAAATAGTCTGTAGCATCGTCTGCAATGTACATCTAGCAATTTGTTTATTGACAAATATTTTAAAGCATTTGGCTAGACAGTTTTTTATCTAACCACTTACTTATTTAGATTTGAGTAGTCAATCCTTATTCTTCTATAGTTTTGGAATTAAAATATGACAACAGTTAACTATAATCATCTGCCTCGACATTCCCCAACTGTGTTGAGGTCAGCGGCTTCCTGGCTAACTGGATGCAGCTGAATACCAGTATTTTACATGGAGCGACTGCCTTGGTAAGCCTGGTTGTCATAATTTCGGGCATCTCACGACCGTAACGACTGTCAAAGATCCACGAATGACAGCTGGGACCAACGGCTTATTGTGGGGTAAGTAATAGATGATATAACAACAAAATCTCTAATATTTACAATATATAAGAACCTATAATTTTATTTAATATAGCGATTAGTTAATATAATGAGCGATTGATATAATTTTAAAATAACTAATTTTCATAAGCATAACATACATTAAATATAAAATCGTTTGACATACCACTCAAAAGATATAAAACTTATTTGGTATAATAAAACAATAACTTTGTATTTTGTTTAAGAAATATTTAAAAGTATTTTGTCTTTATTTTATTACTTGTAAGTTCTATCGTAGTTATAGGTAATAGTCACCTAAGTAGATATTAAACATAACTAGTAACTAATTAACACCTGCGCTAAGATAGGTCGACGGAGCCCCGCTTCGCGGGGCTCCTATTTCTGGGTGGTTTAAAAAAAAATAACCACGAAGGCTAAGGCGGGAGCTCCGCTCCGCTTCGCTCCCGCCTTAGCCTTCTAACCTAACCTATCCGAGTCGGGGTACTCTGAGTCCGGGGTGTTAACCATAATGACGTTTTTATATACATTTATTAAACGTTAGACTTAATGATTTTCGATTAAATAAACAATATACATATTAAACGTTAGACCAAATGATTTTCGATTACATAAACGTTATATCAAACAACGTTATACTAATTAAGTTTTAGAATAAATAAATGTTATATGTAAAGAAGTTATATCAACAGTTGGTATATCTCACGTTGATTATATCTTATGAAAGATAATAAAATGAAATTAGACCAAATGAGTTTATACGTTATGAGACGCACCCCTTATTGTGACATGGACTTTACATACCGAGAATGGAGGGGTTCTCGGTATGTAAAGATCACCCATGTATGGATGGACCGCGGCAAGCGTAGCTTAACCTGACCGATCGATCCGTGCAGCTGTTATTACTTAGCCATCAGCCCCTCCAATACAATATAGACAATATCCAATACAATACCAAATAAATAAATGAATAAATATTTTATTTATTTATTTTATTAATACAATTATAAGTAGACGCCAGTTCGTCAAGCAGTGAAAATATTATTGAGCTAATATCAGTCAGCTAGGAAGCAAGGTTTGATCAGACCATTGCATTAAGGACTGTCATCCAAGAGCTATTTGACTGAGGTAGGTATACCTCAATTTCCTTGATGTTTCCAATATTGACATATATAAATAAAATCAGCTAGTTACATATTCCTATTCAATTTATCGGTCAGGCAGCCCTTTTATGAAATGAGAGACGTTTTCTTTCAACTACGTAGTAATGTTATCATTATTCACTACAAAACAGATCACAAAAGACGTATTTTTTGCTTAGAACCAAAACGGTGTTGAAATGTTATATGAAATCGCATGGTTCCACAGTTTTTCATTAATGCACTGTTTGTTATTTTTTATTTAGATATAAATTTATCACAGAGGTTTAATATCTCCCATTAAATTTAATATAAAATGTATGAATTAGATCAAAAAGATACTGGCTGAAATTAAAAACTAGCTGAATAAAACCGACTTGATGAATAAAAAAACAAATGACGCGCATTTGGACCATTGTAAAACTTTGATACTTCATATTTAGCAAGAAAAGTAAACAAAATGGAAATAGACAGCGATAGCGATATGAATTCAACTCCAGAAAGTATAAAAACTGCTGCAAATGAAATTGTTAGTAACCTTTTGCCGCAAAAGTCGCAGGATAAATATTTAAAAGCTTATGAAAACTTTGTTTTCATTAACTTGAGTTTTTATTTTGTGTAGGTATATTTCATCACGGTAGGTAGATTGGTAGTTGAAATACTTTGCTAAAATGAATTTACTCGTGTTAATTTAGTGCAACATAACACTCGTGCATTAATGACACACTTTGCGTTCGATGCAACAATCTACTATTATTTGTGACCTTAAAATATGTCTGGCTTACATTCGGTAGTTAAATGAAGCAAAAGGATTATGTTTTCAAGCGTAAATTCGAACTGACGAGCAACAATGTTTACGTTCGATCGTAAAATCCGCAGAATTGCCCGCTACAGTAGTTTTAATACCTAAAGTGGTTTTCAATAAACTTAGGGGTGAATTCATTTTAGAATGAAGAACACGTCTTACCAATAATGTTACCCTTTTTTGCTGTACAAGCGTGGACGGTTGTGTAAATGTGTATGTAGCCTCTTCATTGTAATTGTATAGTGTGTACGAACGTCTTATAACAACGAAATACAATTGTGTAGGTGTGTGTGAACAAATGTTTTTAGTGTTGACATTGTAAATAATAATTACGATTGCGTGGCTATGATCCAATCAGAAAAGACCTGATTATCTTAAAAATGGCTGAAAAGATTTTCAAAACACAGAGATGAACCAACCTGATTAAACCTGAAAAACCAGCTTTCTAATAAAAAACCGCATTGAAATCGGACTACTGGTTTGAGAGCAACCATGCCAGAGACAAATACACAGATACTCACGCAAAAAAAATTACATAGCTGTCAAAGTAATAACTTTATAACATTCTTTATACGTCGGGGTTAATACAATTAATGAGTCTTGATTTTTTCCTTTATATAATGCACTTTGTTTTATTTTCCGAGACCAATATTTCCAATGAATACCACTGCCATAACAACTGATAGCAAAGTTAAATTGAACCTTTATGAGGTTTAAGTATTTCAGTTTAAATTCAATTAACTCATCTAATGTAAGACGTTGTTATATACCCCTTAAAGGTTTTTGTTGATAGTTTTTACATTAGGCACGAAAATGTTCTCTTAGCAACAATTCTTTGTAAAATGTGTAAATTCTAAGCAATAATAACAACCCATGGATGTTATCCGAACATAAAACCTATACATATATTTCTAATTTCTACTCCACGAATTTCAGGAAACCAGTTCAATTTCGGTGGTACTACGTACTCCTCTAAACCTCGGGGTATTTAGTAGGTACCGGGAATAGAATACAGGTAGATACCTGGTACCTAATCCTTCGGGCAAGCCAGAAGTCAGGTTCAGGAAAACATACTTCCAATAAACGCTTTTGAAACTAACTTCGAAAATAGAGTTAGATGAAAGCTTTGAAATAAATTAAATTTGATGTTGGAGAAATGAAAAATTCTTACTGAGGGTTTTAATATTATAAATATTAAAAATTGAAGCATATATTGCGTAAGGAGTACCTACTAAGCAAAGGAGTGAATGAGATTTATGTCATCGTGTGCAGAATACAGATAAAATATTTATATCTATATTGTTGAAGTTAATTTGGAAATTGCCGCCTTCTA
Organism: Luperina nickerlii; assembly: GCA_963855955.1. Taxonomy (NCBI): domain Eukaryota; kingdom Metazoa; phylum Arthropoda; class Insecta; order Lepidoptera; family Noctuidae; genus Luperina; species Luperina nickerlii. The sequence continues at coordinate 12,856,381 of OY979681.1, read as the reverse complement.
GATTTGTCAACATTTCGTTGTTCGTTTTTATCTGTTTTTTATTGTGTCAATCTATCATTGCTTGTCTAATCGATGTATGTTGTAACTTGTAATAAATAAAACATTTCGAATTCGTATTTAATTTAACAGGCTATGAATGCAGTAGGCTTCCTCTGCGTACATTTGATTGATTGAAGATGGTTGAATTCAATCTGAAATTGCCGCATTCTAGCTTTGTTAACATTTCACTATTCGTTTTTTTTAGTGTCAATCCGTCATTGCTTGTCTAACCGATGTGTGTTGTAACTTGTAATATATAAAGCATTTCGAATTCTTATTTAATTTAACAGGCTATGAACCCAGTACGCTTCCTCTGTGTAAACAAAATAAATGAGGTTGAGACTTTCATTGACGAAAAAGAAGTTGTGACTTTGATTTTATATCTTTGAGATGTAAATAGATAGAAAATATATTAGGTATTTTTACATTTAAATATTATTACATCAAGTAAATCGTATTATTTATAATCTAACACCCCTGCATATTTTCCACATCTAACCTACGTACATGCCTATAAGTGTACGTAGGTTATATGTGGAAAATATGCAGGTAAGTTATTCTTAAATAGGAATATACTAAGATTTGGCTCTAGGACTAGCTTGTAATGACGACACACTTAAGCTACATGTTCCAATGTAACATAAAACTCAAATAACGCTAGATGGAACATTTTTTTTTCAACATGTTGAGAGAGAGAGGCATTACATTACACGGTCAACAACCGCATGTTACATTTAATTCCATGTAATAACTAACTTTGTACAGAGGTGAAGGTCCTGCCTTCGCCTCTGTACCAAGTTATGGGCACACATTAGCGTAAAAGCTATAAAACGGTACACACGGCAAAATTCGCACGATTGCAGATGAATATCCCAAAAGAAACAACACAATATAGTGTAACATACGAACTCATTATAGGTGGCCACACAAAAGAAACTCAAAATTTATCAAATAGTGGCAAAACAACACTAGAAATGGTGAGAATGCCGCGTTCTATTCACTTAAATAATAATTATCGTAATGACCGCGTCGCGACACTCACATCTCGTGCACACAGAAACTGTTATTTTGCCTTCGTGCGTTTCATTTTTCGTGTTTTGCTTTTGATAGACCTTTTTGATTAGATAATCGTTTTCTTTTTGTGTAACGGCTGATTTTTCAATTAGTCAGATAACTTTTATCTAAAGAAATTATGACAGTTTGACATATTTCCTATACAAAAGTTGTCAATCCGCAATATTTATTCCTAAGATAAAAATGATCTAACTATTGAAAAATCAGGCCTAAGTACATAAATAGGGTAGATATTCGTATATAGCATAGCATACCATCGCCTCTGTGGTAACAGAACTCCGTAAATATTTTATAAACACATTCTCTCAATAAAAATATTTTCCCTCATATAATAAACCTACGCTACGTATAACAATAAAATACGAATTCCAGACACGAGGTATTCAAATACAATTACAATTATATTGATACAAAAGCTTGTGAAGCCTCGTATTCCATGGAAACAAACTCAAACTCAAACTCAAACTCTCAAACTCAAAGCATTTATTTCAATTAAACCATTTACAGGCACTTTTGAATTGTCAAGAAGTCGGTCAGTCAGAAAATATGAAGCTAGTTGCCCATTCCAAAGCGTAGGTACCTATGGAGAAGAACGGGCAAGAAACTCCATGGACACTCTTTTTAAATGATATTTTACAAAAATATTAGTTACATCATTACTTTTGATTTTAAAATTATATAATGTGAGAACGATGTAAAAAAAATTAAGAAATACGTAAGTGTTAAAAGCGTCCAGAGTGCAACAAATAGTACTTAACAAACTACAATCCAAAAATAAATTAATTAAAAATAAGCCGAGGCAGCTAAGTGATGACCAGCCCCAACTGACGGCGCCCGTTCACGAACATGACGCATAAATCAGCACCATTCAGCTCAACCATTTTGAAGGGAGCTAAATGATCTAACACACACGCCACCGTCAGCGAGACATTTGAGTGAGCATGACATACTATCAGCTGCCAGGGCACATTCGAGTCAATGAAAGACATATTATTACCCGGTAAATGGTAGCTATAGGGTACATAGAACTCACATCTGTGCTATGCAGTTATACAATACAAAGGAAATTGATTTTATACATTGCAAAGATAGTCTTACAATCTTCAGCAGCTCCAACAGTATTTTCATGTGTTAATCAATTAGTTGTGGTTGTGGAGCAGGACCAGCATTGAGCCAGGCATTTTTATCAGCAATGTAATCCCCTAACTTATAATATGCCTGACTGCATAGTGTGCGTTTTATACAAGACTTGAATTTTGTCTCATTCAGTTGAAGAATGTGGGGAGGTATTTTATTATAACATTTTAAACAGTACCCCATAAAAGATGAATCTACTTTAGCCAGTCTGAAACCTGGTTGAACTAATAGGTCCCTATTTCTAGTACTATAATTATGTCTTTCACCTCTTTTACTAAAAAGATGTAAATTTTTCCTTACATACATGATGTTTTCATAGATATATTGACAAGGCACCGTCATGATGTTAATTTCCTTAAACCGTTCCCTTAGAGAATCGCGCCTGCGGAGATTATATATGGCTCTGATAGCTCTTTTCTGCAGAATAAAAATAGAATCGATGTCTGCAGCCCGTCCCCAAAGTAAAATACCGTAAACAAAAACAGACAAACAAGTTTGAAAACAGTTGCGAAACATTGTTTCCTGGAACATCAATTAATGTTGGTGACAAAAAATTATAGATGTTCAATTTTAGATAGAGATTACTACACTTTGAACATACTTTTACTTTACATATAAAACACTAGCTTCTGCCCGCGACTTACGCGATGGCCGCGTGAGACTAGTTTTGACATAAAATATGTATATCCTATGCTACTCGGTAATATTGTATCTTCTCATTACTCAAATAATTTTCGGAATCGGATCAGTAGTTCCAAAGGTTACCCCCTACATACAAGTTCACAAATTGTATCTGTATAATGTAGCATAGATTCGTTAAACATTACCTTGGTACTGTAAAGGTTATCTGCTAAAGTCAACTTTATGTAGAGCAAGGAAGCAATAAAATTAGTTTTGGTCGGATTCGAACAGTCAAGAAAGTTTAGAACGAGTTTTTTTTAGAAATTAGTTGGGAAAATGTAAAGACGTTCCAGTCAAAATAAAAGTAAAGAAATCGTAACGTTGTTTGATTTCTTAGAAGAGCTCATCAGCTCTTCACAGTACCTACCAGCAACTCATAAATATGTTTTCTGCAACACAAAAACTTGTTGCTAGAACAATGTTCTCAACTTTCGTTTCCCAATCATATTTATTGGGAAACGAAAGGGCATTAGGTTGATACTTTTCGCTAACATTCGCAGCCAGCGCTCGAAAAAAAAAACGTATTGAATATAAATGGGGGCATTTAATTGGAAACAAGGAATACATTATCGGGAGACCTCCGAGAGGTATTATGCAAATAAGTTTTCGAGTGGTTTATTAAAAGTATCCCCGCGATGACTATTACTTTGTATTGCTAGATACTCTACGTTTAGTGTTTCGAAAGAACCAGCTTTTTATTTAGATGTATGTAATGTACCTAACATCACACTGGTATAAATTGGGATCTGCAGCGAAGTGTAGGTTCACTATCATGGCCCAAAAGACGTTATGCAGTCCAGTTTTAATTAACTGCTAGGAATTTTTCTGACCGTTTTATAAGGTACAAGTGATGTAGGAAAGACCGCTGAGACTTTGCCTTCTCTGACACAGTCACACAATCAATAACTCTCAAGAATCAGGCTAAGAGGCAAGCTTGCAACAGTGAAAAAAAATATTATTAAAAAATCAAAACATATTACAAAATTATTTAAACACAGGGACTTTAACAGAGGTACAGTTCGAAATACAAGCAGATTGCTTGCAGCAGATCCTCTATTTTAACAAAAAATAAAGTTAAAGTCTGATTTCCCTAGCGGTTTAACAGGTTAGACGGAAGTTGTTTAGAAATTTTCGAAACTCACCGTAACGACTGCAATCAGGAATACTTCGACTGTGGCTTATCTAGTAGGTAGGTGTAGAATTTTATTATCCATAGACAATACAATTCTACTTTCTACTTTAGTAGAAATTCAAACATGTGTATCGTAATGAGAGATAATAGAGATAATATTTCTGTACCTACAAGAAAAAAGAAAGTTATTCCTTATTAACTCTTATTACGTTAACCCACGGGAGTAGTATTTTTCTTTCTATTAACTCAGCATATAATGGCAATCCACTGCTGTACATAGGCCTCACCCAGGCTACGCCACAACATCCTGTCCTCCGGCTTCCACATCGAGTCCGTTCCAGCCACCTTCTTAAAGTCACTGGTCCATCTAGCGGGGGGGCGCGCCAGGTCTCGTCTGCTTTACCTGACATCGATCCTTCGGCAAACATGGCCAGCCCACTGCCAGTTCAATTTACTTACTCTGCCAGCTATGTCGGTGACTCCGGTTCTTTTCCGGATATTTTAATTTCTGACTTTATTCTACAAGGAAATTCCGAGCAGCGCCCGCTCCATAGCGCGCTGAGCAACATGTTAGCGAGCATTTTTCCTTGCATCAACAAATACCAGTTACTTTCATAACAAAGAACACATAAATGAGAAAAAAAAACAAATTGCTTACTAATTTTATATGAAGACTATTAAGAATAGATGCGTCCAACTTTTTGTATTAAAAATTCACTCTTGCTCTACTTGTAAAAGAAAATGTCATGGCCTTAGAAGGGAAAATATGAACGCTTGAAGTTGTTTGAAACGAGGAAGAAAGAAAAATGCTACATTTTTCTGTGTGACAGCTGTTTATTTTTAAACCTAGGTATATGCGGTTAAAAGAAAAATAAATAAAAGTTTATTTCAGTCTAGGTCCATAGTTTTGTAAGTATTTTGGTGTTAATAACAATAATGCTTATGTAAACAGGTTAGTATTGTTAGTTTTCAAACAGTAATTATTAATTTAGACCTAGGACTGTTCCCACCCAGTGTCCCTGCTCTGGCAGCGATCATTTTTAGAATGATGTTGTTACTACCATGTAGGCGCGTTAGTAAGGAGGCCGCTTTCTTTCTCATAATGATATATATATATGATAGATAATATTCTCTTTGAAAGTCCAAAATTATGTGACGGAACGAGCAACACGATCAGGGTGAGAAAAATTTAATCGGTTGGCGTACCTGTAATTTCAGATTTTCTTTGCTGTTCGTTTTAAGTGGTGTGGTGCGGCGTCTTTTAGTTGAGAAATATTGAAGTTTGTACGTAAAAGTATCAACAACCTATTTTTCGGCTTACTTACCAAAATTGGTTTGATCTGGATCAGTCGAAATAAGCAGTTTGCAGTCAAGATAAAGTGAAAAAAAAGAATTTATTTCCAATTGTATCGTGAAAACCACTACGTATTTATAAAGACCGCTAGTGGGCTACGGGTACCCAAGTACTCCAATAACTTAAGATAAAAACATTCGGCCTAATAATGCAGAGGGTTAACAGACAGTTCTCCGAGCCATTTACCCTCGGCAACTCGTTAATCCGATTTGCGGCTAACTGCACTGGCTTTTAGTTGTAAGGAAATAGTTAATAGCTGTATAGTTAGAAATAGAAATAGGCTAATTAATATGGATTAGTAGGTTTAGTGTTTATATCTCGTAATCTCATGTTATTTGCGCGGTAGTCATAATGGATTCAGAATAAATCTCTGTTGTAGTTTTTCCGTTAATGTAGTAACTTTATACTGCATGGATACTTGTTGCCCTAATAATCGTAATCATAATGAAATTACCGTGTACTATATGGGCATTCCTATTATTACTACAGCAAACTGTTTAATGTTAAATTTGTATAATTACAAAGCATGGCGGACGGATTTATTGTCTCAATTAGTTGTCAGCAGTCAGTTACACTGCTCCATTATTATTAACTAGCTTCTGCCCGCGACTTCGTCCGCGTGAAATTTCTTGTTCTCCCGACCCACCCCGTCGCATCGCATTGCCTGCCCGCGCTATTACTTCGTTTTTGCTTAGCGTTCTTTCTGACTTTTTTTTGTTCGGCTCCTAAAGGTCATAGCGTGATGTTAAATAGCCTATAGCCTTCCTCTAGAATTGGGCTATCAAATGCAAAAAAATTCAAATCTGACTGGTAGTTCCAGAGATTAGCGCGTTCAACCAAACAAACAAACAAACTCTTCAGCTTTATAATATTCGTATAGATGTTGCCTTTAACATAATTAACCTATAATGTTCCCCCTGCTGGGAAAAATGCGGGCCCAGTGTCAGTTGGTGGATGTAACACGTCATCGAATTTTGGTTATACGACAGCCAGTTTCTTCACGATATTTTCCTTCACCGTTTTGAGAGTTCTGGTGATGATATAATTTACACAATTTAAAATGCCTGGCTAGATTCGAACCAATGATCAACAACTAGTAGTCGCAACCGTTTCCACTGAGCCACTACTGCTCTCCATGTTGCCCTTAGGATGTAGATTTTGCTGTGTTTTAAACTAACTCTACTATGCCAACTTTCACCTAAGAAGCCCGTTTTCACTTCAACACTTAAGGCGAAAGCGCCAGGTTAGTCCGCGAAATTCAATTTTTTACGTTTTTTGCAATTTGCTGATCATTATTACGTTGTACTTTGATTAATATATGATTCGCGGCCGTAACAAATATGTATTTACAGAATTATAATCATTAGAATGATTTTTTTTTTCCTCTAATAACTTTCTTTTTTCAATAAACACTATAGTAATATACATACAATCATTTTGATTTTTTGTAAATAGATAATTGCTTCATATTTTGCAATAAATTACTAGAGTTGTGTCATCGCGCTTCTCTTTCTTTTTTCTATGCAGTCCGACAGTGACCACGCTTTAGGTCATGTAGTCCCCATAAAGTCAAACTCCGCTGCCATCATTTTCATGGCTTAGTCCATACTGATCCCTAGTCCCAACTCGCCCGCTTTTTTATATGCCTAGTAGCTGCAAATGACGGTCGTCACTGCGGCCGTTATGTGGCAGCCACCGCCACATAACGGTCTTCTAGAAGACAGTAGTTTAACAGGGCAATGCGTTGACATTTTCATATAACATCTAACCATTTTCCACATTCAACCTAACCAAATAGTCTAACCAAATGAACACTAAACTAGGTCACAGTATAATAATATACCCAACATATTGTACACGTCCTAGCGTAATTAGTCTATGCGGTTACCTAGTGCTTCCTACATTTTGTGAAGAAACTAGCTACTTGGTCGATTGCGCCGGCACTCTGTACCAGGACCGTACGTGACTTCACGTACATCGGAGGTATAAAAGGGGGAATTGCACGGTAGTGATTTTTAAAAGTAAATAGAACACGCCTTTTATTTGACTTTATTTTATTGTAAAAGCGATTGAGATTGGATTTTTATTATGTTTGCTTTTCCGGGGTTGAATAGGAATATATTGGGTTTGATTTTTAGTATTTGGAGCAACTGAATATTATTTTTAATACGTTTAATGTGTAGCAACCTCAACCTATTTTATCAAAAGAAGTTTTATGATTTTTGTTTCTTTTTTAGAAGCTTTTATTTCACTTGTGAGCAGTGGCGTGCCTAGGGGTCAAAATTAGGACAAGCCCACAGATTTTCAACGTATAAAAAAAAACGCCCAACTGAGAGATTGGCTGATTTTCAGTTATTAATGTTTGTGTTCGAGTTCATTGATTGGTATTTTTTTAATATATTTATTTATTGATAGGTTTAAGTAAGTTTGTTGTTGTGAATTATGATTTTATTAGGGCAAGCCGGGCTTTTCGGCTTCTATGAAGGTACCGCCCCTGCTTGTGAGCAGTGGTGACCCTATGGTAACGAACTCGACTTACGACTTAAGCCGTGGGTACGACCCCAGACAGGCGTTTTACTTCGTGTAAATAATTTCATCATCACTGCTCTCAAAATGGTGTAGGAAAACGTCGCGAAGAAACCGGCATGAACCAAACAACCAAAAATTCAAAGACATGACTGTCATCTATCAACCCGCAGTGGGCCTGCGTGGTGTATTACGGCCCACTCCCTCTTACGGAGAGGAGAGAGAGGAGGCTTGTGTCACAACAATACAACACAACAATGTTTCTTAATTTTTAGGTATTATTTTATAGAGGGTTTGATCAGTATGACCATGTCACCTTCATAAAGGCATTCTATCTACGCTCAGTACCTAGGTTTATAATTTTGCATAATTATTGGCTGTCCTGGACAAGGGAGCAATCATGATACTATTTGTATTATTCAAGCCATTTTTTTATGAAATAGTACTCCTCTGAACCTCGTTCCGAACATATTCCGCAAAAATATGAGTGATATCCTCTACCTGATCACACTCAAAACAGTTATTATCACCCTATGTAAAAGTACATTGTTACACATAAATCAATTCTGATTCTCATTTATATTATGCAAATCACTGATAACACAACCATGTTAAATAGAAAAGGATGTGAAATAGTCGAATCCAAAAGTCCTCAGCCTTTGTACAGATTTTTATAGAAAAAAAAACACTTGAACAGTACTTTTCCGTACCTTTCTATTGCATTTTCCAGTTTTTAGCTCACAGGCAAATAATAAGAACTTTGCAAATCCCCATGCACTTCGGTCCATCTATGTAGTGCATGTGCAAAGATTCAGTGTAGTCACATATAAAGAAGCAGATTATTCGAATAAAGAGTCTTTGGGGACCTATTATTCTACTATCAACGAAAGACACGAAGTAATAAACCAATATTCTACAATGAGACTAATATGTAGCTTCGAAATAGAAGTACGTATTTACACTTTTTCAGTATAAAGGCTCCTGCAAACAGGCGCGACGCGCGACGCGAATCGCGCGCGACACAAAGGCACCGCTCGATGCGCGACTTGCGGTGCCTTTGTGTCGCGTGTCGCGTCGCACCTGTGTGTACGAGCCTTAAAACTCCCAGTTTTCACATACTTCAATATCACTTGCACGCGGTAAAACTTTCCACTGACCAATGAGTCTCTGGCGACTGCAAAATGGCGGCATAGTAACAATTTTGATGAAGCCATATTGTAGTAGGTACTAAGTGCTGCAACTTGTTTTCATTTTAATGTACCTTTTTTAAATCTTTATTAACGAGGGTTTGATCACATTGTGAACATGACCAAGTCTCCCTCATAGGAAACCTTTGTAAGTTTGTATACACACGAGCGACAAGCGTCAACTGCAGAGCAACTGCAGCAGTTGACACCCGTTGACAGAAGCCGTCGACGAGTTGTAGTTGCCTTTGCCGTTGACGAGTATCGCTCGTGTGTATACAAACTTACATGCAAAACATAACAACTATACCTTATCAATAAAATAAATATTCTAGCAGCTTTGGATGCTGGAAAAGCTAGAAAAGTAGGTATTACATGGTCCTAATTGACATATTTTATATTTGATAATGGTTTTGAATCATATATCTTTCCTCGCCGTTCCGGACACACATACCCCTTTTCTAATAAACGTATTATATCAGATGAATAGTTACATACCGATTTCTCTCTTTCAGTCGTCATTAAATTGACATTTGAAAGAAGAAGAAAAAGCGTTGTGTAACTATTACAGACGCTATAATACAACGTTTATTAGTAAGGGGGATAATATGAAAAAGTCTTCAAACACATTGCAATCCGTGCAATTTGGAGTTGTAACTTTGCCCACCAATGCAGCAACACTCTTCAATGGGATGGATGTGTCCGGAACGAAGTCTCCAACTTGCCTTCTTATTTTGGCACTATCAAATCAAGGATAATTCTGAATGATTGGCTGCATCGGCCGACACCAAATAGCTTTTGTCAATGACTTCTCGTCGAAGCATTCTTTTTCTTAACATTTCAATTATTTAACTACACTAAAAATATCTTCTGTCCAGTTAGGTTTACATTTATAAGTGTGGCGGCCTATCCTTCTCTCAAAGAGTGATGGGATTGTCATGTGTCACAGAAATCTTGTTTAAGATACAATATTTATCTAAATACAATAAAATATTGTAGTAGGTATTACAAACAATAATAGAAAAAAAACAGTGGCACTCCGGGAGTGCCGACAGAAGTGAAAACAAAACACAAACAGAATACTTTGCCATCACTCACTAACATATCGGATATACATTAAAACCGAGTACATCCCGAGGACAGCCGAACACATCCGAAGCGGGTATTTTTTTAATCGCTTACGGTAAGAGTGGCGCGAGTACAACGGATTTTTCCCGTCTCAAAAAAAACCCAACGCGCCTAAAGCAATTTTCACTTCAAAAAACAAAAAAAAAAACGAGACGTATTCTACAGACAGTATACAAGATAATTATACCTGAGAGTATTCACCTTACTACCTACTTTAAGAAGGCAGTTCAACCCGAACACAAAACACAGCGACTTGGGATTCGAACTTATCTTTACTAATGCTGTAAACTGTACGTGTTGCGTGGTGGGGCTTAGCTAAATTAAATGTTCGGTGAAATATAAACTTTTACGAAAGCTTAATTAATGTCGAAAAGACCAGCAACAGTTCCTCGGTAAAACATGGACTAATAACAAGTGAAAGATTCCGAATTTGACCGCCACCCGATTTTTATTACTGTCAACTAGCACAAAAGTTTGCGACACAATTTTTTTCTCATCATCAACTGCCTTTTGCAAACTATGTTGGAGCAGGCCTCCAATATAGCCATATGCAGCTGAATACTTATTATACCATATACCATATTTTACAAGGAGCATCGCCCTATTTGAAACAAACCAGTAACACGACAATTCTACACTCTTGTATACATGTAAAACACGAGGGATACCCCTTAAATCACCTACTTAAAATTCCTACCTTGTAATTAATTAACGGTTGGCACATAAAACAAACATGTCTACTTATGCTACTTTTATAAATAACTAAACATCCACATCGCCGCTGATACTAAAAAGCGGTGATAAGCAAAAAGGTTTGAATACTTTTGCAAAAAGCCTTTTTGCTAATAACGAAAGTTCTAACCACACAATTGCATGCAAAACCCACAGCTCTATATTGGAAAATTTTCTCAAAAGTTGGGCATACAAGGTCGAAATTGTGGAGTTGAAAGTGGACAACAGGACGAAGAACCCATGGTCCCTTTTACGTTTTTGATACCGTGACCTTTTCACACAATGCTTTACTTTACCATACACACATCACGCCTTGTTTTCCCAAAGGGTTCGTAAGGGGTACACCCAAATTTGACCCGTTGTCCCAATAAAAAAAACAACAGTCATGATTAAAGAAAGACTAACAACATTGAAGTATTAATAATAAGATGGTAGTTACCTGGACTCTGGCGAAGGTGGCGTCGAAGTTCAGCAGACTTCGACGAAGATTAATGACCAAACATATTAATTAGAAAAGAAGGTTTTAACCGCAGAGGTAACGCTGCAATATTTAGTTGTAAACACTATCCTAAATGGGTTTAAAACCGTTCCGATACTTAAAGAGTTATATTTTGTAGTTATGTGGGGACGATGTCAATAAATAGAATGTGTCGGATGCAGCCGTTGAGGGTAGTCCTAGTTCTATTGTTTATCGACGATGGGCGGACGACCTAATTCTACGCTCTTTTATACGTGTAATGACATACATTCACGCATTTGTTGCCGTACATTGCTGTCGTAAATTCTGCATGGGAGCAGTTATTGTCAGCGAAGTATGCTTCGCTATTTGACAATCGTATAGGGTAGCCGACTCGGATGTAAATAGCTTTTTTTAGCCCCCATTCTGATTTGGCGCCAAATTTTTCAGTTGCTCAATGTCTATTATTTAGTTAAAATGTTGCAAATTCATTATAAACAGTATTATTCATTAAAAACCGTGACCACCGTAATTCCTTTCAGTAATTTTATCCTGAAGTTCTTATATGAATTTAAAAAGGACCCAATTTTTCTAACAAATCATCGAAAGAATAACGAATTCCATTTCGATCGCCGAGGATAACGCGTCAGGTCCTGACTTTTTTTTCTGTGGTGTTATCTAGGTTCGTGTTGTGGCCGATCTTGAATACGAATAGCAGAATATTTTAGTGATTGTTGGTTGGATACCTAATAAAGTATTCAAAAATGTAACGAGAAACACGATGACAAGCGATGTATTATAAAAGGAGGAAATTAAGCAGATCTTATTAACCGTATGAAATTGCCAATTAAGCCTGAATAATTTTTGAAGTGAAAACTTCTTTAGCGGCGCTGTGTACTTTTTTGGAATGGGTAAAAACTTCTAAATTCGCGTCAGGTCACGTGACCCTGATCGAAAATTCGTAAGACGTAAAACGTAAGACAGCGCCATCTATGCACATCGGGAAGAACTACGAGGGCCTCGCGTACTAACTACGTAGTTCATCCAACAACGACGAGCGCGTTGTTGAGGACAGCGCCATCTATGCACATTGGGAAGAACTACGAGGGCCTCGCGTACTAACTACGTAGGCCTCGCGTACTAACTACGTAGTTCATCCAACAACGACGAGATGGCGCTGAACCACGGATATATAACTGACGACGAGCAAATCTGAATAAATTCCTTTCACGAGAAGAATAAACCAGTCACTTTGGTCATCATACCTGATTTGCAAAAAACCCTATAAAATAAGGAACACACCTTAACACGCGTGTTTTGTTTATAAGACGGTTCACAAAATACACTCGTAATTGTTCAAGTTTTCACTTCTGTCGGCACTACCGGAGTGCCAGTGTTTTTTTTTATTAAAATTAGTTGTATACTTCGAATTGCCAGCCTGTACTTACATATTATAAATTCAAGTTGCTTTTCGTGTCTGTGTGTATGACCGCGTTGTTCATTTCATTTATTAAAGAAATGTCGATGTTTTGCCAAGTCGTAAAAACACTAAGCAGCGGCGGGTCGCTAGTAACTCATAAATAAAAGGTTACAGGGCGTAGAAGATCATTCTGAAAAGTTTAATTAGCTCGATTCTGGTACTGGAATGTAATGGAACTGGTACAGGAATTTATGATAGCGAGAAGGACATGATGAACACTGCGACTTTTGCACAACTAGCTCAAGCTGAATGATGAGACATGAGGTATAACGAATCTTCCTTAGATTACATTTTGATTTGTTATAGAAATAAATAATTTAGTAAGGGAGAGATATAATAAACTATGATAGAGGCAGACGTTAAAAATATTAAAACACATAAAAATAAACGGAATAAATCTTTTTATTTGATAAACTACTCGACTGTCCACATTACTCAAGCATTGGAACAAAATAAACAACAAAAATAACGAAAACACTGAATTAATCAAAAGAACTTAAAGTTCTGAAGAAGCTTTTTTATTTCTTTACTTTCTCGTCAGCAAATATGCAAAGAGCGAATGAAACGCAGTTTTTCATACCCATATTTGCATTTACTTTGACGATCTTTTTATTTCCATTCCAGAAATAGTCTTACTTATAAATGGAAAAAAAACGGAACTGGGTTCTGCATATGCAAGCTCGAATTGCAGAAATTGAATACATGTCTTGTGATTTCTTGTACTTCAGCTCATAACGTGGAAACCATGAAATATGGAATTTTTGTAAAACATTGTGAAAAACTCAAATGGCCTAAACCAATTTATAGAAGACATGCAGCATCTATTGATTATAACTAAATTTAAATTAAACAATTTTGTAAAACTTGATAGACTTGGACAAATATGACAGAACTCTAATTACGTAACACGTGGAAAACTTGATAGACCTAGACAAATATGACCAGCACTCTAACTGCGTAACAAACGATAGTGTAATATCAATCTGAATAATTTTGAAGGAAGAATTTTGAATAATTTTGCTAAGCCATTGCTTATGATGATCGAAAAATTTGTCAGCTCAACAACGTCAAAATGAAACCCATTGCTACTGATAGTGTTTTACGCAATTATCCCGCGGGATAAATATCAGCCCTCTTAGCATTGTACCAAATTATTTCTAAATAATAATAATAAATTTACTAAGGTATATAAAGATTTTGTAGTACATGAGGGGACTAGAATGTATGCATTATTAATTACATGGTGTAGGTACAACGAATTGTTGAGTGAATCGCTGTTATCCTAGCTAGATTACTACATACAGATTATTCAGTAATCTAGCTAGGATAACAGCGATTCACTCAACCCGCGATTTACTACAAAATCTTTATATACCTTAGTAAATTTATTATAATAATAAATTTACTAAGGTATATAAAGATTTTGTAGTACATGAGGGGACTAGAATGTATGCATTATTAATTACATGGTGTAGGTACAACGAATTGTTGAGTGAATCGCTGTTATCCTAGCTAGATTACTGAATAATCTGTATGGGAGAGACAGTTTCGACTCCCTATTTGAGTATCACAATAATCATGTATAATATAATACTTTATGGAAAAAAAACTGTGGAATAAAACGTAGGTACATAAAGTCAGGCCATCAATACAAATCAGCACTTGTCTGCAGCAAGATCATAAGTAAATTTATCCAAGCTATTTAGTTTCCAAAGAAAATATTTGATTTCCTAGAGTATACAAACTTAACCGAGTAAACCTAGGCCAGGCCTAGTGACAGTCAATATTTTCTCTAGGTTATTGGAAACGGCTGCGAGCTTAAAGCTGTAATACCTGCTGCTGTTTTGAGAATGTTTTGGATAAAATGAATGGTCGTTCTATTGAAAATGCCGTGTGCTGTTGGCACTTACAAGTTTTCTCCTAAATTCGTGTATGGTATTATATTAAAATTTGTGCTTGGTTGGATTTGACACGTATGAAAAATATCTCACGAGCACTTATCACATTTTTTTTAATGATGAATGAACTTTAGTGGGTATATATATTTTATACATTCCTTGTCTTGCTTAGATTTACTACGAACAAGCTGACCTTTCCGAATCCGATAGCCTGAGTAGAGAATAAAAGTTTTGTTACAAAAAAAGGTCCTTGACCATAATTGCATTGCAATATATTACTTAGGAACAGCCAGTCGATTCTGTAAAAATCTCACCGTGAAAACTTAGGTGAAGTGAGTTTGTTTTTGCTAGGAATTGACACTATTGACAGTTCACTCCACGCTCACTTCACTTAAGTTTTCACGATTAGATGGTTACAGAATCGCACTGCTGAACGTGAAATTTTAAGTGAAGTGAACTGTCAATAATGTCAATCCCTACCGTCAGGTGAAATGACAGCTTACTTCACCTAAGTTTTAACGGTGAGTTTTTTACAGAATAGTCGGCAGGTGCCTAGTTAAAACTTTAGTACCCTTTTAAACTTAGGCTCTTATATTTCTATACAGCATATTAAAGCTGAAGAGAAACATACCAGACCTTAATTGCATTGTAATATATTGCTAAGGAACACCGGATTTATTCTGTAAGAATCTTACCGTGAAAACTTAGGTGAAGTGAGATTGCAGTGATCTGTCACTGCAGCTGATGCTACTGGAATTGACATTATTGCCACCTAAGTTTTCATGGTGAGATTTTTTAGAGAATACATCGGCAGGTGGTAAGTTAAGACTTTGGTAACCTTTTAAACTTAGCCTCTAACATTTTTATACTGTTACTGTCACATCATCTGTCATCCCACTACTGGGCAAAGGCCTCTTCCCATGACTTCCTGCTCTTTCGATCCAGGGCTGAAGTGGACCACAGGTCGTTTTTATACACAACACTAGCTGCGCCCCGCGGTTTCACCCGCATAAAATCCCGTGGGAATATCGGGACAAAAATTAATCCAGGGTGTCAGCTACCTCCATAAAAAAATTTATCAAAATTAGTCCAGCCGTTTGAGCGTGACGAAGTAATCTATACTATATTACTATATATATATTAATATTATAAAGCTGAAGAGTTTGTTTGTTTGGTTGAACGTGCTAATCTCTGGAACTACCAGTGCGATTTGAAAAATGCTTTTTGCATTTGATAGCCCAATTCTTGAGGAAGGCTATAGGCTATTTATCATCACGCTATGATCTTTAGGAGCCGAGCAAAAAGAAAAAAAGTCAGAAAGAACGCTAAGCAAAAACGAATTAATAGCGCGGGCAGGCGATGCGATGCGACGGGGTGGGTCGGAGTAACAAGAAATTTCACGCGGACGAAGTCGCGGGCAGAAGCTAGTAAACATATAAACACACGCACACACACATATACACACACAGACACAAACTTTCGCCTTTATAATATTACTGTGATTAAAGCTGAAAATTCACATGCATGTATGCAACATATAACCATCTCACGTCGTTGCTCTTGCTATCACAAGCAATTAATTTAAAAAGGGATTGCTAATGGTTTCAGCGTGTACGATATAAACACATTATTATAATGCAATTTGAGATTAATCTGTTTATCAGTGAGAGTGATGCATTTTGGGCTTTTAAACGGATTAATGTTTTTACTAGATTAATCGTCAGGAAATTATGGGGAAGGACTTTGTTTGCCAGTATCGGTAGTGATCGACAATAGCAGTAAATTTTTGGTACGAGAGAATTTTATTTGGATTGCGTAGATGGTAATACAATAGCCACGAAAATACCCGCAGTTTTGAAAGCCTAATGATTATTTTTAACTCCTTAAGCTCCGCTAATGAGACGCATTGATTTTCTATTGTTTCGTGACCCATTGATCACGCTCGGAGCTTTACCGGTTAAAGACCTGAAGAGCAATCCTCGTAATTTTAACAACCTTCGAGAAAGAAAAAAAGAAAGAAAATTAGTTTGTTCTGCACAAACAAAAACACACATTGCAAATAAAAATTAAAAAAAAATATTAAAAAAGGACAAAATACACACACATAACGTAGTCAAAAGCCTCGTACTCAAGCTTAGAAAATGTTGACAATTTTGTCCATTGCTTGATGTCCGGGCCAGGCACCAAAGACAACACATATTATTATTTGACATTGACATACATATCAATCCGTGATGCGCCGGCAACACTGCTTAAATATGAAAACAAAACGTGAAAACAACAACAATCAAACAAAAACAAAAATGCCAATTGCAGAGTGGAAAAATTACTACTTATGTAACAAACAACATTAATAAGGACAATTTCTTAGTTTAAATTCTCAGTCTCAATCTGTCAAAATTACCTCTAATTTCCCTACATTTTTGACAAAGTTTTGACATTGATTGTCGCTGAGAGGAGATTTCGACTTGAATTTGAATGTTTTTTAAGTACGAGAATTGGCTTTCTGTTAGTGCCCAATAAATTTTACGAGAGAAACCCTAGACTTGGGGTTTCACAAAAAAAAAAAATTAAACACATTTTTTTCTTTATTTCCAGGTGGCGGCGCGAGCCCGGGCGTATCGGTTTCAACTCAGGTACGTTTAAACTCTTCACCATTTAAGGCTTAAGCGGATTATATTGGAGTGGCCTTACCAAAACGTGAATGATTTATTAAAAGCTGGACTTTAGATGAAAAAATAAAAATATTTATCGCCACGCAGTGATGCGTCAGGGATTTTGGACAAACAAAATCACGCATTTGTGTCATAAAATGGTAATCGCCAATGACCAGGGAATTGTAGTTTAATAAAAAAACCTCCTCTGGGTCCTATCACTGATAGTTGAGTGAAGGTTTAATACGAGTTGTCATATAAGTTCAGATACTGAAAACAAATGAAGCAAAACATGGAATCATCGACATGACGTAGATTTGGAAGAAGCATCACAAACTCAATTAGCCTACAATGTTCCCATTGCTGGAACATAAACATAGGCC
Organism: Luperina nickerlii; assembly: GCA_963855955.1. NCBI lineage: Eukaryota > Metazoa > Arthropoda > Insecta > Lepidoptera > Noctuidae > Luperina > Luperina nickerlii. The sequence goes on along the minus strand of OY979681.1, from coordinate 12,838,522 downwards.
TACTCTGGGAGATATAAGCTATCTGCCATTGAAAGTTCCGTCAAAATCAGTCTAACCGTTTCGGAGATTACCCGGAACAAATAGACAGATAGACAGACAATTGTTTTTTTATACATATAAGTACCGTACTTTCATTCGTAGCATTTCGTAAATATTTTGACATTACAAACATACACTTCAATTAAATTTATTTGTATGTATGTGTTGATAGGTCGTTCTGTTGAAATTTTTATTTCTGCGGTTATGACGACGGACAACGCCACAATGTTCCGTTAAATTGCATATTAAATTGAAACCACAGCAGTGATTTAATTTTAGGTAGTCTTGATTACTGTGTGTGAAAACTATTTCGATAGAATAGAATACTCTTTATTATGTACACTATATATATTACAGACATAAATATAGAAACTGTACAAAGGGTGACACAATGGGCGGTCTTATCGCTAAGAGCGATCTTTTAAAGACAACCTTTGGATGGATTTAAAAATGGGAAGGACAGACAAATACTGTAGGTAGTTCGTGGTGTACTATTTACATAATGCAATAAATACATGCATAAAGTATATTATATTAATCTAAATAAACATATACATATAATAATAAACATGAAACAGGAGCAAAAAAAATATAATGATGATGTTTAAGGAGAGAGGAAGTGCTTTTTTAGCATAATTTTAAAAGTGGACAAAGATTGAGCACGCCTTACCGACACGGGCAAGTCATTCCATAAGCGTACTGCTAGAACAGTAAAATATTTGTCATAGAAACTGGTGGAATGCATCGGCATCTCTAGTCTCAGGTTTTCCGTTGACCTCATAATCTATTATGACTGTGTGTCATGAAGTAACTTGAAATGTTCTTTAAGATAAGCAGATAAGCGGGGGTTTTAGAATATTGTATTTTACTTTACTTTCAACATTTCATAAAAGCTTTTCGTACCACTGCTGCACTGGGCTCTTTTTTTTGTATAAATATAATTATCACAATTTTTTTTCAAAAATGTATTCCTTTAAAACCAAACAATAGATATAAGTATAACGTATCCATAAAATGAGAGCAAAGGTTTTGATCAAAAAGCAAATTTAAAGGCTCGGAGTCAGTAATTGGAACATTTTTGCGTACCAATTAAAAGATCGATTTTTTATGAACCTATTACTTTTTATAGACCAATAAATTGTGCTTTTAACCCTGGTCGTATCTTTTACAGTTCACTGCGTATATTATGAGATAAAACACAGACACAATTTGTTAATTGTGTCCTCGTGGATCAGTCCATTTATTCATGTGATCCCCTATTGGGACCCCCAATCGGGGATCACATGAATTGGCCTGATCCGGTTCAATTAAAAATTTTCGGATTATAAAATTAATGAGGGAAATTTGAATTAGCGAGACAGCAATGGGAAAACGATCCAATTTGTCTCTTTTGTCCCTTTACAAAAGAATTAACCCATTCTCTGTCCCATGAACCACATATGGTTCAGGTTGATTGTTTAATTTATTGTGTCTACTTTGTGGACAATGAATAAACAACAATTAAGTATATTTAATTTAATAAATTAAATATATGTCGCAGGGATATGATAAAAACAGGGATTTGATCAAACCACGGAGGATGTTAAAATAACAACAAGTTTTTATCATTTCCCTAAGCAAATCTGGTGATTTGACAAATCCCACTAAAGAAATCTAGTGATTTGAACAAATCCCTAAATTGGTTCAGTGAAATGACAAAAATAACTTTTAAATAACTCTAACGTTTAATATATGTATATAAAAATGTCATTATGGTTAACACCCCGACTCAGAGTACCCCGACTCGGATAGGTTAGGTTAGAAGGCTAACCTATCCTATCTTAACGCAGGTGGTAATTAGTTACTAGTTATGTTTAATATCTACTTAGGTGACTATTAGCTATAACTACGATAGAACTTACAAAGAATAAAACAAAGAAAAAATACTTTTAAATATTTCTTAAACAAAATACAAAGAACTGGACATGTTTTATTATTATTTCACTGAATCAATTTTGGGATTTATTCAAATCACTAGATTTGCTTAGGGAAATGATAAAAACGTGTTGTTATTTTAACATCCTCCGTGGTTTGATCAAATCCCTTAGGGATTTGCGCAAATCCCTGTTTTTATCATATCCCTGCGACATATACATAATTTGACTTAGTTTTCGCTAACAGAAATTGTATACTTTTACTTTTCGATATATTTTTTTGTTATGCATTTTTGTGGTGCACAATAAAGTATATATATATATATATATAAATAAATAAATGCATTTTAGATTTTCCCTGATACTTACTATTTACAATAATTTTAAGGACTCTACAAATTGATACGGTATCACGACTTCGCTAGATGATTTATTTATTAATAAAATATAGCTGTTAATGGATTGTCTTTAGTAATTAAAGCTGTGTGAGGATTGACAGTCAGTCAGTAATAAAACTGGTACTAGTCTGGTACTTTTATCGGTTTATGGTTTTACAACTGAGTAATAGAAATTCTACGCCGTCGACCGAACTCAGAAAATCGAACCAAACATAATATATAAAAGATGTGAGTGAGAACATCAAAGTGAGTGCGCACTACTTCAACCGAAATCATCCAATGACATCCCATAATTGGTGTGCGCACTCGCTTTCTTTTACTAGGTATGTTCGGTTTGATCAACCGAGTTCGTCCAATGACGAACGAGCATAAGTCCGCCAATCACAGATTAAGCGTACGCATTGTACGCCTGGTATTTTAAGCCTGGTATTGTACGCCTGGTATTTTACACCTGGTATTATACGCCTGGTATTTTACGCCTGGTATTGTACGCCTGATATTTTACGCCTGGTATTGTACGCCTGGGACTTTTTATTTAGGGTATATTGTCCCACTGCTGGGCAAAGGCCTTCCCCAAGACCATCCAAGAACTCTTTTCCCACGCCACGGGACTAATCAAGTTGCGGGTCTCGAAACAATTCTAAAGAAAACGACACGATAGAAACGAGATATTAAACCTGATATTAAACCTGTTAAAACCTGTTGAACGAGATATTAGACCTGTTAGCTCAAGTAATTGTTGAACAGAACTTATTGTTGTCTTCAACATTAGCATCTATTTGGAAAGAAACTTGAGCTGACTTGTTAACGATGACACTATTCATTGAGATTATCTTTCTCGTCTTACCTTTAAGATTTCGAAAGCTCTTGGTACCGATATTCTTTACGTTGTTTTACTTTGTGGTTTCACTAGCTATCTTGATCTTTGGTTCGGCTTTCAATGTTGAGTTTGCTATCAAGATGGCTTATGTTAAGTTGATGGCGTTGATTATGAAAAACCTGGGGTCTGTGACCAATTAAGTGCCCATTTACTGGAAAATAAACTTGAATAATAACAATTCTTTAATTGTCATCACGCTTATTACTTTAGCCAAGTAAAAGAAGTTATTGCAAACTATTAGACTGAAAAAGAAAGGATCTTTGAGAAGTCAGCCAAAAAAACCTACCAAAAGAAAGGGTCCTATCACATACACGACAGTGTGCAATGCTCTCTGTTTTCCGCGAAAGAAAGAATACAAACAACTAAAAAGTAAATCAAAACCATCCAAACTTGTAATTAGCAAGTTCTCGAGTCGCTTACGTGAGAAAACAGGGAAAATTATCATTGTTACTAAGTAAGAAGTTGGCCTAACAACAAGTGCAGTTTGTCAAGTCGCCGACTACTTGATTATCAAGTTTGTCTTTAGTCGCTAAGCTTAATATTAGTTTCGTTATCTTCACACTACTTGTCCTAGTGGGTAAAGACGCTCGTCTAGAGGTTTGGACTGTATGATACGGCTAAGGAAATAGGTGAAATTATCATCAACATTTCAGCCGAAAGTCGTCCACCTAGTCATAGGTCTTCTCCCAAACATCATCGCATACCTAAAATGACTCAAAATATAATTGCGATGAAGTTTAATGTGGACGCGCCTTTAGCCAGTGCCTAGCATTAAATGAAATTGTCAGTTTTAAGAATTTAACTTATAAACAGTGTCAATGACTAATTTTTAACAGTTAGGCAGGTATCACACCTCCGCCGTAAAACCATAGAAGCGAAACTGCCATGACTTGGCCGTTATACGACGGCGAAACAGAACTGAAACTGCCCCTTTTCTAACGTACAGATTTGATATTGATTCCCGCAAAATTTCGCCGATCTGCTCAGAAGCCGCCGCTCAGCCTGCCATTTTGTTGCGGTCCTGCGTTTGTTTCGCAAGTATCTGTGGCAGCCCACAAGTTTATAAAGCAAAACTTTAGTTTTTTATAGAAATGGATCTTGATTTTACCGTAAAGCTAATCCAAAAGGTCTGAAGTAGACCTATTCTGTATTTAAGTAAAGCTACAAAAATATTATTTTCGTATTGTTTTTGTTAATGACCACAATGATATCTTCTTCCTCCGACTCCGAAAGCGACGATATTTTGCTGCAATTGCTACAATTCAACTGAGTTGCGTGATGTTCCGGTACTCTAATCGCGACATAATGTAGTAATGTATCTCAATGGAATGTGTTTACTAGTATCGCACCATTATTTTAGCGTCGGGGTTGTGTTAAGGCCCTTATCTATCAAACTCAAACTCAAAGCATTTATTTCAATTAAACCATTTACAGGCACTTTTTAATCGTCAAGAAGTCGGTCAGTCAAAAAATATGAAGCTAGTTGCCCATTCCAAAGCGGAGGTACCTATGGAGAAGAACGGGCAAGAAACTGCATGGACACTCTTTTAAATTATATTTTACAAAAATATTAGTTACATCATTACTTTTGAATTTAAAATTATATAATGTGAGAATGATGTAAAAAATAAAAAAGACGTACGCGTTAAAGGCGTCCAGACTTAACAAAACAACAATCCAAAATAAAATAATTAAAAATAAGCCGAGACAGCTAAGTGATGACCAGCCCCAACTGACGGCGCCTGTTCACGAATATGACGCATAGATCAGCACCATTTAGCTTAACCATTTTGAAGGGAGCTAAATGATCCAACACACACGCCACCGTCAGCGAGACATTTGAGTGAGCATGACATACTATCAGCAGGGCACATTCAAGTCAATGAAAGACATATTACCCGGTAAATGGTAGCTATAGGGTACATATAACTCACATCTGTACTATGCAATTATACAATACTAAGGAAATTGAGTTTATACAATGCAAAGATAGTCTTACAATCTTCAGCAGCTCCAACAGTATTTTCTATTAAAGTTTTCTATTTATATTTAAGTGTTAATCAATTAGTTGTGATTGTGGAGCAGGACCAGCATTGAGCCAGGCATTTTTATCAGCGGTGTAATCCCCTAACTTATAATATGCCTGACTGCATAGTGTGCGTTTTATACAAGACTTGAATTTTGTCTCATTCAGTTGAAGAATGTGGGAAGGTATTTTATTATAACATTTTAAACAGTACCATATAAAAGATATCTACCTATAAACTAATAATAAAACTGAAGAGTTTGTTTGCCTGCTTGTTTGAACGCGCTGATCTCTGAAACTGCCAGTTGGATTTGAAAAATTATTTTTACATAATAGGCTACTTAACATCACACATGGACCCTCAGGAGCCAAAACGCATTCTTCAAACAGCATTTTTTCTGACTTAAGAAAGAATGCTGAGCCAAAATAAGTCAGAAAGAATGCTGAGCGAAAACGGTAACACAACGGGCAGGCGATGCGATGAGACGGTGTGGGATCGGGGAACAAGAAATTTAACGCGGAAAGAGTCGCTGGCAGAAGCTAGTAAATAATAAAATACAATCCGTATTCGGTTTAAAGAAACTTTATTCCCAATAAAGACAAGTCTTGAGAACAATACTAAAAACATAGATTAGGTACAATATGTTCGTCATCAGTATTACAATTTAATATGTAGTTACCCATCCAATGCATTCATTTCTCCAGAAGTGATCGATCCGCAATTATGTACTGGCTAAGTTGAGTTTTGAATGCATTGTAAGAGTGTAAATTTCTTATACAGTACGGTAATTTGTTTTAAAGCTGTGCTCCTTCAAAAGTTAGCATTTTTTTGCCATAGTTAGTTCTTGTTTTTGGTAAAACTAACAAGCTTGCTTGCCGTGTACTGCGTTGACTAACTTGTAATACATTTACAATAATTTCTCTCTTTTGTGCAATTGAATTCTTATAACAGAAAAAACAACCTTATTAAGTGTTAATAAAACAAAACAACTCTTTAAAAACTGTTAAGAAAAAAGCCTCAGCATCATATCAAAGGATTCCACAAACAGATTCCGTAAATCCACTTAAAACTTCTCACGTTATACTTAAAGCCACATAAAAAAGGCGTGAAATTTTACTTTCAAAAACAATTGTTCGCCCAATTTAATCAGTCGTGTTTTTTTATATCATCCCATTACCAAAACTCGTTTAAAACGCGATTTTCTTGTGATGAAATTCCGTCTGGATCATAAAGAGGAACCCTTTATTTTAAGACGTCAGGTAAATGCCCTTACAATGGGTGCAAGGCATTTGTTGAAGCGAGGATAACGTTAGTTAAACTAAATGATAGTCTATGTGTTACAATTTAAGCTCGTTTTCATAATTTAACATAATTCTCTATAATTCTATGTCTATAGGGCCTTAGTTGAGAGTGTTAATTGTGTAACACGCTTTCAATCACAATATAAACGATTTTGAAGGATATTTATAAAAAAAAACCAAATCCATTGCTTCATATGTTCGAAAAATGTGTCTACTCAACAACGTAAGCAATGCAATGAATGTCGTTGTCCAGATGAAAGCCATTTCTACTGTTGGTGTATTACGCAATTACCACGCAGATGGTGGTTGATGACGATGATGATGTCATTTTCATATGAAAACAAGCTTCAATTCAAGTTCCCCAGAACTGAGCCCGAAGTGCATCATAAACAGTACCTACAATGCGTGCCACGAAAGATGAGACTTGACCCCGCCTCCCCGCTCTTTCCGCCGCCCCTATGACGTCCGGTCCCGTCCCGCACTCAGACCTCATACCGCTAAAGATACCTAAAATCGTGTTCTGCGCAAGTCAAACCACGTGGTGTGTCAAGTCTCATCTTTCGTGGCACGCATTGTACTGTGTTAACATTTTATGCGAAGACATTAAAGAAATTTTTAGTTTTTATTTCTGCTTGAGTATAGGTTTTCAATGTTTTTGTTAGGATATTGGCGTGTGCTAGCTGTCATATGGGAAATATGTAATTTAATTTAATGTTTTGTGTTTCTTAATGTTATTTATTTTACATACTATTGTATAGAATCAAGTTTTTCTAACAGAATAGACAGCTGTGCGGCTGGGGAGTTTGTTGCGCCACTTCTTCTTCCCAGCTAAAAAGCACTGGGAAGTGAAGAAGGTCGGGCATTCTGGGAGACCGTAATATGTAAAGAAGTTCGAAAAGTGCTGATTCTCAGCCTAGTTTGAATAAATGACTTTTGAAAAGGATGGTCTTAAAATAATGATGAGAGATCGAACATAATTCACCCCCAGTCATTTTATGGTTATAACAGATAACAGATGAAGGAAGTAAGCGTATATTTACTAATGGGTAAAAACTCTTTAATAAACATAATTAAAACTAGCCGTAGGTTATTTAATTACCGGCCCCATCAAACGCTGGAAGTATAAAAAATATCGTATTCATAGCAACGATGTGACATTCAAAGCCTGGACCTCTTTTTTCTTCGACGGGTATTTCTTATGGATACCCTCTATCTGGGGAGAATGAATCGGGGATTTTGGAGTCACTTTATTTTTCCTGTGACACAGCAGTGGGAAAATTATCGGCTAATTATGCTATATTAACGTTAACTGCTAACGTTACGTTTAAGTTTTTCAATGAATGATAATAATAAATAAACCATGCCGAGATTTTTTGCATATAAAAAATTCGTACCGTTTTTCCAAGTGCTTACTCAGTAACTATTGAAATATTGATTGATGACTGCTTGATTTGCTATATTTGATACTTACATTTCGTCTTACAAGGTAAATATCGATCTATTCAGATGATTCATGAACTAAAATATTATAAAAGATGAGAGACATTTTTCTGAGCTCATTTTTTATCAAAATGGCTATAATGGAAATAGATCATTGATCTCAGTGAACAAGAACCTGATATCACTCGTAAAAGAAAAATATTCCAATAGAATTGCTCCGTTACTTACATACATGTAAAAAGAGAGAATATTATGTAATATAGGTTGTTTGAACCACACTTGACTGATTTGTAAGTAAACATTAAGTTAATATATTATTAGCGTGAAAACGTTATTTTTCAAACTACCGTGCGGCGCTGTGTATAAAAGGGGGTGCGGCCAGTACTCGCCCCTCACTCCGTCTCAAGCAGCCGTCGTGATAACATCTCTATGTAATATTGTTTAGAGTCGTTTTTTAAATCAGGAAGTATATTTTTAAGTTTAAAATTGTATTTGCTTAAAATTGATTAAAGTTTAGTGTTTCGTCATTTTGTTAGTTTTTTTTTAAAATAAAAGTAGTGTTAACCGCTAATATCAGAAGTGGGATAGGCTCCATTGCCTATCTTTTTTCTGTGTCGTGCGAAAAGCTTTTGAATCATGTCCGAAAGAGCTACCTACCACTCGTAATAGAGGTAGAAATAGGCGTGATCAAAATAGTGTTTTGGGACTGTTTAAAATTTTTCACCACGTGTTGTTGATTTTGTCCGTGATTAGTTTCTGTGCATTTTAACGTGATTCGCCTCGTGTTTCTACCCGATTACATTATATTTCGTACGTGTTTTTGAAGTAAACAACCACGTGTTAATTCTTTTATTTCACGGTTAGTTTGTTGTTCACGTAGTGGTCATATACGTTGCCTATAGTCATAATCATGTCGAGTCGTGGATGCACGCCGCGTGAGAATACACCTAGGCGTAATTCTCGGGAAAACGATTCGCATAGCTGTCGTGATGTTTATAAAAGGCGTCGTGGCCGTTATAGTCAATCGCGTAGTAGATCTCCTAGGCGTCGTCGTGATAGATCAGAGTACTCTCAAAGTTCACGTAGGAGCCGGGATAGTTCATATGGGCGTCGGGATAGCCCTCGACGCGACCCTTTGGATGGAGTGCTGGTTCGATCGAGCGCTTTAGGGGAGCGTTTGCCTTCAGACGCTATACGTGCGTCTACTCCCGTGTCGTCGCATCCGGGCGGCGCTCCGCCGCTGACGGCTTCGGTGGTTGCCGGGGCACCTGTTGCTGCTGGTGAGGAAGCGTGTGCTGCGGATGGAGCCGTGACCGCTGAGACATCGCGAGAGGCTGATGCTGCGGACAGGATTGTGGGGGGCACTTTCTTCCCTAATTCAAGTAAGATCTAAGCATTACTACAGATCTATTGTCTACAGAATTTGGTGAGTCGTTTTCATTTTGTTTTGACTCTGGTACCGAGTGCTTCCCTGGTAAACAACAGCAAAAAACTGTTACATTGTTAGGTATAGCCCAATCTAGTTAACAATGCAATTTTTGAATACGCTACGAATGATGCCAGTAGGTCATGTACCAGTCGAAATAGATGGTGATCACAGTGGTAATGAGCTATGAGCAAGCCTAAGTAGTGGGAACCATACGAGTAGTAGTTCTCTATCGGCCGTAGTAAAAAGTGTGTAGTCATAGGGGTGATACACATGGATCCATGCGCTGGATGTGTGAGAGCAATGCGATTGCTGGTCGGCCGGAGTGCCGTGGCGTTAGGGTGGTTTACTCGTGTGTGGGTTTCCAGGTATCTAAGGCTCTTAAACAAGATTATTGTTGTAATGTGGATAACGATGGTACATGGCTCTGGTTGATTTTTTTGTTATGATTGATTAAAGTTTGATTACATGGCTCTAGTTGAATCAAGTACACTCATGAGGCTGAGGCATATGCCATGGCACAGGCCAAGGGATCAGAGTATTAATGACGAATTTGAGGAAAGCAAGGTAGAAGTCTGGTTGATGAAACAGAGTAGAGATTAAAGTCGAGTGATAGTGGTGAATCTTAGTTCGGCTGGTCGGGGTCTTGTAGAGACCATAGAGTCCGTGGGACTCGGAATTCAGGAGGAATTCAAGGTAACAAACATGAGGTTTGTTGTAGGAGCTTAATGAAAAGCCACAGGCCACGAATAAGATTCCTGCTGTGTTTTATTATGCTCTAAGGATGTTTTATTAGCTGCTCTATCATGTTTACTTGATTATTTGGTTTGTGATCTTGAGATTTGGGAATCAAAGAATTATTAATACTCTGAACTCTGCAATTTTTTAGTTTGTGCGAATTTTCATTGTGTTGTTTTGCCTGTACCATATTTGGTCAGGAGTGACCGAGCTATGAGATACTATGCGAGATATGTCAGTGGGAAGATCGGGAATGTCTGGGACGCATTGGTGGGTGTTAACGGGGTGACGCTAAGACGTGGCTCAACGATTGCGGGACCAGTGATCGGTCGTGGTCCGCGGTTATACAGAACGTAGCTGATGACGTTCTAATTGATTCAGATTCTGATATTTCGCTGATTTCTGATTCCGTCTTAAAGCATTTTAGTTTAAATAAAATTCCGACCTACCGCCATATGCGTGGTATTGGATGTCATGATATAGAGTCCACTTCGTAAGTATGCACTCTTATCGAATTTCCCGAATTATCTTTAGAAGTAGATTTGTTTGTTATTCCCCCGGATTGTATTCAGGCACCGGTTTTGATTGGCACTGATGTTTTAAATCATAGTGGAGTTACGTATATTAGAACAAATAACTCTCAACGGTTAGTCAGGGATTCGCACGTAAACAACGTGTTGACTGTAGAGTCCCCTAAGATAAGGACACCCTTAGTAGGTGACGAAAAAGAGTGTTTGTTAGCTCTATTAAACGAGTATTCAGATACGTTTACTACCGGTACAGCGACCTCTAGAGTAAATACTGTGTTGGCGATACAAAAATAAGATCGACCTCGATTATAGTTAGTAGTTTATTTATTGAAAATTACAATTATGTGTATCGCGACAAAGGTATGGCGGTGCGCGCTAATATCGTGAAGTGAAGTTGGTCCGGTTCGTCCGCGTGAAGCCAGTCGCGAGCGCCGTTGACATTGGGTGCGTTCGTTTCTTCGTTAATATGAAGGGCTGCGTTTAGGCATAGACATACTGGTTGTATGGAAATAAAAGTTAATAGTGACATCCCAATTTACTATCGACCTTATAAACTCTCCGTAGACGAAAAGCGTCGCGTTCGCGAGATAATTAATGATTTGATTAGTAAGCGAATCATTCGCGAGTCAGTCTAATTACGCGAGTCCTATCATCCTCGTTAAGAAAGAGGATGGGTCTGATAGGATGTGCGTCGACTACAGAGTTCTAAATGCTATCACTATTAAAGAGTGATTTCCGCTACCGTTAATCGACGATCACATTGACAGGCTGGACAGTTTTAAATTCTTTACAAGTCTCGATATGGCAACAGGCTTTCATTGGGTGCTGATGAAGGATGATGACTCTATTAGTAAATCAGCATTCGTAACGCCTGAAGGGCATTACGAATATTTGAAAATGCTTTATGGGCTCGCTAATGCACCTATTGTCTATCAAAGAATCATCTCCAAAACCCTGAAGCACCTGCTGGATACCGGTAAGGTATTGATTTATATCGATGATGTGTTAACAATGTCGAATTCTGTCGGTGATGGTCTGAAAACTTTGCGAGAGGTATTAAAAATACACACTGAGGCGGGATTTTCAGTAAATCTAAATAAAATGCACGTTCTCAGACACAGAGTTAGAATACCTAGATAGGCTTATTGGTCACGGTCAGGTACGGCCGAGCCCTAGTAAAACTGAAGCTTTAGTGAAGTCTCTTAAGACCATAGAATCTTGGACGAAGCCTGAGGTACCCTTCTCAGTGGTTCACACTGACGTCCTTAGTCCCCTAACGGAGTCAAACGGTTTCCGATACATACTCCTTGTGGTAGATGCTTTTACTAAGTACTGTCTGTTGTACGCCCTGTATAGAAAAGGTATCACAGAGTTAAAACGTGTATTTTCTAATACATTTCACTATTCGGTACTCCGTCGACAATTGTGTGTGACCGTGGCAGAATGTTCGAAAGAGCATCCTTTCAAGACTGGGTTACCGAGTTAGGCTGTAACAAACATTTTATCACGCCTGAGATGCACCGTGAAAACGGGCAGGTCGAGCGTTGTTGCAGGACGGTTCTCAACATGTTGCGGATAGAGGCGATCAACAAGGGTGCGCAGTGGTCCGATGCGTTGTGGAAGGTGCAGCTCACCTTGAACATAACGAGGCAAGCCACAACCCGCACCTCGCCTCTACAGCTGTTGACTGGCGTTGAAGGGACTACTCCAGTGCTGAGGTCTCTTGTGCGAGACGTCGCCGTCAGGCGTGCATTTGTCGTCGGCAGCTTCGTGTTCGTGAGCGGGGGCTCGCAGAGCGCATGGAGGCTGGACTCTGAGATGCGTGATCCGTGCAAGGTGGTACGAGCGCTACCACATCACCGGTACGAGCTCGAGCTGCCTGCTGGCTCATGCAACGGGAAAGCCCGGGCCGCCGCAGAACCTATGGTTCAGTGGCGTGGTGAGTGGACTCCGGATGCGTGGTCCGTACAAGATGGTGCGTACAAGGTTGTAAGGGCATTAAGTTAGTGTAACTCTGCCGGTAAGGGCATTGAGTTAGTGTAACTCTGCCGGTAAGGGCATTGAGTTAGTGTAACTCTGCCGGTAAGGGCATTGAGTTAGTGTAACTCTGCCGGTAAGGGCATTGAGTTAGTGTAACTCTGCCGGTAAGGGCATTGAGTTAGTGTAACTCTGCCGGTAAGGGCATTGAGTTAATGTAACTCTGCCGGTAAGGGCATTGAGTTAATGTAACTCTGCCGGTAAGGGCATTGAGTTAGTGTAACTCTGCCGAAAGAGACGTGCTAACTGGGTGCCTCCGTCTCAGTTTATTTTTAAGGGCATTGAGTTAGTGTAACTCTGCCAAAAGAGATGTGCTAACTTGGTGCCTCCATCTCAGTTTATTCATAAGGGCATTGAGATGTGTCTCTGCCAAGACGAGCTAACTGGGTGCTCCGTCTAGATTTGTGTTGCATTTAATTGCAACAGACATTTTTAGATTAAATAATAAGGATATTACTAATATGTGCTATTCTCTAATTTTTTTAGCTGAAGAGGATAGTACACACGCCAGGGTCCACTAATTACTGATGCAGCTATTGAAGACATGAGCCCTTCGCGTCGCCCGAGTCCACTTGCCGAAGATCGTGACTGCGGCGAACAAGGACCATCATCTGGACAATGTGGCTGAGGACAGCCACACGTCAGGAGAGGCCGTATTAGCGTGAAAACGTTATTTTTCAAACTACCGTGCGGCGCTGTGTATAAAAGGGGGTGCGGCCAGTACTCGCCCCTCACTCCGTCTCAAGCAGCCGTCGTGATAACATCTCTATGTAATATTGTTTAGAGTCGTTTTTTAAATCAGGAAGTATATTTTTAAGTTTAAAATTGTATTTGCTTAAAATTGATTAAAGTTTAGTGTTTCGTCATTTTGTTAGTTTTTTTTTAAATAAAAGTAGTGTTAACCGCTAATAATATTGTAATTAGACTTATTTTCCGTTAAATATGTCTAGTTGTGGAATAAATAATATTAATTAAATAAAGCAATATTGTCTATAATTATCATAGACAAGTGATGTTGGAGCGTTATTTTATTAGCGTTATTTTAAAAAGGCGGAGCGGAGCGTTTTTTTTTTGGAATAAATATTCCATAGTGGGATTTTTGATGGTTAAAAATATTTATTTTCTTTCTTACTTTCTATTTATAATAGAAGCTAGTTAGCACAAGACGCCTGCATATGATGCCAGCATATAATACGCGTGCAACCTGACAGGTACCAACCTGGCTATCAGGTTTCCAAGCGTAGACGGCAATAGGTACTCGTAGGCCACGAACTTGTGAGGCCAGAATATGGCTACTGCATTCAGTAGCCATATTCTGGCCTCACAAGTTCGCTGTCTTAAACAGTGAGTGTAAACTGTCGTGTCCTACTTCAGAAAACTTTCAAAGAACATCGTCTATAAAGACAACAATATAAATAACTGTAAAGTCGTGTTTATTTAATGGATCTCGAACAGAGGCTACTCAATTACTTGTAACTCTACGTAAGTATATATACAGGGAAAATATTCCAATTTTCTCCCGAGCCCCAAGATACAGACTAACTGTCTAGTTTGGGGCTCACTAGTTAATACTATATTGTAACCTAGCTGTAGGTAATATCTTAAGCTACTTATGTCGTCTTAACTTACTGTTAACCACCTGCTTACCGTATTACCTGGACAATAAATATTTTATATTTCTATTTCTAATTATAGGAGTCCACATCATATACTAATAATCTAGGTACAGTAAGGTTAACAAGGTAAAAATATTAAAATAAATCAAAAATATAACACGAATGTTATTGGTACTGCCAATATAGTAATTTTACGAACTTTTGTGTGCTTTACTATTAGAGAGTAATTACCTGTGCATGAAAGGTTATTAGTAAGACTAACCACAGTCCATTAACATTTTTAGGCTCCTCCAACAGGCGCGACACGCGATAAAATCGCGCGCGACACAGAGGCACCGCAAGTCGCGCAACGAGCGGTGCCTTTGTGTTGCGCGGGATTATATCGCGTGTCGCGCCTGTTTGTAGGAGCCTTTATTCGGAATCTGGTAATAAGCCGAAAATAGATCAAGAAAAAAAATTCAAAGAAACCGCAAACTAAATTGACTCTTAATCTATCCAATGCCTCATTAGTCTTATCTCATTGACTGCGTATTTAATTAGTACCCCATCTCTTCATTTTGAGACATCTTTTGTAAAGTACTAGGTTCTTTGTTCTTGGAATGTCTCGTGCTGAATATTAAATCGCTCTCTCCTGTGACTTTAGTTTCGTTTTTACTTGATCTTATACTTAGACATGTATAACAATCCATTTAGGAATTTTATTTTGAAGTCAGTTGATGAAATGTTAAAGTAGCTTATATTTTTTTTAACTCTTTGTATTTTTTTATTGCTTTTATCTTAGATTTGTCTAAAAACAGTCCATTTGCCAATGACCGGTCTCTTACTTGAAAATGTTCACTAGTCAAATAGAAGTATACTTACTTAGTATACTATGAATTACTTACAAGCGTTCTCATAACGTTGTACACTCTGATTTCTAATTTGCTAGACTAAAATGGCAGCTGCGTAGTAATAATAACTGTCAATATGACAAAAAAGGTCGATGGCAGCTGTTAATTTGGTCTATCAAATTAAAAAATGAGTAAATGGATTTAGCCGCAACATTCTTTCTTAGTCCTAATTCTTTGTACGATGCAGTACCCTGTTTCCAAAAGCTTTTAGTCGTATTTTAGTTATCATAATCACTGAGCGTTATCTCAATTACCATTCCTCGGAATCCATTTAAAATTTAAATCTGCTTTCAAAAACTTAGCGATGCAAATACAAATGCGGTAAAGAAAACCTTTACTAAGACTTATTTTTTTTGTATTTAATATAAATGTATTTATTATTGTATGTATTATTGCAGTCATTATACTTTTCAGTACCAATAATAATACTAACAACGACGATGCTGCAAATGTTATGACACCAGCCAATACACCTAATCCAAAACTATCGAACTATCCAAGTTGGCACTCTACTCGATGAAAGAGGCGCTAACATCCTAATGGCTTTGCATGGCCTACATACGACTATGAAACTGCTTCTAAATGAAACGGCAGAAGCCTTTTAATGCGCTATTGCGCTTTTGCAACGTTATAACTTTGACTTGAAACTTTTGCAGTACACCTCTAATTTATACCATTTACTTTGTATCATGGATATAGAAGTTACACACTTCTAAGTAAGACAGTTATTTGAAAGATTTTTTATGTATTTACACGTGATCATAGTAGGTAGTTGAACTCACTGTTAGACAAATCTGTCTAAGCAGAAGCCTTTTAATGCGCTATTGCGCTTTTGCAACGTTATAACTTTGACTTGAAACTTTTGCAGTACACCTCTAATTTATACCATTTACTTTGTATCATGGATATAGAAGTTACACACTTCTAAGTAAGACAGTTATTTGAAAGATTTTTTATGTATTTACACGTGATCATAGTAGGTAGTTGAACTCACTGTTAGACAAATCTGTCTAAGTCTAACAGAAATCAAAGATGGATCCATCTATAGTATCTGTTATGGAAACCAAAAGCTAAGCCAGAATGATTTGCAAAATTTGGATGCCAGGGCATTTCGGGAAATAAAAGTAAGAAGTCTCATATCTATTTGAGTAAGACTGTGAACCAAGTCTGGAAATTACCATGGGTGCGGGGTTCTTTCAAGTAGCCTATAAAAAAATGTGTACAAGAGACAAGAATCCTGGAGGTTGTTCCATAATCTCTGAGAGTAAAAATATGCACAATCAGAAAATCGCTTCAGAAATAAAGAATGCAAGAAAACAGTATTATGATGATTCAAAAGACAGAAGAGCAGTTTTTAGGGTTCCGTAGTCAACTAGGAACCCTTATAGTTTCGCCATGTCTGTCTGTCCGTCTGTCCGTCCTCGCTTAATCTCTGTGACCGTTAGCACTAGAAAGCTGAAATTTGGTACCAATATGTATATCAATCACTTTACATTAGGGTAGCCCCCCTATATGTAAAGTGGGAAGTGATTTTTTTTTAATTTCATCCCTAACGTGTGATATATTGTTGGAAAGGTATTTAAAAATGAATAGGGGTTTACTAAAATAATTTTTTGATAATGTCAATAATTTCGGAAATAATCGCTCCAAAAGTAAAAAACAATATGTCCCCCCCTCTAACTTTTGAAACATAAGTTTAGAAAATATGAAAAAAATCTGAAAAGTAGAACTTCATAAGGACTTTCTAGGAAAATCATTTTGAACTTGTTTGTACAAAAAAAGACAAAAAGTTGTACAAAATAATTTCTAAGTTTGTAGTAGGTATAATCGTATATGCAAGCATTTTTTAACTTCGTTTACATATTTTATTATCCTGAAAGTGTTCCGTAATTATTAGAGGTCCGTAACAAATAGCCTTTTTTAAGTTGGGTTACCATTATGTTCGCGCTCCAGCAGCGCTCCGCGCTCTTGCAACTGCTCCAATGAATACGTCGCACGCACTTCTACATGCGATCCCCTTTGACACACTGCGCTCCCCGTTGTGTTCGCGCTATCGCGCTGAAAACCGTCACGAGTCGGAGCGTCTGCCGCGGAGCGTGCAATATTGCACGCTCCGTGTTCGCGCACGTACCCACTACCGGGAGCAGTTGCAGGAGCGTGGAGCGCTGCTGGAGCGCGAACATAATGGATACCCACTTTTAAACTCGTGGGAACACTTATTGTGACGGACGGGAAACTACGGAACCCTACACTGAGCGTGGCCCGACACGCTCTTGGCCGGTTTTTTCTATTATAATCACAAAAATGTTATACACAAAACATCGCCGGCTTAATTAATGACAGTAATGAACTTACCGTTTGTCTTGAAGAGATGTCGGAGAAAGATACAGAAATCAATGTTTTTTTTTTTTTATTATCAAAGCACATTATGATAACTGCCACGGCATTCATTAAGAAGTCTCAGTAAACAATAATAGTGACTATTGCCTTTTCCTTTTCCTCCTCCGTGATTCACGTAAATGCAGTCTCCATATACTGTAAATAGTATATATGTACCTAGAACCCCGATGTCCTCAATTAGTCTACAACAGGTGAACCACACTGGTCACAGACGCAAACTTGCAACTGCCTCTAACATTTCTAACAAGTGAAGTCCAATCAAAACTTGTTTAATTATCGTGTTAGGCAGAAAAGTTAAAATAATGTTGAACAATAATAATGCATGCAAACTTCATCATGCAAGTAAAATAAAACATATTAAAAAGCTTTGTTTGTTGCTAGATATATTTTATTATATATACTAGATAGATATATTTTTATATTTAAACCTGGCATTGCCAAAAAAAATTCTATTCAGTGAAGTAATTTTTTTTATTTTTACTAGAATATGTTTATGTATGTATATGATTTTTATTTTCAGCTAGTATCTTTTTGATCTACATTTTATATTAAACTCAAAAGAATTAATATGTATTGCACTAGTTCTGTATGTTAGTAGTCCGGTTGTTGTCAGTGGACGGGGCTAGTGTGGCATGGGCGCCGTGCTCATGCAGTAGCTGTGAAGACGTCACGCTTGCTCACTGGCACATACAAACAATTAAGAGCCCATACTACCTCAGCTAAAGTTCACTCTTTATTTCGCTCGCACGATACTGCTCGCGGACTGTATGAGAGCGAGACAGAGTGCGGTGCTGGGCGGAAGGCAGCGCCAATAGTTTAGGTATTTGCTTTTTACGGTGAAAATAAAGGTAATTAAAAAAAATTAAAAATAATATAAGACCTGCTTTTGAATACCAGCGAATTATAGTTCGGTTTGGAGGTAACTCTGGAATTTTTTTCTATGGAGAAAATTTTATAATCGTGTTGTCGTCTAACATTGTACTCAACATTAATCTTCAACTTTACCATATAATTATTTCAAAATTAATGCTGCGGCATTTTCGACATAACGGAGAATCATGCTAAGCCATTTGAGGTGATATAGGCTCATAAGGGGATTACATGTTCTAAAGCGCGGTCACTGTCGGACTGCATAGAAAAGAAAGAGAAGCGCGATGACACAACGCTGGTAATTTATTGCAAAATATGAAGCAATTATCTATACAAAAACTATTTAATAATAAATAATCCATCACTGAATGCAGTTTGGCATAAGAAATTTAATGGTACATTTTTTATTATAATTAAAATTGATAATGAAAGGAAATGACAATTAAGAGGTGTATTTGAAGATTTTTTGATGCATTATTTTGTTTAATTATGATTTGAGTTCCATCACTGTATTAAAATAAAACTTGAAAATACCTTTATTTTTTGGTCAAAATTATTTACGGTGTAAGAGATACACTGCTTTTAAAAAAAAACTTTTTGACCGTTTTCAAGAAATCTTCGCCTTAAAATGTCAAAAAATTACTCTCGGACCACACGATGCGATTCCGGTGCCTAGCTACGCCGGAGCGGTGATGGATGTTGGGTGGACCTACAATATTAAATCATCCAGGTCACGCACAGTGGTATTGAGTTTCACCATTAGGATTTTTTTAGAGTTTAGAATTTGGTGGTTTCGTACCCCTGTGGCTCGGAAAACTCGGCTGTTAGTCCTGCGCCTGATCCCTTTCCAGTCATGTAGGATTGCAGAGTGCACCTGTGTCTTCGCACACACTTGTGCACTATAATATCTTCCGAGCCAAATTATACTCCGCTGAGATTGACTATCATAGCCGACATTCAGTCTAGAGGACTATTATTAATTTTACAGACGCTTGAATTTATGGGGTAACGCCGTAACGCATACAAAAATACATTAGAAAAGGGGGCTACCAACTTATGTAACCTGCATTCGTGATTTATTTGCCAAAAATGTAAACAAATGAGTTTATGGGAAAATAACTTTAAATCCTACACAATAAAGTTCAGTTTACGCTACAACTTCAAACATTTTTTAAATTTTTCAATAGAGCTACTCATTCTGAAATCAACTTAATTGTCATTAAAATAAAGTTGATATTTGTTTAACTTGAAATAGCGTAGGGATGTGCAGCACTGCACGCTTTTACTTTAGACGTCCATTCCATGCTCACATGAGGTCCATAGTGCAAAACAACAATAAGACTAATACTGTCTTTCTTTAAGAAACTGCATATTAATAATTTACAAAATGGACCAACAAAAACGCCTAGGCATCGATAAAGTAAAAGCATTTTAGCTAAAAGCATTCTCTTGTTGAGAGTTCTCAAGAACGAGATGAGTTATAAAAGTTTAAAGTTTTAAAATAGTTGGATCTCCTTCAGCCCTGATTTCGAAACTATATGCGACTTTTGAAACAGTAATTCAGTATATTTTCTTTTGGATATACAATGTGGAGACGACAATATACGACAATAAATGAAAACACAGGCAATACTTACTTTATATTTATACTTTGCTCTGCAGTGGGCCAATAATCTGCTGGTATATTATAATGATCGCCTTAGTTTGGTCTTGACAATTCAAAAGTGCCTGTAAATGATTTAATTGAAATAAATGCTTTGAGTTTGAGCCCACTGTCTTTATTGATCAGTGTTGCGGCGGTACCTTCTTTTTGGTGCCTTTTTTATTGTGCACTCTTTTTCTATTTTAAATACTTACTGGAAGACCTTTGCCGAACAGTGGAACAATTAACGAAAAAAAAAAACAGTTTGTCAATGTACAGACGCCAGCACATCAAGCTACCCGAAACTGTAAAAATTTCCCAATCAACTTTGAACATTATGCTTTAGCGATAAAGTTGAAAATCTATTAAAGAAATTTGACAGATTGTAGTAACTTGATGTACTGGCGTTTGTACTTACATTCAGATATATACTCTCGCTCTTTTTCCCATCTACCAACGCGCACTGAGCCCGCGTGGTAAATTGTATTCACTCCCGTTCGATTCTCAAAGAGAGATCTGTGTCAGCAGTGGGAGAATTATTAGCCGATTATACTATTTAGTTTTAATTTCCTCACAAAAGATCACCGTTTCTCTCAAGTGTTACTCATTGACACCCTAATAAACGTAATGAAACAAAGGGCGAATAACCTTTTGTTATTTCATCTTTTCCCATAATTTACCGTCAGTGCTTATATCAAAAGATTAAACGCGATACGGTAATTCTCGTTTCAAGCCTTGGTGAAAATGTTAAGGTATTCAATCTAAAACCTGTCTCATTTAAAATTGATACGTGACAAAATCTACGGAGTCCTGTCTCCTTCAAATTGATACGTGACAGGAGACTGACAAGGTATACCTAAACACGAAATAAGCAGACATCTCTTTAAAATCTGCTGCGTGAGTTGTGAAGCAAAGTTTTGCTGTAAGAAACAGAAACGGTGATGAAACTTAGATAATTTTGTTAATAGTTATAGTTTTTTTTTAAAAATAGAACTAAGCAGAACACAAGCAACACGCCTTGTAATATGTTCATAGCAAGGTGCAGATCATTGTAGTCACAATGTACAGACGCCAGCACATCAAGCTACCCGAAACTGTCAAACTTTCCCAATCAACTTTGAACCTTATGCTTTCGCGATAAAGCTGAGAATCTAATAAAGAAATTTGACAGATTGTAGTAGCTCGATGTGCTGGCGTCTGTACATAATATTGTAGGCGTCTAGGCTTCTCACTTTTATGACTGTGACGTAGAAAGCTGTCATTATGTGCCTTGGCATACCGGATTACAGAGACATCAACGCGCAGCCCTACATGAATTCAGTACATGATGCTAGACATCCTTTAGACCG
Source organism: Luperina nickerlii (assembly GCA_963855955.1). NCBI lineage: Eukaryota > Metazoa > Arthropoda > Insecta > Lepidoptera > Noctuidae > Luperina > Luperina nickerlii. Next base: position 12,817,026 of record OY979681.1, on the reverse strand, counting down.
ACCTTCCTCTAGCGTAGAAATTTTAGGCTATAATCATGTATTGAATTAACGGTTACAGTTTGCGCATCGATGTGGATATCACCCTGTATTTTATTCTCCAGATATAGTTTTAGATATTGATTACTTCAACATGATAACTGAACTTAAACGAATTAAGATGTTTTTAGGCTATTAGACATCTGTCACGCGTAGTTCTATGTGTCCCTTACTTCTTCTTGAACAGTGACGTAGATATTCACTTTTCTTATTGGTTCAGTAATATTGCGTGGCACTCTATAGGTAATAAAACACTCTCGTAATTACTATCGGGAACTCTCAATGCCAGACGACTGTAGTTTGTTTCATTCGTCATTAGATAAGTTTTCTTGCGTTAGGCGAATGCTTTTGGGAGCAGACAAAACACATTTCCATGTTAATTATATACCATAAACTGTGTCTTTATTATACTCGGTAAATTAACTTTTTATCGAGTATAATAACTTATTTAACGGTTTCTGATTTTTGGAAGGCAGTGAACGTATTTTGTTTGGCTATTTTCTGCGTCGAAGATTTTCATCATAAAATGAAAATATTAAGAAAATATATATGATTATATATATATTTTTTTAAAGGAAATATTTTTAGTCGAAGTCGAAAATTAAAATAAGTATTTCTAAAATACACCATTTCCAATCATCATTCTCTTCCCCTATTATCCTAATTTATTTAAGGTTGGCGAAACCTATTTTTTCTTCCATACATCTCTATTAATCGTCATCACGGTAGGCACTCCCATCCTGGCCATATATCATCTACTAGCTTCTACCCGCGACTTCGTCCGCGTGAAATTTCTTGTTACTCCGACCCACCCTGTCGCATCGCATCGCCTGCATGCGCTATTACTTCGACTTTGCTTAGCGTTCTTTGACTTTTTTCTTTTTGCTCGGCTCCTAAAGGTCATAGCGTGATGTTAAATAGCCTATTGCCTTCCTCAAGAAGTGGGCTATCAAATTCAAAAAGAATTTTTCAAATCCGACTAGTAGTTCCAGAGATTAGCGCGTTCAACCAAACAAATTCTTCAACTTTATAATATTAGTATATATAGATCATACAGTCCATTCATCGTTTCTTTGGTATTCCCCAACCGTAGGTACAGTTATTCACATTAATACTCAAAAAACGCATTAATGTATTAAAATAAATCAAACCACACAAAATAAGCTAGCTAAGTAAAATTGATTGGCTAAAATTGCCATTTTGGAGTTATTACAATAGGTAGGTATTGTTTATTTTTTTCCCTCATCATTCTACAATGACATGACATTTTCAGTATCACAGAGTTTTTACATCTTACAATTTGCACTTCGAACTTTTAGGTACATATTTAGGGCCTGCGCCCACTAACACGAAAGGGTATGCCTTCAGCATCACTACGTGCAAGCGTATACTGATGGAAACGATGCCGCGGTATCCTTAGGCATGGCCGCGACGTCCTTTTGATTTCATTATCATTGAAATTTAATTGTCTTACTATAAGTTATATTCCTATTCGTTGTATAAAAATCCCTTACCGTGCCGTGCCACTAGTGGGGGTAGGCCATAAGCCCCGATCTTCGCTCGCCTTTAGGTCCTAAACATGGATGTGCTTACTTTTATTGCCCCACTAATATTGCGACACAAGTTATATGGGCAATAAAGCACTCAAGCACTTTCAATCAGGAACTTTCAGAGCCATGTAGTTAGTTGTTCCATTTAGTGCTTCAATGCGTTCTATTTGCGATTATTTTGTACTGCTTATTTCGGGGATGGGCAGACCTCCAAACTACGATTTTAGTTGGTTGAACGATTGAAGTTTCTCACACGCCTGCATCCGGTTTCGATGCTGGCTGGTTGATTTGCATAAACTAATGACAATGGGTAACGCAGGTTCAAAGTGGAGAAAATCTACCATAACATAGGTATGAGCAGAAGTTTATAATATCACGTAGGTGTTGCGGGGAGGGGGGAACTGAGTCTGGGCATGTCATGCTAAACTTTCTGGGAACGTCACGCAATTACAGCATTTAAATACATTATAAATTAAAGTTGCTTTTCGTGTCTGTCTGACCGCATTATTCTTCCAAACTACGCAATGGGTTGCCACCATCATTTAGAGAATGTTGTTTATCAGTATAAAATATTTATATTAATGCTACCTTATTTTTTCCAAGTGAAGCAGGAGCGCTAGTAGTTATTAAATCAAAATAGTTCAATCAATCAATCAATCAGTTTATTTGTGAAACATAGGTGTTTACATAGGTGTTTACATAAATAAGGGGTGCGCTATGTTTTGTCGTAATTAAGACATACAAATTTATAAGTGACCCATTAGGTGTCATTACATTATGTCACAAAATAAAAAAGGAACATCAGATACAACAAAATTAATAAATAGTTATACTTCTTATCAAAGGGTAAAAATAATGCATTATTCTAATAATTGGTCGTTCAAAAATTCGTCTAGATTATAATAACATTTGTCAATTAATAATTTGATAAGAGCTTTTTTAAACTTACATAATGTCATGTTTTTTAAGTCATTAGGAATTTTATTAAACACTTTAGGTGCTATACCAAAAAAACTTTTTCTCATCAATGCGGTCTTACATTTTAGATGACATATTTTATTTACGTATTGGGCACGCAATGGAGTTTTTTTAGTGGAAGATATTTTTTTAAATAAATGTGTGTTTCTTTTCATAAACAACGCAGTTTCCAATATGTATAATGCTGGAAGGGTAAGTATTCTTAAAGACTTTGTAGCGGTATCTACAACGCCACATGCAAACAACGCGTCATACTGACGTCACGCAAATCCTGCATCGCGCAAGCAGAGTTTACCGCGCAACTAGCATAGATACAACGGCCCGACATGAATCAATGGGCAGTTGCCCGCCAGACACAACACCCGTCTGGTCGGAGGATCCTCCCTTTTCTATGGAGGTTGAGTGAACTTTACACCCTGTTCCTCATACCTCTATACTGGTGACCCCGAACATGAACGTCAGCGCAGCCTTCGTGCAAATACTTCAGCGTGACGTCATCATCATCACTCTTGCAAGCGTTAGCGGCGAGTCACCCAGCCAGCCAGCCACGGCTTCAACGGGTATCCTGACCACCAGCATGCAGCGACCGCGCATACCTGGTCATCACCCTCAGCCACATCAGCAACCTCGGCACAGCACACTGCACTTCGGCCGGTCAACACGAAGAGCTCAATTCCTCTCCTGGTCGACGCAGCAGCCAGCCTCAACTCGGCGCTGTACTACATCCGACGCACTGGAGCATAACGCAGCGCCACCCCGACTCACTGGGGACATCTTCGCAGACAGTTCCGACTCACCGTGAACTATGCGGCAACCGGTTCCGACTCACTGGAACCTCAGCTAGCCTGGCAAGCATCGCAAGATACAAGACTCAGCCCACTATCGACCTCCGGTCTCCGGGGGGGAGTGATGTAGCGGTATCTACAACGCCACATGCAAACAATGCGTCATACTGACGTCACGCAAATCCTGCATCGCGCAAGCAGAGTTTACCGCGCAACTAGCATAGATACAACGGCCCGACACGAATCATCGGGCAGTTGCCCGCCAGACACAACACCTGTCTGGTCGGAGGATCCTCCCTTTTCTATGGAGGTTGAGTGAACTTTAAAACTCTGTTCCTCATACCTCTATAACTTAAAATAGGGTCTACAGCTATCCGTTGTTTTTATATTACACATTGCTCTGACACATCTTTTTTGCATCTTAAATATAAGCTCACGGTCAGTCGACTGCCCCCAAAAAATTACGCCATATCGCAACACAGAAGCTACAATTCCATGGCATGCTACCAGTAACGTATCTTTATTCACCTTTTTTGATAAGTGAAAGAGTGCATAAGCAGATTTACTCAGGCGTTTACAAAGTGCCTCTATCATGGGTTTCCAAGTAAGCTTACTGTCGATGGTAATACCTAAAAACTTAGCATTATTAACTTCTTCTATTTTGTGGTTATTATAAGTTACATCAATATTTGGATGTGGTTGCCGTTGATGAAAGTGCATCACCTTAGTTTTATTTAAATTAATTACGAGATTATTATTATTCATCCAACGGATTATATCGAGAAGGGACTTATTAATATCATGTTGATAAGTAGTCGCATTATTACATTTTATAACAGCTGTGCTATCATCGGCAAATAAGATCATTTTGTGTGGTATTATTTTTGGCAGATCATTTATATAAATCAGAAATAATAACGGCCCTAGCACGCTACCTTGGGGCACGCCATATCTTACGTGTCTTGGTTTTGACCTATATATGATCTGCGTTTTAGTCTTATGACATATTCTAGATATTTCCGTGGATTGATATCTTTCACTGAGGTTATTTTTCAATAAGTTTCAGAACATTGCCCCTTATGCCATATCCATGTAATTTATGCAGTAATATCTTATGATCTACATAATCAAATGCCTTAGTCATATCTGTCAAGATTGCACAGACTGGATTCTTTGCATCTACTGATGTCATAAGATGTGAAAATAAATCGTACAGTGCCATATTAATAGTATGATTTTTACGAAATCCTTTTTGTTCCTTGCAGAATAGGTTGAACTTTTCAAAGTACACATAAATTGAATTATAAATTACTTTTTCAAATATTTTTGAAAGTTTTGCTATCGGCCTATAGTTTTTTACATCTGTTTTGTCGTTTCTTTTAATTAAAGGTTTAATTATGGCTTTTTTTAGACCTTTCGGAAATATGCCATCAGTGATGCAAAAATTAATTATGTGTGCGAGAGGTGGCGCTATAATTTCTTTAACGTATTTAATAACTCTAGTAGATACACCATCATAACCAATTGTGTTTGTATTTTTTAGATTGTCAATTATTTTAATAATGTCGGTCGTCGAAACAGGTAACATAAATAGGGAATGCGCTGTCAAATTTCCAATATTATTTTGATTAGTCAATTTTATGTCATTTTGTACATTGTTTTCAATTTCGTCAACAAAGTAGTTATTGAATTCATTAGATATGTCAATAGGATTCGATAAAGAAAGTTGATCTTTTTTATGGCAGTTATTGTATCATGTGGCAAACTTGATTTAGATTTATTTATTATTTTCCAAACTGCCTTCGATCTGTTTTGAGAGTTCTTTATAAAATGGTTATTTTGCGATTTCTGGGTTAAACGTATTATTTTTTTAAATAATGCAGTATATTTTTTAAAAGTTTGTTTATTGCTTATGTCAGGATTGCACCTATATTTCCAAAGTAGTTGTCTTTGTTTTCTACTACAGATTTTTATCCCACGAGATATCCATTTAGTCTTCTTATTAGTCTTTATGGTGACTGTTTTTTTTGGGAAGCAAAGTCTATACAACATTAGGAAGTCATCCATGAACCTATCATAGGACTCATGGGCCTCTTTAGCATTATATACTTCCGAGAAAGATAAACAATTTAGGTGAGCTTTAAATGTCATTAGGTTGTCGGTAGAGATATCTTGCTTTCTGAATTTCCAATGGGTTAATTTACATGTTCTTTCAATAGGCACAGTAAGAATTTGAGACGTGTGATCAGAGAGACCAAAATCAAAAATTTCTGCCTTGCATTCTTTTTGATAATTGTGAGCAAAGTTATCGATACAACTGTTACTACTCAGTCTAGTGGGGTTGTAAAGTGCTAGTTTGAGATTGAATTGTAGAAGAAAATGTTCAAATTCTAAGGCATTTTTATTTCTCTTAAGTACATCAATGTTAAAATCACCAGTTAATATAATTTTTTTATTTGGGTTTAGACTAAGTTTACGTAGTATAGTATCAAATTTTTCGTAAAAAGCTGACAAGTTATGTTTGGGTATTCTATAAATGCAAATTATTATAATATTGTACGATAATAGCTCCACAGCACAACATTCAAAGATCCCCGAAACTGATTGTTTAGCTATATCTGGTAATTCTTTATACTGTAGTCCATTTCTGACAAAGATACACGTTCCACCTCTTTTCATATTTCGTGAAAAAATAGCCGCCCGACTGAAGTTCGGTATGTGAGCTAAATTTTCATAGCCAGCTTCTATAAAATGCTCTGTTATACAAATAATGTCTATTAGGGTTTCTTGATGGAACAATTCATCTAATTTAACTAAAAGTGTATCTGATTTGTTAATTAATCCTGCTATATTTTGATGAAATATGTTAAGATTGTTAAAGAAAAAACTGAGAGTTTATCGGTTTTGGGTTTGCAGAGATTTTATTCTGATCTAGAATGGAGGAGTCAACTTCTGAGTGCGCAATATTTAGACTGCAAATGTCAATAGTTGTGGCATAGTTGTCCAGTTAATTGTCTATCTAGATATCGTATAGTTTTTAAATTTACGTCGCGCATTTGTTCTTGCGGTTAGACTCTCAGAGAAAGATTGTTTGAGAAAATAAAGTAACCAATGAGGTTCTGGGTTCCCGGGTCGGGCAAACTTTTATTGAGTTTTTCCGTCTGTAATTTCTCAGTAGCAGCCCAGAGTCTGATGATTGACGAGATTCGTGCCCGGTTTAATGCAATAGGCTCGCTCCCTATAACATAACACTCAAAAATTCTGGCTAAAAGTGGGTCGGTACAGCTCTGCCCAACCCATTGGGAAATATAGGAACAAGTAGGAGTTATGTTTGAAAATATCCGTCACCATTGTCATCTTGTAAAGTGATGACTGGTATAGTCCACGCAGAACTAGATGGATGCGCTAGTCCGCGCGGAACTAGATGGCCGCGCCTTAGGTATGTGAGCGGTGGGACGAAGGGGCGGGGGCGCTTTGTTATTACTCAGTACGTACGCGTTGCGAACAATAGGTAACCCCGCCGCCCTCACCCCCGTCCCCACCCAAGGCGCGGCCAACCAGTTCCACGCGGACTATAATCAAAGTATGATAGGTATCGTATTATTTTAGTCGTCCTGAAAATATCTCTTTTAAATATTAACACCTGCCAATATTTGAGAAACTAGGAGTAGACATGTTTCATGAAATTGTAGGTACTGAATATATTGCTTTTTGTTGTTAGTTTCGAACTTGAATTAGGAACATCGATGCCTACATTATTCAAAGGTAGGCTATTTATCATACGTTCCCTCGTTATTTTGTTTGTTCTACTTGTTTATTATAAATAAGTTTTGATGAATGGAGTATTCAAATGTTTCGTAGGGATTTAGTAAGGGGCGTAATAATAAGGTTTTGAATACATAGATATGTTTATGTAATATCGAGACCTAAACTGTCGTAGTAACAATTTTTACTGTTAGTCTGCGTCATCCCACTGTAGGGCAAAGATCTCCACATGACTTCTAGCTCTTTCGATCCAGGGCTAAAGTGGGCCACTGATCGTGGTCACACTTTTTACTTCTAATAAACTCCTGCGATCACCAGCCCGTGACTGTTGGGTGAAATACAAAAATGGTCGTTTAACAACAAAAATGTACAGACAGGTACACAGAACGCCAACTACAAAAATACACGAAAATTTGATGCACGCACTACACAATTCTGTGCTTGTAGAATTCACGAAAGAATTTGCTATTGAAGGTTTCCGATCTAAACTTATCAAACAACATCTTTTTTACGATGCGTTTTCAGTGAAAATTTTATAAGAGAAAAGACATTTCTGATACAAGAATCGCTTAGGAAATAATTATAGTTACATGCTTAACTTAGCCGAATTGAGCAAGAATGTTATGTGTTGTTTCGATGATGCCACTAATTTATTGCTTTAATTTTATAGTATGGATTAGGCAAGAAACTTGTATCGTGTATAGACAAGACAAAAATAACTTATTTTCATTTATAGTATATTTATAAGTGTATAATAAAATTATCCATTAGGACAATTCTTATTGACAAGGGTCATGAACATTGGACAAGCCAATATAGTATAAATTTTATTTACATCAAGTCAAACATTTGTAAAGAGTTTAGAAATATGAAAGATGGCATCGTCAATCTCAAGTCCACCCAATCGGAAAAGTGTTAGAATTGTCTTCAAGTTTCTAAATGCAAACTATAACGTCCCTTCTAACAGCTTAGGACATCTGAAGACTAATACCCGTAATTAAAAACGTTCAAAAACTAGTCGAAATTTCATCTCAGCGACAATAAATGTCAAAAACATAAGGATTTTGGAGGTATTTTTCACAGATTGAGAGTGACCAGACTGTGAACGATCTTAAAATTACGAGAATTGCCCATCTGTATTTTGTAAAAACAAACGTCCCTTCCGTCTTTGTTTCCTGTCTTGTACGATTGTGTTCTTTTCTTTTCACTAATAAATCCCATATAATCTCTATTAACAGTTTTGTTTCTGCCGAAATATCCAACCGAATGTTCCATTTTGTAACAAATATGCTAGCTTCTACAATTACAATTTTGCTCCCCCAATATACTAAACAGTTCTCATAATAATTACACTGAGAATGCCATCCCGCAGCGCTGGAACAAATAAATTATGAAAATGAAATGCCTTCGCACTGGAAAACAAAGACGTTAGCCTGAAGCGATGTCGCCGGCCTATGCAAACTAGAAAAGTCATTTGAAACAAACTCATTATAAGTACTCAATTGTCTGTCAGAAGTCCAAGTTAAAATAATTATTTACTGTTGTTTTTAATAGACCGTGTTTATTACTCAAGAAAGTTTTTTCCGAGAAGTTTTCTAATTGTTGTTTTGTTTCTTTATTTAATTCTGAACTTGGTAGTAGAGTTAACAGTATTTAAATTTTACTTATGCTTAAGGATCATATCGTACCTTTAATTGATTCTCCATAGGTACCTACTACACATTGGAATGGGTAGCTTCATCTTTCTGTCTGACCGCCCTTTTCAAATCCAAAAGTGGCTGTTATTTGTTTAGGTATTTGAAATAAATGCTTTGTGTTTGAGTTTGATGAAAAGTTTTGTTTATATTATAAGACTAAAAGCAAATTACCGGTATGTAGTGCCGTGTCTAGCCGCTTATCTCCTCGCCTTCAGGAAACCTGAAATAAATCTTGTTTGAGACCTGCAAATTGAAAGTTTGAGATATGGCTTCCGGTGTAATCACTTGCAGACATCTGCGATGTCTCTGGTACAGATGAACATAGGTGGCGGTGATGACCCACATCAGGTGGATTGTCGTCGGCTTATTGCCATCCAAAAAATAAAAATAAACCTATCAAGATAAATGTTGCAATGTTAGCTATTTGCAACTTTACCTTGACTATTCAAATCTATGAGTCTGTATGAAAATGCTGTCTGGGTCGCGTCGCTACATGCGCGCACTGTCATGTAAACCCGTAGACTTGATATGAGAGACAAATTCGTTGCTGATACAAAAGTTGCTTGTGGCTCCCATTTGCTATTTTTGAAGCAACAATACTAAACTGTACTGCATACAAAATTTAACAAATATAAAAAACAATCCTATGGCAACATTCCCGCGCACTCCCCTTCCAATATTTAATTTTAACGTAATTTTTTACTACACGACTAAGCTTCTTAGCCGCCATCTTGAATTCGATTCAGTGATTTCATTTACACAAAGTGAAAGAGGCTATACTACTATTTCTGTGTATAAACATCAGCTATTCATTTGATTGGGAGGCTTCCAAAGATTTTGAGGCTACTCGGCGTTTTTGTATTTGTAAATTAGATTAATCTAAAGTCGATTTTCGCAGTTCTATGGGACTGCGGTATTCTTCATAACTACACAAAGGATTTCTTTTCGGTTTTAACTTCGACATCATCATTTAGAGATCGTATTCCGAAAGGTTATTAAATGAATATGAAACATAAATACCTCGACGTTTTGTCAAGTCGTAAAAACCGTGCAAAGCTGGGGCGGATCGCTAGTAGGTATATGTATATATTTTTTTAAGTCGTTTTTGTCATCTTCAGAATAATTACGTGTTCTAAAAAACTCTACTTTGCAAAAACTATTACATTTTTACATTTCTGACACGTTTGAGCGTTGAACAAATTCCTAGTACCTGCCAGACAGTGCAACAGGACCAATATACACGCTCGACAGAGCAACGACTTGAAGTTAGAACTTACGAGTGTACTCACGCTAATTGGCTTTTACAAGTTAAGTAGTAAGTTAAGTTCGAGATGCCGGACTAGACAAGCTTAGATCTTTTAACTTAACTGGCTTTGGGGTTAAACGTATCGAGTTGTAACATAGTTTTAATGATTTAAACTAAAACCATGTGTGACGATACTTAATGTCCGTCTGGCTCTCAGCGGGATTGTCCGAAAGGGTTACCGCTGGCCCGTAACATAAAGGGCTAAGGAATGAACACGGGTGGGGTTTAGTCAGTAAGAGTCTGATACTCCCTTCCGCTCCACCCAGAGCGGGAGGGGTCATTTGATGATTTCACACCCTGAAAAAACTTCCATCTGGCTCACACAGACTGGCATTCCTGCTACTGCTTCGAAAACTGACTACAGTGCCTAACACTTATAACAAGCGCGGCATGTATAGGCAGTAAGGACCTGTGACTTACTAACACCATCTGATGCTAGACGTTCATCAATCCGTGTTTCTCATGACACATCATGAGAAACAAGAAAAATAATATACTACTTACCAACTACCTACTTAAGAGGAAATGCGGTTGGAGAGATTTTTGGAAAAGCCTAAGTAAAAAGTCATGATTCGAGGTTTGGCTCTCGCCTTTATGCTCCTCCAATATTGGACCAATTTAAAAGATATTTCATAAATTGAATAAGAAGAATATACAACTGTGTCCCTATGTTTTCCTTTTTTCATTAATGTAAATTATGTCTTGTATACTAGCCCTCTGTTAACAGCGGCTTAAATTGGCAATTATGAGAATTTTTTGAGGGTTCTAGTGCTTAAAAAATTAAAGTATCATCAAAAAGGGATAGGGATATACATACATACCTAATGAATATTTATTATTCTGTAAAAAAATAATTGCTTTATGGTCATTAACCAGAAAGAAAACAGGCGAGAGCTTTTCTATGGAGAAAAGACCACCCGCATTTCCTCTTAATAGTGATTTGCCTCAAAAAGAGGACTGTCACTGGAGAGGCTTGCGGCTAAGTAATAACAGCCGCACGGGTCGATTGATCAGGTTAAGGTACGCTTGCCGCGGTTGGTGCTTGGATGGGTGACCATCTTCACATATCAAGACCTCTCAGTGCTTCGTAAAGCACGTTAAGCCGTTGGTCCCGACTGTCATTTGTGGATCTTTGACAATCGTTACAGGTTGTCAGAAGCCCAAAAGTCTAACAACCAGTCTTACCAAGGGGTATCGTTTTACCTAGTAATCGGGTTGTGGAGGTCAGATAGGCAGTCGCTCCATGTAAAATACTGGTGTTCAGCTGCACCCGGTTAGATTGGAAGCCGACCCCAACTTAGTTGGGGAAAAGGCTAGGCAGATGATGGAGTGATTTGCCTCAGAATTATTGGTTATTCATTTACGCTTTTACGAGAAATGTAACAGCTGCTTATATTATTCTCAACTTACTATAATAGGTATCGAATAGAGATAACTAAACGTCAAGGTATCCAAAAAGTCTTTCACCCACATAACAAAAAAGTAAAACAATTCAAACAAATAAGATCTTCAAGAAAAAAACTTTTTCAATGATCAGAAAGAAAGATATCTCACAAATCCCATTCAAAAGAAAGTGTCGGATTCCTTTGCCTGCTGTGAAACTTAGTTGCAATTAAACTTGAACCAATAGATGGTATCGGCGATGCAAATGTCTGAAGTTGTGCTTCTCTGAGCCTGCAATTTGTTGAGATTCAGTTCGTTTGTGAGAAGAGCGATAAAACTTTGCTCTGTCATTGGTTTGTGCTGTCTGTTGCTTAGTGGTGGTACAAACTGTGATTAAAAAGTTGGGTTTGATGGAAATATTCGTAGTGAAAGATGTCTTGTTTACAGCGCTGTTCTAATGAACTTGATTTGGGTTTGATTTAAAGATGGTCCTGTTAAACTGGGTGTTGATAGTTCTAAATCTGCAGATTTAGATCTATCAAACCAACCACCACCACCAATTAGTAACCTGTTAATGAATTCACAGGTTACTGGTTTTGGACACGATTCTGTCGAAAGGTTGTAGGATCGGCCGGTGGACTCTGTAAAATCTCACCATGGAAACTAAGGTGAAGTGAGCTTAAAGTGAGCTGACATTCTACCTGATGCTAACGATTGTCACTATTGACAGCTCACTTCACCTAAGTTTTCACGGTGAGATTTTTAGAGAATAACACAGCTGTACGTTATCTATTATACGTACAGACGCCAGCATATCAAGCTACAACAATCTGTCAAAATTCTGTAATAGATTTTCAAGTTTACCGTTAAAGTATAAGGTTCAAAGTAGATTGGGGAAATTTGACAGTTTCGGGTAGCTTGATGTGCTGGCGTCTGTACATAAGTATGTAAATTATAAATTAAAGTCATTGTTTGTGTATGCTGTGTGACCGCGTTGTTATTGGAAACAACGCAACGGATTTTGATACGGTTTTCACCATCATTTAGGTATAATTTATTTCGGAAGCTTGGTTGTATAATACATTAACATTAATGTTACATGTAATTAAGACTCCTGATGTTTTGTGAATACGCAAAAACAGTGCGAAGCAGGGGCGGGTCGCTAGTACCTACCCTAAATAAATACCCCCAAAACATTTTATGCAAAATTTAAGCAAATAAGGATCTAAATGGCAGTAAAAATATTAGGATTTTTTTCACTGCCATTCCATTCAAAATTTAGACATCTAGTGTTCATGATCTTTGTACAAAAAACCATTTTCTGTATTTCTTTTCAGGCGGACATAGCACATTCGGCCAAAGGCAGTAAAAATATAGGATTTTTTACACTGTCATTCCATCCAGTATTTAGACATCTTCTAGTGATCATGATCTTTGTACAAAAAACCATTTTCTTTATTTCTTTTCAGGCGGACATAGCACATTCGGCCAAAGGCTACGAGTCGGAGGATGAGAACGCGGGGAGAAAGTGGCAGAGGGCCAGCGACGAGCGGCCAGCCAGTAAGACTACCATGTACTCTAAGCAGGTGAGCAGTTTCAACTTCAACTGATTATACAACTAGAGCAGTTGTGCCGACTTACGAGTTGAAGATCGTGAGTTCGAACCCAGGCATGCACTTTATTTTGTGTATTAAATTTCATTACCACAGCTTCCAAAACTGTGAAGGAAAACATCGTAAAGAAACCGGCATGTCCTAAAATCAAAAAAATCGAAAACATCTGACATCTAGCAACCTGCACTAGACCCGCGTGGTGGATTATGATACACTCCTCTCACAGAGAGGAGGCCTGTGTTCCAGCAGTGGGAACCTTATAGGAGTATGTAACCTGTGGCCTGTGGCTTGTGGCCTGTGTTGTGGCCTGTGTGTATGTGGCCTATAGGCTTATGTATACACCTAGTGACCGATGACCCAGTGAAGGTCGCGGGGATCCGCTGGACGCGAGAAGCATAGACCGATACGATTCGACGACGCTTGGGTGAGGCCTATATGAGCCCAGCAGTGGACATCTTACGGCTGTAATGATGAAGATGAGACATCTTATTATCTGATTTCCATAAGAAGTCCGTGATAATAATAAAAGAAGCTGTTTAGGATGGGATGTTCACCATTATTAGATTCTTAGCAAGTTAGCCGATAAGTAACGTAGTAACATGTAAGGAAACTACGTAAAAGATGCATTCTGTGTACAGACGTCAGCACATCAAGCTACCCGAAACTGCCAAAATTTCCCAATCAACTTTGAACCTTATGCTTTAGCGATAAAGTTGAAAATCTATTAAAGAAATTTAACAGATTGTAGTAGCTTGATGAGCTGACGTCTGTACATCCGTTGGTCAAAAAGCCGATATTTGATTTTACTCGATTGTTTAAATCCTACAAAAACGGCGGGGTAATTACGTAATACACATAAAACGGCAATTTATCACAATGCCTTTCATTTTGACATTTCAACCACGTTCATTGCGTTATTAACGTTGTTGAGCAGACAAATTATTCAAATCTATGAAGCAATGAATTTTAAAATGGTCGGCATTTCGATCGATTGTCATTATATGTGAGTTTTGCAATTAACGGAAATATAATTATTATTTTATATAAACCACCTTTAGATACGCAACATGTAACTTCGACAGATACTACTTTGGATTCTAGAGACCCTCTTAATGATGTATGTAATAAGCAGTAATCACTATCACTACATATCATAAAACAAAGTCTCCCCCGCCGCGTTTGTCTGTCTATCTGAATACGATATAACTACAATTTTTAAACTACTCATGATAGAATCCTACTCCACTGACGTGCTACCGGTAAGAAGCCAAACTCAAATCAAGGGATTGCAGTCCTGAGTATTAGATATTAATTTCAACTTGATAACTCCACGCGTCTTTGAGATAAAGGGTCTTGACAGACGGATAACAAAGTGATCTTATAAGAGTTACATTTTTCATTTTTACCTCAAAAGGAACCCTAAAAACTACCGAACGGATTTTCACACGGTTTTTACCAATGACAATAGATGGAGTAATTCATGAGAAAGATGATAGTGAATAATTCATTAAAGAAAAGAAAGAAAGAAAAGTATTTATTGCGACTCGTACAGGAAGATCACAAACTAAACTAAACACAGCAAAATAAAAATCCAAGTTATATAAAAATAAAAAGTAGGTAACAAAGGAAAATGAAACAAAGTCCTATACGTGGCCAAAAGGCTCCTATCTCAGCATGATGCTACAAAAAAAAAGTAACAAAGGTAAATGAAACAGAAAGTCCTATACGTGGCCAAAAGGCTCCTATCTCAGCATGATGCTACGACATTAAGGTTTTGTGTCATCATAATCAACATTTCAGCCGAAAGACATCCACTGCTGGACATAGGCCTCCCTCAAGCACCTCCACCTTGACCTCTCCACCTCAACCTTGGCTCCTCCACGACCTTGTGAAGGCCGCAGGAACCCGTTGTTGGATGCCAGAAGTACAAGTTTTGTGTAAATTGGCTGATATATGACGATGACTGTTAAAGGTTCCTACAAACAGGCGTGACACGCGATATAATCGCGCGCGACACAAAGGCACCGCTCGATGCGCGATTTGCGGTGCCTTTGTGTCGCGCGCGATTACATCGCGTGTCGCGCTGTTTGAAGGAGCATTTAAGATGTCGCAAAAAATCATGCTTATTGAGAGCTGTACTGGCGCGTGCGTCACGTAAACCATTAGAGTTACTCGTATATGAAAACAATGTATTGCGGAATTATTTCTCTCTAAAAGACCTATTAACCGTAGGAGTACGTTTACGAGAGATAATTTCCGAACTCCAAGCAGGCGAAGCTGCGGGCAAAACCAAGTTATACATTATAAAAACTCAACTGCTCTTACTTTAATGCTACAAATTCAAAGTTCAAATAAGATTAGGTACAGCAACAAAATAAATGGTACAATTATTTGTTGAACACCATAAATCGATTGCTAATCACTCAATTCATCTTGATTAAAAACTAAAAGCTGAAAAGCTAACAGTCTGCCCAGAAATTAATTGGCTTTCCAATAGAACAGAGGATAAATTGATTGTTTTCTTGAAATTAATTTGAGTTTAAAATACACAGGCTACTGAATTGAGTGCTATTGTTACAAGACTTTCTTTATTACCCTTAAGGCTTTAGACATACATCGCTAAACTAATCGTTTTATGCTGAAAACTTTAAACTACGGGCATTCTTTTATTAACCAGTATTCATTTTGAAATCATGCATTTACTGCACTCGGCTTAAAATGAACCTCCTCACTTACCAATTAAAACCTGAGGACCAAGACTACTAATTCACTAACGTTACGGTTGCAATAGTAGAGACCATTGCATTGCGAATCTGCCAAAAATTCATCATGAAGAGAGCTCCATGCTTATGCTGAAAACTTGAAACTACGGGCATTCCTTTATTAACCAAGAATCATTTTGAAATCAAGCATTTATTGCACTCGGCTTAAAATGAGCCTCCTCACTTACCAACTCGAACCTGAAGGCCAAGACTACTAATTCACTAAAGTTACAGTTGCAATGGTAGAGCCCATTGCATTGCGAATCTGCCAAAAACTCATCATGGAGAGAGCTCCATGCTTATGCTGAAAACTTGAAACTACGGGCATTCCCTTCTTAACCAATAATCATTTTGAAATCAAGCATTTACTGCACTTGGCTTAAAATGAGCTTCCTCACTTACTAACTAGAACCTGAGGACCAAGACTAACGTACGAAACGTAACGTAACACTAACGTTACGGTAGCAATGGTGGAAACCATTGCATTTCGAATCTGCCAAAAACTCATCATGGAGAGAGCTCCATGATGAGTTTTGGCAGATTCGCCATGCAAAATCTGTCCAAACCTTACAATGGCGAGACCTCTGCAACCGTCCTCCTCCTCGATCCTCTGTACCTATACCAGGTCCAGTTGAAAACCAGCGTCAGGCACCTGAAGGTCAATTCTCGTAATTTAAAACGTTCAAAATCTAGTCGCAGTCTCATCTCAGCGACAAAGAAATGTCAAAAACTTGTCAAAATGTAGGGAAATTTGAAGTATTTTTTGACAGATTGAGACTGAGATCAGACTGTGAACGTTGTTATAATTAGTAGAATTGCCCCTCAGTTGTCTGGCATTTTTGCTGAACTGGGCCTTTTTGGCGCAGCCGTGAGACACACTTTCCTGCTAATTTCTTACATAGGACTTTGCACTTGTTATTTTTATCTTAGTTTTTATCTGATGTACGACTATTATCTAACTAATCTGGTGTATTGTGCGTCTCTTAGTCTGTGCTAAATAAATGTATTTTCTTTCTTTCTTTCTATGCCTGTGTAGGCCCACTCCCTCTCACAGAGAGGCCTGTGCCCCAGCAGTGGGAACATTATAGGCTATGATGTGAGGCCCCAGTGTGTCGTAATCAGAATGACAATTCCTGTAATCAAAAACGTTCAAAATCTAATCGCAATCTCATCTTGGCTACAATCAATGTCGAAAACTTGTCTAAAATTTAGGTTGACCCCTTTGTAGTGACCAGCTACTAAGCGACTTACTCTCTAGGTTTGAGAGCTAAAGCATTGTAGGTACAATGCTTTAGCTCCAGCGAAACGCACCAATTCTCCCATTGTAGGTACCTACCTACATTGGGAGAATTGGTGCGTTTCACTGGAGATCCCGAACGATCACTGCGGATACATAAGCAATCACATCACCATTGCTCTCAAAAAGGTGAGGAAAAAGTCGTGAGGAAACCGGCATGTCCTAGAACAAAAAATTTGAAGATATGTGACATCGACCAACCCGCACTGAGCCCGCGCGGTGGATTACGGCCCACTCCCTCTCAAAGAGAGTAGGCCTGTATCCCAGCAGTGGGAACATTATAATAATAATAAAATAAAATATTAAAAAAAAAACAGGCGCGACACGCTATATAATCGCGCGCGACACAAAGGCACCGCTCGTTGCGCGACTTGCGGTGCCTTCGTGTCGCGTGTCGTGTCGCGTCTGTTTGTAAGAGCCTTAATTTTATACACGATGAATGACTTGCTATCTACTCATGATAAGTAGTGTTAACAAGTATCAAATAGACACTCGACGGTTATAACGTAGTAGTTGATTAATTATTCCTAAATTACTTTCAAATCTTCTCATTAATATCTAAATAATATTCTTTGTATTTATTTTCCCATAATAAGTAATTTATTTGATTTTTGTAACAATAATTTTGTATTCATATTGAGTAATTAACTGGCAGTTAATTTGAATATGGCGGTCAAGTGTATAAAAAAGGACATTGCTCTGCTCCTAAATACAGACTGAGTGTGAATGATAAGATCAGTAATGTTCATGAAAATTTTGATACTTTAATAGGAAGTTGTCTTTATTGAAATATCATTTTTGATTGATTCATCCAAGGCTACAAGCATTTATCATCACACAACTTTGATAGATACATAGGTAGGCTATAGCGATTTTAACGAGAAACATTGTCTTATTTGAAAAAACAGTGGCACTCCGGGAGTGCCGACAGAAGTGAAAACTTGAACAATTACGTGTGTATTTTGTGAATCGTCTTATAAACAAAACACGCGCGGTACCGGCTACGGCCATCCGTCTTACGAATTTTCGATCAGGTCACGTGTCCTGACGCGAGCATTTTACCCATTACAAAAAAGTGTACAACGCCGCTAAAGAAGTTTTCACTTCAAAAACAACATTACCTGTAGGAATCCAAACAACAATCTTTATTTTATCTGTAATAGTAATTAAACGCAGCAGCCAAAGAAATCCTAGCCCGAACAGATAGGATTTTAATAGAAGAAGTAGTAACATCATGCTGAGAGAGTCTGAGTGCTGCGAATGCTTGCAACCCGAGGTTCCTTCGTTTTATCGTAAATCCCATTCGGCATGACACGTGCTCCATCTACCACCATCATCGTAATTTTACAATGGTCGAGGTTCAATCTAATGTTTCTGTTTCAAGAATAGTTTAAAATCTGTGAACAGTATTTTTTTGGTCGAAACAACATCATGATTACTCCTTCATTCTTTAAGGAGACGGGCAGGGGTGTATAGCACCAGATGGTATGGTAAACTTTCATATGATAAAAGATGATTTCCTTTTGCCTTCAACTGGGTATAATCCTGACTCCAGGCTTGAGAAGTTTCTGATTTAAAATATTTTGGGCAACCTGGGAATCACCCCTGGATAACATGCTCATGCGTTCTTGACTGAAAAACCAAAAAAGCACCAGAGGCAGTTTCGTTTGTTAGTTTTTTTTTTTTTTCAAATGTGGCAGTTTGTCAAAATCACTTTGTTTTATATACCACTAGCAGCGCCCCGCGGTTTCACCCGCATAAGTCTTGATCCTGTGGGAATATCGGAATAAAAAGTAGCCTATATGTTAATCCAGGGTGTCAGCTACCTCCATATTTTTTTTTATCAAAATTGGTCCAGCCGTTTGAGCGTGAAGAAGTAACAAACATATAAACACACACACATACTCACAAACTTTCGCCTTTATAATATTAGTGTGATAGTTTTGTTACATTTGAAGTGGATTCAAACCAAACAATTTGTCTTTAAATATCAGTACAAAGTTTCAAAGTTAAGGATAGTTGAATGTCCAATCAAATGACGGTGAAGTAGCAAGTACATTGAAAATCGATTTTGATGCTCAGCGGTGCTATTCTGTAAAAATCTCACCGTGAAAATTTAGGTGAAGCGAGCGTGGAGTGAGCTGTCAATAGTGTCAATTCCTAGCAAAAACAAACTCTCATCACCTTAGTTTTCACGGTGAGATTTTTACAGAATCGACCGGCTGGATAGAGTGAGCAATATTATAGAGGTGGGCAGAAATTATAGAATCTCACGTGCCATTTTTAATTAAAGATTTTTTTTTGGGAATATTTTTGAATGTGTCTGTACAGAAAACAGAATTAAATCGTTGGACAACCAATATTGTGTATTTAAAAATCACAGTAATTTGATACAGAATTAAATAGGCTTATAAAAGCTTTGATCACTTTAGATTTCCAGTGAAACACGGCAATCCTATTACGAACAAATTAAGTAATTGGGTAGTGACCCAATATCTCAAATTGATTGTAAGACAAGGATCTCCTGCCCACGCGTACTTCTATGTATTTGGGATGTAAATGTTTCCCACTTTGTAATAGCTAGGTGGGCGTTAAACTTTCAGTTCCCAATTTCAATTCTTATGAACACAGATTCAATATTGTTGGATGTAGATTGAGAATTAAGCTTTAAATAAACAGAATTTCAATTGGTAATACAAAAGACCCCTCCGTGCCTCGGAAAGCACGCTAAGCCATTGGTCCCGGCTGTCATTCGTGGATCTTTGACAGTGGTTACCGGTCGTCAGAAGCCTGAACGTCTGTCAACCAGTCTAGGGTCCCCTGGGAACGAATAGAGAGCGCGAAGTGCAAAGCGCCACTGTGATTTATGTCCGGACACGCCGGCCGCGTCTCTCTCCCTTTGTACGAGGGACAGTTTGATTACGATTACGCTTTGCGCTTTTTTATTCTGTAAAAATATTACCGTGAAAACTTAGGTTAAGTGAGCTTGAAGTGATTTGTCATTATTGTCAATTCCTAGCATCAGCCGGAACGACTTAAGTTTTCCCGGTAATATTTTTACAGAATACCAATGCAGGATTATTTTATTTATTTATCAAATAAAAAGTAAACTTACAGTATGTGAACACCAAATCGCTTAAGTATTATGCTATATGAAAGAAAAAGAAAATGTTACATAATTATTAGAATAAGTTTAAAAAAACTTGTTAACCCAAAGGCCTAAATTGTACACTCAAAAACAACAAGAGTTTTCCTTCTAATCTGAAATGTTTTCCATCTAACCTCCAACTCTAAAATAAAACCAAACATTTTTCCTTATCAGTGTATCAACTCGTCTTCACCAAATTATAAAGGAGAATGAATGGTATATCGACTTTATTAACTTATTTCTTTTCTTTTTTCCAGGAGTTCCGGGAGCAGTACTGCATCAACAACAAACAACTGGATCTGCTGGAACTGGAGAAGTCCAAGAAGGATCGATTTCTCGGATGCCTCTCACAGTACCATATCGAGAGTCCATGTTCCAGAGCCAATAGGTAAGGTTAACACCGCATTTTCGTCGTGTTTTCAGTGACATATGTATTGTGGCTACGTTAATATAAACTAGGTTACAAAAAAAACCACCCATCGTGCAGCTTGAAAAATAAATCTGAGACCATGAGATACATATATAACCCCACAACTGCTGTTGCAAGATCAATGACACGACTTTCCAAAAGAAAAAAGTTAAGAAACAACTTCACAAAAGCAAAAAAAACTCACGAGGCCCCATAAAAATGCAATATCCTGAAAAATATTTTCCATGCCTGCCAAAAGAATAATTTTTCCCGGATACTCGTATATAATAATTATACAGCTTTATATCAAGGTATTCCATTATACGGGAAATATGCACAAAATAGATACAGTCGTTAACAATGCGAATGCGAAACCCGGTAGTTCTTTATACAGTCGAAATAATAGGGAGTAAGGTTTCAACATAATATTATTGTTGTCATAGGGATTCATGGGTGAATGATTTTTTTCATGCAAGGATGGATAATAGCAGCGTCAGACACCATTGTCTGGCATTTTTGCTGAACTGGGCCTTTTTGGCGCAGCCGTGAGGCACACTTTCCTGCTAATTTCTTACATTGGACTTTGCACTTTTTATTTTTATCTTAGTTTTTATCTGATGTACGACTATTATCTAACTATCTTGTGTATTTGTCTCTTAGTCTATGCTAAATAAATGTATTTTCTTTCTTTCTTAATATTATAATGGAAAATGATAACTCTGCTGTGACTGCAGCCGAATACCAGTATTTTACATGAAGCGATTACTTATTTGACCTCCATAACTCACTTACTGGGTAATACGATAAACCCTTGGTAAGACTGGTTGTCTGACTTTCGGACGTCTGACGACCCGTAACAGCTGTCAAAGATCTACAAATGACTAGCGGCTTAATGTGTTTTTCGTGCACGGAGGGGTCTTGATATGTAAAGATGGTCACCCATCCACGGACCAACCGCGGCAAGCGTAGCTTAACCTGATCAATCGACCCTGATCGGTATCCAATTCTAAAAGCTGCTCTAAGTTTTCGATAACGTTATCTGAAGTTTGCTCTGTTAGATATTCCTTTGCAGCTAGATGAATTGCTGCGTCAACGGTTGCCTGGCATACATCTACTTTGTTCAACTGTTGTTTTAAATCTTCCGGTATTTTTTTATTATTCATAAACTTCAGCTTGTCATGTTTATTATACGTTATTATACTTCCAATCAGTTTGCATAACATTGCAGGAGTGGGCAGCTCCGTAGTATATATGAACAGATATAAAAATATTGTGTCATCGTCTACCATACGTTTTTAGGACCTCCATGAACAGTGTTTCTCTGAATGAAGTAATTAATTATTCTTCGTTGGATTTAAAAAAATCTTCTCGGAAAGTGGCGACTCGATGTCTTGCAGGTTGAATATCAGAAATGAGCATTTATTCTTTGCGCCAAGATCACATGGTAGCGGAGAATAAGCTCATCGTTAAGCATCATTCGAAAATCAGTTTTATCCCAAATAAACTGTGCTATGTTAATTGCCAGCGAAGTGATTTGTTCTTTTACAGCCAGTTCAAATAGAAATTCAACGTTTTTATTATTGTTAGATGGATGAAATCCAACATAACCGTCATCGGTACCTATTAAATCGTTTAGATAGCTGGCAAACTTTACTTCCGATTTTTTTTTTATTTTGTTCACCTTTAGCGGTTACTTTACTATTGGTACAGAGTTCTTAAAATGTGCGTATTAAAAACCGTAGAGTAGAGACCAAAAAAAAAAAATTTTATGCTGTAGTTCTGATGATCTGTAAAACACAAATAAATATTATAAAATGCATTAGTCAACGGGACAGAGAGAGGTGGAAAGAGAGTAGGGAAGTTTTTGCCCAGCATTAAGGACTAACAAAAAACAAAATTGTCAACAAAGCTGGTACGCATAGCGAGATTCACATCAAAACATGTAATGCGGTGTTGTTGGTAAGGACAAATGTCGTTAGCGTTATTATAGTGTAAAAATTTTACGCAGTTACCCAATCTGAAAGATATACTGGGCACTCTGTCTGTAGTTGTAGCAGGCTCTTATTGACATAGCTCATCCGGGGAGTACTTAAGTACTTACTACCCACAAATTCACCATAGGTACCTGTTACCCCTCGATAATGCTGGTATAAATAGGTGGCGGTGACCGTTGTACCATCAGGTGACCTACGTGCTTGTACGGTCAGCAACAAAACTCCATCAACACTGTCATTTTTACATGTTATTAAATTGACTATTTTTTTTTTCAATAAACTTCTTTTTAGCTTTTCACTTAATAGCAAAGAGTTTATATTCTAAAAAATGTACTTCTAATGAAATTTTTAACAAATATTTTGCTCAATAACTAAGATTAAAGTGGTAATCGACTTTTGTTGCGGACTGTACCTATGACATAAGAAATGGTCAACTTGGAGTGGGATTTTAACTTTATGTGTATTTATACACACCTTGTTCAAAATAAAACTGAGCATTAATTTTGTTATTAATACAACAAATACAATCATAAAATGATCACTTAAACTATCATTAGAATATAACTCTTATCAGTACTTAAATAGAATATAATTTAAGAGTAATAATTAGTCATCGATAAAGTATTTGCATTCACCAGTATAGTTGCCATACCATTAAAAAAAGCAGTATTGCCAAGATAATTTTTATTGTATCATTATTTGGTGCATGTCCCTTGTATCGACGATATTATATCTGTAACAAGGTCCCAAAAGGTTTTGGATTGCAAAATGTTTATAAAAATAAATATACAATTGCAAAGTCAATAGACATTTCAGACGATCCAAAATCCGTTCGAAAACGTATTGGTCCACCGGTTTGAATCGATTATTCATTATTCGATTCATACTACTTGATGACTTTATCTAATTTACCTATTCGGATCGCAAAATTCTAGATCGATTCCAGATGGATGAAAATAGATAGGGACCGCATATTTGGAACCAACCGGTTTAATGGTAGGTAAATTCTGCAAGTCCACAGCAGCTACTAAGACCACCAAAATGGCGATATATTCAGTGTATCTCAACTCGTCTTTCATTCCACTCGCCCCACAATACAAGAGCCAGTCCACCAACTTTCAGTTTTCTCATGTTAAAACTTCAACTACACACACAATTCACTGTGTACTCTATCCAATTGAATTTGTAGAGATAAAACTGCCACTAAATCCTTCTCAACACGAGTGAACATGTAACTGAATTTACTTATGGAAATGTTATTTTAACAGACGTGTAAATATTGCCCTTTCAGCAGCTCAATATGTGTGAAAGCGATATGCGGCGGAAGTGATGTATTCGTTTAATATAATGTCGAAAACGAAAGTGTTAAATCTATGTAATGAAGCGAATTGTTGTATGCGACTCGACTTAAAATTTCGTTTTGTTAAGAATTAACGAATCGAATTTATGTGTCTTGAGTGTCTTCATTCAATTTACGCCCGTCACACCAGTCACCCCCGTCAGCGAGCGAATGACTGAGCTCTCATTTTCTTAATTTAAGTCTACTTAATTCAGTTCGAAATCCTTTCAGTCCAATTTCATTTCCCTAATCTGCAACATGTTCCAAAATTCATAGAAACAGAATTATGATTAGTAATATTTTGAACTTAACGCTTGAGTTTATTATTAGTATCCTCTGTGTTTGCTTTCATATTCGCAGGAATCGGGAACTCGGTATGCCTATCAGTAGACGTTTACATGTTGTGTAAAAAAATTGCACTCTAATGAAGACAAGATTGCAAAATGTAGAAAGGATCATCACCCATTTTGGTCGGCGACTTGGGATAAAAATATAATAAAAAGTCGGCGGCCAGGAATGAATTACATTTTATTTCAATGGTTGCTACTGCGATCATTCAAATAAACTGTAATTCATCATAATCATAATTCATTACAGCTTGCATTGCAGCTTTGTTTGACGACAAGCTGTAATGAATTTGAGAACAAAGATTAACAACGATCTTATTTTTTGATCCGCCTCCAAATATAATAATATATCTCCGAATCCAAATTGTTCTCGACTTTGACGCCTTAGTAAAAATTTATGTGTACTTTTAAACTTATGTAATTATTACTAATGGACGCCAAAAAAAATATCCCAGAATGGGTGATGTCATTTGATCTGAAGCAAACGAAGGAAAGCGCTTTACTAGGCTTTACCCAATGAGACTGGCTTACGAATTGTCGGATTAGTTGCCGAGTATTACTGCCTGGTTTCATTTGCTTTGAGATTTTCGGAGGACTTAAAGAAGATGTACTTAGCAGTAAATATAGCTCTCGAAAGAAAATCTTCCAACAAAAATTAAAAATGTTGTGTTCTTATATTATTGAAGTTTATATTACATTAATGTCAGTGATATATCATGACATGTATTTAATCGAACTTCAAGTTCCCATTTTGCTCTCCTAATAATATGAAAGAACACTCAGTCTAATATTATGAACTTTAAACCTTTGTGAACCGCAAATAATTCTTATTTTGCTGTCCTAAAAATACTAAATAGCCAAGTAACTGTGACCAGATGCCGTATTATGACGGCGAAATGCCATCTTGATTCCAGTGTAAGAGAGGGACGGAGCTATACATGATCGATAGCACCATCCCTTTTTCGCCTTCGTAATACGGTTCCAGGTTGGGTGTAGCGCGTGCCGGTCGCTGCTGCGGCACCGCTCGCTTCGCTCGACTCGCGCGCATTAGGTCACATTTCTAACCTAACCCTAACCTGTTTAGTCGTGCTACCCTAGTTTGGCTTCTGCAACCAACTGTGAGAAATGGCCAGAAGATAACAAGAGGCATTTTTGTTTTAAAAGCGTGTATCGTTGGTTACCTGAAAAGTTTTTAAAATTTCATTAATTTTAAAAGCTTAGGTACATCATTAGAAGGTCATTAAGTTTTTAAAAGATCAATTAAATATTTTCCTTGTATGTATGTGCCCAGTGTTTCCTTACACAGTTACTGCTACTTCACAATTTTTTGTTATGCAAACAACAAATATCCATGGATTTTTAATTTTCTTCTCAAATTAATATTCTCTACTTACCTTCTGCATATATAAAATCTATGTTTTATCTTGTTTCGTCGAGTCCCATCTGAGCTGTTTAGCCGGAACCCGTCCTGCATAAGATATGAGCAAACTTGACCCATTTTGTACAAGTTAATATAAATATTATTCCCCTAAGGAAAAGTTTGTATTAATAAAAATACTTTTCCCACTGTGCCCATAAAAATAAATATCTTCGGAGATCTCGTAAACGAGAATATCGGATATTTTATTTTTAGAATAGGTACTTGATCGTGATATTACTCTGTAATTATCATTTTAAGCGGATATATGATTACAGTGACTTTTTATAAAACCTAAAGATCAAATAAGAAAAAGGTAACTTATACAGCCCTACTAATAAAGATTTACACACGACGACGTATACCGGAGTTATAACGCTTACTCTATCAATAAAAGATATTTGACAGTTCAGACAGACAGTTCAGTTGTACACATCTGATAAAAATATAGGGGTTTTTATCGTATGAGAAATTACGCAACTGTTATTCAGTCCTTAACTCTTGTATAGTGAGTGCGTAACTGTAGTAATCGGAATTTTAAAAATTTTTAGGAACGTTCGCATCCAAATCTCAGTCTAAATGATGGATTATTTCGATGTTTTTAATGAAATGGACCCTGAAGAACCATCAAAAAGAAGAAAATGTTACAAAAATCGTTTCAATCCTTTTACTTTATAAGACAGACTTTCGAATGGAATATACGAGTATATTATATGTCAAATATATGTACGGAAAATAGATGAGTTAGTTAAAAGTGATATGGAACTGTAAGCTTGTGGTGGCGGGCTGGCTGTAAAACTTCAAGTTTGACGTGGGCTAGGCAAAGAAGTTCAAGATGACGCAGCAGACATTCGTGGACTTGGCCAACAGTCCATTACGAATGTACTACATGAACGTGGCTCTCGATTTGGAAAATAAAGCGGCACAATTTATACGCATGCCTGGGACTCTTTGAGAGAAAGAACAAGTAGTTTCTGGATTTGGAATAATTTTAGATAGCAAATGCCACGGGATGGTTTATAATTCTTGTTTCTTGATCAAATTGGCTTATATTGATAGCTAATCTGGTCAAGAAACAAGATGATTGTTTATAAAGACACACATTTAGTAAAAAAAAATCATGTATTATGTTAGTTTTGATTTTAGCAATAACATTTTGCATTTTAATTTTTCAATTCGCATAATTCGTGCTGGGTTTCTTCTTTTTCTAAAATAATTTGTGTTGATTTTAAAATTACGTTCTTCCTTATTAAAACTACGAACTTCCGACATATATTCCACATCATCTGCCTCCTTTATACAATTGACAAGAACATAATGGGGTTCTGTCGCAAGCTCCCTGTCCTGAAATAAATTGATTAGTTCTTATCAAACACAAATCACCATACCTATCGTTTTTTTTTAAACTAATATTATAAAGAGTAAAATTTTTATGTTTGGATGTAGGAGGGTAATCTCCGAAACGACTCATCAGATTAAAAAGAAAATCAATAATAGAAAGCTACACTATTGCTCAGTGTCATAGGATATGTTTAATGGTATAGTTGACTTCCACGCGGACGAAGAGCGGGCAGAAGCTAGTCTAAAATAAACTTATTTTGTTTTATGCTCATTATTTCATCAAATCATAGTTTTAATTCATTTATGTAAACATGGTATTTTACGAACCTTTTTGCTACCACTTGCCAAGCAATGGTCTTATATTTGCTGGTATTCGTGTCGGTTTTTGGTTCTATTATACAAACAAACTCCTTCATACAGCTTTTCAATAAACTCTGAAAAGTAAAATGCACGAATTTGATCACAAACGATGACCGTATGGTTAATAGGTAAAGCGAAAAATCTTTTATCTAGTAAAATGACCATACATTTTCTAAGCTGTCCCAATTTGCAGATCGTTTTCTTTTTGCCTTCAACAGGTCACAATAATGTTATTTTTCGCCATTATTATAGTATCTAAAAATCAGATTATTTAAAGTGACAAATTTCGTTGGGACATTAGATTGACATTTGAAAGGTGCAAAGTATGTTTCATTCTTTCTTTCGTTTTACCGTAAAAAAAATACATACAATTATTTTTAAATACATTTCGAAACAATATTTTGGGCACAATTTGTATTATTTATTAAAAATAAACATTTTTTATGCTGTTTACAAGGTTTTCTAAATTTCAAAGAATGTTGCCATTGACTTTTGCTATAGCGAATCTAGAACTATTACCATGCTTACCCACCCATTATTGGTAAAGAGTGTGTAACTCTTATCCATAGCTTACACAATGTAAAAGTATACAGTTGTTTTAGGCAAGTGTTTTAAATATTTTTATTAGTAAGACTACATTATTTTTATTGCTGCCCTGCATACAATGTGCTACATTTTTCCCTTCTTGTTTTCCCTTTCATATACACCACAATGTAGATACTTATTCGAGGTCAATCAAAAAGAAACCAAACATACCAACATGTATTTCTAACAATTAGGGTCATTAACAGAAAATAAAGATGGCGTATCTAATACTCGAGAATCGAGTATCGGCGTCCTAAGTTGATTTGGACGATAAATGACCTTCTTTTAGAACAGGCAAAGGTAACAAATTGAGCATTTTATTATTCTGTACCCTTGTAATCGTATTGGGCTCAAGTGGAGGTAACCGGGAACTTTTATATTTTTGCTGGTTTTTCTTTTTCTGGGTTATGACCTTCTTTTAGAACAGGCAAAGGTAACAAATTGAGCATTTTATTATTCTGTACCCTTGTAATCGTATTGGGCTCAAGTGGAGGTAACCGGGAACTTTTATATTTTTGCTGGTTTTTCTTTTTCTGGGTTATCTATTTTGTTAAGCTGCTTTCTTTCTGTAATAAGTTAGGTAGTGTGTTTTGTACCTAGCTTATTCCATTAATGGAAATCCAGAAAAAAAATTCCATGAATGTGTTTTTTATAATTTCTATATTATTCGTTTTAGTCTAAATAATATTTTAAGTAAAACAGTTTACCTTTTTTTTTAAATCCTCCGTAAAGGTACGGCCTAACAGTTCGAAATTGGGTAGATGATGTTACTATTCTCAAATAAAACTTTTAAAAGATGAAACTTTAGAACATTTTTGAAAATGCAGCATGAAAAATGCCCGGGGAGGTCTGACATCCATTGTACATTCGATTATGTGAAATATTAAGTATCGTGTGACAAACACGAAAAAAATCTTTTAGACACACTGGTGTATCTAGGTACGAGTCGGCACCCGGTTGAAACATTTTTATACATTCACATGATTCACATAATTTTATTGAACGAACGCAGAATAAAACCTGAAATACTAGATAGATAGATAGATACTCAAACAAATTCATTTTTATTTTGCCTAAACTGTATCTTCTCTTTAGGGGCTGTCCATTAATCACGTGAGGCTCGAAAGGGGGGGAGGGGCTCCATAAAAAATCACGAAATATCACAAGGGGGGAGGGGGGGTGTAGTAATATATCACGTGTATTTATTTTTTTAAAAACATCCTGCAAACTTTCTAATAAAATTAGATGATTATACCTGTATTTTATAAACATTTAAAAAAAAGGTCCGATTCTTTGTAGGTACTAAAGATACACGTGATATGAGGGGGGGGGGTAAGTCTTAAACCTCACCATATATCACCAAGGGGGAGGGGGGGGTTAAAAATACCAAAAAAACATCACGTGATTAATGGACGGCCCCTTACCATAATTATCTTACCACTAGCTGCGCCCCGCGGTTTCACCCGCGTAAATGTCGATCCCGTGGGAATATCGGGATGTAGCCTATATGTTAATCCAGGGTGTCAGCTACCTACATACAAAATTTTATCAAAATTGGTCTAGCCGTTTGAGCGTGAAGAGGTAACAAACATTATAAACACACACACACTCACAAACTTTCGCCTTAATAATATTAGTGTGATAAACAATGCTTACTGTAAAGGTGATTATTTTGTTCCAGAGCATCATTTCTATCCGTGTGTGTCAGGAGGCGTGTGCCCTCAGATGAGAATCTCAACACCGATTATGCACCAATACAGAGGTATCCCAGGTAAGTCATAGTGATTATTCTAACGGTCAGCACCCATTAAGCAAGAAAATTGGAAATAAACTAAATCAAAACTGAAATAGAGTCGAAAATAGCATACACTAACACTTAGCTACCAATCCACACTGGATTAGCGTGGTGAATTACAAACCACTCCCTCTCACAGAGAGAAGGCCTGTGTCCCAGCCAGTGAGAGCGTTATTCTTAGGCTGGTTATGTTGAACAGGCGCCTACGCCAGGACACTTTCTCTGGTACGCTATTGTCAACTTTATTTTAATAATGATTAAGTGCGAAAATTGCTCTAGCATCTTG
Source organism: Luperina nickerlii (assembly GCA_963855955.1). NCBI lineage: Eukaryota > Metazoa > Arthropoda > Insecta > Lepidoptera > Noctuidae > Luperina > Luperina nickerlii. Next base: position 12,786,833 of record OY979681.1, on the reverse strand, counting down.
CTGCTTTGTGGGCGCTGACCGTAACAGACTGGTAGTGGCAGTGTGACATTTTCCCTCAGTACTCAGTTAAAGATATTTCTGTATCCACCAGGTTCGGCCAACCAACCCCGGCACCGCCCGAGCTTTGTGCATACGACGCCGATTTGGAGTGCTCATACTTCCGCAGACGGCCACGGTCTGTGTGCAGCCAACCTGACCCCAAACGCTACACCTGGATGCCAGAGGATGAAGACTTCACCCGGATGGAATGGCCACAGTCAGTACTGTTATTCCTAGAACTTGAATTTTTTATTTAATTAATTTATATAAACAGAAATGTTGCCTGAGCCAGGTTTGGAATTTTGTATTTGGATTTTGCCAAAAAAAAGCAAAGGACAATGATAACACATCTATTTTCATGATCAGAACACTAAATTAAATAAAACAACATAAGTAGTAAACCATTGATTCCCAAATAGCAAATGAGAAAGAAACTACCTTTTCAATGACTCATCGACGCTTGCTCAGAGAAAATTCCAGACCTTTCATAAAATGCCGAAATTCCGTACACACTTAATTTGATAAACAGAACAATTTTACTGGTTTCAAACGAGCAAGGCAATTTTCTAGCATGCAAAAACGATCCTTATATTTTTGAGCATAGACAATTATCAAAACAGAACAGCCTTTTGAAATTTACATAACCATGGGGAAAAGAATGAATCTTTTTGCTTCGCGACTCTTCTCGCATAATTGATTCTGAGGTTACGACCATTAAAATCCCAATGAAAATATACAATATTTTGTGGATTCTCAAGGCGTTTCCACAGAGACAATACAATAGAATTCAACTGAATCATATTTCAGATTCAAATGAAATCACCATTTTATTCGTTTTGTGTTAACGGTCAACAAAATATAAAATATTAAAATATTCAATGCAAAATAAATACAATATTCATTATCATTAATGAAGATATAGATACAAAGTTTTCTTGTGGGTGGTGACAATCATAATAAATAACAGTAATTCAAGAATCTTTAAACAGATTCTTTCTTCTATTTTTAATGAGGTAAACGGTTGCCACAGAACACATGTATCCCAAAAATGTCATAAACATTGTCAATTAAAATCATTTTCAAACGGGATAGCCTAAAATAGTGCTTAGTTACAGCAACTAACCCTTCTAAATACTATCTCGTCCTATTTAGTTTGCAAATAAATCTTGTAAAGAAATCAGAAATATTTCAACAACCTTTATGTTGGGAAAATCAGAAATATTTCAACAACCTTTATATTGGGATATTTCTGATTTAAGGCCTCGTGTTCCGTAAAAAGGTTTCATTTATATTTAATTCAGAAGTTAAAGGATAAAAGTAACGAATGATTAATGTTTTGATACCCTTTATCTGTGTTATTCTCTTTTTCACCTTTTCGTAAATCTAGTTTAATCAAAGAGACTTATAAACAACGTTTAACAAATTTTGTATAAATGGATTATAAAGCTAGCCTCAAAAAAGTTAGCGTACCTAAAAAGGCTATTGTAATATGCCTCGGGCATTTGTACAGATTTTTGTTATTATGCATAATGTTTAATAAATAAATATCTTACAGAATTTGTGCAGTGAAGATAATAGGAGGCAACATGGTGTGTCCCCTCGAATATCATTGCTTTTTTATTTTTTACACTAGCATCATGTTATTTCAGTCCCACCGTATCTGGACCTTCTTTTATTTTTAATTTTGACGGCCACCCAAGTTACTTACTGATAGTTTAACCGGTGAAATATCGTAATTAAAAAAAACAATGGCACTCCGGTAGTGCCGACAGAAGTGAAAACTTGAACAATTACGAGTGTATTTTGTGAATCGTCTTATAAACAAAACACGCGTGTTAAGGTGTGTTCCTTATTTTATAGGGTTTTTTGCAAATCAGGTATGATGACCAAAGTGACTGGTTTATTCTTCTCGTGAAAGGAATTTATTCAGATTTACAAATAAGCACACAGGATAGACTTCAGTTCGTGGTGTTGGTCTCGCATGGAGCTCGTCGTCAGTTATATATCCGTGGTTCAGCGCCATCTCGTCGTTGTTGGATGAACTACGTAGTTAGTACGCGAGGCCCTCTTAGTTCTTCCCGATGTGCATAGATGGCGCTGTCCTCAACAACGCGCGTCTTACGTTTTACGTCTTACGAATTTTCGATCAGGGTCACGTGACTTGACGCGAATTTAGAAGTTTTTACCCATTCCAAAAAAAGTACACAGCGCCGCTAAAGAAGTTTTCACTTCAAAAACACTGGCACTCCGGTAGTGCCGACAGAAGTGAAAACTTGAACAATTACGAGTGTATTTTGTGAATCGTCTTATAAACAACACGCGTGTTAAGGTGTGTTCCTTATTTTATAGGGTTTTTTGCAAATCAGGTATGATGACCAAAGTGACTGGTTTATTCTTCTCGTGAAAGGAATTTATTCAGATTTACAAATAAGCACACAGGATAGACTTCAGTTCGTGGTGTTGGTCTCGCATGGAGCTCGTCGTCAGTTATATATCCGTGGTTCAGCGCCATCTCGTCGTTGTTGGATGAACTACGTAGTTAGTACGCGAGGCCCTCGTAGTTCTTCCCGATGTGCATAGATGGCGCTGTCCTCAACAACGCGCGTCTTACGTTTTACGTCTTACGTCTTACGAATTTTCGATCAGGGTCACGTGACCTGACGCGAATTTAGAAGTTTTTACCCATTCCAAAAAAAGTACACAGCGCCGCTAAAGAAGTTTTCACTTCAAAAAATAATTAAAAAGCCATTGTGTCTCGTGTGAATCCACGTTCGAAATATGAAGGCTTAATCTAGAATTAAGTTCTCAAGCCCATGTGGCAGTCCATTATGAAAACATAAGAAAAATTTCCTAAATGCATGCGACACGTAACAACATTATAATGAAATTCTAGGCAGGGACTAAGAAAATGGCTTCTTGCTTAATTTTTTCATTCCAGTTCTACAGTATTTTTTCGCAATTTACATAAGTAGCTCATAAGACGTTCGCTCACCAAGGTTGAAATCTTTGTATCAATTGACTTTGTAAGTCCGACCTTCGTACTACCTACTACGTGTGTTGTAAAATAAAAGCTCCTTACTTTATCAGCACGACACGTTTCTTTTCTTTATTGAAGGTATTTTTACTCCAAACACAATTTACCGAAAATTTTTGTGACTATGCGTGTGTTGGCTTCTCATTGTTCGAAAAGCCTATAACATTGCGAGGTCAGGTTAAACTGGAAATTAATTCAAATTCAAATTCAAATTATTTATTAGTCACAATTTGTACAGGAATAGAGTAGACTGTGACCCCCAAACTAGGCATTATTTGCCTGTATCTTGGGAGTCAGTGTTGCGACATTTTAAAAGTTATGAGTGTTGCGACATTTTAAAAGTTATGTGGTACATAGTGATTATTGCAAGACAGGAAAAGAAACTAAAATTTAACTAATCTAAAATCATTTTAAAATTAAAATAAAATACACTTAGAATATAACATTGCCATTAGCGTGAGATCAAACTAAGCAAAATAAAATCAACAGTGTGAGATCAATTAAATAGCGATTATTGCAAGATAGGAAAACTAAAACTAAAATGTAACTAAACTAAAACCAATTACATTAAAATAATATAATATAAAAACGGAAAAATAAAAATCTTAGAATATACATTGCCGTAAGCGTGAGATCAATTAAATAACGAAATAATAAGTAGTAATAACGAAACTAACAAGATAAAAATCAAGAAAATAGCTTGATGTATCGATGTGTGTACCTGCAAAACTTTTTATAGGCAAAGAAAATATATAGTATGTCCTGCTTTTTCATCACAAACTGTGCAAAATTCAATCAAGTTGCTAAAGCAACATCAGAGTTTTGTGTGTTGTCCCCACAATGCACGAAGACGTCTCGGCGGCTGCTGTTAGGCCATGGACACAAAGTCAGCGATTACGGGGCGGCGGTGCGGGGAGCGGCGCGGCAACGCAGAGGGTGGTCTCGCAGACAGCTGGCAGATCGCGCGGCGCTAGAGTGGCGTAGTGTCATGTTATGAGAAATTAGTGTCTTTGTTCGCAAAAGAAATGTCTAAACAGCGAAGACAACTTTTTAATACAATATCTTGAAACGTCGGTCGTTAAAAAGCAAAAAATACAATGCACAACACTACGTCAATGCAGACGCGCGGGCACCGGGCGCTAGACTGGTACGCATCGCTCGTACGCCGCTCTCCGCGCCGCGACTCGCTTGCGCCGCTGCCTTCCGAGGCCAGTTCCGTATAAATCTATGTATTGAAACGCGCCGCTCCCCACACCGCTGCCGCTGCCGCCGCCGCCGCCCCGCGCCCGCTAATGTCGTGTCGTGTCCGTAGTCTAAGAGTCTGTCTAGTCATTATCAACAACAAACCAAGTGTGACACCGTATACTCACAATACGAAACTAATGACATACAGGGTAGCAGGAACATCGACGCATAACCTGTTACCGTGAATTCAGTAGGTACATAACTCTGCAACCACGGCGTTAAAATTTTTAGTCGGTTATTAAAACAAAAAAATGCTGTTCCATACATTTTGACCGTGTAGGTTTTGCACTTTTGTAAGAAACAGCAGATTTAAAAAAAAAATAACTGACTTGAAATTTCAAATCTGGGGAGTCCGGATCCATGATATCAGGTTGTGCGTCGATATCCTTGCCCCCTGCACCTGCCTGCTGCCTGCCTGTATAGAAACTGACGGCTTTAAGGCGGTCCGAGACAGAAGTTATGCGCTCAACGCACTTTCGACGCCACGAATTTGAATTTTATTAGTACTGTCATCTAGTCGCAGCTGGCGATCCCGTTCTCTCTATGAATATCCCAGATAAACATTCCTCCATTTAACAACTCGGGCAAGTTGATACAAATTCAATAAACTCCATGATTTATGTTTCAGATCGGTAATAGAAGATAACGCGGGTTGGCCCCAAAATTATAATGTGGACCAAATCGCGTCAGTCAGTCGAGGAGGCTCGTTACCTCGACCACCTTCTATAATTCCGTAAGTATCACAAATTAAATTATTTTGTTCCAATTTTGCCCAGAGGCGTTAGTCATTTTACTCAGGCTGGCCTTTTTTTACTTACTACCTCAAACTCAAACTCAACATCATGCCGCTTGTGTAATGGAGCACCGTACAATGCGTGCCACGTAAGAAGAGACTTGACACACCACGTGGTTTGACATGCGCAGTACACGATTTAAGTCAAGTCAAGTCTCTTCTTACGTGGCACGCATTGTACTCAAATACACGAGCGGTACCGTTGTCGACGGCTGCCATTTTCATACTTTAAATAAAGCCATAGTTTCACAAGCTGTACGGCACTTAGCGCCAACTTGTTAACTTGTTCGAATCAAATGTCCTGTATATCACGGGCTTCAATTTCAGGCAGCACAAATTCAGTTATCATGGCGCAATATTCGCCAAATACCACTCGAAATGCTCGGACGCGTCATAGAAATATGAAATTTCAGAATGGAAACCGCAGTTACAGTCAACTTTGAAAGAAATAATCTATAAAAAAATATTAATTAATGGTTCTTTTGTATGATAATATATTTTGCTTTTGAAAAAAGTACCTCTTAATGAATCACCCATTAGGTTCACGGCATTGTCTTAAAGAATATTTAGAAAATTCGTCATAGTTCACAGACTGTAATAACTTAGAACTTTTCACAGAGGCTCATAAAAAAGTAAAAGTTTTAATTTTAACTAAGTTAACATTCGTATTCTTAAATCATAAGCAAGGTTTTCTTGTGATAATAAAATATTATTTATTACACTGCCTAAAGAAAATTCAAGTTCTTTTAATTAAAAGGGCACAAATGAAATCTTGACACGTGTATTCTTAAATCATAAGCAAGGTTTTCTTGTGACAATAAAATATTATTTATTACACTGCCTAAAGAAAATTCAAGTTCTTTTAATTAAAAGGGTACAAATGAAATCTTGACACGTACCCTAAGAATGTTCGATATCCCTGTAGATATTATTTTCTTAGAAAATGTTTCCCCTCAAGATAACAACGCAATGTAATGCTTTGACGACGTTGTTTTTGTTCAATTTGGTTTTTTTTCTTTTTCTCAGTATTTTTCTTTTGTAAAAAAACCTTTGACGATCTGGACTGGTGAAGGAAATGTGATATTTTTATTAAGGAGTGTAAATAAAACATTTCTATCTTATTCCGACTCGAATATTTTTCTTGTAACTTGCGCAAAGAAATTGCGCGTCTGTACTGTCGCGACCGAGCCAAGGAAGTGAGTTCCGAACTGGGTTTTATTTTTCTAGAATGTCTCTTGTACTGTGATTTTATAGCATAATTATGATAAGGAAGCTTATAAAATAAAGCCTATGTTTTATGGAAAACTGGACCTAGAAGTCTCGTCAATTTAGTAAATAGGTATCCAGTGGACTAGAAATGTTTTATATCCAGTAAGACGTCTGAATTACATAATGATTTGTATTTGTACGTATATTGATAGGTAGATATAATTTTCAGAAGAACTCTTGTAAAGGTATGACATTAAACTGAAGAATACTCTATTGAGCCCTGACCTGTTACTATGAATCAGTACCTACATGATTCTAACCGACGAAAAATCTCAACGCAGGCGCGTTAAGAATTTTCGTCAGTTATAAAAAAAAAATGCTGTTTCGTACATTTTGGCGGTGTAGGTATTGCACTTTTGTATGAAACATCAGTTTATTTTTATTTTTTATATGCTCCGATCTTTTCTACGCTAGGATGGGTTTAGGATTATGAGCTGAATTAATAGTTACAGCTTACGCATCGATATCCCGGACGCCATCTTGTTTTTTCTGATCAAAATTACTATTATTCCTAGATAGGTAGGTACCTACTTTTATTTAATTGTGATGACATTTAAACTAAGTAACAAAAATGAAACAAATCATAACTATCGACATTGATCAAACCTCATGATTCATACCTTACTGATTGAATCTAACCACATAACCTCAATACTTGACTTCTGAAGCATTTTATTTCTGTTTCATCCCTTTGTGACGTAACATGTCATGCGATGTAAGGCCAGTAAAAAGGTCAAGTGATGCATACCCACTACTCGGAACTCTTGAAACGATGTTTGCGGACTTTTTATGTTACAATGTTTTATTTTTCTTACGACATCGCAGAAAAGAGCATTGCTGGTATCTATTAGCTAGTGCGAAAAATAATATAATATCAAAGCAAATAATTAAGCCCCCGTTCGTAAAAAATATCGCGGCGGGATTTTATCGCGCAGTGGTTTTTCAACGCTCGGTGTTGAGCCGAGCATTGAGAATCCAACAGAGTGCGTCTCAGTCCTAGCGTCAAAAAAGACTGTTGAATTTTCAACCTTCGGAGCTAAGCAGTGCGCTTAAAATCCTGTGTGCGAAAAAAAATCGCTGCGGGAAAAAATCGCCCGTATGAAAACTGAAACTGGTCTAAAACTATTATAATTGTATATTTTTGTAATGAGTCAGATTAGTTTAACTGAACCTTTATTTTTTAGTTCATGCCTACTTTACGGGCACAATCGAACGATGGCTTTACCAATAGGCACAAAGAAAATTGTTGTTTGCTGTTCCTTGATTATTTTTTGGCGTTAAGGTTTTTGACTTGAAGTTCTGGAAAAACAATTATCCATAAAGAGAAGGTGGTTGAAACTAAACTGTACTAAAACAAAGCAACTCAATAAGGACCTTTTTTTGTTGCAAATGGTCACTCAAGCTACCAGCTAACTGATTAAATGGCGATGAAAATAAATTATGATCACTGCTATATATAATATAATACCCTTAAAGAGAAAAGGACACACGTACTTTTCACACTATCACACTAATATTATAAAGACGAAAGTTTGTGAGTGTGTGTGTGTTTATATGTTTGTTACTTCTTCGCGCTCAAACGGCTAGACCAATTTTGATAAAATTTTGTATGGAGGTAGCTGACACCCTGGATTAACATATACTTTTTATCCCGATATTTTTAAGGGAACAAAACTTATGCGGGCGAAACCGCAGGGCTCAGCTAGTATAATATAATTTGAAATTATCCTCCCGAATCACCCAAATGTAAGAGTAAAATGAATTATTGGAGGCATAACGTAATTAATTTCGCTAGATCTCTATGGGATTAATAACTAGACATTAATTATGCAGAATTTGTCGGAATTACCTACATGAAGTTAATCAACCAGTATAAAATCCAATTATCTTTGTGTATGATGCATGCAGAATTAATGACTTTGAATACTAAATTGAACTAATGAATATATTGATGGACCAATTTCGATAGAAATAGGTAGATCATAATGGGCTATATTTACCTTAGTATTACCATTACCAGGGGAAACACATCACTTGTCTCCATTTTGATATAATTATAGCTTATGTTAATAATTTCCAAGCACATTTTGAGTACCTAGAATACTTTATCCACTCTTTCACATAATATGATTGCCAGAAGCTATATAAAGAAATAAATTAAACACTGCTTTGGAAAATTGAGAATTCTTACTAACAACTTTTCTTTGCTATCTGCATCACGATTTAACAAAAATAATGAAACAGGAAGAAGTGGCGAGACGACCTCGACGCGTATCACAAGGGCTGGATCCAGGTGACACTGGAAAAAGATGCCTGGAAGGATTTGGGGAGGGCCTTTGCTCAGTAGTGAGAAAGTGTAGGCTAAATAAAAAAAATAAAAAGAGCCGCAGCAACCATGACACACAACACAAAACTGATGGCAATGTCCACCGATCATCTAATAAAGATTATATCCCAGAAACAGCAACCACAACAGATGTGAACAACCGACTAATCACGTCATACATCATCGTTGTCACATACAATATAATACAATTTCTAGAAATGGTCCATTTCCTGTAGGCTTTCAGGCTCTGGCAAACTAATGACACTCGTATGGGTTAATATGAGGTAATTACCACAGGCGCGGTAAACCGAAACACTGTCGTGACCGTAATGGATAAGGATGGGATAAAACCCGGGGTTTTATAAATTGAACGCTATACCCGGGAATGGAGGCTAAATTGGGTACTGTGGTGCTGCTGCGGCAGTTAGGTTATTAATGTTGATAGAAGTTAGTTAATTGAAAGCTGGAGCAAAACGCGTGAAATTGGTAAAAAGAATGAATGATTGAATCAGGAGCTCATCCATACTAATATTATAAATGCGAAAGTGGGTATGTCTGTCTGTTACCTCTTCACACTTAAACCGCTGAACCGATTGAGATGAAATTTGGTATAGAGATAGTTTGAGTCCTGGGAAAGGACATAGGATAGTTTTTATCTTGATAATCCCACGGGATCGACACTTACGCGAGTGAATCCGCGGGGAGCTGCTAGTAATAAATAAAAACAGTTTTGCTTGTTTCTGAAGATATAATTAACATGATGTACTTTCTAAATATTTTCTTCTTTTGGTCCATTCAAGTAAAAGACTTCACTTACGAATTCACTTAGACCAAAATAAATCTCAAAGCAATCTATTTTCAATATCAAATTACGATTCTGTCTTAGAACATTTAATAAGAAGAAGCAACTAATTTTGTCAATGTTAGGTATAATACATTTTATTAATATTACTAACCATGTGCCAGATGGGATTTGCCATGTGCAAAAATGATGAGCTTCCAAACAAAGTTTCAAACCCTTTTTAACCCCTTTGGGGGATAAATTATCAAACATCCTTTATTAGTGCTCATCTTCGCTGTAAGGAACACTTATACAAAATTATCTAAATCTTATATAAATTAATTATTAATTATTATATATATTATTTAACCTGCTAGACCCAGTTTAGGCTGTGCGTTATCTGTCAATGAATGAATTACTTAATTCTTTGAATAAACCTATAAGATTATTCTCCATCAGTGCTGCAGTTCTGATGTTCAAGTATATATTTTAAGGCAGACGACGAGACAACGAGATGTTTTTACCATAAGATAAAATTAAAACCTTAAATAAACATGTCTAAACTTTAAAAAAAGCGCCAGACACTAACCACGCGAACCACGCCAATAAACATAGATCAATATTTCTATTTGGATAAAGACTTTTATTTGTTCGATTATATTTATATACATAGTTACCTATTCATGATATTTTCAGATGCCCTGCCCACACGCCTATACCGCCGCCGCCCCCACCACCCCCTCTCACGATACCACCCCACAGGTAATAATAGTATTAGTCGTACCATTAATATCACTAGACAAAATGCTACCCTTGCCTTTCTGTCTGCTTATAATAATATAATAAAATTCGTAATCTTATTGCGTAACGGGCTTTACAAACCAAACAATAATAAAGTTCTAAAAAACACCGAACTGCAAAAAATTGTTAAAAAGTTTAGAATAACACCGCTTTTTTAGCAGTCTGATGAAGTTGGCGGCAGTCGTTTTATAGATAGTGTGTGGATCACTACACAAAATGCTATCCTTAATTTTCTGTCTATTTCTAACAAAGTCTTTTTTTTTCCGTAACGGACTTAATAAACTAAAATACAAACAAAAACAATAAAAAGTTGACAAAAGAAATAACCGGTCTGCAAAAAAAAACTAAAATGTTTAGAACAACACCACTTTTCTAGCAGTCTGATGCAGTTGGTGACGTTTTAGATAGTTCGTACCAGTTTCAGTTTTTTCTTTGTTATTGACTATTGTAGATAAGCTGTTAAAAAATCTAAAATCGGTGTCTTACACAAACAAACTTCAATTGTGTAACCGGGAGGTAATTACTGAACCACGGGAAAGTAGATACCTATACCATTTGATACACACCACGAGGGAGTAGATATATCACTTGAAACACAAAGACACCAACATTATCGATATACAAAATCTCTATTATATAACATTAACTAAGTATGGTTTAGGTAAAACGAGCTCCGCTGGTGTCCGCAACTCCACGTCAATGCGTGTATTTTGCGTAGGTACGGGTAGCGGGTAGCTCAGGTATGGTTTTCCATAAGAATTATCTTCGTCGTCATAAATAAAAACAGAGTTACGAATAAACACTTTTTATTTCCAAAAATAAGGTATTCAGACATAAAAATACAGGAATATTAGGAAAAAAATGATCAGTTCTGTATAACCTATTTTTAGAAAATTTTACTATTTGACATAAATTAATCGAGTACTTAGAAGGTCTCTTGATGGACATATTTTTAAAGACTAATTTTTACTATTTAGAAACATACCTAAAGAGAGAAAATATATTAAAATAAACAGAAATGTCTGCGTTTTTATCAAACCATCATCCAGTATTATCGTAGTCCCAATCACGCAGGAAATTAATTTTCCTGATATACATCTCCTAAATCTGATATACGCGTAGGTACATACTCGTACATCCTTTGAGCGACGTGTCTATTGAAAGCGAATGTTCGCTCAGATGCATCCAATGTATTAGAATGTAGTCTGTTAACAAAGCTAGGTGAATATTGTAGACATGTAACTAGATCTCTCTATAGTAGCTGAGATTATACCTATCCGAAAGTCCTGTTGATAAAAAAGATTCCTGCGAATCTCAACCTCCTTTTTTGGAGACGGGTAGAAAATATAAATTTACATATCATAATCAACCCATAATGCTCCCACAGCTGGGACCCAGACCTCCTCTCTTCGAGATGGAGTGGGTTATAAATCTACCACGCGGGCGCCGTGTAGGTTGATAGATGTCACATGTCTTCGAATATTTGGTTCTAGGATATGCCCGTTTCCTCACGATGCTTTTCTTCACCGTTTTGAGAGTAGGGGTGATAAATTTATTTATACAAAGTAAACCGCCTGCTTGGGTTTGAACCCACTATCTACAACATGCGAGGCGTAGCCGTTACTACCGGGCTACCACTTGCTCTCCAATATACATAAATACGATGTAAATATTGCGAAAACTTATAACGCCGACTCTTCTTATCATGTGAAGTTTGATACGGTAATAGGACGATGGCTTTCTGCCTACATTTACATATTAAACAAGTATTTTGTTCCAAGAATACTGTGAACTTTGATACTAATACGTTTCTTGTAAATAAAGATGTATGCCTCCAAAAAAGAACAAACAATACAAAAAATGCTGCATTTTATTTAAAAAAAATCATTGTTTTTTTTTCATCGTCCCAAAAATTTATGGAAATAGTTGTGACAAGATCTTCCGTAGGAATCGTTGATTAGCCATCATCTTTCATAAATTTTTCTCAATCATGCCGTTCCGCCTTCCATCTCAGAGTGACAAAATTGTTATGAAAATCTACATGTACACCTCGATATTAGGAGGAAATGCGGTCGAAGAGACTTTTGAAAAAGTCTAAGTAAAAAAGTCATAATTCGAGGTTAATGGCTCGTCTATTTCCTCCTCCAATATTGCACCAATTTAAAAGATATTTCATAAAATGAATAATAAGGCTAAAACTGTGTCCCTATGTTTTTCTTTTTCATTAATAGTTGTCAAATTTGTACACTGCGGTTTAAATCGGCATTTTTTGAGGGTTCTAGTGCTTATAAAAATAATGTATCATCAAAAAGGAAAACATAGGGACATAGAAGTAGTTAATATTTATTATTCTGTAAAAAATCATTGCTTTATGGTCATTAACCAGAAACAAAACAGGCGAGAGCGTTTCTATGGAGAATCCCCTTTTTTAATTTCCTCTTAAGAACGACCACAAGAGTCGTTGATTAGTCAGCCGTCATCTGTTACCCATTTTCTTCAATCATGCTTTTTCCTCTTCACGTTTTTCCACTTTCCTTCTCACAACGGTAGGATCGTTACGAAAATCTACATGAATAAAATATTTAGTTTCATCCCTAGATGTTTTTCTCTTCCAGAACAAAACATGTATCTTTCGCACGCTCTCACACTCTGACCACGTTTGATGATTCCGTGATGCCGGCTGCGGTCAGTGGCAACCGATTCAGGAGAGACTGCGAACGGCTCATCGATGGACGTATAGTAAAGGTACGATCAACATGCATGGAATTAGAATTCAAGGAAATAATAAAAAAATAACGATATAATAAAAAAATAAGTTCAAATTTTAAAAATTAAACTCTTTGCCAATATTATTGAGTATGTATTTTATTCATTACGATTTGGCGGCAAACTGAAAATTGTCTGTGTCACGTCAGCACGAATTTAATGCGAGAAAATTTTCGTACAATGTTTTTTTATGACTTTCGATGTCACAACAAAAAAGTTATGATAGACTTCGATTGGCCTTTCACGACGAAGCCCCATCTCGTGCCAGTGTTTACAACTGGTTTAATGAGTTTAAACATAGTCGCACTAATCCCACCGATGATCTGCTTGAGGGACGACCTTCTACGGCGACGACTGAAGATAACATCAGTGTTGTGAGGCGTATTATGATAAAGACTGACAAAAGAGTGACTAATCAGCAGATTCGGACAAGCTTAGGCATCGGTGTTGATGTATATCATAATGTGGGTATATGAATAAAGATTCAGTCTTGGTCTAACTGTCGTATTATTTACATCATGGTGACAGCGGTGCAGTAAAATAACGTGTAAAACAGGATTTTCTGCTAATTGTTGGTGATTTGATAGCATCGTAGTGTTAGTATCGGTAAACAATTAATAACTAACTATGGAACACGCGCGACCACCGGCTGAGTTACGTTTGGAGGGCGGCCCAGCCGCACGTGCGCAAGCGTGGCGTAAATGGTACCAGCAGTTCTCGGTGTTTCTCAAAGCATCGGCCGTTTACAAGGAACCAAAGGATGTGCAAGCGTGTTTATTGGTGAATCTCATCGGGTCAGATGGTTATGACATACAATCGACATTCAAGTTTGAGAAAGATGAAAACTGTGAAGATCTTGACACGTTGGTGAAAAAATTTAACGAGCACTTTGGTACAAAACAAAATACGACTATGTGCCGTTTTAGGTTTTTTACTAGACAGCAAGAAACGGGGGAGTCGATTGATGAGTATGTGACTGCATTAAAAATACTTAGTCAACAGTGTGAGTTCGAGCACCTAGAGGAGGGTCTCATACGCGACAGAATAGTATGTGGCGTTACAGATGGGAAAGTTCGTGACAGATTATTACGAGCCGATAATCTTACTTTGTCATCGGCTGTGAAAATATGTCAGGCCAGTGAGATGTCGAGTGAGGAGAAACAACAGATCGAGGAGACCAGGACGAGCAATACAAAGGTGGAGGGCTCATCCAGCACGGTGGATGCGGTGTACGCACGCGGGGCAGCGCGTCCTAGCGGGCGCAGGCGGTCGGCGCCGGCGCCGGGCGGACGGCGCGGCGGCGGCGGCGGCGGTGCTGGCGCAGCGAGCGCGCAGGCACCAGCGGACGCACCCCGGGCGCCGCCGCCGGGACGGGATCGTATATGTAATGCGTGTGGTTTTGCGTGTGATCGGGGTGATAAGTGTCCAGCTAAACGAGCCCGGTGTTATCAGTGCGGAGTCTATGGTCATTTTAAAAGAATGTGTGCACGTAATGATAAAAATAAAGTTTATCAAATCGAGGAAGATGAGTGCGACGGTTGCGAAAGTGAGAAGGATTTGTACTTTGTGTCATCGATTGATTCGATCTCTGGCAGTAAGGACTCTAAGAAATGGTATGAAACTTTAAAATTATGCTTTAATGGCAATTGTGAGAATTTCAAATTGGATACTGGTTCAGATTTAAATGTCATGTCTATTTACACGTTTGAAAGTTTAGGATTGAAAAGGTCAATATTAATATTAGATAATACAAAGGCACAATCTTTCTGTGGAAACTATATTCCTATTCTTGGTTCATGTATATTAAAATGGGAATATAAAAAGCAAATGTATTGTTTACGTTTTATAATTACAAAAAATAATTGTCAAAGTGTGTTAGGAAAAGATACATGCGAGGAACTAGGGATAATTAAACGTGTGTTTACTATAAAAATAGAACAATATGAAGATTTGTTTCATGGTTTAGGTAAACTGCCAGGTAGATATGACATTGTCATAGAGGAAGGAGCTCAGCCGTCTGTCTGTCCGGTAAGAAAAATACCTATTGGTATTCGTGATAGGTTGTCGAAAGAATTAAATAGAATGGAGTCGTTAGGTGTCATCCGTAAGGTGCATCACCCCACTCCGTGGGTAAATGCAATTGTAGTGGCTGCGAAGAAAGATGGTAGCATGCGTGTCTGTCTGGATCCACGACCATTGAATCGCGTTGTTCGTCGTGCACATTATCCGTTGCCCACAGTTACAGAAATTGCAACAAAGCTAAAAGGGGCATGCATTTTTAGTAAATTGGATGCTCGTTCAGGTTTTTGGATGGTCGAAATAACAGATAAGAGTTCGGATTTGTGTACGTTTGGAACACCATTCGGCAGGTATCAATTTTTGCGTTTACCTTACGGAATAAACTGTGCGCCAGAGGTGTTCCATTCGAAAGTGCGGCAACTTCTGGAGGATATTGAGGGGGTTGATTCATTCGTGGATGATATTATAGTTTGGGGTTCGAGTCAGGAAGAACACGATGCGCGTTTAAGGATGTTACTAGATAGGGCGCGTCAATGTGGTATTAAATTTAATAAAGAAAAGTGTGAATTTCGGGTATCACGGGTCACTTACCTTGGGCATACGTTCAGTTGCGACGGTATGCAGATTAACAGTAACAGAATAAGAGCTATAAGTGACATGCCCAGCCCAAGTGATAGACATTCATTGGAGCGGTTTTTGGGCATGGTCAACTATTTAGGCAAGTTTATTCCTAATTATGCCGATATAGCGGCACCACTGCGTAGTTTGCTAAAAAAGGACGTGTTGTGGTGCTGGGAAGACGTGCACGAGACAGCCGTACTTCACTTAAAGAAACTTATTTGCACGGCGCCGGTGTTAGCGCTGTACACGCCGCGGGAGCCGGTGTTGTTGTCCGTGGACGCGAGTGCAGCGGCGCTCGGTGCGGTGCTGCTGCAGGCCGGTCGACCGGTTGAGTTTGCGTCCACTACGCTTACGGACACACAAAAACGTTACGCGCAAATAGAAAAGGAATTGCTTGCAATTGTTTTTGCTTTAGAACGTTTTCACCAATATGTGTTTGGCAAGCGAGATGTTGTGGTGGAGACGGACCACAAACCACTGGAAGCCTTGTTTAAGAAGAGTCTGGATTCAGTTCCGGCTCGTCTGCAGCGAATGATGCTCAGAATACAAGGTTACGACTTTGTAGTTGTCTATAAACCGGGTAAATATATATTTGTGGCTGATACGTTGTCCCGGGCGGCTATACCGGAATTAATGTCAAATAAAGTGTCGGAGGAACTAGACGAACAATCGTGTTTTTTATTGGAAAATGTTAGATTCAGTAACAGTAAATTACGTTTAGTCAAGGAAACTACAGAGAAAGATGAAGAATCGGGTATTTTAAAAAAGTATATAATGAATGGTTGGCCTGACTGTAAACATAACGTTCATGAAAAATTACGTGATTTATGGTCATACAGGGAAAGTTTTGAATGTGTCGACGGCATAATATTCAAAGATAATCTTGTTTTTATTCCTCGCGGTTTGCGAGCGGAAATGATAAGACGTGTGCATGATGGTCACATGGGCATTGACAGGTGTAAACGGCATGCGCGGGAGGTGATGTTTTGGCCGCGAATGTCGCATGAAATCGAGCAGGCCGTGCGACGGTGTGCTACCTGCCGCGAGAAGGCACAGCGCCCACAACGGGAACCGTTACTTCCGCACAATATTCCGGAGGGGCCGTGGATTAAGTTGGGTTCAGACATTTTCCAATATAGGAAAAATTACTTCCTTATATTGGTTGATTATTTTTCAAACTTTGTAGAAGTAAGTCCTTTGAAGAGTATAGGCAGTCGAGCTGTTATAACTGCATTAAAAGATCAGTTTGCAAGGCACGGTATTCCTTCAGAATTAGTTACTGACAATGGCCCAGCCTATGCTTCAAGGGAATTTTCAACGTTTTCTAAGGAATGGGGTTTTGACCATGTAACGACTTCACCCAACTATCCACAGTCCAACGGCCGAAGTGAAAGAAGTGTACAAACGATTAAGAATATTTTGATGAAGTCAGTCGAGTCAGGTACAGATTTTTACTTAGGTCTCTTAAATTATCGTGCGACGCCGCGAGATGGGATCAGTTCGCCGGCGGAACTCTTAATGGGACGTAGGGTTGCTACTAGATTGCCTGCACATGATACAAAGTTGCGACCTTATCATGACGCTAGTGCTGATTATGCAAGAATGTGCCGGAATCAAATAGAAAATAAAAAACGTTATGATTGTCATGCGCGAACCTTACCTGAACTCAGACCAGGTGATCGAGCTATTATGATAGATGACACAAAACGTAGGTATGTTGAGGTGCAGTCTCAGTCGAAGCAGCCTCGTTCATATTTCGTGACTGATACTGCAGGAAGGCGCTACAGGCGTAATAGAAGACATTTAGTGAAAGTAGATTCTATTACGCCAGATCGAACCGAGTTGTCCGACACTGCTAATGCTACAGAGGTATCTTCGTCTGCCTCACGTGGGGATCCACAGATAGGTAAAAAATCGCTTGTCTCGGAGGAGGACAGTGAGTGGTGTGATGCGTCTGGTGAGGAAAATTCGTTGATGTATGGAAATCTGAGTGATGATACTTTTGCTACTATATATTCTGAGGACACGGTATATTCGGAAGATAGTGTAAAAGCAACTCGTTCAGTTGAGTCTAGATCAGCAGCTTTACAGGCTCGTGATAAAATAAAAAAGATCTTTAAATGAGCACGTCTTTATATTTGCTAGTAAACACCAGAATTAGTTTATGCATAGATACATATAGGTGTGCCTAAATGTAATTATGAGCATGTTTGTTTATATATTTTTGTTGATTATGATACAGGGCTAAGATTAGGTGAATAAGATGATAGATAGTAAATATTTTGCTTACCGTAAAGGATGGTAAATGTATTTATAATATTAAGATTATGTTCCTAATATAACAATTCACTTACTTATTTATTTTCCAATTTCAAATTCACTAACTGTTAATAAGCTGATAATAATACTGCTAATTATGCGGGTCATAATTAATAAGTTAGATTAAAGTCATGCACCTATCATTAAAATATCAATTACAACGATTATGCAAGACATAATCATTGTAAAACAGAACGAGTTACAAATTACAATTAATAAATGGTATTCATAAAAAAAAAAAAAGTTCTGTTTTGAGTTTTGTTAAAGGGAGAGGGTAAGTAGTTTATAGAAAGTCCTAAATTATTATTTGTTATTAATGTATGATTTGTTGTTTTGTTTGTTTATTTTATGTTAAATAATAACTTGCCTAAATTTATAATAACAATTAAAACTTCATGTCTTTAAAGGGTAACATGATGTATATCATAATGTGGGTATATGAATAAAGATTCAGTCTTGGTCTAACTGTCGTATTATTTACATCAGGTGTGAGTCAAGTGCACAAAACTCTCCATGAACATTTAGCGGTCAGGAAGCTTTGTGCCCGGTGGAGACCTCATAATTATACCTCATAATTTGACAGAGGCCCAAAACCTACGTAGTGTTCATTGGTGTCGTGAAATATGTAGTTCAAAGATTTAACGTAGGTGACTCAAATGCTGTGTTCGACATACGGTTGACGAAAGCTGGATTTATTGTTCTGATCCTGAAACTAAGAGACTCTGAAACTAAGAGTCTGCTGTCTGGGTGTTTCCTTCCGAGAAGATGCCAACTAAAGTGAAGAGACGTCGAAGCGTGGGAAAAAAGATGGTGACCTCGTTCTTCGGAAGGACAGGTCATTACGCAATAATTGTTTTAGAGGATCTAAAAACAGTTACTGCAGAGTGGTACACTAACAATTGTTTGCCAGTTGTCTTGGAAAAAGTTCGGGAGAAACGACCTCGCAGTAGGATCCTCCTTCACCACGACAACGCCTCGTCGCACACCGTCAAGCAAACAATCGACTACTTGGCGACATCAGACGTGGAATTACTGGGTCACCCCCGACCTCGCAACTTGCAATTTTTATTTATTTCCGAAAATAAAAGAAAACCTTCGAGGAAAACGTTTTATGGACGCCGAGGAAGCAGTGGCTGCGTTTCAAAATGCCATCGAAAAGACCTCTAAGGATGAGTGTTAAAGCACCATAAAACATAATTTGAATTCCCGCCCTTTCAAATCCTACCATTTCCTGCGCACACAGCGCCACCTAACGTTTTTGACATGGACCAATCAGTTCCCCGAGTTCCCCGCCATATCTCACCACAAAACTTAACGACTCCGTAAAAATTATCGTGAAACACTGCAATCAAGTGATATTCAAGACAAATTGTGTGTGCCATCAACCTATACTCATCCAAATCAACAAGAAACAAGAATTGGGGCGCCCCACAGCATAAAATAATCAGGTATTCGGAGCCAGCCGGCTCTCTTCAGCGAGCATCGGTGAGTCCCTTCTACCTTTCCCATTAGATACAGTCCACTTGCCCATCAAACAGAATCATTCTTTAACATTTTTCATGGTCCTTGTTAGCCGGATTGCTGAAATAGTATCAGTAATCCTATTTTTTCTATTGTGAAAATTGTGGGGTCAGCCATATTTGTTCGCAAAAACCAAATTGCAACAATCATATTCAACTCAATTTAACATAATCATAACATATTTTTATCATCTAACCTCACTTTTGAACATAGCTTTTGTTTTATTTACGGGTGTCAATTGTTCTACAATATAACAAGTGTATTTCATCATTACTTCTAACTTTCGAAGTTAGTCATATATATCTATCATTCATCATCGCGGGAACTCATTCGATCAAACATAACATAACATTTTGTGTTCATAATCATATTGTGGTAGGTACTCATCATAGCAAAGTACCTACCAAACGCTCACTTGTTCGCAGTCGGGACTGAGTTGTTTCGTCATCAGCGTTTCTCATTCGTGTTATCACATACATTTTGTGGACGGAGTTCGGCAACAAAAAGTCTGTCACCGTCATTTTCATTTTATCGTGTGTTTTAGGTGTAACATACAGCGCCTAAAATTATCATTTTTGTGTTGGAATCCTTGGTGCAACATATAACACTAGGATTTCATTGTGTATCATTGTTCTATTCAAAACTGCATATCAGTTAGGTATTGTACCTATATTTTCTCGTATCATTCGTGTTTGTTGGGTTGGTACAATTGACAAAATTATTGCCAACATAATATCATTTTATCGAACCATAGACTATTTTGTGTTCATGAAGCTTGTTTCAGAACTGTTGTGATCGACAGTTTAGACAAGTGACATTTATCATAGTGACGTTAGTGTAACTTCAGACAGTGACACTGACAATCAAGTGTGTTTTGCGTGTGTTGTGTTCACTCATTCGTTCAAATCAGTTCAAATACAATCATTTCGTGATTTTGTTCATCAATCGAACAATCGATTCAAACTTTTGTAAACAAGTGCTTTCTTATAGCAAAGTGTATAATTAATTATCAAAATGAGTGAAGCATTGATCGCACATTATGCATCTAAGCGTAACATGGCGCTTAAGCGCCTTCAGGATGCTGTAATTTGCGCACGAAATTGCAAAACAGACCCAAATCAAATAAATAGGTTAGAAACTTGGTGTTCGCGCGTAGATCAAATACTCGAAACCTTTAACGAAGCCCACATTCAATTAATGTGTGAGTACAAGAAGGCAGGTATGGACGAAAAGGAAGTGCAACAAGCTCAATTTAAATTCCAAGAACAGGCCGATGATATGTTCTTTGAAACATTAGAGGCCAAGCGTAAATACTTGTTAGCAAAGGTGGAGACTTCTTCTTCGTCCAGTGAGTCAAAAAATAAAACAGCTAAATTACCACCTATGAAGCTGCCATTATTCACGGGGCAATTCAAAGATTTTCCAGGGTTCATTGACCTTTTCAACACATTAGTGCATAACAGAAATGACTTATCAAATGTAGAAAAGTTTCAATATTTGATCACATCCTTATCTGGGGATCCAATCAGTATCATTCGTGCGTTTCCTGTGTGTGAGGGTAACTACATCAGTGCATATAAAGCATTAGTGAATCGATATAACAACAAGAGGTATTTGGCATTCATGTGTTGGGAACAGATCAACAATTTGAAGCCAATGCACTCCGGTTCTGCTCAAAGCTTACGTACAATGTTAGACCTTTATAATGAGAACTTATCAATGCTCACATCTTTAGGGCTACCAACAACACAGTGGGATTTTGTGTTATTCCACTCGTTGCTTACAAAATTAGATAAGGCATCTCGGGAAGCTTTTGAGCTGGCCAGTACCGGTAGTGATTTTCCAAGTTTCAAGGAATTATCCACATTCTTAGTAGATAGGTGTAATGCCCTTGAACGCTCATCATTAAATGTGAACAATCAATCATCATCAGCTGTGCAACAGCAAAATAACAAGCGTGTGGTTTCAAACAACCAATCAAAGCCTACAATGCTTTTGGCCCAAGCGCCTTCTCAATCATGTGTAGTGTGTAAAGAGGATCACCCTCTCTACTTATGTTCAAAGTTTTTATCAGAATCTCCTCATGAGAGGTCTCAACTTGTGAGACAAAACAAATTGTGCTTCAACTGTTTACGGTCAAACCATATCACAGCCAATTGTAATTCATTGCATACATGCAAATCATGTGGACAAAAACACAACAGCCTTCTACACTTTACAAAAAGGACAGAGACAAGTAGTTCTGTCAACTCTCAACATAAACAACCAGGCGTTTCTCATACAGGGAAAGGTCCAGCACCAACTTCTGATTCCAAGGAAAATGTGATCACACCCGTTACATCATTATCAAACATAACTGCAGGATCAACATCAAATACTCATTTTGTGATGCTTGCCACTGCTGAGGTAGAGGTCAAGGACGGTCGAGGCTCCTTTCAGAAGGTCCGTATATTATTGGACCCCGGTAGTCAAAGTCACATCATCACCAAGGTATGTGTCCGTCGCTTAGGGTTGGCACAGTATAAAACTCAAACTCCTATGTCAGGTATAGGGGACGTGCCTGCATTTTCCACGGGTAAGGTCTTCTTAGAAATCCGACCAGTTGGGAAACCAGAGCCCTCTTTTACAACAGAAGCGGTGACTTTGGACAAAATTTGTGGTGACATGCCCACCCATCCAGTGGACATTAACAATTTTCAACACTTATCAAATATCAAATTGGCTGATGAGAAATATCATTCTTCTGGTCCGGTGGATATCCTCATTGGTGGAGAGATATTCCCTCAAATTCTTTTACCAGGGAAAATTGATGGTGGTCCACATGCAGCAACAGCTATCAATACCATATTTGGATTTATTCTCATGGGAAAAACTTTATCAAGGTCATCATCATCTATTCCTCTATCAATCAATCATGTATCAATAGACGCCGATCTGGATATCGCCGTTCAAAAGTTGTGGGAGTTGGACAGCATACCGTGTGAAGACAACAAACAATCTCACTCGGTGGATGACATACATTGTGAGGAAATATTCTTATCAACACACAAGCGTGACAGTGAGGGACGATACATTGTCCAGTTACCATTCCGTGATCAATCATCAGTGGCCTTTGAGGGTGCTTACACAATTGCTCATCGGCGCTTTGTGCAGCTGGAAAAACGCCTCATGGCAAAGCCAGCTTTTCATGAACAATACAATCAACATGTTATGGAGTACCTATCAAGCGGTCAGATGGAGAAGGTCCCTGCAGCTGAGTGTCAATCTCCTACAGCATTTTACTTGGCGCATCACGCCGTATCAAAATCAGATCGTAGCCTCCGTGTGGTCTACGATGCATCGATGAAGGATAAAAGAGGTGTATCCTTAAATGACACTCTTCTTATAGGTGCTAAACTTCAGACTGACATCACCAACATTCTTTTGCGTTTCAGGCTTCATGCCATTGTGTTTTGTACGGATATCCGGCAAATGTACCGGCAGATCCGAATAGCAGCAGAACATCTGGATTTTCAAAGAATCCTGTTCAGGTGTTCCCCTAGTGAACCAATACAAGAATACCGTCTCAATCGTGTAACTTTCGGTGTATCATCAGCACCATTTTTAGCAATTCGTGTGTTACATCAATTGGCCCGCGACGAAGGCAGCTCGTTTCCAGCTGCAGCTCGGGTGTTGTTAGAGGACATCTATGTCGACGATGCCGTTACAGGGTGTCAGAGCATCGAAGAGGCGGTCGCTCTTCAGCAGCAGCTGATTAACATCATGGCAGCTGGAGGCTTTGAACTGAGAAAGTGGTCCAGCAATCATGCGGCTGTATTACAAAACATACCAGACGAACATAAAGCAGTGCCAAATGTCAATCAAACATTCGATAGTGATGGAAATTTTGTGAAGGTTCTCGGTTTAGCCTGGAATTCCCAGGAGGACGTATTCAACTACCAAGTGAATCAAATCAATCGTGAGTGTACCAAACGTACCATGCTTTCAGAGCTGGCACGTATTTATGACCCCATTGGTCTTTTAACACCATTAACATTTTTAGCAAAGCATTTAATTCAACGTTTGTGGTTGCTCGGTTCATCATGGGATCAACCCGTCCCCGACGACATCAATCAAATTTGGACAAAATACGTTCAGCAGTTGCCTCACCTAGCCCAACTTAAGATACCACGCCGCATCACATCCAACGATGCTGTGACTTATCAGGTCCATGGGTTTTCAGACGCAAGTGAATCTGGTTATGCAGCTGCTGTGTATCTTCGTGCTACCAATCAATATCATCAACACCGGGTCATCCTGGTTAGTGCGAGGTCTCGTGTCTCCCCGACGAAACGCAGAACTTTACCAAGGCTTGAGTTATGTGGCAGTTCTTTGCTGGCAGACCTAATGAGACACATCATCAACGTGTACAGTACACTTCTACCCATAGAGAGTGTGCATGCGTGGACTGATTCTATGATAGTTTTGTCATGGATCCAGTCTAATTCATCAAATTTTAAGGCTTTTGTTGGCAATCGCATATCCAATATTCAGCGTAGATTACCAGAAGCAATTTGGAATCATGTACCAGGAAAGCAAAACCCTGCGGATGCCGCGAGTCGTGGGTTATCACCCGACGAGCTTATCAATCATGACCTGTGGTGGAGTGGCCCTCCTTGGCTATCTTCAAATCAAGATCAATGGCCTAAAGTGCCTCAACATTCAAACATGACGCCACATCCAGAGGTGAATTGTGAACAACGTGCCTGCGTTTTGAATGTGTCAAACGCAGTAGAAACTAATCCAATCGATCATTTATTAACAAGATTTTCATCATTGAGGAAGATTCAACGTATTTTAACATATTGCAATCGTTTTATCAACGCCCTGCGCAAAAACAAGTGTACAGGTCATTTAACAGAACAAGAACTTCATCATAGCCTCATGGTACTTGTGAAATACACCCAAAATTCCGAATTTAGTGAAGAAATCAAACATTTGAGATCAAATCATGTATTATCAAAATCATTCAGAAAACTTAGTCCATTTTTAGATTCAAATCAAGTGTTGCGTGTGGGGGGTAGGCTCTCTCAGTCAAACCTTGATTATGAAACAAAACATCCAGCTCTGCTTCCTCGCAAGCATCGTTTGACGCAACTTATCATCCAGTGCACACATAACGAAAATTTACATCCTGGTCTGCAAGCAATGCAGTATCTGTTACTTCAAAATTTTTGGATTTTGTCACCAAGGCGAGCCATTAATCACATCATTTCAAAATGCTATCGTTGTTTCCGAATGAAGCCACGAAATTTTCAGCCAGTAATGGCAGATTTACCACATTCTCGCGTCAATCAAATCAAACCATTTCAGGTTGTGGGTTGTGATTATGCAGGACCCTTCAACATTACGTTTCAACGTTATCGAGGTGTGCGTTCAACAAAGGCATACCTTTGTCTTTTCGTCTGTTTTTCAACAAGAGCTCTTCATTTGGAGCTTGCCAGCGATTTATCTTCCTCTTGTTTTTTGGCTGCTCTACGCAGATTCATTGCTAGACGCGGTCGTTGCAACATCATCCATAGCGATTGTGGAACCAATTTCAAAGGTGCGCAGTCACAATTATCAGAAATCATGCGCTCAGCCTGTGAATCGGAGCGCATTGACTTCAAATTTAATGTCCCAGGATCACCACATATGGGCGGCCTTTGGGAAGCTGGGGTGAAGTCCGTAAAAACTCACCTTTATCGTGTGATAGGTGATCAAATCCTAACATATGAGGAGTTAAACACACTTTTGACACAGGTCGAATCAGTTTTAAATTCGCGACCAATATCAGCACTGAGTTCAGATCCATCAGATCTAACAGCACTAACACCAGGGCACTTTTTAACATTAGCACCCCTAACATCAGTGCCTTCACCAGACTATTCCAACACAAAAATGAATAGGCTGACACGTTGGCATCTATTACAGAAAATGCACCAGGATTTCTGGACTAGATGGCATAGTGAATACCTCACAAATTTGTCACAGCGATTGAAATGGACCGTAGATTCACCTCCAGCAAAAATCAACCAGCTTGTTATTATCAAAGACGAGACTACTCACCCACTGCGATGGCGT
This sequence comes from Luperina nickerlii, assembly GCA_963855955.1. Classification (NCBI taxonomy): domain Eukaryota; kingdom Metazoa; phylum Arthropoda; class Insecta; order Lepidoptera; family Noctuidae; genus Luperina; species Luperina nickerlii. The sequence continues at coordinate 12,761,197 of OY979681.1, read as the reverse complement.
TTAGGTAGAATCGTCGAATTACACCCAGGACGCGATGGCGTTTCTCGTTCTGCTACGGTCAGGACTGCACAAGGTGTGCTCAAAAGACCACTTGTGAAGTTGTGCCCATTACCAGATATGACTGACTAGTCGTGTCTTATTTTTCATACATTCATCTTGTGATAAAAACATTTCAATTACCTATTCTGTTTTATATATTCATCAGTATTATCATATTTATCCTATCATAATATCAAAGCAATGGTTGTTGTGAACAAATATACACTTCAGACTTCTCAGTCTCATCAATTCGCCAGCGGGGGGGGAAGATAATGTTAAAGCACCATAAAACATAATTTGAATTCCCGCCCTTTCAAATCCTACCATTTCCTGCGCACACAGCGCCACCTAACGTTTTTGACATGGACCAATCAGTTCCCCGAGTTCCCCGCCATATCTCACCACAAAACTTAACGACTCCGTAAAAATTATCGTGAAACACTGCAATCAAGTGATATTCAAGACAAATTGTGTGTGCCATCAACCTATACTCATCCAAATCAACAAGAAACAAGAATTGGGGCGCCCCACAGCATAAAATAATCAGGTATTCGGAGCCAGCCGGCTCTCTTCAGCGAGCATCGGTGAGTCCCTTCTACCTTTCCCATTAGATACAGTCCACTTGCCCATCAAACAGAATCATTCTTTAACAATGAGTGGGCAAAGTGCTTTTCTTAGTGGTTCCATCGGATGCAGCGATGTATTGATGTAAATGGACACTATTTTGAAATATATAATAAAACTAATAACTTGCTAGTTTGTACAGTTTTTGATTTTCTAAGAACTTTCAATGTCACCCTCGTATCAAGCTATACATTATTAGTCTCACATCGCATTGTATAAGGTTTCTGGATAATGAAGTCGGCTTGTACTGGAAATGTCTAGCTTGGATGTCGACGTGGTTTCCAATAGAATACTAAAAGACACTGACTAAAACATATTTTTCATTTACAGCCAGAACCAAAGCCCTACTCAACTTTGCCGGTGATGTTTCAACCGTTTCCGCCATACCCACAGTTCATGTCACAGGCTGCGCCAGCGCCTATCCACTATCCCCCGCCAATAACGCCGCACCTCTCCCACCCGCCACCCCCTCTACAAAGGCAAACGCAGTCAGAGCAACCAAAAGTAGTAGTAATAGGTAAGTGGCTTTTTACATTTATTTTGACTTTTAGTATGGCCAAATAAATATACGTATATAAGGGCCTTTTTTTTCAACGCCAGATATTTTTACCCGTGGATTTTTTTATTTTTATTTTTACGGATTTTCTATACACAAAACGCGTCAATTATATTCGCATAAGGTCGCAGGAAGGTCCCTTGGTTGCGAGAAGAGCAGCACCTGTAGATAATAATATGGCGACGTTTGGGGAAGATCCAAGTCCAGCAGTGGACGTCTTTCGGCTGAAATGATGATGATGATGAATGCATAATAAACCATCAATAATAAATAGTCTAATTAATGTCACCTCCGTTTTCAGATTCTATAAAGAAAGGAGTAATGAGAACTCAAGCAACACAGACAGAAGTATGTTTAGGTAGGAAACCGTTGCCACCCAATTACTTATCTTTGAGCCCACGGACTATCAAAAGGGTAAGCTCACCATTTTATTATTCCATCAACCATTTGACATATGAAAATGGATATGAAGCGGATGGAGAAATATGTACCTTATATGATTATAATAATATTTTTTTTAAATAATATTATTGTTTTAAATTTCAGGTTAAAATGGTGGCAGCTGGGGTACAAACAAATGGATATACTGTTGGAGTTAGAAGACTTACAAAATCTTTCTCTGAAGTAGGAGGCGAAAGATTAGCTGGCCGTGAATCACCAAGTGATATTGCCACTACAGTGGAAAGGTAAAAAATATATTTAACAATCCTATAACATACAGGCGGCTGACGTCATCACGTCAATCACCGGCTGTCGCTGAAAACCAGCGCTGGGGCTCTGTCTCGTATAGGGTCTTAGCATTATGCTGAGCGTTGGCCGTTTTGCGTAGATGTGACGCATACTCTCTCCCAAATTGTTACTTTGTTTTTCTGTTGTTTGTGTTTTTTTATTTTTATGCGTCATGTTTGCCGCAAATAAACGTATTTTCTTTCTTTCTTTCTTTTCTTTACAAGAACAAAATGTTTGCCTTCAAGTTTACTAAAAATAACTTACCTACCTACATCATGTTTCCATAAATCTAAATAGTTCATTTTAAACATGACCACAGACCAAGGTAAATTAAAGAATTTTTTGTTTCAACATTCGCAGTTTCATCAATAGCGACCACGAAAAACTACATAGAACCCAGTCAGAGGAACCACCACGATCCCCTCGATCTCCAACAGCTATGATGATGCCCTCATCTCCACTCCAACGAGGAGACTCCGATGATGTCACGTCTTCATCAGTTAAATCTGTAGCTTCTTCATCGCAAATTGATAAATCATCAGAACTAAGCGCTTTGCAGAGACAAGCTCAAGAATACTTCCAACAAAACTTCCAATTTATTCATGAAAGTGACCGAGATGATACTATAGACGACGATATAGAAAATATTGAAAAAAGTATGGCGCTAAACCGCAGGAATTTGGAATATCTTCAACAAGAGATTGCTAAACAAACTAAAGGCGACAAATCTCTAAGGTCTATTCTCTCTAAGAGTACTAGCGATGCTTCCCAAAAGACAATTAATTCTTCGCATCCATTCTCAAAAACTTCAACATTCCAATCTGAACCTTCTACCGAAACTTCGGCCACCACAACTGATGACAGTGAAAAGAATGAAAAGGAAATTATCATAGATTTTGAGCCGAGACCTGATGATGAAGCAATACCATTTACAACGATTCGTAGGAAAAACAGAAGAATGCTGCAGAAAACTTTATCTGAGGGTGAAATTCTTCTAGATGTGTATGTATACATTTATAATGATATTACCACATATTCTGGAATTTTTCATTTGACATAACTTGTTCACATAGGTAATTTACACGTCAAATTTACACATAACTAATTCACACGTCATTTTCTTGCACTCTTTACAACATTTCTGCATTTTGACGATGACACACCACAAAAACCTTACATTCTGAAACAATAAAGCCTGTAGCTAAATTTGGTATAATTATGACTTTCTTTAAAAGTACAAATTTATCAAACTGACTGTAAAAATATACCACAATAAATTCTAATACATTATAATTAGAATGTATTCTTTCAGAAGGAAAACTGAACTACAGAGTAGTGGTGACGGTATAAAAGATGCTCCCATAGTTATGTCAACAAGTCAAGAAAATATGACCAGGGAAGACCGTGAGAGGGAAGCAATTTACACGCAGTATATTGGGCAAAACTACAACCAAACGCCCATAAAAGACGAAGGTATCTTTGGATTTGAACCAGACGGATCTTTCAGGTAAATGAAATGTAGTGATACTATTTACTATTTTGTACATAGATTATTTTAAACACATAGGATTAGGCCCATTGCACATAACATCCACCGACTGGCATTTTTTTCTAAGCATAGGTCTTTTAACAGCATACTCTTCTGTTTCCAACATTCAAAAGCCGTTAGTTTTTGGGCTTCCGAATTGAACGCTATGCTTCTATCAGCGCTCATTCATATTTCTTTCCATAGTTCTTCAGATGGGAATGCACCATATGAAGACTTTCATGAAAAATACATTAGTTACAAGCATGAACCATTTAGAAATCGAAGCGTAAGTTTTGAAGAAAAGACAGAAATAATAGTTGAGAAGGACGATATTCCTGAGAGCAGGTATGCACGCATCAAAATTAGCGGTAAACCGTTTGGTTAGCAAATATTAGCAAAGCATCTTGAAATGTAGCTATAGTAAAGCATCCTTTTGCCAGTTTTTTCACAAAACACCCAATTGTCATTGTTCAATTCACCTTGTCAATGATTCCTTTAAGCACATATAGTAAGAAACAATAATTAATAAATACCCTACCTACACGACGTGCAATTATGAAGTTACATGCCTTGTAAATATAGTAATTTATTATTTCTTACAGTACTGCTAGATCGAGCCCAGGATCACCAGAGCCAGTTACTATTGAAGTAGATTTGGAGCCAAAAGTAAAACGAGCTGTTATTTCTAACACTGTCACTACAATTCTATCACCTGTGGATAAAATATCACCATGCGCTTCGAATGAATCTCTAACAGTTGATCAAAGCAGGTATTTATTACGACTAGTGATTTCCGGCAGGGCGACTCAATGACCTACCATATATTTTAAAGCCTTCATGTCTCTAGGGACCATTCGGATGGCATGTGGAATGAATCACAAACAACTGTATTGCAAATCGATTCGGGTACAGACAATGGGACTGTGATAAGGTAAATATAGCGACCTGATGGGCAATTCTCGTCATTTGAACGTTCACAATCTGATCTGTCTCAATCTGTAAAAAAAATCCCTACATTTTAGACAAGTGTTTGACATTGATTGTCACTGAGATGAGATTGCGAGTAGATTTTGCATGTTTCTAATAACGGGAATTTGCCTTCTGATATCCTCAATATTTAGTGTTGCTAATCTGTTTTACCCAACATTTCTGAATAACTAAAGTTTTTTCTATTTACAGTTCGTCAGATCTTAGTTCTTTGGCTGCTTCTCCAGGAGCATTAGCATTGCTGACCCCGACATCAAGAAGAAAACAACTTCTACTTTTGCAACATCAGCAGCGATCGTCTTTAGATACAGACGCCTTGGATGAAGAATTTGATGCGTCACAGGTACGAGTAAATAAAAAAAAAACATTGTTTACATTAGGTACTTTTCAAACCGATATAAATGTTTTTTTTTTAATAGAGTCAGTCACCGACATCACCAAGAAATAAACTAGACACATCGAGTTCTAGCTCACAGCCACGAGCGTCGTTATCTCCACCTGCAGTTGTCCCAAACATTTCACTGCCTATCACGAAACAGCCAACTATCTCAAAATCAATTTCCCCAACAGCACTTCCAAAAATAAACCATAAAGTAAACCAACCTGCCATTGCTATTACCCACCCAAGCCTGGACTTGGCTGATGTTCCTTTCAAAAGAACTCCAAGTTTCATAAATAAAAAACGAGAAAGAGCTTTGAGTCCATCTAGAAGAAGAGATTTGCAGAAAAAAGCACACCAAAAAGAACCAAATGGAACAATTCCTAATCAGATAATGGAATCTCCAACTGAGCCACCACTAGCCAAAGCTGTAAGCAGTGAAACCAGTTTGGCAAGAACTGATTCAGGAAAAATTAACACCACTGACGTATCAGAAAGCACGACAACGACTGAAGATTATGTAACAGCAAATTCTGACAGCTCTAAAAAAAGTAATAGTAAAATTCAAAATCAAAGTAAGTATTATAAACATGGTATTAGAAGATGTTCGCTAGTTTCTTATAAATCCATTTTGCTTATAGATCCAGAAAATAATAAAACACAAGACGGGTCATCTTTTGAAAGTGCTTCAAGTCTCTATTCTTCAACTCGCACAGAAAATATCGCTGAAGATTTGATAGTACCGAGTTTTTCCCCGCCATTAGAAATCAATGATGACTTCATTGTCCCAGACCTTGCATCGCCTCCATTGCCCTTGCCTGATAGGTTGCCTAGAGTTTCTATGGAAAAAATTGAAGTCAAAGCCGATATCACTCCGACCATTGAACACATCAAGAGAGAAAAGACTGATATTAAATTTAAAGACGATTTACCAAAAGTTTCCAAGGTATGTTCCGCCGCTGTAAAATCAACTGACGGTCAAAATAACAGAAGTGTTTTTTATCTGTAAATTTTCTTTTAGACTATGCGTGGCACAATTAGTGGAAAGAGTAGTTCAAGTGGAAGCTATAGTATAGGTGGATCAAATCCTAATGTTACTGAAGCTATTGACGATAAAACACCCACTGAAAAGATTGTAGAACTGCCGGAACGGAGCGAAAGTAAAGGAAAAGAAGACAAAACAACCGCAACTGTTCATGAAAAGGAACAACAAGTACCGAAAATGATGGTTATATGAACGAATTTAACAATATTTTAATTATTTTAAGACTCATTAGTTACTCATATCATTTTTATTTTTATCTTTTATTACAGGGTTCTTTATCAGACGATGAACGAAGTGTCCATTATTCATCTTCCGGTTATTATGAAAGCCCCGTTGAAGATGACGATGATGGTGGTTTGACTTATAAGCATTCACAAAGATATAAATCAACAACCAGACCTAAATCTTGGTTAGCAGATGAGAAACGGAGGAAAAAGAAAGCTTTTACTTTAGAATTTTCGAAGTCCTACGATGATTCTATTTCTACTTCACAAGATGATTGGGGTAAAAAGACTAAAGACCCAGACAGTACAAGTCAAAAGTCTGAACGCGGTATCTTTAAGCCATCCAATGTTAAATCCCCCCAGGAAGAGAAAGCACCTGAAACTAGGAAGAAGAAAACTCATTTTGCAGATAAGACCAAAAGCGTTCAGTCTTCGCCAAGAGAAGCAGTAGATATAGAAAAATCGATCAAAGAAAAAATATCAAAAGAAAAAGATTCGGAACCGAAACGTCCAGCTGAAAGAGAACGATATGTTAAAAGAACAAAATTAAAACCAAAAAGCCCAACCCAGAGTAAAACTGGTGATGGTAATAATCATAGCTACAGACCAGCTCATTATGACAGACGGGAAGCTATGGGGTCTAACATGAAATTACACCTGAATATTCCAACATCAGATGATTCTAGTGAACAATATAGGAAAGAAGGTAACAATCAACTTTACTGTAAGATATTTTTTTAAAAACAACCTTAAAAAAAAGCGGAACCTTTATAACATCCCTTTTTTGTTCGTCTGTCACAGATTTTTTTTCTCGAGATTTATGCTATGTAGGACTAAGAATTTTGATCAGCGACCGTTCTACAGACTGCTGAGTGTAGTTTGCTTCGAAACCTTAATTGTCTGAGCCCGACTCACTCTTAACCATTTTTTCACAGTTACCTAATTTCTAACTTACAGGTACAAGTAACGGAAATATTTCACCAAGAAAACATAGGCGTTTGCGCGACAGTCCACGAAGAAAAACTGCAAATAATTCAAATAATGCTAAATCTCCTACTACAGCTAATAACCACACCGTGTACAGGTAAAATGACGTTTTTTCTTTTTTTCTATTTCAAAATAAGAATAAAAAATAACTAAAACGTTTTATTTTTAGGCCAAGAAGAAAAAGTGGCTCAAACGAAAGCATATCACTTCCCGGTAGTTTACCAAGAAGAAAACAATCAATTCCTACGGTCCCCCACCTAAGTTCTTTGGAAGCGGAAGACATAGAAACGACAAGAACTCTTACCAGTGCTGGGTCTAGATTGACTCCCCTTCGATACGTTAAAAGTCCCACGACGTCACCTAGGCATAATCGGAAACCAGATAAAGGTAAATATTGCAATTAATTTCTTCAAAAATAAAATATACCTAAATCCCTTGCGAGTCTTACATACTTTTTACAAATAAACACCTTATCATTTAAGACGGAAAGTTCGCAAAAGCAGCGTCAGCCGAATCTTTGCGCTCTGTATCACCAGGATCAGATTCAGTATTTTATTCAGAGCAAACGGAGCACAGCTTGGTTGGAGCTGATGGGGAATCTAAAGCACATTGCTTGCATTGTGGCAAAGAAGTCCATATCGTAACTGCGACCCATGAACATGACAGTGTAGCTTCAAGGACGTCTCATACCGATGTAAGTGAAACAACACTACATTTATGGAAAACAAAAAATTGTTGCTTCGTCCAATACAAAGAATATTCAGTACTTATCCCAAAGGCTTTCTTAACTACAGTTATCAACTGAATTATTAAATCAAACATATTTTTTTGACAAACTGTTTTTTATTACTAAGTTCAATCCTACCACGCAAACAAGTAAAAAAAACCACCTCAGTTTAATCTTATTACTTTTACTTCAACAAACTCACATTTTATCTTATTTTTAGGAATCTTATGCAGATGCCACACCAGACATAGTACCAGCACCTGCTGGCTTTGCTGATTCTCCATCTTGCGCAACAAACAAGAAACACGCAAGCGGAGCTCGATTATATAAGAAATTAGACAAACGATATCGATCTGAGGATAAATCAAGACACTACTATAGAAACAGGCAGGACGTTCGAGCAAAGGTACAGTCAACTACTCAAAATCCAAAATATGCTAAAATACATTTTAAATTATCTAGAAAACCAACGTCGGTATCTGTGCTTTTTGAATTAGAAAAAGAAAGGATATCTTTTCTAGTACATCTTATCTTGACAGTATCGAATGCATATCCCCATCTACAAATACACTGGTATGTTCCAGGTAGGTTTATGCAATTCTCGGTTATATTATGACAACTGTGTTTGTTAGTTGTACATTCGTTAACATCTACGCACATTCCAAACTCAGATTTCCATTCAAAGCCCTTTTCTCTGCAATGGCAAGAAACGTTCCATTTATTTGCAATAATGCCTGCCAAATTCTGATTCTCTTTCCGATCCAATCGACATTGCCGGTTCATTACATCTGTACTTTTAGCGTTTTCAGTAAAACAAGGATTGTGTTTACTATCACGACACTGCGAGACCGTTTTCACATGTTTCAATGGACAACATGGGTCCGGACAAAAGCTGTACATAGCACAAGCAAAAGAAAGTTTATCATCGGAACGAGGGTCGTGGTTTCGGTTCCCAAATACTGGATCCAAGCAACCGGCGAAGTTATCACAAGATTCCCCGAGCATCGATAGTGCAGGAATTTCTAACATTGTGTACCAACACATATAATAAGATGCAGATGTTCGCCATTGAAACTTTTCTTTCGGTTCATCAAAAGGAAGGCCCGTTTTAACTGCATACAATAAAGCTTTCTTACAGTCAATGTCCAACATAGTCATTGATTTCTTATCAATATTCTTATTTTTATTTAGCGTTGTAGTAATATCATCACTTCTCGTAAAAGGCGCTGTATTAGTCACACTGTATAAGTATTTAATGCATTGGTAAAAGTTTTTGTAGCAATTCTTATAGACTTTCCAATGAATAGCTTTGAGACTTGGATCAGGAAAAGCATTATAAAACCCAATGGAGATATCTTTAGGTTTATTTACATATTTTCTACGATCCCATTCGTTGAATTTGTGGTTTCGTAAAAAATACGCAATATCTTGTAAGGCATTTACTAACCATTTATCGTCAGGCACCAGAAATGTTGACTGTTGAGTTTGTTCTGATGGCTTAGTAGAATATGTCGACGACGTTGAATTAAAAATATCATCTAATCCTAATTCCTCTTCATTTTCACAAGCACATGAATACAAATTCACGTTTGTACACAACACAAAACTTAAAGTAATATATTTAAAGATGATCATTTTCATTTATCAAACAGCGGTTTTTTTGCAAGAAAATCAATACTCATTTGTCAAATACAAAAACGGGTGCCATTTAGAAAAAGAAAAATTATGGCCAGTAAAACTAATCAAATAAAAAGGTTATTTTGTAGGTTTTATCTGATTTTAGAATATTCTTCTTTTGCAAATTTTTAAAGTTCGCCAAAAACAGGTCCCTTATAATGTAGTCATGATGGGCGTCTGTCCGTATGCCCATCTGACCGTCTGACTGACTGTCCGTCTGTTTGTCCGTCCGGATGTCGCACATCAATTTTACTCGGAAACTATTTGCACTTTATCGATGAAAATTGCAATTACGAAAACAACACTAGGGGTGGCACGCCACGGAAGTGGCGATAAGACCCCTCTTTGAGGAGTGGCTAGAGAGGCGTCACGGCGCCCTCACCTACCGCCAGACGCAGGTCCTCACCTGACACAGATGTTTCGGGAGGTTCCTGTACATCATCAGGCGAGAGGAAACGATGAAATGCCCATGGACGAGATGTCTGCACCAATGAGTATCTCAATGGCAGCGGGTTCATTGAATTTAGGATCAGCTAATAATAATGCCCGTTGGTATTTTCATCTGATTTATATCGACGAAAACCTTTGTAATGTCTCCGGTAGGTTGGTTGAGAACATAGATAGACAACTTAACTTGGTAAGTGCCATGGATTGAGTTTAGGTGAGTAACACAACATTCTTATATTGTGTCACATTTATTGTTTCCTATTCCTATAACATTTAATGCATTTAACGGATTACACATTAAACCTAATTTTTGTAGCAGGGATTTTGTCATGAAAGTAGTATGGCTGCCACTGCCTAACAACGCGCGAAACATTTTGGTTTTGTTATTTTGAGGATTGTAAACTTCTATAATAGCTGTAAACAGAAATACATGACCATTATTTTGTTGAGAGAAAGCCACTACGGTCTCGTTTTTATTATCGACATTTGCGTTTATTGAGTTACAGTTAGCTATAATATAGTACGCTAGGATCGTGCAAAAGAGTACCTATTATGCCTTTGGTTGCAATGTCGACACGTACCCATGCCGCACTCAGACGCAGGATGGCGCAAGCAATTTATACACAATTTATATTGGGTTGTGCATGACATTTTCTCTTGAATAGATTTTGACTTAAACGTTGGACAATCATAAATCCTGTGATTTCCATTGCATAATTCACACAGATAAACAGTTGAAGAATTATTACGAGATTGAGAAGTGGATGCAAAGACATTGGTATTTTTATTACGGCTTGATTTATTAGAAAAAGGTTTATTGTTATTTGATTGAGATTGATTAGACGAGGGACGTGGGTTTTGTTGGGATTTAGAATTATTGTTATTGTTGCTTATAGATTTATTCTGATTAAATGATTCTAGTACATTGGCGCGGTCAATTAAGAATTTATTAAATTGCTCTAAACTGGGAAAGTCATTCACGCAATCTATTGCGTTGCGATATTCTTCCCATTTTAGTATGGTACGACTATCCAATTTAAGCAATAAAATAAATATTAGCAACATGTCCTGATGCTCTGTAGGTAGTCCTAAACTTTTTAAGGCTCTTAGATTTTTAGTGACGTTATCAACTAAACTTCGAAGAGACTTATCCGACTCACGCATTATTGGTTGAATATTTATTAAAGAATCTAGGTGATAGAAAATAGAAAAATATTTATTGTCCAGGTAATACAGTAAGCAGGTGTTAACAGTAAGTTGAGACGACATGAGTAGCTTAAAATATTACAGCTAGGTTACAATATACTATTAACTAGTGAGCCCCAAACTAGACAGTTAGTCTGTATCTTGGGACTCGGAGTACGAGTTCCAGAGTGGAGACTAGAGAGGTGATTTCAGGTATGATATGATATGTGTGTATGTGTGATATTGTGTGGTGTGTGTGTATATGTGTGATGTGTAAGTGGTGTGTGTGCGTCTGGTGTGTGTGTGTGTGTAAGTGTGCGTGTTTGTTCCATTGTGCTTCGTTTAATTTGGTGTCAGGTGAGGGTCTTTATATTAATTGTTCCGAGTCATCATAACCAGTGTTATGCAAAATTTCCTTTACAATTTTTTTGCAGCCGAATGAAGTAGTATTTTTAATTTCGCAGTGTTTGGATACTTTATTGTACGTATTAATGAAAGAGTAGGCCGGGGAGCGTCTAGCTAGCAAAGAGGTGTTGTCAGGTGTTGGTATTCTGTAATTTCTTTTGCTTATGATAGATGCGTAGTCGGGTCTCCTTTTAATATTTTTGTGAGTTTTTGTGCAGGCAGAAAGAATGAAAAGCTGGCGGACTCTAAGGACTCTTGTTTCGCGGTAGAGTAGATCAGTAGATAACCGGTAGGGCTTCTTGAAAGTTACTTTAAGAAGCGCCCTCTGTGCTCTTTCAGCTTCGATTAAGTAGGTCTGATAATGATGATGATTCATAAGAATCCTTTTGTTATCGTAACGCTCGCAAACCTGTTTCCAAGCCTCTTGGTAATTAACCGAAAATACCTCGAGATTTAATATAACACGCGCAGCGTCACCATCCAGATAAGAAACTAAATAATGAAACTTATATATATCTTGTATGTGCTCATTTTTATGAATCAAACTAATAAATGTGTCCCGAAATTCGAGCCAGGTGAAGTGTGATCCATCGAACTTAGAAATCTGTATTTGAGGCAATCTAAAACCCACGTTTTGATGATCTGAATCCGCATTTACAAAGATAGATCGACGACGGTTACCACCATCATCACTACTATAATAATATCGTTGTAGTTCCGTCTTGGCTATAGCTATAGGTATTTTGAACTATATCTTTTTCAATGCGTTCTCGCTCATCAAGTTCTACTTGAATATTTGGAGCATTTAAAACTTCAATATCTGTTTGCAAATCATCAAAACTTGTCTATAATCCTTGAAACTTATTTAATTTTAAACTCAGTTCCGCAATGTCTGTTTGATAACTCGGGTAATTCACTAATTTTGACTAAATAGTTTTATAATTTATATTTTATATATAATTTTGTAATTTGTCAAGTCAAAGTCAAAGCATTTATTTCAAATAGGCACATAAAAGGCACTTTGAACGTCAGAAATTACAACAAATAGAATTGATTCTAGTCGCCTATTCCAAAAGGTAGTTTTCGTATGGAGAAGAATGGGCAAGAAACTCCACCGTTACTCTTTTAAAATATTTTACAATATTTTGCATACATTAATTACATGATATGTGAACACGATGCACCTAAAATAAAATTACTATACCACAATAGGTAAAAGAATTAAAAATGAAACCATGACATATAAATTAATTATCTGATAAATACATGGTGCTCACATATTTACAAACATGGTAAAAGTAAACGATTTTCACGACATTCATTAAAAAGAAAATACAATATGTCCTTTAATTAAACTACATTTTACTAGTAATTCCATTAAAGACCCCTTGGCAGAGGATTTATCGCCACCTTCTGGTAGCATTTTAAAAGATATATAGAATAGAAATTAAGATAAAGCGAATTAAACGTAGGTACCTATAATTTTAGTATTATACTTAAAGCCAATGGAAATTTAATATCGACAACGTCTAAACTACTAAAACTACTAACTATTCAAAAAAAGGAATAAAATACTGATATTCTCACGCTCCTCCTCTCGGTGGAATCTCCTGGAACCTGATCTCGGATGGCTGCAGTGCCTCACTCAGCAAGCGGGCAATGATGGCTGCAAAACTCAGTCGAACGACTTGAACCTCAGGATAACTCAAATTTCGGCAAATCGGCTTAAATATATGGAAAAAAAACCGAATATATCGAGGTAGGAGTATAACAATTCAGATTAAGATTTATTTACTTATGTGTAGGTACGTTATTTTGCAAATGAATAATTTTATGAACAAGGACTTGAACTTGGAAAAACTCAATATGATTTTATACTGGACGGTAGGTATATGTACGTAGTTTTACCTATATACTTATTTGTCACGATAAAACCTATAATATTAAGGAATATAGCACAAATAAATGCTAGTTATTGGAATAGAGGTATTTTAGAAAGGATTATGTATGGAATTTGGAAATTGGTTATATTTTGGTGAGGCAGAACGGAACACAAGGAAGCACTTAACTCGCTGATATTGATGAATCCATGGAATCTTGTTACGATTTTTAGCTGACTCGTTGGCACAGAAGACCAGACTGGTTGCTTGTACTGTAGTAGCTTCTAATTTCGTTCTTCTTTGTTTCTTTCTTCAGTATCGCCGAGTATGACGCAACTCGAGTCCTACTATATTACTCAATTTTCCATTGAACAGTCCTGTCACGGTCGCCAAAAACTTTGTTTAAGCACAAGCATTGGAATTCTTTTAGAAAAACTTATGGAGAAATTGAAACTTCTATAATTTACATTTTTTTTTTAACCTTTATAGCGGAGCGAAACAATGAATCCGTACAAAGACTTTTCTTCCCGTCTACCGACACAACAATAAAAATAAAAAAAATAATTGCATGTAGAAGCAAAACACGCGGGTGATGATTTGCCCAAACAAAATGAGCAGGCGCGAACACTGACACTATCTTCCGCTCCACTGATGAATTCACATCCTCAAAAAAAAAGGCTTGGCACTTCCCCATACATGCAACTGAGGGAAAAAAATCAATGCACATAAGCCTGGTGGGGTATTGTTGCATGTCATGATTAAAAAGATTACGATGTTTCTTTTGTGACTTTTCTAATAAGTCAATAGTTTTTGAGATATGGGATATTTTCAGTTACAACCACAGACTAACTTTCTTTAATCTTTTTTTTCGAGAATTAATATGAAACATAAACTTGATTTTGCGAGCGCTGAAATCAATACTGCATACATAAATATTCACACCACCCTTCACTGTGGGTGGTCACGGTGGCACGCACTTGGCCGAATTGACATTTTTGTAATTATTGTTCTTTTTTTATTAATTTACCAGTCTGAAGAAAGAGGTAAGGAAGAATATGCGACTAGTGAAAAACCTCAAGATAGTCGCATAGCAAGATCTGCTGGCAACAGTCTGGATAAACTTGGTGGGTCCAGTGCAAGCGTAGACCCGGATGGTAAGTTCAAAGTTGTTTTTACACTGAAGTTTAGTTATTTTTGTAGACAATGCATTTGTTTTTTGGAACAATACATTTTATTATTTTACGAGTTACCAGTTACTTGGATATTTAGTTTACAGTTATTTGGATCTTAAATTATGATAGGCATTCAATAATATTACAAGGATAAAACTTCATGATTTTGTTTGTTTTTTCTGTAAAGGTCCGCAGATAAATAATAACATGTGCTTCCACATTTTGCGATTGTGGTTAAGCACAATTGTAGGTAGCGAATCAGTGTCTTTTTTAAACTAAATCGCAACTTAAAAACAGAATTAATCTTTTTACCTCGAACCGATACCGGATCAAAAGCTTTCGGGAACCGCCTATTAGAGACAAGGAGGCTATAAGTCCATTAAAACTTTTTTATAATTTTGACAGAACACGAAGAATGTTCTGGAAGTTCCGAGGGTGCTGAAGGAACTCGTGACGAAAAAGGAATCTATGCTGCGCCCTGGTGGTGCGGGAACTGGATCATGCTGTCCGAAAATAATGACCACTGGACTAGGATCCCACCAGGTACTGGCCAAAACAAAACAAAAATTGACAAAACTTAAAACGGGAAGAAATAATCACACAATAAATATACTCTAACTCTTCAATTAAACCATTTACAGGGTTTTGAATTGTCAAGGAGTCGGTCAGTCAGAAATATGAAGCCCATTCCAAAGCGTAGTAGGTACCTGTGGGCCAGAAACTCATGGACTTTCTTTAAATTATATTGTTACAAAAATATTAGTTCCATCATGAATGTTGAATTTATAATTATGTGAGAACGATTTCAAAAAGGTGTACACGTCAAAAGTGCCCAGAATACAACAAATAGAAAAAAAAACAATTCAAAAATAAAATAATTGAAATATGCCGTGGTAGCTAAGAGATGACCAGTCCCAACGGACGGTTTTCACGAACATGATGCATGGATCAGCTCAATCATTTTGAAGAGAGCTAAATGATCCAACACACGCGCAACCACCAGCGAGACATTTGAGTGAGCATGAAATACTCTCAGCAGGGCACATTCAAGTCAATGAAAGACATACATAATCAACCTACATGAAAGACATATTACCCGGTAAATAGTAGCTTTCAAGTACATAGTAGGTACTCACACATGTGAAATTTTTTTATTGTGAGCACTTTGTTTACTAAGCAGTTTTATTTTTAAACAATTACATTATGAAGCATAAACAAGTTTTTGAATAAGTACCTATTACATAATAAGTTTAAAAATAGTTGTCGTCAACGATGATTATTGAGAGCAACCCAAATCACCTAATCATAGGATAAAAACAAAAATTGAGCTTGGTGACTTCATTTAAAAAAATAGAAGACTTGAAATACCGATTACATCAACCTGTGATCACGATGATACTGCAAAGGAATTTGTGCTGTACTGTAACAAAGTTACGAGTTATATTCTTTCCTAACTAAAATACATTTTTGACAAGCTACCTAGATGAACGTGTCCTAAACATTATTCGAGAAATCAGCTGGTGTTGAACGCAAACAGTCAGCACACATTACGTTATGCATACTAATTTATCATAAGCAGTAGCTGCTCTGCTACTGATTTCTACAGTGTATATTAGAATTCTATGGTCTTTACAATGAAAAAAAAACATTAAAAAAGAAAATTCATAATCGCCTCATCATCTGTCTCTAAATTATCAAATAAATTTTGCGTAATTCAATTAAAGAAAAGAAAGAAAATAAGGTTATCTGACCCAGGTTATGTAAGGCATACCATATTCACACAAAAACAAAAATAAAACAGAAAAAAAAACTTAAAATAGTATTGTGTGCCTCACGGCTGCGCCAAATACTTAGCATTTATTTCAATTAAACCAATACAGGCACATTGTCAAGGAGTCGGTCAGTCAGAAAGCTGAAACTAGTTGCCCATTCCAAAGCGTAGTTAGATACCAAAATATTTAAATATTCCTTTTGCAACAGATGTGCTAGACTCTGGATCTGATGGTGGACAGGAAGACCCAACGGAATCAGAATCAGAATTCAACAAGAGATACGTGGCGCTAACACATAGGCTAGTTCACCGAAGAGCTTGCATAGAATTGAACCGGCGGCAAGCTGACAACAGTTTCGGTAAGATATTTGGCAAAAGATTTTTTTTACACAATATCTTTTTCTTTTAATGCAAAGAATGATGTGTCAGACGCTCCGTTTCGTTACTATACAAAGCCACATACAGGAATTATGATATAATATATCATAACATATACAGTAATAGCATCTCTGTGCTTTTCACAAGGATAAAAAAACACATCTAAGTACATATTCCTTCTACGCACTTGTCTCTATTGTGCACCATAACTACATGGAAACCACTTCTTCATTTTATAATAGCTAATAACCGAGGTCTCTTGTATTTTATCGGTGGTATTCGGCGAGTACATCATGATGCTGGTTTTCATGATCGCGTTTACCGTCTATATAAAGCCCTTCATTCCACGATGGCTATTATAAAACAGGTAGGTACCCTATTGCGTCACTACTATTAACGAATAGTTAACCAGTCTACTTCGGAAGCGTGACGTGTTAAACTATTCCTAGTACTCTCTCAATTTTTAAATAGCATCAAGAATGTCCCCTGAATTCTTCAGTTCACTTTGCCATTGGCACAAAAAAAATTAGCTGCCAATGTCGTCATAATACTCATAATACATGTGCGATAATTTTGGAATTTTTTTTTACAATTTTCAATAATTTTGGAGACCTTGACATGAAAGTAATGAATTTTAATGAACCGTTTGGATGAGCCGCGCGATCAATTTTAGTTTCAATCAGTGAAAGGTACAGAATCGTTTCAGAATCAAAAGTGACCGAACTGTTGCGAACTAAAATTAATTCTCGTAGCGTATTTGAACGTCAGTATTCAGTTGTTGATGACACGCTACTGCGGCCAGATGATATTTTTACGTCTGACGTTCAGCAAATGTTTAGTTCGTATTGATTTTACATAGCAAAACTTGTTTAGACGACGGTTAATGACGTAATTTTCATGCACTCCATGCGGACAGTTAAAAGTGAGAAACGCCGGTTCAAAAGTTCAAGAGTATAGTTCAGAGTTTCGTATCGGACTGTCGAAGTTTTCTTGAAGAATGGGGCATTCATGTGAGTAAAGTGTTTCGTGGACCATTTAATACGTTGGAAGAAGTTAAAGCAAAACTTTTATTTTCCGTTTCTATTATTTTATGTTTTAGTCAGAGACATGTTGAAATCCAAGGGGAGTATAAGACAGAAACTGGAGGAAATCCTCAAATTGATGCTGATGTTATGGTGTCGACAAAGTCAAATTAGTAGACTTGTGGCTCCAGAACCATGCGGTAAAAATATGTTGTTTTTTTACACTAATAAAATGAATGAATATTTCTAATGATTTTAATTATTTTGTGTGTTGTTTTATACAGATAAGGAGTTTTTTACTGCTTTTAGTGCTTCCATAATAAAAAAATAAGAGTACCCCACATCTATTAACTAAATTAGTCGTATTACTCACACCGTCCTAGCAACGGATCCACTTAAAAAATACTACGGTTTTTATTTACCATACGCGGTTCTATTAAACTTGTGGTGCACCCTGTGTCAACAATATCATATGTTAATTGCATTCTCTAATGCATTGTATGAATGAAACTTCGTGTGATTTTTTTGGGCATTAGCCAAAAACGAAAGTTTTTCTGCAAATATTTGGACGGATACGCACTTACCATGTAGAGTAAGAATGTGTGTCATGGCCAAATCTCCTCGGGCGAGTTTATTGCCGTCTCTAGGCCGACATAATTGTACTATTTAGATAAGAAAATAAATATTAGGCCAGGAATGACGCAAAGAAAATACACGGTATCGCAAACCTATGAGTCTATTGTTAAGTGATTGTTGGTTTATTATTTCGTCTTACTAGGGAAAATTTCTAATATTTGTAAACCAATTTAATGGTAAAACGTTTTTGCTGTATGTGGCTTCGAAGTGTTTATAATAAACCTTTTGATTTTTCCGCAATCCATGAATGGTCATACCGGAATTAATCCGACAGTGTGACAAAGGAAAAAATTGCGAAACAGAAAACACATAATAATAATTACAATTTTCTTACGAATGATGTCAACGTAAATGACGTTTTAAATTTGCAGAGAGCGACAAAACAGTGGTAGTGAGGCGTGGAAATGAAGAGTTTGGATTCCGAATTCACGGAAGCAAGCCAGTAGTGGTGTCAGCGATCGAGCCCGACACGCCTGCCGAAACCTCTGGTCTAGAAGTCGGAGACATTGTCATAGCTGTTAATGGTAATGTACCTACTTGAAGAAAATCATTATTTTGAATTGAATTTTGGACCACCTACCGTAGAACTGGATTGAAACAATGATAAAGTACTTTCTGATGAAGTAGCTGGTTCAACATTTGAAGTTATCATAAAAGCACGAGGAAATATGAGGGAAGACAGTGCAAGTTACAATTTTTGCTAACAATAAGTAGATTTAAGACAGATTTTAATTCAGTTGTGTTTCTGGTTCTTTAAGAAACCGATTATTACCTTTTAAACGTTTGATTTAAGACTATTATTCAGGATCGGAATTATACTTGCATTTTCGTTTCAATTAGAAAATTTATTGCCCACTAAATCCACTTGATTGATTTATTGCGATGCATAATGTTCATCAATTTATTTGCAGGAATCAATGTCTTAGATAAGACACACTCAGAAGTAGTGAAGATTGCGCATTCTGGATCAGAAATACTTGAATTAGAGGTAAGTTTCTCCAAAAGTGTTTATTCAAATTCAAAAGTTTCGTTTATGTACTGAAAATTATCGGTAAATAACTACTTCTATTTTCGTAATGAAAGAAGCGCTCAAGAGTTTTAACCTTCATGGATTGATTACTACCTGAATTTAATAGCCTTCATTACATACTGGATTAGTGACTTAAAAATATGTTTTTACAGTTATAAACCACCATATTATAATCTTTGCAGTTTCGCATTCGTAACATCAATCAAATCAACCAAACCATACCACATCGTAACCCACTTTTGTGTTCTCATTTAGTTTTAAATGTTACATTCAAATTTATTATCTACTCACGATCCTAAATAATTCATCTTTACTCCCCACTCCAAAGATTTTAGGTTTATATATTATGTATGTTTGGCACTACTAAATTATATCCATTTAACCTAATATCTATATTAGATTTTTGTTTAATTTTGACTTCTAATTTGTTTATTGGAATTTAGGAAGTAGACGATTTAAAACTGGATTTGATTTCGTATCGAATGATTGAACGATGCAATTTGACATTCAAATCCTTAACAGACCTCAGTTTTATAACTTTGTTTTCAGGTGGCCCGAACCTGCGAGGTTGTAGCCTCATTAGCTCACGAAGGAGGACCAGCTGCGTTATACTCAGGGTATCTCTGGCGAGCAGCTCCCGTCAGACCTCATCACCCTACGCGCTGGACTCGACGGTGGTTCGTCCTCAAGAGAGACAACTGCCTGTACTATTATAAGACAGATTCTGTAAGTAGTAGCTTCTTATTTATTACTATCTTTTGTTGTTAATTTAAAATCATCTCGCGCATTTTTAATGTTATTGTTACTTTCTTTTGTTTTACATTGTAAATCATCATGCAAAGGACATGCGATTGAATGACCGCTGTAATTTTGTCGGTGTAGTTCAAGTACTTTCTAATTATATCAACAACTGGCCGATAGCTTTGTCTTGCCAATTCAACGGTTCTCTATCTCTCTACTGTTTTAATTACACGTCATAGTCGTTTTCATTATAATATTTTCTCCGCCAACTTACTCTTTGATGCTATCGAACCTTATTTCATGGCGACTCTCCGTTAAATAGGTTTTACTCAATCTAATAATACTGATAACATCGCCATCTATTGACTCAATCCCGTACTACTTTCCAGAGCATTCATCCAGTGGGTGCCCTTATGCTTGTAAACTATCAACTGACCGAAGAGGACTCGGGCAGGCCCCATGGGTTCCGATTACAACGCGGCGGAGGCGTGCGGTTACAACTGGCAGCTGACACTTCTGAGGCGGCCGCTAGATGGCAGGCAGTGCTAGCGCATGCCATTGATGCTAGCAACCAGGTATGTGACAGTTTTTTGTAGTTTTATAATTCAGTTTAATGAAATGTGGATTTTATGAGTAAAAAGTATTAGATTTTGTGACATTTTTAATGGTATTCGGTATGATTTTGTGTGATGACAGTACTTTTTAGTTTATCATTATTGTAATAGATGGCGCAAAATTCAATTTTACTTTAATTAATAATAATAATAATAACTTTATTTTTCCAATTTTACAATTTGCCTGTGGCAATAAGTTAATTCTATGACAATGAGAATATACTTTTAAAATTGCATAAATTACTGATTGCTCCACTGGCACCCAAGCTAAGATTAAACTTGTGTTATGGGTGCCAGGACTCTCTGTTAATACATTTTTCAATTTATACAAAACTAGTACGGAGTTACAATGGGTAAGTAGCTATCAAATTGAGTACAAAAAGAAAACAAAGTTATAAAACAAACGAAAGAAAATATTAAATATAAATGATAAATAAAAATCTATAGCCTCTCTCTAGTGTGAAATTAGGTGAGGTTTGTGGTGTAAAGTGTAAGTGTATGACTGTATGTGTCATGTGTATGTGTCGTGTGTATGTTTTACGTATATGTGTCGTGTGTGTGATATATGCGCTTGTAATATGTTATTGTTGTTTGAAAAAGCAGGAACCTTTTAGAAAAGCTTTCCAAGTAACTTTTCAGTCTCCTCGTAGGTAAGAGTTGTGAGCCATTGATTCACTTTCTTTTTACATTCGAATTTATTTAAGCCATAAATATCGCATTGTTTGTTTACTGTATTATAAATTCGACTACCTAAAACTCGAAAGTGTCTTTCGGCTAATTTAGTTTTGTAACGTTCTATAGGACAGACATATTTTGATCTCATATTTGCCAGACGACCAGTACTGCATTTCAGAGAACCGTGCCTACGCAAGATGGTATTGAGCACAAAGAGCTGTCTAACAGTCATAACTTTACAGTCTTTATACAATTGTATGGTACTATACCGGAAATGTTTAAAAGTCATGACCTTGAGTACAGCTCGTTGCGCTCTTTCCAGTTTAAGGAAACAAGTTTTTGGAGCACCTCCCCAAGTTGTTATCCCAAATGAGAGTATTGACTGACAGAGTGAGAAGTAGACCATCCGAAGTGTACCTAAGTCTGCACTATGTCTCAGACTCTTAAAAATTGCTATGAGTTTCCTCACTCTGCCGGACGCTCCATCAATTTGCACTTTCCAGGACATCAGGTTGTCTATTATGATACCGAGGTACCTGACTTGTGTTGTTCTGACTAGGGGAGGACAGAGGCATTGGTCCAACTGTTCATCACAAGTATGGGCTCTGACAACAAATGAGTCTTCTGGCTGCGTACAAGATCTAATTGAAAACGGGATATATTTAGTTTTATCTATGTTTAATGTAAGAATATTAGCTCCCAACCACGACACCACGATGCTCAGCGCAAACTCTGCTCTCTTCCGAACCTCTATCCAGTCCAGACCCTGCACGAGCAAAGCCGTATCGTCCGCGTAAGTATATATGCTACAGTATGGGATGGATAAGTTACAGAGGCTGTTAACATATATCAAGAAGAGAGTAGGTCCCAAAATTGAGCCTTGAGGAACACCAAATGACAATAATTGATCGTCACTGACGTATGAGCCAATTTTGACACATTGTGTCCTTTCAGAGAGGTAGCTCTTAAAGATCTCCAGCGCTGGACCCCTCACTCCCACTCTCTCTAATTTTGACAACAGGATAGGGACAGAGACAGTGTCAAATGCCTTAGATAAGTCTATGAAAACACCCAGACATTTAGACTTTACATCAAGTACCTTTACAGCACTATCAACAAAGGCAGCAACAGCGTCCTCGCAGGATTTGTTTCTACGAAAACCGTACTGATTGGCCGATAAAATGCCATGTGCTTCCACAAAGTTAACCAGGCGACTATTTAAGACCTTTTCTAAAATCATTGACAGCGCCGGAAGGACAGATATAGGTCTGTAGTTATTGACACTGCCTCTGTCTCCACCCTTGTGAATGGGATGCACAATTGCTTTCTTCAGAGACCTCGGAAATACTCCCTTAGAAATACACAGGTCACATATGTGCGTTATAGGGGGCACGAGGAACTGGCGGCTCACTCTTATCATTTTGGTTGAAATTCCATCCCACCCTGCAGCAGAATCAATACGAAGACTCATTATGACTCTCTCGACTTCATCAAAATCCGTAGCAAGAAGCGCGAGAGAGTTCGGCTGTACATCATCCCGGAGAAACGGAACATGCTTAGAGTACGTATTTATGTGTCTGTCCGCAAGATTTTTGCCAACACTTGCGAAAAATTTATTGACCTCATTTATTGAGGATTTCTCATCATGACCAGGAATGTTCAAGAGGTCTGTAGGGGGAGATTTCGAAACTTGTTTACCTAGAATGCAATTTATTACTTTCCAGGTCGCTTTAGTATTATTTTTTGCATTAATAAATTCATTTTTCTCATAATTAGTTTTAAGTCGGTTTAGTAATTTGTTACAGAAGTTACGATAACGGAGATATGTGATTTTCAAAATGTAATTTTCTGGTGATTTTTTATGTTTCCTATGCATCCTATCCCTATTTCGAATACATCTAAGTAGCCCCTGTGTGATCCAGGGCTTAATTATTTGCAGCCTAGAGGGCACAGTACTGATTTTAGTGTTTTTTTGTACAATTGCGCTAAGTGTATTTATAAGAATATCAGTAGCTTCATTCCACATAATTACCACACGCGATATCTTCTGTCAACGAACTTTTGGAACTGTAGAAGTTGGCAATCGTACTTTAACTACTAAGTAAGCCCTTTCTTGATAAAGTGCGATAAAAATACCGTCTTGATGATACAGAAAAGGAAGTTATAATTTAGAACCCCCCACCATCATTTCCTTTACCTACCTATAAGTGTAATTGGGTTTGTTCTGTAGTTTCATACCTATTTTACCTCGTTCTTATAGTATTTGCCATTCTTCATTCCATTTCCATGTATGTTCAGAATGATTTTTATTCTCTTTGACTGTTAAGAAAAGTATTTTGAAATCATAACAAAGCCCATAGGCTTAATATGCTTTAAATAAACAAAAACAATTTCTTATTATGTCATATTTACTTATAACATTTCTTAGACACGTAGTTACCTAAATGAGAAAGCTCAATAGGGATATTTTATTTAATTTAATTTCCAGCGCGATGGCTGGTTAGAGGTAACAATGAGGAACATGAAGCTTCCACCATCATCGATCCCTAGGCCCGATTGCTTCGGCTACCTTATGAAGCTGGGCTCCAAATGGAAGTCCTGGGCCAAGCGGTACTGCGTGCTCAAAGACGCTTGTCTCTACTTTTACAATGATGGCAACAGCAAAAATGCTTTTGGTAAGTTCAATATTTTGGGCTCTATGGAAATCATACCTAAGTATGTACAATTATTGGTTTTGTTCAAGTTTTCTACCACGCTGCATCATCAGCTATGGCTTAGAGCTTCAGAGAAGTTCCAAAGTAGTTACCAGAGCAATTGCGAAAGAGTGATTAATTCTTCTGAATATAATTTTATATGCTAGTCATTTCAAATACGCAATCTATGTGGCTATTCTGGGGGCCTAAAAAGGCCACTTTGGGAGAATCGTAAAAAGATAACGTTATGAATCAAAATATGGCGAAGACAGTCCGTCCGTTTTTCTTTTTTTCGCTGCACTGCGTAGGTATAATCAAAGAGATAGGTATTGGATTTGGATTGGACTGGTTAGTATTTTAGCACAGACAAAAATAATAACTGAAAAATCCTTCATTAATGGGATTTGATTCGATTAACTTAACAATTAACTGTCCATTACGATTCATAATGTTATCCTTTTATGATTCGCCAAAGTGGCCTTTTTAGGCCCCCTGGTCAAAACTCATATTATTTGGAATCATAATCCTGCTTGACCCGAGTGATCGAACCCAGGGTTTCGAATCTCTCACTCATAGTAAATTTTAAACCTTCTTTTCCTCTTTCGAAGGTATGGCTTGCCTACACGGCTACAGAATACAGACATGCGCGCCTGGCGGCAAGAAATATGCCTTCGAGGTGATGCCCACTGAACCGAAGCAAAGACACTTCTACTTCCACACTGAATCTGAAATGGATAGGAAGCGGTGAGTATCAGATAATGGTAATTACGGCTGATTTTAGCAATATCAAATAACTTTTATTGCGTGGTCTATAATTGACGTCTGGCAGTTTTTGTATGGGGACTCTGTCAAAAATTCTAAATTATTCCTGGACTAACGATATCTTGCGTTAGAAATATCAACTCTTAGTGATAAATCAATCAACCAAAAATCCATAGAGTAGGTGTATCACCTTAGCCTAATTGTTAGTAAATAATGATTTAATAAATTAATTGGCGAAATGAACGTCTGTGCGCACATGTCTACCCGTCCAGTGTCTAATAAACGTCTCATCAAATTTGTCTGCCGGTGTAGCAAGTATGTTGTTAGAACTATCCCTGAATTGCCATTAAAATCACATTGAATCATGTCCTTTAAAATTCTGGATGCATTTTGGAACAAACAATTTCAGCAACAAGGAATCCTAATCATCATCGGCATTTATAATGGACCAAATCAACAATACCTATCTATCATATTTTGTATTTTTAATCTTACATTTTGTATTTTTGATTTTACATATTGTATTTTTAATTTTACTAATCAACACAAAATCCATTCCTCCATTCCTTTTGGATTATATGTAGGCATTCTGAATATAGACCAAAATAATAACGAAGGCAAATGAGCAACAATCGCATCATTTTTTAAATCGATAAAAACAAAGGCTTCGTTAGGACTGGCCTTAGGCATTACATTGATCGTTAACTCGTTCCACTCTATAGGTAATCGTTTTTTTTTTTTACTAAAAAAGGCCTCAATTATTGTTTTATCTTTTTATATTTTGACCTGACTACGTCGTCGTCCCAGGCGTTACGGGTAGTCGGTAGCCCGAAAGTCTGACAACCAGTCTTACCATATTACCCAGGTATCGTATTACCCAGTAACTGGGTTGTGGAGGTCAGGTAGGCAGTCGCTCCATGTAAAATACTGGTATTCAGCTGCATCCGGTTAGACTGGAAGCCGACCCCAACATAGTTGGGAAAAGGCTAGGCAGGTGATGACCTACTAAAATATTATCTCGTTTGTTCCTGTCCTAGTACTTTGATTCCTTATATGCCTGCCTAATGCGACATTAAGCGAATCTTATCAAAAATAGTGACTATCAGAATCCATTGCGATTTGCTAAGATTCCGCTTCGTATGGTAATTGGTGGTTTTGGTAAATCTTGTTTTGAGTGAATTTGGTTACCATCCCTTACCCTCAGTGCTTGGACAAAAGCGTGCTAAAAATTAGCATCAAAAATCCGTATAATTTATAATATTACCTACTAGCTTTTAACTGCGGCATTACCCGCGTGGTTCTCGGAAAATATCCCACGGGAACGTAGGTACTACCGGGATTTAAAGGACCCTATATGGTGGTAATCCACGTTATAAACTGTGTGCCAAATTTCATCCAATGTATACGCGGCGCGCGCCAGTAAAGCTGGGAAGTCGGCATGATTTTTTTCGACATCTTCAACAATCATTATATTATCATCGTCATATTTCAGCCACCATTATCATCTGCCTAGCACTTTTCCTAACTATGTTGGGGTCGGTTTCATATATTATTAATATTTCAATCAATTTACACAAAATCGTAACGAATTTTGTACCTACACCGTGTTCAATGGTGAAAATTGTTTGAAAATTCGTTCGGTAGTTTTTGAGTTTATTGCGTTCAGACGGACGCGGCGCCCGGACTTTTGTTTTATAATTATAGTGATATTGATTCTGTATTCGTATTTCGTAAACACTGATACCTACTGCATAACATCAGATGGTTGCAATTAGTATTGACACTGTAAAGAAATATAATCCTCCGGTCGAACACGTCTGAGCTGAGTCACAAATGTCAAGCTGTCTTCAGGCCCAATCTGATGGCCGATCATTTGATTAACGAAAGAGAACCAACGTTCTTTAATTTGTAAGGCCCCTACCAGATCGGTTATCCAGATAGGGATGTCGCGAAGAAAGATCAACAACCCTTAGAGTTCGTGCTAAGTCTGTACGTCTTTTATGTCGACATTTTAATAAACATTACTTAGCACGTGCTTGGCTTAGATATTAATATATTGCCGTCTCTATCTTGCACGTGTAGTTTGACAGTTGTGTGACAGTAACTATTTATCTCAGCCTTAGGTTCGAATCATAAAACTTATTTATAGAATTAGTGTTGTTAAATCCAAGACCATACAGGAGTCTACTAGTCGAGTTCATGTGTGATGGTAACGAATTATAGTCTTTGTGTCACCTAAGTAGATCCTTCCAACCAATGAAGGTTTTGACTAATAAAATTGGCTTATTGGTTTGTGCAGACCACCTGTTAGAACGGCAATAAGAACTAAGCATTAACTTAGTATTGTTTAAGTAAAGGATCAAATTCTTACGGCC
The DNA here is from genome assembly GCA_963855955.1 of Luperina nickerlii. NCBI lineage: Eukaryota > Metazoa > Arthropoda > Insecta > Lepidoptera > Noctuidae > Luperina > Luperina nickerlii. The sequence continues at coordinate 12,733,909 of OY979681.1, read as the reverse complement.
TGAATCTCAAATGCAACTGAATTTCATATCATCTTATGCTGTGTTAAGCGCTGTATTATGCTGTATGTAGCGACAAAAGAAATCATTACCTAACTTGCTTTTGAGAATTCAGCCGCTAAAGCTAAGTTACATGGATCCAGCGCTGGAATCTAGTGACACATCATAAATATTGGACCAACGTAAACACTTCTCAAATCCAGTCCAGCACCCAGTATCCAGTGCTGGATTAGATTAGAAGGGACGCTAGTCAGTAAAATTTCGATCTAGTGTCACTCAAACTCAAACCATTTATTTCAATTGTACCATTTACAGGCACTTTTGAATTGTCAAAGGAGTCGGTCAATCAGAAGATAAAGTTAGTTGCCCATTCCGAACCATAATAGGTTCCTCTATATAAAAGAAACACCATGGGCACTTTTAAGGCTCCTACAAATAGGCGCGACACGCGATATAATCGCGCGCGACACAAAGGCACCGCCCGTTGCGCGACTTGCGGTTTCTAGGAGCCTTTAAATTATATTGTTACAAAATAAAACTTCCGAGTTGAGTTCCATGATTTCTGACAAATGCGTGCATTGACTGGACAGACCCACTTAATCTGTGTGGTTCTTTCCTCAAAAGACCATTTCAGACACCAATGTACATGGTCTTCACATAATATGACCAAGATTAGGTCTGGACTTAAAAGTTTCTTTCGGCTTTTCTTCTCAGAACAGTCAGATACGAAACACCGATCTCATATAGTTTTTAAAATACATATGATTGATGTGTAAAAGTGTTTATACAATCCTACTTACAGAAATAAAATCATTTATCAGTTACATCATTACTGAGTTTAAAAGCTGGATTTAAATACTGGATCAATGTAAATCAAACTTTAGTCTTGTTATGAGCGTTTACGCCATACGGCATTTCATACAAACTTTCAAGCTCTTATGTTTCGAAATGAGTGAACCGATTTTATTGAAACTTCATACGCATACGCAGGATACAAAGATCTAAAAAGTTAGTTCAGAACATTTTCGAAACGTCTTATTTAAAACAAGATAACTGGAAATCGTTTCTATGGAAAATTAAAAATCGGTCTAATTTGGCTGTAGCACTATTTTTCGAAAATGTTCTCTACTAACTTTTTAGACCTTTGTATCCTGCTTATACGTATGAAGTTTCATTAAAATCGGTTCATTCATTTCGAAAAATAAGGGCTGGGAAGTTTGTATGAAATGCCGTACGGCGTAAATGCTCTTAATCTTAGAGACTGTACCTTTAGTATGGTGGTGGGTGGTTCTCTATATATTGGTACGAGTATCTACTCGTATATGGGGAAGTATTTATAATGTTATTTTTTCCTGTTATTAGATGGATGGCAGCTTTGGAGTACTCCATAGACAGATGGATGAAGGCCGGTTGACGACGCGCCCTCCCCTCGGAAGATTCATACGATTTTATATAATTTTAGCCGTATTAAATATATTCAGTGTTATTCCATATTTTGAGTTATTATATTTATTTGACTTATGGTTTTTGATCCCATTCATACAAAGAAGAGGATTGTTTTTGCAAGACCTGCTTTAAAATGTTGGCAACCCAGTGTATTTTAAAAAATGCACCAAAAGTCACTGTATTTTCGATATCCTTAAAATTACATACATTTTAAAGTTCAATTTTACTTTCCATAAAACGTTGACTTTTAATATTTTGAACTTTTCTTAATTTCGACATCGAAATGCCAAGTTCAATCAAATAATATACTATACTTCAGAGACCTGTCTTTAAAAAGTTAATAACATAAATAATTAAAAGACAGAAGAAGTGAATGCCATATAAGCAGAGCACCTACCTACAAGGCAGCTCTCTAAAAATTGTTAAGTACTACATTTAAACACTAGCAGACCAGAAAGACGGTGTCTTGTCCGGACTGCGCCATCTACGGGGTCCAATTGTGAATCTATACCATCCATGGTCCCACACAAACACACACAGAAAAATCGGTCCCGCCTTTTAGTACGAGTTCAGTCACAGATCAATGTACAGAATTACAGGAGAATGATATATTTAAAGATGCCTATCATATGTCCATGTGGAATAATGATTGTATACCTTTCAAATGGTGAAAGATTATACACAAACACAAATTGGCAAATTCGCTCTCTCTTTATAATATTAGTATGTATAGATTACAGACAAGAATTAAGTAATTATTAGGTACCTACTTGAAATTAGTTCTAGTTGATGTTACTGAAAATTAAAGGTATTTCCAGTTTGTAATGATGAGAACATACCATTCTAAACTCTTGGAGGAAGAATATATCTATCTAACATTCGCGATCCAATCAATTTTAACAATCTGATACTTTTCTATGAATGGGATTGGAAACAACAGCATACACGTATTCTATTTTATAACCTATCCTGTAACGACATTAAGACTTTAACGCCTTCAATCATTTAATTGTGAAATTTCACATGGCAATTTTCTAATTTTGCTCGGACATGCCTAGCGTGCAGACGGCACTATGAGAAATGAATTGATCACGCTATCTGGGTTCACTGGCACACATAATGTGCTCGAAATTATTCGTTTTATTTCAAAATTTTCATCGAAAATGTTTTAAGGTACTTATATCAGTAACGACATAGCGTCCCGTCCTTTTATACCCTTATCCAATGCAGATGAATGATATATTTAAAGAAAATTCAATAAAAAAAAAATCAGCATCAAAATATATTATTCTAAAATTATAAATGTTCAGATGTAGAGTATTATTTTAGTTATAATAATTATAAACTGCATGTAATTTTTTTGATAAAGTTAATAATATTTAAAGTAGATAATCACGGCAACGACGCATCGAAGATGATACATGTTTTATTAAATGCATAGCTTTAATCTATGTAATAATAAATAGATATATAAAATAAAATATATCAATGAGGTTAATGGCTAAAATCATTATATAAAAATGTCTTTTTATACACCAGATATTACGACTGATGAATATGAGACTAAAACGGAGAAATAAATAATTCAATAAAATATTCCTAATACAGTATACCTGTACCCGTATACATTCTTGGAGACGAATAATTTAAATGATGAATAAAGAATGATAAATAATATCAGCAATTTGGAACCTTCAATCAACTGCAAAGGAAAACTATACGAGATATTGAACTTAGAGTAACGACTGACATCGTAACGATATAAAAATATTGATGATGAAATAAGAAGATAAAATAAGATGAAATAATATTCCTACTAATAGTTACATAATATTTATTACATAGGTGTGAAACGTAGAGTCATTAGGTAAAAAAATAAATAGTAGGTATCATTATTGATGTGCCAATTCGATAGTAAATATTAAGCCGTACCTAGTTAGAATTTACCCTAAAACGCACGATCCATTGAATATCATTAATTTCATCGTATTTATCTGTAACCCTATATTTAAAATGGTGATTATTATCAGTGTTGTGAATTTTTGAATAATTATTTACAAATAAGCTCGTATAATTTTATGTAAGTATTATTATAATTTCTTTACAATTGTTGTAAATATCGATAATTTTGATGAGGGGTTACAGATTTTAGAAATCACTTTATATTATTCAAAATATTTTAGGTATATGTAATAATTATAAATGAATAATAAATATATTTGATTGGTATAATCCCCTTTAGAATGTGGTCCATACTAGGTGACTTAAATTGTGCATTAAAAGATAAAAATATAATAGGGAGAAAATTAAAAAATCCAAATTGATAATGTGTATATAAATAATCAGTAAAAGCTCAATATATGTATTTAAATAATAAATAAAAAGACTTGATTGTAACACAGTCAGTTAAAGCTTATAGAGTAGCTATTGTAAATTAGTGAATGTTTACATAGAGGTGTAAAATATTAAAATTATAATTTTTGTTTTATCTATCGCAAGTTTATAAACGCACGTTGTTTAAACTTAAAGTTTATGGTTTATTGATACTTCATAGATTTATCAAAAATATAAAATGATGTACTTATTATACCTAGTTAGTGTAATGTGTTCAGTAAATAAGTGGATCGGGAAAACAAAAGAAACATTCTATTTAATCTTATCAAAATTATTGTATTCATTGTTTCTTTTTTCATGCCAAAGAAATTGTGCCAGATTTTATTGTGAATGTTGCCAAATACGATAATATTTTTCTGTTAACCATGTAATATTGATCTATAAATGTTTTATTTATGACGAAAATAAATATTTAATTAGTATCAGTCAAATTTTTTTAAATATTAAATGTGACTATATGAATAGATTTCGTTGTAATAAAGATTAAAATAAAATGATACAAGTCTTTTTTAACATAGACCTCTAATTTCCCAGAAAAGATGTTGACTCTCATAGGTAACTGCCGGTAAATCTTATGTAGTTTTACCAGTTACGAATTTGTGAAGTCGTAGATTAAAATCTTGAGAAGAACTTTCCTTTGAAATACTTTCTCAGAAATAATAATAACAAGGAAACTGATTTCAAATAAGCATAATAAGTACTAAAAATATTATCAATTGGCGACTGCAGTCGAAATTCATGAAGCACAATACAAAGTCCGAGGGCGGTGTTAATTTACACGACTTATAAGCTACTAACACGAAAAATAAACAATCCAACGATATCCTTCCCTTTTTTATCGCTCCCAAAGTAAAAACAGTATGAAGGCTTCGGTGGGGCGGCGGTGAAGACGCGGGGCGAGGAGGGGGGCGACGCTACAGGAGCGCTACTGCCTCTGACGACGCTCGACGGTAGTACGCGCGCTCAACTCCCTCCAGTCGCGCGCCATGCGCACGCGCAACCTCAACGCACGGTGAAGCCACACTGAAAAAAAGTATAGTGAAAAAAACCTGAACCTTGCCAAGGATTACAGTGAACAAACTAAAAGTGCATTATTAACGTGTGAGACCAAGTGAGCAAGTGACAGTTTAGCTACGGCAATAACAATTTCGTTCACAGTCTCTATTAACTGTTTTATGGCCTGTACAGTGCGTCTATTGTTGTGTTCGCTTCCACTAATCTCCTATTCACCTGTCTCAACGCCACATACTGCGGTTGGACTGTGAAATGTGACAAAAAATTGCAATGGACAACCATTGTACGCATGCGGACACCAGTTTGTAAACTTTGCGGGTTGACTACCTGACTACTGGAGGGTTGGACCTCGACAGATCGGACGATTGATCGCCCAACCGCCTTGTGAGTGGATTTTTTTACGATTTTTGTAATTTAATACAGCGGATGTGGAATAAATTGGGTAGGCTGGGTGAGCTTCGCTACCTGTTTTATCGCGTGCCCCTTATGTTATTGTTTTCAACGCATATGCTTTATAAAAACAATTCTGGGAACTAACGGCCCTGCGGTTTGCTCTATTGTTCTATTATACAGTGGTGTTTACTTAATGCTTCCTGCCACCGTGCTTAGCAGTAATTATCTTGTAATTGTTTTAAGGATTTACTGTAAATGGATTTGCGAATGCCAACGGCTATTGTTTTGACGCGTGCCTAATTGCAGAACCTTTTGGCCCTTCCACTTCCATAACAACTTGTTGTTATACTTATGTAGTTCAATGACTTTATCTATCTAACAGCAGTAATATTTACCCGTATCGTCCATGCACCTATTTATCAAATATTTATACTAATTATACTAATGCATTTCCTGTAGCATATTTAATGCACATTTTCATTGCTATGTATATCTTTAATCTTTAAGTTTTCTTAATCATTTATTACTGCATGCTCTTAAACGCTTTCGTCTATAATCATTTCGTTATTAGTTATTACTGTAGGGACTTCCACGTGTATAGAAACTATGAGAAACAAGCTGAAATAAACCAGGTGCAGCATTCTTGCACGAGACTTGCAACCCTATATTAATGGTGGAGCAGGTCAAAATCGCGTGCGTACCTCGAGATATTACTGACATTGCCGTCTGAAATGACTTCCTTATGTTATTATTCATATGCAATTGCAGCACTTAGAAGCTTGTACCTATGGAAACTTAGACAGGATGACGTTTTCATCCTCATTTTAAGATAATATTATACTAACTTTCAAGAAGGAAATTATACAGAACACTAAAACGTAGTTCTGAGAGCAGCCTTAAACTTATGTACCTACATAATTACAAAATCAATTAAAAGGTTCTGTTCTGATCACCGGCTTTGGGCATAATAGCGAAATTTACAACATCCAATCAACGAAACATAATAAAAATCGCTATAAAAACTAATTACATTTTAGATCCAACCGATGGGTAAGCCTTGACTACGATTCGAAATGCAGACCGACTAACAAGTCAAGCTGTTCTAATAGACACTATTGAGCGAAATAAAAGTTCAATTATAATGGAACTATAGATGTTTTTTACAGTTTCAAGTATGTTAGTCGGGAAACGTGGATCTCATTTTACTTTAACAAAACAAAAACGTTTATTAAAATTATTTATAACTTGCTGACCCAACAGATGTTGCGCTGTCCCAATTACAATTATCATAGATAAAGATGACCCACTGATCGCACCTTCAGTTTCTCCCGAATATTCCAATTTTCTGGGAAACAACCATTTTTATTTCCCAAAAACTTTATTCGGACTATTACGAACATTTTAAAGCAAAAAATAGCCAAATGGTCAAGCCGTTCTCAAGTGATGCGCATATAAGGGTTACCGCCAAAATTGTCTCGGAAAAATATTTTGCTAATTATAAACATAAAATAAGCGACAAGAGCTCAGTTTACGAAAATCAACGCACCTATCCCAAGCAAAATGCATCTATTACCAAGTCCATCCATCAAATTACATGAGGACAAAATTCTTTGGTGATGGTGATGGCACACTTATATGCGAAGGAATGTTAATGGTTCCAGAGTTGTAAAGTATTTACAAAAGAAAAAGTTCTATGCGCCTGATACTGATTTATAAAAAGTAATATCAGAAGAAAAGGTAGACGATGAAAATATAGAACGATTTTAAACGATCCATTTCACAATCCAATTCAACATATTGAAATTGAAATTGTTTATTGAAATAATTGATTTACATAAATATTTACAAAATAGGGCCTTAAACACTAGTTTTCCTACCACTAGGTAGGTAAGAAATAATTGGATTCTACCTGAACTAGGTATAAACCTGTGTCTCAGGTATCTCACTTAAGTGCTTATACATAAGTATTAGAAGATAATACTAGAGCTGTTTGTCAAGAGCAAGCATATTTTCTCGATCATAAATCCACTATAGTACAGCCTAGAAGTAAGAAAACATTACGCAACGGTAACACAGTAGAAACGTCGGAAGGTTTTAATTGTTCTGCAAATAGTAGTTAATCTTAACCATCAACAGATAGCAATGTAATCTAATCAGGGAATGATACTTATCGGGAACCTTGCGACACCGAAAATGGATGCCGCAATACAACATCAATAAACCTTTACAATTTCCAAGTATTTCGTATTTTCTTGGTGGTAGAGGAGAATTACTATTAATTGTAGTTTGATTGACCATTATCTGGTGTCAATAGAAACACAAGGCCGAAGAACACGAAACTGTTAACAGAGTCGGTGTCGGACCGAGGCTGGCTATATAACTCTGATTGGTAATGATGGATGCGGCTTTCTCTCGGTGGTGGTATTACTTGTAGCATGTAGTAAGGAAACTCTATTGAAAAAAGTAATTAAAAGAAGGTTTCTTTGTTTGTTGCATGTTTTGGGTATGCTAGAGTACATGTATAAAAACACCCTTAAAATAGTGCTTTGTCTGACCGTTTAAGTTTTTCATTGTTAAAGTTAAAGTTTAAGAAAAAAAAAAGAAAAAAAATGCCTTGGTAAAGTAATTCCAAGTAATTCGAATTATTTTTGAACAAAACTAAAAGCAATTAACCATCGGCAAACATTAAAGAGATTCATTAAACTGATAACCTGATATTGCAGTTTATCATCGTGCATCAAACTAAGCAACACTTGTTTTCGCGTAACAACCAACAGTTAAGCGCCATTTAAAAAAAAAACTTCCGCGAAATGCCGACTCGATTTCAGATAAGCCACATAGTGCTAGTAATCTAGAAACAGGATTAAATGTAAAATTTTATTTAACTTTTAGAGAGGCGGGTTAGACTTTAAACCAAATTTTTGACATGAAAGAATTTTTGCGAGATCTGATAAATCCTGAAAAGAAGTGAAGAGCAAAAACGTACATTATATTAACTGGACCTGACATCTTCGACTCGACAGCTAGCTAAATAAGCGGTAGATAAGTACTAACATTGACAATGGGGATTAAGTTAAACCTTAAAATAAAGGCAAAGTAGGAAAAGCAATGACAGAAACTGTAGGTATATAGATAATTGTAAAATGTGGAAAGGCAGTTGCTGAAAAGTAAAAACGACTATTATCTGGTTTCTGAGTTCCTCGATAAACTCTCATTAGTTATTCATTCAACTAAGTAATCAATATTTAGGCTTTCTTCCTAAACTGAATGTTCAGAAACAAGATTTCAAATTGACAAGTCCTTGTTAAGAAACCTCAGACACAGGTGTAGGTATGTCAAGATAAAAGCATTGTTTGCTCAACTAATTGAAAATTCTCTTTTTTTTCTCAACACAGTGTTAACATTAAAATGATATGAATATTCATACCAAAATATTAATGATTTCATCTTCTTGAATAATAGAGATCGCAATGAAATATTCAGTGTGAATTAGAGCTGGCATGAGAAGAACCGGCCTAATTATTAGGCGTGTATCTCGATCCATAAATTTCAATATTTTTTAATCGTCTTTCGTAACAGATAGTTCGAAATTACTTGAAACGTGCCGCCATAACACGTGTTTACTGAAGGCTATTAAGAGTTCGGTTCAAAATTGCTGGAGTCTTTAGCGGTTTGAATTAGTAACTAACTAGTAAAGGTAAAGTAAAGGCATAAGGTAATATAGTTTTACCAGCGTTTTAAACGTTGCTCTTGTTCTCTTTTGGATTTTATCCATTTAACGGGGTTTTTAAACAAAATGTTCAAAATGGTTGCTTTGCAAATGTTTCGTTTAAACATTAATTAATTAATGGTAGCGGCAGACCCCGTAGAAGATGGCGAGATGAGCTGGAGACAACAAACGACCAGTGGTCCACTTTATAATGGCCCTGTATCGAAAGAGCTGGAAGTCATGGGGAGAAAGAAGCCTTTGCCCAGCGCTGCTGGGCCAGCAGTGGACGATGCAGGCTAACAGTACCTAATGGTAACTCGTACAAAGTTTTAGGGGGTAATCATTTATGCTTTTACGAGTTCTGTTTTGCCATTTCCACGGTTTAGTACCTGTTTGAGTTATACAAGGTTCAGGAGAATTAAATAATGTTTCCAGTACCTACTCAATCTGATACTGTTTCTCTTTCAATATCTGTAAAACAGAAGGACAACCACTGTACAAAGAGTACCTGCTAGCCACGAAGACAAGGACCACTCAGCAAGTACAGAAATACGAATAATTATCCAAATCCTAATTATTAATAAAGGAGCTTACATAATCGAGGACATAAACCCTATATCCTCAATTATGGTTAGTTCCCATAGAAGAAATAATGTCCATTTGTTACTCAATCATAACGGATCAATAATTTTGTCGAAACTTGTATTCTACGCGAATGGAACCGTGGAAAAAACTAAATGTAATTGCTGGGTTTTACTAAACTCTATTATTTTAGGAGCTTTACTTCAATTTAGCTTAGGCATACCTTTTCGAAATGACTGTTGTATATTGAATACATCAGAATCTATCTGTACTATGTTGTTTCCTTTTCGGGATTTACTACATTACAATTAGTGTAATTTTCCAAATAAAATATTCGTGTAGGACATTTATGACATTAAATTATAATTTAGGAAGACATTTTTACGATTAATAAACCTTTCCCATTCAAAAGATTTTCTTATGTGTGCATTCGAGAAGAACGTACGGTCGTACTTTCAGGTGCAATGTTTTAATTGGTTTATTAGTATGTTGCGAAATATCCACATAAAAAAATGTCTATTTGGCTGAAACCAAGTCACTAGGTAAGGTTCTCGTTATTTCTCTCTGGACACATCGTTAACGCAGACACAATAAAGGAGGGTCTTAACATAAGTAATTTGTATTGGAGCAAGTAGACACAGGATTAATTAGAAGTTCCTAAATATTAACCTTTCATAGTATTTATAGGAGATATGTGTATACATATATAGGAAACAAATCATAAGAATAGCTGACCATGAATAGACAAGCCGTGACTGTTTGAAGATATGATACTAAATGTGGATGGTTATGATAGTAGGTGAAGACCAAAGAAGAAAAGAATGGATAATGGATAGTGTGAAAATAGATTTTTATGGCTAACTAGAAAAATAGATACCTACATCTATTGAAGAACAAACATGCTGCGAACTATACTTGCATAATATAATAACAGACATACTATACATTATGCAGATTCTAGTAATTAGGTATCCATAGAAGTCATAAGCAATCAAATACACAACGTTGTAAAGTTAAAGTAGCAAACAGGTTGCATCTACAATGTAACGTTATAGGTAGCTGAATGTAATAAAAAGCTGTTCAATGATCGTTAATATAAATAATATTACATGTATGCTTGAGACCGCGATAATATAGATAGTACTAAGTGTCTGCCTGGTTTTTAGTAATTACTGGCAATTTGTAGGATGCTGGTGTACTCGTATTATTTTGATGCTGTCTTATCAGCTTATAAATGGCTAGGGTTGCACTTGGCTTTAGGTAGTATGCTAAATTCTCAGGGGTTTTTTTGCAACTCTTTGGCAGATAGTTTTGCAAAATTAAAATCCTTTTGTTGTCTCTTACGACACGTAGCAAGCTGAGTAATTTCTGACTTAAGTTTTCGATTTTTTTTTCATTCCTACTTACCTAAACAGACATAGGATTAAAAAAATTGAAAGCTTTGCATCGCTTATGACCAACATACTATTATTACTTTTGACTTTGAAGTTTATTGATGGTCAATACATAAAGGTCTTGGCAAAAATTACTTCAGCGTAAAGAATTAAATTAGTGCCTACACAGCTGAAATAGAAAATAACCTTATTTCTTACATAAATTTTAAACATTTCTTCTTCGTATCGAAACGTACGAGATCAACAGTCAAACGGACTTCACATATCACGCACATAGAGATACCACCATATCTCTACAGAGTTGTAAACACACGTATTCCCAATACGGGAAATTTAAATTTCCAAGGAGATCGCTTTAAAGTATTCCTTTTAAAAGCTTTATGTTATTGAAATGACCAGTATTACATCCCAACCTCCATTACTAACTGCACTGTCCACATAAATATTCATATCACTAAATTTTCAAACCGAAAGAGAGATAAAAGTAGTTTTACTGCTTCGGTGCAAGTAAGATGGTAGAAATTCGATCAGGCGGCTCAAGTGCGAGAGGGATATGAGATCTTGGATGTAGGTGTGAGAAGGATAGCAACAAAATCAGAGGCTTTTACGGTAGAACGGGCAGCGAGCAGTGAAATGCGGGCTTGGTACACCTTTTTCGATCTCGCATGAATAAATTGAATTTGAGATTAATCTTTTGTAGTTGCTATAAATGACGGCTAGGTTTTTCTGATGTTAAAAATATGATGGGCAGAGCAATAAAATGTGTTTATATGAGTAAGATTATGTTGGATTGAAGCATCATGATTCTTAATCCGGCTATATATATACACATATAACATCTACGTATGGCATACTAGTAGTTCCTAACAATAAGATTATATTATCCGATATGCAATTCAATTTTATTGGCTAGTTATACTTACGATAGGTGAGTCTGAGTATATAGTTACCTTAAAACGTTTAACCCTTAGTATTTTTATTTCAAATTAATGGTCTCCATTAATTTCAGCCCCGAAAAATAAAAATAAATAAAAATTGAAGAATGTATGTTGTTGTTTATGTACAAGGCAGAATGTTGGTTATGTCTGTTCTTAACACATTTCTGAATGCTATTGAAGAAACCAGAAATACGAATGATTAGGTAAACTCCAGTTAGGGACAGCTCAAAAACCATAGGCAAGCCAACCTTATAATATCCTGTATGAATTCAAAAAGATTTCCCCATACCAAAAGCAAACTTCATGACAATCCCACACAAAGAAAACTTTCACGGCACAAGTAACTTTGAACATAAAAAGCCGAACAACAACAAAACGTAAACGACCATTACTAGACAACAGCATATAAAGTAGACAGACGCCGGAAACTTTATGAAAACACACGCTGTGCACGAGCTGAAACAGTTTTATTATCATAGCATGTTGCTCATCTCAAATGGAAATAGAATGGCTCGTAAATCTCGGAATAGCAATGTATGTGACTTTATTAGAGCTGTACAAATATTGGATAATGTGATCGTTCTAATAAAATATACGGACTTTACATTAGATGGTCAAGTTAAATGCTTAGGAAGTTAATAAAATGTACATCTTAATCGTACACCTGCAAGGACAATTCAGAAAAAAGTTTCGAACCCACTGAAATAAAAAAAAAATGATGATACAGTAATCTTAGGAATTCTCCCCAAAATAAATAAAGTAGGTATGGGACATAAAATCCATTTAAACTAATTTGATTATAAGCATAATTTATAACGTAAGACGCAATTTTATCGACTCCTACCACCATTTACCTGACCCATCGGGATTTTAAGCACAATAATAATAAATTTTAAAGTAAGATACTTAAATTTTGTAGTAAAATCAAATCAAAGAACAGTCCATTATAAATCAAGCATTGACACTAATGTCGATACTGTGACCAAATCCTGTACTCATTAACATTTACTGATATCACCAGAAGCTTCAAACTTATACAAAGGTATATAAATTGATGAATGATGCATGAGAGAACTAGATTCTTTTAAAAATAAAATTCTGTACAAAACGTTTGAAGCTTAGAATATGCTAATGTTAGAAGTATGTATATTGATAATATATAGATCGGTATTGTATTTTAATTCGTTTTATTTCGATTTTGTCTGCTTATTATTATAAATTGAATGAACAATCTTATTTTGAGGATCTTAATGAAATCAAAGCAAGATGTAGGTAACAAAATTCCTCAAAATCACGTGTTATTGGTAATGGTTTATACCTATTTTAAGACTTTTATTTATGCATGTGCTTCGCTAATATATGGAAGCGGCGAGTCGTTTGAATGAATTGAAATAAACCAAATCATACTAGTGCAATTTATTCATAAAAGAAACCAGATCCTTGGGTAACACTTAAAGTGTCTGACATTCACACGAGAATCACAAAACCCAACCATTCTTAATTGAATATGTCGTCACTAATTAACACTGATTTTAATGACAAAATGTATCCCATGGAGGACTGATCCATAAAACAGTATGAAATCAATAAGATGTAAATGAAGCATGGTAACGAATGATCTGATTTCGATTCATCTGTTAGGTGAGAATTTATGTTTTATGCTAATACATTAAAACAATGCAGGGCTGCTTAATTAAGCATGTTTCTCGATCCATAAATCTAAATGTTCATCAGTCGTGGGATGGTAAATGGAATAATATTTAAGAGCTGTATCTCTGATCAAATGGAAGATTCAGATAGGAATCTACGTTGGTTATATTAAAACTCTATTCATTGACGTGTTTATCATTAATGTTGGTGTATTTATATGGAAGAGAAGCAATATGTATATTTAGAGGAAGAATAGATTTTTTATTTATTTAGCCATATTGTTTGTTGGTGGTTCCCATGAAATTATTTAAATTAGAAAAACCACATACAACTGTATGTGGTTTTTCTAATTTAAATAATTTCACTATTAAAAATAGTTGTAATGACGTCATTGTGTCTAATTTGTTAATATTATGACTATAACTTTACTTTATTTCCAGATGTTCTTGAAAGCGTGATGTCGGACAACGCCGGAACAGCAGTATCGAGGGCGTCCACACCTCGCCCTGTCAATGAAACACCAGTTGCTGCACCTCTAAGGTCCAGACATGACCAGTTCCTCGCTAGCTCAGCTGAAAGAGCCCAACAACGCCCTTCCTCAAGTGGCAGAAATCCATCTGGAAACTTCGAATCACCACCCCTACCTTATCACCGTCAGATGACAACAGGTTCCTTACTTACCTCATCTCATCGCGAAACCTCAGCTTTTGTTCCTGTTGTACCAACTCGGTCGATGCACCCAGTTATTTACCCTAATGAAATGCATCCTGCATTGATACCCTCAGAAATTATTGAAAGGGAAAGAATGATGGATAGAGAAAGAACAGAACCCGCTAAAGGTTCTCCGGACAGAGCGTCCGGAAACTTTCCTAAAAGAAACTCATTTGATTTAATGGCTATGATGGTGGAAAAACGAAAAGAAGTAGCGTTGCGTGAGGCTGCCGCAGCAATGTTACTTCCACATCATAGAACATCGTCCATCGAAGGCATGATGTCTGATGGATCTTCACAGCCTCCTATTTACGGCCCTCCTGGGCCATTCCTTGGTGCTCCAGGACCGTCACCAACCGCTGCAGGCAGCTTCACATTCCCTGGAGCAGGTCTATTTCCCCCCGGGGCTGGTCCACATCAAATGCACCCACATTTAGATAGGCGGCTCTTGAGAGCGCCAGGCCGTGCCTCAAGACCGAAGAAGCAGTTTATTTGTAAATTCTGTAACCGCCAGTTCACGAAGTCGTACAACCTGCTTATCCACGAAAGAACCCACACCGATGAAAGACCTTACTCCTGTGACATTTGCGGCAAGGCTTTCAGACGACAGGATCACTTGAGAGACCACAGGTATGTCATATTTATCTAACTCATTTCATTATTTACCTCTAACATCATTGTAATTAGAAACTGTAGTACGATATTATTGGTTCACTCGTAAAATCGACCACTCATCGTCCTGAAATTATCCTCTAATCACTTTTTACATACAGGAAGTGATAAAGTGGTCTATTTCTTCCAGATCACCATGCATACACTTACTGTAATTATGACTATTTTTTACTGAGTTTATAATCAAAGTGCCGCTTTCCTGCACATTTTAATTTTCTAGAACACTGATCGTAGTATGTTATACAGCTAATTTGTATGCACGTAACAAGCAGCCGGTGTAACTCAAGTTGCAGATGTTAAGCCGACTGTGGCCGTATCCGCCCGAATACTCGGAATCGGAATATTTATAAAGTTTCTCGATCGTAGCTAGCTCCGGCTTCTAAGAAATCTTTATATCTTGATTAATAAGTAAAAGGTGATTATACTTTCAAGCTCATGTACACTTATGATGAAAAAACGTCGGCTGACGACTGTTCAGACGAATGCCATTTGTTGAGTAATGTCTAAGTAGTGGTCGTTCCTGATTGTACTTCGAGATAACAGACAAATAATATATCGCTGTCTCGGACAGTACATGACAGATAGACTGATGTATTTTATTAGAGTATCTCTTGCTTACGATGGTAATAACAATAGGAAATTTATATTTAAAAAAAAAAACCTTGAAGCAAAAACAGCGTCAATAAATCCTATATTTCTAACCCTATAATTAATATTATTTACAGAAGACATAATTCATATTTAAAACGTCAAAATCTAAGATGGTCTAAGAATTTTTATCGTTCTATCGAAACTGTATGTCTTGTGTTACTCACACAAAGATACAAAGATCGATACAAAGGAGCTTGTAATCGGATTTAAATATTTGGACGTCAATCCTATAATATATAACTCATTAAAACATACGTTTCGTGTGAGGGTCGACGCCTTATGAAGCGAATCGAGTAATTTTATAGCGAGTTATAAAAACCGAACGGTGTCGGAGTCTGATTGGAGTTTGCCACCAAACATCATCCATATTTCTACAGTCACAAGTCATCATCTGCGTAGCCTTTTCCCAGTATTTTACATGGAGCGAATGCCTATCTGATCTCCACAACCCAGTTACTGGGTAATACGAGATACCCCTTGGTAAGACTGGTTGTCAGATTTTCGGGCTTCTGACGACCCGTAAAGAGAAAGATCCACGAATAACAGCCGGAACCAACGTCTTAACGTACTTTCCACAGTCACAAGTATACAGCTTAATTTATTTTATGTCTTAAAGAAAATTAGTGTACATTCGTTAAGTTTCTAAATGTTTTCTCTACAGTGGTTATCGAGCCACTTGTAGGATTAGCTTTTATCGTAAATATTGTTCTTGAAATCCTGATTATGATAAGCCAAGGCTTGAGTTATCAGCTAGTTCTAATTAATAAACGTTTTTAGTCGAAATCTTACCATATATTTTATATTCGGTCTTAATTTTTTTTTTCATTCTGTTGAAAACCATCGGAAACCCACTTCACTTCTAACATTACAAAGAGAAAACCTCAAGTTATGTCAACGCAAACATTAAAACTTTCTTTATTAAAACAAAAGAAAAGCGGTCAAGATGAGCGATGGATGGTGTTACGCAATAATTCCCTATCACTAACGAACACAAGTTAAATGAGTTATTATATCCAAAATTTTATTGACTATCTATCAATGCATTTACATTACTCTATGTTATCCAACAGTAAATATATCAACAAAAGTTCCGTGTTACTTACTTATTTTAAGTCTAAATAATGACTGTATTATTTTAAAATAATGTAAATTTAAAAAGCCTAAAAAGTGTATATGGTAAATCGTTTTGTAGGTAAACAACTGTTGTCCTTAATATCATTAAAAAACGACTATAGCAACAAAACTACGGAAATCATCTGATAAACTCAATGATTGTCAAAAACTACATAAAATAATTTCGGACAATCTATCCATCATATTTATTATCTTGAAAACATATCGTGTTTCTAATGTGATTCCTATGTCTGTTAAAGTAGGTCTTGTAAAGTATAATTTGACTATCTTATAATTTGGTGGAAAAATACAAACATGTGGTTTTATGGGCAGCATTCGACTTTATCACAGACACACCTAACTTAGAACATTAATTTAGGTACAGATTTATATTTACGCTAAAACTCATTATTATAAATACAAAGAAATAACTGTAAATCATGAACGTGTGCAACAATGACTGCCTAAAAAATCCACGAAAATCCTTCTAAATACCTTTTGTTTTTAGTCGGATTTTTCTTTTGTTCATCATCACATGTCCCATCCAAAAAGAGGTAAATGCGTAGACAGCCTTGTTATTAAAAAAAACAAACTCAACTAAATATTTTCTTAATTCTAAACGTGTCAATTTTATAACGATTTAACTCGTTTCCGTATTGAATGAATTAATATTCAAATTGAATATCGATTTCTTTCCTAACGTCTTCTAATGATTTTGACATTCTTGGGTGCTCAAACTATTTGGACTATACTTTATATCCATGACGAATTTGGAAATGATATCAATCAGTTTTGGCAGTTTAGATAATTATAGGTAATTATTTTTTGTAGCGTAAAAATACGGTAAAAAACCATTAAAAAATTCAAATCCTGCACGGATTTAAATATTTTGGACTGAAACAAGAACTGATCCTACTGTCATTTGCGACCATTTTTTGATCTGAAATTGTGATCCCATGTGATTTTATGAAATCTTTTATGCTACTTACAACCTATGAAAAGCCACTTTTACCTATTAAAATTACAATAACATAATAAATTCTGCTGTTTAAAGGTTTTCGTATGTCAACTAAAATATTAATATATTTTTTCAGTAAACAACACAATTGTTGTTAGTTCGTATATCATTTAGTTTAACTAAAAATACTCAATAGCGATTTATAAGTTCACTCCATTACATTCATCTAGCGCTAGCCTTATATCAAGTTCAAAGAACGAAGCATTATTTTTTTCTAGATCAGCCTAAAAAGTTTTGCAAAAACATGCAATTCTAATCAAACTTACATTACTGGCCGACCACAAGCAAAAGTTCCCATTAAAAAAAAACATGATCTTTGTGATTTTCTGATGGATTCGAACCAACTGACTTAATTCATGCTACATTATACAATAGCAGGTTTTTTACTTACCCGCCCGTAATTAGTTTAAATTCTGATGATTCATCTTTTTCTATTGGCCCAGACCATAATAGAGTACAGGACTCAGTACCATCGGCAAATAAATCAAACCACATACAAACTAGAATGCGAAATATTTTATTTCCCGTACATTTTTATAGAACAACATTATAAATATGTTTTCGACTTTTATTGCGTCTACTGATTATTTTTATTGTCGTTGCTCTAAAAATCCTTTGAGTTTGTGCGGGCAAATTAGTTTTTGCTCAATAAGATAATTTAATGATGTATAATCGTGAAAAATTATAATTTTGATTTACTTTAATGCTTTTGCTGGCCGTACAGGCGCGTGAATTAGTTGGGCCTTCGTGAAGCAATTTAAAACTATTATTAATCGATATAATTTTGTACATCATTTTAAGTCTATATTGGATGGAGGTGAACAAAAAATGTTCAGTATTATTTATCACTTAAATCGAATGATCGGCGACTACGTCTAAAGATATTTTTATTCGTAATTATGTGTCTTCACGATATTGTCATACCTAGTTAGAACAGATTTAAAAATATCTAAAGTGAATATTATAATAAGCATTTTTTTTTAAATAGGCCCTCTATAATAAAAGCACTATTTAATTAGGCTACTTCCTTCAGTAGGTCATTTGCGCCTTGATATTTTAACTACATGAATGCAGCATGAATTTCATAACCAGCTAGAACGCCGTACATTTTTTTCATAGTACAGACGGATTCGTTTTAAAAGGAATGTTTACATAAATATGTATTACTGGAAATATGAAATCATCGTCTCCTCATAATGTGCAGTTATATTTTTTGTCGTGCATAATTATATTATGATTGCCTTTATAATCGAAGTGCATATGATGCATAATAGCGTCCCATTAAACCCACTGCCGTAATTAATACCTTTGCAGAAAAAGAAGCAAGCCAACGACAGGAACTTAATATTATTCGCAAGTTTCTAAGAAATATATGCTAAAATGCCGCGCGAATATTAAAACATGATATAAAATATAAGCTGAGCTCTGGCTACAGTCGAGAGCTATCGTGTGAAAACGGAGCTTATATTTTTTCCACGTTGAGACTGTAGTTTATTCTAAAGGCGTGAAGTAGCTCCTATTGATATTTACACACTTCAGAATCCAGTACTTAACTGTGCAGCCCACGCGTGTCTTCCAACATTGTAAAAGTATCCATGTTATTTAACTTGAAATAAACTACCGATTTCTGTACTCAAAACTTCTCGATAACATAATGCAACCCAATACTGCGAACCTCCATTTAAAAATTAATAATAAAAACAAAAATAATATGCGTATCGTATATTTTTCATGAATATTTAACAAGTTTACTGGCCTTACGTAAATATAAAATGGCTTTTAATGATTCTGGCTTATCGAAAGTGTATCGGTAGGATCGAAGCATGATCGGAATATTTTTACTAAAATTAAGAATCCAGCGTAGTCCTTCGGTTAGGAGTAAGTATCACATATACAATGAATATCTTTCGGATGTTCGAACCCATTTTAGCTAAATACTTTTCATATTTTAGAATCCTGGCGTATAAACCAATCAAAAATCTTAGGAACGATGTATCGTCATTTTTCATTAAAACTTTGATGATAACGCAAAGGGGTCTGGGAAATATCATCGGTCCCTTTCCCACTCTAAGAATATTTCTAATATGAGGCTGCAAATGGAAGCATACGTTTAGTTTGTCAAGAAAACATGCATACTTGGAAATATGAATTCCTAACATGTGTTATCCCTTGAGAACGGCCATAGATTGCATCTCTGTCACGTTAAACATATGTACTCGTAAACTATCGAAGCAACGTGGTACTTTTAGTCCCAAATATGTACATACTTAGAAGTATGATAGATATGGCTTTGAGTACCTATCTGCTTATAGTTATAATAGTAGGTAAAGCATTTTTGTTCATATTGATATTATGTTAAGATTAAGTAATAAAGATTACGATATAATTAATTTAACAAAGCAGTCAAGCAAACAATTTTATGACCTTTACAAATCACTTTGCCCTTATGACCTCGTGGATCATCATAGATAAAATCGCAACATTATTGAAATCCAACAAAGAACTTAAGAGCATAATAATCAATAAAACTTTAATGAAATTCTCTCTCAAACGATTTCATACCAAAATATTATGGTTTGCATCGAATCAAAATTTAGCCATTAAGTACCGTCAGTTTCCCATCGAATGATGGACATAACTATATAAATATAGGTATATAAACAACACTATTCACACCATAAACCTGTAATACCGGAGTGGTACAAAAATACTGCGTTAGGTGTAGCTCACACGCAAGATTTTGTTACTACAGTACACGGTCGCGTTTGCTTTTCGTTACAACTGAACTTGACCTGAGTTTTAGATTGAAAAAAATAGTAGGTTCCTATAGATAATGCATAGATCGTGGCAGTTTTCTTCATTGGAAAACGTCACATACGTTACGATACGATAATAAAATGGTATTAAATTAAAACATAAAATGCTATCAAGATACAGATAAAAAGGTACTGGTACTAAAAGCAGTAACCATTGTGTTGTTCCGAAGTACGAAACAGAGTCTTTACTGCTTAAACATTTAATAATAACATACAATTTTGTTAAGACTAGAAACCAGCGGTTAGCCGCGCGTATACACCAAGCCTAACAAGAAACATTCCTCAGTGCACTGCAACTAGACGTGTATCTGCTATCATTAATTTTCTACCGCAAGCGAGGCAATTTCTTATTAAAAACTGGTTCGAAAACTATCTACAGAGATACATTAATATTATAACGTGTTGATGTATTTCTCTGTCTTCCCTTTAGATTCTGTTTCTGTAATGGACATTAAAAATAAAACGAATGCAACAACGAGAGGTATAGAGTTTGTATTCTTACCTATAATCGGATTGAGTATCTTTGAATTCCATGAGTTTCACAATAACAACTCTGTCTTTTCTCGAAATTATTTGTCCAAAAGCAATACGTAACAAAACGGTATCAGACTTTTTATCGTCATTCAATAATGGAGATACCATACGCATTAAATATTTGCCAAAGTATTCATAAGAATTATTTTTGCATTGAACATTATTTTATCTCGAGGCTCATATGCAATTATGATTGAACCGAGACCACATATAATGGGGACCGCGTAAAGCTTTCGCTCGTTCCGATCGCTCAAGGGGCTACAACAAAAAGGGATATCAAATTAATACTGAATCCATAATAAATCAAAGAGGGGCAGGTGGACTCGATCGCAAGAACGCGAGATTCGCCTACAGGTCTTTAGAAATTATCATCTTGGCTGGAGCCAATCATATACCTAAGCGTTCGAACGTTGGAATTGGAATCTTTGTTATTCTGAACTCAGAATTCGTTACTCCAGGCGATTCCGCATAATTGTATGATTGTCACGCGATGTCCGATTTTTTCTGTCCCTAATTTCATCTGTGACACAATAAACGCATTTCGTTTTCATTTGGTCGGAAACAGATGGTTGCTTATGTAAATGTCTGGTAATTTCAAGGGTATCTTCTGTGAAGACGGTTTTTTGTATGGGATCAACATGTTTGATGCGCTATTAACATAATATTACTAAAGGTGCATATCGGATAAATACATAAATTTTATAATGACGTAAGGCAGTGAAACATAGAATGAGTTTCATGAGGTTGTTTCATGATCAAATATAGAATACCTTCATCAATTCGGAAGTGGACGAAAAAATTTTATCTTTTTCTGTTGATGCTGAATGTTAATTTGGTTTTGTTTGCGGCTTGTAGTGTCGTTTTATAATGAGCTCATGTTAGTTAGTCTAATCTTTTTACTGGATTCATCTCCACAAACATGCGTTTGAAAGAGTCGTGACCGAAGCTGTAGAATAATTAGCAAGGTACGCGATACGCGGCAAACCTCTTGTTGATTTCACAGTATCTCATTGCCTTTTGAAAGTTTCTTGCAGACCGTTGCACAACTTTTTTTCTTGCACTCTCGATACGTTTTGACGTTAAGGACGCATTTTATACGTATCCTGTGCACCTGCGGCACTGAATAAACTTGGTGGTTTATTTATAAAGAAATAAGTCAAAACGCTGCCGTCAGGTCCGCGGTATCTCGGTAGAGATCGCTTGCAAAATCTTCCAAAAGTATTTGCCAAAAGATCGCCAGATAAGAAATTTCAGAAAACTGTCTCATTTGAAACGTCGATACGAAAACTGTTTATGGAGCCTCTCTCATACGTTAATTTAATTCATGAGTTTACTGGATTGGATTGGTGATAAGTCACGCAAAAAATTCGCCGACCATTTCGATCATGACAAGTTACTTTCGAATTTTCGTCTCTAGAGACCATGCAGATCTGGACTCACCTCGGACTTGTGGTAACGGATTCCATTTCAATCTGTCTTAGATTATTCAGATGTTATTATTGACGAATCGACTCGGACAGGTAAACGTATTATTTAAATTATTCTTCGGACGATTGCGTGCTAGGTTGCAAAACGCTTTTTTGTCGCTATATCCAACCAATTAAGTTTAGTATTCGCGTGATTCGGATTCTCAGATAAAATAAAATGCAAAACGTTGTTGGATTCTTGTTTCTGTGTTCATAATGGACTGTTTTATAATATCACCTTGTTTTATAAAAACAATTGCAAAGTGTTTTTATACAAGTTGGTGCTTTTATACGAAATGCCAAATGGGTTGACGCGTAGCAATAAAGAATACAATCCTATAATTATTTTTGATGTAATAATTGATTTCAATAGCAACATAATAATAGGCAATTAAATCTTGGTTCTCCTGCGGATCTCCTTATTCCTGATTCGATCACGCAGGGAAACTTCAAGCATAGCCCTCTCCATTGCCCTTTGGGTGACTTTTAGCCTTCTTATAAGGCCCATTGTGAGCGACCACGTATCAGTACCATAAGTCATCTCTGGCAACACGCACTGGTCAAAGACTTTCGTCTTGAGACACTACGATATGTGGGACGAAAAGATATTGCGTAGCTTCTCGAACGCTGCCCAGCCGAGTCGGATTCGACGATTGACCTCTTTCTCGAAGTTAGACCTACTTAACTGGACAGTTTGTCCTAGGTAAACATACTCGTCCACGACTTCGAGTGTAGCGTCTCCGATCTTTGAGTAGGTGTTACATGGGCTTTTGACCTTCGTTTTGTCCATGTTCATTTTAAGACCCACTCTTTCGGAGGCTCTACTGAGGTCATCGAGCATTGTACTGAGGTCCTCCATAGTCTCAGCCATGACTACGATATCGTCGGCAAACCGAAAGTGGGTTATGTACTCGCCATTGATGTTAATTCCAGCCCCTTTAAAGTCCAGAACCTTGAAGTCGTCCTTCAGTGAACAGTTTCAGAGAGATAACGTCTCCCTGTCTCACACCTCGCTGCAGAAGGATAGGTTTGGAGGACACATTGCTCGCAGAACAGATGGCTGATGGGGCCGAAAGGTTCTGGAGTAGCGACCGCGTAGCGGAAGACGTAGCATTGGAAGGCCTCCCACAAGGTGGTCCGATGTGGAGGTGCTTGGGGGAGGCTTATGTCCAGCAGTGGACATCTTTCTGCTGAAATGATGAGACAATTAAACATTTTGAACGGTTTCCTTATAATTTAACACAAAGATGTTAAACCATTTCTAAACACTTCACTGATTCATTCAATCTTGCTAGTAATGTGAAACCTTAATTTTGCAGATACATAGTAATATAATACATGAGCATCACATTCTTGACCATTCTAATAAAATGTAAGTTACCCGGCCGACCGCTTAACGGAGACGTTGCCTGAGGTAGCTGCGCGGTAAGCGCGGGCGCGTGGCGAGGGGCTGACGCAGCGCCATATGGAGCTGCGTCGGTCTCAGCTTCGCGAGGTCCTGGTGGCGGAATGGCGGGACAGGCTTTCGCGCCCTACCGCCGGCCTCGGTACCATCGAGGCGGTCCGGCCAGTACTCGAGCGCTGGCTCGGGAGGAGGCACGGCTCCCTGTCGTTTCGGGTGACGCAGGTGCTCTCGGGGCATGGTTGCTTCGGGAAGTACCTGTGTCGCATTAACAGGGAGCCGGACGCCCGGTGTCACCACTGCGTCGACTGCCGGGAGGACACGGCGTGGCATACGCTGGCAGAGTGTGCCGCTTGGGAGGAGCCGCGCCGTGCCCTCATCTCAGAAGTAGGCAGTGACCTCTCGCTGCCGGCCGTGGTCGAGTCCATGGTCGACAGCGAGGAGTCCTGGGACGCGGTGGTTTCCTTCTGCGAAACGGTCGTCTCACAGAAGGAGGCTGCGGAAAGGGAGAGGGAGATCTCGTCCACTCACCCTGCCCGCAGCAGGCGCACCGGGCGTCGGCGGAGGGCGGACAACGCCCTCTTCCAGCCCCCCTAAACGGGTCCAGGGGTGATGGACTCGGGGACGTCCGTCGCCCCCCACACATCAGGACCCGAGGTGGCGGCGCGATGTGTTCCACGCGCGCCCCTCTTAGACGTCGCGGGGGGAGTCAAACACCTCACTCCCCCCCCCGACCAGACGGGGCCCGCTGAGGCGGGCCGGCACCAGCCGGGGGTTGCGGAAGGATCGTATGTTCCCGCGACCCCCGGCGTAGGTGTGAGATGGAACACCGGGGTGGTTTTTAGTCAGTAAGAGTCTGACAGACCCCGCCGCCCGCCCCAGGGCGGCGGACATCCATGAGGATTTTCCACCCCGGATCAAAAAAAAAAAAAAAAAAGGTAGCTGCGCGGTGTGGGAGGGGTGATGGTTGGCACAAGTTGACGAATCAATGAGGTCTTGCATCACGTCACCACACCCCTCCCGCACCGCGCTGCTACCTCAAGCAACGTCTCAGTTAGCGATCGGCCTATAAAACTGCATTTTATATAATCTCCACAAAACGTCAGTTTTCAATTAACATTCTTGCGATACAATCAGTACGATTAATCATACTTTAGCTATCGCAAAAACGGAAAGTAACCCATTCGTAATCCGAAAACCTGTCTCCTTGGTGTCGAAACGTCAGTCTTCAGGGTTCCTTAGGCTTATGATAAATAAACGTATCTATACTGTCAATCCAATACAGTAATCGAACAAAATTAAAGTATATATTTAAAACGAACTGATTTTATCACGCAAACGCATTTGTAACTTGAAATTTGTATCGCTAAATATTTTAATAATTACGAAATCCATGGCGACTTACGCCTATAAATTTCTGGGACATGAAACTTAACTAAATTGCAATTCATTGTGTTAATCCTCTCCGGAATTTTATAATCCGATATGAGAGATACTTGGCACTCCTTTTATCATATTCCTTAAGTGAATATTGCTTACTTTATGACATTTCGGTAGACTGGAATGCGGCCAAAGACGGCAGAAAGAATAAAAATAAATTCGCCTATAAATTCTTTAAACAAGTGGCAGGTAGCGCCACCTGTCGGCAAATGAAATACTGGCTTAAGGTGTTCCGAGTGCCAACCATTTACCATAATGACCGACATTTAATTAAGTTTTGCCAATTACTGTTTAAGTGGCCTCATGTTCTTATATTCTTAGTACTCGACCACATGCTATGGTCACGTAATGTTAAGTCAACTTCTCTTATGTAGTAAATACTTCAAACTCTTACTAACAAAACTGCCAGACGAAATAATAAAGGAATGGACTTGTCACTGACCATATTTTTTATATTCATTTAATGCCAACCGATACTGCTCTTCACATAAAACAAAAGTATTTTATGGATATTTCCCGTGCAACAATAGAGGATTTATCACAATGGCTACATAACTGGAGTTCAAACCTTTTTTAAACAGAAAAAACCTTTAATACTCACAGAATAAAGTTTATTACAAGATGTCAAGTAAACTTATGCGTGCTAAGGCGTGGGTTGACAAGACTTATGCTTATCGTCGATTTAGCATTTCTTTGCTACTTAATCCAGTTTTTAAAAGCCATTAAGCTTGTAGTAGCAATCTGTATTGCTTGTTTTGTGTCTACCATCTGTGAACGGGATGTAATGATTTACAGTCAAACTTATTACATTTTTTTTTCACCTACTCCAATTCTTTAATCTTATTGAGTTTTTTTTCGTGTCCAGCTTTATTTATATCGTCCATTTACGTTTTTTTTTAAGTAGTTTATTTTACATTCCATCAGAATCTGTATCTCCTTCGGTATGTTGTGGAAGGTTTTAAAAGTCGATTCCATAACTTCACTTATGGCTTGCTCAAGAGTTCGCTTGAAATATTTCTGAGTGTTGCCCGTGCAAACAGTGACCGGTTGGTTGTCCAAACAAAGCGGGTGTACCGGTGCCATCCACTATGTGGCCTCTAAACTCGAGCCCACGTTCTTCAAGAATATTTGTATTTACATTAACATCCTCCGCTATTTGTATACGAATAATGTAATTACCTTTATGTACGTCAGAAACCAATTTCTTCGAAATGGGTGCGTACTGTGTGTATTTCAGTCTTACTGTTTCGGATTGAGTAGAAGTATATGTGGTTTTAACTGAACGTCTTTTGATATTGTTGAAAACTTCACAAATACTTTTATTGGTGTTTAGATTTTCTATTTGATCCTTCGATACAATACTCACTATCATTAATCCTTTAGAACTGTCTAAAAAATCTGTCCCAACTCCGAAATAAGATGAAGTTTACAAATATTTCAAACATGGATTCCATTGTTGTTGGGGAAAGGTATGCCTTTCTGTATTACCATTAATCATATGACGAAGTCAACGTTAGATAAAATCCGTGGACACTCACACGTATGCAGGGGATGTCTTTGGAACGTAACCTGACACACACAAGCCAATTTAAAAACAGGTAGAGATTAAGGATCTCATTCTTATTTCAAGAATTTCTCAGTAAATAACTGTTGTAAGGTTTACGTTCAAAGATTACGTAGATTTACCTTGACTTCATACTGTCGGTACGTGGCGGAATAATAATATATGAATTGTGGCTGTACTTTGTCAAAAGTAAGTAGGTTTTTGTTAGAACTTCCAACTTTGTATTACTGCATTAAATTGCATGCATAGACGTGAAGTTAAGTTTACAACTGTTAAGTAAATAGGTAACTACTAAAAGGGTTTGTGAATTTTGACATAATAATTATGCAACTTCAATTTATTTTATGGCGGGCAGTAATTTAGATAAAAAAGGAAAGTAAGTAGGAATGGATGATTTTTTCATATTTTGTTAGTATTGATTCCAAAATGCTACATTTTTGATACTTGAAAATATGACGTGACGTGACGTGACGCAACGTGATGGGTGACCATCTGGTCACCCATCCACAGACCAACCGCAGCAAGCGTAGCTTAACCTAATCGATCGACCTGTGCGGCTATTATTATTTAGCCACGGGCCCCTTAGGGTAGATACCCTTAGGTTACATTTAAATGACAATAATTGTCATTTATGTTTGTTAAAACGATTGCCAAGAGACACTCAGCATTGAAAAAAGTAAATATCGAAAGGATCTTAGAATAATAGAACACTTGGAAGGCCCACTTCACACTATACTGCAGATGAAGTTGCATTAGTTGAATAGAATCGACACTATAGTGTGAATTGACACTAAAAGACGTCCAATAGAATCACACTACCTATTGTAGATTTCTATTGCAGGATGAAATCTATTGACATCCCTCTATTCATTCAAGCTTTTATTGCTACCACTGTCTTGTAATTCTCTATCTTTGAACTGAAAAAAAGGTTGAAGATTCTCCCTCAAGATTGTCGGGATAAAGTAGGTGCGTTTGCGACCAGACTAAAAGTCGCAGTACAACCGGTCGTCCTTGGCGGTTGAACCCTCTTGCACACCCATGGCTTTCCTTTCGGAGTTTATGGTGCATCCAGAAATGCATTACTGTGATGGAAAACGGTGATTTTAGTATGTTGCAGAAATCGTTGTAAAGTTTTTTTAACTTTAAGGTTAGGGGCTATATAAATATAGTTATTATGTATGTCCTGTTGTCCACAAAGGTACTCTTATTTCATTAGTTTCTTCCAGCAGACCTGCAAAAGGAGAGTTGGATGAGAGACGTAGGCACAGTGTGTAAACTTGTTAGCCGTCTATAGACTTGTTTAGTTTTTGGTTTGTGACTTATGCCTAAAAGCTATATCAGTTAAACCCCTAAAGTACCAAATCCAAATAATTCATGACAGTCAACGTCTAACATAAAGAAAGATTTAAGTCCAAACTCTACATATTAATATTAAGGGATTAAAAAAATTCGATAAAAAGTAAACTGAATTAGTATACATTTTTGAAATCCATAGAAACGGCAGCAGCGCTCAAATTTAAATAAAACCTCAGAATAAAACCTTAATCCCGTTAACGAATTCTTTTTCGGTTGAATTCACTCAAAAAAAGAACGTCTTAGATATTGTGGCCAGTTTGAAAGACGAAATAATCACGTTATTTATTACCTGTGGCTGGGAAGCAAGTCACTTTAATCTCTTCTCGACACGTACGGAACGATTTTATGGGAGATTAAAAGCAGTG
Source organism: Luperina nickerlii (assembly GCA_963855955.1). Taxonomy (NCBI): domain Eukaryota; kingdom Metazoa; phylum Arthropoda; class Insecta; order Lepidoptera; family Noctuidae; genus Luperina; species Luperina nickerlii. The sequence goes on along the minus strand of OY979681.1, from coordinate 12,705,284 downwards.
ATCGAATTTTTGAAAAGTTTTTAAATAGTAATAAACATTATTGATCTGTGCTAGGGTTGTGGTATGTAGTAATTATTATTGTTTTTGTTGTTGTTGTGTTGTGTGTTATTATTGTTGTTGTTGTGTTGTTGGTTATTATGTTGTTATTATTATTGTTTTGTTTCTGCTATGGCAGAGATTAAAATGACGTTTATCATTGTTTAGATACAAAAATATTATTATTAAAATGATTACATAACTTATAATTTATAAAACTTATACATTGCATAAAACACCATTTGAGTGCGTCGAGCAATAGAAACAAATACTTTCACTAATACTATGTAACAAGAAATAAATCTTTATAAAAATACTGATATACTTGATAGACACAAATGAGAGACTATAATATTAATAAAACCAAATCTCTATTGAAAATTATGATGTTTTTAATTCGATGATTAGTATAATGCAAATCGATAGGAATCTTTAAGCATCTTTTTCATATTACTATCTAAAAGGTACCATCCTAATTCTAACTAATATTATAAATGCGAAAGTAAGTTTGTTTGTTACCTTTTCACGCCTAAACCACTGATCCGATCATCCTGAAATTTTGTATATACGTTGTCAGGTGTACAGAAACGGACATGGAGTACCTTTTAGATAATTCTGGCTCTTTTATATTAATTCATACTGTTCATTATTATTCCTAATAATAAGAAAATCTTCTTTTGTTTCGGGAAATACATAGAGCGTTAACCGATTTTTTACTAGTTTCATCAAAAAGACTATTATTTGGTCCTGCAAATAGTAACTACGGCTTTTCTAGCGTTTAGTTCAAATTAAATTTTGATATGGTATTCACTGGAAACTATAAACCTTCGATAATTATTAGGTCATTTGATTTAAACTTTTTGAAATTTAATATTTTCTGAAACAAAATCACGCTTGTAGTCCTCCAAAGGTTTAAGCAGTTGTATACCATATGTCACCAGTTATGATTTAGTCCCATTTATAATAGTGGGCGAGCCTCTTGCCGTCAACTGGGCATAAATACAAATTTGCTTTTGAGATTTTTTTCCGAAAATCTTATCAAAATTCATTCGATGTTTAAGCAAAACATTAATTTCTGCAACTTGCAGTCCTTCATATTCAATTTTAATAGTAGATATTTATAATTATCTTCACATCGAAATAATCGATTCTAAGTAATTTATATTAGCAATAAAACATAATGCTGTTTCGCAGAATACAGCATTATCAAATTGCCTTGAATATCGGTACATTTTTGGGGGATACGGTTAGTTAATACCTTTAGTTATTTTGATTACCTCCGTGCTTAATTTAGGTAAGTACTCACCTAATGATTACTGTGTAAGATAACAAAAACTACTTACTAAAGTTTATATTATAGATATATTTATCTTTATTCAATTTAACGTAGGTAAGGTAATAATAATAAACATAGATTCGATAAAAAACGAAAATTCACCCTTGAATATTCATTTGTCATTACCTAAAGATGGCAAATTAAAACTGGCTAATGAGGGAGTGGTCAAACGCGAGCCTTTAAATAATAATGAAAAGCAACAAACATTTTTTTATCATTTAAATCGTCTTCAATGTGAAGCATACGATATGCACTTCATCACGTAAAATACTTAGATTACAAATAAAATAACAGATCACCGACGAAAAACCAATCCCCTTAACATCGTTCCCACATGTAAAGCAGCCGATAAAAGCATCTACGATACGAAACGATTACAGACGATTACGGTCAATTACATACTGCACTAAAAGAGGATTTACGATGAAAACAAAATTAACACTCCTGTTTCCCGATAGCCTAATTGCACCTCCACAAGTAATAAATCATGTAGGATCAAACAAAATTAAAGGATTCAATCTAATTGGGTTTGTACATAGAGTGGACCAATCAATATAGTTTGATTAATGATATCGCCTCTCCCGGTATAATTGCCAGACGAGACGATCATGAATCAACTGCCAGTGTTATAAATTATAAATCTGATAACTGGAACTCGTTTCGAACAAGAATATTATTCACTTCCTAAGCTACTCCGGACTCGGAACGATCCAGTTTAAGTTCTTTCTAAGCGTAATGATTTCGAGAAACGTATAGCTGTGTTATCTGTTTGATATTTTAATCTTATCAGCTTATTTAACGAATAAACAGAACGAGATTAGAAACAATAAAAATATATTACCTACCTGTGTTCAACGACTGACGTCTATGTATCAGAATTTTTTAGAATTTACAGTTGGGTTTTAACCAAATGGAGAAGCGCCGTTTGATTATCGATTTTAGATCATAAGAATTCGGCAAATTACGAGTTATTGCTATTAGACATAATATTAGAAACCATTTTGATAAAATTATCGTTTGAGGTCGTAAAACGAGAATATAATCTGGTTCTAAAGATATATGAACCATGAAAAAATGTGTTTTGGAACTATTGAAGCGCGACTATAAATGGAGGTATTTGATACTTGGACGTATCAAATATCAAAGTTTTTTTTTCTTATGAGGCGCCAATTTTTTGTCGTAGACAGTAGACATGCGTTAACCGAATCTCACGATCGATAGACAAAAACAATGCGGTTGGATCACGGAAAATAGACAAATGGAGTCAGAAAAACAGACAATTATAAATTCGATGGTAAAAACGTTATTACATGGGATGCGTCATTATTATTATCATCCTAGTAGTTTTGGTAGTATCAGTAGTCCAATATTTAAAAAACTGTTATAAAGCAATGTTCATCATCTTGTTTTTTCTTACTTTACTTTCTAATCCTTCATAGAATTTGAGGTAACTTTCCTGCATTTATTCATTTCTGTGTGATTGATGATTCAATTCGAGGGGCCCGTGGCTAAATAATAACAGCCGCACAGGTCGAACGATCAGGTTAAGCTAAGATTGCTGCGGTTGGTCTGTGGATGGGTGACCATCTTTACATACCGTGACCCCTCCGTGCGTCGGAAAGCACGTTTAGCCGTTGGTCCCGGTTGTCATACGTGGACCTTTGACAGTCGTTACGGGAAGTCAGAAGTTCGAAATTCTGACAACCAGTCTTACCAAAGGGTGTCGTATAACCCAGTAACTGGGTTGTGGAGGTCTATCTGACCTCTGGCAGTCGCTCCATGTAAAATACTGGTATTTAGCTGCATCCTGGAACTGGACTGGAAGCCGACCCCAACATAATTGGGAAAAGGCTAGGCAGATGATGATGAATCAATTCGAACACAATAATTATATTTTTTTGTCTGTACTTGCAAGTCTCATAGCTTTTTCTTCTTCATCAATAATTAAATAAATTAAATGCCACGTACAATAATAATTATTATAATAATTTAATTTTAACGGAATCATTTAGTAATTCAGGGCACGCAACTCTAATTGGACCTAGGTCCCGCAAGACATACATTTTGTACCAATATAATTATTATTGACTATAATAAGACCTAGGTCATTCAAGACAAAGTTTTGCTAATTTAATTTGATTCTGGCTCTCATCAATAATTTTCCGGTTTTACCTAATCACTCAGGTTCTATAAACCTTTTATAACCATTAGGAGTTTTAGGTAAAATGCACCTGATACCGTGCAAGTGAAGTACGCATTTACAATGAATGTCTGCGTCACTCAGAGGTGAAATTGTGTGTGAAGCGGCAGCGGCAAGCCGTCGCTCCCATTACGTCGCATGGCCGGCGTACGCGCAGCCAAACCGGCTGTGGACGCCGCACTGTATGTAGTTGCCCCGGTTGTTGGAATAATTGATGTGGTTCGACTTGAGAAGCTAGAATTGCTTGATTTAACTGACTTCCACTACCTGCACCTGCGGCCTTATAAATATGACTTAGACTTTTGATAGGCGACCGATATAATATGTTTTTTGGTAGAACGTCATACATGAATCATTGTGAAAATATTTACTGACTTATCAAACCGATTTTATTGTTTTTATTGATATTTTATCAAACTTTAATCAAGTTCATGTCTCATATACAGGGTTATTTTGCAACCACCATCCAAATTTTAAAATCGAGGACTTTTAATTAACTTATTTTCATATGTGAAACATTATAATCAAATAATAACAAAAACAAAAAAAAAACATTCAAAAGAAAATATCCGAAAAATAACAGAATGTAGAGAGACACAGCAAGGTTATTGACCTCGCTCGCTGCGAGTGCGACTGATGTAGGTACCTACGCGTTCTTAAAAGGGTTGATTCCAATTTTCCCTTCATACTTTACGGGCTTAGGACCGACATAATAAAATAAGGAATGTGAAATTATTAGTTTTTATTATGGCGTATTTAAAAAATTGGAATCAACTAGCTATTTACAAATTAAACTTACCAAATAAACTCGATTAACCTACAAATCACGTGTACTTCAGCAATTGTTCAAAATGGAGTCCGTTTCTCTCAATACACAAACGTGCACGTTTTTCTAAACTATTTTTTAATAAGTTTAAAGTATCTGTTTGATTTTTAATGTCATTAAATGCTATTATTATTTTACTACGGAGGTCCTCAACACTTTGTGCTTCTTCAACGTAAACACGACTTTCTGTACGGTACATTCTTTGCGCACTATTTAAACTTTCGCCACTTAAAAGATAACACCTGACCATTTCATAATACTCTGCATTAGAATAAAAAGTCGCCATGTGTGCGATGATGATCGAACGGAATTCTGAAGCGAAAATGCAGCGAGAGTGACAAAAAAATATGGCACACGTTCACACGTAACTAGGTCACGGTCAACTGACAGCCGGCGCGGGCGCAGGGCCGATCGGGGGCTGCGCGGGTTGCGACGTGTGAGGGAGGGGGGCGTAGTGCATGGTTCTTTCCCGAATTTTGAGGTAAGCGCGTGTGCGGTCATACAGTTCAACAACCTATTGTTCAACTGTATTTATTCCACACGTTGTGATTTTAGTAGCGGATAATGGTGAAAATCATGTAATTTTTTTTATTTTTTTTTATTTCATTAATTGATAAGGTTATCGATTCTAAATCATTTCTGAAAATTTGGATGGTGGTTGCAAAATAACCCTGTATACGAAATTCTTACTTCTAGATTGTCTGCGTAGAAACGCTTTAATTTCAGTAAGCGCCTGAACATTAAATAGTTCTGAATCACCACCACATACACAATAGGTTTAAGCTACTACATTAACAATACTCACTTATCAGCACTTTCTTCATCAGTACGTACAAAATAAAGTAAATGATACCCTTCTCTACCAGTTACTTACCATGCAGCAGCGCGGTCCAACCTGGCCGCGCCGCTCCATTAGTATTTTCCATTTATTTTTTGTCCACGTACCTGTCCGACTTTTGGGGTTTTGACTTTTTATAACGTCGACCGCGCGACGAATACTAAATTTCTTTAGTATACAAACGAAAAATAAATGATGCACTGCCACGCATTGCGGAACGCTCTGTATTATTTTTTGATTAAGTTTTTGTGATAGAAGATGGACGATTTGAAAGTTAACTTCACTCAAAATTCCAATTTAGGTGTGAGAATATTTTTAGAATTTATATTTTGTTCCAGAGTATTTTCATATTTTATTGCCAAATTCCCATTTCCAAAGTCTCTAATTGTCCTTCCCCAAATGTTCAATATCAACATTAAAATCATGCCCAATATCCACTAACATCAATACTAAAACCTCAAAACCACTTACGCATTAAGTATTGGTAGAAATTCCAGCATGTGCACATTCTGCTAAAAACCAACCTTGCTACAATGCAACATTACCTACATTGTAACAAAAGAAACGAAAGACTTTCATGTGTAGGTAGCGTCTAGACCATTACCGGGGACCCAGTGACTACATTAACGACTCATTGTACTGATGTGATTGAAAGCACCTCGCCTACACGAAACCTATTAAGCTTTAACGTAACTACTTTGGTAATGACGTATTATTTTTGAAGCTCAATCTGACTTCAATAAGGGGCCATTCTAAAATGTGGTAATAGATTTAGAAGAACCTACTTAAAGGTAAGCGGCTGCTTGAAATATAATAAATACTTTTGATTTTGACTTGCTTACCATCTAAAGCCTAAATAAAGAATACAATTTAATTCAAATACTACAGTGCCACATTAGTTTTGAAGATAGCACCAAGAATAAAATAAAAAGGAAAGATTTTTACTTAAGCCAATGTTGAAGAGAGTAAAGCAAAAAGGCAGAATTTAAAATGTAATCGAACGCCAAAAGCAGCAAAATCTTAAAGCAATGATAACAAACCGGGTTGTGCATTTGAAGACACTTAAAGGAATGTATTTGGTATATAAATCTTACAGAAGCGGAAGAAGTAGGTTTAATAATACTGGTTGCTGTTCATTCACCGATCTTCTGCGATTGTATATGCCAGAAATCACACTTGCGTAAAATATTAAGTTTGTAAATTCATTTATTGCGAAGGAAGGAAGCCTAAAAGTAACTGTAAACATAAAAGCCAGTACAAAGTTGTATGTTGAAACGAAATAATTTATTGTTACTACTTTTTTTACATAGATCCATAACCCACAGAGTATTGCTCGTTTAACTAAAGTCTCTTTCTATTGGAAACTGACTTCAGTTTTGTCATTCAAAAGAAGCTTATTACCATAATGCCATTGCGGTTAAAAACAAAACGATTTATCCAATGTATTGACGTCTCATTTTGTTAAAGGCGATGCAAAAAACGTTCTAATGGTAATGCTAATTTCGCTCGAGCAGTTGCGAAAACGTTCGTCTCATTTACATTATGTCATTTATTTCTTGTAAATATTTTGCTACTTGTACGGGTTCCTACGGTTTAGTTATAGGAAATATTAGCTCGACAGCGTCTATGCTAATTGAACTTCTAAGTTTCTAGGCGTTAGAAATGACTCTTTTGCTAATTAGTCAAATGATTCTTTGAAATGTTGTTTTTGTATGTTCTGCTTCCATGTTAGGACTTATTATATTTTCATCTATCATTTTCATATACGTATTTTTTTTTTCCTGTTTCTTATGATTCATTAGTGGCCGATTCCTATAACATACGGACAGTTAAAGGTTAAAATTAAGACTCTTTTATCTTTACCAATAATGAAGCAAAGACCTCAGAGCTTTGCATAGTAGACCCTAGTAGACCCATAACTATGGAAGCAGCTATCACAGGTACAATTAGCTTACGGATCTATTTATATTCCCAGTTTGGCAACAAGAAAATGCTACTATTGGTAAGCAAAAACATCGTTTTTGTTTATAGGAACCGAGCATAGAGCGATAGGGCGAATCGATACACCAAAATAATTATTTAAATGTCAATTTTCAACTCGCCCCTTCATAAAGGGCGAATAACTACACCAAAATAATAAAAAACGGAGTAAATGGAGCATGTTAATCCAAAGGGGCAAGACCCAAGGAGCGAGCGGAGTCCAAACCCTAAAACCATTGCATCCAAGTCATTTTGATTCATATCATTTGTTCAAATTATTAAACGTAAAATATAGCTGTCCCATACAGAATAAGTTCACACGGACTGACTAAACAATTTCTGTCATTCAAATGTTAATTATTGGAAAGTAAAGCGTTGGCGTCATTTACTACTGATGCTGAGATATTAGTAGCATAACAATAAATCGTCTTAAAGGAAACCAGCTTAGTTGTAAAGAGATAAAAGTGCGTGGGTACGAGACTCGAGTCAACCACAGTTGCTTAAGTACACCTTTTATGCTGCTTAATACAGCAAAAGTGTCTCCTGAGAAACATATCCGGAGAATTATTTAACGTTTACTTACAGATACTTTTTAATACTTACATACATTCGTTTATTTTTCCCTTAAATTTAAACAAAGCTGTATAATATAACCTTTTAAGTATGACAGATAGTAATATTTCTGGGAGATATTATAATACTTAGGGCAAATGATGAATATTATCAACGACATCAACATTACGGTCAATGTATGAAATATTATTATAATATTATTCACCATTTATAGTAAATTCTAACAACAATTTCGAATTCATCTGTCCATTGTAACAAAATACATTGGGACTTATGTATATTGATGAACCTTAAATTTATCATAAAAATCATCTAAAGGTTTGTTCCTAAATAATAATTTACATAAAACTGTAGGCTCTTAGTTTCTACACAACTCTCGGTATGTTAAAACCAATAGAAAAGTCACAACGGCCAATAAAATTATGTTTCGATGCATCTGCCTGAAAGCAACGCGATTTTGAATAACAAAATCTGCTACTTCATTATTCAAATCGCAAGATTATGTTAATATAAGCTATTTGTAAGCGGGTTTGATTTACTTATGTGGCAGTGTGCGGCATGTAACAGTTTCTTTGAATAAATTTATGTATTATCAACCGCTACCGTTCTGCATTTGTGTGGGTTCCGCAAATACACCTACGTACATAATTAAGTTCTCCACTCATTATCATAAATACGGTGGCATTGTCTTCTTTGCCATATTAATGTTTTATATGACTTATAATTTAATTAGTGTGAAGTCTCATTTTGTATTCGTGTTAGGTAACTGTTTTGCTCATTTTTTGAATCATTATTGGTTTATGAAGGTGCAAAATATGATATTATAGTGAAGTCACTTTAATGGTTGAAAAACACAATTATTTTTAGATTTACCGATATTATATAGTGACAGAAAGCTACCCGCATTAAACTCTTGAACTGTTTAACAACACAACAACTTCTGCACGTCCCAAAATAGTAATAAATTTTGTATTCTCCTTTTCCAACACAAGAACTTCAACTTTTAAAGGCAAAGACATAATTAGTAAAGTTAATGAGCAAAGCGTTTTACGATCAATCTATGCGATAGGTTTAGATAGCGTAGATGAACGGGAGGTACGTAAGGAGGGATCGGACAGTGACCCCGGCGGCATTCCAACGCGCGTCCGCTGTACCTGCTCTCTTTACTTTTAACTAGGGTTTTTATGAAAATCTTCAGTACTATTGAAGTAATGGAATGCTTATTTCGTATGCTATGGATGGAGTTCAAGGAATGTTATGTAACTTATACCAGAATGGTTTTATGTCGACCGTATTTCCATAAAACTACAATAGCTATTTTTATTATGTCTCCAAGCATGTTTAAACTATTTAATTTTATGTTTACTTGAGTAGATAACAGAACTTCAACTGTTTAGGTAAATGTTTTGAGTTATCGTTTTGCGTTTCGTTTCTAGCAAGTAAAAACCTGTGTAGTTATAGCCCTGTCTCGGCATTCAAGTGTCAAGTTCATAGTTGGCAATAAAGCACGAGTATAAGGTTGCAAGCCCACCGTCCATAAACATCACAGTCATAGTCGCATCTTACCTTATTTTGAATTTAAAATTGCAAGTGATAAAACTCAAGATTCTTATTCTGAAACTACATTAAAAATTGTTGCAGAAAATAAAACAGTAGATAACTTTTTGTAAATAAACGCGTTTGACGGACATGTTAATGAAGCAATTGATAGACAATCTAAAAGTATAACGTAAGATAAACATTCACATATAACTTAAGTCGCAAAGGCTAAGAATACTAAAACGAAAACTATATCTAAAGTAATACACAGTATATATAAATATAGGTACGCACTGGTGCCCAGTTGGCTCACTCTATCTACCATTCAGACTTTGTAATAAGAAAAAAAAGCTGTGGAGAGAAATTGATTCGATCTGTGGTGTTGGTCATTTCAAAGAACCAATACGTTCTTAGACAAGACCTCTCAGTTATTAAATATTTTATGAAGCTTTAATTAATCATGACTTCAAATTATATTATTGGGGTTGCATTCGATTTATGTTTTTGGCGTTTATATTATTATTTCTCCTATGAAAAACCTCAATTTCATTTCAAGACATTAATTAAGCTTTTAACTGTTACCCAACACTATTAAGTTTTGGAATTACATAATAATTGAATGTCCTGGTGTTTTGATTCACATACCTCAAACATAGACTGGTCTATAATAGTCATCGCTCTACATCCGTTACAAACCTCTCGAACGTTGTTCGATAGGCAATCTCGAACACGATTGAATTGGAAAAAAAACATTTTGACCCGGATCGGTAGACGAAATATTTCTTTATATTCTTAGTAAAACGCAACTATCATGGGTACTTCGTACTTTAAATCACTTTTAACCAGTACAATTTAAGTATAAGGAGCTTTATTTTAAGAACGAGTGTTCGAATTAAAGTGACCCAAAATTTTGTTTGACTTTGTATTCGCGGTCTTGTCACATCGACTATACAGTGCAGCTTGTTAAGAAACGAGAACACTTTAAGAACCTGTTTCAGCAGTCTGTTCTCGCAAATGGTTTCTTGGTTTACCAAATACATATCCAGCAGAAAAAAGAGCGTCAACATTTTTAGACATTTAAGTGACCGACGCTTTATATTCAATTGCCACTTCTGAGAGCATTACGTCGTTGTTATCAATTCAAGTTATTACCGTTTTATTGTTCATTTCATGAGTCACTTTGCCTGTTTCCTACACCGGCGCCATCTCTTGTAAGTGTGTTCCAAAACACATTACCCGCCCGGCAACCGTAATGGAAATATTTTTTAATGTAACCCATTAGCGCGGGATCTCGGTCCTCTCTGTAATTTAGAGTCAAAGTTATTTAATCTTCGCTCCGTGTCTTGATGGGGTTCTGAGCGACTGTCCATCGCGATCCTTATCGCAAAGCATAATAAGAAGAGACAGACGTTACTTATATTTTATTTAACGTCAGAATTGATCGAACTGGTACGATAAGATACCTCGGAGGGTAAGATTTGTTTCAGTTATAAATTATGTGTATTCTTTACGTTTGTTCTAATTCTTTTATTTCTAAATACATTTTTTGTCGTTGAAACTTCCGAATAAATGTTTTCTGTGACATTTTTCAATTTTGGTTAGTTTAACTCTTCTTTGCTCTACCATTTGGTTATGGTTTTGAGGTTTACCCATTTGATCAGCAATCTTATGTTTTATAGTTTTGGTTGGTTCGCATCAAACGTTTTTCGTAGTAACCTGGTAATTGCCTTGTTAATTTGAATCTGGCGTCGGTCTCTCTGATGTTAGTAAAGCTGTTTGACTGGTGTTTCCGAATCCGTCATCATACGATGTCGATCGTGGCTCTTGATTCATTTTAAAATGAAGATATCGCGTTCATTAGATATTTAAAATTTATTGGAAGTAATTTCGGCTTCTATATTAAAATATCTAGTTTTTATTTAATTGGAACACTTTTCTCTACGTTTATCGATATTATGGTTATATTATTATGTTGTGTTTCATGTTTTTATGTTTAACGCTGTTCGTTTCTCTCACTGTAAACACAACACAGATCGATAACCGGCTTAATATTAATGAATTCAATGTTATAAAATTAAAACAGTTTGGAAGATACCGCCCTTTATGTGACTATTAATAAAGTCTAAATACTAGTTGCCGTGTCTTCTAGCAATGTCAAAGCAATTTTGTTCCAATAGTTCAAATATCAAGCTCGTATTTCCTATAATTTTTTATCCTCATTCCAACCTAATACATAAATCTATCATAAATTTTAGTAGGTCCATCCATTGTGTAATAATACTTCAAATTCTTAATACTCAACGTGGGTGTTTGGACTAGCCGTGTGTATATTAAAACCGGTCTGTTCGTCAGACACTACACAATATTTGCGTGACGCTGGCAAGTTCGCGCCCTTCCCTTCTTCATTCATGAATTTGCTTGTTAGTTCTTTAAACTCGACTTTCTCTTTGAAATTCATAATAGATTCATCTTCAATACTTTATTTGTGAACTTCCTTCAGCTAGCGTGTATCTTCTTTAATGGTTTTTTCGTTGCTATTGGCCTCAGAATCATGTCATAATAAGTGGAATGTATTATCATTAAATGCCTTTATAGGTAAAGCCACACTTGCAAGTAAACCGTAACTATTTATGCACAATTTGTGACGGGTATAAAAGCTTACACTTTACTCCTGCGAGACTTTGAGTCGTGCCGACGCACGTAATGTTGACATTTTTAATGTTGTCACTTGACATTCTGCCTCACCTACTAGAAAAAAACTGTCGTAATAGTATAAACTTGTCTGTACCTAATTCATGCAGAGTACCTACACAAGTAGTGTGCTAATGTAATATCAGGTATTATTGATTACAGAGTGCAAAATTTCAATGAAATTGCAGCAGCAAAAGTATGGCTAGGATTGAATTTCGTAAGATTCCATAACTTTACATAATAACTAGTGTCTAGTAAGAAACTGGAACATAACTAGTAAATTATTCGTTAATGACGAAGAAGCTTGGGGTAACCTCTAAATAAATACGGAATAGGTTGAGTAGTGACTGAAATTAAGATTTTTGCAATTATGAGGAAGTTTTAAATTAATTACAATCATGGTCCTTGATATGGGCAAGCCCTTGAATGATTTTTAAGCTATAACATCCGTTTTTGGCAACGCATGATTGCTCGATACCGCATAAATCATCAATAAAATTTTGTAAGGTCAGTATTAATTATAATATACGGAAATCGATTCTCTTAAATATTTGAATTAACAAAACGGCAAATGAGATTTCTAATTGATCAATTTTCTAAATCAATGTTTAATAACTAGAGTTATCGCAGCTTCGTTTGAATTTTGAAATCTTACAAGGTGTTTTTTTTATTTTTATTTATTTTTTATTAGGTTCACCAACAATTAATTACACTAATACAACCACATAATACATTTTTAAAAGTAAAAATAACAGTGCATCAATTACTTATAGGTAAACACAACATGCTTAAAACAATGAATCATGTTGCAATAGCAACTTAAAAAAAAAAAGATTGTTTTAGTACTAAATTGTTGGCAATAACACCACACATAGATTTAAATACTACTACTGGTGGTGGTTACTGTAACCTAACTTGGCTGGCTGATAATTACTAACTCTTCAGGCATGTCACCAAATATAGAACGAGAAGAAGTAAGAAACTGTGAGAATCATTATATATTGCTACTACAATTTGTCTAAATACAATTCGAGGGCCCAGTATAGGGACTAAAAGAATTTTCTGTTATAACATTTATATGAGAACAAAAACTGGAGGTTTAGCTTTTCTAAGAATCGAATGTGCGATCTCAAGAGCGAAGTAAAATGCGTGCACAATCCGTGTAATTGGCAATGTGAGTGGTTACTCCTTTTAGAGTTCCGTGTGTACAATTTAACGTTACAAATTTACAATGTATTCCTATTTTGTGAGGAAAAAGGTTATTGTGGTCCTGGCTAATCGTCGGGACGAGTTAGGTTTGTGTGTAGGTAGAAATTTCTTGTTATTTTAAACTCTACCGTGCTTAGCTTTAGCATCATGAGTTTTAAATTGTTTCGAACACTAAAATATTTTAGCTTCTGACAAACTATTATTATTTTCATCGTAAATTAACTAAAACATTAGGGCGTAGCTAGACTTCAACACACGAATATACTCACACACCAGACAGTAACGTTTTTTTGTGTTCTCGTGATGTTTATGGATCGATTTGATGGAATCGATTTCTATCATAAAGTCGGAATTAAATTTTGGGCATTACAATATTTCACTGGCGCGGTCGGTCACTAGAGAGTGAATATTTATAAATGATATCGCTGCATAAGATATAAAAGCTTTCGATTACGATATAGATGCTAACTTTATAGATTGATTTAGATATTTATCGATCGTCGTAATAATATGGTTGGTAATAATATAACTTACAATTACACGAAATGGCAGTAAAGTTAGAATTGCACAAAAAGTCGTCGAGGGTTTACGAGTATATCCAATAATATTTTTCATATTCATTCATGTATAAGGATGAAAAAATATTGCTAGTTTGTTTCACTCATCAGCCTAGCCATTTCCCAAATATGTTGGAGTCGGCTTCCAGTCTAACCGTATGCAGCTGAGTACCAGTATTTTACATGGAGCGGTTGCTTATCTGACCTTAACAACTCAGTTACTGGGTAATACGAAACCCTAGTAAGACTGGTTGTCAGACTTTCGGGCGTTTGACGACGCATAAAGACTGTCAAAGATCCACGAATGACAGCCAGGACCAACGGCTTAACGTGCTTTCCCCGACACGGAGGGGTCTTGGTATATAAAGATGGTCACCTATCCACAGACCAACCGCGACAAGCGTAGCTTACTTAACCTGATCGATCGATCCGTGCGGCTGCTATTACTTAGCCAGAAGCCCCTCTCTAGTTGGTTTTACTATGCAGTACCAAAATGCGTTAGGTATGCATTTCAAAGTTTATCATGAAATCTCCACAACCTTAAGAGTATTTTATTTCCTTCTAAAATCATCTATGCTTTATCATCTCTCCTATCAACAGTTTCGTAGCTAACATCTATATCTTTAGTAATTACCCAGTCATCACTATGACCTTCTTTCATACGAGAGTTTCTGTCATCTCTGTCTATGTTTAACCGGTTATTACCTTATGAAACTACGCTCGTCTCCGCGACGCATTCTTCGCATGACAACCCAAAGAAATTTCGGAGTCATCATCGTTAAATGGACTGGACTTAAACCATTCTTCATTACGTTTTTTTTTTTTTTTTGTTAAGTTTCCCATGATTAACTGGGTCTACGGACTTTGTGTCACTATAATTAGCTGAATTGTGTTTTGTAAGTCTATCGTGTCGTGCCTAAGTTGCCTGAATTCTTTAGAGTTCATTTTGAGATTCGTATCAAGTCAATGAAAAAAGATTACTAAGAAATACCTACCTTGGATGAAGAGTTATTTTTTGAGTGCACTTATGTACAGACGCCAGCACATCAAGTTAGTACAATCTGTCAAATTTCTTTAATAGATTTTCAACTTTATCGCTAAGGCATAAGCTTCAAAGTTGATTGGGAAAAATTTACAGTTTCGGGTAGCTTGATGTGCTGGCGTCTGTACATGTAATAAATTAATGCTATTTCTAGCATAAGTAGTCACAGTAAAGAAAGTCCTCCAGGCCGTATTTCAGTCACGGCGGCCAATCTCATCAGAGACTAAGCCTTTAGCGCTGGAGATATTATAGTGCACAAGTGTGCGCACAGGCACAGGTGCACTCCCTCTTCCCTCACTCCCATAGTCCGATGGGACGGCAATCCGACACGACTGGAGAGAGAGATCTGGCGCAGGACCAACGGCTTAACGTGCTTTCCGCGGCACGGGGGTATCACGGGGGGTTCCTAAATCCGGGAAATTCCTAATGAAAAAACTCAATAACACTTTGCCCGATCCGGGAATCAAACCCAGGACCCCACGATCAGCAGTCAGTCACGCTTGTGACCACGAGACCAACGGGGCTGTTAAAACAGTCACAGTACTGTGCTTTTGAAGTAGCAGCAATATAATCTAAGCCAATACTTTTTTTTATTGTAGCGTCTTTATTTCATATTTATTGTTCCTTTATAGCAGTCCATACGATTATTAAAATTTACATTTTATTATAACAATATAATTTCCAAGTTCAAGTTTACTTTACCTTAACGAATCAAGTTTTTACCACCTTTCCGTTTTAAGTTACATGGACAGAGCGCAAGCGTGTTATTAACATGATTACACGGAGCCCGCAATAATTCCTTTATTAATTCTTATACCGACCTCGCATGGGTGTTTCCTCAAATGAAAACCTCATCGGAATACAATTATAAAAGTGATGTTAGAAAAAATTGCTGATAATTTCTTTATAAATAAGGTTTAGTTTAGATCGTAATTTAGAATAACCAGTAGGTTTTTTTCTTAAATTCTATATTTTTGTTTTGATCTAGGTATATAAAGTTTTTCCCCCGACAACAAAAAAAAAGGTATATAAAGTTAACACTGATTGATAATTTTGTATATCCTTTCAGAAAATTGTAAATATAGCATGATAATCTGGACCGTCACAGATTAACTCGGTTATAATATGCCCAAAATGTACCCGTCCGATGAATAACTGATAAGTAGTTCGCCATTCATAATAGTATGGACTTGTATTAATACGCACCTAAACAAAATGTAATTGAGCTTCTTACACGTCTAAGAGGAGTATAAGACAGTGTTTTCACATCGCTCGCCTACCTACAAGCCATAAAGCAGATGGTCCCTAGTAATCCAATATAGCCGCTGTTAATAATATTAATCGCTGCGATTGGCCACAAAATGCTTTTAAGGTAATTCGATTCGGTTGGTCTGGAACTCTTGTGGAATGGAACCAATACAACATGACCTTCCCATTCTCCCCCCACATTCGCGATCCATTAACGATACGGGGAAGTGAAAAGAATTAGCGGAGGTCTTCAAAAAATGGTGAAGTTGTACGTACTGAACGCATGCGACGTCGTCGGGCTTGCCTTGAGACTAAAGGCTCATGTTACTCGGATCACGTTCAAGGCGCGTCTGAACAGTGTAGTGGTCGCCGGACATTAAAATTTTACTATTACATTGTATTGAATACCCGTACAGTTATTGTATTATCTCCAGTGACATCTACTCACTTTAGTAGCGGACAATGAAATACTGTTGACTACAAAAGGTCGTTCCTCTCTTAATGAATGAACGCCTCCAAATCCAATCAAAACCCGTTTCGCATACCTACGTATTGTTACGTACCATAAATAAACCACGTTTCATTTTATCAGCGAAACTTGTGTTCGAATTCACTCCGCCTCTACTCCGCCATTTAATTAAATCACGATATTTTATGGTACGAATCATTAAAACGTTCCCGAGGAACACCAGATACATGACTAAATATAGCACAGGAATTTAATTTCTCTTTCATTGTTCCAGGTACATACACTCAAAGGAGAAGCCTTTCAAGTGTACAGAATGCGGGAAAGGATTCTGTCAGTCAAGGACCCTGGCGGTACACAAAATCCTCCACATGGAGGAGTCACCTCACAAATGTCCAGTTTGCAGCCGAAGCTTTAATCAACGGTCAAACCTCAAAACTCATCTGCTCACCCATACAGACCACAAGCCTTACGAATGCAATTCTTGCGGGAAAGTCTTCAGAAGAAACTGCGATTTGAGGAGACACGCTTTGACACACGCAGTTGGTGACGTACCGCCAGGTGATGTTTTAGACGTAGGCGAAGAGGATATTGGCAGACCGGGATCGCCGATAGAACCAGGATTTGATGACGATGATCCTGAACTCTCGTCTCCTGAACATTCTCCTGTTAGACGAGCGCGTTCGTCGTCAATCGAAAGTATCGGAAGAGAGCAAAGTGAAGAGAGGCCACCGCAACGACGGACGTCACCATCTCCGGTAGAACGCACTCACTGCCACCACAATGAGCAGAAAGATAGAGCGAGTCCTTATACA
The DNA here is from genome assembly GCA_963855955.1 of Luperina nickerlii. NCBI lineage: Eukaryota > Metazoa > Arthropoda > Insecta > Lepidoptera > Noctuidae > Luperina > Luperina nickerlii. Next base: position 12,687,928 of record OY979681.1, on the reverse strand, counting down.
ATGCGCCCACAACATCAAGAGAAACACATGCGCATGCCGTCAGATCTATACGAAAAACGGCGATACACTTCTGAAGAGATTATAGAAAAAGAGATGCGTTATACCGAAGTTCCTGAACAACCAATAAGACATCCTCAGCTGCAAATAAGAAGAGACCTTCATCAAGTTGCACCTCCTGATCCTTCAAAGATGGGTCAAATGGCAAGTCCGCCTATAGACCCTGGGCCTTCTGGTATGTACCTGAGTCCATTCAGAAAGAGAAGTCATCCACCAGATATTGGAGATAATTTGAGAACTTGCGCAGCAGTTTATCGGAGCCGGTCGCCTGAACCCACCAATTTGACAATGCCTCGGCACGGGCTTGGAAATGGAGAGGTCGTAGTTGGAATCCCGCCGGCTATAATGGGAATGCAAACATTTCATAAGTTTGGTATACCCATGCCACCGCCGCATCCTCAAATGGCGTATGGTCCTGTTCCTCACCCAATATTAGGACCGCAGCAAACTGTTGCACAAGACTTGATAGTAAAACACGCGCCGCCGAAAGACACAACGCCCTGTACTTCTACTCATGTGACCAATTGTAAGGATGGTCAGAAAGACCCTGAAGAGGGCAGCTCGAGTTTCATACCAAGTGGAATAAAGAATATTGTTGGGATACAACCGCCGACTAATCCAAAACCGGGGACAAGCACATCAACCGGCCCAAAGAAAGGCTTCAGTATAGAAGATATTATGAGACGCTGATGAAATGTTGACAAGCTCCGCTGTCTGCGAAGACTAACTGTATGCAAATGAGATTGCGTAGTGTAGATTACGTTAAAGTTAAGTCTTTAGAGACATCATGTTGTCTTATTTTGTTTAGCTACATAGTATGAAGAGTTTTTGTAATGCGATATGTCTGCAGGCAGTGGTTCTTTATCGATTGTATAGGTGCATTTCTAGAGAGATTTAAGATATGAAATTGTATTTGTACCTAATTTTAGATTAACTGTAATCAGAAGTATTATTAGTCCAAGTTTCGATGATACACATTGTAAAATTTCTAGAGGTATGTTTGTACGTATTCGCAACGTGGATTTGGTTTTCGTAAAGATCTCATAAGGTTTGTTTGTGCAGTGTTTTGTTTACCTCCAAATTTTAAAAATTTAGTTTATCGAAGAAAATATTTTAGGCAATAATTTTTATCTTGTCGTTTTATTGTTGGATGTCGACGAACAAAACAGTTGTTTGTGTGATTTTCTTTTGTTTGAATCCATCAGTGCTGATTTGTAATTAAAATAATTTTAACGGTAATTTAGTTTCTTTTGCAGTTAGATTTAAAATATTAAGAATTGACTGGTTCTTATTACTGCTGTTATTTATTATTTAGTTATTTCATAGTTTAATTATTGAGGATGTTAGTTTTATCGGGCAATAAGCAGTTAAATTGATAATCGTGATTTAATTTAAGATTTGGTATTATAAAATGTAAATAAATGATTTCATTGTTAGATTTAATTTAATATTAGTTGATTGATTGTTAATTTAAATTAAGAACAATAGTATTGTTGAAGAGTTTGCATAATAAATTAATAAAACTGAACTGTTAAAATTAAATAATAAAAAGCATTATAAAAATATTGAAAGAAAGTCGTTAGTTAGAAAAACGCAGACTCTACTACACAGTTGAATAGTTATTGCTCAGATATAATTAAGTGAAGTACTTGACGTATGTACATTAGTATTTTTATATTAATTAATTAATAAATTATGATGACAGATACGAACTGGTTTTTATAATTTCAAATCCAGAAAAACCTACATTGCCTGAATACAATTTCAAATCAAAGAATCTAAGTCTCGATACATCGCGCGACGTCGCCGAGTCACCGCTTTGTTGTGACTACTTCGGAGATTTGCTGAGAGAAATGCTAAAATAGTCATTATGCGTAACATGTTCTTTGTTGGGAGATTAGTTGGCGTGTTTGTTACAAGGGGACGCAACTTTAACCAGAAGGCCAATTCTCGTAATATAAAACGTTCAAAATCTAGTCGCAGTCTCATCTCGGCGACAAACAAATGTCAAAAACTTGTCAAAATATAGGGAAATTTAAAGTATTTTTGACAGATTGAGACTGAGATCAGACTGTGAACGTTCTTAAAATTACGAGAATTGCCCCTCTGGCTTTTTGGCATCATTTTGATTAGTTTATTTACTGATATGATGATTGAAAGGAACCTATTGATCAAGCAAAGTGTTAATGAGTTTTTCTATGAGGAATGGCTCAGTAGCAGCTTGGAGTCAAGACTTGTACCCGGTTATTGGCAAAAGGTTCGCCCTCTACTACGTAGGACGTAAAAATAACTGGGGAAATGTGAAAATGTGTGTGTGTGATGTGGAATGTGTGTGTGTGTGTGTATGTGTATGTGTGTGGGGGGAAGTAATGCCCCGAAGGGTTAGGCAGGGATGTATCCGTGCCTAACTCGGGGCTTTACAGGCGTGATGTGATCCCGGGCTACTTGATCGGTTAAAGTTAGGGTACCTTCCAATAAGTTAAAGTACTTTTTAATTTCGCGTCATTGTTTTTGGGGTCATCCATTGCAACCACCTAAATGGCTGCCGAAGGCCGGAAAACAGGTCATAGATAAAGAATAAAAATCACGTGTTTATACAAAGAAGTACCTAGAACAAATGGTAATACGTACAATCTGCCAAAATGCGGTACAGTTTGTCGGCAGTGTCTTGTTTACAGCGGCAATAATTATCTAAGACCGTAAGTATATTAGGCTCGGTAAGTAATCTGATAAACCTCTGACAGCAGGCGGTAGTGCTAGAAGAATAAGACGATATAAATGACCATATGCAGTGATATATTTTAATATTCACCTGAGAAAAATATAAAAGCAAATTACAGTAAACTTGTCATAACAGAGTGATGCACGGCGCGATGCGGCGACACTTGGGGGAGACCTATATGCAGCAGTGGACGTATTGTTAATGATAACGATGAATGAACAGTGGAACGTTTGATACCATCTGGGATCCCATAAAATCTCAATAAATGCTCAAACCAATATCAAAACTAATAAAACACCAATAATTATTAGTACCTACGTAATGACGCGTACGTTCTCAACAAATTATTTGCAATAATGACCTTTGCATTTACAAAGAACAATGAATTACAGGGTTATCTTTCAAAACACACCATAGCAACAACGTACAGGTCTGTAGGTACCGATAATTTGTAAAATAACAAGTCCTAGACCGCAAACAGGTGATGTTTTTATTAATGAAACGCAATTTACTCTAATAAAGATGTCAAGCAGATGAAATATCTCTTTTAAAGTTCTTTGAAGTAATTAAGTTGCGCAACTAGCAAAAGCCGTAGAAAAAATATCGTTTGAATTTATCGTTTGGTTTCAAATGTTATTTACGACTTCTATCATTTCTTGGTATAATTTTATTCTAAGTAGTAACTTATAAGCGTCGCGGCAGACCCCGTAGAAGATGGTGGGACGAGATGGACAAAACAAACGACCAGTGATCCACTTTAGCACTGGATCGCAAGTACTGGAAGTCGTGGACCTTTGCTTAGCAGTGGGATGATATAGGCTAGCAGAAACGGTAACTTATAAAGAATGGTAAAATATAAAATCAATGATGTAGAAGACGCATTTTTGGAACTATAAGACGTCATACTTTTTTTTTTCAGGTTGGGAAATCAGCAAATGACCCCTCTCGCTCTGGGTGGAGTGGAAGGGAGTGTCAGACTCTTACTGACTAAAACCCACCCGTGTTCCTTCCTTAGCCCTTTATGTTTCTTGCCAGCGGTAACCCTTTCGGACAATCCCGCTGACCCGGCAATGAGAAGCTTTAGCCTTGCAGTGGTATAATAATAGGCTGGCATTATTAACTTGTACTAGATCAATACATATAAAAAATGGACATGGTACTCGGACCTCGGGATCCGAGTGCTCATAGAATATTTCGGGACATCGCCAAGCGGTTGGTTGACTCTTCACGTGACCAGAGAGCTGGCCTATTTTTAGCCCAAAGAATTAGCATTGCCATCCAACGTGGTAATGCTGTCAGCCTTTTGGGCACTTATCCCATTGACAGCGATGCTTAAGAATGTTTTGATGCCCAAAGAGCTCCTGCCTTTTTCTTTAATTTTTTATTATATACAATATATATTAGTGTTAGCCTGTAAATTGTAATTGTTATGTATTTGTGAATAAAACGTACATATAATTATATATAAATGAGAGAAACAGGATGTTACCTATCAAATACAGACACAAATCGTCGAAATAATCACACAAACACGTTTGATCTTACCAAATGTCAAACAAATTATTTCAAGTATCAATAAAACAATATGTGGTATTTTTAATTAAGGCTCTTATTGAAAAAAATATGGCTGAAATCCTATTCATTGAACGTAATTCAATTAAGAAGTCATAAAAAATTAAAATAAAATTTATAACTTTAATCTCGCTTAAAATATGGATCGTTATTTATATCGTCAGTCTAAAAGTGATTATTATGCTTAATGACCTTCAAAGACTTTTGTAACTTCTGGTTATTCAGTAATTAGGTAATTTTTTATCTTCTCCTATATATGAACCAAATACAGAAAAAGGAAAAGCCTTTTTATTACTGAGAATCACAAGATACGTACTAATATTGTGTTGGATAGAAGTGTGCGAGTAAATTATTTTGCTATGTCTGACCAATTTCGTGAATACAGGGTCAGATCATGTAACTTGAACTTGAGCTTAAAACTAAGTTATTCAAAAATCACGTGTAGTTAAGGACGGTCGTGTCTTTAAAAAATCAAAATTATAACCGTAACATAATTTGAAATATTTTACGTACCTAATTTTTTTGCAAAAATGATTCATGCCTACGGTGTAATGGTGTTTGATAGCCTTGGAGATAACCATTTATGTTAAATGTAACAAGTTGTGGTAACCAGCTGCCGTATGATGTCATTAGCACTGACGTCATTACAAGGTTCTAGATAATTAGTGATAGTTACAAAAAAGAAATTATTGTACCTACATCAAATATCAATAGTTCTTTACACTTGGTTGATTGGGCTATTTCTTTCCATTTGTATTGCAGGATCCGAATGAAGGTTATATTAAAAAGGTATACATCTGCCTAGCCTTTTCCCAACTATGTTGGGGTCGGCTTCCAGTCTAACCATATGCAGCTGAATACTAGTATTTTACATGGAGCGACTGCCTATCTGACCTCCACAACCCAGTTACTGGGTAATACGATACCTCTTGGTAAGACTGGTTGTCAGACTTTCGGGCATCTGACTACCCGTAACGACTGTCAAAGATCCACGAATGGGTGCCGGGACCAACGGCTTAACGTGCTTTCTGAGGCACGGAGGTGTCTCGGTATGTAAAGATGGTCACCCATACACAGACCAACCATCGATAGACCTGTGCAGCTGTTATTATTAAGCGACGGACCCCACTTTTTAGCCATGAAAATGATACCAAATACACAAAAGATGACAATTGTGTCTGAAGACATGTGACATCTACCAACCCGCACTGGGCCCGTGTGGTGGATTACGGCCTACTCCCTCTCACAGAGAGGAGGCCTGTGTCCCAGCTGTGGGAACGTTATAGGCTATTATGAATGTGTTTATAAGGCCAGAATAAAAGTTGCTAAGCATTATGCAGTTTCCGAGAATCTAGATCTATAATTTCGAAAAACCAAAGAAGAGTAGGTAACCAAGAGACGATCTAGAAGATGATAAACTTAAATCAAATTATTATGGCGATAAAGCTCTATAAATATGAACATTTGCATGACAACATCCTTGTGCCACAAAGGCCGAAACAGTTTTTAAAGTGTGTCGTCCCGCTCACTGGCAAATGATCACAAGAAATACTGAAGCTGCGGCGAAACAGTGCTTTCTTACCCAAACCATTTGTTCCATCCGCTGAAGGCCTCCCACCTGGACGTGAGTTACCTTGGGTAACTTGGAAGTCTTTAAACAAACTCCGGACTCAGGTTGGCAGAAGCAAGGAAAACCTGTTCAGATGGAGATTCATAGACGACACCGGCTTGGAGTGTAAATGTGGTGCTGTTCCACAAACGATGGGACACTTAATATCGTGTCCTGCGCGTTCTGTCAGTTGCACAGGAACTGACACGAAGCTTGTGATGGCGTTAAACAATAACTCTGGGCCGAGTCCATTTAGCTTTCTATCGATACGCTAAGAAGAAGAAGATTGTGAAGAAATTACTAATGAACCCATCGATTCAGCGACTGCATTTTGTACCGCAACAAGAAGTAAACGTGGCACCTGTCACATTAACTAGGCAGTAACTAGTGGTACAACATGCATATTACCAATGCACTTGTATATTGAGTAGCCATTCGACATCAGTACTAATGGGTAGTTTATTCAATACTACTGCATGTCGTGTTAGATTTCGGTATTGCTAAATAGTTAGCAATTTACATTGGACTTCTTTCTTGTACGATATATGTAGATATCACACTAATATTATAAAGGCGAAAGTTAGTGAGTGTATGTGTGTGTGTTTATATGTTTATTACTTCTTCACGCTCAAACGGCTGGACCAATTTTGATAAAATTTTGTATGGAGGTAGCTGACACCCTGGATTAACATATAAGATACTTTTTAACCCGATATTTTTACGGGATCGAAACTTATGCAGGTAAAACCGCGGGGCGCAGCTAGTTAAACATAAAAAAATTTTGACTGGACCGCTGGGTAGATAAATATTGAGAACGAGGAAAAGAGAAGGATAGTTGGCTTGGCCTTTAAGAAACAAAAGATGTTTTGAAAGATTTTGAAGATGGTAGTAAAGTAATACATGAAAGCAACACGCCTAAAGAGGAAACGGAAGGTACAGATTAACTGTTAAAACATCTGACGTCATGAAAAATGACGATATCTATATCAAAAACAATACAGCCAACATAAAAATGAGCATCGAAACTTTCAACCGAACAACGCAAAACGCCACTTTACACAAACTGTTGTCCAAGATAATACAATCACATATATTAATTCAGTGCAAAACAACGACAACCTTTATAAGCAAAAAGGTGTTTCTTTTATGGTCGTCCGTTTTACGACGCGCCGCGAACCACCGTCAACCAGCAGCTACTTGGGACTTTATGCAAATTGCCCGCCGACTAACTACAAAAAAAGTGTGTAATAAAATGAGATGAGTGTGGGTTCCGTGAGTTATACTTGGATATTTTTTTTAAATGTTTATTTTCCTTCTACATATATTTTGAAATATATTTTTTTTATAGTTTCTGTAGACTTCGTTTGTTTTGCCATTATCTTTTCCAAGTTTCGTGAAGACATTTTTTTATTTTTTTTACAACATATGGGAAAGCAATTTTTTTCTTTAGAAGAGTTTGTCATTAATCAAGAGTTCAAGATCGACGAAGAATTAGTGTAATTTAGAACGATTTAATAAAAAATAATATTATGAGATTAAATATGGACGAGGTTTTATTTAATATTTTACAAAAATAACGGTAGCAACGGTACCCTAAAAACAATAAAAATATTTTTTACGACAACCGAATGTCGTACCTCATATATTTTAATTCGCAAGTTGATGCGAAGTGAAAGCAGCATCGCGTTCAATCAATCGCAAAGAGCATCATTTGGAGCATAGAGGTTTTATTGGTACCGATATAAAATTGTTGGACATGACTGTACCCGCTCAACGCCTTTCGCGTTATACTAAGGAGTTTAAAAATAATATTGTAAGAGCATTGCACCTGTTTTATGCGACTGTAGAATGATGATTACTGTTTTACTCAATTTTGAAATAGAAGTGCATATTAATGTGCATACACACGAGCTATATGCGTTGTCGACAGAGACAATCAGGCAACTGCAACCATCGACGCGTGTCGGCGACAGCCGTGACATTTTATGTAAGTAGTGCTCAAATACACGAGTGAGACGTTGTCGATGACTGTTGCTGTCTCAGCACGCTTAGGTAGCTACATCAGACCCAGATGATGCAGGCTATTCCATATACAAATATAGTGTTGTCAATGAAAACACTCCAAGGTTTTTCTACTATAGCGAATGGACCCTAAAATCCTAAACTTTGACACTACGTGGGTGTTCTGTGATAGGCATCGCCTTTTGTACGTACTACAATCCTAGCGGCGCAGGCGTCACTTTCCGAGAGGCGACAGTAGGTGTCGGGTTCAAAATGTTACTAATGTGAACTGTCTGTAAAAGTAGCATTGCATGACTTTTCAAACGCTTTAAGGCTCCTACAAACAGGTGCGACACGCGATATAATCGCGCGCGATACAAAGGCACCGCTCGTTGCGCGACTTCCGGTACCTTTGTGTCGCGCGCGATTATATCGCGTGTCACGCCTGTTTGTAGGAGCCTTTAGCATTGTTATGTACTAGAGTATGTAGGCTAGAGCCTAGGAGCACTCTTAATAGTCTTCTAGCAGAGTTTGTGAAGAATGCCTATGATTACTGGCGCCATGCAGCGTTTCTGTTTTCCGGCTTAAAAACTTGGTTGTGACCTATTGCAGTTCTATAGGGATTTTATACTACTCTTATGTTATTTATGCAGACGAAGACATCAATTCAAAAGTGCCTGTAAATGGTTTAATTGAAATAAATGCTTTGAGTTTGAGTTTGAGTTCAACCAGATTCGCCTAGAGCAGGGGTGGCCAACCGGTCGATCGCGATCGACTGGTCGATCGCGACATTAGTCCAGTCGATCGTGGCAAGGAAAAAAATATAAATACGTCGAACAGACTGCACAACGTACCTAATCACTAACTGCTGCACGCATCATCTTGCATCATTTTTCAATCGCCGTTCCGTCACGTTATTTATCCTCTCTTCTATGCAGCATAACTCTCTTTCGTTTTCGGTGCGCGATAACAATAAGCGGGAAGCGTGTGGGACGCGGGAGTGGGGCGCGGGCGGTTGTCACTCCGTCATTCAGTTGACGACAGACTTAAGGCTCCTACAAACAGGCGCGACACGCGATAAAATCGATTATATCGCGTGTCGCGTCTGTTTGAAGGAGCCTTAACGGAGTTACGAGATTTCAAGAAGTATGTACCTAACTGGTAGATCGCACAGGGTGTCGTCAGTGAACAGTAGATCTTGGGTCAAGCCAAGTTGGCCACCCCTGGCCTAGAGATTCGTCCTTTACCCCAATCTAATTGATTCCGAAGCGTTTCAATTTTACAGATCAGTCTTGCCTTCAACATTACCTCATCACTACAACACGTCTTTACTAATTAACAAGGCAACGCCTAAGTACCAAACACCAAAATTCGTAAATAATTGGAAATCGGAAGGTTACTTCCAATACGGAAATCTAGAAACTATTAAAACAATTTTGATAAAGATTTGTCTTATAAAATATGCAGTTCGTTTTCCGGTCTGCCTCGATTTAATTCCAGTGAGCAATTACATGCTTTTGCATTTGTTTCCATGATGATATCAGTATCGACCACTTAGCCGGCAATTGGACTCCGAAAACGGGACGGAAGGAAGTGAGGAAGAGGAAGTGCCGCAAATTGGGTAAATTAAACAAAAACGAAATATTTTTAGGCGATTCTTTTTTAAGATACTGTTGCCCATTTTGCTGCTATGAATATTGATAGGATTCCGTCCAGTTATTTTCTTAAAATTTTGAACATCTCATCTTTCAGAAAAAGCAAGCTGAAGTGGCAATGGGCCAGCCATATTAGCCGAAGAATCGATGACCGTTGGGGTAGACTTGTTCTTGGGTGGAGACCGCGGATAGGCAAACATAAAGTAGGATGCCCTCAGGGTAGGTGGAGCGACAATCTTCGCAGGGTGGATGGTTGCAGATGGATTAGAATTTCCGAGAATCGAGCTACATGGCGTGCAATAAGAGAGGCCTATATACAGCAGTAGATTGCTGTAAGCCGATGATGATGATTTTCTTCATCATCATGCCATTGGCTTAAATTTTAAGCCAATGACTTACTTATTTACTAGAGCATGCAGCATGAGTTTCTTATTATTTTTATTTTCAGTAACAAAAGCTCATGGCGACACGAGAAGAAAACTGCTCACATGCATAAAAGATTTCGCCTTTTCACATCTGCTAAAATGAGAAAGTTCTATTTCTTCGATACACAGATAATCCTTTTTTTTATTCTACATTTACAGCTGAGACGCTGAGAGCTGGGACGGTCTCAGCACTTAGCTACCTTATTAATCACCATTCCATGAGCTCAATGATTTGATCTATAGGCCGGCCGCTTAACTGAGACGTTGCCTGAGGTAGCTGCGCGGTGCGGGAGGGGTGATAGTTCTCACAAGTTGACGAATCACTGAGCTCTCGCAACACGTCACCACACCCCTCCCGCACCGCGCTGCTACATCAGGCAACGTCTCAGTTAAGCGGTCGGCCTATAGTTTTTCATGCTTTATTTACAATGTATTTTCTCGTACAGTATATAGCACATCTGTGGTATACCTCTGACCTTGATCTGGCTTAGCGTAGTAATGAGTTTAAAAGAATGCGCGGCCAGATTATACTGGTTTTGTTAACACTGACTTGCGGCCTACTGTACGTGAGAAAAGTTGTTGGGGAACTGGTTCGGAGAAGTCATAACAGACAGCTTGACTTACAATGTGTGATGAATCATCGAATAATGTATGCACTACATGTTGTAATGTGGTTTGATTTCGAATAGACCACCTCAATGAAATTGTGTTTCGTAAAAGGTGATCTCATATACCTGGTTTCTGTTTTGCCAACCGTCTCCGAAACCACTTTTGAATCCTACTTACAGTTCTAGAGATTGGAGCAAACAAATTAACTTTTATTAGTTTTATTATTAGTATAGATATAGATAGGAGATTTAGATTCGTTAGAAGAAATGAGAGGTAAAGTTGCCTTCAGAATATTTTTAAGTCATCGATACCATACAAAACTACTATTGGAAAGTATAACGTCATTGCGCGTGCAAAAGCCGCTATGTGTTATTTTCGGTTCTTTATTATGCGGTTTCTTAATCGTTATTTCAATACACACATACTGTATAAACAGCTATGTGATAAGTGCAATATTTAAAGAGTTAAGGAATGTAGCTATGTGATATTCATACATCGAAAGTTCTTCTAAACTGCCCGGTGGTCGCCACGTACAGGGCAAAGTACTTCGGTAACCCAGGTACCCTACATGAGACGGTCAATAACATCAAGGCGTTGTTGGCCTTCCTTGAGGAGCTGGGGTGGATCGAATGATCGATTTTCCCACCCGTACGCAAAATACGCGCATTGACGTGGAGTTGCGGACTCCAGCCCGTATTACCTATTACCTACATCGAATGTTCCGTATAAACACGCTAAATTTTATAATTCATATAGCTCAAAAAAGTTCACTAAAAACACATAGCGACTTTTGCATGCGCAACGACCAACGACGATAACGCTACATTATTGGTAAGTGGAAAATTTTGATCTTTGTCTAAAAATTCATCCGTGGCAAGTTTCAGTTCATATAAATCACCTTCTTTAACGGTTTGGCAGGACGTGTACTGGATCGGCCGCACTTGGTGATGTGGGCCCACTAAGCATGGCGAGATGATACCATTCGGGGGTGCGGCAAATGAACAAGTATCTCGCGGGCCCCTGACGCATGGTACTAGAAGGAACAGTGGGGTTTTCTTTATTCTGTAGGAGTTCGACATAGCCCTCGGTTCTTCCCAGACCGAGCGTAACCCTATGGTTATTTATTTATTTATTTATTTAATACTTCAAGCACATAAATGTACAGAGGCGGACTTAATGCCAGAGGCATTTTCTACAAGTCAACCTTTGGGTGATGCAGAGACAAACAGGGGGGGGGGGGGTTATGGGTTGGTGGCTGAAGGTAATTCTTATGGATTCCCCCAAAACGTTAACAAAGTTAAAATTCTGTAACAACGAAATAATTTCCATTTAATTATTCGTAGAAGGACTATCAGAGAGTAATGCTTCTGTGAATGTACTCGCATGAATCATTTATGTAATGTCAGTATTCAGTTCAGGCCAGTACTTGAGACGTTTGGGACACACTGTTGTGAAGGTCTTGGTGCTTGCTGTCTTGCATTCCTTTTGGTCAGTATGGCCCTTTTTATTAAATGGTTTTTCTTTTTAAATTGAAAGACAGAAAAAGAAAGAAAAATGCGTTTATTGGCATTACAGCAAAATAAATACACCTTATTAAAATTATAAAAACAGAAAACAAAGATTATAATGCCAAAAGGGCCTCAGCTCAGCATAATCTCAGATGACAACACAAGGTGTACCACCTGACGCTGATTTTCAGCTGCAAGTGCTGCAACCCACGAGTGCCATACGCTAGAATAACAAACACATAGGGATGTGTGTGTCCGTTAAAATAAATTAAGAGAATTAATTAAATGTGATATTAGAGAAAAGCTAATACAAAATCAAATAAAATGTTGCAACATACATGTGTGTGTGTTAATTAGTCTTCTTCATCCATACACAATAGTGGTGGCCTAGTGGTAATGGCCCCGACTTACGAGTTAGTGAGGTTGGGTTCGAATCCAGAAAGGCGCTTTATTTTGTCTAAATTATTTCATCACCACTGCTCTCAAAAAAAGAGGTGAAGGAAAACATCGTAAGGAAACCGGCATTTCTTAGAACCAAAAATTCAAAGACATGTGACATATACCAACCCGCATTGGGCCCACGTGGTGGATAACGGCCCACTCCCTCTCACAGAGAGGAGGCCTGTGTCCCAGCAGTGGGAACATTATAGGCTGATTATGTATCCTCCTACTTTAGTCGTCGTCTGAGAAATCAACTAGATTCTTTGGTCTTCCTCCACTTTTAAAACCATCCGTTTTGCCCAGTTTTACTTTATAACATAACATCACCCATGTACGGGGAGTACATGGGTGATGTTATGTTATAAAGACGACCTCGGCTTCCAGTCTAACTGGATGCAGCTGAACACCAGTATTTTACATGGAGCGACTGCCTATACGACCTCCACAACCCTGTTACTGGGTAATACGATACTCCTTGATAAGACTGGTTGTCAAACTTTCGGGCTTCTGACTACTCGTAACAACTGTCAAAGATCCACGAATGACAGCCAGGACCAACGGCTTAACATGCTTTCCGAGGCACGAGTCACGGTATGTAAAGATGGTCACCCATCCACAGACCAACCGCAGCAAGCGTAGCTTAACCTGATCGATCGACTTGTGCGGCTGTTATTAAGCCTCGGGCCCCTCCCCAAAGACAACCTACACCTATGTATAGTGTACCCACATTTTGGCCAGTTATGTTTAAGCCCCATGTGATAGCAGACAAGCCTATTGTCATCAAACGCGCACAAATCCAGACGTACTGCTAGTGTAAAATTCCAGGTGGAAAAACCAAATGACACTTTCCCCAACCCGGGAACTAAACCCAGGACCTCATACTCAGCAGGTCTTAGCATTATACTGAGCGTTGGCCGTTTTATGTGACGCATACTTTCTCCCAAATTGTTAATTTGTTTTTTTTTTGTGTTTTATGCGTCATGTTTGCCGCAATTGAACATATTTTTTTCTTTATTTCTTTCTAGCAGTAGCGCTTGCGACCACTAGACCGACGAGGCAGTCGTAGTATTTTTTAACATTTATAATTTGTAATAGACTCTACATCTTTCCTAAGTAGGAACTTTCGTCGAACGAACGATCTTTCGTCATTCTGAATACATCGTCGTCGTATGTACAGACGCCAGCACATCAAGCTACTATAATCTGTCAAATTTCTTTATTACATTCTCAACTTTATCACTAATACGTAAAGTTCAAAGTTGATTGAAAAAAGTTGACAGTTTCGGGTAGTTTGATGTACTGGCATCTGTGTAATTAGGATAATTCTAAAATTCCTTGAAAGATTTCTTCTATTTTGGAAATTACATAATTTCACCGTTCAAAAAAAAAATATGTAGATGAACAATCGTGATGTCTTCATTTAATTTTCTCAACCGAAACTAAGGACGTCAGTACAAAGGTAACATGTCCGGCAAAATTATCTAAGTTATCCAAACTCCTCAACCCTATATCAAACCAAGTCCTATAAAAACTCATGTTTTATCACTAAGCTTTCTCATCACGTACAGCACAGTGGTTTAGATTACCTGTACGGGTTTCCCACTCCTCGTTTACAAATAAAAACGTCAAACAACTCATTTGTTTCAGTATTCGTCGCACGCGCCAGATTTACGATTATTCTGTATCGTATGAATCCGGGTGGGTGGAGCTTCTATGAAAGCTGTAACCATAGTCATGAATAACGATGACGTCATATGGGGTTTTCTGGGTGTCTCACACACACCTGTGAGAAAAGACTACTGTTATGAGACTCAGTAGCACAAAGTAGCATTGTCTTAAAACGATATCTCTACTCTTAGTCCTCTACAATCCATCTGCACCCAAATAAAACTTGGGTCTGAGAAGGATTACTAAATATTTGCATATAAATGACTAAGCCATATTTATTTATTTATTTCATTCTCTTCGGGACACTTACAGCCAATTCAAATATACATCGAAGTCCATTTACAAGTTTCCACTAATAAACACATGAAACAAAAAAGACAACAAAAAAGGTCGTTACAAAATACCTATAACATAAATCAGGCAACAAAATAACACGATCGATTAATAGGTACAAACTAAAAACTATTCAGACGCAAACAATTACGTTTCCGTATAAAAGCTTTTCACCAACAAATGCTTAAGCCGAGAAACACTGGTATAGAAAATGTCCAAAACATGTTCACTAATTAGTTCATTAAAACTTCTGCTCGCATGAATTAGATACGAATTCTGTCTGTACGCGGAGTTGGAATGATGGACATGCAACAAGCTAGGTTTGCGAAATCGAATATCGATGTCTTAAAACCTGATGTCCAGTTAGGTTACTGTTTACCGAATGTTTCATTTTTCCAATGGCATTGGCAGGTTTCAATGTGTTAGGCGCGGCTACCATCGATGACCAATGTGCCGTAATTTCGTCACCAACCCTTCCAAAGCCTAGGAATTTGCTTAGAAGATAGACATTATTATTTATGTGCTTAAATACCATGCTCCCCATCCGTTGTAACGTTACATTTTCCTGGGTAGAGTCCAAGAAATTGTAAGGTCACATTGAGCACTCACCTACCTAACTTTCAGTTTGGAGGCGAGCACTGTTAAAGAAAATAAAGAGGACGAGTTATAAGAATTTATTGTTGAATAAGCTAGGGCCTACCTATTTGGAGCTAGATAACAAAATTAAACTACGAGAAACCGGTGAATGAAAATGAGAACAGCGGGTCTCTGGTCTGTTAGTGGCCGAGGGACATCAGCTTCAGGCTGTAGAGGGCCGAAAGACGTCAACCCTCAAGCCGTAGAGGAGGGCCGAGGGACGTCGACCCTCAAGCCGTGCAGCCCAAAGAGCCCGGTGCGGAGTCGCCTTGCTACGGCGTCTTCATAGTTGCTTCGGCCGTAGGAGGGAAGCTGCCTTCCAAGAACACTCCTAATTTTCCCGAGCTTGTGGCCGAGCTGAGCTCCCAACGTAGACTGACCAAATTCACCACCAGGCTCCTGACATCGACTTTTTAACATTTGAAAAGAAATTCTAGAACATAATAAAAAGTAAAAAATAATGAGGTCAATGTGATTTACCTATACGACCTACAACTAGCTCCAGCAATAAATTAAAAATAAAACTAGGCCTGTCACTAACTGACATTACAAAGGTAAACAAAGATTCAAGAGATAAGAATCTACAGAAAAACTTAAATAACATGAATTGCAGGTAAAAGATATGATAAGCCTCCAGGAAATGAGCATGAAGCTACCTAGGGAGGACGAATGCTTAAAATTTTCAGGTTAATATTTCCAAAAATGTAAGTAAAAAAATACATGTAAAGACATACATTACACCGTTTGCAAACCGTCACATTACTGCCTGCCAAAATCCCATCACAAACGATCATTATAGCGGTTTTAGAAGAGACATGTTCAGCAGTAAACGTTTATGAGTTTGATAAGTAAACAATAACCGCCCCCACAAAACCATTCCATTATCACCACTTGCAACGCGAATTGGTGATTCGAATACCGGTATGATGTTATTAGCACACAACCAGAAGGCCAATTCTCGTAATTTAAAACGTTCAAAATCTAGTCGCAGTCTCATCTCAGCGACAAAGAAATGTCAAAAACTTGTCAAAATGTAGGGAAATTTGAAGTATTTTTTGACAGATTGAGACTGAGATCAGACTGTGAACGTTGTTAAAATTAGTAGAATTGCCCCTCAGATGTACTAACATATCATTGCGATAAGTATGAATGCGACAGAGAACTGACTTGGAAATGTAAATACGGAATGTATTTTGTGACCTGCACATATCGGCTCAATAAGTTAGATAAAAAATCGACTCTCATATAAAGAAAACTCTCTGAGATACAAACAGGTGGTCTGACTTTTTACCAATATTATAAACTTCACTGGTAAGAGGTAGTTATGCAGGGAAGGGTCAGTAAACTCACTTTAGAAGCGAAGTGCAATAAAGGGCTAAGGAAGGAACACGGGTGGGTTATAGTCAGTAAGAGTCTGACACTCCCTTCCGCTCCACCCAGAGCGGGGGGGTCATTTGATGATTTCCCATCCTAAAAAAAAAACCCGCACAGGCCCCTAATTGCTTAACATAGTCATCATCTGCCTAACCTTTTCCCAACTATGTTGGGGTCGGCTTCCCGTCTAACCAGATGCAGCTGAATACCAGCATTTTACATGGAGCGGCTGCTTATCCAGTACCCAGTTACTTGGTAATACGATACCCCTTGGTAAGACTGGTTGTCAGATTTTCGGGCTTCTGACTACCCGTAACGACTGTCAAAGATCCACGAATGACAGCCGGGACCAGCGGCTTAACGTGATTTCCGAGGCACGGAGGGGTCATGGTATGTAAAGATGGTCACCCATCCACAGAGCAACCGCGGTAAGCGTAGCTTAACTTGATCGATTGACCTGTGTGGCTGTTTTTATTTAGCCACGGGCCCCTCTTGCTTAACATACTATTAATCGCAATCATTTGAAGGATATTAATAAACCATTGCTTCATCAAAAAATTTGTCTGCAACTAAACCAAATTACAATGCGTGCCACGAAAGAAGAGACTTGACACACCACGTGGTTTGACATGCGCAGTACACGATTTTAGGTATCTTTAGCGGTATGAGGTCTGAGTGCGGGACGGGACCGGACGTCATAGGGGCGGCGGAAAGAGGCGGGGGAGGCGGGGTCAAGTCCCATCTTTCGTGGCACGCATTGTAAACAACTTTGCTACAACGCGAACGTAAATAACGCAATGAATGTTGTTGAACCGTCAAAATGAAAGCCATTCCTATTATGAATGTGTTATGCAATTACCCGCTGGTTGTTGTTCAGGTCGTTGTGCCATTCTGTCATGTCAGTCTAGCAAAGCCTCGTACAGACGCCAGCACATCAAGCTACCCGAAACTGTAAAATTTTCCCAATCAACTTTGAACCTTATGTTTTAGCGATAAAGTTGAAAATCTATTAAAGAAATCTGACAGATTGTGGTAGGTTGATGTGCTGGCGTCTGTACAATCAACATTGATGATTCAAAGACGTGTTGCATTTAAAACATTTCAATACCTTGTATTATTTTAGCGTAAAATAGCTACGTGTATCTCTGGTCATAAACGAAAACCGTTACGACTAACATTAGCATCTGACTCAAAACCGAATTCTGACGGCTACTATGTATCAATTTTGCACGCTAAAGGCTCCTGCAAACAGGAGCGACGCGCGACGCGAATCGCGCGCGACACAAAGGCACCGCTCGTTGCTCGACTTGCGGTGCCTGTGGGTCACGCGCGATTTTATCACGTGTCGCGCCTGTTTGAAGGAGCCTTAAGGGCTTGTTTCTAAACTAAAGCGGTTAAAAATTCGCCGGTTCCAAAAAGGCGATTTAGAATCTAACATACATAACATAACATCACGTTTGCATCCCTAAAAGGTTTGGCAGAGGTTTACCCACATTTAAATCGTTCCTTCCTCGTGGTCAAACTTAATGGTCAAACTGATTTGACCACGAGGAATTCTGTTCCGGATAGTCAAACTACTTAGTTTAACGAAAAATATACATCCTTTGTTATAGTTCGTAAATATACTTGTACAGTCATTAACAAAAATAATTATCTTAGTTTATTTAAAAAGTACCCAACACTTATATCACGGTAATAATATTATGTCTTTATTTATACTGTGCTTATATCGCCACGCCATGCATTACTTCATTATGAAATCATCTCGACATATTTGCTCTTGGCGGCGGAGCCACTTTTTCATTAGAAGATTTTTCTTTTTGTATTAAGGTTTCAAGTAAACGAGCAACTGTAATTGGATTATGACGATTCATGGATTTGTTTAGTTGGCCGTTCCAACTTTCGACCACATTGTTTGTGCGATGTCTCTGGCCATAAACAGACCATTGTTTTTGGAATAATTTATTCCTAAGCCACGTAGTTTCAAAATATTTAAGAAATTTTTGCGTTTTGGTAGTGTTGGGAGTATCAGTATTTATGTACTCCCATCCTTCTTCAATTTTATTTTCGGGTAAAAAAGCGAGTGCTGCACACATTCCCACTATTCTCCTGTCATCTTTAGTTTTAATTTTCATTTGTTTTGCCTTTCGCCATTGGCTATTTGATTAATGATAAAAACATTTTACAATTTGGATGTCCGGAAAAATTGTTATTAATGCATTGCTTAACGTATTTTCTTTCTTTCTGCTTGCAGCTAATTCAAAATCTAAATGGAAAATTTTGGTGACCAATCCTTCAATCTTAACTTTATAATTGAAAATAAAATAAAATATGATTCTTAGATAGATAGATAGAATACTCTTTATTATGTACACCATATAAATTCTTCTTTTTTGTCTGTCATCAAAACATACGCCACAACAACCGCATTTGTGGTTGTGAAGTTGTGATGGAAATGTAATAATATGTAATTAAAAACGATAAGTATATAAATATGTTTTAATTATGACCATACCTTCAGAGTAATTGAGCCCCGACATTTTTCTTTTTTGAGATTACTGCAAGTCCAGTAAATGTTTCCATTTCTGTACGTACGCAATTTGTAGTACTACTGCCGACCCTTGAAAAGTAGTACCCTTCCCCCTTTACGATGAATGTATTTTATATCTAAATCCATATTTTATCCAAATAATTACAAAATGCAAATCGCAATAAAACAGCAAAGAACAGGATAATAATTTGAGTGGTCATGTGGCATGTGTTATCAAATTGACATACTCGTAATGTTTTATTTATAATATTGTACAATAAGACTGCAATCTATACAGCTTGATAAAAAGTTTATACAGCCACTCAGTTTGGCTATCCGGAACAGAATTCCTCGTGGTCAAATCAGTTTGACCGTTAAGTTTGACCACGAGGAAGGAAATTATTTTTGTTAATGACTGTACAAGTATACAAAGGGTGGATATTTTTTGTTAAACTAAGTAGTTTGACTATCCGGAACAAAATTCCTCGTGGTCAAATCAGTTTGACCATTAAGTTTGACCACGAGGAAGGAACGATTTAAATAGGAGGCGAGCCTATTGCACTGGAGAATCTACTTACAAAACAAATCTCTAGACATATAAAATAACATGGAACTTCTTCTGCTTACCTGTATATTGTTTTAAACTGGGGCCACATAGCGAAATACTATCGCTGGATGGTCGCTATCGCCGATCTGCGGAACTGGTCGCATTGTCCGGTGCGCCCGCCTGCAACTGGACTCGGCTGTACCATAGCTAACACTGTGGAGTTGAGAACATTTTTGTTTAATTTTATTTTAAAATCGGGCAAGTATTGAAATGTGTACAGACGCCAGCACATCAAGCTACCCGAAACTGTCAAATTTTCCCAATCAACTTTGAACCTTATGCTTAAGCGATAAAGTTGAAAATCTATTAAAACAATTTGACAGATTGTAGTAGCTTGATGTGCTGGCGTATGTACTTTCTAAGTTCGGTGAAAGAAAACCGTCGCCGCGTCGTGAGGAAATCTCAACTTATATCTTTACTAATAGTAATAATAAATCTGAAGAGGTTTGTTTGAACGCGCCAATCTCTGGAACTGCCTGTCGGATTTGAAATATATTTTTTTCACTTGATAGCCCAATTCTTAAAGAAGGCTGTAGGCTATCTAATATCACGCTAACTCTGCGGCTCCTAAGAGCCAAGCAAAAAAAAAGTAAGTAAGAAAACGGGCAGGCAATGCGATGCGGGGTGTGTCAGGGGCATAAATAATTTCAAGAAGATGAATCAAAGACAGAAGCTAGTATAGATCACCACGCTTGTTCAATGCGGGTTGGTGATTTCACCAACCCGCCTTGAACAAGCGTGGTGATCAATGATCATGCCTTCTCTGTATGAAAAGATGGCTTTGCCCTACAGTGGGACAATATTATTATTTGGATTTGTTTATTTTTGATTGCCAGACTGTATTGGCGCAATTTCGATTGTAAACGGTGGTAAGTGTTGATGTCACAGGCCGACAAAATTTTTACCCAGAAACCAGACTATACTTTTCCGAAGGATTTTGATGCGCTGAATTCGAATCTGAATTTGAATGCCTCAAAATTGCTCTATCACGTCAGGGTTTCGAGATATCCTAACTTAAAAGGGCAAAAAAAAAACGTTTTTTCTCATTTTTGAGGTTATGTAGCACGGCCGATCCTATTTTCTTCCAAAAATTAGTAATAGAATCTCAAAGGACTAGTCTTCCTCTTTAAAATGACGTTGAGTTTACTCAAATATCTTTTTTTTTTGCTGAGATATCGCATTTTGATTTCATTTTGACCAGATTCGAATTCAGCGCGTCAAAATCCTTCGGAAAAGTATAGTCTGGTTTCTGGGAAAGAGTGTTCATCAATTTTGTCGGCCTGTGTGTTCAAAGCCGATTCAATAGGCTCAAACGCATAGGCGTTCGGAAACAGCTTACAATAATTTATATACCTAAGTACTACTGTCGCATGTCGACTCACCTGGTCACTTTTAGGACATTTTAATCTAGTTCGCGGAATTAACTAAAACACTTCAGTACCAAGTAGTTCTCGCTAAAATCTTTATCAGAAGATTTTTTATAATGCAGTCCGATAGTTAACAGTATACCCTAATTTGCCTCTAGTGCGTTACATAGCGCTACTTTAGATTATCTATTGCGATTGTTAATCGCATAGTGAGCCAGCGATAATTTTTGGCATGTCTGTAACTTGTGTTTTCAACAAAAAAAATGTTTAGGTGTCGATGCCCTCGGAAGATAATAATAATTATGATATTGCACATACTTACGTAAATATAGCATAACCAGACTATAATGTTACCACTGCTGGAAGACACAGAAAAGGCCTCCTCCTTTCGAGAGGCAGTGGGCCACGCGGGCCCAGTGCTGGTTGGTTTCCTCAGGATGTTTTCCTTTACCGCTTTGAGAGCAATGGTGATGAAACAATTTACACAAAATAAAGCGACTGCCTGGGTTCGAACCAACGACCTATGACTTGTAAGTCGGGGCCATTACCATTGGACCCCCACTACTCTCGTTTACTCTCATCTACGTTAATTATAAATAGAATTAAATAGAACAATAGCAAAATTTTAATTATATTAACACATAATGTTAAAATAATCACTTAAGTTAACAACTTCCTGATTTTGTTTTTAATAAAAAACTAACTAAAAAACTCTATTAATTAACTGATAAGATACATAAGTAATGTATTGATGAAGGTTCCTTTCTGAGAAAGAATGCATATGTTTTAATTAAGTAATAGATCAAGTGTGTCATGTTAGAACATCATTTTAATCTATAATGTTGATTCACATCTACATTTATCCATTTGTTAAGTGAGTGAATTGGTATATACCTATTTCCTTAGAATTCTGTTGATCAGTTTATAATTTGTTTTTAACTATTTCATCGTACCTGTAGTATATATACACATAAACCTTCGCGAATAAATGCTCTAAATGAAGGTGAAACCGCATCAAAATCCGTGGCAGGGCTTAGAAGAACAAGGCGGTCACACAGACAGACCCGAATAGCGACTTTAATTTATAATATGTATAAATATAGAAAATATATTAGCATTGCGAGATGTGTCCTGTTCTAAAAATACCTGAAAATAAAGATAAGTTGACTTATTTGACCGTCAAATAAAACCGATTCGCATTATTTCCGTATCAAATTCACACTTCACGTTCACACTTACTTTTTTTTTTTTCAGGCTTCAAATCAAATTATATTTATGGTAAGCTAAGCAACGCATCGTTTAAAAAAATGATTATGACAAACTATATGCAGTTTGGCAGACTTTATGTATGTTATTATTTATACTGATTTTGAATAAATAATTAAGTATACTTTTTTTGATAGAAAAATCAATCGACAAAACTTCTAGAGCGAATGATAAATGATTACCAAGAAGGAACTGGAAGATTATTCAGCATTACGGACCGAAATTCCTTAACAAAAATATTTACAAAACATGACCGAAGTCCACTGTTTAACCGGTTGTGATGTGCCGCATATAGGTACGCATTAGCCGAACGGCACTGTCCAGCCGATCGCAAGCGGTTACGTACCTCCCTGCAGCCAGCAGGGTTGACAACGAACCGCTGTTTGTTTACCTTGAATTCTATTGAAAAAAGTTGAATAATGTGTTTAGTTATTCCTCGAGTTTTTAAAAAAGTAAAAGTAAAACTGTCCTTTAATTTTTTTTTTTCAGTAAAGTAACACAAATATTTGGGTGTGCCTGTTACCTGTCAGGTTACACCAATTTTTCTAGCATTCAACTTCAAATAACTAGTCGTGACTGGCCGTTTAAAAAAAGTTTCAATGAAGATTTCTCGTGCATAACTAAAAGACTTACAACTAAAACATTGATTCGAGCTAAATCAAGACCCAACGCAACTGATTTAAGCACTTCACCCTTCCATTAAGATCATACTATCTAACTTCTAAAAAAATACCCATAAAATACATTTATAAAAACAACATTCACACTAATTGCCAAAAAAACGACACACTTCAGCATAAACAAACACAAAAAAATTGGCAAAAAAATTCCAATACAGCACGGTAACCCTATCGGGCCATCAGGCACCCGATACATTCTACCGCCTAATTAAAACGGTCGAGACCCTTTTATCTACCGAAGATACGGTTACGGCCGAAAGACACGCGAACTCTCGCTACATTTCGGCCGTTCGGCGCGTTTCGGGAGCGTTCGGTTCTCGATTCGACTCGATAAAGTGCGGTGAAAGACTGCAATTTTTTAATTCGGAATTCTTTAAAATTTGAGCGAGATTGAGAAAGTCTCGCTTTTCTTTTGTTTTTTTTTTGTGCAACGTGTTAATAATAAGTTGTGATAGACTTGAAACCGTTTACTTACAAACTAAACTGAGTGACAAATCCCGTATTTTTAAGAAAGTTCGCATTCTAATCTCAGTCGCAATGTGTCAAAAATACAATCAATTTACATACGTTTTTGACAAGTTTTTGACATTGATTGTCGCTGAGATGAAATTGCGCCTTGAATTTGAGCGTTTTTTAAGTACGAAAAATGGCCTTCCTTCAGTTGTGGTTACTATCGAGGCAATGCAATGTTGCTGAAACAAAAATGATGCTGGAGGAAAAGCAAAACGAACAATCGTGCATTTTTATAATACACATGACACGCTCTTTTGTCTACTTAAAAGAAAATAGTAGGTACCAAAGTGTTAAAAAAGACACAATCTAAAGGCGACTCAAAAGCACCGCTAGTCATGCAACGAGCGGTGCCTTTGTGCTGCGCGCGATTATATCGCGTGTCGCGCCTGTTTGTAGGAGCCTTAAGGTTTACTGGATTGTTATGCAAATGGAAGCTGTTAAAGTAGGCTCCTAGTTTACCTGTCGTTCTCAATATAAGTTTATTATGATAACGGTATTTAAACCGAGGCATTTGATTTACGCAGGAACCATTTATTTTACTTTTAACAATCCATTCCTGTACAAAATCTTCTTAAATAAAGAGAAACTATAATTATTAAAATATAAACATCCGAATTGAAAAGTGCGTCTTCTGACCATTTCTTCTATCTCTGCTCACCCTAAAGCCATAGGAAGTAAAGGAACATATGTAATTTGGTTCTATATTTCTAAAAACATAGGAAACCGACGTTCGTCCAACAACATAAAACTAATTGCATTACAACTTTTGAAGTTTTAATCAAGTTTTATGATTTGTACAGAACGCACCCAATAATCTATGTAGTGAGCTCGTTACGTATTGGCCACTGCACATGTTTTTCGTTTAACTTTTGATTGGTTGAAGATTTTGTTAGGCAACCACTAAACAGCGTTGCTATTCTATAAAAATCTCACCGTGAAAATTTAGGTGGAGTGAGCGTGGAGTGAGCTGTCAGTAGTGTCAATTCCTAGCAAAAACAAACTCACTTAGACTTAGACAAACTCACTAAAACATACAGACATGTTGTAACAGCTTACATTACAACTTTTGCCAATGATTTTGAGTCGATGCCGCGATGGTGGGTTATATCTAGATGACGATTGTGGTCCGTCCTCTCCTTGAATAAAGTTTTGTGAAATTCCTATAAGAAGCGCTACATGGCTATGCTTATTTCCACACACTAAATCTGTCAATCATTTTCACTATACAGGGTGACAGCAAACCAAAAGTTATTAAAAAAACAAAATAGCTGTTCCATACATTTTGACCGCGTAGGTATTGCATTTTTCTATAAAACAGCAGTTTTTTTTTTTTATAACTGATGAAAAATTTCTACGCAAGAGAATCATGTGCCAAATTCATAGTTTCAGTTTGCACGTCGATGTAAGTCACCCTGTATAGATCAGCACGATACACATCTTAAGCACCTTATATCTTAATTGCTTATAATTAAAATTACTTTCTTCTTTTCGGCATTGCTCAATATGTTTCAAGTTCCCGGTCACCAAAACAAAAATGCCTGCAGTGGCCAGTCATCTTCACCGGTAGTACAGTACTGCAGTCTCCACTTGCGTCGGCATTCAGGCTACAAACCAGTTTGGTTCCTTTATGCCGCAGACCGCCTATGCAGCAGCTTGCGTACATGCACCACGTTTCTCTGCACGGTCTAGAGGATATTTAGTAGATAGAACCAACAAAATCGGGAGACTAAACTACTTTGGCAAGAACTAGTTGCTACGCCAAAAAAGATCTTATCTACCTCCTACAAGGTGCGATTTTAGAACTTCTTGAAAATGATTTTGCTTGTTGTAAATGAAGTTATACCAGCGATAATTGCGTAACACGCTAACATGTTAGCCTAATAATATTTAATCGTGGTATTCACCATGTATAGGTGTCACTTGTAATCGATTAATAACATTGCATTTCATTATCTGTAGTCAACTGACATACCGTGACAGTTGACAATTGTATATATTCGTTCTTGATTATGGCTCTCGATATTCAGCCATCAAACAGCCGGTCGATTCTGTAAAAATCTCACCGTGAAAACATAGGTGAAGTGAGTTTGTTTTTGCTAGGAATTGACACTATTGACAGCCCACTCCACGCTCACTTCACCTTAGTTTTCACGGTGAGATTTTTACAGAATCGACCGGCAGAACGGATTAAATCTTTATATTTCTTTGTAATCTGTATTTTATTCGAGATAACTTTTACTGGTCCTTCAAACAGTAGTAATGGCTTTCATTTTGACAGTTCAACAACATTCATTGCGTTATCTTCGTTCTTGGACAGATTTGTTTTTGGAACATATGAAGCAATGGATTATCAATACTTAGCCTGCAAAATAATTAATAGATAATGAATAATATCATAATATGTTACGCAATTAGGGTGCCTGAATATCTTTCTTAACGTACAATGCGTGCCACGAAAGAAGAGACTTGACACACCACGTGGTTTGACATGCGCAGTACACGATTTTAGGTATCTTTAGCGGTATGAGGTCTGAGTGCGGGACGGGACCGGACGTCATAGGGGCAGCGGAAAGAGCGGGGGAGGCGGGGTCAAGTCTCTTCTTTCGTGGCACGCATTGTATAGGTCTGTTGTATTCCTTTTTATTATTCAAATTGTTACCTAATGATTACATACAAACAATACACAATTATGTATAGCTCAATTGTGGCTAATGAAACAATTGAATTTCTATTGTTAGAAATCAATTTTTGATTTTTCAACAGTTGGTAAACATGGGAAAGTCTAATTAAAACGAAAAAAAATTGCATGGGCCCGACTTGCGTGTATGAACGTAAACGAAGCAAAAGTAGTATGTCAGGATCACGGCAGGTGGCGTTCTGTAGTTTCTGTCTACCACCATGGGATGAAGGCATGAGCATGTGAAAATAGCAGAAAAAAGACAGAAAATAATTAAAAAAGGAAGGTATCCTTGCACACAGACATCGGCAAATTATAAACATAAAATCACATCACCTTGTTTCAACATTGATCACTTCAAAAAATTTTCGCCAAAATCCTGCGGCGGCGCCAAGCCACGCCCCCTTTATCTTTACGCCTATTATGAAAGCGCAATCAGTTGCAACCTGCACTGCGCAGATTAGTGACGCATCACGTGTACAGCTTCTTCTCAGCCTGAGTAGAAATAACCTTAGAATAATAATAGGCATAATTACGGGCCACAATCTCCTTAACAAACATCTTTTCAACATAGGCGCCACGGACAGCCCCCTTTGCAGGGGCTGCCTTGATGCCGAGGAATCAGCCGTCATCACCGAATCAGAAAAAAAAAAAAAAAAGACGTCGCTCCGCGAAGCCTGTGAAACTCCCAGGAAGCTTCTGTGCTTTTGGGCGGAGCTAGGCTGGCTCTGTTAGCCAGAACCCCCACGCACAACGGACCAAATGGGAGTCTAAGTGCGGAAAAGGGAGTCCCATCATCATCTTCATCATCACGTGTACAGCCTGTACACCTTTTGTGAATTTCACAGACGAACTATTTGACCTTGGCGCGGGGCTAGAGAGCGTTTCTATTTTTTGAGTGCAAACAAAAATGAATTTTGTGGTGGTCAGGCGGAAGTGTCCGCGATAGTATTCTATAGTATACCCACTTTTCGCAAGCCGGGTACAAATCCAGACTCCGGGCTGGTGGTAATGAGAAATTCCTGATATAAAAACCCAATAACACTATAGATGTATGAGGAACAGGGTGTAAAGTTCACTCATACTCTATAGAAAAGGGAGGATCCTCCGACCAGACGGGTGTTGTGTCTGGCGGGCAACTGCCCATTGATTCATGTCGGGCCGTTGTATCTATGCTAGTTGCGCGGTAAACTCTGCTTGCGCGATGCAGGATTTGCGTGACGTCAGTATGACGCGTTGTTTGCATGTGGCGTTGTAGATACCGCTACAACACTTTGCCTGATCTGAGAATCGAACTCAGGACCTCATGCTCAGCAATAGCGCCTGCGACCACTAGACCAACGTGGCAGTGAATATAAGCTCGACAGAAATTATACGGCTGTCCCATTTCAAAACCTAGTAAGGGACACTTTTTACAAAAATCGTTTTCTTGCATAATCTTGCTAACCTAGAAGGTCTCTACCAAATAAATAAATAAAATTAAAAAGCTTTATTGACACAAAAATATTTTACAAGTTGATTTTGGCAAACAGTAGGTACAATTCTGCAATTGAACACAATTCAACAAATACAAAAACACCAGCGTTTTAAACTTACATAAAAGGAGATATATTTAAGCATCGATACCTAGTAAGTGCACCTTTCACTCCCTAGTGACCATTTTAAAACCTAGTAAGTCACATTAACCAATTCAAAAAATACATTCCATAGGCTGACCAATATTACGTTTATGCGCTCTCCTGTAAAATTTCATTTTAAGTCCTTACTAGGTTTTGAAATGGGGCAGCCGTATAGAACTCGAAAAATTTGAAGCATGGGCACTCTACCCAGTCTTATACACGTATGAACTAATATAATGAATTGAAACGGACCATTTTCTCGAGCTAGGTTTAATGGCGAATCGAGCCGGCCTTCTATTATAATGCTAATAAAAATCTATACTACTACCTCAGAACCTGTAATGTTAATAGGAATTGGGTTACGGAACATAAAGCTTTCCTTATAGGTTGAGAGTAGCAACCGACGACGCTGTTGATCAGCATTAGGACTCGATTCCTCGGAAAAAAGCAAAAGTTATTTCCGTTGTGTATATTTAGTATGTATTTATTTATGTACCTGTTATGCAGCATATATTTATTTATATTATATACCTATATATATATGTACATTTTTTTATTTAATAATATTTTTATTTATTTATTTTTATTTGTTTTAGTTTTTTTATATATATTGTATATTATATATATTAGGTATCTATTATGGTATATTATTTTTCACCACTGACAACCTCATTTTTTTTATATTCACGTAATCACTGTACATGTTAAGGTTGCCTGGAAGAGATCGCAGAAAGCGATAAGGCTGCCCATTGTAAAAATCTGCTGTTTCATACATTTTGAACCGACGAAATATTTCTATGCGATCTAGAATCATGTTCTGAATTCAAGTAGGTATGGCAATATACTCAGATGGGGCTAAGTAAGTACCGCTAACTAAGTATAACTTACACATTTATAGGCAATATAGGATCATTTCTGCTCGTTTCTTAAAATATAATTATTATAATAGCCAGCGATGATTTCAATACGACTAACCAATGGATGATTCTGAGTATGATTGATATTTTTAGCTAAGTTAAAACACTAAAGTATTTTTAAGAAACCTCTATGAATCTATCAGAACGTAAAGTTGATTTATTATGCTATGTATATTCTAAAACCACAGCCTACAATATAAACATCAGGACTGCCGTCATCACTGCCAACCTATTATTGCGACAATACTGAAGCCAATTATTTATTCAAAACAACCAAAAGATAGCTATTACAACTCCCATTACGAAGTTCAAAAAAAGGAAAATTAACAAAGAAAAACTCTCATTGTATTCTAATGAAATGGAAAATTAACAGCATCTCTTCCTTCTTTTTGACATACACTATCTCTTTCACACGTAAAGAGCCCCAGTGTTTCTGTCCTTGTCTACAAACAATGGCATAGTGCGTCCAAAAAAGAATAAGTCGAGATAGTGTATCGACAGTTTTAATCTTATGAAATATCGATATCTGTCAAGGTGTCGCGTTTTATTATCGATTGTATTTGTTTCTACAAGCTGTACAGTGTGGAAATAAAAGCTTGATGGTTTGAGTCATAAATGTTGAGTAATTATATTTTTTGGAGCGCGAATAATATTTTTATGACACGAATGAAGAAGCATTGTTATGAATAAATCATTGTCTAACTTACTGTTATAAACTATACTATAAAAACAGTTACAAACACGTTATAGATTGGTATCACATAACGAATCTTAAGAGCAGAAATTAAATTGCCATGATCATTACTCAAGCAGTTCAGTCCAGTCAAATGCAATTACGTACTACAACAAGGCCTTGAAAGGAACTAAATCTTTTTTAGATATATTTAATTTGATTTCATTGAAACCAATATCAAGCTTTTCAATTAATTTTAGAAATATAACAGCTATCTTTATTGATAACTTCAACACTTTAATTATCGAGCAAAACATCTATCGACTATTTCCCAACCCTTCCGAGCTACTGCCACAAAAAATATTTTATCGTGCGCGGGGCAGCCTAAAAAAACAAATAGCCGGTAAGTCACTCGTCGTCTGACGACCAGAGAGGAAAGTTTTTTTTTTTTGTCACAGCGGACTGGGCGGCCGGTCGATGTATTGTGTTCGGCCTGGGGTTCTCAACTTTGAAAGTGAGAATGCATTGTGACGTTGCAAAATTAGTTATCGATTGTGTCTAGTAGCGACATCTATTGTAATTAACGGCGGACTACGCCAGGGATGTCAATGCTGTTCTGCGTGACACAGATGGCGTTGATGCCTTTTTGCTTAGGTGATTAATTGCAAGTTTATTTGGATAATCAAGAAATAAATAAACAAACGTACATAATTTACCACATTTTATGACAAACATAATGTTTGACAAAATGAAGATACAAATCGATAAGGAATCTATATAGTCTGTGGAAGATGATTCGAGAAACTGTCAGATTGGTCTGGAGAAATAGGCGGAGACGGTGTCCGTTTTTTACGAACAAGGACTCGAGCCTAAAGGGCGTTTTTGAGGGACTTAATCCTAGGAGGATTGGGATGTGTCCAAATAACCCTTGGGGTTTAAATAAGTAGGAGCTGTTTTGGCAGAATTCCGTGAGTACTAAACCATTTTCTTTGTTCTTGCTGGATAGCCTATAGCTTAGCTCATGCATGTGTGTTCTGACGCGAGGACGTTGTTACAGGTCTGGCTGTTTATGCTAGCCTGATAAGTTTGCGCGATTGATTCGATGCCTTGGTGTTGCGCCGTGTGGTGATTGAAGCGCAGGCGGATTTATGGTTCTCCCTTGCGGTGTGGTCCTCCGACATTAGGAAGGCTTTACCAAACCGAATCCAGGTGATGAGGGAAGTTCGCCACTGCAGGTAACGATAGCGTCACCATCTTGTCCGTAGGCCGCGTTCGCGTGTGTTCACAGGTTTCTCCTGTGAACGACGCCAAGGACCCTGAACCGTCAACTGAAGGGGTTATACTGAGGATTTTATAGAGTGTTATCAGTGTGTCATTATGGTTTAATCTATGAGAGAGTTAGGCCTTTTGTAGGAACTAGGTTGTTTTAAGACCAGTTGTTGTAAGGATCTTGTGTCTCGGGTTTGCTTCGTATAGTATTTATTTTCCCTCTATGAGCACAGTCCGGAAAAGGCCAATACCTGTTCGATTGAGCTAGAAGTTGTTAATTCAATCATCCCACGGACTCGCTATAGCGACTCTGAGAAACTGCTATTTAGTCTCAAGTCTGGCGTGCACTGACACCACTAGGAACGGAGACTAGTTGTGTGGGTGTATGCCATAGACTCTGGGAAGGGTACATTAATTTGGTGGCTTGCCACATTGTTTGTATGTGTACTTTAATTTTGTATAATTCCAATAAACTTTGTATTGTGTAAGAAGGTACTTGTTTAATTATCCTTCCTAGCAGATTATACCTTATAAATTTACTTTAGCACGGTGGTGAGTAGTAAAGTTCAAATAGGAACCATCAGCAGCTTGTTTCTAAGAAATTATCAGTAAACTACGAAGCCGGGTTACAGTTGGCGCCCAACGTGGGGACTGAGGAGGTTGGTGACTTAATATTACCTATATTTCTGAAGTTTATGTAGCATTCTAGTTTGCGTTTGTGGTACAGTTTGTTTAACAAATACAAGTAATAATTATTACAACTGGAAGATAATTAGTACAATAAGAAACAACAGTTTTGTGTTATTATGTTCATGTGGTTGTTTCAGTTGATGTCCTGTTAAACTGTATTGCATTAATTTTTTAATAGTGAAACATTGTATTATAAAACAAAAACCCAACATTAATTTCTGTAAAAGTTATAAACAAATGGGGGTAATCTTGAAAATTGTAAACAATTTCTATGAGGTAATTCACAGAGGTGTTATAGCAGTCTCATATTGGTATTAGAGGATTTCAGTAGTAAGATAATAACACTAGAAGCAAGTTTCACTAGTATTGATTGGATTTTGCAATACAGGGAACTACAATTTGTAGAAATCAACTTTCATTGAAACGGGACACTTGAATCTTTATGACAACTGGTCGGTCATTTCGTTGTTTAACGTTTTAACACTGATTGTTTAATCCCAGATTTAAAGACCCACTGACCAAAAAACAACCACGGCATTCCAAAAAACAGCATTGTTTGTTTGTATCGTTCAGCATTCGTTTTCATACATTGGTACTTAACCTATAGAACACATTTACATTGGTGACATTTGACGTTTAACGTTTGGATATATCAGGGTGCGTTCCGAAACGCGTTATACACGATTTGCGTTTAGTTTGTCATTGGTTTTGGTTGAGTTGTTTTATCACTATGGATTTAGAGACAGTATACATACATTCCCTTCTACGTGACGAATTGACATATGAGGTTGCTGTTCGTGCAGAGACACCGGCAGATACAGTTTCAAAACTTCGAAAACAACTCAAATCACTCTGTTTAGGCTTTGGTCCCTCCGAGTTTGTAGATGAGGAGTCGGATATTGACAAGGCTTATATGCATGCTATACTTTATTTATAAGTAAATTGTCTTGATTATTATATTATGAACGTAAGTCTTGGGTATCGTTCGAGATTGTATACAGTAATTTTGCTGTCTTGCATGCCTTGTGTTTTTTTTTATGGCTCGGTCCATAACTTTTATAGCCAAGCTCGCTTGGTTGTTTTTTTTTTCATATGAAGCGGATCGTGACTTCAAAAATAAGCCTTCACTAATTTTTGTTTTGCCAATATAGCATTGTTGCTTCGGTGAGACTTTCGATAGCACTAGTGCTTATCTAGTTACGAGCGGCCGGTGACTCTTAAAATAAGCCAAACCACCATTATGTTTACAGAATATTTATTTCTGGGAACGTTGTTTTTTTTTCATATGAAGCGGGTCGTGACTTCAAAAATAAGCCTTCACTAATTTTTGTTTTGCCAATATAGCATTGTTGCTTCGGTGAGACTTTCGATAGCACTAGTGCTTATCTAGTTACGAGCGGCCGGTGACTCTTAAAATAAGCCAAACCACCATTATGTTTACAGAATATTTATTTCTGGGAACGCTGTATACGTCTTGCCTGGTGAGTTTTATGCACATTGTTTGCCCAATATATGTATCAGCTCGCTGAACATATTCACCAGGAAGATCGTTTAGATTTATATTAAACAATTCAGAGTTCCACTGGTTTACAGACGGAATTCGGGAGTATGCAAGAGGTGGCTTTCTGCGATTTGAATGCAGGTTGCTACAGGATTGAAAGAGAAAGAAATTCAGGGATGTATGAAAGAATGGGGGGGGTTATGCCCGGATTGTAGGAAGATTTGTAAGAAGAATAGGTTTCCTGGCAGTTTGGATTTTATAAGGTTGGTTATTTACTTACAGTAGGAAAATAAGGAAATTATTTATATTTCATCTTAAAAAAAAAGTATATGACGTTTCACAACAATCAATTTATAAATTGATCAGAACTCTTCCACTACAGTTTCTATGAGAATTTGTAAACCCACTCCAGTGTTATAACACCGAGGGCGGTGTTGGTTTTTGCGTACACAAAAACCTTTTGTGGGAAGAGGGGCATTGTGACGTTGCAAAATTAGTTATCGATTGTGTCTAGTAGCGACATCTATTGTAATTAACGGCGGACTACGCCAGGGATGTCAATGCTGTTCTGCGTGACACAGATGGCGTTGATGCCTTTTTGCTTAGGTGATTAATTGCAAGTTTATTTGGATAATCAAGAAATAAATAAACAAACGTACATAATTTACCACATTTTATGACAAACATAATGTTTGACAAAATGAAGATACAAATCGATAAGGAATCTATATAGTCTGTGGAAGATGATTCGAGAAACTGTCAGATTGGTCTGGAGAAATAGGCGGAGACGGTGTCCGTTTTTTACGAACAAGGACTCGAGCCTAAAGGGCGTTTTTGAGGGACTTAATCCTAGGAGGATTGGGATGTGTCCAAATAACCCTTGGGGTTTAAATAAGTAGGAGCTGTTTTGGCAGAATTCCGTGAGTACTAAACCATTTTCTTTGTTCTTGCTGGATAGCCTATAGCTTAGCTCATGCATGTGTGTTCTGACGCGAGGACGTTGTTACAGGTCTGGCTGTTTATGCTAGCCTGATAAGTTTGCGCGATTGATTCGATGCCTTGGTGTTGCGCCGTGTGGTGATTGAAGCGCAGGCGGATTTATGGTTCTCCCTTGCGGTGTGGTCCTCCGACATTAGGAAGGCTTTACCAAACCGAATCCAGGTGATGAGGGAAGTTCGCCACTGCAGGTAACGATAGCGTCACCATCTTGTCCGTAGGCCGCGTTCGCGTGTGTTCACAGGTTTCTCCTGTGAACGACGCCAAGGACCCTGAACCGTCAACTGAAGGGGTTATACTGAGGATTTTATAGAGTGTTATCAGTGTGTCATTATGGTTTAATCTATGAGAGAGTTAGGCCTTTTGTAGGAACTAGGTTGTTTTAAGACCAGTTGGTGTAAGGATCTTGTGTCTCGGGTTTGCTTCGTATAGTATTTATTTTCCCTCTATGAGCACAGTCCGGAAAAGGCCAATACCTGTTCGATTGAGCTAGAAGTTGTTAATTCAATCATCCCACGGACTCGCTATAGCGACTCTGAGAAACTGCTATTTAGTCTCAAGTCTGGCGTGCACTGACACCACTAGGAACGGAGACTAGTTGTGTGGGTGTATGCCATAGACTCTGGGAAGGGTACATTAATTTGGTGGCTTGCCACATTGTTTGTATGTGTACTTTAATTTTGTATAATTCCAATAAACTTTGTATTGTGTAAGAAGGTACTTGTTTAATTATCCTTCCTAGCAGATTATACCTTATAAATTTACTTTAGCACGGTGGTGAGTAGTAAAGTTCAAATAGGAACCATCAGCAGCTTGTTTCTAAGAAATTATCAGTAAACTACGAAGCCGGGTTACAGCATCTCTTGAATTTTGTAGAATCATTCCAGCCACAGTAAAAAGAAATCGAATGTTGGATTTTTAAGTTATTGGAAAAATCTGACAGGTTAGAGATTTCAATATGTAAATTGGTATCGAAATATTTGTTATGTTTTAAACATTACACGCTTGCACCATAAAAAACTAGATGCGTTTAGCGCTAAACGTTGGTATTTAGAACGTCGTTCTGTTTCTGTCAATTGTATTAAGATGACGGAGACAAAATTTTGTTTTAATTCTTTTAGCGTTAAATACATTTAGTGACATATGGTGCAAGCGCTTCTTTTGTTTACATTTATTTTACAGATTAATCTATACTAATATTATAAAGAAGTAAAGTTTGTAAGTTTGTATGTTTGTAAGTTTGTATGTAGGGGGTAATCTCTGGAACTACTGGTATCTGTATAAACGAACAAATCCCACTAAACTAACAATATGACAAATTAATTACCAAAGTGACTCCTGCATAGCTATTCACAATCATCCAAAACGCTATCGTGTCAAAAATGACACATTTCGATAACCTCCTTTAGCTTGCCCCGGACAGCAAATAGGTGTCGGAAGAATAGAGATCGTCTATTATATTTAACTGAGAAAAGTTTCGGGTTTTGAACTTGTGAACATCGTTTAGAGGACTCCTACTATAACATTGATTGATGTTCGATACGGTACGGAAGCGTATCGAGTGGTTGTGAATAGCTATGCTTAAACCGGACACATTCACATTAATTTATATATGTAACTACTTGAAGTGTATATTATACACTGCAAGTATAATAAAGTATACTGTGGCCACTTACAGATATTTTAACCCAACAAAGTCTAAAGTGCTAAGGGAAATTATTGCCAAAATGGATGACGAAAGCCTCCTAACTTTGCACTTTATTGCTTGTACATAATGTCATAGCAACCTGTTAATAAATAGTCACGGTCTTTATCTAGTTAGTTATGGATGTGCGTGACTTTTAGAGGTATCAATGAACCATGTATGTGCACATCAAGCTACTACAATCTGTAAATTTTTTTTTATAGATTTTCAACTTTATCGCAAAAGTTTATGGTTCAAAGTTGATTGGGAAAATTTGACAGTTTCGGGTAGCTTCATGTGCTGGCGTCTGTACCTAAAAGACAAAAAAATGGCGCTAGGCATTATTAATAGCAACCTGTATCGGTCTACCTTACTAATTGGTTATAAATGCTGGAAAGCCTGGCAGTATTACCATCCAAGTTCAATAGTTTCATCAATTCATGGTATCTAATGGCGCCAGGCCCTGATGGAAATGGCTGGATGAGCTGGTCTCCTTTAATAAAGAGAAAGGTGGAAAGAGAGTAGGGAAGCC
The DNA here is from genome assembly GCA_963855955.1 of Luperina nickerlii. Taxonomy (NCBI): domain Eukaryota; kingdom Metazoa; phylum Arthropoda; class Insecta; order Lepidoptera; family Noctuidae; genus Luperina; species Luperina nickerlii. The sequence continues at coordinate 12,651,797 of OY979681.1, read as the reverse complement.
TTTGGCCAGAAGTGGGACATGGCTCCAAAAAAAGGAGCCAGCAAAACTCAAAATATAACAACAGAAGGCTATTTATTATCATACTTAAAAGAGGTCAAATTCATGTCTCAAACTCATCTCGGCGACAATTCAATCAATGTCAAAAAAATATATGTAGATAAATTAGAGGTACTTTTGAGAGATTGAAACAGCGTAAAATGTGAACGTTCATTAAAATACGGGAACTGCTCCTCTGGGCTTGCATTTAAAATTGAACGAGCTTCATCCAAGAGCACAGTTTTCAATTTAGACAATGACATCACTATTCTGTGTCGTGACTTATCTGATGATTAAACAGCTATACGCATATCAAAAATTCTTTAATCTAACCTCAAACAGTTTATTAGATGAGCCACTGTGGAGCCACATTGCAAACGATGCCTCACCTCTTGTCGTGCTTTCTGTGCACCTGCACTATGGAAAACCTTTGCGAGGCCAACGATAACACTGTCAAAGTGGCCGAATTCTGGTCTAAATTTAATTGAAACATCTAAACTAATAATAAAGCTGAAAAGTTTTTCTTTTTTTGTTTGTTCTTTCAAAGCGCTAATCTCTGGAACTACCAGTCGGAAAATGTTGACAAATGTTTGTTATTTGTATTTCAAAACCCAATTTAAAAAGAAAGCTATATTAAATTAAAGGCTTCTTAACATCACGCCAGAACCATAAGAAGCTGAACAAAAACAAAAAAAAAAGTCAGACAGAGTGCAGAGCGAAAACGAAGTACCTAATAGTCCGGGCAGGCGATGCAATGCGACGAGGTGGGACGGGGAAACAAGAAATTTTACTAAATCGCAGGCAGAAACGAGTATATTGTAAATAAAATCATCGACACAACAAAGAAGAAGACCGGAGTTAGTCTCTATCAAAAATAAGACATCGAACATATTTTTAATCCCTTAACAGTTTGACAACCGCTGGGATGACGGCGAACGCATATTTAAGCGTTCTTGAAATCCTATACAGGGCTTTAAACAAATTTTTTAGACTTTACATCATAAAAAATGGGATATATAGTAATAACTGGTTTATGACGGAATGTGATATGATGAGAAAAGTCTGAATTATTGTTTGAGAGTTCATATAAACTTTCCCTATTCTGGCACCGGTTTGAAACAAGCAACACAGTGTTTACCATACATATAGCAAATACATAAATAACTAAGCTTAGATGGAGCTTAGTTATTTTTAGTAACACATAGTTAGATCACAGCATATAATAAGGAACTGTTGGGTTTTGAAAATGGATTACTAAATATTATGTAAGTACACCTATTTATTTATTTTTCTCTTCACAAATGTACGGTAGTAGTGCTTGAAACTATATAGCTTAAGTATAAGTTAATCATTTGTGAGAGACTGTTGCTTGAAATTGACATTGCAAGCGTCGCCGCCAGGGCCCCACGACGCTTCATATGACAAGCTTAAATAATTAACTTAATACGGAAGAAAAGAAGCAATAACGCTGACTATTGGCCGTCTGCTTATCTGCATTGAGAGCCAGGATGGTTGTGATAATGTCCTCTATAGATATCCGTTTATGTTAAGAGGTAATGGAAATATCAAGCAATAGACTACGTCCTGTGAAAGTACAATTGTTTAGGATACGATGGGACTGGCATACGCTGTGCGTAAAAGCCCCTATAAATAAATAAAGAGAAAAAAATAATAAAAAAATCAAGCAATAGACGCTTACAAGACTGAACTTGTAAAGGATTCCCAACTCCTTGGAGCCATATCAAGAAAGAATTACTGACTCTTTTTAAAACAATGTACCTACCAATAAATATGTTCACTTTAGCCCTGGATGGAGCTGGAACTCATGGGGAGAGTCCTTTTCCCAGCAGTGGGATGATGCTAACAGTAACAGTAACCTGTATTCTACTGCTCGACACATCAAGTATTGTTGTTGTTTCTTTTAATTACACAAAAAACAGCTACAACCAAACTCACTATCATTCTACAAAAAAAAACACTGGCACTCCGGTAGTGCCGACAGAAGTGAAAACTTGAACAATTACGAGTGTATTTTGTGAATCGTCTTATAAACAAAACACGCGTGTTAAGGTGTGTTCCTTATTTTATAGGGTTTTTTGCAAATCAGGTATGATGACCAAAGTGACTGGTTTATTCTTCTCGTGAAAGAAATTTATTCAGATTTGCTCGTCGTCAGTTATATATCCGTGGTTCAGCGCCATCTCGTCGTTGTTGGATGAACTAAGTAGTTAGTACGCGAGGCCTACGTAGTTAGTACGCGAGGCCCTCGTAGTTCTTCCCGATGTGCATAGATGGCGCTGTCCTCAACAACGCGCGTCTTACGTTTTACGTCTGACGTTTTACGTCTTACGAATTTTCGATCAGGGTCACGTGACCTGACGCGAATTTAGAAGTTTTTACCCATTCCAAAAAAAGTACACAGCGCCGCTAAAGAAGTTTTCACTTCAAAAATACGGGACATCAAAAAATAGTTTATAACCAGCAGGTTATAAACTATTTTTTGATGTCCCGTATTTTGATGGATGGGACAAGGTTAGCAAACCTTGTCCCATCCATCAATCGTATCAGCCATCTTTGATATCCCGCGGGATGATTACAGAGCATGCGCGAACGTTCGGGTCGTCCCCCGTTGAGTGACACGCCCCTAGGGGTGAGGGTTGAACGGGAGTCCGAGGTTGAAAGATAGGTATGGGGTGTTTAGGGGTCGTTTGTACCTATTTAATGTAAGTGGTAAATTGAGTTATGGTTCTGAGCTTACGAAGCAGGTATTCAATTCCTACCACAAAGCTACAAACATGAAGTTGTTTTTAACCACGATCAAGTTTTATTGACTTCCGAACATGACTTGCAACTCGGTTGAGGATTTTAAGACTGTTTGCAGAAATAAGAAAAGTCCATCTTTTGGAAAACAAATGGTAGCGCGCACACTTGCAGCGAAAGTTGTTGTCTGTAATAAACAAAATCTGTTTTGCCTTCGCAGTCTGAAACGCCATAAGCGTACTAAGCATATTGTTAATGAATGCAACCAGTTTTGAATTTCATTTTCGTCCATCTGACTGAAAAACGCTTACGAATTTTCTTAGACTATTCTATCCATAATTATGTTCTAGTATATCTAAGCTATGCAGATAGTGTTGCCCAAATGCAAGACCAAGACAAGACCTCAGCCAGTCTTGGTCTTGGTCTTGCGTCAATACACCTGGTCTTGGTCTTGGTCTTGGTATTGCGCTCTCAGTCTTGGTCTTGGTCTTGGTCTTGCAGCAAGAGTCTCGCAAGTCTTGCGAGACTCTACTACTTAGACTAGACTACATTCAAATACCTATTAGTCTATTGCTTAGGGTGGCAGGGACATCGACGCGCAACCGCTTACCATGGATTCAGTACATGATTCTGGACCCTCCTGCGTTGAAATTTTTCGTCGGCTTTTTCTTAAATTTTTATGTTTTTTTCTGCAATTTTTTTTACTGTAAACTGTATAAAATCATTATTTCTATCTGACCCAATAAGTTTAAATAAAAAATAGTAAATTCACTTATTTCACTTAAAACAGCAATGTAAATAAAACTCGAAAGGGCTACCTGATCAGCTGTATTGCTAAAGTTCATTTGCGAGGTCAACACTGTCCTCGCGCTCACGCTATTCGCTTTCAAATGCCGCGACAAAGGGACCGCAGCGCCAAGCGGTCTCCTCGTATTATTAACGCACTTGAAAATAAACTTTAAAATTATTACAATAAAGTGCATAAATGCTTGGACCTGACAAAAAATGCGGAAGATTGCGGGAATCCCCGCGCGGCGTCGAGTCGGCCATGAATCCCAATGAATCTAACAGACGCCTCACATGAGGCATTTTAATCATCTACATAATTGAATGACCCATTTACTACTTTTATTTTAGATTCGTTATCTAAAGCTTCATCGATTTAAGGGGGATAGCCCAGTCATTTTAGGCATTTTAAACCCCAATCTACGGAAAAATTCCTAGTGAGCTGAATTTTTGTACACACCTTTATTACGACGTTGTAATGAAGATGTGAAAAATCAACCGGCCGAAAAAAAAAAAAGAGAGAGGGAGGGAGTAAAATCTACTAAATATTATACAAACGACCTCCGGCTTTTAAACGACGCCAAGAAGAACCGAGTACATCAAAATCTCCGCGGAAGAAAATTATTAGAGCTTTTGATTTAAAAAAATTATGTTTATTTTGTTGAGAAGAAGCGAGTGAAGAAGTTGAGAGAAAAAGAGAAAAAAATACAGACGTGTTATTAGAGAAGTGAGACAGTAGCAGGTATAAAGGGACGGGTCTCGGAACAATAAAATACAGAACATTTGCCAGCGGAGGTCGTTTGTATAATATATATATGTAGTAGATTTTACTAAGTTCCAAACCTCTATAATATAAGTATACTTTTCACAAAACGTCCAAATATCAGATAGAAGTTTTTAAGATACTTAAAAACATAAATAAAAAACAATAGAGTTTACGTGCATTCTAGTCGCTTTCTCAGCGCTCTACTTCAAAAACGGTTAATCTTACAGAAAATTGCAAGAGGCATTTTTTGTAGATAATTTCACGACAAACAATTTTATAATGACCTGTATTGACCTCCAAGCAATAGGTCGCGAGATATTTGCAAAAAACTGATTTTCGTGACCTTTTGACCTTTATAACTCTTTTAGCCGGCACGATATTAATGTCGATTTTTCACATCTTCATTACAACGTCGTAATAAAAGTGTGTACAAAAATTCAGCTCACTAGGAATTTTTCCGCAGATAAATCTAAAATGACTGGGCTAGGAAGCGCTAAGGTAAATCAACCATGAACCTTAATGCTTTAGCAATAAAGTTGAAAATCTGTTAAAGAAATATGGCAGATTGTAGTAGCTTGATGTGCTAGCGTCTGTACCATAACATCGGCTGGCTTAAAAACTGCTACTAGTACTAGACCTACTCGACTCGCTGTTAGTTTTAAATTTTGCTGAATAGAAGAATAATATAAACTTTGAAACATAAATACCTAGGTACATAATTTTTACCAACCTACTAACGTTAGATCTGCACATTAGACTTATACAAGTATAATATAATACTCTAAGTAGATATACCTACAAGGTATGAAATGAACTTTGCTAGAAAGTTATGCTAGGTACATTTTTATCACATATGGGAACAAATTTGTAAGTAACACGCTACCTACCTACTTAATAAATAGTCGAAACATATAATAAATAATCAATACAATACCTGTTAGTGTTATGACGATACGGTTTTGATACTGGGGAACGTCTATCAAAATCGGGATTGAAACCAAATACCTACTATAACGCCCAAATCTCAGTTTGACTTAACTGCGAGACGCAAGAGTCTTGCAGGCTTAGTCTTGTTCTTGCTCAAGGCTTGCAGGGGTCAGTCTTGGTCTTGGTCTTGCTACAATAAGTCGGTCTTGGTCTTGGTCTTGCAAAAATGCAAGAACAAGACCAAGACTGCAAGACCAAGACCGATTTTGGGCAACACCATATGCAGACAAAAAGGAGCAGTGGTGGCCCTAACCCTGACTTATGAGTTGTAGGATGTGAGTTTGAACCCAGGCAGACTCTTTACTTTGTGTATTTAATTTCATCACCACTGCTTTCAGAACGGTGAAGAAAAACATCGTGAGGAAACCGGCAAGTCCTAAAACCAAAAATTCGAAGACATGTGACGTCCACCAAACCACAATAGAACCGCGTGGTGGATTATGGCCCACAATATTGTAAGCTGATTATGTGATGTTTTGTAAGCTGTAGGCAGCTAACCACCCTCTCACAATAATTCATTCTTACTACTAAAACGTTCATTCTACTACATTTTACTGTCGAACACACGTGGGGTCACTATAGGGTTATTCAGGGGAATCTGTGGGCGTTGGATTACCTGCCGAGTTGCCGCTTCCTACGCAAAGGACTTTACAAGCATTTACTACTGCAAACGACTTTCATTGCCGGTGAGTTCAGTTCCCGTCACTTCACAATGTAGTGAGGCAACCGCTTGGTTGTGATACTTTGAATGTTTGATGTACGACATTTAGATTGTAGACATCGATGTTCTCCTCCGAAACTTCGCTTCATTAAACTCAAAGCATTTATTTCAATTAAACTATTTACAGGCACTTTTGAACTGTCAAAGACTCGGTCAGAGTCGGTCAGTTAGTCAGAAAGTTGTAGATAGTAATCCATTCTAAAGCGTAGATCTCTATGAATTCTATAAAACTTCATAGAAAACAATTTCTATGAAGTTTTATAGAAAAGAGTCTACTAGAGTCACGTCGCGCCTGACTGCGTCCCGCCTTAAGATAGTAACTAAATGCCATGTCAACTAAAATAATGTCAGGGTATGGAATAATATTAATAGCTTCCAGAAAAATTACTATTTAAAACCCAAGATTTAGATTAACAGTAGGTAGATCAGATAAACGGTAAAGTCGATCGTTTATTTCAAATAGGCACATTAAAGGCATTTTTGAACGTCAAAATTTACAGTAAAATAGAATTGATTCTAGTCGCTCCTTCCAAAAGGTAGTGTTCGTATGGAGAAGAATGGACAAGGAACTCCACCGTTACTCTTTTAAAATGTTTTACAAGGTTTTGTATACATAATATAATTATATGTGAAGACGTTGCACCCAGAATAAAATTAGTCTACCACAAAAAGTAAAAAGAATTAAAAATGATGCAATAACAGGTAAATCAATTATGTGATAGATACATGGTGCTCACATATTTACAAATATTGTAAAAGTAGATGATTTTCCTAGAATTTTAACAAGTGTGTGAGTTACTGTAGTCAGTCAGTAGTAGGTATTATGTGGATTGTTTTATTTGAAAGGGCACATAAGTCAAGAAACGTACCTAATCATCTGAATTGTTTACGAGAGCCAATCCGAAACACAGCCGCTTCAATTTGACGAACTTAATACCTAAACCTGACTTTTCTTGCCAGATGATTCTGTATCAGAAAATCTCCCTTTTCTTATCTCAGACAAGTTAGTGGTTAGGAATGTGATTCATAAATGAAACCAAAACGTTATCCCCTTACTAATAAACGTTGTATAGCGTCTATATATTTACATACCACTTTGTCTTCTTCTTTCGAAAGTCAAATTACTGACGACTGAAAGAGAGAAATCGGTGTGTAACTATTCATCTGATATAATACGTTTATTAGTAAGTTGGCTAGTAGGTAAGTAATAGATTCTTAGAGGTAGATAAGTAACACTTTACAGCTATATTTTCTTCAAGTTACCCGGAGTAATAAACTGTTCATTTTGTCTATACTTGCGTTTACAAATTTCAAATCTAACCTCTAAATCTAAGGTACAGACGAGACGCTAGCACATCAAGCTACCCGAAACCACAAAACAGAAACTCTGTAATTTGTGCCGAAACTGTAAAATTTTCCCGATCAACCTTGAACCTTGTTCTTTAGCGATAAAGTTGAAAATCTACTAAAGAAATTTGACAGATTGTAGTAGCTTGCTGCAGTGGCGTGCCTAGGGGTCAAAATTAGGGCAAGCCCACAGATTTTCAACGTATAAAAAAAACGCCCAACTGAGGGATTGGCTGATTTTCAGTTATTAATGTTTGTATTCGAGTTTATTGATTGGTATTTTTTTAATATATTTATTTATTGATAGGTTTAAGTAAGTTTGTTGTTGTGAATTATGATTTTATTAGGGCAAGCCGGGCTTTTCGGCTTCTATGAAGGTAGGTACCGCCCCTGGCTTGATGTGCTGGCGTCTGTACCTGAGTTGGAGAAGCTTGCTGCTACATTATAGCAAATTCAAACTTAATAATGTGCTTAAAAAATTTAAGGCTCCTACAAACAGGCGCGACACGCGATATAATCGCGCGCGACACAAAGGCACCGCTCGTTGCGCGACGTGCGGTGCCTTTGGATCGCGTGTCGTGTCGCGCCTGTTTGAAGGAGCCTTTAAGCACATTATTAAGTTTTAATTTGTCTAACATAATTGAATGAATTAAATTATGTCGTATTGAATGAATTGAAGAAGAAGACAGACACAGGATTTTCTTAGCTATCAAAATCATCATTATCTGCCTAGCCTATTCCCAACCATGTTGGGGTCGGCTTCCAGTCTAACCAGATGCTGAATAGATGAACTAGTATTTTACATGGAGCGACTGTCTATCTGACCTCCACAACCCAGCTTCACCAAGGGGGGGGGGGGGGGATACGATACGATACCCCTTGGTAAGACTGGTTGTCAGACATTCGGGCTTCTGACTACCCGTAAGGACTGTCAAGTTCCACGAATGACAACCGGGACCAACTGCTTTCCGAGGCACGGAGGGGTCATGGTATCTAAAATTTGGTCACCCATCCACAGACCAACCGCGGCAAGCGTAGCTTAACCTGATCGATCGACGTGTGCGACTGTTATTATTTAGCCACGGGCCCCAAAATCAAAATATTTTATTTTATTTTATTTCCTCCGGCTGATTTTGGTCACGGTGGCAATCTCAATGGATATTGCCGGGTCAGCGGGATTGTCCGAAAGGGTTACCGCTGGCCCGGAACATAAAGGGCTAAGGAAGGAACACGGGTGGTTTTAGTCATTAAGAGTCTGACACTCTCTTCCGCTCCACCCAGAGCGGGAGGGGTCATTTGATGATTTCCCATCCTGAAAAAAAAAATCTCAAAGGATTTTATCATAGTAGGTATACAAGAGATATTATGAGTGTTCAGGTTTGTGCGTAAACACAGGCACACTCTCTGTTCCTTTACTCTCATAGTCCGATGGGACGAAAATCAGACACGACCGGGGAGAGATAAGACGCAGGACCAAAGGCTTTATTTCCGAGACACGGGGGTATTAAACCGCCAACTTACAAACTCGGGACTGTTACTAAAAAATTAGTAATGGAAAACCCATTAACACTTTGTTTGACCTGGAAATCGAACCCAGGAACTAAAGCTCAGGAGCTTGCGACCACGAGACCAACGGGGCAGTCACATAAACCTACATGGGCATTTTTGAAACGTCAGAAGCTAGGTGCACGGTTCCAATTGGTCGTTTCCTAAGGAGAAGAACCGGCAAGAAACTCCTCGGTTACTGTAATCTCTTTCATAGTAATATTTTCAATATTACTACACAAAACATACTACAACAAACTATCACAGACTCACACGTAGGTACATACAAAACTAATCTACTGTAATATTGGCACGTACACTTCGGGCCAAAATTACTGCCCCTATCGATTTCGCAATAAGCCTACGCTACGGTTCGACTGTGCAAACAGCAATCCCGGTTTGTTTGCTGACACAAGCCGCTCTGTAATGAATCTGATTAAGTAGCCTCGCCTCGGAAATTGACTGACAACACAGATAAATTAAGTTGTGCAAACGAATCGACGTAATTTCACAATGGTTGTGCGTAGTGGGACTGTTTGATTTGTAGTATCAAGCAATTATCTGATTTGGTTTTCAGAATTTCATTACAGACATTAAAATATACGGTACGGCTGGCTTTCACGTTTACTCGCCGAATAGGATAAGCAGAAAAAAAAACTTATTTTTAAGACATCAATAGAACCTGTCTTACTTGAAATTAATATTTCATTCAATTACATCTTTGTACTAAGTAGTTTTGCAATAAATGTATGACATAGAAAAATAGAGAGTAACAATATGGCAAATATTTGAAAATTCCGTTTTGAAAATATGAAGTCCGATATTGAAGAGACAGTCAGTGGTAAGAGTTTGCTGTGCAGCCCAGTGGAGGAATTAACCTCCGTAATCGCAATGTATTGTTAAAATAAATGGTAACTACACAAAAAATCTCATAAAACCTATCAAAAATTTTGCAACAACCTTTCACTCCCAAAGTCCCAAACTATCGCACTCTGAACACAGAGAATCCGGACAATTTATGGCATTCGGTGCGGAGGTGCGGATAATGAAACCCCGGTCGCCGGCGGGGCGAGCAAACACATAAAATCGAACGCCAAATTAGACCAATAACGTGGCCAACAGTGTAATGATCCATTCCGCGCGAACTAATAAAAGTACTATTAGGTATTTTAATAATAGCGGATCACTGAACACGCTACTAACATGTAGCTTTATTGTTTTCTGTTAAAATGTTAGTGCGACACACCGTCGTTTTCTGCAGCCTTCAGGAAAAATCCACAAGAGTCGGTATGATAATTATATAAATACCTAAGTAGGTACAGGACCTACATCAACAAAGTCTTTACATCTAGATTTTGGGTGGCTCGCGGATTTGATAATAAGGATGATTAGAAGTCGGAAAACTGTACACATACCTACTGTTTTCTGTTTAAATGGACTGATTATCAAGATGGCTGTCATCGTCTGCCGAGGCTTTTCCCTACTATATTGGGGTTTGCTTCCTGTCTAACTGGATGCAGCTTAATAAGTACCAAGGTACCAGTATTTTACATTGAGCGACTGTTTATTTGACCTCCACAACATAGTTACTGGTTATCACGATAGCCCTTGGTAAGACCTAGTTGTCAGACTTTCGGCTTTCAGTGATAAAAGATGGCAGTGATCACAAGAAAACGCTGCCACAATATTTGGTTTTTACACGCTTTATCATCTTCATGAAGAGAAAATATACTATTTATTATCTGTAAACTATGATAGAGATGACTATATGGGACTGTTTATATAATATGTCAGTCTTATTTTTCGGTTCTAAAGTGTAAATTGGGCATAATGACATCTGTTAAGCCCAAAATGAACGAATCGAAGCAATCGATATCTTCTTGCAAAGAAAGTGTGCATATGAACTCATAGGTGGCGCTGGTAAGCATTTTTGACCTAAGGCAGACAAAAGTTACTTATGTATTTTATAATGAAACAGTGTTTGTAAAATCACAGGAGACATTACAAAGGTTAGCTTGTAATTTTTAAAATGAATGATAAACTTATCTATTAAAATCTCCCTTCCAACTATACTTACAGGTTTGTTGTAGGTACTTTATTTTCTGGCGCGCCATCTATCGTGATTTCTATAAACTTTGTGTAACGCCATCTATTGACGTTCAGGTTAACTTGAATGTATGAATCGATAACGGATCGTAGTTTAGTTCAATCTTGTCACTATAGATAGCGCTGTGCTTTAACACTACAACGTTTTTTTTATTCAGTACATTCTTACAGGCAGTGATATTTGGTAACTAGTACAAATTAATGTATAAAAGTCTAGTGTCTAGTGTCTGGTCTAGTGTACCTACACGTACCTAAATAGTTTCAATGAGTTGGTTTCAGCTGCCTCACCTGAAAATAGGCCACCTTATATTCCTGTAAGCTTAGAGCAGATTACCCATGCCCATCACTATACAACATTAAATACTTTACAGTTATTTCTATATCGTGTTGTGACTCGAAAAAAGGACATTAGGACAATCGTATTTTTTTTGTTATGTATTTTCTGGTGTACAATAAAGTATATATAAATAAATAAATAAATTAGCGCAGAATGGACAGTAATATGTTTTGTAACGTGTACCTACTTTTTCTATACTATATTGCATGAAATTCAAAATGTTCCAGTTGCCTACTACATATTTCTGGAGTTGTCGATTCGCCCGTTACGGGCGAGTGAATTCGTGCGAATCGACAAAAAAGGCATCGAGGCTGAGGAGTGTTAATAGCAAAGATGACACTTCTTTTAGTTCCTAATTGATGACGTATCTAAGGCGTTCATGATTTGCTGCCGCATTACATTATTAGACGAGCACAACAAAACACAACTGATGTACTATACAACTTGGTATGAAAACAACGCAGATATGTATATTTCGAAGTAAAAGATGGCTGGCGGCTACCAAAACTCATTCACCGGTACAAAATTGTGTTAAACCACCCCTCGGTAACTACGCTTTGGAGATAAAACAATTTGTGCTGAACATTGGGACCGATAAGGTCATAAAATCCCCACTGAATCAGAGAATTTTCGGCTGTAGTTTCAGAAGCAAGGGTTGAATTTTGCTTGCACTGAAAGTCTGGTGTATAATAGAAGCTCATATTTTGTCCTCAGTTGATTTAGAACTTTTGGGCAATCCACATAGGGTTGACAGTTGTGTGAATGCTGTAGCAGCCTAAAAGCAAGGTAGTTATCAACGGTTACCTTTGAAGTGGCGCTTCTGCATGCAAATTTTTAGGGGTTGGCCCGTTTGCGAGGAATTGTCAATTTGTTTTGAAAAAGTTGCTGTAGATTGCAAAGTTGAATCGATTTACTTGGCCTCGTAGGAGGTGGAAGTATTTTTGATAAATATTTATCACGGAAACAGTGCTTCATTGACTGGTTTAGGGATAAAGATGAAACCATGTACAATGTAGGGTGGGTAATGGCTTAACATCATCTAAATGACGGAGGACAAAGCATTATACAAATAAAACCTAATCATTGTTCTTTCTCAATTAAAAGTATCAGAATTGTACCCATACAGCCTAGTGTAGCATTCATATTGCATAATAGATCCTGAAATTGACATTTCTTCTAAGGTGTCTTAATCGCACAGACGCCAGCACATCAAGCTACTACAATTACTGTTAAATTTCTTTAATAGATTTTCAAATTTATCGCTAATGTTTAAGGTTCAATGTTGATTGGGATAATTTGACAGTTTTGGGTAGCTTGATGAGCTGGCGTCTGTACATAGTATAGATACAGACAGACAGTAGAAAGACTCTATCTTTGTTTCGAAGTTTGTAGGAAAAAAATCCAAATTATAACGTCACAATTGGTACTTGAAACTCCACCAAATTGCTATCATCCAAGAGGTTCACTGACGCTGGCTGACTTGACTTGGGAATATTATCAAAATCAAGTCAGTCTCTCTACTTCTAAACATAGCCCTCTCCGAAATTGCACCACTGCACCCGGTTCTCGCCTTTCGCATCCAGTTTATCCCGGCCACTTTTTTAAGGATTATCACTTCATTAATAAAATATAGGTAAGTAGGTTTAGATTTAAAGAAACTTTATTCTTAATTAAAACATAACATTTCATTTACTTGAGAACAAAACTAATCATAATTAAAATTTACAAAGGCTTCGACATCACCAGTTGCAGAGTAATCAAAATATTCGAAACCCGACCCACCCAACGCATTTATTTCTCCAGCATACTGATTCAACTGTGTTTTAAATGCATTGAATGAGTGTAAATTTCTTATTCGTGAGAGTATTTTATTATAAAGTTTGCTCCTTTAAATGTAAGTACATATTAGTTATTCGAACAAAAACAAAACAAAATTAATATCAAACACTATCCCTATATCTACTAATTATCACAGTGTCACTCAGTCGGTACGCGGCACACGACGGGTGGCTATCGCATCGATTACTGATAACCACGCATCTGTTTAAGCCCCCATGACGTCACCGTTCTGATTTTTTGGTATAAATGCAATTTAATACTTTGTAATAGGCGCTCTATCAAACGGTTATCGACGCCCTGTTTGAATAAAGTGAGTGGATTTTAAATACTGATAGTCGGGTATCTGGATGGGTTGAAAGCCGCCCCCAATTTACCTACTTATTCACTTTGGCATGGGAGAATTTAAAATTTAATTATAACTTATTTGAAGAAATAAACTATAATAATTGTAGTAAATATTGAGGTACTAAATCATTCATCGACGTCCTGAAGATACGGATTAGGTGGTGAGAAGCCACTACTGGCAAAGAAGCGTTGGTTTTTTAATCAAGACATAAATAAATGCCAATCTAAAGCTTTTGAGTCTACGCACCTTCTTCTTGTCTGTCATGTTAATGCCGCTGCACTCGTCCGGTTTTCGTCGAATATTATAAGAAAGTACGAGACGGAACCCTACGCAGTTCACAGGTTTCATACAAACAGAACTGCCAAAATAATTATACTTAAGGCGAAAGCGCCAGGGTAGCCCGCGAAATTCAAATTTTTATATGATTCGCGGCCGTAACAAATATGACCACGAGACCACGTAACCCCAAAGAATAACTGTTTCATGAAATCGTCATTCTTTGGGGTAACGTGGTCTTAGAGAGTTGTGTTGATGACTTTAATGATTATAATTCTCTAAATACATATTTGTGACGGCCGTGAATCATATTTTGATCGACGTACAACTTAATACTGACCAGCAAATTGCAAAAAACGTAAGAAATTTTGAATTTTTCTTTCGCTAAGACGAAAACCATGCTTGTGCAGACTTTAATTTTCCCTATAATCGACTATGGTGACGTGTGCTACTTTGACTTGAACGCGGTTTTGCTGGATAAGCTCGACAGATTGCTCAACAATGGTATCCGGTTCATATTCATCCTCAGGAAATATGACCATGTGTCGAGCTATAGGTCTGAGCTCAAATGGATGTCCATACGCCAAAGAAGAAGTTTGCGTGCTTTGACCACGCTTTTCTCCCTTCTCAACTCTCCCACTCCTGCTTCTTATCTCGTGTCTCACATCCAATATCTATGTTCTTCTCACGCTAAGAATCTGCGTTCTTCTAACAATCTTCTCCTACTCTGTCCTTCTCATACTTCTGACTTTGTTCATTCTTGCTTTCATATTCAGTCCATTCTTCTTTGGAATGCACTTCTTCTTGATATCAGGACGGCCACCAGTCGGTATGCATTTAAGCGGAAATTGCAGAGTTATTTACAAAACAAATAGAGTAGAGTCATCTCAACACCTCTCTCCCTTGAATTTGTATATACATATATGTATATATTATAGTAAATAGTATGTATGTGTATATAACTTATTTATGTATTTGTGTACCAGTTTTAATAGATTTTTTTATCATTGTTCCTCTCATTCAAAGCACCTGCCATCTAATCTCTTCACCACCCTTGGTTGACTGGTAGAGAATGCCTAAGGCATTAAGTCCGCCTTTGTACCTTTTTGTGCGAGAAGTTTAAATAAATAAATAAATTTCGCGGGCTACCTTAGCGCTTAAACATTTCTAAGTTTCTCTTAAATTCGCAATTGCGCAAGAGCTGACAAAGTTATATCATCTGTAGCTTCCTCAACAATCATCAATTCCGAAAATAATCTATCATTCTTTAAGATCTACAGCAATGTTTACCAAACCCAATTTCCCAGTGATCTCTTGTACACTTTCGGACATTATCAAGTAGAAAATAAACAAGATAGGGAGACACCCGATTGACAGCTTATTGGTGAAGGATTAGAAGTATTTCACTACTATCTCTCTGAGCAGTGAATGTATCTCTATCTGTGTAAATAGAGAAGTCACATTTTCCCACACTAGTTTCGATAGTAACCTGTTTCTTAATTTTATTGATGTTATCGGAGGATGGCTATCTGCGGAGAAAGATTTTGGGATGATAGATAAAAATAACCATCAGTAGAGAAATAAAAAGCAATGTTTTACTGTAACACCTTCTACCTTCTACCTGTTCTACGCCAAAACATTTTACAAAGATTATCAAGATTAGGTACCTACCAGCACTTCACTGACGTGCAATCTTCTGCGTTTGAGGTACCTACATATAGGTATCGTAGTGAGCCCTCAGCCATGCTACCAACTTGCTGACTGTCCGTTCTTTTTACCACTACTAGAGTAATGGTAAAACTGCATTAAGGCTCCTACAAACAGGCGCGACACGCGATATAATCGCGCGCAATACAAAGGCACCGCTCGTTGCGCGACTTGCGGTGCCTTTGTGTCGCGTGCGATTTTATCGCGTGTCGCGCCTGTTTGTAGGAGCCTTAATGCATGATCATGAATTAGCCTTTAGTATCTTATGGATTTACTTTCTTGTGTAACATGTACCTAGTGTTTTCGAAGAGTAAAAAGGTAGCGTGTAAAAAGGTTATGTTAGTGTAGTTGATTTTTAGGGTTCCGTACCCAAAGGGTAAAAACAGAACCCTATTACTAAGACTCCACTGTCTGTCTGTCACCAGGCAGTATCTCATGAACCGTGATAGCTAGACAGTTGAAATTTTCACAGATTATGTATTTCTGTTGCTGCTATAACAACAAATAGGTACTAAAAACAGAATAAAATAAATATTTAAGGGGGCTCCCATTCAACAAACGCGTTTTATTTTTTCGGTGTTTTTGCCTTGTGCTACGGAATCCTTCGTGTGCGGGTCCAACTCACACTTGGCCATTTTTTTCCATAATTATTATAATCAATGCACATGAAAAAATAAGACTTATTCGGGTTCGAGTGGCATGACCAAAGCATGAGGGGAAATTGAAGTAAAATCGAGATCTAGCAATTAGATAGGTACCGACACCTGCTGCGGATGACGATGGTATTACAACTAATATGCATAAGGAAAACGGTAACGAAACAATCGTAGTCAGCATGTCTACCTATGACAAGTGGTGTTATCATCAAACTATCAAAAGTACTAAGAACTTAATCAATTTCCAGAAGGAAATAGCTTCTTTCTGTATACTTGACTGAACTACTCTTTAAAATTTGAGTACACTCAAATTGATGATGCAATTCCCGTTATTGTTCCGAATTTGACTAAGATAAGTATACTAAATGGAAAAGAGTCTGACTAAACATAAGTATAATCAGTTTTAAGAAATAATAAAAACAATAATGTCACCACTAATATTGACGAATTTGTCACTTCATATAATCACAGTGAGGTAATATAAAATCTACATATCGATAAAGGTACCCGTCTTAATAGAAATTAATAATCATATTGATAATTAGGTAGCCATGTCTAAGAAAAACATGCGATTAGAAGTTAATATCGATAGTAAAAATTACATAATTATAATATTTAATAAACCAGTAACAAAAAAAGCTTGGACGCAATATTGGAACACGTAGGTAGTGAGATAAATGAGATAATATACATAAGTTACCGAAGCCGATGCAGGGATCATCGACATCTACACTGCGTATTTCTTTCTTCTATTATATATTTTTTCTTGATTTCTTCAGGTAAAAGGTATATAGATTTTTGGAGCACGCACTTTACAAATGTAAGTACTTACCTACATAGTTTTTCAGTGGCGTAACTAACGGTGTATTTTAAATATATATTTAATATCTTATAATTAGTATGGCAATAAATACCTACTTCCAGGTTTTTTGATCTAAGGTAATGCCTTATACTAGATTTGTATAAGCTGTAGCTCCTTTATTAATAAAAATGGTCAAGAAAAAAACGTGTCATTGAAAGATATTCGCTGTCCAGAGTTTACTTTGATACAACAATCTAATAATGTCTATTCTTTGAGACTGCCTACGTAGTCTTGCCTACGTAGTCTCCTGCAAATTAATTAGTGTTGTGTATTTAACGACATTAGCGTAGGTTTAATAGAAATGAATATAACGTTTTACAATATTTGAATCAGTAGTACATTACCGTGGTAGTGTTAAGTGACACGCATTCATAGGGTTAAAGGTTAACATTTCGGGTGGCACCTATGTGTAATCTGTTAGTCACATTACAGGATAGTAGCACACAGGAAGAGAATACAGTAAACTAATTCTCACAGACGATAAGTAAATCTCTCGTCTTTTTGTCGCCACTGCAGGGTCAAGCCACTTGACTGATAGTGTCCTATGATAGGTTCCCAAGAAATGAATGTCATCGGTAGCATGTTGAACCGTGTACATATTAATGTGTATTAAATATTGTGCAAGTTATGCTAATGCTTTGCGTGTGTTTGGATAAGGCCTTAGCTGATAGGGTTGGCAAAGTTCCTAGAATAGCTGACTTTGGAATTGCATATTTCAAAATTATTTCTTATCGCCTGTATTCGTTTGCGCCTGTCTTGTTTAGATTCAAATTGAAAGCATTTACATCAGTATTTCTTAGGCAGATAATAATAAAACTATGTATATCTTAAAGATAACTCACAAAAAACTTATTTATAAAGCTTATGGTTTCTGTTCCTCAGGCCTCAGCACAGTATGAGAAAACATCGTGGCATGTATTGGCACTTTCGCAAGTTCTCATTTATCTTAGTAAACATCTTTAGAATCTGAACTACCGTACCCGCGAGTTACGCGACAAAACATCGAACATAGCCCTACTGATTCACACGTCGGCTTATCAGTAAAATTATATCATTATCATCTCAAATATTTATCTAGTAATATCAACTGCTAGTTATTTTTCTTACGCGTGGGAATTAACCGAATTACCAGATACCTGTCGTTTAATCTACGTTTTTTATTGCTACTATTACATGTGAGAAATTCGCAGTGGGTTTTTTGGGGAATCGTCATCAAAAGGTATAAAAATTATATGAATTACCTAAATGATCAATCCAAGGAAATGCTTCTGTACTTAAAAGATAATCTAATATTAATACCTAATGCACAGTACCTACTAGCAACTGGCGTGCATGTATGACTAGTACCTACCGGCCTACCCTAATTGCGAAACACACTAATATATCAACTACAATCTGAACCGTTTTGAACGATAGTATTGGTAATTCATTGCTTCGTATATTCGAAAAATTTATCTGCTCAAAACGTAAATAACGCAATGAATGTTGCTGAACTGTCAAAATCAAAGCTATCGCTATTGATAGTGCGCTGATTTATGAACTTAAAAGAAGCAAAAGGAAAATGCAAGAATCGTAGTAGCTGGCGTTCTGTAGTTTGGGAGTTTCTGCCTATACTCATGGAAAAAAGGCATGAGTTTATTTATATATATTTGCTTGAACAGATTTGAATTTAACAACAAAAACTCAAAAATTTACAATAGATTAAACAAAGTTCAAATTTACTGTGACAACTTCTTCTTCGATGCTGCTTGTAATTTGTGATCATAGAGCTAAGCGGTTTTTATGCTGTCATTCGGAAAAAAGTCGTATCACTTATGAGGAGGGTGCGGGGGAGTCACAACAGCATCCTGAAAACTATAGCTGAAGATGTACAGATGCCAGCACATCAAGCTACCCGAAACTGTCAAATTTTCCCAATCAACTTTGAACCTTATGCTTTAGAGATAAAGTTGAAAATCTCTTAAAGAAATTTGACAGATTGTAGTAGCTTGATGTGCTGGCGTCTGTACGTGCACCAGCACTATCAATCTGAATCGGAATTATTTTGAGGGATATTCGTAATCCATTGCTTCATATGCTCGAAAATTTAACTGCTCATCAACGTAAACAACGCAATGAATGTTGTTGAACTGTCAAAATGATACTACTACTACTGATAGTGTGTTACGCCATTACCCCGCTGCTGTGTTGAGGCATTTCGTTCGTCTGGTGATCTTTTAGGAAGGTACAATGCGTGCCACGAAAGATGAGACTTGACACACCACGTGGTTTGACATGCGCAGTACACGATTTTAGGTATCTTTAGCGGTATGAGGTCTGAGTGCGGGACGGGACCGGACGTCATAGGGGCGGCGGAAAGAGGCGGGGGAGGCGGGGTCAAGTCTCATCTTTCGTGGCGCGCATTGTATCTCCGAGTTAAGGCTCGTACACACAGGCGCGACGCGACACGCGACACAAAGGCACCGCAAATCGCGCAACGATCGGTGCCATTGTGTCGCGTGTTGCGTCGCGCCTGTGTGTACGAGCCTTTAGTTATCTTGACGGGGAGCGGGGTTCTCAGCACAGGGGCATTTGTGATGTATATGATGAGTGTGGTCCTTTGTTATTGTATTTAAGTACTAAAAATAGTTTCTAAGCGTTTGTATACTAACCGTTGGATCTAGTTGTCCCAAAATAAATAATTTTGAATTTGAATAAAAAGTAGTATTCTACTTTTTAGTATACAGAGATCTATACTTGGCAGACGTTTCATTGTACGTAATTCTGAATAGCCTGTGCCTGACACTAATCATTTCTTGGCTGAAATAATTTTGATCCGGACACAGATTTTGATACTAACTTGCCATACACAAAATTAAATAATTACATTGATTTCTTAACCACTTCCCCTCTTCCTAATACCGTGCCAAGGCTAAAAACCCAGATAGTAATAAAGTTTATAGCGATAATGTGTGCTACCTAAATCCGCCTTTTTATGATGGTTGACTTCTGTAATATTTGATATTGAGATGATAGTCAAATAGTCTGTACCTACTGACTACTGATCATGGGCGTAGCCAGGGGGAGGGTTTTGGGGGTTCAAACCCCCCCCGAAATATTCAAAATCATTATCATCTTCCTGCCCTGCATCTTCCTGACCTTTGAGTGTGGTCGGCACAGCATGCGATTATTTGTAATCATTATTATCATCTATTACGTTAAAATTAAGAGAGTATAAATTATTGCATTAACATTTTGAATTTGCCGCGCTGTCACCTGTCGCCGATAATTTGATGACACCGCATCATATTCGGTAAACTACGTGTTTTCGTGCACCGCTCGGTCGCCAGTCAGCACCGATTACCGTGAATGAATTAGTAGGTATATTCTAGTGTGACGTCTAGTGTGACGGACTGCAGTGAATGAAGTATTTTGTTAACATTACGCATTACGGTTTTAATAATAAACTTGCCTGATTCATACAGAAGTAAGTAAATAAAAATAACTAAATAGTAATAATATTTATAACATATTTGCTCGTAAAGGGTCTCTTATTTCACCAATTTCAATATCGTAATGTATCTCATTACGCACTTGTGCGGTAATGTAAAGTAAATCGCACGGTTTAGGTATCAAGATGCTCCGTCAAAACGAACGGTACTTTTTTAAATTTTGGCAAAGAGTTTTTATTTCAGAAAAGTAGTCAACATTTTATGAATAAAATTAACTTTGGGAGATAAAACATAATAAATAAACATTTAATTCTTTAATTTAATTAATTTTGACAATAAATTACAACCATTAATATCTGTAACAAAAACAAAAATATTAATTTACTTTATTAATAATACTGGCTGTTTTGTACCTATGCCTGAAAAAAAAGCGCGAACGCGCGCGCATCACTTCAGATAAGTGATGCGCGCGCGTTCGCGCTTTTTTTTTAAGAAGTAAAAATTATTCCGCGCGCTTTTTCTTTTCGCTGTACTTTTTTTATTTGAAAATGTCGTCAAGTAATGATGAATTTATTAATTCCACACCGCCAGAAGTCTCAGAGACAGCGAAAAAGGCTACTCTAAGCCTCTTGCCCGAAAAATCGACCGATAGATACTTACAAGCGTATCAAAATTTCATCATATGGAAAACAAGCAAATAGGCAAATTCAGTCCGAGTTTTATTTATTTCCTCGCAAATATGTTATAAAACGTCGTATGACATACGTGCGCTTTGAAAATTACAGCCTCTGCTTCCTTTTAGCCCTCGCCTACGGCTCGGGCAAGCAATATCGCCTCGGCTGTAATTTTCAACTTACCGCACTTATATCATAATGTACTATTTATTCATTCTAGATGTGCAGTGTAGAAAAATAGAAACTTTAAGGTTACTTTTTAAATTAAATCGTCAATTTGTCAGATGTAAACGGATTCTATTTAATAACTTATTCAAAATTAGAAATAATTATTGGACATTGGTTTTAAAAATCTAAAAATCGAATGGATGCCTGTTGCGTGACGTAATGTTTCAGTTAGGTATTCTTTTAAATATTACTTCAGTAATTTTTCTTGTTTCTTTATAAGGAAACCATAATTTTTGAACAAATGAAGAAGAAGAAAAGAAAAGGCGATCAGCTTAAGGGTATAGACTACTGGAAAAAGTGGTGTGGATAAGCGGTTTCCAATAAAGAATGAATCTCATGAATATACATTTTGGGACTGAAATTGATGCGGATCAAGTAGTGGATATATTTAAAAACAAAAACAGAAGATTGATTCTCTAATGCGTTTGGGTTCATATAAATATAAACGTTATTTCATAGACATTATTGTTGTTTTATTTTCATGAACCCCCCCCGATACAGAATTCTGACTACGCCCGTGCTACTGATAACGATATAAGTACATGGGAATCACCAGGCAAATCCGGTAGCTAGCTATCTTATGAAACGACTTTGGTAGGTATTATTATATGGCTTATATAGGTTTCGCTAGTCACATTTGTTGTTTTTCTTTCAGCAGTATGCATTCATAAGGTTCTCAATGTTTGACTGAAATGACAAAACTGTGGTCGAGTCAAGTTATGTAGATTTTCGTGATTGTGAGCGCACATGACTATGTGTTCTATATTTTACTAGTTATTAAAATCTGTCTTTAAGTTGACGTTAATAGTATTGTAGTTAAATTAATAGCCAACTTCTATCATTGTTTTATTTTTGAAGTGAAAACTTCTTTAGCGGCGCTGTGTACTTTTTTTGGAATGGGTAAAAACTTCTAAATTCGCGTCAGGTCACGTGACCCTGATCGAAAATTCGTAAGACGTAAAACGTAAGACAGCGCCATCTATGCACATCGGGAAGAACTACGAGGGCCTCGCGTACTAACTACGTAGTTCATCCAACAACGACGAGCGCGTTGTTGAGGACAGCGCCATCTATGCACATCGGGAAGAACTACGAGGGCCTCGCGTACTAACTACGTAGGCCTCGCGTACTAACTACGTAGTTCATCCAACAACGACGAGATGGCGCTGAACCACGGATATACTATAACTGACGACGAGCAAATCTGAATAAATTCCTTTCACGAGAAGAATAAACCAGTCACTTTGGTCATCATACCTGATTTGCAAAAAACCCTATAAAATAACAAAACACGCGTGTTAAGGTGTGTTCCTACACACCTTAACACGCGTGTTTTGTTTATAAGACGATTCACAAAATACACTCGTAATTGTTCAAGTTTTCACTTCTGTCGGCACTACCGGAGTGCCAGTGTTTTTTTTTTTCTAAGATTTCTAGCCTATTTTACAATTTGCTTTTAGCCACTTAACGAAAACCTCTCAGGGTGTTAGCGGAAGCTCTCAGGTTGATGACGATAATCACTATATGGCATCTAGTAGGTAAAAAAGGTAATAAGTACGTAGGTAAGTACTGCCGGTCGATTCTGTAAAAATCTCACCGTGAACACTTAGGTGATGTGAGTTTGTTTTTGCTAGGAATTGACACTATTGACAGCTCACTCCACGCTCACATCACCTAAGTTTTACAGAATCGCACTGCAGCTAAGTTTTCACGGTGAGATGGTTAGAGGATCGCACTGCTGCAATCGACATTAGAATGAGATGACGTAGCAAAACTCTCATGCGTCACAACAGCTTCCTCCTCTGTCTCGTAAATACATATTTTTTGCTTCAAAATATTTTAACAGTAATATAATAACATTAATGTTCAATGTCATCGGCAGACATAACACCATACAAATTGTTTTACAGCTTTTGCGCCCGTTAAACACGAGTCAGAGCACAACTAATTCACGAAGTCAAAAAAGTTGACACGAATATACTCCTTATTACTGTGCAAAAATGACTAGAATTGAGTGAGCTTAAAATATTATAGAATGTCTTGTGTTGCCGACTGTACACTTTGGCGCACTCCATCCACGCGCCAGCGCTGTAAAACAATTTTCAAAAAATAATAGATGAATAAATAAATGAGACAAAAATATGAGAATTCTTTACTAACGTTTTCGGAAGGTCTGAGAAGGCTAATAGAACTTCTTGTACAGTTTTTTTATAGTTCACTAGTTTTTGAAATTGTCGCCCAAGTTTTTATTTGAGTTTTTGGGTAGAAGGTGCCCTACTATACTACTTATTCATAAAACTTTATTGCTGACATGCAAAAAATACCGGTAAGAAAACCGTTTATAATCGACAGGTAGGCACGTAATAATGAAAGAGACAATAAATTGCAATACCTAATTGATCAAAAGACAATGGTTTGTGTTTAGTTTTAATCAGATATTTACCTGAATCGTTGTCATTCAATAGCAAAATAACATGCTACGGTAACCGCTTCATCACTAGAGAACTCCAAAATACTGGTGAAGGTGCACAATTTTAAAAGTCGGAAAGAAAAATTCTTTTTGCCATGAATACTCACTTTTTATCTAATGATATTGTCCTACATTTTCCAAACCAATTTGACATACTGAGTGCAGCACACTTATTATAGGTAACACGAGCTGGTGTCCACAACTCCACGTCAATGCGCGTATTTTGTGTACGGACACACTTATCATTACCTAAAAAATAACAAAAAAGTCTAACCAAAAAAAAAAACACACCAAAGACTCTCCTCCACACCCAATAAAATCCTAAATGCAATTATTGGCAACACAAAACAGTACCTACACAATGATTTGCAAAATGCAAGAAAAAAAAAATGCACCAAATGTTTTATTGTCAAATGCAGGTTTGCGATTCCTGGTAACTTTCGTTTATTAGTTTTTTCTCGCGAAAAGACACGTGGCACGTAGTTTTGAAATTCTGAACTACATCGATAGTGTTACAATAAAAGAGGCAGCAATTCATTGAGAAAAGAGATAAAAAATTTAATTAATTTCGTTAGTGAGATGAATATATTAACCAAATTTTTTGGCATTTATACTATTTACATGAAATCACTTATCACGGGCTGCACTTATAACTTCGAAGTTTAGACAAGGCCATTTCTGGTAATTTCAGCTAAAAATGTTTCTGAAACCTTCAGTTTTCTTTTTTATTTATCAGAAGTCCCAGTAGTAGAAGCACGTTGCTTGGAAATGAAGTAAATTATGGTTCAATTGAATTATACAGATGTCTTGAAGAGTTTCAGATCATTTGATAGGTTTCAGATCATTTGATAGATACATCTAAATCTATACTAATATTATAAAGAGGTAAAGTTTGTATGTAGGGGGTAATCTCTGGAACTACCAGTCGGATTTGAAAAAATCTTTTTGTATTTGATAGCCCAATTCTTGAGGAAGGCTATAGGCTATTTAACATGACGCTATAACCCTTAGGAGCCGAGCAAAAAGAAAAAAAAGTCAGAAAGAACGCTAAGCAAAAACGAAGTAGTAGCGCGGGCAGGCGATGAGATGCGACGGGGTGGGTCGGGGTAGGTACATGAAATTTCACGCGGACGAAGTCGCGGGCAGAAGCTAGTACCGGATAAAGTAACTGTCAATCCTCTCGACCATCGAACAACAACAAACCCTTAGAAACACCATCCCTAATCACAACGCACACAGTACTAGCAGGACGCACCATACTATAACATTACTCGTATTAAGCACAAAATCAGTGTTTACGAGACAGACGGACAAACCATTAACGAACACATTAACACAAACAATAGCTAAACAATAGTTCACCCGTGTTTCGGCCATTGTTGACTATAGGAAAGCCATTAAAAATTATTGACGTTTAGTGCAAGACGTTTTTTGTGCAGCCTACTCAGAATTTGGCGATTCTTTCGTATGGTTAATGAGAATTAGTGATGTTATCGTTGGTTATTTTATAGTTTAAAGGTAAAATAGTGTGTTTTGTTGTAGCTATGTCGAATCACGTAGTCTTTGGAGCGTTTTTGCGCAACCTTATTTTGTTTTGTCAATTGTACTTACAGTTCGCGTCAAAAAACTTTGCCGCTCTGAAGTAGGCAACAAATCACTGCGCAGTAGTTAATCTTAGGAATAAAACATTAGCGCGCATGCGCGGCTAGAGAAAAGCCTAGCTTCAGAGCGGCAAAATTATTTGACCCGAACTCTATCCACATTGCAAACGCATAAAATAATTTTAGAGGTGTCGAATTTCGTAACCTGAAAAGCGTTCTTAGTTTGATCTAACTTGCTGGTTTTTATTTCATGTTACATTAACCTGTCAACTGTTGACTAAAGCGACAGAATGCAGAGGACGCGTTTCGAGAGCTCCATAAGTTTTGATGGGTGGTACGCAGTAGTAGGTATTTATTGCGACGTTAGTACACCAAACGTTCGCCCTTTTATAACCGAATCTTTTCGTAGAGCAGCCTTTAACTCCGTACATAAACTATCACATCCGGGTGCTAGAGAACTATTAATTTGTTGGTTTTCTTCATCTATGTTTTTTTTTCTTTTTTTTTTTTATCTTTCCTCACTTTGTATAATTTGTTGTACGTATGTATATAAGTATTTATTATTATATTTTATTCTTCAAAATTTTCTGTTCTGTTGCACCTACTGTTTTGTCTCTGCATCACCTTAAGGTAGACTGGTAGAAAATGCCCAAGGCATTAAGTCCGCCTTTGTACTTTATGTGCATAAAGTTTTAATAAAATAAAATAAACTATCTATTCCGGAAGTCACACTTGCAGATTTATAGTATAGGTATTTCTTTATTTGATGAAATTGTTTAGGAGCGTAAAAATATATGTACCTACACACGAACTGGATACATTTGTAATACTAAATAGTCTAACAAACTATTAAAATAAAAATATAATATCCTAATCTAATTAAAACTATTAACAAACTAAAATATGGCGTCGAAAAGTTCCTCCGCATCGCTTTACAAAGATGTATAAAGATTACTATTACTCCTTAATTAAAAAAAAAAGAAAAAAAAAACATGGCTTCAAGTCTGTAACAAATAATCGATTATAAAATGTAAAGGCAAAAATTACTTCCCAGGGTTGATACACATTTCGACCGCTATGTTCTAGGTGCACAAACATTAGGAAATAAAATGCAATAAACCAAGAGATTTATTATTTGAAAATTCGTCCTACCGTTTTTACAGCCGAACCCTTTCAGTATTTAACGTAAACATAATCGATTCGAGGGCATTCCATTTTATTTCCAACGATTTGTTCCCAAAAGTTTTTACTTCAGGAGCCGAAAAACTTTATAGCTAGGATTTGCTTAAACACGTTTTGTCACTACCCTTTGGTTGGTGAGAATACATTTTTTCTTTGGCACTCAAGCAATTTAGATCCTTATAATAATGAAAGAAGGACTATCAGCCACGCACAAAATTCTAAATTGGTGTTTATTTCATACTATAAGTTCTTTGCAACTCCTGAAAACGATTCTGAACTTTATCACAACACAAAAAGGTTTACGTTCCAGTTTGACCGATGCAAAATTAACGTTGTCAAAATAATAGGTGTACACATGATTGACGTTTTACGATTCGAAAAACTAAAATTTATAGTTGTAAGAATTCGCGGAACGGTTTCCGTCATAAAACCCTTTAACGTAGGTGTTTTATTACGCTTAGTTAATTTTGTATCGGATTCGAGTGACAGATGACAAAGTTTGAAATGTGTTTTTGTAGCATCACAGATGTAGGTGCATTGTCAGTAGTACTGTTGTAAATCTTATAACGTGTTTCGTCTCTATGTTTGATATGCTCTGCTAAATTGTGGTTTGTAATTTTGAAGTTTTTAACCGACTTCAAAAAAAGGAGGAGGTTCTCAATTCGGTTGACTTTTTGTTCTATAAATTTATTTGTACCTATCTACATTAATATTTTTTTTGGTATTATAGAACGAATACTTTTACCACATGTTAAATTGGGTACCAAATTGTCTGCGCTGATTCTGATAATGTATCTAAAGCTTGTAAAACTTGTTTCAAAAGCAGTTTTTGCTAACATTTCTACGCGTGAAATTTACAACCCACTTTCTTAAAAACATAAAAACATCTTAAAAATAGCAAACGCGTCGCAAAAACATGGCTGTCACATAATTAGTCTTTCCCAAACTTAGCGATACTTATCGCAATGCACGAAAATAGTTCACACTCCCCCTGAGCACAAAACAGAAAATTTTGTGCCCTGCGTGTTAAAAATATTTCGTGTGGACAAAAAGTGATCTTCCCTGAAACGTTTTCACTCCTTTATCGTTACGTTTCGCAAGAGGGTAACAAAATGAAGTGGGTGCAATGTTAGATAGTAGGGCAAAAACAGTGACACTTATAATGTATATTGGAAGGGGATAAAAGCGCTAAAAGCGAACTATAAAGACACAGAATAATTTTAATATTATGTACTTAATCTACCTATAATGTTCCCACTGATAGGAGAGTCTGGGACACAGGCCTCCTCTCTGTGAGTGGGTGTGGACTGTAATCTACCACGCGGGCCCCTGTGCGGGTGGGTTGATGTCTTACGACCTACAACATAAGTCGGGGCTGTTACAAACTGTGCCACCCACCACTGCACCACTGCTTCTTGCTTTGAAACCCTGAAATGAACTCGCTATGAACGAAATAACTGAGTTTTAAAAACAAGTTTTTGTTAAGCCTTCCAAGTTCTATTGTCCTTGATCTGGGACTTTTCTTAATTAAGGGCTGATTTTACTAAAGTCAGATAGAACAAAATTGACGTGGAATAAAATTGACGTCTAACAGTTCTAGTATGAAAAAACTGTCAAGAATTCAAAATTTGTTCTCAGGATAAGAATTATTTCAGGTATAAAAGTTTGGTGGAATGCGCCCTAAGTGCGCTATCAGAGAGGTCTTTGAATTAGACTGCCTTCAATGCAGTGGACCTCAAAGGAGTCCGTTAGATTTCGATTGTTTTATGATGGTTAGGAGCTAAAAAATCTTTTAAAAGTCGTGCAGCGCAAAATCTGCTGAAATCACAGATCATCTGTATTTATATGATCTGTGGCTGAAATATACAAACCCAAGGGTTTTAACACGGCACAGTGAGAGAATTTTATCTAGCCTCGTAAGTGAGGTCCTGATAACTTAATGGGGAGACGTTAACATGTGTTAGATGCTCAAGTAGTGATCATTATGTGCTACTCAAGTGGTTGTTGTGAAACCATCGTTCAGACTTAAGGGTTGGGAATCTTGCTTCATGTTTTGTTAACATTGAAGTGTGTTGGTAAATTCTTTGGTTATCTATTTATTTGTGGTGAGAAGTCTTTTCTAAGAAGAGAGAGAGTTTAGGTAAGTTATTGGTAAAAAAACCGGTCAAGTGAGAGTAGGACTCGCACAGTGTAGGTCGAGGGGTGTTAACAGCCAATAGTGATTTGCATTGTAACGATCTGAATAGATTTTTGTTGACTGTCTGTATTTCTTTGCTTTATTGTCTGTGAATGTTGGTTATTCGTTATATTTTCCCTCATTGTACTAAGCCGTGGGGAAAGTGTTCTGAGAAGAGTGACCTTACATGATAATAATACCAATTAAGACAATCAAGTCAAGTCTTCCGACCATATCTTGCAGTGTTAAGGCGAATTTACGATTCAAAATCTTTGGTTCTACTAGCTGATTGTAGAGCTGTGTTACAATATACTGGTGTACAATAAATTATATTTCCGGACTATTAAATCGAGCCACCGTGCATTTACATGATTGTAAGGTTTATAGGCCCAAAACATATTTCATCACTTTTTTACGCAGTTTTGAAGCCGAAATACCGGCCACTGTTTTGGTGTCATCTCATCAATGTTGCGAATTTTAAATTCACAACCATTTAAAAAGTTATAGACTTTTATGCAACAAAATCTAGGGTAGCTTGATTTTCGTTCAACAATTCATCAATTATTAAACGTAAATCAAATTATCCTTAAGATTATTGACCATCATCAATAATTGCAACAAGGTTATTTGGAAAAAATCGGAACTAACGCCACGCGCCGCGACCTTGTTTGACTATTTCTGTGACAATTTCAGAAATGTTTTTAAACAACGCCCTGTCAATGTCATTCAAGAGCGAAAGCTCCTTTGCGCAGTTGTTGTTGTTAGGAGTAAGGGATTGTATGTTCTATCTATCTTTGTGACATAAACCATGACATGGAATCTCATAGCTTACTCACTCAAACAAGACCTGCAGCCATATCGATCGTGCACACCATATAGCTCACAGATATGGTAAGTCCCTATAGACATTATGTCACATGGTTACTGATACTAATCGTCATAGTCAGCGGGCGGGAGCCGTTGATAAGCAGCCAGATGCCATCCATCCGCCCACCGATTAAGTTACAATTGCTGTGAACTGACTCATATTATCTGTATCTCGACACCCCATGATTGCATCTATATTAGGAACTTTTTAAATGTGATATTGCTTGATTTGTAGCAATACTTTTAGGAATAGGGACTTTTTTGATACATTATGTAGTCGTGGTAAGAGTAAAATGTAATGCTATCCTTGGCATGTGTCGTTTGAAAGTTTTTGAGGACAAGAAAAGAACGCTCGTATCGTCGCTTAAAAAATGTTCTATTTGTTTATCATCAATTTAGATTTCAATAGTTCTTCTTCATCTTTTCTAGTGTCGGCACGACTAAATGACATTATTTGCTTATGTGACGTGATTCAAAGATTACCTAGTCGGTAAATAGCCAGGGTAACTGCGCAAGGTGAGCCAAACCAACGCTTACTACCGTCACTTTAAAACAGACGCTTCACAAATCATCATCATCATCATATTTATTACCTAATCCATGAATTTCCAAGTTAAAACATATTATTCGAGTATGTAGGTAATTACTAATGAGTATCTACCTACAGCTCTTCGTAGAACTTTCAAAGCGATACAACATTGAACATTACTTAATGACATATGTACATTTGTTAGTAATAAAAACATGACACATTTTCATATGACAGCTATTAGTAAGAGAGCAAGTTACTAATTAATGACCATTCGATGAATAATCAATGTCGAATATTTTATTCGAGTTTTCCTTGAGTGACATAATGGCGCACTTTTAAATTAATCTCACCAAGTCAAATGAAATCAATACAGACAAAGAATTAATGGTATATAATGTTTGAAAAGCTGCCATGAAACTTATCAATTATAGCTCTCTGTTCATTGGTTTTGACTAGCAAAGAACGAGGAGTAATACATTCAGAGTCGATGCCCAATCTTCAGTAATTGGATAGTCATAGAAAGAAGAAGATTGATTTGCGTTAAAGATTAACTTAAATTGACAAACAATTAAATTAACTTAAATTGAGAAGAAATAAGAAAGATGTCGAAAGATGAAAGCGTTTCTAAGGAAGCGAATAACATAAGTCACTAGAGACGAGCATAACTCAAAATTTCCTTTTTTGCTCCACACCGATTTCACGACCTATTTAAACCGTAGGATTAGCCATCAAATACGCCGTTTCGGTGAAATTCTCCGCGAAACCGAAACTCCCAAATGACTGACAAACTTGATACAGAAGTCGAAAAGCTCGGATTTCAACCTGTCACATGTGGTTGACATTTTTTACCAATTCGCGTGTGTTCTCATGAATTTTAGACCTTTTTTCGATGATCGGAGATAATTTTGACATAAATCTTGTATGCTACTACATTACCCATTGAGTGTAAACATGTGTTGGACATTCGGATTGACGTAAGTCCTTTAGCAATTATTATTTTCAAGTGTTCGGACCAGAGAATAGTTGGTGAAGTTAATTTGAAACAGAACACAGAATTAAATGTTTATTGGTAAATCCAACAGCCAAGTGGTATTATAAAGTACTGTTTTAGAGCAGTGACGTCTTTGTGGACACAAATAATACCAAAATTACTTCACGCTTGAAAGTGAATATGAATCGGATATTCATTGTCCGGCTGTGTCCTTCCTCTAATGTACATACTTTTAAAATAAACAGTACATCTAAACTGTACACGTTCACGCCTATCTGCCCTCGCATTGTCACGACCCAACACCCCGCTAGGCTACAGTTAAAAACTATTCGTCCAATAATTACTTTGGTAACTTATTCTTTTCTATACTTATTGAAATGGTCAAAACACGTAGGCACGCTTACGTCTCGCGCGCCATTGTCTAAGTCTTCCACGCTGCATTTGTCACCGCAGTTTGTCAAAATTTCGGTTTCCATTTCTAAGAACGAATCTATTCTTGGCATTTGTAACTTGTCATCTTTTAGTTCAAGGCTCCGTTATACAACTGCTCCCAAGTTTAACTGCGCACGCTTGGCGACAGTTAGAAGCTTTTTTTGTTGACAATTTATGGAAACCAATAAATATTTCAAAAGTGGAGCATTTTATAAGAGCAGACTTCCATAGTAGTTAATAACTGTTCTTACTTTCAACGAAGTATTTGCTTCTTTGTTTTTAAACAGTAGATGAATTATGTCTTTGTTTGGAATATATTAAAAAGTTTCGCTTTTAATGGTCGAGACGAATTATTCAGATTCATAATAATAATGACTAATTTATGTTTGGGAAACCGAAATATTTTCTAACATTATCATAGTGCGTTTACGATTTGTAGCTAGTATTCCTAACCAGTCAGTTATTAGGTACTATGTATTTCCCATGGCTTGTGAATCTTGTGATTACGAAATAAATACATTTTTACTATGCTAGCAAACTTGCTGCGAAAATATAGATGTTATGAATAGAAAAATAAACGTGATGGACATACATAAATAAAATTCTGTGCTGATCTTCTTATTAATTTTATTTTGTAAAAATCTGCAAATTGTTAGTAACTTTTGACTACGGTACCATTTCAAAACGTTTTAAGTAAGTACTTATTCATTTTATGTTTCTCACTTTTATCAAGGTGTAACACAATGTTGACTCGTTGGATCACACGTTATACCTTGATTAATCTAGTCACTTCGAGTTTTAACAATTATTTTTCTCTTATTACACTTCTTTCGTTGTCACACACTTACCCCAAAGCTGCCGATGTATTGTGTAAGAATCTCACCGTGACAACTTAGGTGAAGTGAGTTTGTAGTAAGTAGGTAATGGTGTCAATCTCTGGCATCAGTAAAATGACAGTACTTCATCGGTTGTTTTGGCCTACACTTACGACGGCCTATAATTCAGGAATTGAGCAATATACGTATAGATATATTATGTATTTAAAATTCATAGTCCTGACTGACTGATATATAACGCACAGCCTAAACCGCTGGTCCTAGAGACATGAAACTTAGAGGCAGTGTTCTTTGTGAAGAATACGTATCCACTAAGAAAGAATTTTTCGAAATTGCACCCCTAAGAGGGTGGAATTTTCTGTGAATAATTTCCGATTTACACGCGTGCGTAGCAGCGGTCGAAAGCCGCGGGCAAAAGCTAGTACATAAATGGATTTTAGACAATCTTAGTTTTTAAGTACCTACCTTATGTAATTATGATTTAGATTAGTTTACGCGTGTACTTATATTACAAGGATACCGATACCCACAGGCCACAGTATCGTTTCTTAAAACTTAGACAAATAAATATGAAATGTCTCAGTGAAAGTAACAACCCTTTCTAAACTCTCACAAAATAGGCGTTGCGAATGAACCTTAATGCAAACAGAATTTCACTTTTACATCCTAATTACCCTTTATTAGACAAAAGACAACTCTTTCATTTACCATAAAACAGAATTTATGAGTTTCACTGTTTCGCGCGAATGACAAAAGTCAAAGGAGACAATGGTTTTTGTAATGTCCCAAATAAATGCAACTCTTCCTTTGACGCATAGCGGTCCCTTTTAACTGTTATTCAAAAATATAACCGTCCAAACAAAATGGACTTAGTTACGGTAACGAAAAGGGTACAATATCATTCACGTGTTTAACTGTTAACAAGGAAACAAGTGGATGGCGTTTTAGGCAATATCAACCTTATGGCGTTGTACTTAAAATTATAATGCTCTATAGTAATTTTCAGGAATTTCGCGCATAACCTTGGAAACGTTTATTTCGCCGAAATTGCGAACGGGTAACGCGATTTTCAATTTTATTGCATGTTTTTAATGTTTGCGAGATTTTAGCGAACCCTTTGGCTGTAAAAGCTATTTTGTAAACGGTTTCATTGTTTTTTAAATAACTGTATATTTTGGCGTTTATTTTTTAATGTCTTTATAGAGGTTTTTGGCAATTAGGTACTTGGCGAAAGAGTTGCAAAGGGTTCTAAACAGTTAGATTTGTATTTTGGAGTTTTTTTTTTAAACTTTGCCTAAATATTATTAAGTAATGGCAAATTGGGCAATTAATTTTAATAGACAAAAGGAATGCATAAAACGACAAAATTTTGTGAACAGACTATATGTATGTACTTAGTGCAGGTACCACGGATACCGATACCTATTTTGATACGACGTCTTGTCAGCAATACTGCCAAAATGCTGCCAAATGTGACTCGGTAATATATGTTTTTGAGGCTGTTTTAATATTTGCTGTTCTTTAATTAATGAATTTCAGTAATATCTAAATCTAGAAAGAAAATACAGCATGTATCAGAAAGATGTGGTCATATTTAAGGCTATGGTAAAGACCATCATGTGCCTAGCCTTTTCCCAACTATGTTGGGGTCGGCTTCCAGTCTAACCGGATGCAGCTGAATACCAGTATTTTACATGGAGCGACTGCCTATAATATGACCTCCACAACCCAGTTACTGGGTAATACGATACCCCTTGGTAAGACTGGTTGTCAGACTTTCGGGCTTCTGACTAATCGTAACGACTGTCAAAGATCCACGAATGACAGCCGGGACCAACGGCTTAACGTGCTTTCCGAGGCTCGGAGGGATCACGCTATGAAAAGATGGTCACCCATCCACAGACCAACCGCGGCAAGCGTGGCTTAACCTGATCGATCGACCTGTGCGACTGTTATTATTTAGCCACGGGCCCCAAAATCAAAATATTTTATTTCACATACTTACCATTTATAAAATATTTTATTTTTTATTTCCCCCTTTTTGGCCGCTGCCGCGCTGTGGTAAAGACCATCAAACTGAAAATGTTTGTCCCATGGAAAATATGACGCGTAAAAGTGTTTGCACAAACCTACTTACAAAAATAAAATCATTTATCATTTATCATGAAAATCTTTTGCCAGAAATAGAATTGTCTGTTACAACCACTAATAAAGATTAGTGGTTGTAATGGCAATCATATCACTTGGTTTTAGTAGGTTTTTATATTTTATTTATCCTTTTCATAGATTCTTGTTTTGTAAATGTGAGAACTTTGTAGGCCTTGTATAGACTTTAGATCTGTAGACCATTTTTTATTATATCAAGTACCAGGTACTTGTTGACAGGCCTACGCTGTCCTTCCATACCTACTGTAATTTGAAAACATTGTAAAACTCAAATATTATTAAAAAGAGTAACCGTGGATTTTCTTGCCGGTTCTTCTCCATAGGAAACGACCAAATGGAACTGTGCATCTAGCTTCTGACGTTTCATAAGTGCCCATGTAGGTTTATGTGAAATATAATATTTTGATTTTGAAAAACTGTTCAGCCGGTCTATTCTGTAAAAATCTCACCGTGAAAACTTAGGTGATGTGAGTTTGTTTTTACTAGGAATTGACACTATTGACAGCTCACTCCACGCTCACTTCACCTTTTTTTTTTTTTTTTTTTTTTTTGTTGTCGGGGGGAAACCTTCAAAAGGCACCCGACCTCCGGGGAGGGAGGTCGGGGAGTGTGGGATTTTTACCTCACTAAAACCACCCCGGTGATCACCATCAGCACATAGGGGTGGTCCCGGTTCCTCTTAAAAGACCAATTCCGGAACCCCCCCGTGCAACGCCTGTAAGGCACATCCCTGGGAGACTACGCTCACTTCACCTAAGTTTTCACGTTGAGATGGTTACAGAATCGCACTGCAGTTTGATGGTTTGTACCAAACCCTTACATATGAATACTCCTTTCTGATACATGCTGTATTTTATTTCTAGATTTATTTAAGTGTAGGTTATTGAAGTTCCAAACGCACACTATGCAGCAAAGTATATTAAAAGTTGGAGGATTATATAGCTGACAAAAATGCTTGGCTCAACGCTGGTCCAGCTCCACAAGGGCGCATAAACTAATTAATTAGCATTCGGAAACATTGTTGGAGCTGCTGAACATTTTTGGTTATCCATTGTTTTTTTCATCATGTTACAATATTTTTAGTCGCATTCGTTCTATGGTAAAGTTACCTCACTACAAATGTGGTTCACTCATTGTTCACTGCTGATGGAGAATTAGGGGATTATTCGTCTTTTTTTGGTTTGTATTGTTCTACGCTATTTTTGGGTAGGTACTTGAGATTCTGCTTGCTCCACGGGTTCTTATGGATAAATTTTACCCCAGGTTAAGGCCTGAACTTTCTGCAAGCTGATTCATTCGGCTTCACCCTACCCAGACTCCTGCCAATTTATATACGAGCAATTTGCTAGAGGAGCAGCCGATCCGAGCCGATCAGAGCCGAGTCGAGCTGATCCGGATTTGCCGGCCGTAAAACATTTAACGCTGCGGATGGAAACGAAGACCCTGTCACGAACAGATATTCATTTTTCCTATACTCTTAATAGATTTTTGTAGATCAATCGGTGTCCAGTGTTCTCGAGGGAAGCCAGTTCTCGCCAAGCTGGTCTTAATTGGCGGTCCTTTAGATGTACCTACTCACCGCCAAGGTTAGTAAATTCTCATAACAGACGTCTCCGTCTGTTGAGTCAGATTCCCATTGATGGGTTATCAATTCCCATTCTCTAAGAAGTGTCTTCTCCGACAGGGAGAAACTACCACCTCCAAGTTTAACTAATCTAATCTGAAAATGTAGATCAATATTTAAAAAAAAAACTCGG
The DNA here is from genome assembly GCA_963855955.1 of Luperina nickerlii. Lineage (NCBI taxonomy): Eukaryota > Metazoa > Arthropoda > Insecta > Lepidoptera > Noctuidae > Luperina > Luperina nickerlii. The sequence continues at coordinate 12,615,377 of OY979681.1, read as the reverse complement.
TTATATAACCTCGAATATGGCGGGTGTGATACCTTCTTTTTTTATGCGGTCCATTTTATCCACGCGTACGAAAGTTCCTGATTGCAATCATGACTAAAAATCGCGTCGCGTGACCAATTCAGCTTCAATTTTTTTTGGTACAATCCTAAAGTATCCTCTGATTCATACAATTTTAATTAATTAGTTTTATAGTCGCAAGTTTTCAATCAAGTGTTTCTTATCATTTTTCTTGTTATATATTTATATTTTTTTTGATAATTCAAATATTCGGATTTTTTTTAAAAGGAAAAACTTATTTTATTAGCAAAGTGTTTGGAAATGGGCAACTAGCTTCATCTTTCTGACTGACCGACCCTTTGACAATTCAAATAAACCGATGCGATCACGGGATCGTGAAGAAGTAACAAACATATAAACACACACACTCACAAACTTTCGCCTTTATAATATTAGTGTGAGTGTGATAAGTAAATGCTTTGAGTGTGAGTATTCGAAAGTTGGGGTGTGTGTGTGTTTATACACACACACACACTCACAAACTTTCGCCTTTATAATATTAGTGTGAGTGTGATAAGTAAATGCTTTGAGTTTGAGTATGAACCATTTTCAAAACAGCACTGGCAATATTTGAGTTGACGATGAACTTCTGTTAGGAAGTTCGTGGATCAGAAAATGTAGGTACCTACCTATTAAAATACATATTTGAAACAGGAACAAGCTTTACTCCGTTTGGAGTTTGAATAGAATAAGTTTACAAATTAATTTGCATTTGCGATTACGGAATGTGAAGTAATGCTGTGGAACCAACTTTTGAAGCTAGTTTTTTATTATTTTAGGGAATACATTGACTATTCCAAGAAATTAGCTTCCAACAGTCTAAATACATTCATAACAATATTCCAAAAAGGATAAACACACCGAAACATTCCTCAGCACCCACTCAAGTTTGTAGTAAACACATAAACGGTAACATTGCCGGCACCTTCAAAGAATCATAATTGGACTAACGGAAAGAAAGTAGCCTGGTTATAAAAGTATCCAAACAGTTAGGTAATAAAACTACGACCTGTACCGTAAGTCCATAATGTAACAACTAACTGTACCGAAAAGGATCTGAAGTGAGGAAGTAAAAGAAATTGTAAGATGAAAATAATTTTAACTGTAACAACAATAGGGCTGGCGAAATTGCGTTTTATATTTATTGAAATTGCGAAATCGCGTTTTTTATTGCATTTTATAAATTATTGCATAATTTTGGAGTGGAAATTTCTCACAAACTTTTATCTTTGCCTTTATAATGATACCAGCTGCGCCACGCGATTTCACTCACGTAAATGTCGATCCCTTGGGAATATCAGCATAAAGAGTAGCCTATATATTAATCTAGGGTGTCAGCTACCTCCATACAAATATTTATCAAAATCGGTCCAGACGTTTGAGCGTGAAGAAGTAACAAACATATAAACCCACACACACACACAAACTTTTACCTTTATAATATTAGTGTGATAAATTTAAATTTTAAAAGGATGGTATTATGATATTTCCGAATGAAAATCAAACAAAAATTGGTCCGTACCTTAAATTGCATAACACACTTTCAATAACAAACCGAGAGTTTTTACGCTAATCTATTGCTTCATAGGCTTGAAAAATACGTCTGCTCAACAACGTAAATAACGCAATGAATGTGGCTGAACTAAATGAAACTCATGCAATCAATTGTCATTTTATGTGTGTTACGCAATTACCCCGCTGTTAAGTCATCATTGATAACAAACATATATTGAAGAATTTAATTTAAGTAGGTAAGTGCCTAGTTGCCAAAGTTGCAGGACTTGCAACTTTGGCAACTATTTTATACATGAAATATGTTCTTCCTATACAGGTTTAAAGATATCCGTAGAACTTATATTTCTTGGTGAAATGCATGCAAGAACCTTGCTGAATATTTGAGATAAGTACAATTTTATAATTACAACACAGATTTTAAATCCATACTATCCATATACACACATTATAAACGCGAAAGCGTGCCTGTCTGTTACTTCTTCACGCTTAAACCGCTGAACCGATTTAGATGAAATTTGGTAAAGAGATAGTTTGAGTCCCGGGAAAGGCCATAGGATAGTTTATGTCCTGGTATTCCCACTGGATCGATACTTATGCGGGTAAAACTGCGGGGCGCTGCTATTATCATAAACGATAACAATATGTGAGCGAAAGAAATATGTGTTATTCTGATGTACAGTGCGTGCCACGTAAGAAGAGACTTGACACACCACGTGGTCTGATATGCGCAGAACACGATTTTAGGTATCTTTAGCGGTATGAGGTCTGAGTGCGGGACGGGACCGGACGTCATAGGGGCGGCGGAAAGAGGCGGGGGAGGCGGGGTCAAGTCTCTTCTTACGTGGCACGCACTGTAAGTACCTATAAGCTATATTACTGTAAAGTTTCATCAAAATCGGTTCAGTAGTTTTTGCGTGAAAGAGTAATAAACAAAATCAAATTGGTTGCTAATTTAATTGTAAATTTATAATTTTTTTTTATTTAAATTGATTTAAATTCTGTAAGTACTTAACTCACACCCTGACTTATTACTTGTAATTTTTATTTTATTTTATTTAAATGAAAATCGTTTACTTTTACCATGTTTGTAAATATGTGAGCACCATGCATCTATCAGATAATTAATTTATATGTCATGGTTTCATTTTTAATTCTTTTACCTATTGTGGTATAGTAATTTTATTTTAGGTGCATTGTCGTCACATATTATTATTACATATATAATTAATGTATACAAAATATTGTAAAACATTTTAAAAGAGTAACGGTGGAGTTTCTTGCCCATTCTTCTCCATACGAAAACTACCTTTTGGAATGGGCGACTAGAATCAATTCTATTTGTTGTAATTTCTGACGTTCAAAGTGCCTTTAATGTGCCTATTTGAAATAAATGCTTTGACTTTGACATCTATACTCACAAACTTTCGCGTTTATACCTAATATTAGTAGGATAGGACTAGTAGGACTAGCTTCTGCCCGCGGCTTTGCCCGTGTGGATGTCGGAAATTTTTCCATGTGAACGTGCTACCGGGACAAAAAGTAACCTATGTCCTTCGCCAGGATGCCATCTATCTCCTTGTCAAATTTTATAGAAATCCGTTCAGTGGTTTAGGCGTGAAAAGGTAACATACATACAGAGTTACTTTCGAATTTATAAATATTAGTATGGATTTTGTATACCTACCTATTTCAAGTACCTATATTAACTGACACTACACTTTTTACACATTACATTCACATAGTATAGCCGAATAAATACTGCTACTAACAGAGAGTTTCACGTACCTACCTACCTACTACCTACTCTCATTAAGTAGTAACAGTTAACTTTTAACTACTTTCTACGGCAAAAAATCTGTAACACATTTCTACCGTTAAAGAAATGCATTTTCTAAAAACTATAACGGTTTCTTTATTACCGATGTTGGTGCTGTTTTTATCACAATTTCTCCAAACGTATTTTGCGCAATAAAAATTTCTCCTAGCAATACTGCTCTACCGAGTTTCGCGTCCTTGTAATTTTTAGCCTTTTTGCAAAATGTTGGGGCAAAGATGAATATTTTCTATAAATTTGCCTTTGGTGCACTGCCGCTAATGGCTGTTAGTAACATTGTTTTACAATTAGGAAGTTTACAATGCTATCGAACAGTAGGACGAAACGCTTTATTGTAGGGAAAAAATGAGCTTTATTAGAAGTCATTGTTCTACATTCTTACTTAGCTTTTGAAATAGTTAAAAGAAGCCGGCTTCCATGCTTCTTTGTATTTTTTCTGACTACATGCGCCAGTTTTTGTTTGTGTTATGCAAAATTTCTTAATGACTAGGATTTCGGATTTTATTACTTGAGCACTTTTCGTTTGGTGGTCCTTAATCCTATGTAAACATGAATGGTAATGTAGGCGTCATCTTATCTTTACTAATTTTAACAAAACTGGGCAAAGATAAATATCTTCGAACCAAAATTACCAACAGGATACCTTTTTCTCAGCATGTAATAATTAGATCCTTTTCAAAGCACCTCACTAACATGAAAAATACGGCCTATTAAAAGAACCTTGTAACATACAGTTTTTCTATCACCCCCTGAAGATCATTACTTCCCTACTCATAACCGTATAATGGAACTAATTTGTTGTTCAAACAGGGGTCCTCAATACACAAACATTGTAACTTTGATCCTGTCAAAATTACACTTCCTTCCCAAAAACAAACCTCACACCCTAACTTATAAACATAAGATTGAAAATCGAATGGCAAACCAAGATAAAAACAGCAAATGATCTTGGTAATTGGTGACTCCAGGACATTTATTTGACACGTACCGAAAGCAATTGTCACTTTCAATGTACCTATTGTCGTTTGAATGGAACTCAAAATTGCCACGGACATCGTGATTTCAGCTTAATGGATCGGATTTATTTTTATATTAATTAATATTTTGGTGGCTATTAAGTAACGCTCATAATGCTTTCATTTACGACCTTAATTTCGAACAGCAAAGGACAGCAGCAGCATTTTAACCAAAATTATTAAATTACCAAATTCTGTGTGAACACAAATGATTATTTCTTCTATAATTTTCTCATTATTCCCAAAGATAGACTCCCTGGCATGGAGCGTTCTTTAGTTTGTGCCCAAGGGAGAAAAACGACAACTTATATATCTGTGCATGATTTTCATGTGTGAAGCTTTTTGAGGCTTTTCTGCAGTAAGCTTCGATTTCATTTAAGCCATTTATAATTTTATACATTGACCACCTACCTATTGGCTACCTTTAGAAATCCCTCAACAGATAAGCATCTCATAGATTTCAAATACAATTTGTGTATCAAATATCTAACAAAATGGAACATTCATTGAAAAGATAAAATTAGGTAGGTACTTATCGATCTACCACACCCCACAGCGCAAAGAATCAAAATTCAGATACATTCAAAAGCATCAATCGTCAGATCAATTTGCAATACGACAAACAATTTGTTGACACTTCAAATAACCACATTCATACAAAGTACTTTCCGATTGACATTCGATTTTCAATAAAATCGAAACCGTCAAATGTGCAATGCATCGTATAAAAGACCACGACAATTTTTCTGAAAACTAAATCCTAATGTTTTCGAAATAAGGTCGAAAATTGGAGGAAGTTAAAGTGAAATGGGGATAGGTGATAGAAAAAACAACATACGTTGTGTGGTCTATGTAACTGAGTAGCGTTTTATAACAATTGAAGTCAAAATGGCGTGAAATTGCGTCACATTATAAGCGTTAATGCTTAGCAGAAATTGCGTTTTTGAAGTGGCAAAAGCATTGATATGGAGTGTCGTTACACTTCTTAATCTAGTGGTGTGGAAGTGCCTTTGTGTGAACGTGAATGTTGGTTTGCTTTGGGGTACTTGACAAACGACAAACGTACCTACACAATTTAAAAGCAGAAGTTTCGAAAATTGCCCAAAATTTTTATAATTATTATTTTCTGCAGAATAGAAGTTGGTAAGGATAATTTACAGCGTTATGCAATAGATAAAGCATTAAACTTTTGTGCTTGCCAGATTGTTGAAAAAACACTGTAATAGTTCCATTTCATTTTTTTAAAAATCTCGAGATTAAAGATTACATTACACTACAGATTTTCCTGATTGAGTTCGATTTGAACTTTAGGTATTTATGGCTGGATTTACAGAATTAACCTTGTCAATGAATTAATCAAATGTCATTTTCCACCACAATTGACTGGCATAGAGAATTGGTTATAATATAGTCTTTGTTAGCTGGTGAAGACACTTTTCCAACTGTATCATAGAGACTTAAAATTTTTCCGACTTAAAATAAATTTTTTCCGACTTAAAACGGTGACAGGAGAGACTTAATTTCCGTACCTACCCTGACTGACGGAGCGCGGCGCTTATTAGGCAGAAATTATTCATGCCCGAACAAGTTCTCAAAATGCTGTCCCTAAAATGCAGTGGACATCTCAGTGCCATACTATTGATAGACCTCTGGTCTGGTAGTTGTAAAAAGTGTGATTATTTTCACAGATCTTCGCTTCAAAATAGACTGTAAGCTAATGCGATGCGTGCAAAAACTTCTCCTTGGGTGGCCTTAAGTGGCGTCAGACCGTGCTACATTCTGTGTGTTTTGGATGTATTTACGATACATTACATCCAAAGAACTTTCAACCTTAAGACGAAATTGCTATAGTTCAGTATTGATTGGTAAGGTACAAGTTTTTACTCAACCTCGTAACCAAATATTTACTTTTGACTTGTCTTTATGAATGAAATTTCCAAACCCCGATATGTAGGTAAACTTCGCGACATGATAGTGTTTTTGGACATTCAAAACAAAAATGAACGAGAAAAATCTTTCGTCAATAACAAACTTCAACACATTTTGTTTTAAGCTGAGCGCTAAATAAGATTTTAGGGCCAGTTTCAAGCATTGAGGTGTAAGATCAGTTCTGTACTGCATCCGATCCGAATTCGAGAAATGTCGTTTCGAAGTAGCAATAGTACTATATTATTATGTATGAAGGGTTGCACACTAGTTCCGATCCCAACTCTGTCTGTCCGAATTTAGAACATTCCAAATTCGGATTGAACTCTGATTCGAATGCGGCGCAGAACAGTTCCAAGTTTCTAGCTCCCAAGTTTGAGATGATGTCCGTTGCCAAACATGAAATTAGGAATTGCGTTTAGCTCTCCTAGCACATGGGTGCAGAAGTCTCTTATATCTATTTGTTAATTTCTCCAAGCCTGTTCGTCCGAGACGTATAAAATAATAAATACATAGTACGATGTCTTTCTGCTAAATAGAAGTACCGGCCGATTCCTATAATGTACCGACGGTTATTGGTTAAAATGAAGAGTCTTGTTTGTATGTTTACCAATAATGAAGCAAAGACCTCATAGCTTTGCATAGTAGTTTCCATATGGAAGTAGGTATCAGAAGTTTTAGCTAACGAATGTATTTATATTCCCAGTTTTGCAACAAAGCAAGCTACAGATAGCGCGCGAGTTGAATGCAGTCGGGGTCTGAGGTAAAGAGCGGGAGCATCTCCCCCCGCTATCCGCACGCCCCACCTCACGCGCCTGCAGTGTAGTGCTGTGCCATCCTTGTCAACTATCGTACGTTTGCCGTGTCATTGTGTTAATACTGAAGTTCCCGTGTTATTTTTTTTATTTTAATAATGACTGATCCGAGTCCATCAAGTTCCGTTACAAAAAAACGAGCTTTTATTCATCGCCAAGCACGAGAAATGGCGAAAAATGTTTTAGACATGTGTGTTCAAGAAAGGCAGAACAAAAATTTGACATTTAATTTGAATAATGCTTTCGACCGAGCAAGCCGTTATACCGGACTTTCCAAAAGAACATTGGCTGCAATTCAAAATGAGTCTAAGAAAGGGCCTCTTTGTTCTCCTTCTAAAAAGAAAAGGCCATGTATTAAAAAGAAAAATTTAAATGTCGATGATTTTGATCGAAGTGTTTTATACACAGAACCATTGAACCATAATTATGATATTGTTTTTTTTTCATCATGTTAACCTAGTGTAAAAAATAAAATTAAACTTATAACATTGTTTAAATTTATCGACATTCATTACTCATTGTGGTCATCAATAATTTAGGTCACAGCACTACCGCATTCCTAAGCTCTGCATTCAACTCGCGCGCTATCTATACCTAATCTGCATTCGCGATTTATTTGCCAAAAATGTAAACAAATATCAGTTTATGGAAAATTAACTTTAAATCCTACACAATAAAGCTCGGTTTACGCTAACCGACTTTATTGTGTAGGATTTTCAAACACTGTTATAGTTATAACTTATAAACTTCAAACGTTTATAAGTATAACTATAACAGTGTTTCATTAGTGCTAGTCACTCTGAAATCACCTTATAATATTTGTTTAACTTGAAATAATATTAATTTGAAACATAAGTTTGAATATACTTTAGCTAGGATACGTAGTAAACAAAACCATTCGTTTTTTGTTTATAGGCACCAAGCATTACTGTTTCACTTTTAAAGCAGACCGACAAAAACGATCTGTCACTAGTTCACTACCAAGCGGAAGGCACGATCGTCAACTTTGAAATTTAACACGACGTTATAAGAAGTAGAAGCTCCTGAAAACAATGCCCAGTGTTGTATAGGTACTGACGCCAGCACATCAAGCTACTACAATCTGTAAAATTTCTTTAAAAAAATTTCAACTTTATCGCTAAAGCATAAGGTTCAAATTTAATTGGGAAAATTTGCAAGTTTCGGGTAGCTTGATGAGCTGGCGTCCGTACAAGTGCGCCACTAAAGTGGCCCATTCATGATTCACGAATAAGTAATGAGGTGTTGAGAATATGTTTACAGGATCTAATTACGTTTCTGTTTCTTTGAATATTACCGATGCGCTCAGGTGTACACCTTTGTAATTGTATCCATTCATAATAATAATTAAATAATCTTAATGTGGATGAAACAATGAACAACGGGTTCTCCTAGAAAATCATCGTCACAAACTTGGCCGTAACCAGGAGCCGGACGATGCTTGACTCTCAAACATTGCAGAGAGGAATTGGGATCGCCTGTTTGTGATTTTGCGCGACGATGTCCAAAAACCTTGCATAAAATACCGTCCTTTAAGGCTTGAAATTTAACGGAATAAAACGAAATTATTTAATTTGACTAAGATAGGTTAAAACATCAGCGCTGATCAGAGAGCTGGTTACCTCATTGGGTAACTCAAACGAACTACAATTACAAATTATTATAAAAGATACAGCACTTTTTCTAACATGGCGAAAACTCACCATTTCATTACAGCTGAGTAACTGCGTAATCTCTGAAACAAGCTAATCCATCGTTAAAACATCATGAAATGCATTAGCTATGATAACGCCAATTATAATTGACACATTAGGTACCGAGTGCCCACTTCGGTAGTGAGCGGTTAACTTCAAAAGTGTTAGGAAGTTTACACATTACCTATGTGTACGGATTTAGAAAAAAATAACTTTATCCCTACAGCCGGTCGATTCTGTAAAAATCTCACCGTGTAAACGTGAGTTTGTTTTTGCTAGGAATTGACACTATTGACAGCTCACTCCACCCTCACTTCACATAAGTTTTCACGGTGAGATTTTTAGAGAATAGCACCGCTGATCACTGCTTTACTCGCTACAGTTGTTGAATCTGATTAAAAATAATTCCGTGGTATCGGAAATTATTAGAAAATTCCTACTTATGATTTTTTTGCGGCCTTCACAAGGTCATTTTTACAGAAGCATTTGAAGCACAGAACCGGACGAAGTGGCGGTGGTTGGGGGAGCCCTATGTCCACCAGTGGACGTCTTTCAACTGAAATGATGATGACTTATGATTTTGTATTTTCGGTAATTATGTGAATCAACGACGCTAATGAAGTGCGATCTACCGATTTCCCTGACGCAAAAAATCATCGATATTTGTATCCTATCCTGCCCATCCTAACATACGGTGCTCAGAAGTTCCGCACTGGAGTTTATCAAAGAGCAATGGAGCGCAAAATTATGGGTGTTTAATGTTACAGAATACGAAACACCACGCTGCACTCCAAAACGGGGGTCCTAGATGTAGGCAAAAAGGCTACCAAGCTGAAATGGGGTTTGGCGGGTCACGTCAGCGCGGCAGCGGTCAGCCGCATACGCACCGCCAGGCAACAGTCTCCACACAGCGGGTGCCTGTGGATAAACGGCGATGCTGAGGCCGGTCCAGGAAGAGGTGGCGAGCCGACCTAGATGCATACCGCAAAGTTTGGATCGAGGTGCCTCTAGTATAGGATTCCTGGAAAGATTTACAGGAGTCCTGTACTCAGCTTTGGAACAGTGTAGGCTAATTTGAAAAAAAAAGCATTAAAATGTGAATATGTAATATGAAAACAAGAAAAACAATGCTCAGAGCCGTCCGATTTGTTCCCCTCAAGCGTCCACTGTAGGTACACCAAGTGTACGTGCTCGAAACGTCAACGGTACACCAAGTGTACACAACTAATTTCATTGTTCTATTGTTAGTGTTACTGTGAAAACAATGACTTCACTGCGTCCATTCAACTACTTCGACACGTGGGGTGTGTCGACAGGTACGCGGGCAAACGTATGAGAGGTTAAGCTCCAAATATAATACCGGTACTCATCTGCATCCGGTTCGACTGGAAGCTGACCCCAACATAGTTGGGAAAAAGCTAGACAGATGAAATATGTTATTATAAATATGTAGTAACATCTCTAACTTGTGTCATCTGTAAGTCAAAGAAAGTTTCAAACAAAAGCCTAGTCGATACTTTCATAAGTTCATAACAGAATCAGCACCTACTAGGTTACTACAAACTTTTCTATCTTTTCTTTTATTTTTTTACATCTATTCATTGAAATTAAAACAAATTTTCTGAAATTAACTACATCGTCTCATTTAAGTGGTCAAACAACTATCATTTTCATAGATGCCAGGCGCTTGCACAGTAGCACGGAAGCGCCTCCACCTCATAAAGCCCCAAAATTTTGATTACAGATTTTAATTAACTTTAACTCCGTCTAATATTTTACGATATTTCTATAAAATATTAGCTAAACCTGTATACACCTTTACTGCAACTGATAGCGTACTGAAAAGCACTCCTGACTTTAATACGCTGATTACAGTCGAGGTTCCATTATGTTACAGCACTGACACATTAGCCGCTGCTGTGAGCCGGTGTGGTGCAAGTTAGAGGCAGAAGCGGAACGCTATGTGAAGTGGAAATAAGTATCCCACCAAAAACATTTCATGTAAAATGTTGCCAAGACGACCACATAAGGTTTGCCCTGTGAAAAAGATATCAGATCTCATGTAGAGCCAAGCTTCTGAATCTACACGGCCTAACTCTACCGACCCTAACTTCACAATTTCCCCCCTATTTTAGGGGATTAGGGCGAAAGTTATAAGTTTATCTGGGGGCACGGTAGTGTTTTTTTGTATACTGAACTTTGTTTACATACCAAATTTCGGGTTTCTAGCACTTCAGGAAGTACCCTAACATTTTGAAGTCTCATACAAACTTCCACTCCCCCATTTTAGGGGATGGGGGCGAAAATTATAAGTTTATGATTTTTTTGGTTGGTTGTATACTAAACTCAGATTACATACCAAATGTCAGCTTTCTAGCACTTCAGGAATAGCCAAACATTTTGATGATCATCAGTGTGTCAGTGACGAAATCGGTGTATTTTAGATATCAACAAAGTCTAAAGTATTAAAGCTATTCAATGGAGACTTTGTATGTTTAATTAGTTTGTTATTGACATCATATCCTGAGAATATGAACTATCTGGTACATCGGAAACCAACTCTATGAGGATTCAAAAAAACGACGAAACACTTCGAGAAAAGGTAGGTAGTGCCCTTGCGCTTCGCTTGGCTCGCTTTGGCGGGGGCACTACCGTGCTCCCAGATTAACAAAATGGCGCACATCTTGTTAATGCTTATTTCTACTTCACTGTCCAAGAGGATTGATTTAAATGGCCTGCGATTGGAGAGGCCTATCTCCGACAGTGGACTCTTATTATAGGCTGTTGACGATGTAGAAATAACACGCGATGAATAAATACCTACAAAGTTTAAGTATAATGGAATAATGAAAAGATAGAGATTATGGCTTATTTCAATTTAAACTATCCAAAAGACTTCATAAATAAACCTCTAAAATACTTTTAGCTTAAAAAAATATATTTGTGATATCGTTCTGAAAACTATTTGCATTTTTCCTGTCTGCCAGAAAATAACTTCGCTTTCGAGTCGAGTTTAAATATTCGTTTTTATATTTAGTTTATATATTAGTACAGTGCGTGCCACGTAAGAAGAGACTTGATACACCACGTGGTCTGACATGCGCAGAACACGATTTTAGGTATCTTTAGCGGTACCTATGAGGTCTGAGTGCGGGACGGGACCGGACGTCATAGGGGCGGCGGAAAGAGCGGGGGAGGCGGGGTCAAGTCTCTTCTTACGTGGCACGCACTGTACTTAGCTCTAACTACGCTCTCGGGCTCCGTTTATAACTTGGACCACCTCCCGATATCGATGATAGACGTTTCGATAAAACTGTCATAATAGACATGTCACACGGCTGCTATTTTTACACTACATTTCAACTACTATAATATACGAAGAAAATATATCGATAAAAATATACCTACATAATCAAAACAATCATAAAATCAATAGTTTTAATCGGAACAATATCGATGGTAAGAAATTGGTAATCGTAAAAATACAACGTTGTTAATCATTTATATACAAGTGAGGTAACGCGTTTATCATTGCGTCACTGATTGAAATTAGATCAAGGTGAAATCACAGGTAAACAACACGACTCCCAAGTTTCCAACTCCCAACATGGTCTCCTAAATGGACTGTGACATTCTTTGGTAAGTCTGTCGTTCATCTGGGTCGGTAAGCGTGTAGGTGTTTTAACACTCAATTTTTATGTTCCTCCATTTTACCAGGTAATTGAATGGATTTGATATTTTACCTTGCTTCAAGAAGATTCATCTTTTTATTGACTGGATTAATTCCAAAGCTAGATACCACCATAAATGTGAAGAGGCAGATCTTTGAAGGAAACCACGCGGTTTCATGAAGAATGCGGATCAAACAACAATTGCTATCTCACGTGTTGAGTACATTTTTTGATATTTGTTTTTCGCCGAGATAAGATTGCGACTAGAGATTTTGAACATTTTAAATTACGAGAATAGACCTTCTGTTAAATTGACATGTCAATTGTCATACCTCTACCCACTTTGATTTTCGACAACGATGGATTGCCAGCATTAAAAAAAATGGTATGGCGGGTTATGATTTTGGAACGGACAGGCACTCAGCCCACATAATATTACCCCCTCAACTAGTACCAAAATAATCTTATCACCCACTTTCCTTTCGCCATTCACATACTTCTGGAAATTACCTACACTATCATAGTACCTCCTTCACAAAACAATATCTACGTAGTGGCTAGTGGCAAATATGAGTGTGACGCGATATCAGATCAAAGCGCGCCGCCTCTGATAATGACACTTCTGAAGAACCGACATGCCACAGTAGCTGGTCGAATGTATATTAATATAGATTATTGCCAAACCTTTGATGTGTGCCGGTAGATAATGTACTAAGCTGGGGTTAGCGGCTTTAGTCACTTCTTTATGTGTTCGAGAAATCAGACCGTTTTTGTACTTATTTATCGAACTATCAATCGGTATTTAAAATTGTAACGAGGTCGTTGCTGCGACAATACAATTTTAACGACGAAATTTGAATTCCGTAGCAATCCCGTCCAGCAATGGACGACTTTCGGGTTAACCCGTCTAACCATTCGTCTACTAGAAGCCATTTGCATATAATCGCTCAACGGTTTTCACTATTACCTACATTAATTTAGTGTCGTTTCTAGTGTATTTTCTTTATGACCAATCATCGTTCATACGCCATTTGTCGGGTTAGTGATGCCGATAATTGTAACAAATTCTTATTGTGCATTGACGATGCGTAATCATAATCAGCATATAACGTTCCCACAGCTGGGATACGGCCTCCTCTATGAGAGGGAGTGAGCCGTAAGTCACCACGCGGGCCCAGTGCGGGTTGGTGATTGACGATGAGATGAATGGAGATTTTCCAAATCTATTTCTAATCTTGAACGATTTGCTGCCAGCAAGCATTATCTACTGCAATCTTTCCATCCTGTAGCGTCATTTTTATTGATACTCCATAGTTTGATTAGCTCTTATCAAATTATAATACAAACGCAACACTAGATCGGGGCTCTGTAGATCGTTATAACATCCAATGACTCGAGATATCGATCTAATCGATATTAAAGTACCTATGTTTAATCACCGGTGGAATGAACTACTGTTCCGATTTCTGATTATAAAAATAAAAATTAAGAATGCAATAATATCCAGTTGATTCATATTCGCAAGCATTATTAATTGTTTCCGATATTTTTTTCCTTATTTGGTTTTTGTTGTAGATAAAGTGATTAAGATTTTCTTTTTAATTCTTGTAAGTCACTAGAATTGCGATGTCTGTTACGGTAAACAAAATAAAGTTAATTCAATTCAATTCAATTCAATTTTTATTCAGTAACAATTCACATAGCGTTCGAATATAATCCAGCACGAAACATTAAAATTAACAACATTATTAGATATATGTAGGTACAAATACATAAGAATACATGCAATTCAATTTAAATGAGAAAATATGATTTTATAAATAAAAGAAAAAAAACAAACAAAAAAAATATTGAAAATACCATGCAAACAAAAAATAAAAATCATACGTCAATAAATTAATAGCAATTTAAACGGAAACAATAATAAAAAAAATAAAAGTCATAAGAACACGGAACACAGTATAACACCATCAGTGTTGTACTGTGTTCCGTGTTCGTATGACTTTACAAATAATTATTTGTATCATGTAATTATTTTTACAAATAATTACATGATACAAATAATTAATGTCAAACTCTAAAGCCCGTTGTACACGGCACGGTTTTTTTACGGTACGGACGCGGCGGGTGCGCTAGTGGCACCGCCACTGTTGCAGCCGCCGTGTTTTTCAACAAGCTTCCATAATGATCCATACCACACTGACACACACACACAGCGAATCAACCGTAGTTCTTCACGGCAAAAAAACTGGCGAGTGTGGATTATTCTACGTTGCAGCTAGTGTATCGTACCGTAATAAAACTGTATCGTGCAACAGGCGTAAAGAAACTAAGCCAACCGGTCGATTCTGTAAAAATCTCACCGTGAAATTTTAGGTGAAGTGAGTTTGTTTTTGCTAGGAATTGACACTATTGACAGCTCACTGCACGCTTACTTCACCTAAGTTTTCACGGTGAGATTTTAACAGAATAGCACCGCAGGTCCTTATTCACACTGAATTACGTAAATTCCTATTCACTATTATTTTAGAATGATCAAAAACAAAAGCCCTATCTTTGTTGTCGCGCAGTCGGATAAAAAGAAAAAAGGCTTATTTTTGATCCAATTGTTAATTTTCACCATATATCTGTTTTTTTTTTCTTTGATAGCCTATACTGTCCCAATGCTGGGCTTAATATCTGCTACTATGGTTTAAAAGGCCTGTAACAGAGATAGCTATCTACAATTTTTCGCTAAGTATTTCAAGGAAGGAAATGGCAATTAAGAACAAGATCACTATCGTGTTGTATGTTTAAATGGACAGATAGTGATATAGTTAGTAGATAAGTTTAACAGTTGTACGTAGGATATCACTTAAACACTTAAAAACATTAAAAAAACTGGCCAAGTGCGAGTCAGACTCGCACACGAAGGGTTCCGTACCACAAGGCAAAAACGCCGTAAAAAAACTCGTTTGTTGTATGGGAGCCCCCTTAAATATTTATTTTATTCTGTTTTTAGTAATTGTTGTTATAGCGGCAATAGAAATACATCATCTGTGAAAATTTCAACTGTCTCACGGTTCATGAGATACAGCCTGGTGACAGACAGACAGACGGACAGTGGAATCTTAGTATTAGGGTCCCGTTTTTACCCTTTAGATACGGAACCCTAAAAAGCGGCCAAGTGCCAGTTGAACACGCACTGGCACACGAATGCATATCACCGTACAATGTTTAACACAACATATATACAGGTTGGGTAAAAAACACATGGACGGTTTTTTTTTGTTTCTGCCAATATGAAAATTTAACCTTAAATTGTTATATCCAGAACTGTTCGATACTATAAGATTGTCCGAAATCCATAAAATGCTAAATACGAGGTATTGCATTCCCGAAGTTGTCACTCTAAGGCGACGATAAGCATACAGATAACGCCTGTATTCCTCAAAGAATTAGGCAGAGACGTCACAGGCGAAATGTGAGTGTACGAAAAGTGCACTAAGTACACTCACATTTCGTCTGTGATATTCAAGTCCCATGTAATACGGGACAAGCCAAGCAAGCGGGCACGAATTCAGACTCCAGGCTGCTACTCATAAATTCTATATGGAAAAACCCAATATTGCCCGATCCGGGAATCGAACCAAAGATCTCATGGTCAGCAGTAGCGCCTGCTACCACTAGATCACCACCGAGGCAGTCAAGATGTGCAGTACCCGGCGATAAATATTGCACATCGACCTTTACCTTTTTTTGTATTTCATACAAAGAATAAAAATAATTATCAAAAGAGGCAATTCATAATTGTTTTAACAGCTGCTAATAGATACCGGACTGTTTGTATTTCGTGCGACAGAGATAACGCTCTACGAAGCTGAAATTAGCAGATTGTCTCTTTCCAAAGGTCGATGTGCAATATTTATCGCCGGGTTCTGTACATGGTGCAGAATTTCTGTCACATCACGTCACACTAAGTACAGACTATTGTTAGCACCTACAAAAAGTTTAATCGTCAATCTTTTAATGGATTAACGTAATTCGATTGTCTTACATGTTAACTGAAATAATCCTTTATCTTAATGCTGTCACACTTATTGATTTTAAGGATTATTAACACTAAAATTGTTAACTGAATTCGACACTTAAAGCAATTAATAGGTTCCGGGTAATTCAATTAATTTTAATAATATCAGAGGTGGAGAGGTGTGCATTCTTGTTTTTCGACGTAGCATAAACTATTATTGCGCTTTCAAAATATTGTTATTTTTGTTCATTTTGGTATGATTTTTTTATACATGTAGATAAATGTGGATAAACTATCATTATCATGACATGGATACAAATAAATACATTTAAAGTGTCAGTTTGTAATGTCAAAATAACAGTTTTTTACTAAATCGCGAAAAAAAAATCAGCTGTTCCCTACATTTTGACGAATTATACGAACATAAATGTAGGGAACATCGGATTTTTTTTTCTTGAATTCAGGTTTGGTCCCATAGTAAAAGTTGTTCCTAATGATGACTACAATGACCACCCTTTTTTTTTCTCTGGATGGGAAATCACCAAAGACTCCTCCCGCTCTGGGTGGAGCGGAAGGGAGTGTCAGACTCTTACTGACTAAAACCCACCCGTGTTCCTTCCTTCGCCCTTTATGTTCCGGGCCAGCGGTAACCCTTCCCCCTTTAAGGATTAAAACGATCAGAATGTAAGGGTGTTATTATAACAAAATAAGAATATTTTTAATTTTTGTCTGTTTGTTTGTTCTGGCTAATCTCTGAAGCGGCTGGACCGATTTTGATGGAAGTTTCACTCGCTTTTATAGTTGAAGTTGTAGGAGTAGGATACTTTTATTTTAGAAAAAGGTTTATTTTAGTAAAGAGACACATTATTTTTTCCGACATTCATGCGAAAGAAGTCGCGGGCACAGCTAGTCTCTTTATAAGATTCGAATAATTACCTAATAATATACAATTTATGCACAGAAAAATCAAATTGATATAAGTTTCTTTTGCCCATATATCAAAATATTCAAGAAAATGAAGCATTGGCTTAATTAATGTTGGGGTTTATTTATATTACCTGCAGGTGTATACTGTTACTAACAGAGGGGCAATTCTACTAATTTTAACAACGTTCACAGTCTGATCTCAGTCTCAATCTGTCAAAAAATACTTCAAATTTCCCTACATTTTGACAACTTTTTGACATTTCTTTGTCGCTGAGATGAGACTGCGACTAGATTTTGAACGTTTTAAATTACGAGAATTGGCCTTCTGGTGTTTTACATTTTAACAAGCAGACTCACGTGTAAAATCTGACTCTCATGCAAAATGATAATTGAGCTTTGCTCCAAATATTATTATTACTTACAGGCAATACTCCACTAGAGGCTTGTGGCTAAGTATTAATAGCTGCACGGGTCAATTGATCAGGTTAAGCTACCCTTGCCGCGGTTGGTCCGTGGATGGGTGACGATCTTTACATATCAAGATCTCTCCGTGCCTCGGAAGTGACCATCTTTACATATCAAGATCTTTCCGTGCTTCTGAAAGCACGTAAAGCCGTTGGTCCCGGCTGTCATTCGTGAATCTTTGACAGTCGTTACGGGTCGTCAGCAGCCCGAAAGTCGGAAACCAGTCTTACCAAGGGAATCGTATTACCTAGTAATTGGGTTGTAGAGGTCAGATAGGCAGTCACTCCATGTAAAATACTGGTTTGCAGCTGCATCCGGATTCCGGTTAGACTGGAAGCCGACCCCAACATACATAGTTGGGAAAAGGCTAGGCAGATGATGACTTACAGGCATTACTCATCGAGCCAGCAAAATTGACCCAATCTCCAATAGTCAAAAGAGCCGCCAAAACAAAAAAACAAAAACATACCGGCTGCGCCTACACACAATAAAGTTCGCTATTTGTTTACAATAAGCATAATAGTATTAAGGCGTTCGACTTGCCACTGTTACCTTTGATGTGCCGACTTACCTGGCTTATCAGTGCTTAGTTTTAAGTTATGGGCTTACCGATAATATAATAACAAAGGGCCATTTTGCACTTCGCATGACCTATTCCAGGAATGATAAGGGGAGTTTTTGGAAGTATGTGTCTACTCGCTTTTAGAAACACATTGGCAAAGAATACAGAGAGTAACATTGGTATAGAATTTTTTCGCTTTAATCTATTTGTTCCTTAAGCAATATGGTTTCAAGAACAGACAAAATGTGGCGATTTTGAGCACTCGTTTTAGCATAATGTGTTTCGGTTGTGTGTAGATGGTGCTGATCCACGCGTCATGTTCGTGAACGGGCGCCGCCGTCGGTTGAGACTTGTCATCTCTTAACTGCCAAGGCTTATTTTTAATCTTATATTTTGAAATGTTTCTTCATTTGTGTCTTTTTTTTTACATTGTTCTCACATATAGAAGCAACAATAATAATGTTTCCAGGATTTTGTAATAGCTTGATTTAAAAGAGTGTCCATGGAGTTTCTTCCAAATGTCCTTTCTTTGGTATTGTTCGTCGGATCGTTGAGCTCTTTAAGTCTTGAGTTGAGCTGCACGATTTCTGACAAATGCGTGCACTGACTGGACTGGTCCTCTCAATCTGTGTGGTTCTTTCCTCAAAAGACCATCTCAGACACCGAACTACATGGTCTTCATATAACTTGACCAAGATTATGTCTGGACTTTAAAAGAGACTATGACCTCTGAGTTTGTTTCGGCCTTTCTTCTCAGAGTAGTCAGATAGGAAACGCCGACCTCATCTAGTTTAAAAAAAATTGGATTGACGTGTAAAAGTGTTTGTACAAACCTACTTACAAAAATAAAATCATTTATCATTTCTTGCCCGTTCTTCTCCATAGAGATCTACGTTTTGGAATGGGCAACTAGCTTCAACTTTCTGACTAACTAACAGATTATTTAAATTTTGACAATTCAAAAGTGCCTATACAAGGTTTAATTGAAATAAATGCTTTGAGTTTGAGTATTTGTACCTATGAATTGTAAGTATGATGTCACGGGCGTCGAGAGCCGCGCGACGTCTCCCGACTCCCGGCCACCGTAGGCGCGGGCCTGCGGGCGGAGAGTAATGGGTAGCTCACCGTCCGATCAGGACCAGGCCCGTGCCGGACGGCGCGTACGTGTTCCACGCGCGCCTCAAAGAGATGTCAGCATCAACCGAAGGGGCCCGTTAGAAAAAAATCATAATATGTACAGTCTTACCGAACGGGTACCGTGTTACCCTCATACTCTGTAACCAAAGAGACTATAACCACTAGAGCTAAACTATAGGCCGATTTCTTCGAAGCACACGACTCACAGCAAACGGCAGGAACCCGTTGGATACGAGAAGCACAGAACCGGTCGAAGTGGAGGTGCTTGGGGGAGGCCTATGTCCAGCAGTGGACGTCCTTCGGCTGAAATTATGATGATCATGATGACATGACTCACTACCGCAGGCCGGGGGACGAGGAAGAACGCGCGGCTGCAATTGGTCAGTTCTTGTAGGTATGCCCTATCGTTAGGGCTGCTCTACTTCATTTAGGGAAAATAGTCGATATCGATAAAATGGATTTTAATATTATAAAAATACTCAATTAAAATCATAGAAATAATATTTAATTAAAATAAATCAATTACAAAAAAAAAATGAATCCTGTTATTATTGATTTTCAAATGAATTAATTTGGTATAATTATGTTTTACGAATTAAAGTTTTAGGGTCCTGATTGTTCTTTGTAAAAAAATATAAACGAGCGTCTACATATTTTTGAATTATGCATCTTGCTTATTCAATTAAATGATTTGTTGATTCTATTTCAAATTGATGAAAATTAATATCTGGGAATAAATTATACCCAATCAGAGATTTTAAAACCGACCTTATAAAACAATCGATAATATGTATTTCAAAACACAAAAACATGTGTAGCGGTAAACATGTACAACGCCAAATGCAAACAACGCGTCATACTGGCGTCACGCAAATCCTGCATCGCGCAAGCAGAGTTTACCGCGCAACTAGCATAGATACAACGGCCCGACATGAATCAACGGGCAGTTGCTCGCCAGACACAACACCCGTCTGGTCAGAGGATCCTACCTTTTCTATAGAGTATGAGTGAACTTTACACCCTGTTCCTCATACCTCTATACTGGTGACCCCGAACATGAACGTCAGCGCAGCCTTCGAGCAAATACTTCAGCGTGACGTCATCATCATCACTCCCGTAAGCGTTAGCGGCTAGTCACCCAGCCAGCCAGCTCCCACGGCTTTAACGGGTATCCTGACCACCAGCATGCAGCGACTGCGCATACCTGGTCATCACCCTCAGCCTCATCAGCAACCTTGGCACAGCACACTGCACTTTCGGCCGGTCAACAAGAAGTGCTCAGTTCCTCTCCTGGTCGACGCAGCAGTCAGCCTCAACCCGGCGCTGTACCACATCCGACGCACTGGAGCATAACGCAGCGCCACCCCGACTCACTGGGGACATCTTCGCAGACAGTTCCGACTCACCGTGAACTATGCGGCAACCGGTTCCGACTCACTGGAACCTCAGCGGGCCTCTGGCAAGCATTGCAAGATACAAGACTCAGCCCACTATCGACCTCCGGTCTCCGGGGGGGAGTGATGTAGCGGTATCTACAACGCCAAATGCAAACAACGCGTCATACTGACGTCACGCAAATCCTGCATCGCGCAAGCAGAGTTTACCGCGCAACTAGCATAGATACAACGGCCCGACATGAATCAACGGGCAGTTGCCCGCCAGACACAACACCCGTCTGGTCAGAGGATCCTCCCTTTTCTATAGAGTATGAGTGAACTTTACACCCTGTTCCTCATACCTCTATACATGTACCTATGTCAAAAAAACAGATGAAAATAAAATTTTTACATCAAAGACCACCGCCCTCAAAAACTACCAAGTAAAAAATATTTACTATATGTACTTACAAAACAAAAATAGAACATTATCAAATTCACTATGATGTATGATTGTATGACCGCCTTCCACGAAATTGTAGCGAATCCAAGTGAAAGTTGTACTAATTTGTTGTTATCTGTGGCTTTGTAATAATTGGGTGTAAATTCGCCCGACCGCACTGGGACCGATCGGTCCCAACACAGAGCATGTGGGTCCCAGTGGTGCCCGACGACATAAAAATTATCCTAGACCGATCGGTTCCGGTCGGGCAGAGAGAGAAAAATAAAATCCCGGAACATACATAAAAAAAATCGACAAACTGTGAAACTCCTCCTTTTTTTGTAGACGGTTAAAAGTAGATAGGTATTTTATTACACTAAGTGAATTGAATAAAACATTGTATTAATTTTATTATTTTCGATATCAACTTTCAGCTATTAAAGGAAAACCAATATTTTTTACGATAAACATACAAAGGGATAGAAAGGATAGAAGCCTTAGAATTGTCTATTACAAGAACGACACTTTTCCAAAAGATATCAACGCGCGACTAAAAAATGTGCTCGTTTACCCAGCGACCCCTGCGGTGGCTCATTCTGATTAATTCAAAAATAATTTTTCGTACTGTTTACTTACCGGTGAAAAGTTATACCATCCTTTTTGTAACTAGAGACAACCAGTCTTACCAAGGGTTACCCACTAACTGGGGTTGTGGAGGTCAGATAGGCAGTCGCTCCATGTAAATATAACCAATGACGATCACAAACAATGCAGGTTAATTACTAAGCACACCAAATAAAAAAGCAGACCAAGTCACATGAATCAATGACGTTTCTTTACACGTTACGAAATCCCAATCTCAAAGTAGGTATAATCTATTCTTTATCGCGTAAACGAGGTCTAATAATAATCCAGACAATTAGGAATTTGACGTGTTTACATAAACCGAAACGCCCGTACTAAGATTATTACAGTAATTAGTAGTCGGATGATAATTCTCATAGTTTTTATTGTCTCTGTGCAAATTAAGAAGTTTATTGATGGTATTATGTGACGAATATAATTTTATGAATGTTTTTTAACGGTTTGTTTGAATACCTACTTTAGAGCTCGTTTAGAGGACATGTTTTTAATGTATTTTATTCACACATTCGATCCGCTTAACCATAGAAATTACCAACGGCAGTAGGGTGTGATTGTGGAGCTATGTCGCAAACCATGCTCCACCTCCTATTCTGCCCTCTGTGTCCCAAAACAAGCAGTCAAGGTGACCTCTGAGCTGCCACCGACGACGCCGTGGAAGTAGCAAAATTTAGACATGAAGAAGAAGATATATGTCCAATGCTAAGTAATGTCTTGAAACCACTGCCATCGTTGATCCACTGACTGAAGCTGCTACACTGTAATGCTTTGCAATTTGTATGTAAATATAGACTAAGTCGAGACAAGGCAAAACAATTCTTAGGAATTCATTACAACCGGTGGGAAAGTGTCCAGTCTGGAGACGAGCTCTACAGAGTCGTACGGGGTGGGGTGCGATTTTATCCCCTTAGGGAGAACCGACCTAAACACTTACATAATTAGGAAAAACGAAAATTTTATCAGCCTAGGTTAATTAGAGGTATACATAACAACGATTAAATAAGCGATGATTTTTGTTGCGACGACAGCTAATGATATGAAATTGCCAAAACGTCAAATTCGGTGATCTATTGCAAGAACTCGACCTTTGGGGTGTTGAAACTTGACTGTTATGACATCTCTTTTTCTCACGATTTATTTCACAATTCAATAGGTAAGTATGCATAGGATATCTGACATGAGTCTGTTTCATAATTTATGTACTTAGGACTACCTTCTGCCTGCGGCTTTTCGTGGATGTCGGATATTATTCCACGGGAACGTGCAACTGTGACAAAAAGTAACCTATGTCCTTCCACAGAGTACATATCACCTTGCCAAATTTTACTGAATAAAATTAGGAGTGAAAAAGTCAAATACGCACAGAGTTACCTACTTTCGAATTTATAATATTAAGTATGGATTACCCAAAGTACATATTTTGTGAAAAATCGCAACGTAGTCATGACTTATCAAATATGAGAAAAACGACGTGCCGTACTAAAAATTATATTGACAAGCTGATAAACGGACCAATCTTGAAATTAATTACGTAGATAATGACTCTATATTTTACATTCGAGGCAATTAACTGGATTTTTCACGAGATTTTCCAAAACTATGGTAAACATGAATGTTTTAGTCAATCTAGGTTTTCCCGGGGACGTAAGAATGAGAGTATAACGTAAATGTTTTATTTGAACAAGTGCCTCGTTTGTGTTTTTGTATTTCTTAAATTCTTCTTCTACGTGTCGCTGGCACAATAGTAATTTCAATTTTGTTGGCCTAAAAGTTCACCACTTCCACGGCATTATCGCAGCGCAGACGTCACTTTAGCTGCATGTTTTGGGGTATAATGGGCAGGAAAGCAAGTGAATATATTTCTTGAAGAAACCACTTCCTTTCTACGGTGTTCAGGAGCCGAAGAAGCTAAGAAATCGTATCAATAACATCAGTAGCAGATACTCTTTTTGTACGCTTAGGTGTGTATTTCCCAAGCACTATTAAGGCAGTTAATGAGGAGACTCATGAGGCATGATCAGCAATGGACATCCATTCTTCCATACTATGAATGCGAAATTAACTTCATCTGTCTGTCTATTACCTTTTCACGCCTAAACCACTGAACCAATCATTGTTTGACAGTTAGGAAGCCTGGGACCTGGAAAAGGACATGATACTTTTCATTCTGGATTTACTCAAACATAGTCGCGGGCAACAGCTAGCTGTTTACAAATGTAATGTATTCCACTGGTGTTCTAAAGTGGTCCCAGCTCACCTTCTCACAAGGCTGTCACACGATTCGACATGACATGTCATTACGTCAAGGCGTGACTTGTGGATTTCCCATTGCGTTGCGGGTAATCGTCTTGTTTTACAAACATAATAATATCAACATTGTCCTTGTTCATTTATTTTGTTTGTTTGAAACCAGAAGGGTCAATTCTCGTAATTTTAAAAAAGTTCGCAGCATCTCAGTCTTATCTGTCAAAAATATCTCTAATTTCCCTATATTTTGACAAGTTTTTGACATTTGTTTGTCGCTGAGATGAGACTGCGACTAGATTTTGAACGTTTTAAATTACGAGAATTCGCCTTCAGGTGTTGACTAGTCACAGTGTAAGCATTCTTACGCGAATGTAGACTAAAGGCTCCTACAAACAGGCGCGACACGCGATATAGTTGCGCGCGACACAAAGGCACCGCTCGTTGCGCGACTTGCGGTGCCTTCGCACGCGATTGTATCGCGTGTCGCGCCTGTTTGAAGGAGCCTTGAAGGAAATCAATAAATAAGAGTAGAGAAAATTTGTTCATGGAGGGACGAAAAAAACTAACTAGGTGTTGGGATGTATGTAAGTATCTAAATTAATATTTTAAAGAGGAAAGATTAGATGTTTTTTATGTTTGTTTGTTATGCTTTCACGCTGAAAGGGTTAAACGAATTGGATGAAATTTAGCACATGGGTAGACCATGACCTGGACTAAGACATAGGATACTTTTCATTCCGATATTCCTACGGGATAGAGGGAGAAACCGCGTGGCACAGCTAGTTTTCCATAAAATATTTAGTTTCTAATACATCTGAAAACTACCATCATCTATTTACGAGTACCTACTATCAATCATTTTGGTGAATAAAGGCTTAGGTTTATATTTTTTGGCATATTTTGGCCAAATTTAAGCTTTGAAACCTCATCACTAGTACCTACACATAACATTCATAAATTCCTAATTGTATTTGCATATTATCTTTTCTAAAGCTAAGTTGTTATAATTTGTGTTCCCTTTTATATCGTTTAGATTGTATAAAATGATATGCTCTTTATTCTAACCGACCGCGACCCTTTGATGCAGATAATATTATTTGGTTTGTAATTTAGATTGCAATTCTGTTTCAACATCATAAGAGCCTCTACATACGCCATGATTTTGGATCTCACTTGATGGGAGTTCATCAAAAAAATACCAATGACATCAAGAAAATTAAAATATCTAGAAGATTATATGTTGGCTAGTCATATTTACTTACTTATAGATCTTGTGGAGATAAAAGCCAAATTAGTTAGAGTGAACCCTATGATATTTAAATAATTTACTAGCTGTTGCCCGCGACTTCGTCTGCGATCCAAGATAAAAAGTAGCCTATGTACTTACCCAGGTAATGGTCCATCTGTGTGCCAAATTTCATTCAAATCCATTCAGCTGTTTTAGCGTTAAAGCGAAACAAACAAAGTTACTCTCGCATTTATAATATTAAGATAATAATATGTATATCGTTGCTTACCTAAAGACTGGACTGCGTCTATAAAACAATAAAGTTTTGCCTACTTCTTTCTGATTACATAGCGATATTACATATATTCTATAAATCTCTTTGACAAGTATGTAATCAAAGATAAATCTTTTCATTTCCTTCAGTATAATATTCAACGTTCAAATCCCTTGCGATAAAAAACGAGAGCATTTACTACTACAAAACATATCTAATAAATTATATACTGTCTATTACTTTACGTTATCTTGACATACACAGAACAGAACATTTTTCCTTCGTTAAAAACAATATTAGGTAACATAAAACATTTTCATATTGTGACGAAATCTTTTTTATATGTGTTAAACAAATATTGCCAGACTTGAAACAGAAGTCATGTGTAAACAAATTAATTAAAGTAATAAAATGTTTTAAAGATAAAATATTAATAAACTGACAAGAAAAATTAAATAATTTGTTAGTTTTATTAGCTGGCTTGTTTTTTTTTTAAATAAAAAGTTTTTTTCAGCTCCAAGGTAGTTTTTGTTGCGCAGCTCTTGCGCTGAGCTAATTAAGTAGTGGAGTAGGCTGAGTAAACAAAAGCCTTGTTTTTTTTCTTCTAATCGGATTAGTGGTTATCGTAGCAATTTGCTAGCAAGAGTCACTTCTTCCTGCTTTACGTCTATAGCAAATGTTTTGACTTCACGGAATCTATGAACTTAGCACCCTAATTTCGAAAGTCATGAAAGTCATGAATCTGAATCATTTTGAACGGAATCTATGAAGATTCCGTTCAAAATGATTCAGATTCAGTAAATAATAGTATTTACTTCATAATATGATCGAAAAATGTGTCCTACTGATAGTGTATTACCTACGTAGTTACTCCGCGGGTCTTCAGTCTCAGATGGGAGGCAACTCGTCAATTTAAGACAGTTGTAATACCTACGTGGTTCCGATCCGATACATTGGTGTCTAGTAGCAGTTTGACTGCAAAAAGCTGGACAAAAGGACGAATTATGAACATTTCTTAACATTTTCATTAAAAAAAAATGGCCACGGCGGAAGTAAGCCGGATGTCAACCTTTCTGGTTTTACCACATAATAAGTCACACAATACACTCCTTTATTTTTATTACATAAGTGCTCATACAAGTGCCTACATACCTACTTAGCTCTAAATTATATGGTGTATAGTAGGTATAACCATTCAACTTTAAACAAGTTATCCGACTCATTACGTACAAAACCCATGATTGTTCACACCATTACTTAACCGACACGAACTAACACCGAATTCTAGACTCAACAAGGTGTCTAGTGGCTTTACCATACTTTCTTACAAAACAACTACAACCACCACCCTTACACAACCGATTTCTAATCACATTTCGCTACCACTAATGTTGAGAATTGCCTGCTATCATACTGAGGTAAAAATATAACCAATTCTAAACTTTATGCCTGAGAACTTAAAGTTTAAATTATTTTGCCAAGTTTTCAAGTTACGTCAGTTAAGTTAGAACGCTAACTTGTTTGAGTCGGCGCCTTTGATATCTGGTACAAAGGGCGCCCGCCGAATGTCGTCGTGTGTCCCTCGCCCACCTGACCGGTGTTTGCTTGCGCTTCGAAATAGTCGCTTGCGATGCGATGTTACCTTATGCCGCGTTGATGTTAGTATGTTTAAAAGTTTATATGGAATTAGCTTGGTGTTCCAAGTTTCAAGGGTGAGTTGTAAGATGATTCTAGCGCTAAAGAGAACTAATAATCGTTACAGATATCGGACAGAGGTAAAATGATAATGTTTTAATACTAGACGTTATGTATGGTAGATTGTTATACAAGGGTCAAAAGGAATTGATGGCTTTCACCCGTGTTAAACTCTCTACGTTTCGTTTCAAATATAAGAAAAGTAAAAAATACTAGTTTTTCTAAAATATTTATTGATAATAATAAGATGAATAGTACCTATTTAAATTTAATTGAGAAGTTAGAACAATTTGTGAAATTTTTGAAATTTCTGGCAAAAGATTTTCGATTACTGTATTTGCCTCGTCTTTAACCGAATCTGGGGTCTACATTTAGAATCGCTTTAATCATTTTCAATCAAACATTAGTCTATATAACTCTTTATTTTTTATTTATTAATCTCTAAACTTTAGGTACTCAAATTTGAATTTTTTACAGAGTTGCCTAAATTAAGGTAGGGCCTTCTAACACCAGGAACAGGTAGGTACCCAATTGGTATGTACATTGTGAATAGTTAGTTTAACGATAATTGGCCTTTTGTTCAAATCTCTTTCTTCTATGTTGGTCCATAATGCTAATTGTTTTGTATTCTTTATGCATACAACTGACAGTGGATATGTGAGGATGCTAACAATGATCACCGGCCACCGCAGGCGCGGGCTTGCGGACGGCGAGCAATGGCCTGATCGCCGTCCGGTTAGGGCCAGGAACGGGTCGATGGCGCGTTCTGTTCTACGCGCGCCTCAAAGAGATGTCAGCAGTAACTGACGGGGTCCGCTAGGGCCGATGCTTGCCAGGGTCGCGGGTTGTACGAAAATGATACCGTGGGGGCTAAGGTATCTCTTGGCACAGGCAACTGAAGGAACACGGTTGGGTTTTAGTCAGTAAAAGCCTGCTTCTTCCAGAGCGAAAGAAGTTATGCGTTAATGTCCCACCCAAAAAAAAAATTCGTATAGGTAAGGGATTTTTTTTTTTGGATAAAGTAAGATTTTATTTTATTTTTCCGTGCTTTGCTTCTTTTGTTATCTTGCAGGTGGCATGTGCCTGGATGCGGAAGATGGAGGACAGGGTTTTGTGGTGCAGTCTAGGAGATACCGAGTGATAGTGGACTGTGATAGGCTAGGTGATTAATTGATGTGGAATGTGGAAACACTTAAAACTTTGGTGAAGTAGTATTTTAAGAAATACTTCTGCATCATTCATAGTACAGATATTCTATTTCACGAAGTCCGTTCGGCTTTGGCTTTGTAGTGTGAGGTATTATGTAGTAGTGAGGTGACGTATCCCGACAAGCGCGCTCCCACAGCGGCTGCCCCTTGCTGCCGTCGCATGAGGCTATTTCCGCGAATGTGTACGAGTACCTATCTACCGTTTTACTTCACCCATTGTTGAGTCTCTGTTGATCACAATGTGCATGTGCACGCTTGACAACATTCATAGCCAAACGGACTTCGTGACATAGAACATCTGTAACAAACTATGCCTGTACAACAGAGCTAACTATGTAGCTAATTGCCTAACTAGGCACAGAACAATATATTAATTTTCCGTGTGACTTGGAAAAAAACTTAAAAGTAAGTAGGTACATATAATAAATAACATTTCATGATCATGCTTTCCCCCCTGCTGGTTACAGAAATCTCTACAGGTAAGTACCTACCTATAGAGATTCTGTACTTAGTTGCTTTTACTTTATTAAACTTAGGTACCTACCTATCCTGAAATTACTTCCACTAAGTAAGTAGTAGGTACTGTAGACTGGGCTTTACCATTCAACCTCCGCGAGGATTTCATAAGTTGATAACATGTATGATGATGACTATAATGAGATAAACACTAGCATCCTTACTAATAAACGTATGAATGTCAGATGAATAGTTACACACCGATATCTCTCTTTCAGTCGTCAGTAATTTGACTACTTGTGTAACTATACAGACGCTATACAACGTTTATTAGTAAGGGGGTAAGTATTTCATATTTAGAAGATTAGTAAAGAATAAAGGCTGAGTTTGGAGAGCTGACAGTCTGCGTCATGATGTATAAAGGCTCCTTCAAACAGGCGCGACACGCGATAAATCGCGCGCGACACAAAGTTACCGCAAGTCGCGCAACGAGCGGTGCCTTTGAGTCGCGCGCGATTTGCGTCGCGCGTCGCGCCTGTTTGCAGGAGCCTTAACGAGTCGCTTTCATGCTAGGAATATTAATGGGATAAATAGTAAATACGCCCTTTTATTTATTCATCCCAGTATCTGCTTAATGTAAGAGCGCTATTGTAACAACGTCATCCAAATATTGTTTCATGTTCAAATGGATGGTGTGTGTATGTTGTGTGTATTAGTGTATATATGATCCATAATGTTTGTCAGCGGGATTATCCGAAAGGGTTAGGTACCGCTGACCTGGAACATATGGGCTAAGGAAGGAACACCAGTGGGTTTTAGTCAGTAAGAGTCTGACACTCCCTTCCGCTCCACCCAGAGCGGGACGTTTGACGATTTACCCATCCTGAAAAAAAAATCCTGCTATACCTAGATATAGACATCGCAAGAAGCTAAATAGGTATACCTAAGTGTTTGACATTACTAATTAGCATAAAATGTACTTACCCAATCTAGGTGTAGGTATTTATTAATCGCTACTGTTTTAATTTCCTTGAACTCGATGCGTAATGTTAATTAGGTAGGTACCTTCTGATATTACCATACTTACCTACCTAATCACCTTTTACCTAGAATCTATCTTATTAATTTAATGGTAGGTATGTAATTAATAGCTATTTATGTGATGTAAGCCGGATTTACATTACTCTGTTCTGTCGCTTTCTGACGCAGTTTTTAGCCAATCAGAACTCGTTGTGATTTGACGTAGTCCTGTACAGAATCATTTTATTGGTGTATTCTGCGTCACGACACAACACAACACAGTACTGTGAATCCGGCTTCATTCTTAAAAATGTCCATGAGTCGCTAAATGAAAGTGGCTTTTCGATACCTATTTCAAATTTTTGGTGTCGTGTGATAATAATTTGAAGTATTTATGTAGGTAGGTAAGTAAGTAGATATCTATATAATGTATCATGGTATTAATACACAATAGTGGTGAATTAGGTATCTATAATTATTTTTTATTAAAATTTATAAATTACTTAGCTGATTTCATAAACATTGACTGTTGAGTACCTACTTTAAATACTGTACTAAAATATGTATTAGGTATAACTAGCATTAACTATGTATATCAACAAATACAAGACGCAACAATGTTTTGTCTATGTCATCGAATTTTCAAGTCAAACTAAAATATAAATGCATTAACAACATCAAAGGAACAAAGCGAAGTCGTGCATATTCACATACGGGAACATAAACAATTCAATCCAGAACGACGGAGCTTTCACTAACACTCCCAAACAACACAAAGACCCATGTAATACGTGCCTAATCTCAATACAGATTTTACAGATACAAATTACAACAACCGTACAAAGACATACGACAATCAAACACAAAGCCTTGCCTACAAAACTAAATTACCAGAGCAATCCGCTCACCTAATAGCTTCAACAGGACGCGGGACGCCGTGTCACCAAAAATTTGCATTGCCAAACAAAGTCAATTACGAAACGATACAAAACCATCGTTACTTAAGTCAGACAAAGTTCCAAATCCTAATATAGACCATGGAAAATAGAACTTAGTCGAAGCAAGTGAGGGTATGGTTGAAGCAATTCGCGATTGTTACCGATCGATTCCGAAGGCAGAGCTCGGTAGGCCCCGCCTATTGGGAGGTGCGGCTGCCTCGGGAGCCAGCACAGGCGCCGGACGGAGCGGCGCTTTTGATCTGCCCCCCTCCCCGCCGCGCGCTAGCGCAGGCCCAGATAACGAACGCACACAAACTCATAACGCTCCGCGCGCTCTCACAAGCCGGTTGTCAGTACAAACCAGTTTTGCAGTGACGACACAGCTACAGTGATACCAAAGTGAGCCCGAGAGGACAGTGCCCTAGTGTTAGTTATACGGACAATTGATTTGTGGACATGGAAGATAAACCGTACAGTGTTGACAGTTCGGACGATATCAATATCGAAGAGGAGGAAGAACATATTGAGGAAAATCACAGTAAGTGTCCATTTGTTGTTTTTTGTTATGCGAGTTTGTTTTTGTTAGGGTAATTTTTTATTATGTTGGTAAAGAAGAACAAGCTATTAATTTTGTTGTATTATCCTCTTCGGATGTGGAGGTTGTTTTGGTCTCAAGCGCTTTAAATTTTAAAAAAATAACAAAGTAAACAAACGTTTAGGATTTTTTCATGATTATTTTTTGTTATTGTACCTAGCTGTTGTTGTTTGTATAGAGTAATAAATTAATATGTAACCCTATAACCCCTGAAAGAGTACATAAAATGTTGGTTGCCGAATATGTCGCTAACTTAGGAAAATCTTGGTCCTTCATGAATTAACTCTGCAGTAAAAAAAATGCAACGCAATGTTTTAAGTATCCAAGCTCAACATATTAATAATGCAATCATTATATCCCCAGGCTACCCACCAAACTTCCCGATCGAAGCTTTAGTCAAGCTCGAGCGGCCGTCACCCCCTTTGCCAACGCCGCCGCACACGCCCACCGACGACACGCCCCCAGCTGTCGTTATCTCGCGACACCAGCCCTGGACGCCACCCGCACAACCCTACAACTACCCCCGACCAGTCATGCAGACCCCTTACCCCTACGAGAAGGTCCCAGTGCAGAGCTACTCGCATCCCATGTCGGCCTACGTGCAAGCCCAAGTAGCGACGCTCCCACCGTCGGCCCCGTACCACGCTATGCTCGTCAACCAGTGGATCAGAAATGCTGCTTTCTACCATCACTCATTGAGATACCCGGGTGTCATGGCACAGAGAATGCCAGGAAGGAACCCACCACCAATGCGAGCACCGGGCGCCCCTGGAACAAGACCTAAGAAACAGTTTATTTGCAAATACTGCAATCGCCAGTTCACCAAGTCCTACAACCTGCTGATCCATGAGAGGACTCATACAGATGAGCGGCCCTACTCATGCGATATCTGCGGGAAAGCTTTCCGCCGGCAAGACCACCTCAGAGATCATAGGTATGTTTCATCGTTTTTATTTGTTTTTAAGTTGTTTATGTCGCATGCTATTATAGTATATAGTTTTATGTTATATGATAGTCTGTATCAACACATTAAAGTCTGTTTTAAAGCTGCATTTTCTGAACAACTAAAATTCAATGTCATTCAAATCCTTAAAAATTCAACATCATTATGTTAATGATCATTAGATTTTATTAGATCTAGCATTAGTTTTTAATGGACACATAAGCTAACAGTTAGGTTGACACTGAATTGCAAGATTCTTTTACTTATCTAGATAGGTACATCTATTTCATCAAACAAATCAAGTTAATTAACGTGTGTTAGAAACCAAACCACTTTCACTAGTTAAAGGATTATTCTGATGTTGGTAACCAATTTTATCTGGGAGACTCCTAATTTAATTTAATGTTTCCCTCGAAATACCAACAACGTGATTTAGGACGTGTTTCACCGAGGTATTGTTGACGATAAGAGTAGAAAAAAAAATTAAAAGTGTAAACCTTTTTGTGAGGTCGCGAGGCGGCGGGCGCACGCGCGCCCTCGCCAACCGGTTTCGTTCTTTACGATCACCATATCTGTCTTGCTCCGCCGTCGAACAAATTACACGTTATATTTCTTCGCTTTTACGAGACCAAAGTTTTTTTTCTCATATCGTACCGAATATATTAACAGTCTAATGTGTCCGTAATGTAGAATCACTTCAATTTTCATTCAAAGTGCTTATTTCGTTGCCTATTGAGCCATAAACGTGTAGATGTTTGTTTACATTGTGTACTCGCTAGAAGTGAAAGTTGAGCTTGTGTCTAATTTCTGTTCTCTATTTTCCAGGTACATACATTCAAAGGAGAAGCCGTTCAAATGCACAGAGTGTGGAAAAGGATTCTGCCAATCGAGAACACTGGCAGTACACAAAATTTTGCACATGGAAGAGTCTCCCCACAAGTGCCCAGTTTGCAACAAGAGCTTCAACCAAAGATCTAACTTGAAGACTCATCTGCTAACACACAGCGACGCGAACAAGCATCACTTGGAGCATTTGGAAGGTTGTCAAGAAGTTTCTTCAACGAGTCAGTCGGAGAACTCTCTTTTGGACCTTTCACATAAACCTTCACCGCCTCTACCGCAACAAGTTCAACCACTTGTGAGTCCACACCAATCTCCAGTTGAAGGGCCTAAGAGAACTCTAGGCTTTTCCATAGAAGACATCATGAAGCGTTGATTTTCATAATTGTAAATATTTATTGTTTGCTCTCACCGCGTTCTTAGGTACCTGTTAAAATTTTCAAGAGGCTTACTTTCGAGGATATATTGTTTAATTTAGTTAATTTATAATTGCCAAAGATGTATCATTGACTGATTAGTAAGGATTCTTATCATTGTGCATCCGTTTATCCCGTTTCATTTATCGGCTCTAACAGTAATTCATTTCTTTGTAATGTCTATTCATCATTTGTATCAACATTTATTGATTCATGTAACGGCCGAAACTCGGATCTTTTTTCACTTGGAAGACTGAAATTGATTTTAATATTGTTATTGTTTGTTTAGAGGTTTATTTATTGTGATAGATTTACTTAGATAAGTTTATGGTTAACTAAAGTTACCGAAAAGTATTACCTTCGTTTATAAGTTCGTTTCGTTCCAAAATTGTGGCTATGACATCATTGATATCATGTTCAAAAATTAAATGTATGTTGTGTAGGTAAGAGAACTCTGTAATTAATTTTAGTACATGTACATTTTGCTGTAAATATGTAAATTAAGTATTGTAGTTAAGTCGACGAGGCTACTATTAGAAGTATAATGATAATAAAAGAAAATAGTAATGAAAATTACTACATAGTTTTATTTCTTCTGCGTGTTTATCTACGTTATCATCTCAAATAGCTTCGATTGGAGATAACGTAATTTATTACGCTTGAAGTAGGTACTTTATATGCTCAAACATAAATGAATATAATTACTGAAATAGGTAAGTACTCTATTACTACTTTACACCTATCAATAATTTGATTGACATAGGTAGGTTGTTTGTCGCATTAGTTCAGATTTTTATCTTATATTCAAAACCTAACCTTTAAAACAGCAGTTGGGATGCTTAAAATTTTCTATTTATTTGAAACCAAAAGTACCTATTGACGTCCTCTTGGTTTTGATGTCTTGAAGAAATGGTAATATTTCAAACTCTTCTAAAAAGCTTCACCTACCTACCATATTTCGTTTAGTTAGTGAAGTTAAAATATTTGCTACACAGTATATCCCTTCTCCTTCGTGTTGCTAATGATAAATTTTAATCTGAACTTTCTCTCTCACATAAAAAAATCTTAGCAAGTTGTTATTTATAGCCAAAACTAAAAAGATTTTTCACATTTAGAACAAAAACTTAAGTAACGGTTCCGTAGCGTGTCAGTTTGCCCATTAACGAGTGGCCTATGGGCTTGTAATAGGGTTTTCACTAATTCCAGTTTGTGGTTCATGATTTAACATTCTGATTAACTTCATATACATGATACATATAACTAAATTATATGTACTTGACTTGATATATAAAAAGTTTTTAACCAGAATTACATATAGGTTATATACAAGAATAAGCATCAGGTTCCGAAAGACACATACCTACCTACCTACGAATTGATAAGCTTTTCACAAAAACAAATGAAACACGTTCCTGCACCTAGGTGATAGCAAAATCGATAATATGAGTAGATGAGAAAGATCTAGGAGCTTAGCTCCACTACTTTTATGTAAAGATGCCCATGATGGTTGTCGGCAACCCTACACATCACACATCGTGCAAACACAACCATTATAGTCATGTAATGAAATAAATTATAATTATAGGTGAGAGCCAGTCGAGAGCGATTTCGTACAAACCCGTTTTAAGTAATGATCATCTTTGCTAATAAAAAATCGTGATGAAATTCATTTGGACGTTTCAATTGAAATTCTAAACGCACGTAGGTATATCTATAGAGGTAGGTATCTGCCTAATGAACCATTATAATAATAAATAGTTTAATAATTAAGTGGATTCGGCTGAGAAAAATATCGTATGTTTTTATTATTAATACTAGAGTAGGTATGTACCTAATTTCTGGTTGGAGTTCTACAGGGTAGTTATTTTGTTCCTTATTTTATCTAATTTGGATTTTTGGATAAATATATTTGTAACAAACTATGACTTTATTAGAGAATAATAAATAAATACCTGCTAATTGTTTAGTTTCAAAATCTAAAGCATTAGTTAGAGCAGTAAAAATATTGCCAGCAAATGTTTTTAAAATAACATCTAATCTGTAAATTAATAGAATCTATGAATTAAAACATTATTCCCATCAATTAAAAATTTGGATTTCGTGAAGTTAGGAAATTAATTAGGTAAGTAGATAATTATATTTCATTGTTTACTATTGTTAAGTTTATTGATTACAGTGTTCAGGTAATATTAATATTGGCCCTGGCTCAATCATTCTTTGCATCAAGCTACCTAGGTATATTTTGAAACAACAAGAAATCTAAGTACTAAAAGGCTTAGGTACCACACAATAGGCTAAGTACTTATAATATAAGGTAACTACTTATAATATAAGTATTTGCTTTCACAAGAATACATAATTACTTATTAGTTTTTTTCAAAAGCAGCATATTGTCTAAATTATATGAACTACAAAAATGGATCGAGGGGAAAAGAAATCCACCACCCCACAGAAAGATGATTCATAAACTTCCAACTAAGTTACTGACGGGATTATCAAGCCCACATCACATTCCATCCTTAAATGTGAATTATAATGTAATAACACATATTCCGTACACATTACTGTATTAAAGTAAGAGCGTTTTACAAGCACTATAATTTTCAGATGCCATAACATTCTCTCAAGGAATTATAAAATTCCTTAATAATGGTCGTTCCTTGCTCGCGGTAATGGTTGCGCCATCTAGTTGATAGCTGTGGAACTACGATATGTCATTTGTCACCATGCGATGTCGCTACGCGTAGTATTTTGTGGTTGCATTGAAATATTTTTAATTGAATGAAGCCTCTTGTTTCTTTCGTTTGGTGGTATGAGAAGAATTGTTTTGATTATTTATTTTATGTATCAAACCAAAGATTGCAGTTTAACAGTTAAAAAAAAATTTAATGACGCTGATACATTTAGGAGAAACAATTAAGTATAATTCTCGGGTTGATCATGTTAAACTCCGTTAAGCTAAAACGGTTCTTATTTTTTATATATCCATCCCGTTAAAAATCAGTAACCACAAAATAATAGAAGTTTTTACACAATATGAAAATTCCCTCAGCGTCTTAACGAATTACGTTTTTACCGGATTAGGTCAAGGAGGCTTATTTTTGAACAGTAGAGATACATTTTAAAATAATACAGATTCAACGGACTCGAACCACAAAATATAGAAGCGCAGCTAAACATAGAATTAAATGAAAGATCCAGCCAATTTTCTCGAATCGACGTGTGATTGATGATTGAACACTAAACTTGCATCTGCAATTTGCCAGTCAATGGAAATTGCAACAAATCCAGTCTGATTGGGCTCTAATCGCATCGCAATCGCGCGTTCTTACCCGAAATCGCCGCGAATTCTCATGACTATTCCATTTATCCCATTCCAATAATTGGTTCTGTTGTTTTGAGCCAATTAAAAGCAATTCGGAAGGGATTAAAGTCGAATTTGGGGGAAAATGGGGCGATCGTTCAAACGATTTCGACTGTCATGGCGGCGTGCGTATGCGCAACCTGACTGACGTTGTTGATTTATGAATCTATCGCACTGATTTATTGAAGGTAATACAAGCAGTTCTATTCAATTAGTTACGATCGAAATAGTTAATTAATGAGCTGTGAAACTGTAGATTGTGTTGTGGTTAACTACAATTTCGATTACCACTTTATTAAGTTCTATTGTTAGGTATCGTGATTTGAGCTTTATTATTATGTTGTGATCACGGTATGCTTGGATGCATTTATATTATGTTTGTATCATCATCGTGCAGAATTATTTTGTGGTTTAGTCTTTGTGCTGTTTCTGCAATTGTGTTCATGTATTGTATTGTAGTGGGATAGAAAACGGTTAGGTAGTTATAATTATTATTATAACAATCCTGAAATCTTTGGCAATAACAGCAACGCCATCAATGTCTTTTATGTTGATATCGTTGTTTTATTCGCCTTATTTATCGAAAATAATGTACTCATCACCTTTTGCGATTAAATAAGTTATAACTTCGTCAATATTTTGACTTGTTGCAAACTCTACACTTCTTATTCCTTTTTTATAACTTTAGAACGTTTATGTAAGGTATGGAAGCTACATTTTGGCATAACTGCGTACTATATAATAAAAAAAATTTCGTGCAAACAATTGCTATTATTTAGATAATCTTTAAAACAGTGTGTTTATGACCTTTCTCACACACCATATCGCGTGCCACAAAAAACTAATGAAGATTGCACTCTCCCTTAGGCTAGATCTAACGTAACGACCACCTGAAGAAGCCTACTGGTAACTTTAAGAAATTATATATAGATTTATTACTACTTACTACATACATATTTTTGATGTTTTTTGAGGAAGATTTATTTGTAGCTGTAAGCGTTTTGACCATAATTTTGTTTTTGAAGGATTAAAATGACTTGATTTATTGTTGTATAGGTTAAGATTAGATTCGTAAGTTTTTTTGGATTTTTGCCTGAGGGTGCAAGGTGTTGGGATTTGGGTTTTGGTAGCTGGTTTTGGTATAGTTTATGTGCGTAGTCTTGCCATAATTATTCTGATCAAACTAATCAGAAGTCAATAGGCATCAATTTGTAGGCCTGCTAACTTTTACATACCTTACATACCTACCTTTTTATAACTTTTTACATGTCTTACAAGAGCTATCTCAATATTTACAGCCATGCTCCTTTAAGATTTTTCTAAGAGTAACTTAATTATGAGAAGGAAGTTAAATAGAGTTACATATTCATAATAACTACCAACATTTTGTCTTCATACAAGTGCATTTTGTTAAAAAGGAATGCGGATGCTATCGCCGATCGTTTTGTCACTAACCCTTAGAAACAAAACAAATTCACGTACTTTTTTTCCAAGGCACCACTCTATGCCCGAGGCTGCACTGTAACAAAAATTAATATCGCTACTTCAATTTAAGTTACCCAAATATATTTTATTCCCTTCATAATACCACACATTTTTCCAATTCCCACAAAAGTTCCTAATTTCAAAATATATTTCAAAACCTCCACTCAACGCATCGAAGCCGTCGCACGCGCCACCTGGCGGCATCCACACGCGATCCTGATTGGCAGCTGTCAATCATCACGTATCAAAACGCATAATAGGTTTCATTTCAGCCAATTAGAGATTCGACGCATCACGCACCCACTGCCGATGAAATGTAAAACCCAATACAATAGCTAATATGCGGTAATATGATGTAAAGTGATCGGATACCATACCAGTGTTTGTTGGTTTGTCGGCCATTTTGATTAAATGGCGGAAATGATTGGTGGACTTTTTATTTGTTTATTTAGTTATGGTTTTTGAAATTGGAAATAGCATAATTATTTATTTCTATTGATGACTTTGTAGTCTGCTCTGTAAATCGGTCGATTTTGACGACATAGGTACCTACTCAGGTTTTGCTCTATGGATGCTACGACTTGTTGAAAATGTTGACTAAATCTTTCCAATAAAGTAAATGTTTTCGCGTTTTGTCTTTTACAAAAAAAACAAAACTTACGTGAAGTTCTGAGAAAACTACTAAAATTACTTTTACGAAACAAGTTTCAAGTTAACACGGACTTCCTAAACTTTTTGCTATTGTTTGTTAATTCGCCTTCGCATACAGCCTTCTAAAGTGCAAATCGATTGTTTTGAATTGAATATCTTTAAACGGTTCCCTATGTATCGCTCAATTAATTATTCGTACGGAAGGAAGTACGGAAATATGATTGATCAAATAATTCCGTGTTTGGTCATATACAATTGTTATTTCATTTTCATGTTTCATAGGAAGGTCAAGGTTTTCTTTGATTAGAATTGTGTGAAGTTAGTGCGTTTTCTTTAAATCTTAAAATACCTACAATTTTTAAGCAGAATTTGCAGTTTTTGATTAAATCGGAATTGGTATCTCATTAATATTTTTGTTTTAATATTATTTACTTGAAAATTTATTAATAATATAGTAGATCAAAGTCAACTAAAAACCCTCTCAAGAACCCAAGCTTTTTCTAATTAAATCCTCAGTCGGTAAACTTTTAAAGTGGTTGCCACCGTCTCTACCAAAACAAAAAACATTTTTCTACAATTCTTACAGAAAAACGCACTCTTTTTACTAAAGAATAAAAAATGTGATTGACAAGCAAGAAACCACATTTTAACGCAACTCTTATAAAGAATTAAAATAACTGATTTATCTCCAAGCTGGTATTATTCAGTGATCTATGATTATGGGTTACCGTTACTATTTCACGTCAAAAATAGATTTTTGATTGACATTCTAGTATGTTTTGTTCCTACTTGTTGAAAAGTAATAATTTTTATTTAAGAATAAGTAATTGATTCTTCTTTCTTTGATTTGTTTCTTACATTTCACTTTGAATGTTATTTTTTGGCACAAAAAATATAGGTAATCCTATTATACTTGTTGTTGTTTGTAATTTACCCACAAAATTTTGATTTTTGTTTCGCATGAATCTTTTGCTGCAACCTTGGATGTCCTGTTATGAACGTTAATTATTGTTGTCTTCTCTTAATATTTGTGCATATCTATACTAGCTCTGCTCCTGAATGTCACCATTATTATTTATCGTTAAAATATTTCTCATTAAGTGAAATTTGTACTAAATTTCTTTTGAGTAAATAAAGATTCTTTAACCACATACTATTCCGCAACCTAAATAAAATTATCGCCCGTGTTCAACGAATAATTTTAGTTTAGAAGCTTTTGACTTGTAGCCTTTTTTGCGTGTTTAGTTTAGATAAAACATAGGTGATTATTATCATAATTATATCTTGCTTACAATAATTATCACTATTTTAATACTGACCAATTAAATCCTAGAATAAAAGGGTAAAATACTCAATCGAAACTAACCTTCAAACTGACATCCTAAATAAAATGGTGTAAGATCAAAAAAATGGAAAATTGACGCTCAAAAATACAGATATATAATTATAAAAGATCAAAATGTGAGTTGGCCAAACGGCCGGTTATTAAACGAATTTAGGGGCAAATGCGGTTATAATTGTCCGAAATCGTTTCCAATGATACAGGAATAGAATATAATTTTATTGTGACTAACAAAAAGAGGGAATTTGCAGTTTTGCGGTTATCCGTCTCGAGGGACGTGCCTTCCGTCCTGTGCCCCGTCATTTCGTGAAATAACGGGCATTGTGTAAAAGGGACGATTTCATTTCTTTAATGAATGGTTCTTGACATTTTGATGTCATCTAAATTGCTGTGATGCATAGATTTATGAGTGTATCAATCAGCCTCTTGGTTTGAATTGACAAATTATAAAAAATATGTTATGCAATTTATCTAGCGTGTTTTGTTTAAAATTTAATGACGATGCCACTATATAATAGTGCACACATTCGTTACAATATCCTATTTCGTCTTGCTTATGTCTTATTCAATATTTGCATTTTTAGGATCCTTGAACCTTACATGTTACGGTCAAATGGATTGGATTTCAGGAATCCAGTTGCACGTGGAGTATTTTATCAAATACTGCAACAATTTTATTATGTAGTAGGTATGACTACTTCCTTACGTCCCACAAAACCAGAAACTCAGTGGAATAGAAAAGATTAAGTACTTCGAAGAAATGATCCAATTCTAAGAGCTAGTGATTCAGTAACAAGGTTTTATCCAAAAATTTAAGATTTTGTTCAAATATGAGAATCCAATTTGTATGAA
Source organism: Luperina nickerlii (assembly GCA_963855955.1). Taxonomy (NCBI): domain Eukaryota; kingdom Metazoa; phylum Arthropoda; class Insecta; order Lepidoptera; family Noctuidae; genus Luperina; species Luperina nickerlii. Next base: position 12,573,717 of record OY979681.1, on the reverse strand, counting down.
TCACAAAGCAGATCGAATTAGGTCTACCGAACATCTATTTGGAATCTCTAACAAATTAAACGGGTAGACACTTAATTTGCTAAATAATAAGTACCCTATACAAAGTAAAGCCGACATTTCAGTAAGTAATGACTGATTCATTGGCGCCACCGCGGTTGTCGGCGCCAACCTTTACCCTGCGTTCACCATTCACTACTTACCACAAACTAATCAAACAACGTATCATTATACCGTCATTTTTGGAAATGATCACCCGTGGGATAGGCTATGAAAATGAGTAAAAGCTGGGTGCAGGGATTAGAGAGATCGGGTTCAGGAAAGAATTTTGCCCATAGTTTGTGACCCTCTAAGAGGTTGTTTGTAAAAAAGGATATCGTAGCATTTGACAGAAAGAACAAATCTATCAACTACATAATTATATGCCTAAATTTTAGGTCACGTAGACAGGCAATTGTGAAAAGGTAATGTTTGTCAATTAAGACTGATACGGAGAAGCCTTTATTCAGCAGTTGATGACTGTTATGATGATGTAGCTAAAGCTTAGCTGAAGGCTAATCCAGGTCTTCCACTTACATACTTACACAATAACCCACTTACTGTAGACTGGACTTTACCATTCAATCTCCACGAGAATTTTAATTTTATAACATGTATAATGACTATAATGAGATAAACACTAGCCCCCTTACTAATAAACGTATGAATGTCAGATGAATAGTTACACACCGATTTCTCTCTTTCAGTCGTCAGTAATTGACTTTCGAAAGAAGAAGACAGTGTTGTGTAACTATGCCGACGCTATTCACGTTTATTAATAAGGGGGTAAATAAAATAATTCTAGACGACATACCAACGGTAACGATTGGCAAACGGTCAGACGGATCTGCAAACCTAAGCATGTTTTTTAATCTCTGTCAAAATTATAAGGTGTTTACGTTCGACATGTCAAAAATTATGGCAACCTTTATTTGCGGTGCGGGTTTTGCCGGCCACCTATTATTATAACGAGGGAGATATTTCAGTTTTTGTGCCATTTCGTGAATGGACTCCTATGGTTTCGGTTGCGAATTCGTTTTTTTGCAATACAATGTAACCTTAATGAGACTGTCTACAATGTTCTGTAATTTGTAGGTTAATATTTGGGTATTAACATTAGTCATTTTGGGTAGGTGCTACTTAAAGACATTAGTTTAGAAGTGTGTCATATCAATGTATTTATTATGAGACTTTTGTCCTCTTTCGGGCGAGGTGGTGACGAATTTGTAATGACTTTTTACTGTATTTATATAAATTGTACCAGCAGCCACTTAAGCATCTAGAAGATAATTTGGTCATGGAAATTAAGCTTTTCCTATTTTCTTGTCATTAAAGTAGTTCTACCTACATTTCAGCATCTTTGCACCAGCTGTGTTTTCTATTTCAAAGGAATTTAGAATTTCACTCTTTTCATTTGGACACGCAAATTCCTGGATGATGAAAAAGGATCATGGCTCGAGTGTGTCATAAAACGATATGTCCAGTTTAATTTTTTAAAGTATCTAGCAAGAGACTTTTTACGTCACGATTTTAAAATTTAAAATGACACAAGTGTCATGTTGTAAAATATGATGCATCTGTATCTGTATCTGGCGACATATTAATGTCACAGATAAATTGTCCAGATTGTGAACATAGGTGGTCTTAACTACTGGTTAACTGTCTGATAAAATAGAGCACGTGCGAGATTATGTCAGTAATCAAGGACCTACAGTCTACCCAGTACTTATATAAAAAAGCTCTGAAATGCTTACTTTTAGACAGATTATACTCCTATGTGTGATAGGTAGACAAGACAGCTACACATAAGACAGACGTAGAATTTACAAATGGTTGCTAAATAAATGATAAACAAATCAATCAGTTGTTACATCTCTTGGTAAAATAATTTAGCTCTGTTGCATGTAAATGTTAAATGTTGAACAATATAGAGTCCAATTAAATTAGCTGGCGAAACTCCACAGAGTGATGGGTACCGATAACTAAACATGATAAAAAAAAATATATTTGTAAACAATACATTTTAAATAGGTAATTAAAATGTATTGTTCCGTCTAGTCGTAGTTTGTACTAATATTTATTGACGTACTTAGGTCCTCTATAAGGTAGAAGACATTTTAACTACCTAGTTAAAATGTATTGTTTCGTCTTCTATATAATTGTTGTCATTCCCCAGACCGCATCAATCGAGTTCCAGCCGAAGACACCTGTGAAACAAAATCACGAACCAAAGGCACCCAAACCTAACCTTACATTGAAAACCCATACAACAAACAGACGATCCTAGATTACCCCGACCCAAAAACAAAGCAAACTCACCTGCGAGTAGGTAACACCCAAAACATTAGCCTTGCCTTCACGACTTGCCCGAAGCGAACATGCTTATTAGGGCTGCAACGCACCTGTGTGAATATTTTCATAATCTCACTAATTAGAGGTTCGCGATTCTTCCCAAAGACGCCGAATATTCGGGTTTTACTGAAGAGGCAATAAATTCTTCGACTTTTGACCCTGTGGAGTTTTTAGGGAATTCTTCCTGAGGCTGTAGCTGTAACGCCGTATAGAGTAGGGTATCATGTTTTGTTTATGTCGACCGTCTGTTTATATTAAATATCAGTTACGTAGGACTGACACTGTTGATTTGTTTAGTGAGTTTAAGTTTCGATATGTTTACATTTAGATTACTTTGTTTTTCTTCCTTCATAAACTTAGATCTGAAATATGGCCGCTACATCACATTTAAAATCTTCATCTAAATTGCGATGTCGCTAAAAAGCCTTCTCTGCAGTTCCATAGTGGACAGTAAAATCATTTTCCCCTGTTCAAGAAATTGGTCGCTTACAAACTACAATTTTGCAATCCTAAAACTTGAACTTCAACATTATAAATTGCGTTACCACTTTCCAAACAATCAACTCTCGTTTGTTCACTGCTCTGTGCACTAATGTTGGATATATTTATCGCGGTGATCGTCAACCGTGGTGGATTGCCTCGAGGCACCCCGCCTTGGCTTTGCGTCTTTCCCACGTGCTCCGAATGCTTAGATTGCGTGCGACCTCCTCACCAACCATACTCGTTCACACTACGAACACTTCATCAACTGACACGCCAAATATAATCTTAAAATCTCTATTATTACATTCAACTTGACCAGTATCATCATCCGAATATTCTACATTTTGTTCCTCTGTGGCTTTTTCATCGACCTCGTCGGCTTCATTTGTGATATCACATACGGACGCCATAGCTGCTTCAGTGGATCTACCGTTTGCTTCAGGCTACATTTCTTGGGTTTCACCTTCGACTTTTAAGACCGTGGGATTTTGGACAAGACTTTTCGAGATTAATAATGATAAGTGATTTTTTTGTGGGATCACTGTTGTAATACTTGGGTAAGTCATATGGATCTTGGTAAATTAATGAAATGTGAACCATTCATGGTAGTTTGTAGACTCTATTTTTTCTTTTTTTTATATTTGACAACTAAAAATCTGCACCCAATAAGACTATAAACCGACCCCAAACATAGCTGCGAAAAAGCTAGGCATATGACTACTTATGAGTTTCCTAAATAAACTGCTTCATTAATCATAACCGAACATAATTATTTAAGGAAAGTGTTTTTAATAGATTTAAAGAAAGCGAATGTTATTATAAGACATAATTATCACTTACAGGCCTTTCCCGTCTCATTAATCATGAATGCGGATCTTATATTTTTTCGCACAAATAATATAATTTTAATAAATGACTCCAATTCTGAACCTATACATCAAAGTTGTAGGTAATTTAAATATAGACATTAAAATATTGCTATTTAACTTCCTTTAACATAGCTAATAACTCATATAAGTTTGTAAAACCAATCGCCAAAAAACTCGTTCATTGTTTTTGCATGCAATACCTGAAAAAGAACAATGACATAAATGCGAATTTGCGAAGTGCCATTTGTGTTCTTCTATCTCTTTTTTATGCACAGCTATATAGCTATCCTGCCTCTACCTTTACTTTGCTTAACTTACTCTTCTTATTTTCCTTTAAACACACTACTACTCTAATTATATATACGCTCGCCTGACAATGAAAGCGAAAATCGCAAATCTACATGACCGATTTTTTATTAAAATACGAAAAGAAACAGCAATATTTTTAGCTGCACGTAATAGCGGCGCTCATGGTAATCACGATGGTAAAGCAGAGGCGATTACAAGCGTTTACCGAAGCATTTACCGGATGATTCGGTAATCGAAAGTAATATTGGGAACATCTGAGGAATCCTTAGAAACTTTGAAAGGAATTCAGTCCTAGAGAATGATGTAAGTATAGTATTTAGTTCAGTTATGTTAATGTGTTGATTGCTGAGTAAGTAGGGAGTTACGTCAAAGGAATGTTAAATGGGTTCAAGGAATAACCTGGACTCGATCGCGTTAGAAGAAGGAAAAACTTCAGCAGTTGAAAATAATAATGTATTTAGAGATGAAGAATCAGATTTGCAAAGTGTACCTAAGAGTCTAGACAAAATAGTCACATCTATCAGAAATAATGACGATGGAAGTGTGAAAAATTTATGGTAGGTACCAAAATCCGTATTAATAATGTCAATCCTGTTGAAAGTCGTTGTAGAAACACGAAACGCTTTCAAAGGGTTTGTCTAGGGTCTCTGAAATACCTATGCTTTGCGCTTAAAAAGGTAAACTCAAAGTTCAAACTATAATAACATTTTAAGAAACGGTGCATTTAAACGGCCCTCTCATTTAAGCCATTGTCATTTAACCGTAAGTATACAGTATGATTTCAAATAACATTACAAACCTTGCGATAAGTTTGCAATGCCTTTACAGCATCCTCATTCACACAACATTTATTCTGAACTTTCTGAACGTTCTTCGATCATAATCATTTTCAAGAATAAAATTAATCAAATCCACATCATAATCAGCTGCCACTAAAATTAGTGCGAAAACACAGAGTATATTCCTGTAACCTCCCAAAGGATCATCCAAATCTCAATTTCCAAAGAAGATCATTCTAAGATCACGAGTTTACCTCGGCTCGTTTTGAGGTTGCGGCCTACCGCCAATTAGCCACAATTTTCGGCTAGCACAAAGGCCCCGTGTCCTCCTAAAGACCGTTCGTTGGTAATTAAAACAAATAGGGTCAAAAGCACCCCGCTCGAGGCGCCACGGGGCGGCACCCGACGCGACCCGACGTCGCCGAAGGCTCTACAACCCCCTCATTACAAGCTTAATCTAATTATTGAATTCGTACAATGTTATGTTTACATTTTTTTTTCTAATTTGCCCCACTATACTTAAGAATGGACGAGTAAGCGCTAAATGGCACGTTTAAGGCAATATATCATAAGGATCGAGTCACTGCAGCGCTGAACGATGTGTTCTCACGGTTTTTTGGCCAACTTTTTGAGGTTAGGTCCTCTGTAGATTAAGGCGGTGCATAAGATTATTATAAGGCGTTTAAGGTTTTGCCTCTAGATGATTGTCACGATTTTATTGCATTCCGTCATTCAGTGGTACTTTAGTTTTTTATTGTTTTGTGTTTATATTTTTTTATGGGAGAGTAAAGCTGTGTTCATACTACGAGACTCTAATCGAAGTAGATCTTTAGGGTATGGTCTAATCAAGGATTTAGGCCTGCTTGCACGACAATTCACTAGCTAAAATTTGCAATGTTTTGCATGAAAAGTCTGTAAAACGTTTTTCTGTCTGTTTACAGATTATCGATATTACTTCGATACGTATAAGATATTAAATGTTGCAATTATGAAGAAAGAAAAATCTGCATTGAACATTTATTATTTAAAACACTCGACCAGTCTTTTTATTTGAATACAAAACGGAACGATTCCTAATATGATTATATAAAATGTACTAACAAAAGATGGCCAGAACAACTTTACCTTTGCCTACCAGCAATATAATTTTAAATTATCCGCAACTTATTATTGACAACTCATTTAAATAGCTAAAACGTTCGAGATAGTTTAAGCGCCTCGGGGTAAGTTGGCTATCTTCGCTGCGCTTCGGCACTCCTCGGCTCTGTTCGGTCAAGATCGTGTGATCCCATCCATCATAGACGGTAACGACCTCTATGCAAAACGCTGACGTTGCTGTCATCTTTCAATAATTTATGATGCTGTTGTGGGTGTGATTGTAAAGGTTTTGGTGTGTCAAAATCTACAGTAAGCTGAGATCTCATACAAAATGCGTTTTATTGTATGCGCTCATAACTAAGTAGTTTATTATTAATTCTAAGAACAAAACTGCAACCACTAGAATTTTGACATAACATTAATTTCAAAATTAGAGTTTTATATTATACCTACCCCACCATATCAGATGTATAGTTATTATAAGTCAACGAATATTGAATGACGCATCATTGATAAGATGAATCTATGATAAATAAAATGTATAGACTATTAAAGATTACCGAGCATAAACGGCGAGACCTGTCTATAGAATGTCTCTATGGTACTGACATTTGTATATATAACATTTATAAATATTGTATGCAAACGATTGCTTTTCTTATTCTTATTATATTCGCAGCTAGCTTGAGCTTCAGCATCTGTTTTAAAAGAATACATCTTTGCAGACAAAGAAAAACTAATAATATCATCCAGATAAACTGAAGCCCGAAGGCAGAAACTTCCGGGCAAATAAAGATTTACAAAAAAAAAAGTTTTAAAAAAATATATATCTCATTTGATTATGACCAATTAAATAATAATTAAAACACCCGTTAAAGTGGAAATAAATAAATTCCCAAAAACACCCGTTAAAATGGAAATAAATAAATTCCCAAAAAAATCTACTAATCGGTATCAATAGCTCTGTAAAGATTACATCCCAACTTTTATGATTTCATTTCATAATAATTTATACATACGATGGGGATCATTATTTACTGTTTCGCCCGGGGGACACAGACCGGGTCAAAAGATGCCACCACAAAAAACCTATACACGACCGTTTAATGGACCGCCTTTGTATAGGAGTATGGGAACAGAACGTAATTACTATATGCGTTTATTTCTGACCGCACCGTTTTCTTCTTATCGAATTTTACGTGTGAGTGGAAAGTTGCAGTAGGTACGTATTGGGAAGTTCGCACCAGGTACTTAAATCAAATAGCTAAATAAAATAAAATTATAATAATATGAGTTAAATAATTTGGTATATATTCCGTTGGAAGTATTTTTTATTTACTGCCTCTCTATTTGCAGTAGTGGTAATGATTTTATCAGTGTTGAAATAAAAGATATTTTTGTGAATAGTCGGAGCTTTGACTCAATTACAAACAGATAATTTTCGTCATCGCAATCTTTCAGTATACCATCTTCCAGTATACTTTCAGTAAACCTACCTAAGTGACTAAAAGAATCTATCCTATATAGAAGAAACGTCACTAAAACGCATCATCCATGCAGAACTCCCTACACAAACATAAATCAAAAAAATTCGTTATGCATTCCTGAATTTTTCAAAATGGGATCATAAATATTTCAAATGAAGAATGAAGACACGGTCTGGACTTCGCTCATTAATGCTCATTTGGTCGGATATTTACACACCAATTACGATATGGTCTCGCTTATTTATAAGTGCGTTTGCGCACTTGATTCATTGCACCTTAGTGCCGCGTCGTTAGTGTCAAAGAAACGTATATTTCAGGGGCAAATCTTAAAGGTATTACGATTATATTTAAGTTTATTGTAGGTGAGGAATTTTCGCTTTGTGTGTGTAGGTGGAACGTTGAGTTTTGGTGAGCTGCAGTAATAGCGAATGTTTTGTTCTGTAAGACAAGATATTACATATCGAATTGGCTATCCGCGTTAGAGACTAACAAAAGTAGCTTGTAACTTGCAGTTCTGCACCCAATCCGACAAAAAATCCCTCAAATATTCTTCTATATTCATGTCATCAATATTGTAGTCTCATGGGTCACGTGCTATGATTGCTAACATTCACAGTTAATTCTAACAGCCCTACTTCCTTCGATAGACTTAACCAGCTTAGTGTGACTGCTACTTTCAGATTTTGCACGCCATGTTGGATTCGCCAGATTGCAGAAATTATTTTCCGCGCTAATTTCTTTTTCTCAGTAGTGGAAGTTGTAACTGTTCTCTTTAACTACACCCCTTCAGAGAGATAACAATGTAACGGCTATGTAACACGGCAAGAAAATGTATTCAAGGTTCTTCAATATATTTTCTTGGCGTAACTTTACACAGATCTAGATGGTCTTGATACGGCAGTGCTCCCGTCACAGCGGCTAGACGCAGTAACGAGGGGAAACGTGCAACATTTCACTGGTCAGGCACGCCCACTGTGCATCTGATTAGATAGCATTTCTAGTACATTTAAATGTTAAGTACTATGTGCATAGTAAGTATGTAAAGATATGTAGGAACTAAAACACAAACCATGTTATAGTTTCAAATTAGAGTAGACTGTCACGTCACATCGTCCGATCAACCAGAAATTTATCAGACACAACGTAAGACAATATTTATTATCTAAACCAACTCTTACAGGGCTTTCCTTTTTCTTTTCTTCTATCTCAATTGTCAAATGCATTCAGAAATGCTTTGTCCTCTTTGCTCCCATGAATTGGTAACACGTTAATTATGATCACAACATTTTGTTCCCCAATTCTGGCGTCTGTCATAAAGATAGGCAGATTTGGTTTTTACAGTATGTAGTCCCAAAATTTCCTCTGAGTCACTTCTCACCAAAAAAATACCGAGTAGCCTAAACCGCGAACCGACTCCTCAAAACATTCAATCTAATGCGACAAATTACACACCCAATAAAGAAATCATACACATCAAAACGGATTACAATAAGGCTCAAAATGATATTCGTAACACACATGGACCATGGGAACTTAGTTCGGGACACGACCTTACAAATTATATGTTAGATGAAGAACGTGCGCGCTTGACAGCAATTTTCATTTCATACGAAGATGTCACGTCGTATGTAAAAGGTCACTTCGGAACATCTAATTTGGTAATTGCATGTAAAATGGACGTAAGTGTTGTATCTCTATCGTGATTGGGACATTTTGTGAAGATTCTATTTCTCATGGGATCTGTTCTTAGATAGCTGTCCTTGTATAAAACTGTAATGAGGTATTTTAATCAAAACTACTTGAATACCTAGCTTTATAGAAAACCGAGAATAATTTACTTTTCATCACACCTGCTCTGAAAATACATACTAATTATACCAATTAGAGGGAAGAAACGCCTTTATCCCGCCCTTCAAATCCTTTCATCCCAAGGTATGGATGTTTGTATGAAAATCCTTCCGACCCAAGGGTGGGAAGTATGTATGAAATTCCATTACATACCCGGTTTTTCTTTTTTTTTTAATTTGTCAGCAGTCATACTGCCAAGAGACTTTAACTGTCTACTAATTAAATTTCAAGTAAATTGTTACTGGCCACATACAGTTTTTTTTTTACCAGTTACCAACCTCCTTGGTGCATACAGAAAATTAAAAACGAAATTATTTTTGTATATAAAACGCGCGGAATCACGAAAGAAGTGGCTGCATGACCTTATGATCTTAGCCTACTCCAGAAACGGGCGAATAAAAAATGGAAAAGCCCACGCATTTTCGCAAAAACACATTTATGTTTGTGTTTTTTGTAAAATATGGATACTTCGAGCGACAGTGATGATGTTATCCCTAACACACCGCCAGAACTATTAGAGACGGCCCAAGAAGTTGTTGATAATCTGTTGCCGGAAAAATCTAAATGCAGATACAACAATACTTATGAAAATTTCATACGTTGGCAAAAGGAAAAGAAAACGACTTCATTTTCTGAAAATGTATTGCTCTCGTATTTTAGTGAGAAAGCAAAACAATATAAGCCGAGCACGTTATGGGCTATGCATTCTATGCTAAGAACCACGATTTTAACAAAAAATAACATCAACATAAAGGAGTACCCGAAACTGACCGCATTCCTTAAAAGGAAATCTGAAGAATTTCGCAGTAAAAAGTCAAGAGTGCTGACTGCAACAGAAATTGATAATTTCTTACAAAACGCCCCTGATGACCAATACTTGGGACTGAAGGTAAGTCCTGGCTTTTACCTGTTTATGATTACCTTTTGCATTCACGTAGTACATACATACTTACCTAATTCTTGTCTATAATTTTACAGATCGTCTTGATTTTAGGCGTAAATGGTGCCTGTCGTTGCCAAGAACTGACCAACATATCTACAGATGACCTCGAAATTCATGGAAATGTTATGGTAGTGAAGATACCAGACACTAAAACAAAAATTCAGAGATCTTTTGTCATTGGTGACAATTTTTATACCATCGTAAGGAAATATAAAGAACTAAGACCTGATAATTTGAGTACCAAGCGCTTTCTTTTGCAGTACAGAAATAACCAATGCGTAAGACAAGTTATGGGCAAAAATAAAATTAGTCAAATCCCGAAAATAATCGCTACGTTTTTAAATTTGCCTAAACCAGAAGAATACACCGGACACTGCTTCCGCAGGACTTCTGCCACATTACTAGCTGATTCGGGAGCTGATTTAACCACGATCAAGCGGCACGGTGGATGGAAATCGAGCACAGTCGCCGAAAGCTATATAGAGAACTCAATAGGAAATAAAAAACGAATCAACGAACAAATAACAGAATCAATAGCTTTCACTAATAATCCAGCTTCATCATCGCTTCAGCCTCAACCGAGTACAAGCGCGACACTAATGCCCTTACCAGTGGTTCCTCGTAGCTCATCACCGCAGCCTTCTTCAAGCCTTTAACTAACTCAAGATGTAAACATGTCTCAAAATATCAAGATACCCGGACAAAATGTAACATCTTATAATAGCTGCACTTTTAATAATTGTACTTTTAACTAAATATAAACATTTCTATGCATTTATGTCCATAATTTTCCTCGTAGGTGTAATAAAAAGCACTATACATCCCTCAGGATAAAGTACAGTTCCATACCTCAAATGGTTTGCGCCCCTCGCAAGCTCGTGGCGCAAATGCCATAATCTCGGTATGGAACTGTCACTTTCTTCCCTCTGAAGTAATGTACTATTTCTACGTCCTCATAAAACACAGACGGGATTTTTGACAGGACTGTTGATATTAGATGAATTGATGTACAGACTCCAGCACATCAAGCTACTACAATCTGTCAAATTTCTTTAATAGATTTTCAACTTTATCGCTAAAGCATAAGGTTCAAAGTTGATTAGGAAAATTTGACAGTTTCGGGTAGCTTGATGTGCTGGCGTCTGTACCATGTCATTAATGCTAACTTTGGTGTTGACTTTGCTAGGTATTTCATACCCCAAGGATAACTAAGACGTAATCAATAAGGGTGCGTCTCATAACGTATAAACTCATTTGGTCTAATTTCATTTTACTATCGTTCATAAGATATAATCAACGTGAGATATACCAACTGTTGATATAATTTCTTAACATATAACATTTATTTATTCTAAAACTTAATTAGTATAACGTTGTTTGATATAACGTTTATGTAATCGAAAATCATTTGGTCTACCGTTTAATATGTATATTGTTTATTTAATCGAAAATCATTTGGTCTAACGTTTAATATATATATAAAAACATAATTATGGTTAACACCTCAATTCAGATAGGTTAGGTTAGAAGGCTAAGGCGGGAGCGAAGTGGAGCGGAGCTCCCGCCTTAGCCTTCGTGGTTAATTTTTTTAAACCACCCAGATATAGGAGCAAGGAAGGAAGGAGGTCGACATAGGATGCAAGAGCGAGCGAAGGGCACCCCGAGGTTCGGTTTTGTTAGGTTACTTTAAACCCTTTACGTAGAAATAGGAGCCCCGCGAAGCGGGGCTCCGTCGACATATAATGCAAGAGCGTGCTAAGGGCACCCCGAGGTTCGGTTTTGTTAGGTTACTTTAAACCATAGTTTTATGAATGAACTTGTATGAATTCATTTTTAAAGAAATACTTTAATGATTATTATTTAACTGAGCAAGATTACGCACACTAAGTGACAACTAACAATAACTTTTGTTGAGCTACCCACAAGCTACAACATAAAAGTAATACTAAATAAACTAACCCGTGTGCAATTTTGCTTTGTGTTTTAAGTAGGCGTTTTCATCATATTAGACCAAATAAGTTTTATATCTTTTGAGTGGTATGTCAAACGATTTTATATTTAATGTATATTATGTCAAACGATGTTATATTTAATGTATGTTATGCTTATAAAAATTAGTTATTTTAAAATTATATCAATCGTTCATTATATTAACTAATCGCTATAATAAATAAAATTATAGGTTCCGTTGTTATATGTTGTTAATATTAGAGATTTTGTTGTTATATCATCTATTACTTACCCAATCAATAAGGTTCCATATTTGTCAGGATCGCTGTTTATTCAGTCAATGTTTTGAAGGCCTTATTTGTAGAAATGAAGTGAAATTGACTAATAAACTTAGATAATAGACTTTCATATAACTTAGCGCCAATGCTGTTTCAGAGATAATTGTGGTAAATGACATTCATGCAGATTATTATGGTTGTCAAGCAATTATAAGTTTTATGGCTTGTGAACTTCTAACTAGTGATAGATAATAGCATGCAGGAATTTAAATCCTATTGGCTGTTTAGCATTCATATATTATTGTTTGAAAATTTTCTATAGTATAAGTTTTGCTTTGAAAATCGTCACAATCATAAAAAGGATCTTCTGAAAGCACTTATTATATAGATAAGTTTATTTGACGCAATACGGACTTTAATTTAGCGATACAACGGAGTACGAGCTCCAACAAAAGTCAGAGGGATTGTCCGAAAGGGTTACCGCTGGCCCAGAACATAAAGGACTAAGGAAGGAACACGGGTGGGTTTTAGTCAGTAAGAGTCTGACACTCCCTTCCGCTCCACCTAGAGCGGGAGGGGGGTCATTTGATGATTTCCCATCCTGAAAAAAAAAGCTCCAACCAAAACAAAATAGAAATCGACTTAGCTCAACGAGAATCACTTGTCTTTTAGGTAAGTAAATCGTCTTATCTAGACACAGTCTACATTACAAATCGCGTATAACCACATATGAATACAGGGCAACCTAGTTCGCGTAACTCCAATCTCCATACAAGGCATTATGTAGCCCCGGTCGAGTAAAACAATAGCCCCTATCTATTACATTCGGAACACCGTTCTCACATGTTTGTGCGATATCATTGGCGTCATCGCAGAACGTATGTAGGATTGTAGGTGGGGGTATAGTCGGGGAGTACCTACCTAAGTGAGGAGTAAGTAGCTTTACGCATGTTTTTCTTTAAAGAAAATACTGTACAAATTTTATGGTTCTAGCATGGTTTCAATTCCCTTATAATAATACAAGAGGCGGATGAACAAAGGTGATCTTGGAATGGATCAATTTTCAACGCATGATATTCGCGGTTGGCACTTATATGGTTGCAAAATTACCTAACAAATCAGCAACTATATTGTGGAATACAAGTCTTGGTTTGTGAAAGATGCGATTTCTGTTGTTCGAACAGAAATCGCATGTTAGTCCAAACTACCATATACATAATATAGTTGGAGTACCACAAGGCTGTATCTTGGGCCAGCTTCTATTTTCTCTACCTATATATTAGCGAAATCGGGCTTAATGTTTACAAAATCGTTATACAAATTTACGCCGGTCTGCCCCAAAGGGCTAGGCAGACATGTCCATAGTTCACTCAAGTTTGGATAGTTATGTTTGAGTCCTACGCAATAAGGGGCGAGCTCATTATACATTTTTTCTCTTCATATGATTACGGCTTCATATTTATTTTTAAAGTGTCCAATTCGAACCTCCACCTATTGACCACTTCATAGCCACCAACCACCAACCACAGTACCATAGAAAATGCATAATCAGCTTTACGTAACCACCACGATCAGATACCGTTGCACCTATCAGCAGGCGTGGCAATGGGCGGGCTCATTCTAATTCAAATTGCCAGTTGTAAGTCACGCGAACTAAAAACAGTTGCGTTTCTGATAAAAACACGCGAGACATCAAGTAAATGACTGATTCATGAGTTGTGACCCAGTTTTGTAGGGAAGGGATTTGAAGGGATTGGCTTTTATTGGCTTAATAAGGGGTAAACTGTGTGAGGGAGAGTGAGTAGCAAGTCACGTCCTACCCTACAAACATTTTATTAGTTGCACAGTGTTGCTCCTACTACTAAGTAGTTATTACAACTGTAGATTAGTTCTGGTTTTCGATATTTTTGGTAAATGAGTGATTTCAAGCAGCGCTTGGTTCAAGGAATTAAGGAATCCAAATCCAATACTATTTGTAAGAGTTGACTGTCCATGTTACGCCACACATTCTGAATTTGGTTAGATGCTCTTTTAGGGCATCCCAAAATAGGCAAAAATTAGGTATACTTAACACACATATTATTTGATATTATCCTAACAAAAAATACAATTACAGTTAATAAACATTATGTGAATCACAATAAAGACGTAATATAGGTAATAATCTAATGATAACATTATAATATTACATTTAATAGTGTGCATGATTCTGACCTTTACATTGCAAGTAAGTAGGTACAACAGTTACAACATTGTAATTAGTATGTTGGATGTAAAAAAATGTATTGCTGTTTCTGCGTGTCGTATTCAAGGGTTTTCCTCGATAAGTGCACGCAAATACAAACCTTCGTTTGAACGCCTAGGTACGAATAAAATATTTTATCGTTTGTTAAAAAAAAACGAATTCAATTCAAATAATGGTTACGAAACTTTTCCTTATGTAGTACCACAGTATCAACACCGATCTTTGTAAACTGACAAGTCATGGTTACTGAGGCACAATTAAATATCTAGAAATACAGGATAGCGGGACAGCCACGCGCATCCTGTTGACATGGGTTCAGTACATGATTCTGGATTCCACATGCGTTGAAATTAGGCGGTTGTTAAAAAAAAAATAGAAGTTTCGTAAATTTTGAAGGCGTAGGTGTTGCGCTTTTCTATAAAACAGCAGATTTTTTTTTTTTTTTGATAACTGACAGTAATTTTTAACTCAGGGGAAATCATGTACGGAATCCACGATATCAGTTTGCGCGACGATGTCCCTACCACCCTGTATTTTCATTGTTACCCATGGGGCACATAAGCTACGCCGACTATTACAAAAACTAGTCGTCATAGGTAAGCATGAGGCCTTTCATTGTTTATTAATAATTAACCTTATTCAAGGAAAAATTAAATTAAAATACTTTATTATCAATAAGCTTTTCTCCCTCACAGTAGGTATACGGGTAAAGAAACAAATTTCTCACATTAATCGCAATTTGTTTACAACAAAATTAAAAGCATTGGAGTCAAGATCGCGTGCTTGTCCCCACTTAATAAACGCTACCTTTTACTCAGCCTAAGGTGTCTGATTGTTTTATACGATCATTATAGAACATTAAATTAGATTTCGATTAAGAATTATTGACCTCAGTTTTGAAATATGTATCTACAAATAATTTCCTATTTACTGAACTAACACCCAGTTTCTGACTGCTTAGGTACAATGCGTGCCACGAAAGAAGAGACTTGACACACCACGTGGTTTGACATGCGCAGAACACGATTTTAGGTATTTTTAGTGGTATGAGGTCTGAGTGCGGGACGGGACCGGACGTCATAGGGGCAGCGGAAAGAGCGGGGGAGGCGGGGTCAAGTCTTTTCTTTCGTGGCACGCATTGTACTAAATGATCACCAGCGGGGTAGCAATGGCTTTCACTTTGACAGTTCAACCACATTCATTGCGTTATTTACGTTGCTGTGCAATAAAATTTTTCGAACATATGAAGCAATGGATAGTAATGCCCTTGAAAATGATTCAGATTGTGCTTGAAAATTCGTTACGCAATAAGAGTGCAGATTTCTAACTGCCTAAAACGTTGTATGGTTAAATCTCTTGGGAATCAAATTGGATCTTGCTCTTTCTATCAACTAATAATTATTGTTTACGTGGGATTCGTCAGTAGATTTACTGATTAGAGACTTGCTCGCCAAACTTATATTGCTCAGGTACTTAAAAGCTCAGGTACATACAAAAACCTAAAGAAAACAACCTAACGCGATTTTGCGATTAAAGCCAATTCAGCAAAGAGATGCTCGTATAGCGAAATCTCTGCAATAAGCATATTACACTTGAATTACTTATGGATTATAGAAGTTAGACAAATAGACTTCCTATAAAATAACAAGAAACAACTTACAACAAGACATCATTAAATGTTCATTATTTCGAGCCAACTTAAAGTTCGCTGTATATTTTTCTGTTACCATCTCCACCGCGTTCGCATACAACAACCACCATCCTTAAGGATATCTCAATCGTTCTCTCAATAAATTGATTGGCTTAATAAACGTCATTAGTCTTTGAAAGTTGTGTTTAAATCACTCGACAGTTGCGTGTTGCGGACGCTACTCGTGTTCGCACGCAACGCTTATCGTTGCGTTATGGCTTTGG
Organism: Luperina nickerlii; assembly: GCA_963855955.1. Classification (NCBI taxonomy): domain Eukaryota; kingdom Metazoa; phylum Arthropoda; class Insecta; order Lepidoptera; family Noctuidae; genus Luperina; species Luperina nickerlii. The sequence goes on along the minus strand of OY979681.1, from coordinate 12,557,126 downwards.
GCTAAATTTGAAGATGGTGTTTTACTTGATGTATGTCGCTATTATGTGGAAAGGATTGTGTTGAAAATATAATATAATATTTTGCTGATATTGAACTTGCAAAGTTTTCTTTTATGTGGCTACATCCTCTCTGCGTGACATTCTGTTAAGCGCAACATAAGTTCAGACCTGACCTGACCTTTCCTTTGTGTCTCTATGTCCATGAAAGCCTTGAAACAATTTATATACCGACAGTCAGTGATTACTGAGGTCGGTCCCCTGTAATCACTAATTCACTTCGGCATCCTAAAGAACGTGCAAATGTATTGGGAACGGAGAACACTGTTAATCTTTAAAACGCAAAACTCACATCAAACAAAGTTCTCAAACAATAATAACTCAAAAACAAAACATAAATAAATCATAATACTCTTAATGACAGCGTACTGCAGTGGGAAAATGATAACAATGATATTGATTGTGGCGCAATCGTCAGCCATTAAAATAGTCCGATTGATTGAATTTCTCATGGTGCCTGGGTACAGTTGTGAGAAACAAGCTAATCGGTAGCCATTATGTAGGGTGAACGGTCTTGTTGCCTTCTTGTTTTACAATAATGGTTATCATTTTACGTGATTGTATGCACTGGGACCCGATTGCACGACCACGAACCTAAGATATTTTCATTCTGTTTTCGTCAACTTCAAAGGATTGACACCAGGAATAGTAAGATGTTTTAATTCTGGTTAGCGCTAATTTCATTTGGCGGGATCTTGGGCTTCAATGACTAATTTAAAAGCAACCATAAAAGAATAACGAATGTTAGTGCTCAGAATGTTTCCATCCATAGGCATGGGTACGACTTTGAAGCTGAGCTCAGACCCGAGTCAAGACAGAATTGATGAAAATAATGATGGGGCATACATTCGCGGAAATTCTCCTAATCAAAGTTGTCCAAAACCTACTGAAAACCTGTTTTAAAACAAGACAAAACTCTTCGGTCTAAGTCGGACAAAACTTTGAATACTGTCTATTAAAATTAGACGAACAATTGCCTATCAAAAACTAAATCATACATTTACAGTAACAGGTGCTTGTACCTCACCGCTTAAGGATTATTGAAATCATAATCTTCGGTAAGGAATCATAGATCATTACAGCCGCGATTAATATGTAGGCAGGTACTTATTTTGCAATTTTGATTCGATACGGATACGTGCAGCGTGATTATGATTATGTAGGTTTGTAGTTTGAATTATAATAACTGTTCCTACCTACCTGCCTAATGGTTTGTGTACTATATTGATATCGATCAATATTTTTCTACAAGATCTTTCATATCGATTGTCATTATTAAGTTCCTTCGCTTAGGTAGGTAGGTACTAAAAACCAGCTGAAAAGCAAAGGGGTTACTAAAGGCTTTGAAAAGCTTTTTTCCACGACAACTTTTTGGTCAATATTATAAAACTATATTTAGCGCTAACGATGACGAACCTCTCACCAAACCGTGATATTCTTAAATATTATCTCTTAACGTTGATCGATAGAACAGAATAATACCACAGAGCATTTGACCTATTTTCTATTTTACCTATGCGTGCTTGCTTCTTGTTTTCACTGAAATTACAGGAGTTACCTGTATGCGTTCAGGCGCTCGGAATCGCCGAGCAGGAACAATTCAAGATTCTACTGTAACGGTGTAACGGTGCGTGTGGCTTTGCAAGTAGACTGCTCAGGCCGTCAACTGCTAATATGCATTCGCGATTAATTGCCAAAAATGTAAACAAATATGAGTTTATGGAAAAATAACTTTAAATCCTACACAATATAGTTCAGTTTACGCTACAACTTCAAATATTTTTATTACTATTTCAAAAGTGCTAGTCACTCTAAAATAAACATAATTGCCATTAAAATAAAGATAATATATGCTTAACTTGAAATAATATTAATCGCTACGGCCCGGCGCCTACCACTGTTAGCACATTACAATAGAAAATCAATTGTGTCTCATTAGCCGGCCTTAACTAGTTGATTTGATACATAAGTTTGCATAGACTTTAGGTAGTGTAGACAAAAAATTGAAACTGGCAGGATAGGTTAGGTCGCAGGTGAAGGTTACATTACAGGCGAATGCTCAGGTGAGTGCGCATTTAGTTCACAAACAAATTATAGTATTTTTACAATGTCGAACTTGGCTTTGCCAAACTTACTAGACACCTACTGCTGAACATATTCTACTAAAAAGCGTCTCAAATATAAAAAAAAAATTGAACCCGTTTTTTTTATACCTTGTTTGTTGAACGCGCAAATTAATCTCTGAAACTACCAATCGGATTTGAAAAATTATTTTTGCGTTTGATAGCCCTATTCTTGGGGAAGGCTATAGGCTATGTAACATCACGCTATTCCCCTTGAGAGCCGAGCAAAAAGAAATAAAGTTAGAAAGAACAATAAACGCAAACGAAGAAATAACGTGGGCAGGTGATGCTATGCGACGGGGTGGGTCGGGTGAACAAGAAATTGTACGCGGACGAAGTCGCGGGCAGAAGCTAGTTTCAAATACACCACAAACATTCCCACTGTTGGGCCACAGGCCTCCTCTCTGTGAGAGGGGGTGGGCCGTAATCTACCACGTGGGCCCAGTGCGGGTTGGTAGATGTCACATGTCTTCGAATTTTTGGTTCTAGGACATGCCGGTTTCTCACGATGTTTTCCTTCACCGTTTTGAGAGCAGTGGTGATGATATAATTTACACAAATTAAAGCGCTTGTCTGGGTTCGAACCTACGACCGACTCGACTCGACTCGACTCGACGACCCGTAAGACGACTCGTAAGTCGCTGCCGTGACCACTGGGCCACCACTGCTCTTTTATATCAAGCTATAGTTATCACATTAACATTACAAATTATAATAGTTACGACATAGCTCAAAGAATTAGCAAGCTGAAGTGGCAGTGGGCCGGCCATATCTCGCGAAGAACCGACAACCGCTGGGGTAAGCGAGTTCTTGAGTGGAGACCGCGACTCGGCAAACGTAGTGTAGGACGCCCTCCGGCCAGGTGGGATGACGATCTGTGAAAGACTGCAGGCAGATGCTGGATGCGTCAAGCTGAAGACAGGGCGCTATGGCGCTCATTAGGGGAGGCCTATGTCCAGCAGTGGACTGCTATAGGCTGATGATGATGATGATGATGATTATAATAGTACTTATCAAAACTGCTTTGTATGTACCGTGAGAAAAATATACAAAGCGGCAAAAATAAAGAATTTGGCGGGACGTCTTGGTTCCCATTGTCGATTATTATTTGACGCATCATTATATATTTATAAAGAGTAGTAAACTCTATTTATTTTAACTGTCTGAAATACTTGGTATCTTCTATCTCAAAGGACGAAGTTGGAGGTAATAATTGTTCCTACCGTTTTTCCGAACTAAGTAATAAACAGAATGGAGAAAGTTTGGAAAATAGAAACTTCAGTAATTTGAACAGCGACTTAAAATGTATATTTTCTCATCCTTTATTAAAAAGAACCAGGTTCTTAATAATTAATTACAATATAGCTTATAAGACTAATAAGTAGTTTTAATCTTTTTACGTGATAAATAAAATAATAGATAGTAATAACGTTAATTTGGACTGAATAAAATAAAGCCAAATGCAGCTCTATGTTGGGTTATAATACCAGTGTTTTACATGGAGCGACTGCTTATCTGACCTCCACAACCCAGTTACTGGGTAATACGATACCCCTTGGTAACAGAGGTTGTCAGACTTTCGGGCTTCTGACTACCCGTAACTACTGTCAAAGATCCACGAATGACAGCCGAGACCAACGGCTTAACGTGCTTTCCGAGGCACGCAGTGGTCACGGTATGTAAAGATGGTCACCCATCCACAGACCAGCCGCCGCAAGCGTAGCTTAACCTGATCGATCGACCTGTGCGGATGTTATTATTTTGCCCGGGCCTAATAAGAATTAGGGTATATAAAAAAATACAAGGGTTCCATACGGATGCACAAATATGTTCCATAGAGACACGAAACAATAAAGAACAATAAAATAAACGTCATTTACTCGCCTTTTTTAACGCAAGTTAAAGGATTTTTTATTCCTACTAAAATAATTAATAATCATACCTCCAACTTAAAACCAACTCTAAGTATATAATGTCTGCCTTGCATTTTTTCTGCCCGGTCCTGCGCACGCGTCTGTGGGAGGATTTTTTCACGTTTCTCCGCGATTAGGATTTTAAACTCCCATCGCAATGCTTTTTATTGCACCGACGTTGTACACACAGCGAGTACCATAGTGTCGCTAAGTATAAAGATAATACGATAGCTTTATTTGAATAATAAAATGTTGCTACCCAAACTTTTTTACTTGGATTATAACTTTTTTAACTTTGATTTAATTTGTCACATATTGTTAAACCAAGAAGAAAAATAATTCAGGGTGGGAGACATCGATGCGCAACGTGTTACCGTGGATTCATAACGGGTATAATATTTATGATTCTAAACCCCTTGTGTTGAAATGTTAGGTCGGTAATTAAAAAAAAATGCTGTTCCGTGCTGATTTTGACCGCGTAGGTATTGCACTTTTCTATGAAACACTTGATTTTTCTTTTTGATAATCGACTAAAACTTTCTACGCTAGGGGGGGAGGGGGGGATCTAGAAATAATGCTAAATTCATGGTTACAGTTCGCGCGTCTTTATCCCTGTGTAATTAAAGACTATAATGTAAAAAAAAATCTTTTAGCATCATCATAACCAGCTTATAACGCTCCTACTGCTGACACAGGTCTTCTTTCGGTAAGTGGGAGTTAGTAATCCACGACGCGGGCCTAGTAATTGGTTGGTGGATGTCAAATGTCTTCGAATTTTCGGTTCTAGAACATGCCGGTTTCCTCACGAAGTATTCCTTCACCGTTTTGAGAGCAGTGGTGATGAAATATTTCACACACAGTAAAGCGCCTTTTAGAGTTCGGAAATACGACCTACCACTGAGCTTCCACCGCTCTAAATTTATTTTGTATTATTCCCTTGACCCTTCTATTATTAACATTCAGTTAGAAAATATTTTTTAGCTGCCATCTCCTTAATTCACTTTGTTTTCAAGTAAACTAACCTCTTATTCTTCTTGGTAACACATTTCTACATAGAAAACCGCTTATTATCAATTATGTGTATCAAAATCAAATGCCGTCACAACAAACTTAATACGCGTTATTACCCGACTGCAACGGGGCGATGGCAAAAAAATAAGTGTAATGCACGCCGCTCCGACTTACAGGCTGGGTGGACGATAAATTCCAATCAGGGCTCGTGAAGGCGCAAGGGCACTGGGTCGCGACCATCTGAGTTAAGGGGTACTTGCCTTTGAATATAATTGCACCTTTTTTATGGACTGTGGATGAAATGAGAGCGAAAGGTCTAAGTATTAAAGTGATAGATAGATAGATAGATAGATAAAACGTTTATTTAGTGCAACAAAAGACACAATACAGGTATTAAAAACATTAAAAAGGTGAAAAAAAAAATAACAAAGATTAAAAAGATAAATTGAACCATAGACACCTACTAGCTCATAAACATCTATAACGTCGATCACTACTGGGCGGTGTGTGTCTTATGGTTGCACCAAATGGAAGTCCAGCTCAACATATGCCAGGTACAACACCTGACGCTGGTATGTGTTGTAAAGTGCTAAGTACCTACTTGAGAATTCGATTGAAGTAATAGTTATCAGATAAAGGGAAGGAACTGAATTATTTTAAAAAACTATGTTTCACAAATGTCCGACTCAACCAATAGGGTTAACTAAATTAGAAAAAAAAAATCCTGTTGTGATAGCTTTTGGTTCTCTTTTATCTTGTGTCTTAAAAAAAATCCTATATCACACTTTATAGGATGTTTTTTAAACATTCCAAGTTTTCTTTCTTAATTTCCAAAGATAGTCTTCTTCACCGTGTCGCTGGCACGACTGTATTTCAGATCTTGTTGTTCAAAGACAATACTATAGTACTAAAAAATAATTGCTACGTTCACGAATAGAAAAACTTTCACCATGCACACAAACAATGTTGTACTACCTACCTACGTATGTACGAGTATGTATAATTCGTCACGCCCTTTTCACTTACAACGCAAGTAAGACCACTATGCATTAACAAAAGGTCTGCTATACTAAAAGCGTACCTACTCCAATAACAATAGCAAACAATGGTTTTCTTTCAAAAACTTTCTTCTTCGACAGCCTATACCTTAAGCTTTTAAAGTTAATGTTCTAAGATTTCAATAGGAATCCATAACACATCGAAACGTGAAGTGCCTAACCGCAAACTATTTTCACTGGTGTTTTGAAACCGACCTGCGGTGAGTTCCCATTGTACCCACTGGGTTGTCGTCAGTAGTATAGGTCTATACCTACATATTCAAAACAGTCCATATGTATGTGGGATTAGCTCAATTTTCCTTGAATAAAACTGCCGATTTCTTCTTAATTCATCATCATCATCTGCCTAGCCTTTTCCCAACTATGTTGGGGTCAGCTTCCAGTCTAACCGGATGCAGGATGCAGCTGAGTACCAGTATTTTACATGGAGCGACTGCTTATCTGGTCTCCACAACCCAGTTACTGGGTAATACGATACCCCTTGGTAAGACTGGTTGTCAGACTTTCGGGCTTCTGACGACCCGTAACGACAGCCAAAGATCCACAAATGACAGCCGGGACGGAGGCACGGAGGGGTCACGGTATGTAAAGATGGGCACCCATCCACGGACCAACCGTGGCAATCGTAGCTTAACCTGATCGATCGACCTGTGCGGCTGTAATTATTTAGCCACGGGCCCTTCGATGATAATTGATTTTAATAAATTGTATAAAAATTTGGAATTTGTTGGAAATTGACAGGAAACCAGCCCTTTAGAAAAATGCAAATTTAGCCCATCCTACAACATACGTAGTTACGTACCTGATACATAATTCCCACTAGCCCCATCCATTAGCCTACATTATGGACACCAGCGGAGACACTGCAGAAGAGCCAGCACACTCCACGGAGACACAAGTCAGTCAGGGTCATAGGTTTTGGAACCAATAGGTGCTATTTTAGGAACATTGAGTCTTAGATTAAATGGTCATGGGGTCAATGTCAGTAGAATCAACGGGAACACGCTATCTTTCGCTGTTTCAATTTTCCATGCTCATGTGCAAAAGAAAGAAAACGGTATGTAGCTGCTTATCGTTCTGTACGAAATCTTAGCTTCTAAAGGGTTAAAGCTCCTTCAAATAGGCGCGACACGACACGCGACAAAAAGGCACCGCAAGTCGCGCAACGAGCGGTGCCTTTGTGTCGCGCCTGTTTGTAGGAGCCTTTACGGGTACTTAGGTATCAACTAGTAAGTTAGTAACCTAGGTAACGCTTGCTTTTGCAATCATTGCCTCACTAACTTTTGTTAGCGGCTGAAAATGTGCTAATGTTATTTCTTGTTATGAGAGTTCCGTTTATGAAGGTAAGATCTGCCTGGTTTTCTAGGCTATTTTGAACCTTAAATGCAACCTTTATGAATACTTTGGGGAGTAGATGGTAGAAATAAGATTAATAAAAAGAAGAAAGAGACAGGAGACAAGGATAAAAATGTAAATACGTAGAACCATCTTCTAAGAATAATAATTATTGAAGTAATAATATGACAAACTGTGATTTTATTTTCTCGTCCCGGTACTGAGGGCTCGTAACGCTCTCGCAGTACCTAACTACCCTAGCTATAAATGATTACCTGAGGTTCGTGTTAAAGATGCATAGCTACATTTTTGCTTGAGAAAGAGTACTATTTTACTTAGAAAACGATTGTGATTTACAATCGTTTTCCAAGTAAAACAGTACCTACTTTTTATTTTCACAATGGTCGTATTTTTCAGTAGGTTGTCTGTAACGTCTATTTGTTCTCAATTATCTTTAAATAAATTATAAAACGGGAACAATTCTGATTTGGATCATTCACATTGAACAAGGAAATCGTCAAAAATCTCATAATAATTTATCTAAGAACATTACTTGTTCAACTTTCTTTGACTTCGAAATATAAAAATATCATGAACTTAATATAACATGTACCTACTTGCTATACAACCTCCAAACGAAAGGTCAAAGGTCATACATGAATTAATGCTAATCGAAACACACTCACTTGCTTTTTTATACTATGTCCCATTCACTTGCAAATTCCATAATGCGCCTGAGGGCACGCTCGGTTTCCCACGGTATAATTTATATGAAAAAAATACATTAAAATCCAACACAGGAAACTTTCAAAACCAAACCTTGAACAGTTATAAATAAATCAGAAAGTCCAGTGCGCCTCAAATATCTTCAAGACGTTTTTAAACTAAGGTTCCACGACTACTTAATATCGACTAAAATCCGTCCAAAGAAATGTTGAAATGTAACAAACGAAATTGAACTCTATGCTAACGACATAAAAGCTTTGATAATAAGCTAATGAAGAGATTAGAACGGTTTGCTCTTACGTTGTTTACGAAGAAATTTCTCTTAGAGCTCTTTTTGATATAGCACGCGTCTGAATGTTAGGATGCTTTCATAATACGGTCAAAGCGAGGATCCTTACTTAAAATTGTTGTAATCATTCAAATAAATGTATAATAAAAATATTGTAACGTATTCAAAACTTTTCATCAAAAAAAAGAGAAAAAGGAATTCCTATGAGGTATAGGAACAAGTCTGATGCCAAAATATATTTCTCTTTGTCCGTTTGTCTGTTTGTCTGGACGTATGTTCTGGATTGACGCAAAAACGGCTGAACAGATAAGAATGAAATTTGGTACACAGATAGTTTATAACCTGGATTAACACGTAGGGTATTTTTACCCGGTAGTACGTTCCGATGGAATATTTTCCGACATCCACGCGGGCGAGTTCGCGGGCAAAAGCTAGTTGATAAAAAATGTAAATTTATAATAATTATTGTAATAATTATTTTAATAATTATTGTAATAATTATTTTAATAATTATTCCAATAATAATTAAAATGTCTGTTATTATCAATGTCTGTTATTATCTGATGGATAATCCTGGCCACAAGGTTGTGTCTATGCAAATATTCTCCGTTAGCCAGACGAGAACACCCGGAGATAATGTGACGGATTGATTTTAATAATTATTGTAATAATTATTTTAATAATTATTATTGTTTTATCTCGTTCATCTATTGGTGTCAGTTCCTCGAATGATGATAGTAAACTGGTTAACGATTAGTTTACTGTCATCATTCGAGAAACTGTGACCACCAACCACAGTCTGCCTATTTATACTTTATTTCCAATCAATGTCTGTTTTTATCTGCTTTTTCTATTTTTTTATACCTACTCACATTCCTAGGCATTCACTGTAACATAAAGGTACTTACACTGCTTTAAGCTATGAACCTCTTCCTCTTACTTTCAAACAAAATCCATGTAACATATTGCCATTTTAAACGGTACCTTATTTATCTCGGCTCGTGGGCCCGAAGTCCGACAGAACGTCGTGTCGGTCAAATTCCGACATTGAATAACATAGTACCTATGTGGGTGTAGTCTTAATAATTTTACATTTGTTTTCACAAAGTGGTTTAAGGCTTTGGTCAGCGGGATTGTCCTGGTCAGCGGGATTGTCCTGGTCAGCGGGATTGTCCTGGTCAGTGGGATTGTCCGAAAGAGTTACCGCTGGCCCGGAACATAAAGGGCTAAGGAAGGAACACGGGTGGGTTTTAGTCAGTAACAGTCCCTTCCGCTCCACCCAGAGCGGGAGGGAGTGTCAGATTTGATGACCACATTTGATGACTTCCCATACTGAAAAAAAAAGTGGTTTAAGGCTGAAAACATGTACTATTGGACGTTTTTATAATTTCTAACGTGAATATATTGACGTGGACGTTCACGGCATCACGATAACATAGGGAAGTAAAATGTATGAAAATATTTATTACATGAAGACGCTTTTAAATTTCCGTCTACGATAACGTTATATCGTGCACGTATTTCCATAGGTTTTATGGACGTGGACGTGAACGTCCACGATAACATTGACTCGTTATAAATTAGAAAAGTGCCCGTTATTTTCTTGTAAAGGAAAAATGCATTTCCATTTTTGGTAAAAATGTATTTCTTTTGTAAGTTTGCAATATTTTTGTAAGTAGGTAATTGGAAACATAAATAACATGTAAAAAAAGCATGAGCAGTGGTGGCACAGTGGTAGGTACCTAACGACCCCGAGTTAAGGCTCCTACAAACAGGCGCGACACGCGATAGAATCGCGCGCGACACAAAGGCACCGCAAGTCGCGCAACGAGCGGTGCCTTTGTGTCGCGTGTCGTGTCGCGCCTGTTTGAAGGAGCCTTTACGAGTTGTAGGTCGTAGGTTTGAACCAAGACAGGCGCTTTACTGTGTGTAAATAATTTCATCACCACTGCTCTAAAACGAAACATCGTGAAGAAACCGGCATGTCCTACAAACAAAAATTCGAAGACATGTGATAGGTATCTACCAACTCGCACTGGGCCCGCGTGGTGGATTACGGCCCATTCCCAGCAGTGGGAACATTATACACAGATTATGCTGATACTAAAAAATACTGCACATGGGCGAAACTACGAGAAAAATACTAAAATTATAATTAACTACGGTGCCTATTAATAAATTCTCGAAAAAAGGTTAATCACTCACTGTGTAAATACACAATTTTCTTTTTTATGTTATGACGTCATTTTCCACGGTTAGCCTAGCAAGGTCAACGCTATAACTGCCAGTCAAAAAACTAAGGCATTAAGAATCAACATTTTGACCAAAACCGATAACATCTTACTGATTACCTTTACGGAAATTAAGATACATATTTATTCATCACAAGAATACATTCAGGGAAAACTGAAAAAAGCAACTAATTATGTAAACATCAATTGTTTCAAGGTATTCCCAAAACAAACTGAGGACACAGTTTTTTTTTTAAGTTTTCCGACTTTTATACGATAATTATGCATTTCATGCATAATTATCGTATTTAAAGTCCCTATGCTTTTTAATCAAAATTTCTAGCATAAACTCAAACTCAAAGCATTTATTTCAATTAAACCATTTACAGGCACTTTTGAATTGTCAAGAAGTCGGTCAGTCGGAAAATATGAAGCTAGTTGCCCATTCCAAAGCGTAGGTACCTATGGAGAAGAACGGGCAAGAAACTCCATGGACACTCTTTTTAAATGATATTTTACAAAAATATTAGTTACATCATTACTTTTGATTTTAAAATTATATAACGTGAGAACGATGTAAAAATTAAGAAAGACGTACATACGTGTTAAAAGCGTCCAGAGTAGGTACATACATAATTAATTCTCACGGCGGTTACGACCGAACATGCAAGTACCCATTTATATACCTATTTTAACATACACACAATAATATAACATACAAAACAATAAGGTTCGGGGCGAAGATAAAGATTCGTAAAATTTGTACACTTTTCGGTGCACAGGCCAGTTGACAGATGTCACACGGCTAATGTCATAAATAAGGGTGTGCGTCGTCTGTTTTTCACAAGGCTTCTAGAACATTCTAGAAGCTGCGCCCTTATTGGACGAGCGGTTTGCGGCGGGAGCGGTTCAAAATAGGTTGGCTTTTATACTAATTATTTTCATTCTACCATAAATTTTCCTCAAAATTTTTTCGACACCGTCTCTAACTGTTTAGGGATTGTAATGGTACAAAACACTTTTACTTGTAAGAAAGAAAAAACGTTTTTAAGAGTGAACCTCTTAAAAACGTTTTTTCGTTTTTAAGAGTGAACCTCACGTTTTTAAGAGTGAACCTCTTAGAAACGTTTTTTCTTTCTTACAAGTTTAACTTTTCATACAAGTTCAGACCACTTTTCAGACCATAACAACACATACCTACATGTAACAACATACAAATCTTTAATAACTAAAGAATTGTCGCTTCGAAGGTTATATAGAAGACAGGTCATGTTTTGATGTAGACGCGGGCGCATAAGTCAGGGGTCGCGTCAAACGTTCGACAAACTACGCCATTGTAACGATATTACAAAGCCTTCGGGCAGCGGTGAAGGATAGAGGGGCTAGTGCGTTTTGTAAAGATTGAATTTAATTTGTTAAATAACTTTTGGTTCAAGCTATTTAGTTTGAAAGTAGAATTGAAACAAGTTATGCATAGTTTAGAAACGTGAAATAGGTACTAAACTGTTTCTTATCTGAATGATTTAATAACTTAGTTTACTTAGTTAGGTTACTTAGTAAGTTAGTATTTATTTACATAGTACCAACGCAATTTTTTGAACCAGCCCGCAATGTTTGAAGACAAAGATCTTCAATTGAAATGAAAATTAAATTAAACTTGGACACTCTCAGTCGGGCTAGTCCGCAAATTCAAGATCGCTCAGCGCGCTATGCTCCGAGTTTCCTTGAAGGATACAATCAGAAATGAAGGCTGCGTTAGTTAGCTCTTAGCTTGAAGAGTAAGCAAATTGAAGTGGCAGTGTGCTGGCCATGTTCGTCGAAAGACCGATGACCGGTGGAGCAGACGACTCCCAGAGTGGAGAACGTGTTTCGGAAAAAGTAGTGTGGGACGCCCCCCTGCTAGATGGACCGTCGCTTAAAAATGTGGCTGGGGCAGACAGGTTGCGCACAGCGAGACAGGGTGTTGTGGCGCAGCCTGTAAGAGGCCTGTATCCAGCAGTGGACTGTGACTGTGATAGACTGAGTTGATTGACTGATGCAATTTCATCAGATAAATAGCTTTGTTGAACACCTTAGAGTCTCTGAAAGTATAAAATGCCAGTGCACTGCAAAAGCGAACGAAGTCCTTTTGAAAACAAATGGGTATCCCATTTCTTTTCCATAAAAGATTTACAATTAATTTGAACAAAAACAATTTTCAACTGTTTAGATCCACAATGATTCGGCAGACTCACGGTACTCATTCGCTGGGCGTGCAGCTTAATGTGAACGACATCTATGTTTCCTCTTACACAATTCGATGTTTAGGAACAGCATAATTATATTATTTTTAGAAAATGGCCAACAGCAGATCAGATGATCCTCCTTAATGTATGTTGTCCCACTCCTGGGCTAAGTCTCCCCCATACTTCTCAATTTTCTTTAGGTTGTCCCTTGTATGGCCAAATATTATATATACAGGGTTATTGGTAAAACATCAACAACCTCTTAAGAAATTGTTAATGTATTATCAATAATCCTGTATTAAACGACGCGACGTTATGAGCACGGGTCCGTTCTTCCTCAGAGAGTACAAAGATAAATTTATTTAATTTTGACAAAAGCATTCTTCATTCAAGTCTTTCTCCAAAATGTTTAGATACACTGTGTTGCGGCAAGCGCGTAGTGAACATTCGTCGGACGCGTCGACAGCTCGTTGCGTTTGCCCGCGAGCGGCGCGCGCGCCTATTTGTGAACGCCATCTATCGCTCCACTTGTACAACGCTACAGCGCTGTTAAGGCACAGAATATTATAAAATTTAGAGGTGCAAAACATTCAGTGACAAACTTTTCAGTATGTATTAAGTTATTGTGTTATGTAAATAAATACGTTTTTCAGGAACATTTCGGAAGTGCGGAGATTATTTCGATCACTTCCAGGTAATGTAGAACCATCGTGCTACACAAAATGATAATAAAATAAAAAATAAGATGCCTGTTTCCATTTTTAACAGCAGCATGCAGTGTAATACAAACAAACTGTAACTAAACACTTAGATAATATAGGTAAATGATAACAATAACGCATAAATGACGCAGTAGTAATAGTAATGTATAAAGAAAATACCACCACACATTAAAGATACATTCTGTTCGTGGTCTTTCAAACGGAAAAATCCATTGGCTTATATTTTTAGTTTCAATTAAACAAGCTCTTAAATGATTCCCAGTCGATGCCGCCTTTACACTCAAGCTACAAATTCGAACTAGTAACAAAACACAATTACAATCTAGACCTTAACAAGAACGTAAAGTTGTAAATGCTAGTTGTCTCGCGAAGATAACTCGCTCACAATATATTTGTAACAAACAAAACTAGTTACTACAGATGTAAACTATTAAATTTGTCGTTAGCTGATATAAGAAACCTATTTGTTACTAACAATGTGCTCCATATACTACGGTGATATTGTCGAAAAGGTTATGTTAAAATGCGATGTAATGTAATTTGTTGGGTAGTTATTTTGTGAGATATTTAAATTGGGTGCTGAATTGGTGATATCATTTCTAGGGCTATAAAATTGTACCTATTGGATATGATTTTGACCAAATAAAATACGGGAAAAAATAGTGCGGTTAGGAAGATTTTAGAAAACGGTAGGTACTTACAGGTGTTTGCGTCTAAGTGTTAACAGCCACTCAGGTCGATCGATCAGGTTAGGCTACATTTACCGCGGTCGGTCTTTAGATGGGTGACTAGCTTTAAATACCAAAACCCCTCTCTGCCTCGGAAAGCATGTTAAGCCGTTGGTCTCGCTGTCATTCGTGGATCTTTGGCTGTCGTTACGGGTCGTCAGAAGCCCGAAAGTCTGACATCCAGTCTGGTTAGACTGGAAGCCGACCCCAAAATAGTTGGGAAAAGGCTAGGCAGTTGATGAGGTATTTGCAATACTGCTGATGAATCATGGCAGAAGGATGCGTAATAACATTGCGCATCCTTTCATCATTTTTTAGAAACTAAATGGTGACATGAGGTGAGTGTGAGTGAGCGAAATATGCGCAAAATTTCGGAGAGCCTATGTTCAGACAGGCCATTATTCATCAGCCATACTGTCCCTCCATATACTTGCTTTTTTGATCCTCACCATAACACAGTCAACAAATTCTATTTTCGCAGCCACCTGAGGATTCTCCATTTGATATTTTCCGTGAAATAGACAACTAAACAATAGATATCCTATTTTCGTTTCTAAGAGGTTTTCCTTTTCTCTATTTTCTTTTGTAGACTGTTCTCAAATAAAACAAATGAAAATATCGTTCCATTTTCACTTCAAATGAAAATTAAACTCGATCTTCACTTGTTTTATTTAAAAGAAGTTACTGAACCAAAACGATATTTTCAATCGATCCAATCATCAGACCATTCCAAAATCAAAACGCCCAAAAAAAGGCATTCAATTTCTTACCAGCCTACGAAGTACAGGTGATCCAAACACGTTGCTCATATCAAAACTGTATATGTAAAATCAAAAGATTATCAGCAGGAACCATACATTGTTTTCCTTCACATCCCTATTTGCATACACTGATCGACTTAACATCGAGATTGCATTCATTTTGTTTTTATCCGTCGCCCATTCAGTGATGTTTTGAAATTTTACACCGTGGATAAATGCTTCGTCGATGTAGGTCTGGGACCAATAGGCGTTCTTTATGTTGTTATTAAGTATTAGGTTAGTTTTGCTGTTTTGTTTTGGGATTGAGAAGCGTTGACTATATTTTGGTAGTGAATGTTTTATGGCTGACTTTGTGGTGTAAATTGTACCATTTGAAGATATTATGTTTAAAGGGAGAAGGAGCATAGCGTCATGTTTCCAGTAGTGGGGATGTTATAGACTTATTATGCTTTTTAAAATGAGGAGTAAATATTTAAGTATAGATTGTGTAGGTAGTAAAGATTCTTTTACCTCTCTCTATCTTGATTCAAGTTTCTATCATCCCTTTCCATAAATAAATAGTTTGTTGCAGGCATCCTCTTTTGTTTTCAAAATCTTTTTCAGACAAAAGTAGCTTTTATAATATGTAGGTACTACGGTTGTTGTTAAATGTTATTTTTGTTTCTACAAATATCTATAAATGAAAAACTAAACGATCTAAAAAAGAAAAGAATTAAATAATGATTTATCCTCATATGACTAGTTGAATTAAAATTACATTTTCGTCATGATCACGTCGGTAGGTGAAGCAAGGTGTGGGCCCTAGTGTTGGACTAATAGTACCTACTATCGATATCGATAGATACCAAATCACATTATCGATGGATGTTTTCTTTAGTATTATTGAAACCAACTTGAAGAACCTCACGCTGGCAAGCATCTTACAAACAATTAAAAACAAAAGAAGAGAAATTACGTCATGGGAAAAAAAAACAGTGGCACTCCGGGAGTGCCGATAGAAGTGAAAACAAAACACAAACAAAATACCTACTTTGCCATCACTCACTGACATATCGGATATACATTAAGGATACATTAAAACGGAGTACATCCCGAGGACAGCCGAACACATCCGAAGCGGGTATTTTTTTAAGCGTCTCATAAACAAAACACGCGCGGTGTCGCTTACGATAACAGTGGCACGAGGTCAATGGTTTTTTCCAATCTCAAAAAATGTCCAACGCGCCTAAATAAGTTTGCACTTCAAAACGCACAAGATTTATCTAGTAAAGATGACACAAACTAGGTTAATTCAATAGAGAAAGACACTGCATTAAAGAGGCACCCTGTTAATAATAATTGCAGAACATAGGTCATCAAAAGCTTAATTCAACTTTAATTAATCAGATTTGGACAATTACAAATCAGCACCTTCAAAATAGCGGGTAATTACTAAGATATATCAATCATATCTCATCATCCACTAATGAACTCACATTAGATTACAACTTGATGACTCACATGTTAATGTTTGATATCATTAGTGAAGTGAAACAACTGACACTATTAATTTAATTTACCTACTTTCACTTTACGTTATCATTCATTTAGTTTTTTTTTTGTTTCCCAATTTTAAACTTAAGTACTTACTTAGCTAACAAAATGTGACTTACATTTCAGTATTTTACTAGTATCAAATAAAGATTTAAAGAAATAATCGTAAACTTTTTAAACGTTGTTAAACTTCTAAATATTATTGAAGCTATCAATCTCATCACTAGACAGAGCTGAGGCTTGCGTGACCTCTGCCCTTCGCCCGCGCACTTGCCCTCCTCCCCTGCCCCCCACTGACCCCGCAAACCGCACACATGACTCGCTCTTAGCGATCCCGCCCAACACCTTTTTGGTATCAACGGAAAAAATCGGTACCGAATTTGAATTCGGATTTTTAAATCGATTCGATAGTGCGATTATTGTTGATTCATTTTGTTTTTGTGTTTTTTGATAAGTCACGATGGGGATTTGTTTAGTTTCTATTTAATTTATACATCACTTATACTTTTTCAATTTTAGGCAGGAAACTAATACTATCAAGCGCACATCAAATGCTCTCCGTGTGTTAATACACTTATACACTTAATAAAATGATACATTGATACAGGTAGAAGCTTCATTACAATGATGTAGGTACCTACACCTTAACAATGCCACCTTCGTCAAATTTTCAAGGACTGCACGTTCAAAAAGTGAAACTAATCACAAAAATCGATACAATACATTGTTAAAACAACAATACCCTGATATATGATGTATCAGAAACGAATGAAACACAAAGCGCACGCGATCCAAAACACATGTCCGTCATTCGAACCTCGAACCACGAAATAATTCGAATTCCACACATTCAACTACTTCAACACAATGCCTTACAAAGGTAAGCTTGACTCAATTAAATCTTAATTCGTACAAAGAGGTCGATTAATGAAATTAAGTCGGCATTTAGTCGATTTAACCATAGTGATGCCACAATAGCCCTAAATAGTAACAATCGAATGAAAAGATACTCGAAATCTCGACGCAACAAAAGATCTAACTAACCCGGCTTGTGGCGTGACTATTAAATTTTAATGACATGATTTATTCAAGGTGATGTAAAAAAACACGAGAAAAGGGTACGATGTTACGATCCATTTTTCATATAACGCGGTTGGTAGCAAATGGCCAAATAAAAAATGTTTAACAGGCCGACACTTTATGAAAAACGCAGTCGGACTGTGTGTCGGCTTTGTCATCGGCAACAGAATTTATTCATGGTTACCTGTTGAGCTCCAGCAGTGAATAAAATATAAAGAATATTCCATTTTTCTGGATTCATATTACGTAAGGTGTATGGTTACGGATAGTCCCGAGACGTTGGACTGAATTTTTCTACTGCATGGGTGAGTGTCTCAGGGTCTGAGTAAACGATTTACTATATCCCTTAGTCACGACAACGCCAATGGCACAAGTGTCATTATAATTATAGAATGTTGATAGAACTAATCGTGTGAGCGGACTTACGAGAGCCTTAACATATTATTAACCTTTGATATATTTCTGTTTATTCATAAACGTTGCTCAACGTTAAGTAGTGATTAACGACTGTTTAACCATATATTTTTGACGTTTAAACGTCACTTAACTTTGATCATCCTACTTTGTTATTATCACACTTCACACTAATATTATAAAGGCGAAGTTTGTATGTGTGTTTATATGTTTGCTACTTCTTCACGCTCAAACGGCTGGACTAATATCGATAAAATTTTGTATGGAGGTAGCTGACACCCTGGATTAACATATAGGCTACTTTTTTACCCATTTTTCCTACGGGATCGACACTTATGCGGGTGAAACCGCGGGGCGTTGCCAGTCATTTATATTTTTTTTTTTTTAAAACGTTGCCCCACTCTAGGAATTACTCCTGTATCGTGGGTGCGATTACAAACATTTAAATTTACATAGACAAACAGCCAGACCCGGAACAACTATCTGTAGGCAACACAAATATTTGTTCCGTGCGGGAATCGAACCCGCGACACGCAGCGCAGCAGTCGATCGCTCAGCCACTGCGCCAACCGTGTCGTCGAAATAAATAAACCCTATTTCAAAATTTAAAAGATATAAAACATTCCAAGTCAGAACTTTCGTGCACCCATGCACCGTATACACAATATTTGGTCATTCTCTTAGTGGTAGCCGTCTCATTTATAATATTTTATAGAAATCAACTAAACAGAATTGGGAACATTAACAACGGTACAAAGCTTGCCCCGATTTCGTGCGTTTATACTAAATTGCTTATGATTAGTGTGACCAAACGGGCTTTGTTTTTTTTTTTCTTGTTTTATTTATATTTTTTGTGACGTAAGTAACATGTTAGTTTTTGTAATTTTAAAAGTATTTTTGTGTGTTTTGGTATTTTATAATGTAAGGAAAAATGGACTGCGTCCTTTTAATAAATAACATGAAATTAAAGAGTGCTACATGGATACAGTTTAGGTGGACATGTTTGCGAATTGATAAACAATATTCACAATTACATTTCTTTTTATTAACTCGATTTTCTGCATTTTGAAATCGAATTTGCAGCAGCATTGGGATTTTCTATGGCGTGATAATTACATTTTTTGCAATACCTAAGATGGGTTCTCAAACGGAAAATTCGTGAAATTAATCATTAGAAAAAAAATAGTCTTGATCTTGACTAAAAGACCGTTATTTTATGGTTTTACTTAGTTCATTGGAAAGTCTCAATACATTGTCAACATACAAATTCATAGTTACAACACTCGAACTCAAATTATGTTTTTTTCTAAAGAGCAGTTGTTTTAAAATACGTTTGAAGAGGCGTATGTTATCCATGTCCAATCTAACTGTGTAGCACGTGGGCAGACAATGATTGTAAATATGAAATATTGTTATTGATTGTTATTAAAATAATATCACTAAACTTTTAAAGCTTATTTAGCTTTTAAAAGAACGTCATGAATGAAGGTAAACAATGTTTCTTTTTAATTTTGAAGTAAGAAGATATAGCTAAGAACCAATGGTTATACACATAACTTCATCAATTGGGCCAACAATGGCTTTTTCTGAAAGACTATGAAATAAAAAGGCAGCCTGGTTAGGTTACTTAAAATTGTAGGGATAAGGATCACTATCGGAATGTCCACGTTGCAAAATGACCATATCGCCTTAACGTCTTAATATTAAATCGCCATGGTTACTAAACAGACATTAACGCTAAACGCCTTAGTAGCAAGACGTCTGGATCTTAAGGTAATCGTGGAAAGAAGATTTCAAGATGATTCATATTATGTTATTATGTTATTCTGCTTAAAAAAAAATTAAGCACAGATGGTGGAATAAAAAAATATTTCGTTTACAGTATATTAATTTTTCTGAAACCCGACCAACAAAAGGCAGTTTATTAAATTATTTCTACAAAAAATCTGTGAAACGCAAACGACAGACTTCGAGTCGCCGTCACACAAATACAAGAGAAACAAAAAAAAATAACAAAAAATAAGCATTGGATAAAGTGGCAAAAACGGATAGTATTTTAAAAATTATCAAAAATCTTTGCGAGATGCAGCTCTTCAAATTTGTTAAGGTCATCATGACTTTGCCTATTGTTAGGTGCACCATGCTTGTAGATGTAGAATGTTATATGGACAAAATTTTATGAATAGTTCTGAAACAAGATAAAAAAAATTACTTAATAAAATGTAATGTCATTTTATAAATTAGACAGATATATAGATTGTAAATACATCCCTGACCATCACATCAAGTATACCATTTACTGTGCTCAAAATTAATGACAGCTACAAGATAAAAATCAAATAACAGTCAATCTAACCACACTTCGCTTGGAATTTCATAATCATGTTCCAAGTTTCAGCGCTAGATTTTTTTCAATAAATTAATTTATGTTCAACGCACAGAATAATGTGCAAGTATATCGTTGCATATCGAATTGCCCAATCTGAAGCAGGACAATTCCCCACAAAACCAAAACGAATGCCGACCCTACCAATGCACCCCCGCATGTCACCATACATTGTATTCTCAAAAATGGTAGCGAATATGACATTGACAAAGGGTGTTGGGATAAACTTTGTAGGAAAGAACAAAGTCAGTTTTTTTCTAACTTCAAGTGGCAGAAAAAAGTATAATTTATATGATTTTTAGAATGAGAGCACCTGTCGCTAATTGCCACCTTTTGGCGGCGATGGCTTTTGTAAAGAAATAATATGAATACTGTATTCTTTTGTCGATATCAGAAGTTAGATGATGAATTTACATGCCTATTAAAATTTGGTTGAATCGGTGGGAATTATTTTGCTTTTGTAAGCGTGAATATTAAATTCAGAATTTCAGAGCGTATAACTGGAACAAAAATGACGAAAAAAAGGTTTGTTTACTGTCTATATTAACTAGCTTCACCTCGCGGTTCCACTCGCCTAAGTCTCGATTCCGTGGGAATATCGGGATAAAAAGTATCCTTTGTCCTGATCCAGGTCATGTTCTACCATGTGCCATGTGAGTTTAGATAAAAAATTGTGCAATCCATTTTCAACTTACGAGTATATCGGCACAAAGTGAATCTTTATGATGAGCAATAAACTTAATTTTAAACTCAAGTATTTACCGATAAAGTACAAGGAAATCGTGCACACGTCCACATACCAATATATCAATACAACAATGACGTGACGTCAAAACATAACGTCAATAACATCACCTACAAAAGGTGGACAATCCCTGATACAACCCGCTGTCCATCAAATTACAAAAACAGGCACATCACTCAAAACACAGAATCAAAACACGGGATAAACTGAACACCTATCTGTCGACACCGGTCAGGGGTCAACATCTGCCTGGATACATAACGACATTAATGTTATGTATCTCTATTCAATCAATGTTGCGTTACATGTTCGAATCAATCATCAATTTGAATACATTTACTTGTTACATTTATATGTATCGAGTAACTTAATAAAAAGCGTGTTTAGTGCACGTGGCTCTCAATGAATGGGATGGTGATTGTATCTTTTTGTTTCGAGTACAATTCAGGTTTTGTTCGGTAATTGTTGTTTTGATTCAGCGTGGGTGGTGCAATGGATTGTTGCGGATTTATAATTCTGAGCAGTTTTCAAAAAAGAGTAAAAGTCAAACTTCGAATTTTATGTCCCTAAACATTCGAATAGATAAATGATTTACCTAACACAATATACCAATTATCTAGCTAACGAAGACGAACGTAAAACGAATCGACTAAACAATAGTCTTTTCAAAGCGCAGCACTAGCCATCATCCCGACAGACATGCGTTAAAATCTACTCAGCACAACGAAACGTGGCGAGTAATAGAGATACCTTATAAATTACCGTAAAGAAATTGTCCGAATGTTTCATAAAAGTCCGGACGGACATTCGGACAATTTCTAATAAACCTTCAGTGATGATTAAGTGTGGTTTATTACCACAAGACACGCTTCATGCGAAACAATGAGTGGAACGAGCAATTATTGCAGGTATTAAGGCAAGGTTTTCAAATTAATATTTGACTCTTTCGGATAGATTGGACTGTTAGTGCGATGATTAGTCGAGTCGAGGTGTTTATACTTTTAATTGATTTTAGACATTGATTGCGTATGCCGATGGTGTCCGTAGGAATATCTTTCTGGAATCAACTGTTTGTTTTAGGAAGGAGTCATTTGATTAATTACAGAAAAATATTTTAGCCTTGGTGAGCAGCGGTGGCCCAGTGGTAATGGCCGCAACTTACTTAGTTGTAGGTCGTAGGTTTAAACCCAGAAAGGCGCTTTGCTTTGTGTAAATTATTTCATCGCCACTGCTCTCAACACGGAGAAGGAAAACATCGTGAGGAAACCGGCCTGTCCTAGAAGTAGAACCAAAAATTCAAAGACATGTGACATCTACCAACCCGCACTGGGCCCGCGTGGTAGATTACGGCCCACCCCCTCCCATAGAGAGGAGGCCTGTGTCCCAGCAGTGGGAACATTATAGGCTGATTATGCTATATTATCCGTTTGTGGGTAGTGACAGTCGGACTGGTCCACAAATTCAAGGTCGCTCAGCGCGCTTTGGAGCGGGATATGTTTGGAGTTGGAGTATCTAATATTCACGGGGGCGAGTAGATACACTTAGGCAATTAGGGGCAACATCCAAGGGGCGAGCGGAGCCCAAACCGTTTCTATATCGGATAAATCGGAATAGAACCGGAGTAAAGCAAACCGAAGTGGCATGGCTGGCCATGTTCGTCGGAGGACCGATGGCCTGTGGAGCAGACGAGTCCTGGAGTGAAGACCGCGTATCGGCAAGCGTAGTATGGGACGCCCCCCAGCTGGATGGACCGATGACCTTATGAAAGTGGCTGGGATGGACTGGATGCGGAAGGCGGAGGACAGGGTGTTGAGGTGCAGCCTGGGAAAGGTAGGTATATATGTCTAGCAGTGGAATGTAATTGCTAAATTATATCAATTAAAAAGATTAAATAAAAATTACAAGGGATTGAAAGCAAGTTACAGAATATTATTGATTTTTTAAGTAGGGTTATCAGGTTAGTGCTCAATAACATGTAAACAAAAAAAAATACTTATTTTCCATGACAACATCCTTTTCGCAGTAAAAAAAAAGTCAACTCGAACCTAAATCATCGACTAAATGCGTTCCCATCCCTATTCCTATTGTACTGTACAGGGAAGTCGTAACATTTGTTAGTGAGGAGATACCGCGACACGAGACAAAGGCATACAAACTTATCAGAAAGGACTCGTTACATCCATCCTGGCGAATATAATATGGACATATTACCCATTTAAGTCTTCAAACAAAATGTTTGCTTGTGGGTAATGTGAGACTAGGTTTTTAAGCCGAAGGTAGAAGAGAACCTTATGAGAGTACCTACATATAATAATAGAAATAATTAAATCTCGTTAGGTTTTACTAAGGCTCGTAATAATCGTAAATAATGACATTAAGGACCTTTGGACTATACTACATAAAAGATAGCTTGATCTCTGCAACATATGTCAAACTGACATTCCTAGGGTTGTCAGGATATAAAAAATTGTCGATAGAAATTATCGACGTTTCTTACTATTATCGATGCTAATGCAACATATAATTGGGTTTAATTGAATTACAAACGTTACTAAATTGCCTGGTAACACGGCCTTTGAGCCAAACGCGGCGTGTCTTCTCCCGAAACCCAAGGATGGGACGTTGACGGATGGAATGTTACATGAGTAGGTGAGAAATTGGATTTTATTTACTCACTATTATTTTAGATCAAGTATGTACAAATGTAAATAATGTTATAATATT
Source organism: Luperina nickerlii (assembly GCA_963855955.1). NCBI lineage: Eukaryota > Metazoa > Arthropoda > Insecta > Lepidoptera > Noctuidae > Luperina > Luperina nickerlii. The sequence goes on along the minus strand of OY979681.1, from coordinate 12,533,065 downwards.
AAAATATACAATAAAATTAAAAGATAAATTAATTTTAAATTAAGTTTTATTTAAAATATCAATAGTTTATAGTCTGTGGTCACAATGATTCATCGCCTATCACTAATTAGGTGGGCATGCCCATAAAGTATGACATTGACAGGTACTGTCTGTACTATTATGAAATTCAGGACTTCATAAGCGTGATTTTACTGACAGCTGTCGCAGAGATCAAGCTACCTTTTATGAAGTATAAACACATTTACCGCACAACGTCAGCTCAGGCTGTTTACTCTGTCTGTATCTTTCCTAACCTAAACTATATCTTTTCTTTTATCAAGACTGGTGGTCAATCTTGCATCTTCGATAGGGAATAGTTAATCACACTATATTACAAAGGCGAAATTTGTGTGTGTTTATATGTTTGTTCTTCACTCTCAAACGGCTGGACCAATTTTAATAAAATTTTATATGGAGGTACCTGAAACCCTGGATTAACATATAGGCTACTCTTTATCTCGATATTCTCACGGGCTTGACATTTACGCGGGTGAAACCGCGGGGCGCAGCTAGTTGTAACATATTTGCAATTAAAAACTAAGTACTACTAATGCGTGTATTATGAAGAATAATATGTACAAGTATATAAATAAAAGGAAAGAATCATCGGCCATCAAAAAATTCTTCCGCATCGTTGTCAACAGGAAAAGTGCCCTAAAGGCTAGCAGCATTGCCACGTTGTATGGTAATGCAGATTCTTTGGCCAAAAAATAGGCCAGCCCTCTGATCACGTAAAGAGACGAACAACCGCTTGGTAATGTCTCGAAAAACTAAGTGGTCATGCGGACCCCATGGCCCCCCGTCAAGCTCCGCGCGTATCCTATGTAATACGATACAATAGGAAATCAATTGTGTCTCATTAGCGGAGCTTGAGAGGTCACGTTTCAACCCGAAACGACTCAAACATATAAATTCCAAAAAGATTGGAATTTTTGCGGTTTGAGGTTTTTCGCACCTGCAGCAGCCATCCCAGCAAAGCCCGCCGTGGTAGGAGATGGAATCGCGCAAGGGTGTCGAGACATGTTGCATCCCACACCAAAGGCTTCTAACTTTCAAGGCATTATGGTAATTCCGTCTGGTATCTTCCCGAATTAAATTAAAGAAGAATTAAATTATTGAAACAGTTTCAATAAAATAAAATAATACTATTTTAATCCGAACTAGAACATACATTTTCACGAGCAACTAAACAAACAACATACAATTTCACTTTAAATGTAAACAACTAAAACACTTGAGTAATCCTAACTTTATTTCAACACCAACATCAATTTTCAATCCAACAATATGAATTGCTCATAATTTATCATCTCCTGTTCGACAAATACAGGTAAATGTCTACAAATTCATATTCCGGAACAATTTGTCAGCCGGAACATGGCAGTTTCTGCATAAAGCTGGTGCTAATGTAATGTAAATTAGGTGTTGTGCAATCAATTTGATCTATTGTCCCGTTTAGTTTATGATAAACGAGATTCTGGACATCTAAATAAAATGTATACATAAATGTTTTGTCAGAATTATCAATGTAGAATCGCTCTCTGCCGAACAAGTGAACATGTGTTTTCTTGTAGTTCGTGAGAGTGTTGAATGAATATGTTGGCATTTTTTTGCCTAAGAAATGACGAAGGTTATGAAACGTAACATAATCAGCCAATAGCGTCCCCACTGCTGGGACACAGACCTCCTCTCGGTAAGAGGGAGTGGGCCGTAATCCACCACGCGGGCCCAGGGCGGGTTGGTAAATGTCACATGTCTTCGAATATTTGGTTCTAGGACATGCATGCTTCCTCACGATATTTTAGTTCATAGTAGGTTATAATATGTGGTCGTCCAAATCAAAAGGGACCTTATGGCGGAAATGAGTTATATACAGAGCTGAAAACTACATAAATGTACCAAACTATAGACCCAAGAACCAACCTTCTAACCACTACCGTTATTTTTTACGAATTTTTGAAGTTCACTGATCGAAATTATAAGTTTCGAGAAAATCGCAATTTAAGTATGCCGTACAAAAAAGTTATGTTTTGGTGTGAAGTTATGTAACTGATGGTATACTTTGATTGACTATGATTAGTACTAATGGAAATTCTTACAATCCTTGCATAAACTTGTTTGTTGTGGGAACATATTAAAATGTCGATATAATATATGGTTTGAATTACAAGAAAAACGATTTGTTAGGTCTTGCCGCGATAAGGTTCCTTTTTTACTAAACTTTAGATGAATACAAAACTGTTTTAAATTGACTTTTCGAAAAGTTGAACACATCTACATGTAGTAAATACAGTCATCTTTTAAAAGATACAGTTAATAAAAAACGATTTTTTGAGGTATTTTACAAATTTATTAATATCTCGGAAACTAGTTACCGCCATAAGGTCCCTTTTGATTTGGACGACCACGTATGAAATGATATTGTATAAATCCGTGGCTGGCGTGAATATGTTGACATGTCTAAAATGGCAATTTGTCAGGACGGCCATTTTAAAGGTTTGACCTCTTCTGGTAAATCGGTAAATTAGTTTACCGTATGTGTTTTAGTTGTTTTAAGAGTTATTTTGTACCATCTTTTAGATGATGACAATAAATAAACGAAATACCCCATAGTTTGCATAATAATAGACTTGTCAACTCGTTCACCAACGAGTTATCAACTTATTCACCGAGTTGTCAACTTATGCACCAACAGTTATCAACTTATTCACCTTCTGAGTGAGGAATATTAGTATGTAAACAACGTTATTAATGACAAACACAGTGAGGACCAATCAAACCACTGATGACGAATATAAATATGACGGAGAAGGTATAGTGTGTCCCGTTATTATCAGCCATATTTAACTATTGTGGGCGTACAGTGGGTATGTGTTGGTTATTGCGCAATAGAAAAACCGTTTGCAGTTCAATTCAGATTATATTTTCACGAACAATTTAATCACACTAGCAAATTACACACTGTAGGTACACGACACAACCAGATACGGAACGCCGACAGTTTCTGAGCACATGTTGTCCGTACGATGTCCAATCTCCAAGTCCAAGTCCAAAGTGAGCTCCACATCGTTCTGTCGAGCTGTTTTCTAACCCCCACGGACTCAGGCTAGACTCTGTCAAGCGCCACCAGATGGCGCTAGCGTTCCGACTAGTCAAATGCATGACCGGATGCGACACGGCCATCCTGCGATGCACACGTCCTCGTGTGTTAATCTGTAAACAAACATACCCCGCAAAGTATCTCATAGCTCGGTCACTCCTGACCAAATATGGTACAGGCACAACAACAATGATAATTCGCACAAACTAAAAAAATTGCAGAGTTCAGAGTATCAATCATAATTTGATTCCCAAATCTCAAGATCACAAACTAAATAATCAAGTAAACATGATAGAGCAGCTAATAAAACATCCTTAGAGCATAACAAAACACAGCAGGAATCTTATTCGTGGCCTGTGGCTTTTCACTAAGCCCCTACAACAAACCCCATGTTTGTTACTTGAATTCCTCCTGAATTCCGAGTCCCACGGACTCTATGGTCTCTACAAGACCCCGACCAGCCGAACTAAGATTCACCACTATCACTTGACTTTAATCTCTACTCTGTTTCATCAACCAGACTTCTACTTTGCTTTCCTCAAATTCGTCATTAATACTCTGATCCCTTGGCCTGTGCCATGGCATATGCCTCAGCCTCATGAGTGTACTTGATTCAACTAGATCCATGTAATCTAACTTTAATCAATCATAACAAAAAAAACATCAACCAGAGCCATGTACCATCGTTATCCACATTACAACAATAATCTTTTTCACTAAGAGCCTTAGATACCTGGAAACCCACACACGAGTAAACCACTCTAACACCACGGCACTCCGGCCGACCAGCAATCGCATTGCTCTCACACATCCAGCGCATGGATCCACGTGTATCACCCCTGTGACTACACACTTTTTACTATGGCCGATAGAGAACCCCTACTCGCGTGGTTCCCACTACTTAGGCTTGCTCATAGCTCATTACCACTGTGATCACTATCTACTTCGACTGGTACATAACCTACTGGCATCATTCATAACCTATCGTGAGCGTATTTAAAAATTGCATCGTTAACTAGATTGGGCTATACCTAACAATGTAACCGTTCTTTGCCGTTGTTTACCAGGGAAGCACTCGATACCTGAGTCAAAACAAAATGAAAACGACTCACCAAATTCAGTAGACAAAAGATCTGTAGCTGGCTTAATGGCTGTAGTGGTTGCAATCCACCGTTTCCTTGGCAGAAGTCGTGAAACTCCTCGCTCGAAAAGCACCGTCCTTGATCAGCGATTATTCGTACAGGAGATCCAAAGAGTACAGCGCTGTCCACCACTGTCATTCTGCTTGCACACATCCTTGTGTGTTAACCTGTAACCAAAAAAAATCAACAGCAGTGCATGTTCCACTCGGCCAATTCTGACCAAAATTATTACAGGTTCTGATGAAAATCACAACAAACTCTTTCTCTCAAAGCCGACATGTCGAACAACACCCATACTCATTCAAATAATAGGAAACTCATTAAAATATTGCAATGCTCATACTCTGACCTCCATCCGGCCTTCATCATCACACTTATAACCTCCATCCGGTCATAAGCATCAAACCAATCGACCTCCATCCGGTCACAAACACAAGAGGCAACCTCTATCCGGTCACCTCCACATGTAACCTCCATCCGGTTACAAACAACACCATCAAGATAATCATTTCGAGCCTTTATCAAAATAATTCTTAAAGTAGGTTTGTTCAACATGTTACTTTATTTTTCCTATAACGTTACATATTATAAGAAAACTCTTACTATGCTAGGTAATCTAAATCTTAAGTTAACTACTTAGTATTCAACTAGTCTTGTCAGCGTTATCATTTTCGTCATGGCTAGTCTCGTCATCGTCACCTACGTGCAGTCGTGCATGTCAACGTCAGTTATTTTACGCAGTCGGTAGTGTGCGTACTTGTACGTCCGGCGGAAGAAAGGGACTTCAAAACATAACGATCACTTGTCAAAACTTCCACTACCTTAAATGGACCTCTGAACTTCCGATCTAGATTAGTCTGCTAATCTGATTTCACTGCTCGTTTTCTAATAACACAAAATAGCCTACCCAAAATAATACTTTGCAAGTAAATGTCGTGTAGAAATGTAATAAAATTTCAAGTTTTGTGCTGAATACACGCGTTTAACCAATACCAGTCATCGCAACAACATTGTTAACTCGTTTGGCACTTAATTTGGCTGCACAACTTGCTTTTACTAACGAGCATTCAGCACCAGAATCGTAAACAAAAAACAATACAGATCACCTTTATCTTCTAACGTGCCTGCGGTAGTTGTACGACGCAAACATCCACTCGCCGCTGCTGCTTGCAGCGCGTGCTCCACCTCCACCATCTGCTTGGCTGCCACTTCTCGTGCACCGGGCCGCGACATGTCCTGGATGCCCTCACTTGCAGCACACGAAGGGCTTCACCGACGGCTGCGGGCTGCTTGGCTCGATTCTTGAAGTCACTCCACGTCACTGGTAGCTCCACGCTACGTCCTTCGTACTATTTACGATAGCCACGTTGATACTGCTTCATTTGTGCGCCTTAATGACGGCCACAACACGACCTCCGTGCAGTGAATTTTCAGCAAAACACAAATCAGCTGTCGTATTGTGTGCGGTTACGTTTGCACACGCGTCCTATCGCGTTTTCTAATTACGGGAACACTTTTTTTTCTAACATGGCGGTAGTGCGCAACTGGCGCGTCACTGGGCAAAGGTATTTTTGTATACAGCCTATGCTCAAAACAACATTCACTATGATCGCGCATCCGTATCTGGCTTGTCTGGGTTCAACTCTAACAGGTCCACACGATTATTTAATAAGCGTTCGCAGTTTGCACTTTGTTTTTAAAATGTCAACGGTCACTTTCACTCTTAGCGTTCTCATTTTGCGCATGAACCAACACGAATCCCACTTCTGATGACGGAGAAGGTATAGTGTGTCCCGTTATTATCAGCCATATTTAACTATTGTGGGCGTACAGTGGGTATGTGTTGGTTATTGCGCAATAGAAAAACCGTTTGCAGTTCAATTCAGATTATATTTTCACGAACAATTTAATCACACTAGCAAATTACACACTGTAGGTACACGACACAACCAGATACGGAACGCCGACAGTTTCTGAGCACATGTTGTCCGTACGATGTCCAATCTCCAAGTCCAAGTCCAAAGTGAGCTCCACATCGTTCTGTCGAGCTGTTTTCTAACCCCCACGGACTCAGGCTAGACTCTGTCAAGCGCCACCAGATGGCGCTAGCGTTCCGACTAGTCAAATGCATGACCGGATGCGACAAATATATTTGTTGATTCGTTGAAGGACTTACTCAAATCAAGCAAAGTTTTTCTAACTGAACAAATATTAAATTGAAAAACCACGAACCTATCAGTTTCCTAGTGTAAAAGCAATAAATAAAAAAATAAATAACTAGTTAATTGTTTTATTGCGCCAAACAATGGAAAAATACTTAATAAAGAAAGAAAAGAATAAAGAAGGAATAACGTAATAATAATTATTTAAAGTTGACAGACCTGATCAACTTTAAATATTATTACGTTATTATTACGTACACAGTCATATTTTATTGGACCTCAAAAACCTCGTCATCTGGGTTGTCCTCGTCCAAATCTGGATCATTAGATGCAGAGACATCACCGACAGTTTTTATTTTAATATAAAATTCCTTGAAGGAATCGTCAATGAGGTCAATCATGTCCATCAAATCCTTTTTTATCTCTGCGCTAATAGGCAAAGCCTCCTTAGAGATTTGCCTCAACTTATAGATAGCAAAGGTGGTTTCCTCTTTTCCTAAAATTCATTTAATTGAAAGGAGGTTCGCGATCCAGGTTTTTCTTAAAATAAATTTTTCCGACACTGTTTTTGTCATATTGCAGCCATTTAATAGGTTGCCACAGAAATTTATCTCCTGAATCATCCAGTTTCTTGACAGTAAAGGGTCCTTTCTTGGATTTTAGTTCGGCAAAATCCAAAAAATCATTTACCGTCATCACCACGACCTTGAATGGTTTCTGAACTTTGCAAGTCCTCACCAACTGCACCCAATCATATAAATGATTGATTCTCTTTTTAGTCTTTTCAATAATCGCGTGATCAGAGTCACACTCCATATGTGTGTGCCCACTGAGGAGGAATTTGTGGTTTATCTTTTGTAGCGTCGGATGATTATTGAGCAAAAACATGGACATCATCGCCACGACATTGTTTTTATTTTGGTCACTACAAGTACCTACCGGAATAAAAAATCAGTTCTTTAACTTCTGGTGGAAAACTGTTGCAGAAGTGCCACAAACATGACTCAATTTGGTTTGCTCCTCGAGCTCCTAATAGTCTCGTCCCACATGTAGCATGTAGCCTCATTAGTTGCTAAATCATGTATTGTCAAATTAAAAGACCAAAGCTGTCGTTTGTAAAACGAGACAAAGCATCATTGAAGATCTTGACAACTCGATTATTTTTTTAATACAATTTAGGTCTATATGTTGGCAACTAAACTAAAGTTTTTTGTAACCGACACTTAGTGATAACTATACATAGTACATTTAGGGTTCAGAGCTTAGCTGACCGTAACTGGACATCTCAATATATCACAATTTAAACAGAAATATTTCGGTTGGCTATAACTTGACATCTCAATTTGTCAATTAAAAGAGAAAAATTTTATGTGTATAAGTTGAGATATCAAATAATAAATAATATTTTGGTTACTGGGGATAAGTTGATATAACAAAATATCAATGTTCGTTCACAAAAACACGTGAATCGTTAATTTGACATGTTGTGTTGTCAAGTAAAACACGTAAAAATGCGAGATGTCAACATAATACCATAGTCGATTGCTCCAAAAGTTATGTATATTATGAGCTGTCAATTTTTTTCATATAAATTCCTAATGCATAGGACGATTTAAGCCAATAAAAAAAAAAACATACAAGTCGAGTTGTCAATGTATTCACGCCAGCCACGGAAATAACCACCTACTTACTATAAATAATCACACTATAATATTATAAAAGCGAAAGTTTGTGAGTGTAAGGGCATGTATGCGTGTGTGTTTATATGTTGTTACTTCTTTACGCTCAAACGGTTGGACCAATTTTGATAAAATTTTGCTGACACCCTGGATTAACATATAGGCTACTTTTTATCCCGATATTCTCACGGGATCAAAGCTTATGCGGGTGAAACCGCGGGGCACAGCTAGTCATTTTATAATAATATTAATGATTAAATATATTTTGAATTACGCTAGAATATTGTACACCATACACATACATAATAATATGTTACAGCGATACAGCGATCCTTTCTGTAATAATTTTAAGAACCTTAACACATACTCAAATGGATTTGAATGGGGGTTTTCGTGAAAATTTATGACACCAGTTGGCACCACTTTGACGAGAGTTCTTCCATGTCGACAATGAATATAAAACATTATGATGACGTCGTTCATCATTCGTTTCATTCATTCGTTCATCATTCAGTCATGACTAAAGAAAATATAGGCTCTTTGACAGATGCCTGGACCTGACGTCTCAGTGCTGCCACCTAGGGAACGTCATTTCAGTAAACCCTCATTTAAAGTCTTATTTACTGTAAGTAGCCAAAAGCCCACGGTTTAAGCACAACTCCTTTTTCCTTTTTTTAACAGGACTATCTGTCATGTCTACCCTCGATTATGGCAAAGTAAGACTAAAGAACACACGCCAGTACAGACACCAGCACATCATGCTACTACAATCTGTAAAATTTCTTTAATAGATTTTCAACTTTATCGCTAAAACATAAGGTTCAAAGTTGATTGTGAAAATTTGACAGTTTCGGGTAGCTTGATGTGCTGGCTTCTGTACATCAAGCTACTACAATCTAGTGTTGCCCAAAATCGGTCTTGGTCTTGCAGTCTTGGTCTTGTTCTTGCATTTTTGCAAGACCAAGACCAATACCAAGACCGACTTATTTTAGCAAGACCAAGACCAAGACTGAACCCTGCAAGACTTGAGCAAGAACAAGACTAAGCCTGCAAGACTCTTGCGTCTCGCAGTTAAGTCAAACTGAGATTTGGGCGTTATAGTAGGTATTTGGTTTCAATCCCGATTATGCGAAAATGGATGTATTTTTTTATGAAACAGTAAATTACATTGTTGAATTGCATTGAAAACTAAAATTATTGTTGATAATAAAAAAATATCGAAAAATTACGTGACTATCAATACACTTCTGCACGTTTTTTTTAATCTTCTTTACTTAAGGCGAAAGCGGTATTAGGTAGCCCGCGAAATTCACTGACCAGCAAATTGCAAAAAACGTAAGAAAATTTTAATTTCGCGGGCTACCTTAGCGCTTTCCCCTTAAATCGATGAAGCTTTAGAAAAATAATTATCCCCTCATAACGAATCTAAAATAAAAGTAGTAAATGGGTCATTCAATTATGTAGATGATTAAAATGCCTCATGTGACGCGTCTGTTAGATTCATTGAGATTCATGGCCGACTCGACGCCGCGCGGGGATTCCCGCAATCTTCCGCATTTTTTGTCAGGTTCAAGCATTTATGCACTTTATTGTAATAATTTTAAAGTTTATTTTCAAGTACGAGGAGACCGCTTGGCGCTGCGGTCCCTTTGTGGCGGCATTTGAAAGCGAATAGCGTAGGTACGAAGACAGTGTTGACCTCGCAAATGAACTTTAGCGATACAGCTGATCAGGTAGCCCTTTCGAGTTTTATTTACATTGCTGTTTTAAGTGAAACAAGTGAATTTACTATTTTTTAATTAAAAATCTCATTGGGTCAGATAGAAATAATGATTGTATACAGTTTACAGTAAAAAAATTGCAGAAAAAAACGTAAAAATTAAGAAAAAGCCGACGAAAAATTTCAACGCAGGGGGTCCAGAATCATGTACAGACGCCAGCACATCGAGCTACCCGAAACTGTCAAATTTTCCCCAATCAATTTTGAACCTTATGCTTTAGCGATAAAGTTGAAAATCTATTAAAGAAATTTGACAGATTGTAGTAGGTTGATGTGCTGGCGTCTGTACCTACTGAATCCATGGTAAGCGGTTGCGCGTCGATGTCCCTGCCACCCTGAGCAATAGGCTAATATTTGAATGTAGTCTAGTCTAAGTAGTAGTCTCGCAAGACTTGCGAGACTCTTGCTGCAAGACCAAGACCAAGACCAAGACTGAGAGCGCAATACCAAGACCAAGACCAAGACCAAGACCAGGTGTATTGACGCAAGACCAAGACCAAGACTGGCTAAGGTCTTGTCTTGGTCTTGCATTTGGGCAACACTACTACAATCTGTCAAATTTCTTTAATAGATTTTCAACTTTATCGCTAAAGTATTAGGCTCAAAGTTGATTGGGAAAATTTGACAGTTTCGGGTAGCTTGATGTGCTGGCGTCTGTATCAAGACGCTTCTTATGGCCAGCTTATGCAGTGAATTTTCCATGTGACCTACCCCTAAGTCAGTCACAGCTTTATGTGCATGAAAAAGAGTGATTACAGCTGATGGCAAGTTCAAAATCCATAAAATACCAGATGTTAACCAATATACAACTCAACTACAAATACCTATAATTTTGTTTTAAAATGTAACAAATTCCTTTGAATGACACTCATTAGCACTGTATCGGGTCTGAATGTTAATGCTGCAGATGCCAATTGAAAATGATAATGTAGGTGTATAAATGTGAAAGGTATCGTTTATGTATAGTTGTTATAGTCGTGATGAAATGTATTGGTATCCATATGTCGCATGGAAAAGCAATGGTAGAAATATTTGTTGGGGTTGAAGTTTTCTTTTATAGTAACAACGACTCGCCCCTGCTTCTCTCGGTTTTTGCAAATTGTCAAAACATCGAGATTGCTTTATTATATTTATTTTTAACACACTTGTTTTATGAGCATAATAAAATAAATTTAAAATTAAATTAAAATAAAAAAGCCTTTTATTTCATGCATAAAATAAGATTAACAATTATAGATTGATTAAATTTCATAAATATTATTGTTTAGTTTTCATTTTCATAATTGCAATCAAAAATGTATTATTTAACTTAACAATATCAATATAATGTACAATATTATTAATTGCAATATGATATTAATTAATGAAAGGTTTATATTTTATTTATAACAATATTACTAATTAGATTTCGATATTAATATTAATATTCATTAAATAATAAAAAATAAGTTAAATTTTATAAACATAAACCATCCGAAATAAATTCACTAAATTATGGAGAACGCCGCATCTAAATCTATTGTACAGTGTAGAAGAAATACGCGGTCACGCAAACGGACGAACCGCGACATTATTTTACTCTATTTATAGAAGAGAAGTCTTCTTTTCTTTCTTTAAATAAAGAAAATGATGAGATAATAATATGAATACTTGAAAGCTTTAAAAATAACTGAAAAATGTAAACGACGACCAACGAAAACAAAATATGTAAATGATTAGGTTTTGTCACGTCTCGGTCACATTGTCAACATCATCTCTACCTTTTATTCTCTTTTAAATGCACAGCACATGCTAAAAGATCAAAGATACGCTACAAACAACCATTTAAAATTCCATTTATCGACACCAGTTCAAGTCAAAGGCACTGCACAATCACCCGAAGATATAACATATTGCGCTTCCAATTAAGGGTGCACTCCCTGCTGCGTTGCATCTACTGGAGGAGGCTCAATTTAAATAGCTAGGCCACGATTTGACCCTTTCAACATCACCTTATATCAAACACACTCAAATATAGCCCCTAACTTATTGAAGACAAGAGCTATCAAACAGCAAATGTATCGTGGTACGTTAAAGCAGAAACTATTAGAAAATGCCCTCAAGCCATTCTGCAGTATTCCCACAAATTTTCAAGTACGACTCGTTGACAATGAAAAATTGTATTAAAACTGTTAGGCCGCTATCCCACTGGCGTTTTACGAGCGTCGGCGTCTCTCGAACGTCTGCGCAGCGTCGACGCCGCGCAGACGCGACGTTGACGTCGCGTCGTCGCGTGACAAGCATTAACGTCCGCTGAACGCGACGTTGACGTCGCGTCTGCGCAACATTAACGTCGCGTTTGTTGGCAACAGGTACATGTGCGCGACGTTAACTTCGCGTTCAGTGGACGTTAATGCTTCCCACGCGACGACGCAACGTCAACGTCGCGTCTGCGCGGCGTCGACGCTGCACAGACGTGTCGTTGACGTCAACGCTCGTAAAACGCCAGTGGGATAGCGGCCTTAAACACTATGTTCGGAATGATTTGAGGGCTTACATTATTTTATGCTCAAATAAACTATTGGACTGCCTTTAAGCTGTAAAAGTAGGTTACGTTAACATATGTGGTCGTCCAAATCAAAAGGGACCTTATGGCGGAAATGAGTTATCTACAGAGCTGAAAACTACATAAATGTACCGAACTATAGAACCAAGAACCAACCTTCTAACCACTACCGTTATTTTTTTACGAATTTTTGAAATTCACTGATCGAAATTATAAGTTTCGAGAAAATCGCAATTTAAGTATGCCGTACAAAAAAGTTATGTTTTAGTGTGAAGTTATGTAACTGATGGTATACTTTGATTGACTATGATTATTACTAATGGAAATTCTTACAATCCTTGCATAAACTTGTTTGTTGTGGGAACTAGACCCGCCAACATAATGCATTATCAATGAGATGCAAAGTATCGATAATAGTATTAAAAATAAGTAAACCGCCTGTTTCTCACTAAACTTTTATCGTTTCTATATTGCTACTAATTACATAGATTTGCGAAAGGCCTTAGATGTAAATAAAAACAACACATAATTTAAAAAAAATAGTTTTTATTTACTAGCAAGAATTCTTATTTTTTATAAACTTTGAGATCTGACAGTAACAAAATCAACACTTAATCACTAAATAGGTTATACATAATTGGTTTAGATGCTAATAAAGCTAAGAGATCAATGATAACTGTTAGTTATGATCTTGTAAAGTTACATAGAGAACTGAACAATTTCTTCAAACAAATTAAAAAAGGGCCCTAATGGTGGGCACTAAACTATATTTTTTATTTTTAGCATGCATAATCAATATTTTAGTGCAACATTCAAGATAACTTAAATTTTCTTTTTTTATTATCACAAGGTATGAAAATGTTACTTATTTAACAATTTTTTTTTTATTATCACAAGGTATGAAAATTCGTAACAAGTATATACGTAAAAAAGGGCCCTTAAGGCGGTCCGTTGCAGTCTGCTGACACTTATCTCTTAGTATAGTTAATTAATTTAAGTATTTTAATAAAGGTAAACAATCTTGATACGTTTTTATCGAAAAATATATTTATGAAATAATTTATAGCCATTACAAGATAAAACAAAATGAAATAACAGATGTTATAATGAATTACTTTTGCTATTAGCCTTAGCCTATTTTAAAAATATATTTTATGATAAAAAACATAAGTACCTAACAAGATTGTTTACCTCTATTAAAAGTACCTAAACAAAATATGGACTACAATAGTGGGACCTTAGACCTAAGACGCATATACAAAGAATGCCGCATGCGGCGGCGTGCGACACTATCTAATGGCAGCTATACGCTACGCTGACGACACGCTAGTCCTGGCGCAGGGGAGGTCGCATCAGGCGGCGGCCGACGCGATGACACGCGGGGTTGCGATAGTCGTGGAGAGGATCCGGCAGTTGGGTCTCGAGGTGGCATTGCACAAGTCCGAGGCCATGTCGTTTCATGGGTTCCGGAATACGCCACCATCGGGATCCTAACTAATGGTAGGAGGGGTTCACATCGGCGTCGAGACGACGATGAAATACCTGGGTCTCATCCTCGACAGCCGGTGGAACTTAGTCGAGCATTTCCGACGTTTGGCTCCCAAACTGGAACGGGCCGGGGCCGCCTTCAAGCGGCTCCTGCCCAACCTGAGGGGGCTAAACGCCTCCTGCCGGAGGCTTTACGCGGGGGTCGTGCGGTCCATGGCCCTATAACGGGGCCCCGGTGTGGGCGCGTTCACTGCGGCGGCGAGCCGCCCATTATTTGAACGCGCCCCAGAAGGTGGTAGCCGTTAGGCTGATCCGGGGGTACCGCACGATCTCGGGCGAGGCGGCAAGCCTCCTTGCCGGACTGCCGCCATGGGATCTGGAGGCGATAGTCCTCGCGCGCCTGTATGAGTGGCGCGCGGAGGCACTACGCCGGGGGGAAACTCCGCTTCCGCAGCAAATTGCGGCGGAGCGGACAGACCTCCGGCGCGATCTCATGGCGGCGACCTCTCGCGTCCGGGCCTGGTTCAAGCCATGGTCCGGGGCGAGAGGGAGTGGGGAGCAGTCGCCTCCTTCTGCGAAGCAGTCATGCTAGCGAAGGAGGCGGCGGGACGGCTGAGAGAGAGAGCCTCCCGTCCCAGCCGCCGCGGGAGACGCTCCGGGCGTCGGGAGCCGCGCGACTACTCCCGGCCACCTTAGGCGCGGGCGGAGAGCAATGGGTAGCTCACCGTCCGATCAGGACCAGGCCCGTGCCGGACAGCGCGTACGTGATCCACGCGCGCCTCAAAGAGATGTCAGCACTAAACGAAGGGGCCCGTATTGGCCGAAGCCTGCCGGGTCAGCGGGATTGTCCGAAAGGGTTACCGCTGGCCCGGAACAAAGGGCGAAGGAAGGAACACGGGTGGGTTTTAGTCAGTAAGAGTCTGACACTCCCTATTCCGCTCCACCCAGAGCGGGAGGAGTCATTTGATGATTTCCCATCCTGAATGAATAGTTTAGTTTATACCTACCTTGCAATATTAAAATGTTGATATAATATATGGTTTGAATTACAAGAAAAACGATTTGTTAGGTCTTGCCGCGATAAGGTTCCTTTTTTACTAAACTTTAGATGATTACGAAACTTTTTTAAATTGACTTTTCGAAAAGTTGAACACATCTACATGTAGTAAATACAATCATCTTTTTAAAAATACAGTTAATAAAAAAACGATTTTTTTGAGGTATTTTACAAATTTATTAATATTTCGGAAACTAGTTACCGCCATAAGGTCCCTTTTGATTTGGACGACCACATATAGCGGGCTAAGTTTGTTTATTAGTTGTTTTAATAATAGCACATTTATCAATTACTAGCAGCGACTCGCGGTTTCACCCGCATAAGTGACGATCCCGTGGGAATATCGGGATAAAAAGTATCCTACGTGTTAATCCTGGTTATAAACTATCTGTATGCCAAAGTTCATCCAAATCCGTTTAGTACTTTTTGCGTGAAAGAGTAACAAACATCCATCCATCCATCCATCCACACAAACTTTCGCGTTTATATAGTAGAATTGGCTAAGTTACCTATATTAAAAAAAAAACAAACAAATTCGAATTTACAAATATTCTTTTGTTTTTAAATAACAACGAATCGATTTTCAATTGTTTTAATATAATTCAACCTCTTTTTGTATCACCTTTATTTTGTTTTTTTTTTTTATTGTTTGTGTTTTTTTTTTTTATGTTTGTGCATCATGTTTGCCGCAAATAAACGTCTTTTCTTTCTTATCCTAACATTATTTTCGCCTCTGAACCTATTTTCACTGTCCCTGCTAACAACGACACGACTCACCGGACATGTACTTGCTAACAAGTGCACGATCAGTCCTTCCATCCAAGAGTTATTGTGAGGTTCCAGTTTTACCCTGCGTGACTTCCATCTGACCTTCGAGATCAGTGGGGCATCGCGAGTTTTGCCTTACTAGTTACCTACCACAACATCGGTGTACATGAGAATGCTGCAGGTAACCTTAATAGTGTAGCGTTGATGGAATGTTTTTAACGATTTATTAGATGAACACAAGACTGAACTTTATAGAAAGGTAGTCTCTGTTCAATGTTTGAAGGACAGTTCATAATGTGAAACATAGGGTTAGAACAAGTTAAGGCTCCATCAAACAGGTGCGACACGACACGCGACACAAAGGCACCGCAAGTCACGCATCGAGCGGTACCTACCTTTGTGTCGCACGCGATTATATCGCGCGTGGCGCCTGTTTGTAGGAGCCTTTACTCGGTGAAAACATCACCAAAATTGTTTCTGCAACGCGAATGTAAATTGGAACTAGGGGGTGCAACTTTATGAGTTAATCATTCAAGTAAGTATTGTGTTTTTTTGAACATCAAGAGGATAAAAATTACTTGCAAACAAGATAATTATTGACAACTAGCTTCTGTCCGCGTGAAATTACCCATCCCGTCACATCGAATCACCAGCCCGCGCTATTACTTCGTTTTAGATCAGCGTTCTCCTTGCTCGGCTCCTACCTAGCGTGATATTAAGTAGCCTATAGCCTTCCACAAAAATTGGGCTATCAAATACAAAAATATTTTTTCAAATCTGACTGGTAGTTCCAGAGATTAGCGCCTTCAAAGAAACAAACGAACTTTAACTTTATTATTGTATTATTTAAATTCAACTGTATTTTTAGTATAAATAGATAGATGCATAAGTTTTTATTAATAAATAATTGCTCACTGTATTATTTTTTACATAATAGGTAAGTACCTATACATTACTGTGAACAAAATGAACATTTACACACATTCTTTCAAATAAATCAGCAACTTATACACGCTAATTCAACCACACAACTACATCATTTTAATAATAACTACTAACATAAAATTATCTAGATTTCCCGATAGCTGTAAATCATTTCCCACGCTACACCAGCCAGAATCTGTGGCCATTTGTCTTGCCATAGACTGTAGCCATCTATGGGGCTAACTGATGGTAATGTTGGCTAATTAATGTGTCGCTCACGCTTACGCCTAGGGGTCTAAGCAGAGGTTTAGGAAACTGGTGGGGTAACTAATGACGGATGTTTTGGTCTAGTTTGAAATGGTAACGTTAGTTAACTTAGTTTTGATTGCGAAACAGATGACGAATTGTCTGATTTATCAAAAAGAGTAAAGCCTCCTTTATGTAGAGTAAAGCTAGTCGCACATTTGTCAGCAACGTATGCGCCGCACGCGTCGTACGAGATTTCCGCATTTTAGAATTCGTTGTAGGAAATCATGTGAAACCTCGCACATTTCACACGCACCGTACTTCGAATTACCGCATTTCGAAAATACTGTAGGCATTCGAATATTGAAAAAACGAAATGCGGCGCGTACGATGCTGAAGGTGCGACCACCTTTAAAGTTGCCTTGAAAAGAAATGGTATACGATAAGTTAGTAGTTGATAGTAGGTATCAAATTTAAACCTGTTAAGAAAGATAGAAGAAAGAAAATATATTTATTTATAAAGATATCAACGGACATATGAGGTGCACTAATCTGTCGCTGCCTTCCGCTCCTTTAAATGTTTGTTTCACTACACCATACTCAGTGATTACTGTCAAATCAAACAACCAATCAATCAATTCAATCAACCTCTAATTTTGAATGAGAGCCCAATCTGGGATCTACCGTTTACTGATAACCAAAAAAAAAACCCAGCACAACATAAAACCATCAGCACAAATTGCATTTCTCTTATTCAAATTGCACGAATACCAGTCTAACAAAGCACTTTGCCAGTCCTATATTGACAAAGTAACTCATAGGTAATGTCAGTTAATTAAAAACAAACATAATATATTGAGGATCGGAGGGCAATCGCAGAAGTCACGAGGATCGCCTAAAGCCAATGTTGATAGTTCTGATCGATGCACAGAGTAGCCTTGGAGTTGTGTTGGGGCAGAGACTATGCATGGTATAGAACTAACCCGTAATGTAAAAAAAATCGAAATAATATAGATTAAAAGAATGTCTTCTTATTTCAATTTTTAGGGTCCCGTACCCAAAGGGTGCCAAAAAGGTCCTATTACTAAGCCTCCGCTATCCGTCAGTCGGTCTGTCAGCGAGCTTTATCTCTTGAACCTTAATAGGTAGACAGTTAAAATTTTCACAGAGTGTGTACATAATAAAGTTAAAAATTAAAGGGGGTCTCCATACAAGAAACATGTTTTTTTCGACGTTTTTTGCCTTGTGGTACGTGACCCTTCGTGTGCGGGTCCAACTCGCACTTGGCCGCTTTTTTTAAGGTATTATTTATTATCATAAGGTATAACTTTTTAACTTGAAGGCGTTCGATCCTAAACTTTATAGTAAAACATCAATGGCTAGTCCATAAACATAATACTTTTGAGAAATAAAGGTAATATTTTATAAAAATCGCTTAAACACCCTCAGGTAATTCAAAGATAACCACACTTATTGTATTAAAATCTGTCCATTTTTAATGCTTACAAACAATATCAAGTACGCTCTGTTGGACGATATTCTCTGAACTAATACTACTCTACATTCCCATTGATTACTTACATTCATTACTACATCAATTAATTTCTTTGTTTCAATGTGTCAGTTTTAAATTGAGAAGCAAACACTAGTTAAAGTGAGCCCCTTCATTGACCGAGACAAACAATGTGTAAGAAATGACCTGTCCATCGAATTGATGCTTAATGAACTCCGAAATGGTGTGTATAACTAATGGGAAAAATAATAGCTTGATATACGGTTGAAAGGTATTTTAAATAGTTTTATAAACAGCGTTGTTTCTTTGGAGAGTGTAAAACTGGGGTATTCCTCGAAACGCACTAACTTTGTAACGCACCAAAAATAAAAAAATATTGTTATTATTGCTCGAAAAATAAAAATCCAAATACAAATAAAAATATTATAATTTTATTGCTCGAAATGGATCAACGATGAAACATAAAGACGAGCATGAAGGATTCGTAATAAATGATATCGATAGACGTTTCATTTGGTGCGTTTCAAAGTTGGTGCGTTTCGGGGAATGCCCCGTAAAACTGTGGGTGGTTTTGAAAAACATAAAAACATGGGGACCTACTTGTAATTTTAACATAACTTCACGCTTATATTTTCCGTAGGGTTAGGCAGAGGTGTGGGTACCTTTATAGTACACACACATTTCACTAATTCCTATGTTTAAGTCCCATGTAATAAGGCGATCCTATTGCCATCAGCGGGGCACAAATCCAGACTCCGGGGTGCTACTGAGAAATTCCAGATGAAGAAAAAACCTAAACTGCCCCGGGAATCGAACCCGAAATCAATGCAGTCGAGGGAGTCATTAGAAATGAAGGTAGATTATAGACAAGAACTCATTTAAAATTACCTTCATTTATTTAATATGAATTACGAATAGGACCTTTGACAATGGAAATTAACTTTTAGGTTCGTTTCGATTTTTTTAGAGTAGGCATCCACTTAGGTAAACTTAATATTCTTATCCCTAGTGGTAGCCAAAGTAAATGCATAATTTTAAATCGCAGTTCCAAAGCTGCGTTTATCAGTAGGTAACACACTCGCGAGCATCAATCAGAAACTTAAAAGAACATTACGAACCCTTATTGATGAAGATTGCATTCGCGAAACATCATATTTTTCAATCTCGTTCATCTCATTAAAAATTCACATAAAGTAAATGACAAAAGAATATCATTGCACCGGAATGTCATTCGGGTGATTTAAGAGACAACCTGTGTGTCATTGCAGTGAGTAAATCACTGTAAGTCGTTATGAGAAATAATGATTTATATAAACCAATTAAAAAGCCAAGTTATTAAGGATCGAGCATTTTTAAAACATTCGCGGTATCGATAAAGATCGCGTCACTATTGGGTATCGATTTGTCCGTTTGTTTGGCGATGGTGCCGAATATGAGTATCACGCTCGGATTGTTTTTCGGTTCGGGTCGCTGGATCAATTAATAAGAATATTTTTTACACAACCACTAATATAAAAGGACCAATCTTTTAATTCAGACCTAGATGTAACATCTAAAATGCAAATTCTAAGTGCAGTCTGCGCAGTTTTATTTCCTCAAAAGCAAACCAAAAAGCTAGTATCAGTACCTACAACCCTAAAAAGTACAGCTTTCCAAAACTCTTAAGCCTGGGTATTTAGGTACCCAAGAAAGCGATTGACTTGAAAATCAATCATTTTCACATTTGACATTAGGTATCATAAAACGCTTTGTATTTGAACAGTTGTTAATGTGTGACCTTTGCACCACTTTCTTACGAAACCAAAGCTTTACAGGCAACCTACATTTTGGGCAAAACCAGCCATCTCAACTAGTCAAGAAGACAGAATGAGATTAAATCGATTCGCCTCGCCACCGTCATAAAGTATTTTTGACAATTTACGAATTCTCCGTTAGAATTACTGCGGTACTGTGGTGTCCAGTAAATCATTAAGCTTGAGGTTTGGCGACCTCCATCAAAGGGCCAGTATGATATACAATAATACATTTATACCTGTTTTCACTACCACTAAGCAACACCTAAATGAATGCAAAATAGCGCTGTTGGATTTTGAACGTTCGGCCCAGCCGCGAAAGTTGACAATCCAACAGCGCGCTTTTATTTAGGCATTCGTTTAGGTGTCGCCTAGTGGTAGTGAAAACGGGCATAATACATTTAGTGAAAACGATCGACTAAACCTCGAAGGTCTCAATGGAGTCATAAAGTCGGCCTGAACGCGACATACAAGCGACTCTTGCGTCGATTTATGAACCATTGTGAAATTGGTTTTAAGAAACTCCTGTGTAAACAAACATTTGGACGACATTCGAGTAAGCTTGAAATTTTTAAGCTTAAATTACTTGAACTGTTTAACTTTTTTGGGGGAGTTTCGGTACTTAAATTGAAGGAAAAAGGATTACCTTACAGCCAGTAATAATTTTTTGAAATTACTGTGTTTAAATTAAATAACTCGACACGAACTGGATTTATGATCTAGCATTCATCTTAAACCTATTTAGTTAAATGAACGTGCACTTCAAGTTATAAATATCTAACCATAAACATTTAATTAAGTACTGATCAGTTTTAATAATTATCATTTGACTTTATTAACATCATTATACATAAATAAATAATTAAGTTATGCATCATCAGCGTACATTTACTTTAACCACCAAAAACCTTTAACATCTCCATAAATTAAAATAATCAACCACATTAATTCCCTAAACCATATTTCAAACGAAAATGCTACTAATTGTTTACATTTCCTGTTCAAAGACTGAAGTCCAAACAAAAAACCATTGAGCCGCGTTATGAAAAAAATAATTAAATTTTACAACATCTCCGCCTATTTTTGGCTACCAAAATCACTCCCGTTTTGTATTCTATTAAAAGTTAATTAACTTTTTTTCCTTTGAAGATATAAATAAGCTTTTATATTCGAAAAAGGACTGACAATTTGTTTTGCTACTTCTACACGTCACTTGTATATTTGATTAATGCGTTTCTGAGTTCAGAAAATTGCGTCTTGAGCGTTGAGACGCCGACAGAGGCATTTTATAAGGTTTCGAAGAAGTTATAATGAATTTTTATGAACGTTTCGTCAAGGTTTGCTGAGACTGATATATGAAGATTAGATTGGGATGTTTGTTATGTAAAACGACGTTAACATAGCAGTTTACATAGCCAATTGCTTACATATTAAACTAAATATAAACTTTGCATCAAAGCCATGTGTCATAATATTAATAAAAGTGTACCTTCTCGTATAGTTGTATTAATTGGTAAATACACAATAATATTATACAAATCAAAACTTTTTGACCTATTTAAAAAGTAAACACGAGTAGATAATCAGCTGTTTCATATTTTGTCCAACGACGCCATGGAAGTGGGGCCTTCAATTATTTCAACACGTTTGATTGCTGTGATTGGACCATCAATTATCTTCTCGATTAGGAATTTCGATTCCATTTATCATTTCCTAATCGATACTTAATCGGATCATTAATGGATTAGTTTAAAACGGTGAGCTAAAAACGTATCTAGCTGAGTGACAATTTCATATTTGGCTATTTAATTAAGCTATTTAGTAGTCCGTGAAATTATGAACCGATATACTTTGATGGTAAGCTCATGATTTATTTTATTTAAATTATACAAGGTGTTGACAATTAATTATATTTTTGGAAAGAATTATCACCTACCTAATCAAATTGACGCTACAAAAGGATATACTAAAATACCCAGTTATACCGTACGCAAAATACGCGCATTGACGTGGAGTTGCGGACACCACCACCGCGTATTACCTATTACCTACCCAGTTATAACCCGGAATATTAAAATGAGAACGATACCTAACAATAAAGAAATCATTATTGTAAAAACTCATGAAAATAATAAGCACGGAATAGAAACAAAGAAACATTGTTTGTTCAGCACAAACAAAACGCACATTACAAAAAAATACATAAAATACACGCATATAAAGTAGCCAAAATACATAGATATCATATATATGCCTCATATTGAGTCGTATCGAGTTGCTCATTGCGTGATGTGAGGGCCAGGGACCATAGATATATGACAAATTGCGAAATTACTCTGTGTTGCGACACTGGCAAATGACAACAAACAAACAATCAAACCAAAATTCCTTTTTTTTTCTTTATTTATTTATAGGGGCTTTTACGCACAGCGTATGCCAGTCCTATCGTATCCTAAACACATACTTTACTCCATACTTTCACAGGACGTGGGCCATGAATTTGAACAAACCCTTCGCATCGTCGCCATTTGGTTGGGATAGAATTGTATGGGACATGCCTACATCAGTTCTGTTCAAATTCAGGGACCTTACTAAATTATTTTCTACTGTACTCATATTGGACACATTCCATCAATAAATGTTGTAGGTCCTCGACAACTCCACATTCGTCACAATTGGGTGAAGCGATTTTCTTCATCATGAAAGCAAATTTTTTGCATAGAATGTGTCCAGATCTGATTCTAAGAGCAGTAACAGTCAGTTTTCTACTAATATCACTGTTCATGAACCAGGGCAACCAAAATTCCGATTGTGTGAAGTGGAAAAATAACGACTTAAGAAACAACAAGAACAATTAAGCCATTTAAGAGAACTATATTAGATAAACGACAAAATTATGCTTCAGGTCAAAAAGGAGTCAATCCACTCAGTCTGTCGCAGTCCACTACTGGACATAGCCTCAACTAAGCTGGTGATAGAACTGCGTATCCTTCGCGCGTCCAATTAGCAGACACCATAGGAATTTATTGTTATTATTATCCAATGGTGTACCGGCGACGTTTGAGAGGTTAAAAACATTGCAAGAATCAGATTAAACTATAGGTAACAACAAATAGAAATCGAACTCCAAGTTACCAAGCACCATTTAAACGAACTTTTCTGATATACAAAAGGAGTCAACCAAAACATAATATCCAGTATAAACCCGAAATATTCAAATGAGGTCGGTAATGAGTGGCGGCGTATGATTTCTGGTAATATATGTACGTTATTTAGGTGGCCAGTCGGACGGGTGCCGCGGGCGCGGCCGCTAAATTAAAAACACGTCAAATGTTAAATTGGTCCGAGACATCTATTAAGGAGGGTTAAGGTATGTTTATATGGTAAGGTTTGTTTTAATATCGTTAGGTTAGGGATGTGAGGTTTGTTTTACTGTGAAGCAGATCATAGGTTTAAAACGTAGATATTTGTTGGCTACATCACTATAGAAGAATAAGTATATATAACGAAGCACAAACGTTGGAATTTTGAACTACGCATTATTATAACCTCTGCCAGTTTTTACAAGATAACTATAAAACATAGTTTTTGGACGTAAACGAACAATTCATACTCTATCAACATTTTTTCACAGAATTTCAACAGTAAACAAATTCTGGAATCAAGGTTGCAGCCCAAAAATCTCTTCAAACAAAAATTTATTAAATTCTTTATCTTTTGACAAAACCGCACACTCAGGACACATCCTTACACCCAACTAGAGGTATCAAGAAACAAGAGCTCGAAGGCTTTTACTTAATTCAGGAGCTCAGCGGGTGTTCCCGAAACCATTGGAGCGGCACCGTGAAATATGGTGCGGCCGGCCGTTGCTCAGTGGCCTAAGGCCATGTCCCGCGTGTCTTGAATGCCATCACTTTGTTATTCTAAACTGAACGGTTTTAATGCATGAGATAATTAGCTGCGAATTGGTTTTTGTTGTCCTTTTGGGGATGAATGTCGCCTTGATTTTGGTTGAATATTGGGGATTTGTGCTTGTTGATCGTGGTGTGTGATTGTTTCCGGATTCTTTTGATGTCAGTTTTTGAGCATGTCTTCTTTCACTTATGTATGTGATAACTGATAATACATTGTACGGTGGATTTAACAGTCTTTGTTTCCAAGAATACCATAGGATTTTTTACCGTTGCGATGTGATTCTAAATGATTTGAATACCATCACTTCGTTATGAAATAGACCTCCTTCTTTGAGGCCAATGTGGACTTGTTTTAGTTTAAAGATATTTATCTGTAAACTAAAACAAGTCCACATTGGCCGTGCACTATTAAATCATTTGATTTGATAGGCGCGGTTGATTTATTAGCGTTTTTGCGTGATCTTGTTTTACATGTTTTCGATTTCCGAATATGAAGAGCCTGTTGATGCCAGCCATCCATGCTCCTGTGTTTATATGCAGTTTTGTTTGTGATCAAAGCAGCACTGCTTTTCTTCCATATATCTGTATTAATCGTTACCTCGGAAATCACTACTTCCTAGCCATATCATATTTCACATAGGTACTCTATCTATCGTTTCTGTGCTGTACCTCATTTTTTATGGCCATCCAACATTTGAAACTTTTGTTGTCTTAACTATAATCGTCATTCTCCCCTTCACGTGTCCGATATAGGCCATTCCGATGTCCGTTAAGCACAATCAGCCTACTCCAGCCAGATCTATAGCTGGGACACAGGCTTTCTCTCAGTGAGAGGGAGTTGGACATAATCCACTGCGCTAGCCCAGTGCAGGTTTTTTTGGAAGTTTTGGTTGTATGACATGCCGATTTCCTCGCGATGTTTTCCATCACCGTTTTGACATGAGTGTTGATTAAATTTTAAAACACAAAGTGCCTGTCTGGATTCGAAATCACGACCTATAGACTTACAACACGTAAGTTTACAACACGTAAGTCGGGGCCGATACTACAGGGCACACTACTATTGATATCAAAAAAACATAGCCACGATTTCACACATCTTACAACATTATTATATTCACATTATTCTCAAACACATCGAGGAAAGGATAAGACCAAACACTTAAAAAAACAGTACCCACCATCCAATTTTCGTGCAATCGACACATACCTGGACCGCTGCCTAGCCCCTGAACCCTGAGTCACATCAGTAACGGATTTTCGAGGTCAATCGAGTTCAAACACTCAACTTTGACCGTTCGCCGTACGACGCGAATCCTTTCCTATGTCTTTTTGAGGATATCTTTACGTTTCATCTCTTGGAGTGTGCTGGTTAGGAACGATGGTGTTAATGATTATGATCTGACATGTTGATATTGTATGAATAAGGCGTTTGTTCAAGATCAGTTTGTGGGTCAGAAAAATATATTTACTTTGCAAATTGAACAGAAAGTTGTACCTATTACAAAAAGCTATCACCATTTTCGGATAAGCATTCACTGACTGACTAAATTTTCTGAATCACCAGTAGTACACAAGGGTTGAAGATTGTAGAAGGACATTGATAACACATCTCTCCAGTTGGGGCCTTCCTCGGTCCACGGTAGTAAAAAAAAAGTATGTGCTAAGGTGTAGAAAAACAAACACAACATCTAAATTAAACTATTGATGTTAGATCTGCGACTTCAATACTTCAACATAAATATCTAATCGAAACAAAACACACTCTTTACCTATCAATGTCAGACTGGTATCGGCACCTATAACATATTCATAGTTCAGAAAAGATTTACGAGTATATTAAAACATTTTACGTCCGGCACTGATCACGTCATGTCTAATTTGACCATTGATCAATCTTCGTTTGAAAAACAAATCAATCTGTCAGTTAATATTAGATAACTATACTTCAAAAAATGTTGACAGCATTCGATATATGAAGTTTAGAGTACTTTTAATACATATATTACTCTTTTATAATGATAAAAGAGTAATATATGTATTAAAAGTACTATATGTGTTATAATATATGTATTAATAGTATTCTCCGTGTAAACTTTTTCTGCGACTTGGTTCATCATTATCGAGAGTCCATAAATCACAATTTTGTTTCCTGTACCTTATAGGTACCGTTAGTTCTTAAAGAAGGATAATTATATCATAATAGTTAGTAGTGTTTCAGGTACTTTTTTTCTATCTATATTTTGGACAAGATTCTCTTTTGTATTTATTTGTGAAATGTCAATCTGATTTGGTACTCCATCTGTTGTTTTTCTCTAATTCTCACTCCATTATATCCTCACTGACAGCTATTATATGAAAATAAGATTATCCCAGATGTACAAAAAAGTGAAGTCCAACTAACATTAACTAACCTCTCATTTCCCCAACCGGTAGGAACCACAATATTTGTGATATAAGACCTTTTAACATTCCATCATATGACTTTAGAACTAATTTTGCACATAAATAGTCATAATTTGCTATAACACTGTCAATAAGCTATAATATATTGATAATGTTATGTATTTTTATATTAGATGACATGTTATCGTAAAATGACGTCTGATAAAATTTAAAACGCGTTTACAATATTTACGATGTGTAATCTTTTCTGATATGTGTTAGGGAATATTTTATAAACTGACACTATGATATTACGTAAACGATGTTTATTTGATTGATCTATTAAGGTTTTTTGTGACAGAGATACGTCGAATAATTCTTGTTTGTAAGATGTTTAAAAAAATAATAAGTTTTTAAGATTTTCTTCGCCCTGTGCTGTAACATTGAAAATTTAAAAATCTTGGTATAGAGTAGGTATACCAAGACGCCTGTAATCCCTGACGGGTTAAGTAGAGGTGTAGGTACCTATAGTGAGTGAGTGTAAAGTGAGTGTACACTTCTTTTCACCAGTCAAGTTTAAGTCTCATGTAGTAATTGGCGGCTCTTTTGCCATTAACCGGGGTCATATAAAGATTCCGGGCTGCTTCTGAGTTTCTCATGGAAAAACCCAAAAAAAATTTTGTCCGATCTGGGACACGAACCAAGGACCTCATGCTCGGCAGTAGCGCTTGCGACCAATTGACTAAAGAGGCAGTCTTAGTAAAGATATAGTACATTTACAGTAAAGTGTAGTAGTATAGATATGGCAAGCCTAATCGCTTTCCATCAGGCATGATCGAGGCCAAGAGCGAGCCCATTCTCAAATGAAAAAAAACCTAATTTTTATGATAAAGAAACTAATATAATAACAAAAAAAAAAACAGTGGCACTCCGGAAGTGCCGACAGAAGTGAAAACAAAACACAAAAACACCATACCTTATTTTGCCATCACTCACTGATATATCGTATTTTTTTAATCGTTTAAAAACAAAACACGCTCGGTGTCGCTTACGGTAATGTTGGCGCTAGTTCAATGGTTTTTCCCATCTCAAAAAATGCCCAACGCGCCTAAAAAAGTTTTCAGTTCAAAAATAACATCAAAATAAGTTTTAAAGCATAACTTTTACTTTCTTAAAGGATAACTTTTATGTGTGAAATCAAGAAGCACAAAAAGCTTATCCTACTACATGAAGATTTTAATTTACGAGAAGTATCAAACCAGCGCATGTAAGGTAATACACTTGGTACAATGTTATGCGATGTAAATATCAAAGAGGTGACTTTTACTAGAGGTGGCACTATGTTTATGCGGTCACAAATTCAACTAATGGCTTTAGCTATCAGGCAAAGTTAATAATAGTGCTGGTGTTTAAGGTAGAAGCAAATAGATAAAGTTTTATTTATTTATTAAAACTTTATGCACAAGTAAAAGAAATACTGTACAAAGGCGGAGTTAATGCCTGATGCATTTTCTATCAGTCAACCTTTGGGTGATGCAGAGACAAAACATGGCAGGTGCAACATACGGGATAAATAGCTAGGAAATGACTATAAAATATAAGAATCAATACTAATATATAGATAGATACATAGTATGGGAGCATCACGAGGGCTACTTTGGCCAAAGAAAATGCAGAGTCACAACCACGACCACTCTGTCAAGAGTGAACGGCTAAGGAGGAGAAGATACATAATGCATAAGTACCTATAAACAAAATGAAGAGAGAAAAAGAAAAAAGGAGAAAAAAATTATCGAATCAACTAATAAAAAAACAGTATCTATGTACCTGCAAAATCAAGTAGGTAATGTAACAATAACAAATTAATTTAATATCACCAAGACTACTCTAAACTTAAAGACTAGTGTGACTACAGATGTAGCTAAGCATCGCATCTACATGAACTAAGGTAGCTCGTGAAATTCGCTTTTACTTACATTTATTGAAATTTGCAATAATACTGACAAGCAAATTGCAAAACAAGAAATTAAAATTTCGCGAGCTACCCTAACGCTTTCGCTTTGAAGCTAAGAGAGTCCAAACGACAAAAATTTACGACTGAACAGACACTATTTATTACTATACTTTACGCAACGTTTATAAGTAAGGTGCCTTTTTTTTTTTTTTTTTTTTTTTTGTTGTCGGGGGGAAACCTTCAAAAGGCACCCGACCTCCGGGGAGGGAGGTCGGGGAGTGTGGGATTTTTACCTCACTAAAACCGCCCCGGTGATCACCTTCAGCACATAGGGGTGGTCCCGGTTCCTCTTAGTGACTAATTAATGAACATTGCAAGTTTACAATATGAAGCTATCGTTATTTAGGTAATTGAATCGGTACAAAAATCCATTCTTGTAGTGTTATAAGCACCCAATGGCCATCTAAGCGAAGGTGGTTGAGTACCATGTCAACGACAACTAGATTGTACAAGCGCCAGCACATCAAGCTACCCGAAACCGAAAATCTATTAAAGAAATTTGACTGATTGTAGTAGATGTGCTGGCGGCGTCTGTACTTCTTTGTGAGTAGATGACACGACTGTAAAATTTTGTTGGCTCAAAACTTCGTCACTTCCACGGCATTGTCGGCGGCAGTGGCAGCGCAGAGGTCGTTATGACTTCATTTTTCGGGGCACAGAGGGCAGAATAGGAGGTAGTTTGTACCCTGCTACCGAGAATATTAACGCGATAGGGATTAATGAAGAAAACAAATTAAATAGGTAATAGTTTCCTTCCAAAATTTTTATTTGAATGAAGAATGAATGTCAAACAAATATGAGAAACATACAAGCACCCAAAATAATTTCAAAAGCGGTAGCGGTCCATACAGGCTCATACAATCAGGCACTAACGAAACCCTTTCCATACACACACAAAAAAAAACATTTAAAAAAAGTCGCGAAATTCATCAGTGAATCTTAACAAAGGATTAAACGACACATAATTACCACAAACTCATTTACAAAGGCAAAACTAACATTGTCAGCAAACATTTACTAAAAACCCTTTGTCAAGCAAATAAGAAAAATGTCACGAAGTAAAATCGCAATCCTTTGCTTGCGATACCTCATCGGATTTTTTATATTTATCGCCAGGCTTTTAAGTTGAAATCTCGCCAATGCATTTGGTGTCTCTCCCTAAAACAAACAATTTGTAATCCTGAATTATATGCTGCTGACTGCATACATTTAAGAGATATGAATCTATAAAACTAGGGATGTGGGAATGTGTGAAGCTTCAAAAAGGTTTATCGATAGATGGCTTTATGATTGTCGATATTTTTATTGATACTTTTATAATTTAATTTTAACTACAAGCTCTTTTCAGTGTTTAAGATTTAATTGGTGCTTGTAGATTCAAAACATTACATTGAGCATAATTTGTAGAATCTGATAAAATTTCTTTCAGACCAACTTTTTTTCTGCAAAGGTTTGGTTCGAATCAACATTTACGACTCAGTAAAGTGTTATTATTATTATTACTCTATACATATGAATCTCTTGTGCAATTAATAAAACTATCGATGTTTCCCCTCACTAATATTAAGTCATCGACTTAAACAAATAAAAACATCGACGTGTCGCATCGCCCCCGACCTTTTCCAGTATGGCGTGACTATTTGTCACCTGCACTCGACTCCCGTACAAACTTGCTGCGAACATTCTGATTCGCATCACTAGCCGAGTTTTGAAAAACGCTTAGGAACATATTTTCATTTTGTCAATTTATCCTTTAAATCGTTGAGCATTGGACATAAAATGGCTCGATAATGGTTTTGGAGATAATCCCTTTTGATCCTTACACTCAAATTTATTTGTACACATCGCATTCAGGGACCATGTTGTTCTAACTGCATTGCGATCAATTTGGCAGACATTGCATGAATTCTTGAGTAGTTCTTTGAAAATAATAAACATGACAAAGTTATTGGTTATTTTTTAAAGAATTTAAGAGGAAGTACTATTTTTATAGCTTGTGGATTTATTCAACGTGATTGGTTATGTTGGTATATTTATTTACATATATGGTAGGAAATGCAAGGTTAGGCAGTAGGTAAGTGATTGAGATTAAAATTAAAAACTTTGCAACTTACAACTACTGACTACCATTATAATCTATTCATATATAAAACTAGCCGCGCCCCGCGGTTTTACCCGCATAAGTGTCGAACCCATGGGAATATTGGGATAAAAAGTAGCCTATACGTTAATCCAGGGTGTCAAAATTTTGTAAGGATGTATCCATACAAAATTTTATCGAAATTGGTCCAGCCGTTTGAGCGTGAAGAAGTAACAAACATATAAACACACACACACTCACAAACTTTCGCCTTTATAATATTAGTGTGATAAAAGGAAACCGCGACTGACTCACTAATCTATCAACACATAGATCAAACCTCAGAACGGATTGGGCTGAAGTTTGGTACACAGATAGTTATCTATACTATATATTATATATTATTTATTATTATTATTATATTATTTATTATTATTATTAATATTATAAAGCTGAAGAGTTTGTTTGTTTGTTTGTTTGTTTGTTTGGTTGAACGCGCTAATCTCTGGAATTACCAGTTGGATTTGAAAAATTCTTTTTGCATTTGATAGCCCAATTCTTGAGAAAGGCTATAGGCTATTTAACATCACGCTATGACCTTGAGGAGCCGAGCAAAAAGAAAAATAGTCAGAAAGAACGCTAAGCAAAAACGAAGCCATAGCGTGGGCAAGCGATGCGATACGACGGGGTGGGTCGGAGTAATAAGAAATTTCACGCGGACGAAGTCGCGGGCAGAAGCTAGTAATAGAATAAGTCCTTTTATTCTGAACATCTTTGCGTTGTGGTATTTTCAGTAAATATGTAACTACTGAATGTCTCTTAGTTTAGTGTGCCTCTTGGCAAAGGCCCCTCTAACAACTTCCTCTGAGTCCTATCTCTCACGACTTTTCTCTAATTTGAACCCGTTGTGACCTTTCTTCGTTCGTCTTCTTTATTGACAACTATTACATGATCAGCCTATAATGTTCCCACTGCTGGGACACAGGCCTTCTCTCTGTGGAAGGAAGTCGGCCGTAATCCACCACGCGGGCCCAGTGCGGGTTGGTAGATGTCACATGTCTTTAAATTTTTTTTTATGCTATGACATGCCGGTTTCCTCACTATGTTTTCCAACACCGTTTTGAGAGCAGTGGTGATAAAATAACTTACACAAAGTAAAGCACCTATCAGGGTATGAACCTACGACTTACAACTCGTAAGTCGCGGCTGTTACAACTGGGCCAGTCCTCCATCAGTGGCTCCTTGTCATCTATGACATCATATCACATCATTATCAGCACCGACAATAATTAATTATCGATTTAATCTTTATTGTTTGTCTGTATATATGATTCGCGTTCTTGTTCTGTTAGTTTGTCACCAAATTACTCTACACTGATTCCATTTACTCTCATATCATCTTTACGACGGTCAAAGTCTTTTACCAAAAGTTAATATTCATAGACAATATTAAATTCATGATATTTACGTTACCAGCAGTTTGAAATAAAGTCGTAACAATTTCAAGATTTCTATGAATATAGATTTTACGATATTTGAATATTTGGACACATATATTATAGCTCAGTCGACATTCTATGAATAGTCCGTTTAATATTGGGTTATTTTATGTTATACTTATTATTATAGTGTATATGAGAGTTTATCTATTTGGTGGTGCCAAGAAATTGACTACCGTTGATACATAATAATGTTATGTCGATATAAGTATGGGACCCATACTAATACATACATAGCAATGATGATGAAATTTTTACAAAAGCAACATACAATTAAAGTTAAGATAACAAAATAATGAAGCAGTGGAACCTAAAGCTATGGAACTTTTAAATTGTAATCTTAAATTGTACTCTGTATGTTCTTGATCACCACATTGTAAGTTGTATACTTACAGTAGCAGATAGGTACTGCCTCAGACCCGTCCGACGAAAAGGCTTACACGCCCGTTTTCACTACCTAATACTATTTATTATTATTTATTAGCATTTTAGTCGGAAAAATATAAAGTATAGTCGCCAGTCTCGTATTTGGCGTTTGTTTATGTTTTGTATGTCCGTTTGCTAGTCGGTAAAGTCCTCCTCCAACCTTTTCCATTCGTATGTCTCTCTTAACAGTTTCTTCGGTAACTATTTTGCTCCATTTGTCCTTCCCTCTTGAGAGGCTTGTGGCTAAGTTATAACTGCCGCACGGGTCGATGGATCAGGTTCGGCTATGCTTGCCGTGGTTGGTCCGTGGATGGGTGACCATCTTTACATACCAAGACACCTCTGTGCTTGGGAAAGCACGTCAAGCCGTTGGTCCTGACTGTCATTCGTGGATCTTTGACAGTCGTTACGGGTCGTCAGAAACCCGAAAGTCTGACAACTAGTCTAACCAAGGGGTATCGTCTTACCCAGTGACTGGGTTGTGGAAGTCAGATAGGCAGTCGCTCCATGTAATATACTGATATTTAGCCGCATCCAGTTAGACTGAAAGCCGACCCCAACATACTGTGGAAAAGGCTAGGCAGATCAATCCCTAAAGAGTAATCAGATCACGTCGAGACTAACACTAGAATGCCACAAGGCCCTAGAACGAATCACGGTACTAAATCGCAACACGATAACGCTACAATGGATTAGAGGTCACAGTGGATCACTTGGAAACGATGCGGCTGACGAACTTGCCAGAAGAGGATCCAGCACAAGACCCTACGGACCTGAACCCATTGTGCCCATTCCTTTCAAGCAGCTAAGAAGCTGGTTAAAGGATCACACTCGAATACAAGCGGAAAAATGGTGGACCTCGACACCAGGTTGTAGGCAATCCAAGGAAGCTATGCCATCCCTGGATACAAAGCTGACCAGGCGCCTTCTGCGCCTGGACAGAGACAGCCTGCGCCTGGTGGCGGGGACCATCACTGGACACTGTTCACTAAATAAACACTTCCATACCCTGGGAATCACTGACAGTCCCCTGTGCAGAGCATGCATGGAGGCGGAGGAAACGGTGGCGCATGTGCTTCTTGAGTGCACAGGCGTTACCAAGATTCGCGAGGAGACCCTGGGAACACCAACATCCCTTGCGGATGCCCTGAGGAGACCGGGAAGTCTAATCTGCTTCTGGAGGGAGGTGGGCTGGTTGGAGTAATCGGCCACCATGGCTCACGCACAATGGTCCACTTCAAGGATTAAGTGCGGAAACCTAAACCCCATGATAGATAGATAGATAGGCTAGGCAGATGATTGTCCTTCTTTATTACCATGTGTCCAGAGCATTTCTACTTTAGTCTTCTTCTTTTTAAGGTTATGTCCTGAGTCTTAATCTTGTGCCTAATGCCCTCTACTAATATTAGGTAAAACCTAAATGAAAGCCTAGGCGCGTGCAATAATATTTAGGCGTCCATTTAGATATTTCCTAGTGTCCGTGAAAACGGGCTTTGGTTTCTTTTGATGATACCTCCATACGACATAACATGAATGGTGATCAAATATCAGCTAGTCATCACAAAGACGTTAGCTTCATCAAGCCATAATAGTTAGAGATGATTGACCTTACAAAGCCAGAGAACCGGAACTTTTATCGGTGATTTACAAAGATCCGGTATGCAAATAAGCGCGCGGTATGTACCTACAATCACGCAAACACGATATGCCTACGATCGAACAATAAAATTTACCTTTGAGCCACGCGACCAAAATTCACGGTCAAGAATCATAGAATCATCTATTCTACAAATAAAAATAATTGAGCGTTTAAAATTTAAGAGCAAATGAGAAAAAAATTAAAAATAACAATATAACCTGTTAATCCAGTGTGAACGATATGCGTGGGCGCAAGCCACGCTATATAAAACTGTGGTTGAGCTTGTAGTCACGAATAGACGAAATAATTGAACAAAATGTCAGAATTTATTTCTTTACTTTTTATACGGGAAGAAAAAGTTTATTCTTTCAATTGTTTTACTGAAAAGCCTAATTAGGAAGGCAAGATTTAGGAGGATATACTACTCAAACAGCTTACCCGTAAGCTTTTATTCATAAGTAAATTTTCATGTATGAAAAATATTTGACCAGTGAAATGCTTCTTGAAACTATGATGACATAACTTAGCTTACACTGGATACTTCTTTTACAAAATTATGAAGGTAAACTATTGACATCGAGTTACGAGTTCGTGGAAAACTTTGTGTAAAATTTAAAACTTTCTAAATATTTTTTTTTTCTTTTTTGTGTAGATTTTTGTACCGATGAGCACATTGGGTAACAATATGGAAAATAAAAAACAAATATTCTAAGCAATCAATTTAATAGATACGTGACTCTAATACCTAAAAGGAATGAAGAATGAAGACAACATCCTAACAGCCACGATCAAAGATTCCAACGATGATAGGCATCCGACTTATGATGTCAATGCAGTGTGAGCAACTACACACGGACCGAATCATAAATAACAAACGGTCAAACCTCGAATTAAGTTGAGTACCGAAAGCGATTTGATCATTACTCTTCATAAGACACAGTTCTCATCTAATGATCCCCAAAACTCGGACTACTGAACTAATAAACATCAATCAACCGCCAAGGCATTATTAAAACGAATCAATCATTGCATTGTCTATAACGAATTCGGATTTATGCAAACAGAACAAAAACGCTTAAATATTAAAAATTAAAGGGAATAACGTTTGACGTGTACCTACTGTGCAATATAAGAGAGAATCGATTAGTCATTATTTGATTTAGTTCGGCGGGCTGGCTCGGCCCCTGGCGTGCGGCGGCGGGGGGCGACCACGAGCGCGGCTCAGCTTCACTGTTGCACTCGTCATCAGCCGAACCTTCCACACTTTATATAGGGAACGGAGAAATATGGATGACGACTATCATTCTAAACCAACTAGAGCACGCCGCGCAATATGAATCTAAAACAACCCAGTAAGATTCCCCACCTCTTATACTGGTCACAACAATAACTGAGAGCAATGAAACTGATGCATTTTTAAATTATTTCGGCGATAAATTTTTAGCAAACAATGATAAATGGAACCTGATTGAAACCCATTATGATACCACAAATAACACCGACCCCTTTGAATAAAACGTCAGTCGGAACAAAGAATTATTTGATAGACATCGACGCACAAAAGGTAACAAACCATTCAAATTAAGAACTGCACACATTCATTTATTCGTACAGAAGTAATAAACCTCGAGGGGGGCTAATTATGAATAAGCAACCTCTGGTTCAATAAGTAAAAAACAGTAATATGAACTCAATGCAACATAATTTACAGACTTTACATGCTCATTTGTGATTAGTCGGCGCGAAAGGGCAAATCCTTTATTAAGATAGGTAATGAGGTTAAATTCGAATCGCAATTGTAAAACGATACAACTCCATAGCGCTTTCAATGTAATTTATATTATAGTAATAAGTCTTACGGTGTTTATTGCTGATGACTATACCAACCGTGCTGACGAAGATGCGGTAGAAAATGAATCACAAAAAGATACAATATTTAATATCGAATTAAATATTATGAACTTTAAAAGAGATGCGTGTAGGGTTGATATTGTAAGTGATGACGATAATGAAAGAAAGAAAGAAGTTAACGATGGATTGTGTGGTAAGTCGGCACCCTGCTGCCGCGGCCCCCGACCGCGCCTATCACGGACAAGACATCGATTAGTGATCGACTGAATTCAATTGCTTGGCGGGACAAGACGATACCGAATCGAGATCGACCGATCGAGATTTATATTGTTCGGTTTTTCGAAAATTTGCATTTTGAGAGCGTCATGTCAACGACAACGCTGAGTCACCTGACAAATGGAACGCAGTAGATCGTGTCTCTGATATCGAAATGCGTTGACCGTAAGCCCCGTTTTATTATTGTTGTAACGTGATTACTGTCAACCAAGACTGTGGATTTGGTTTTAAAAATCAAATCGTCACTGCACCGTCACCCGATGGGATCAACAATAGTGTCAATTTGTAATCCGTTTTGGTAGGATCTTTCCACATCTTAACTTTATAGTTTTTTTAACAAGACACTTCATTTGTATGTCTATAAGCATGGGAACTGTTTTGTTGATGACGGTTGATGATTAACAACCTATCCAAAAAAGAAAACATTGTACGATTTATTGGAAAATCGAATGTTTTGACACCCTGTACGATCATGACAGGGTGTTTGTTTATTGACAACCCTACCGTCTTCTTGTTAATCTTTGCCTCCGCCATATTTTTTATCATAACCGATAGTTTCAGGTATGTTAGCCAATACCGCTTCGATCTATGCATAACATATTTATTTACCGAGCACTATACCTACGGTTTTTCAGCTAAGTCTTCTTCGCTTGGCCTTGTGGCCTCAACAGTTACCGATGATGAATGCATTATTACAGCCCCGGATCTAAGGGGGGGGGGGGGGGCAAACCGGGGCACTTGCCCCGGGCGACAGTTTCATGGGGCGCCAAATCCTTGAGACAAGAATTCGAAATATCGAA
This sequence comes from Luperina nickerlii, assembly GCA_963855955.1. NCBI lineage: Eukaryota > Metazoa > Arthropoda > Insecta > Lepidoptera > Noctuidae > Luperina > Luperina nickerlii. The sequence continues at coordinate 12,495,945 of OY979681.1, read as the reverse complement.
CAAATGAAGCCTCTTTTCCTACAATCTCATAGGTTTTTAACAAGTAATCGAATCTCAATATAATATGTTTGAAAAACAAACTTTTCTATTTCCATACGCCCAGTTAGTTTTTGAACACATACTAAGTGATTTATGAACGCATCTTAACAGATCAAGTAAATTTTTGAACGCGTGCGTAGTGTCCGTGATCTTTCTGCCAAGGGGAATCCCCGTCACATATCTATATACGAGCCGAGCCGAACAAATTCAAACAGTTGAACGTCAAGTGACAACACTGTTTGTTTATGTGGTTGATTGCGTTTGCGAGTATAAATAAGTAATTTATTAGTGAAATCATATATTATCGTAATGGAAATCAACAATTTGCAAATTTTTCTCAAACACTGAAGGGAGGGGGCGCCACTATCAAGGTTTTGCCCCCGTTTGAAAAAATCGTAGATCCGGGGCTGCATTATTATGTATATTTCAAACAACAAAAGTCTATTTAACATTTATCTATGTTTTGTTAAACGTCGAATATTGGTTGCGTGTAGCTATTTTTGTGTAACACGAAAGTCGAAATCACGCATGCGTCTCACGATCACATGATATTTCATGTTTATTGGTTTAAGTCATGACTTCGCTGTATGTGGTGGAAGCAATGATGGCTACACTTAATATAAAAAATTAAGAGTTTATTTTGACTGTGGCGAGTCGTACATCTTTGTGGCGTAAATATATAGCGTTTTATGCGCCAGTAGCGGTAAACTTTATTGTCTCAGTATATTTTAATACCAGCTGTGAAATATTTTGCTTAATATTTGCTGAAATATGGGGTATTTTGTTTATTATATTGCGACGCTTGCTAGCCCTGTCAGTCATGTCCAATAAGTTTTTTGTAACATGCGAGTTTGCAATGTTATGTGTTGATTGTACTTTTGTTTCACTGTCTTCTTCGTTGGCATACACTTTGAATAAACATTTGCATAATATCTTTGTCCAATGCTTGCTATACTGTTACTTCGATTTATTAAGTGTGAAGACAACCGTTTTTAATATTCACGTTGTCGTGCTCAAATAGACAAAGTGTAGGTAATGTTAATATTAGTTTGATTAAACAGTCGCAAAAATTGCCTGTCTCTAAATATTACATAGGTAGGTGCCGAAAAAAAAATAGGTTGCATTTAGGTAAACATGCTGAAGTAAACAGGTGCTTATTTTTATCTGCAAAAAAACAACAACTTATTTTTTCAATTAAACTCAAAAGTAAAAGCAACCTTAAATAACAGTTCATTCATTAAAAAAACGAATTAAAACTTAATTATAATCATAAAACAGTGTAATACGTGTGTAATTTTAACGCAAGCTCCACAGTTTTACGTACATTTCGAAGTAATATTTCATTTAAAATAATACATACGTTTATTAAAACAAGAAGTTCATACATTTCGCATTCTCTACACAGTAGGGTCCCCACTGTTAATCTAATAAAGGAATTTGAATAATGCCATTAATAATCTCTTGAGTTAAACGTGATCTTAACGTACTCTTTATGGTGCAGCCGATACTATTATGATATCTACTGGATAATAAATCAATATGATGTGCCTGTAATTAATTTTAATAAGGGTTCTTAAATCCTTTATTTTTCATACTTTTTGTGTTTTTCCGACACGCTAGTTTTGTATTAGTAGGTAATCCATAAGAACAATACATTTTCTGCTTAGTCTTTATTTGTTATTCCTAATGTAGGTCCTCAAAAAGAATTTGTGGAAAAAAGGTCAAAGTATCTTTAGGGCATGTATTTAATCGAACTTAAAATAATTTCCATTTTCGGGTTCTAAAAATACTAAATAGCCAAGAAACTGCCACCAACTTGGATGAAGCGCGGCTCCTACACTCGCGGCACTATTCGCTTCGCTCGCTCGGCTCACGCGCGGTTGTAATGTAACCTTTATACATGGTTCCATTAAAATAGATGGATAAATTTTAACACGCGCTCAGTTCGTCTAACCAAAGATATCAAAGTAAAAAAAAAACACTGATTAAACTGATTTTATTTTGACCTAAAATAATAAATTGCCGTGCACATTAGTGCATTAGTGTATTTTCGTTAGCTGATTATTTTTCTTGTAAGTATCTATGCGTTTTCCTTATATATATTTTTACCATCGTCGTTATTTTGGTGGCCTGAATGATTTCTAAAAGTTTGTCCATCTATTTTAATGGGTCCTTATTATAAGGCCTGCCGTTCTAATGCTGAAAATCTAGCCAATCTACGTACTCTAATTATGTATGTTTCGTTCAGACCGCACCTCATAAATATATTAATATAAAATGCAGGTAGGTACTGGCATTATAGACAACTCACATTTCCTGAACAAAGACAATGATAACTTGACCTGGCGCAAATCATGGCTTATATACCCTATAATATTGACACTCCCCAGCTGGAACCATGTAGTTTTAGCCCGTAACTTATATATAATTACCTTAAAGCAATTGAATAATTTTAAGTAGGAATTGAAACAACACACAACGATTAAATTAACGAATTCGACCGGTTACATGTTCCGTTCTATCTGCCACGGAATTTTAGACCTTACAAATGAAACAATAAGTGTGAATGTGGTGTGGAGAATTTTGTTTGGAGTATAAAACTAAATGGGAATGCTGTATATAATTGATTTTGTGCAATCACGCTTACTTGTTTAATAGAATTTGCGTAGGCAACTCTATCTTCTAGACAATTATTGGCTTGAGTAAAGGAAGGTTGAGCGTGAGATATATTTAAGACGCTGGGTTCAAATGGGCTTTAGACCTCTGTTACAACGCCACGTCTGGGTGTCTGGGTTACCTAATAATTTTATCTAGATTTAGCTCGCATCTGGATAGGTTGTTAATGATTCAAAATTTAATAAACAAAATATTGCAAAATGAACATCTAGTACATACTAAATAAATAATAATAAATGATTTAGTTTGTGTTGTCCCACTGCAGGGCCTCCCTTGCCTTCGTCCACTCAACTACTAATGGAAAGCCACCATCCCACCATACTATCCACCACCACCATCCAGCATCTTATTAAAATCAATCAGGCAGGTCTCGTCTAAATATTCACTGTTTAGTTTGCCATGGTGATAACTATAATATTTAAAATTACTTCCTTAAAAACTAGAGATTAATCTCTTGTATGATACCAAAAACATGTTAAAAATAATTTCATAACACGTAAGCATACAATTCCTTTCGGAACCCTAACTATCAAAACTTTTTCATTCATTTTTTACCTGTCTCCATAGATATGTTTACCAAGTCTATGGCTATTACAGAACCATTCAACTGACGAGTCGACATGTTTTGATCAAATGACGCGTGCTAATCGACTTAATTGTTACCACGGTGTAAACGTACGCGCAGGCACGGCCGATCTACGATCTCTGTATGTTTGTTTTTTATTATTTTTATTTCAGATTATTTATAAAAATAATAATTGGAGAGGTTTTTCTGTTTTTATTACTTAAAGATGGATGTCAGGAGTTGGTTTTAAGGTTATTTTTGTTAGAAGAAGGTGGCAACACTGTTAATAAAGTGCTCTGTGGGAGCTAGAATAAAGATGGCGAATATAAAGGACGCAGGTTCTTGTAATTCTTAAATGATTTTTATTTTAATCACCAAGCAAAATAACATGGTGGCAGCGGAAAAGTCTTTACAGTGGAAAGTTATAGTAGTGTTTGCATAAAATCGTCGTGATACAAAGGTATTGCATGCTGGCTTGCCACGTGCTAGTCAAGACTCGCTCGACCGTAATTCTAGGGAATGGGCGAAGTAAAAAAAGGGCACCATGGAAGGTCAAATTAACATTATAAAGCCAATCGATCTCAGCAACTCGGACACTGTAGTAACATGGGCAAAATGGAAGCAGATTTTTGAAAATTTTTCAATTGCCATGAAGTATGACAAGGAGAGCAAAGACAGAAAAATTGCTATTTTACTGCACTTCATGGGCGAGCAATGCTTGGATGTCTATAACGCCTTCTCTGAAGAAGAAAGACAGACTTATGAATCAGTCCTAGCAGCATTTGACAAGTATTTTATACCAAAGAAAAATTTGGCTATTGAAAGACACAAATTTTTTAGTCTACAGCAAGGAGAAGATTCCTTGGACGTATTTTTGACTAAGTTAAAGAAGTTAGCTGCTAGTTGTGAATTTAAGGAGCTAAAAGACTCACTAATAAGAGACATATTCATATGCAATTTGAATAAAAAATACACTCAAATAAGACAAAGACTTCTAGCGGAAAATGATATAGAACTAGATAGATTGATTGCTATATATAAATCAGTGGAGATGTCATACAATAACACCTCATACTTGGAAGGTGGGGATGTAGAAATTGCAGCAGTTCAGAAGTTTTCCAAGTCCAAAACACAAAAATGTACACGCTGCGGGCAAGTACACAAGTTTACATGTCCGGCAAAAGGAAAACAGTGTCACAAATGTAAGAAAATTGGACATTTTGCACAACTGTGTAAAACACAAATAAATACAATTGAAGCAGTCAATTGTGAAGACACAGGTAACCTGTTTTTAGTATCCAATAATAGTGACTCCAACAATGATTTGTTTCTGGGTGTCTTATATACTGAACAGTGTCACATTAATCACATAGATATGAAAGATTGGCTCATAGATTTTATAATAAATGAACAAAATGTAACATTCTTAATAGATACTGGTGCTAGAGCTAATTGTTTGTCTTATGATTTATTTCATAAATTAAAATTATGTGATAATGATCTAAAAAGTTGTTCAGCTAATTTAGTAGCATATGGAGGTAATAAAATACCAGTCAAAGGTTGCTGTACTTTGAAATGTCATAAAGATAATCAACAATATGATATTCAATTTATTGTAGTTAACATACCATGTCAGTCTTAGGTGCAAATACATGTACTGAATTAGGTATTGTTAAAAGAATACATACAATAAATAATAGTGACAAACAACAACTAATCTTACAACAATTATTAAATGAAAATCAAAACGTTTTTCAGGGCCTGGGGTGTCTGCCAGGCAAGTGTCACCTGACTGTGAGATCTGATGCACAACCATCAATAGATGCACAGCGCAAAGTACCATATGCACTTCAAGCAAGACTGAAGGAGGAATTGGATCGGATGACAGGACTAGGAGTGATTGAACCAGTCTCCAAACCAACTAGTTGGGTTAGCTCAATTGTTATTGTTGAAAAATCAAATAAACAGTTAAGGATTTGTTTGGATCCTCGAAACTTGAATAAGGCCATCCAAAGGTCTCATTATCCGTTACCTTCTCTAGAAGATATTAGATGTAGACTAAATGGAGCCAAAATATATTCACATTTGGATGCCTATTCAGGATTTTGGATGATCCCATTAGACTCTGATAGCTCTGATTTATGTACATTTAACACTCCTTATGGAAGATATAAATATTTGCGTCTACCGTATGGTCTAAATTGTTCCACTGAAATTTTTAGCAAAAAACTCATTGAATCATTCTCTGATATACCAAATGTAATCATTTATGTTGATGACTTGCTCATTTATGGATTAGATGAGAAATCTCATAATGAAACATTGAAAAAAGTATTAGAAAGGGCAGAATCTATTAATTTGAAATTCAACAAAGACAAATGTATAATTGGAAAAACAAAAATAAAATTTTTAGGTCATGTGTTTAGTCCTGAAGGAATGTCACCAGACTATGATAGGATAAAAGCTATCTGTGAAATGCCTAAACCAGATTGTCAAAAAAGCTTGCAAAGATTTCTAGGAGTGATTAACTACCTAGGCAGTTACATTAAAAATTTATCTTCAGAAACAGAAGTATTAAGAAACCTTCTTAAAAAAGACTCACAATGGTTATGGGATGAGAACCATGACAAAGCTTTTCAAAATTTGAAAAATTCTTTAACATCAGCTCCAGTTTTACGTCACTATGATAATAAAAAGCCAGTGACTCTGAGTGTTGATTCTTCACAGTCAGCTTTAGGTGCAGTATTACTGCAGTCAGGTCAGCCTATAGCTTATGCTTCCAAAACATTAACTGATTGTCAAAAAAGATATGCCCAGATTGAAAAAGAATTGTTTGCTATTTTATTTGGCTGTCAAAAATTTCATCACTATATTTATGGTCACAAAGTCAAAGTAGAGACTGACCATAAGCCTTTAGTCGCCTTATTCAATAAGTCATTAAGTCAAGTACCCAACAGATTACAAAGGATGATGTTAGCCCTGCAGCTATATGATATAGAAGTCACATACATACCAGGCACAAAATTATACATTCCTGATACACTATCTAGAGCTGCTCTATCAGAATCTATGGAACATGCTATTGATAAAGAAATAGCCATACATGCAAACTTATTCGTAACAGCACTGTCTATATCAGAGTCAAAACTAGAAACAATTAAAGAAGCAACTAATAAGGATGTATGTTTGCAATTACTGATGAAATATTTTAATGAACGGTGGCCTGTTCACAAAAATAAAACAGACTCACTTGTAAGATCTTATTGGAATTATAGGTCGGAAATTCATGTTATTGATGGAATAGTCTTCAAAAATAATAGTATAATAGTTCCAATGTCAATGCGTAAAGATATGTTACATCAGATTCATGCTAGCCATTCAGGTATATCTAGGAGCAAAATTCTTGCAAGAAATGTCATATTCTGGCCATGTATGAACAAAGAAATTGAACAAATGGTAGAGAATTGTCAAATTTGTTTAAAATATAGACCAGCCAATACAAAAGAACCATTACTGTTGGCAGAAGATCCATCTCTTCCTTGGGAAAAGATAGGCGCTGATTTATTGCAGTTTAATAATAAAAAATATTTAGTCATTGTTGACTACTACTCTAAGTACATTGAACTTGCTCAACTAAACAATGATTCGACGGCAAAAAATGTAATATTACAATTTAAATCAATATTTGCACGACATGGAATCCCTTTGAGATTGTATACAGATAATGGACCACCATTTGAATCAAAAGAATTTAAATGTTTTTGTCAAGAATGGGACATAGATCATGTCACTTCTAGTCCCAATTTTCCACAGTCAAATGGACAAGCAGAGTCAGCAGTTAAAATTGTTAAAAATATATTGCAAAAAGCATATGATGAAAATAAAGACCCATATCTGGCTTTGTTGCATTATAGGTGTAATGATAAAGAGTACATGAAATCTCCATCTGAACTATTAATGTCTAGAAAACTGAGATATAACTTACCCATGTCGAAAAAGTTGCTAAAGCCTAAAGTTATAAAATTTGAAAGGCAAAAGGAAAGGATTAATAAGCATAAACAAAAATATAAGTATTACTATGATAAAGGTGCCAGGAATCTACCTGCACTAAATCAAGGTGATAATATCATGTTTAAGAAAATGCCTGACAGTAGTTGGGAGCCTGGTGTAATTAAAGAAGTTCTAAAAAACTGCCCAAGGTCATATTTGGTAGAAGCTGACAATGGAAAGGTATATCGTAGAAATCGTAGTCACATATTACATGTCAAGTCTAGAAATGTTGATTTATTGCCTAAGGCTTCTACAAGGGCTCTGCTAAATAAAAGGCACCAAATATTAAAACAAGATCAATCTTTAACTGTACCAATATCATTATCAAGTATGTATGTCAGAATGTGTCTTCCTAAACCAAGTTGTGAGTGTGATATTCAAGATACAAGTATTAGACATGATCAATCCATGTCAAATGTACAAACAGATAGTCAAGAGTCTTTGTCAAAAATAGAATTAAATAGTCATGAGTCTTTGTCAAATGTAGAAGTATTGGAGAGTAGCTCGGTTCATGAAATAGTCTTGTCATCTGAAGAATCCTCCATGGCTGGGGAATTTGAGGATGCTGAATCTGAAGAAACATCCATGACTGGTGCATATAGATATGTTGGATCAGATGAAACCTCTAGATCTGTAGATGAAGATGCTGGACCACAGTCAGATGATATTTTGCTGGAAGATAGTCCTGTTTATGTAACTAGAGTTGGTCGTAAAGTATATAAACCTAAGAGATATGATGAATAAAATGTGTATTATCTAGATACTCAAATGTTGAATCATGACATACTGGGACTAGGCTACAAAATGATAATTTAGATTGTTTTGTTTAATTCTAAATTATATTAAAAGTGCACTAAAATTGTTTTGATTAATCAAGGTTATAATAAATTCAAGTTTAGTCACTTTTAGAAGTGTAAACTTAAAGATAAGTTTTTTCTTTTAATTTTATTTTATTCTATAGTTTTTCTTTTAAGTTTTTTAGAAGTGTATTCAAACTAGTATTAGTTTTTAAATTTTAATAAATTCAATTTATGTTTAGTTATTCTTAAGATTGTAAACCTAGGATAAGTTTTTCTATTTTAATTAAGTTACCTACCTACTTTATAACACTTGTGAAGGAGGATGTTAGAAGAAGGTGGCAACACTGTTAATAAAGTGCTCTGTGGGAGCTAGAATAAAGATGGCGAAAATAAAGGACGCAGGTTCTTGTAATTCTTAAATGATTTTTATTTTAATCACCAAGCAAAATAACAATTTTTAGGGACGATTTAGACAAGAGACAAGGTGTGCTTTATACTCAAAAAATTAAAGAATTTGGTTTGGGAGACTCTAACAGAACCTATTTTGGAAATCTGCATTTATTAAAATTTTAATGCCTTAAACCTCTCTTGGTCTCTCTTAAATATCTTTTGAAAAAAATCTTCAGTTATTTGTTAGCACTCAATGTCGAATTCGTATCTATAAACCGTATTTTCCCCGCTCGATGAACCAAATCATTTCCATCGCCGCTTCGCTGGATTCAAACGAGTATAAAACCTAATGACTGGCTCAACAAGAAATTAACATTACACTCGGCATCAAAGAACAAATCAAATTAATTATCAACGTTAACTCAATTTAAACGGGCCAATACAAATCAATAAATAAAAGCGCAAAATTGCATCGCTTTTGTAACAAATCGGTGCGCTTGCGCCGATCCCTGTTTACACGCGGAACGAAGCCGCATTTAATTGCGCAACAAAAACTTACAAATAAGACATTGTGCTAAGTAATTAGATTAGCACACCACGTTATTTGTCCGGTTTGTACCCGTTTGTATACACCGGGTACGAATCGTACGAACAGTCGGGAGTCGTATAGAGTGGTTAATACCGCGCCATTTGTATCCGTGTCAATTTGTACGAAAACGGATACTGGTAATTGCATTGCCGGACAGGTAGGGATGTTATTAATGATGCGAGGATGCAAGTAAGTGGGTACTACCAGTTCAATTTGCTGAAGTTATTATAGTGAGAGTTAGTTACGGGGTATTGCATGGAAAAGTAAGTGTGGTGCAAAAGAAACCAACTTCGAATTTTCTGTTCGCTTATGACTTGACGAACATAAATTTAAACCCTTTTTTTAATATTACATTGTATATACTGCCTTTAATTTCATAATAACGTGCTTTGTAAAGTGACATCTTCCATTTCTACCATTCTAACTATGGTAAGTGGTTAGTTACCTACGCTGAAAACTGCTAAGGTCCCAAACCAAAAGTGGTAATATCAGCTCTATATGATCTTAACCCACCGCCGGCGCAAGGGATACTAAATCGTATTTTAATCTATGCGAAACAATGTAATATAAATCTTAGATTGGTTTCACCTGAACTTTGTAATGCTGCAATTTTAGACTACGCTTCTGACTATACCAGTTTAAATTATTCGAATGCGTTTATTACACCGAATAATGTTGCCAATTTAAGGTTAAATGTGTATGTACATATATCTTTTGAATGCAAAGTTTTAATGAGGGGAATGATTACTGATATCGTTAAAATGTAAATAAGTACGGGTGAAACTGTTACTTACCTCATTTTTTGATTTTTGTTTAAGGGTTTTTTCTGGCACATCGATATTTTTGGTGATTTATACTCTGGTTGTTAAATCACGCACGAATGATTCAATGAAATTATTTCTTGGTCGTTTAATTATTTTTTTTTATAACCTTATTTTTTTTTATAACCTCGACGAATAAAAAAGGGGGACTAGAAATAGCGACATTTATAAAGGTTGGCAAGGACTTTGACACACAAATTGAAACCATAAATTTAGCACATGATTCTTGACCCATATAGAGTAAAAAAATTCGTCAGTTATGAAAAAAATCTACTATTTCATAGAAAAGTTCAAAAAGCGCAAAACCTACGCGGTTAATATTGTATGGAACAGCAATTTTTTGTTTGTTTCAGAATCATAATTATATCTACTGATCGACGTCTCTGCCACCCTGTAAATGAAAATGAAAACAGTAATTACCTTTTATTCATACACCGAAATGGAAACGCTCAGTTTTAGTTCATCTCCATATTATATTAAACTAATTGTTAGCTTTTAGTCAATTGCAAACAACCGATAAATGAAACATAAGCGAGCAAGAACCACAACACACAAATCAACTCGCACAAGTTACCAAATCAGTGCATAATTATAAATTATCATCTATAAACACTATAATTGTAAAATTACACTATTTAGACAGAATATAACTCAGAGTTTTGCCGCCATAACCTCTTATTATGTGGGTGTACAAACAGGATGTGCGGATTTCCAGTCTTTTTATTTTACTAGTTCCAAATTATTACTAAATAACTAAACACCGCCAATTAGTGTTATCTCCTCCAATAATAAATTACTAATTAAAACAGTTAAAGTCAAATCATTTTAGTTAATGCTCATTCTAATAAATTGCGAGCCCAAGTCGTAGTGTCGTCAATAAATCCGGATACCCGAAAGAATTTGGATCAAATTTAGTGCTGACAGTAAAAAGTATCGATATAAGTGCCTATCGATATTGACGCACGTGCTCCTGTCAAATTTACGGACCGTACTTTAATGGGCGATCCGGTAAGAATTATTGTGTTGTTCTGATGTTGTCTGATTGTCGATGAAATGTGGTGTTGCTTATCGATAGATCGATTAGTTTTAATTGTGATCATTAAGACTTCGTATTATTGAATAGCTATGAGTATTATATCCGTGTCTACCAATTAATTTCATTCTTTAATTGCACATTATTTACTTTTTGGCCAATTAATCTTTAGAGTTTAATGAATCATTTACTTTACTTTATTTATTTCTATATTCTTTTGTGTTCCGTAAAAGGCCCATACCTAAATATTTTGGGTATACCTAAATTAATCATGTCCCCGCTAAAGATCAAATTTAAGCCTCGCAATGCAAAGAAGGAAGTTAAATAAAATTAAGTGTCGATGACAAACTACCGGTAAATAAAAGGTTAACACATATATCGGTATAAAGTTTGAGTAAACTGTACTGAGCCTATGGCAATTACCCCAGCACAGACTCAAAAGCAAAAACAGGAATTGCGTCTGGGAAAACCCCATCACAAAATTCGAACTTAAGATCTCACACTATACAACCGCTCTTGTTGCTGTAAGATCAATTAGCAACATAACCTACAGAAATCTTATAAAATAAAGACGATCGCCCACTTTTGGGCCCAGCTCGTTACAGAAAAGAAAATATGTGGAAAAAATACTTTATCTTATGATAAACCAAAATCAAAAAAAATAATTTAAATTTACAGTTGCAAAATATAGAAAAACATTTTTTGTAATGATTGTGTTTTTTGTCGAGATCATGCATTTCGTCGTGGAATGGCTAAAAAGGCAATGAGTCAAGCCTTAAACAAATGTCAGTGTCAAAATAAAAATGACAGTATTTGCAAAAATACGGTCTCTCATTCGCTCTGTGTTTACGCGCAAGTGAATGTGTTGTGTTTAGATATTCGTGTTTTCGGTGATTTATCCAACGACTGGCCGCTTCACGGAATCTGATGAATCTTGCTTTCACGAACTACCTCAGCGCGAAAACGGTTTTTTTATCTGCTACTTTGATTGACTACGGCTTGTTATTTTGGACTTCGATACCACCTATCGTGATGGAAAACTGTAATTAATTTCGGTATTGCAACTTCTCGCTGTAATATAACGGGAAGACGAGCTTTAAATGAAGAATCCGTCTTAGCTATTGTACGTGGATGGGTTGCTCCCCGAACAGTAACTACACGAACACGAACAATACCTACATAAAAATATTTGATAGTGTGTTCTCTCTAAGTGGAAGGCAAGCAATATTGTTGTAATTGTACATAATTATAGTAGGAAGGCGTACTGGCGCATGTTATGTCAATTATTTGGTACTTAAGTTGGGCTAGGTACCAAGAAAATATTTCACCCCCTGCACACTTCCTAGATTCTATTCTAATTGTGTATGAATACGAATGATTTAATAAAGGAGAATGACTACCTACAAAATGTTTTTTCTTTATTTAAAACTAATCTAATTCCACATTATAGTTTACCTGGGAATCATAAACCTATCTACCCACTAAAAAGGTATCGTATCTAGGTGACTAGGTATCTGAAATGGACATGCATGTCAGATAATTAAGATGAATAAATAAATAGAAGTACTTAATATTCATTTAGTATAATTCTTACAATAACACATCTATTTTTTCTATAAGTAGGTAACTACTAATGCATCATCCACTCTATATCATTCACACGTTTATTTTATGCAATGAAAACCTATCTCAAGACTTTACTATTAGTCATCTGAACATTACCAGATTGATAATTGCAAAATCCCTAACATAACCTCACCTCAGATTCGATCGCATATAACTTGATAATGCAATTGTCAATGAAACTGAAACTAATGTAGCTTAAAGTTGATGTTTTAATCTAACAAATAACACTCATTTGGAACTTGTAACGGTTCATCAAATTATGGGCCCAACGATGTATGGGAGATGGGCAATGTCCTTTGAGTAGGTAGTCAACCAATTAATACAAAAAAAATCGATATTTAATTACACATAATTCCCCATCACTATTTAGAAATCGTGTGTGGCATAAAAACGACAGTGATTCGAGCTTTTATTTACTCAAATGCAGCTGTAAAACATAAAAAATCGCTTTCCTCCAAACTTTAATTGCTGGCAATGAAATAATTAAATGTGACAATCGTAAAACACTGAAGTCCTCATAAAACATTATAGCCGTGAACACCGAGGAGCACATTTACCGGTAAAAATGTTTGAGCACGCTTAATTCACGGAATTTAGCCTTTAAAATAATATTTACGCTGGTCCTTATTGTGTAAACAGACCATAATTTCACGATATGATATAAAATTTTATTTTAACGTATGCTCGAACACAAGTCAACTCGTGCCTTTAGCGTTCACAAAACTTAAGTGTCTTTAAAAGAAACTGTACTTAGCTAAATAATAATAATAACATAATAACGACCTAACCCGCAAAATATGACGGGATGTGCCGAACAAACCATTATGTAATAGTCTGCATTACATATCTTTAAAACCGAAATAACTGAAAGTGTTATGAGGCCATCGTCCAGCGGTGGGATGATGCAAAGTCAAAGTCAAATCATTTATTTCAAGTAGGCCATTAAAAGGCACTTTTGAACGTCAATATTTGCCAAAAAATATGTAGCATTGATTCTAGTTGCCCCTTCCAGAACGTGGTTTTGTATGGTGTAGAATAGGCAAGAAACTCCACAGTTACTATCTTAATATGGATGCTGACGATGGATATTTTGAGTAAAATAATGTATGACAATTATAAATGATTATATGTCTGTAAATAGGTTTGTACAATCACTTTTACACATCAATAATATTTTAAAAACTAGATAAGGTCGACGTTTTCTATCCATCTGCTCTGAGAAGAAGACAAACAAAATCAGGGGTCTCACACTCTCTTTTAAAGTAGTCCAGCATTGATATATATGTACCAATGAAGTCCAGACATATATTTAATCGACCATGTAGATTAGTGTTTGAAATGGTCTTTTAAGAACTTCACAGATTTTAGTGGACCTGTGCAGTCAGTACATGCATTTGTCAATAATCGTGTAGCTCAACTTAGAACTTCAGGAGCTCAACGACTCGACGAACAATACCAAAGAAAAGACTGGAGTCAAGGACATTTAGACCGGTTAGATAATAAAAAATATGGCCCGATGCAACTGGTGCAACCTGACCAATATTTTATGGTCTAGGCTAAGCTACAGAACTATTTTTTAAAATCTCGTCATCAAAAATAACAGACTATTTTGCACAGTCAGTCGCAAGCTTTGTTTTCTGTCTATACGAAAATGAGCTGGAAACCTACCAAATTTCGATAGAGCTAAGCTAGTATCAAACATTTCTTCTATTTAATGTTTATAGATGCTCCTGAGTTATCGTTGTAGGTAGCCAAGAATTTTTAACAGCCTTCTTAGTTTTGAAACTGGATACATCGTTAAAGGTGACAATAAAAATTGTAGATCTTATCATTGTTTTTAATATCTGTCTTTATGTGTTAGCGTTGACATAAATTAGGATTTTAATTACATTCTATTTTGGCGGTATTCATGACGTCTTTTTTTAACAAATTACAAAACATTGTTAAAAAACAGACGTTTTAATTTAATAATAATAGATTTTATTCAGAATTAAAATACCAACTTATACGTAATTAACTAAAACTATTAACAAATATAATTTGGCGTCGTTTGTTTACCTATAATTTAAGCCAAATTCAAAATTTTTTGACTAGAGACACTTCAGCGACAATCCCGCTAAAGAAAATGAGAAAAGGATATTCCTAATTCATTTAATATTCATAATGTGGATCCAGCAACGATTGAATTACCCAATTTAAATCTAAACTGCAACAGACGTTTCCTAAATCCAAATTCAAAACGCCAATTTCGATGTTACCAAGCGGATATTTTAAATCCAAACGTACTTTGATTTGTCGTCTCTTTCTAAACATGCACATTGAAACGAGAAGGGAATAATAAACAAGAATATAAGTACTCAAAGGCCTGGGACTCCGAATATGTAAGAACCGGTTCTTTGCAATAATTTAAGCGCATAGCAGGTCGGAGGTCGACTTTCGAGCCAAAACTTGAGACCTTTTGCTAAGATTACAAATGCCCGAGCTGCAATAGTGTCGGTGCAAATCAGTTTGTAAAGTTTAATTCGATGATGGTACGAGCTGTTTATTGATTTTGTATCGAAGGAGTGGAGAACAAGCTTATATTGTTTAAAGACGCTGTAATAATGAATTAGAAGTTCCCAAATTACAGAACGCTTAGGATTTCAGTCAAAATTAATAGCGGTATTTTGATCACAACAC
Source organism: Luperina nickerlii (assembly GCA_963855955.1). Classification (NCBI taxonomy): domain Eukaryota; kingdom Metazoa; phylum Arthropoda; class Insecta; order Lepidoptera; family Noctuidae; genus Luperina; species Luperina nickerlii. The sequence continues at coordinate 12,480,677 of OY979681.1, read as the reverse complement.
TTATCGGCACCCTAAATGCGTAACTCAGTTTTAATCACAATAGGGTAGTTGACTAAGAAAATATATTTAGTCCATCAGTTAGATTACTAAAAAATATTGTATACGTATTTTTTCTTTTGTCTGGCAAACAAAAAATTACGAAGATACAGCGCTTGGAAATTTCGTATGACGTCACGCCGTGCTACAAATTTTAGCACGTTATTACGTCAAAGCCCCCCACTCCTGAACTTTGATGTGATATATCTTTGTAATTTTTTATCTAATTGATAAAACAAAAAATACGTGTTCAATATTTTTTAATAATCTTACTGAGGGACTAAATCGAATCGATTTATTTTTACCCAGGCAACATCCCTATTCGAGAGTTTTGAAGGATAGGTATTTCTAATCCATTGCTTCATAGATTTAATAAATTCGTCTACTCAACAACGTCAATAACGCAATGTACATGGCTGTACTTTCAAAATGAAAGAAAATGCGATCAGTTGTTGATCGCATTTTTTGTCAATGGATGGCGTGCATCGCAATAACCCCGCCGATTAACATACCTAATACTCGGGTATTCTTTGTAGATTGGTTCATAAAATCTCATAATTCTTTGCTCAGCTTACTTTCTTTTAGCCAAAGTATCAACGGTTGACAATATTATATCAATTAAACTGACTGTATTAATGTAGATTTTATGCAAAAAATGATATATTTAAAGACAGTCAGTCAGAATTACAGAGTCAACAACAGCAAATGCAATGCAAAACATAGTTAATTCTAAACGAGAATATTATACATATAAAAGACAACTGAGAAGCATTTCAGTCACACCTCATTATAAGCCTAGTACATAAGTCAGGAACATAAGATAAATTAGGAACATAACATCTCTGTTTCAACCATTAACACTTTATAGTAAAGTTGTTTGTACTTATGTTCAGCCGTATCGAAGCGAGATTAGAAATGCGTGTTCACTTTATCTTTATTCGTATTTATATCGCCTTTTACAGATATTTCATAGATAGAAACACATTGGAGATGTTTGTAAGACAGAAAGGTTAAAACTTAGATGGAGGAGAATTTCAACATATTGTATTCTGCCAGTAAAGATCTCCATTGATCAAGACTTGTAGTCAGTGCATAATGATGAAGCAGGAAACGGAGCATCTAAGACAAACTCTCTCGAATCGCCACGCTTAAGCATGCTGTGATTAGCAATATTATTTGCCGGTCATCAAAGTGGTAGCGAGGCTGACTGCCCAGCAGGGTAATTGCGTAAAACACTATCAGTAACAATGGGTTCCATTTTGACAGATCAGCAACTTTCATTGCGTCATTTACGTTGTTGAGCAGATTTTTTTCTCGAACATATGAAGCAATGGATTAGCTTAATTAATATCCTTCAAAATGACTCAAATAGAGGTTAGCCCGCACATGTATCACCGCTAGTAGAGGCTATTAAGATGCTAGACTTAATTTTACTCCATATGTCAGAACTTTTTACAAGGAATAGCACATTCAGTTTGATATAGCGTCGTAATTAAGCTGTTTCACGCAATTAATGGGTCAAAAAATTAGATCCATATTAAATATGACAGTGTTAATCTATTACTTTTTTCTCACTAGCCTTAATGTTTGCTTGATTTCGTAATTATCCACTTGATAGATAGTTGTACACAGATTTTAGAGAGGACTGAAGAAAAAGTAAAAGCTGTCTTTAATTTGAATGAAGGAGGAAGTTGGAATTATGGGTCCTCTTCTTCTGCTTTCCTATTGTCTTTAAAATAGCTGAAATCTTATCAGGTGCTATGTCCCCAAATAGTGTTTCAAAATAAAATGTATTTTTTTATTGAACGCCTATTTTAGAATTAAAGGGTTTTTGCACTTTAAGCGCTTTCTGTGCTCCGATAATATTGGCACTGAGACAAGATTGATCTATTGACCGGATATTCTTTGGTCCTTTCAGAAAGATCAAGCTCATCTACATCTTCCTTAATTGCACGTAGGCTTGGACACCCGTCTCAACATCACAATCAGCAATCAATTCCCTACAGATATAGAGTATAGAGATGGCTCTGTACTCAACAACTGTAAGCTTGGGTATCGTATCTGAATGCAAATTGTATAAGCGCGTGCGCGGTGTGGGCGCGACGTCGCGGTCACGCACGATGCCACGCGTTGCATAACCATAGTGTGGTGGAAGTTGTAAGAAATGTTTCGCTTGTGCGTTGTTCAATCAGAATTTGAGTAGATATACTTTTTACGGGGCCTGATGAATCGTAAATTGCAGTGCCTTATGTGATCCGCATCAATCTTGCAATGTTTGTAAAAAAAAAGGTCTGAAGAAAGATAGAGGAATACCTAGCTATTTAACCTCTTTGCGGCATAGCAAGATTCTTTGAATGACAATAAGGTCATTAGGTCACTGATGCATGGCTGGTTACGCTGCAAATCTCAAGCCCTGTAAACTGTATTGGGTTGTCGCTATAATCAGCATATGGGTCCATTCAAAAAGCGTGAAAGTATGTTGAACGATGATTTGGATGCAGCCTCCATCTTTTTTTGTAAAATACAAAAACAAATTCTACCGATATCAATGTTTCTGCGTACAAACTAATTGCGTACCACACTACACTTACATACAACCCGAATCATTGTGAAGGATATTGCAATTCTATTGCTGCATATGATGTTCACAAAATTTGACTGCTCATCAACGTAAAGGAACACAATGAATGTTGTTCAACTATCAAAATGAAAGCCATTCGTACTGTTAGTATGTTAGGCAAAAACCTTGCTGTTGGTAAGTTCTTTTGGTACGGTCAGCATCAAAAGTCGATTAACACTTCAGTTTTTTTTAATCTCAGTTATTGAGCAAAATATTTATTCAAAATTGCAGCAGAAGTACGATGCAATTTTCAACAAATATTTTGCTCAATAACTGAGATTAAAAAATACTGAAGTGTTAATATTTTGCTCAATAACTAAGATTAAAAAAACTGAAGTGTTAATCGACTTTTGATGCTGACCGTACAACCAAACTGCCTTCTATCACTTAAACCACCTAACATAAGACCACAATATCACACATAGAGGTGCATCAGGCAACGTGGGCAATAATGGCGGGCTCGTTATGATTAAACGGATAATTTTGGACGGTATCTGTGAAGTATGGCGACTATTACACGCTGTTAGTCCATCGTGTTTGAAGGAGGAGGTTTTATCGCGAACTGATGGTGTAAAGGTGAATCGTGATTAGATAATGAATGAAGTATGTCTTGAAGTATGAGCCTCAAAGAAAACGCGAGTTGTATTATGACTGTGTAGTGTTTATCCGTGATAATGATTGCAAGTAGTCAGAAATATAGGAATAAGCCAATTCTTTATCTTATGGGTTGCAGAAGTCAGTGGGGAGTGGCTCTGGATGAGATAGTAACAATCATTCAACTGGGTTCAAACTGGGCTCAAACTATACAATAACAAGAAAGAGTAGGTACCATCGACACGAATAGAAGAAGATTCAACTGGTCTAGATGAAATTAGTTTAGCACAAAAGTGTTACCCTAAAACCCGAAATTACCTTGTTACAAGTGAGCTGATGATAGCTTTGTGTAGACACAGCAGATGGATCGTAAACAGAGCTGTTATGAAATACATCATTTCTGAACTCAAGACCTTGTGTACTCAGGATTAAAGCATAATAAGCTCAACTGTTACTAATGAGACACAATTACTTTTTCTATTGTTACCGATCTCTATGAGATTTCTTGACAGATGAAGTAATTCAAGAATTCCATAAGCCCATTCTATCTAAAATAGACAAATGTACGTAACCAAGACTTACCAACTGAATTTCAACAAACCGTAACGCGACAAGATTTTCAGGGTGTTCTACCCATGAATGTGAACAACTTTCTCAATGGAACCCACTCTGAAATCTATTTAGTAAAAAAGCACAATTCCTCTTTATCGCCATCAACTTAGTCGTTTAGTTGTCTATCTTGCATTACGCTCTCAGAAGTTTATATATATCTAATAAATACATATAAAATGTCATAACTTCAACTGTATACTATAACTCAATCAAAACTCTGACTGTTTTATCATCCTCAAGCTATCATAACGACCTATACATATGGTGCTCGACCTGTGACCTAATAATAATTTACCTTTAAGTACCGACTGGTAATGGCGTCAATGAGACTATATGAGGCTCTAACTTGTAATTGCTTTAAGTCTGTTACGGTTTTGGTAATGGGTTTCGTAGATTTCATTTAGAAGTGAAGCGATATGTGGTATTTGAATGATATGAATAATCATGATAATATTAGCGTCTAGCGCACGATGTCGTGTCGTGCTGTAGGTAATCATAATATACAAATAAATTAATGCTATCATTTTAAAGTAGCAGCCATTTGGAAGAAAATTAATACATATTAATTAACACATATGCGTCTGATTAAAAATAAAATATGTTTTAAATAAATGTCAAAACCATCAACTTAAGATACTTTAACATTTTCTATCATTTGGAATTAAATATCAAGCAAAAAGCAACATTAATAGGTCACAAAAGGCCACCAACCACATACAATATTTCTCAACCCAATATTTACAATTAAGGAAAGAAAATAAACAGTTATTACCATCTTAAGTAACCCACAACATAGGGCGACCAAATCGATCGCAATAATTTATGGATAGTACCTAATTCAACTAAAATCCACCGAAAAGTGCCAGACACGTTTGGCGAGTCGGTAAATCACGAGATAGCGTGGAGAAAGCCAAAGTACCAACACAATATATAAACTAGTGTGACCACATTGTTTTAGTTTCGGTGGGAGTGACATATGTGGTAATAAAATTGTGATAAACTCAACTTGATATCAGTCCAATCTGAAGATTGATGGCGCAGGAAATTAAGTTATTGATATTGAGTAATGTCCCACTTCTAAGTAAGTTTATGGCCGTATTAGCTTTCCTATTAAATTTTAAGGTGAAAAATTGTTATGGTTTCGGGCTGACACAGTCAGTAAAATTCGTAGGGAGTTATACAAATTATTAATGACGTATGAATAATGTGTTGGATTATTACGTACGTGAAAGCGAGAGTATGTTGGAACGGGAATTAGGTGAGATATCAAGATCAGTATGATCAAACCAGACATAATTAAGAGGTCTAGATACACATTATGATAACATATTTGTGTGATATTCCAAAAATATGCTTGTCCTATCTGAATGATGTTAGCTCTAATAAAGATATGTTTTAAAGGTTTATTGTATTCAAATCATTGTACATTATTTGCGTGTTCTTCAGAACATGCTTCGGGGTTCATACATCAATACTCTCCCTTTTCCCTGCCATCAGTGAGTTATGGTCACGTCACTCGAACTTTGGCTGTTTATACTTACTTTGAGCCGTTTTGCACCATGAATAAAACCAATATTATCTCTTATTCATTGGTAAACTTATAATAATTATAAAACTTATAACTTACAATAGAAACTCAAATCGAAATCCATTGTGTCTCGCGTGGATCCACGTTCGATACGAAGGGTCAATATATCACATTTTTAAAATCACTGGAAGGAAATCGTTAGCTGAATTCGCCAAAGCGTTATGATTAATCTTGGTGATCAATACTAGACTTTTCTCTGTAAAAGAATAACTCTACTGAGCTCTGCCATAGGACAATACAAGCCTGTAAGTTCTGTAACAAATTCCTTATCATAAGATGACGCTATGTTTCTATCAGTCATAACGGGCGGTCCCCACACATACAAAAACTCCCAAATCTCCATTCCAAAGACGCCTACACAAGTAAAGTTCTCTCAAAACATTTCCCGTTTCATAATCTAAGTACATGGACGTATTACTTATAGATAAATTAATTTTATATCTGCAGTAAGTCGTGAGCGCGCTCTGCCCCCGGGCGGCGGCGGCGTGAGAACCGACTCGTGCTCGGCTATCGCGAATTAACGTACGTGGTACGACACGTGTCGTGAACTGGATTATCTTGTGATTTGGATACTTGTACATCTTCATGAGATTCCTTTGTGACTTGTGTCATTAACAAAAGTTGGAGTTGAAACTTAGAAGTATGTGGAACGATAGCGTCATTGAGTAGTGATTTGGTTGGTGGAGTATGTATCATTACTAGTTGGAAGCTTGACAATGTCAAAGAACTTACCGACTCAAAAATTCTTGATCTTAATTTCGCTTCAGCTCTTTCCGCATTCAGGCTTCATCTATTGGTAGACTCTATTAGTAAGATACAATCAAAGTCAATGCGAATAAAATAATGAATTAAAATCTGGACACATTTTAATGGTTCATTTCTAAGAAATTATTACATCATTCTCATGCCCTTATTCTAATTTATTTGTAGAAGGAGCAGCAAGTCTCCTGTCATTCACCGGTCATTTCAGTATTGGACACTTTCTTGCCTTTTCCTGGTACTTGTTGACAGGCCTATACACTGTCCTCCCATACCTAATAACAATGTAATTTGAAAATATTGTAAATGGACATGTAGGTATGTGAAATCAAATATTTTGATTTGATTTAAGTTCATCTTTCACGCAAACTTTGCTTTACACAGCAACAAAGTTTATACCCACATTTGGATCTCCCAATCTTTTATTGCAATAAACCGTACTTCCCATTTTCTCATGTCAATTGTTGCAATTGCAACGCTCTATTGGAGCATGGGGCTTTGTTTCTGAGCAGTACCCATGACGATGCCTCGATAGTATTGTCTGTTGGTGCAATAGCAAGTGGAGTGATAGACAAGACTGTAACTTGTAAGTGTAGATGTTCGTGCTTAGCTTTATTTATTTACCCTTTAGTAAGGACTAATAAACGTTGTATAGCGTCTGTATAGTTACACAACGCTTTGTCTTCTTCTTTCGAAAGTCAAATTACTGACGGCTGAAAGAGAGAAATCGTTGTGCAACTATTCATCTGATATAACATATTTATTAATAAGGGGGTTAGTTAGACTTTGCTATACTTTTGTTATCATACATACATAAACTCACGCCTACTTCCCAAGGGAGTAATCAGAAACTACAGAACGCCACCTGCTACGATCCTTACATATACTCCTTTTGCCTCGTTTATGTCCATACATCTGGTCATATACGCACGCCAGTTGCGCGTACTATGCACATGACCTTTCTGAAGAAAATCACTAATAAGATCACTATATGTCCCCCTAGGGCGATTTTCACCTTTGTTAGTCGCCATTCATTCATCCTCTCAACAAACCATTTCTATCTGTTATCATCTCTGATAATATGTAGGTTAGCAGGTATAAGTAGGTTAGTGGTTACTTAAATAGCACCATCTTGTATGAAACGTTGGTTTATTTTTGAATGGGTTATCATTTATCAAAAATAGACTCCTACAAAAAAAATGTTGAAACTTAACCACATCTGATCTGACATCTAAATCTTCTATCAGAATTGGAAATTTGCTGCCAGCTATACCGTTTTTTCCTTTTTTTTTGTTCTAAATATTAGTCACACGTTCAATGCTGGATAAGAGCCTTACTGCATTTTTGCACCTTTTACAATCCTAAATTATTTCTTGGTACTTCATAGGGAATATGGCTCAGTCTTGCTGTCATCCTCTGTGGTCTACCGTGGCTTCATGTCACTGCTTTAGAAGTTCAATCCGTCTCATAAATGATTGAGTAATAGTATTTCTAAAAGTGCTGTTTACTACAAGAAATCCTAACAGTTACGTTGGCCGGCTTCATTGTTCATACTTATGTGTATAATAATAAAGTATCTACATTACAATAATTGTACATGATTAGCATTATTATTAGCCCATTACTTATTAACAGTACAATTACAACTTTATTACTAGCAACGGACTTCAATAAGTACCTACCTACCTAATAGCACTTACAATAGGTATTGCATTCGTGTTTTTTTTAGGGTTCCGTACCAAAATGGTAAAACGGAACCCTTATGGTGAGACTCAGTCTGTCTGTCAAGAACTACTAATGCTATCAACTTGAAATTTGGAATAGTTTTAGATGACGTTTGCCCAACTATTTTGCAAATAAGAAAGAAATTAAAATATATGTATATTTTTTGCAACAGGGACTGAAAGGGGGACTGAAAAATTTGAAGTGGGGCTACTAGGGCATGTGGGGTATCATATGAAAGAGGCACACTTTCTCAAAAACAAAACCTTTTTTTTTAGGCCGCATGATCTTCGAATTTTGATGAAAAATGTAAAAAAAAAATACTGTTCCCCTTATCTCCGAAGTTTGCAAAGATAAAAATCTGAAATTATTCTATGTGATAGAAGTTTATGTAAAGATTACAGAAAAAATAAAACTAAGTCTCTAAATAGCACACTTTTTCAGAAATCATCAACAAAAGTTACATTAGTTCCACTATCGGTCAAGAGACGGCGCTGACATAAAACCGCATAATTCTACACCGCGGTGCACAGTGTTAAAATTCTCTGACAAATATAAGCCTCGCCGATGAAAAATTAAAAACATGATGGTACGGAACCCTCGGTGCGCGAGTCCGACTCGCTCTTGACCGATTTGTTTTCATTACATCCTACACCTTCTCTTTTAGCTTTAATCCTATAGAATACCAGCTGTTTAAAATAAATTTTTGAATAAATCTTATTGACTTCGTATTGCATTGCTTACTTCTGTTTCATTAGCTTTCATATTGCTATCATTATTTCACACAACTAAATCGTTTTAACATTGAACACAATTCCGACCTTCCATAATCCTCAACATAACAACAGCTTACATCATAACAATGAAGAAACTATACAAAGTACAAAATTCTCAAGAAATATAGGAGAATATATTATCTATATGTCTCATCTCCGTCTAGTCAACCCAGTAACTGGGTAATACGATACCCCTTGGTAAGACTGGTTGTCAGTCTTTCGGCCTTCTGACGACGCGACGTGACGACTGTAACGAAGACACATACATTATCTATATGCAAGGCTGTGATTTTATATGGCCAATTTTGGCAAAATATACCTAAAAAACACTCTTAATTACAAGTCCTTATATTAATGAGTACCACTAATCACTATAAACACCAAGCATAAATTTCGAGAACCTTAATTCGATCTTAAAACAGATTTAGTACCTCATTATAAGATTAGGTTTTAATGACTGATAAATATTTTATAGGTCCTTATGATAAATATAATTTCAGCAATGATAGTTACAGCCAGTTAAACTTAGTCATAATTCATAAAGGAATCATAAAATTGGACAAAGTGACAATAAATGATGTCTAATAAATTCGACGTCATGAATTACGATGGTAATTCTAAGCTATTATATTTTAAACGCTTATTAACACATTAAATCTTAATAATAGGTACCTACGTAATTTTACTGGTGATTTTGAAATTTAGGGTAAATTTCGAATTCGAAGGAAAGATGCTAATGATTGTGATGGAAATTATTTATTTTAGCAAAATTATTGTAATATTTAAATGTGGTAAGACTACATCTATCTAGAAGTTTACATGCGGCTTCATAAAAGCTAGAAATTACTCATCAAATGACCCTGATCTAATTCTTAATTGCATTTGTTTGCGACTCCAACAATAAACGAAATATTAAGTACAGGTGATTTTTTCTGAACCGTACAGAGCGGCACTTCACTCAATTATCCCTTTACCGATGCGCGTGACCCACTGACAAAACAAGCGAAGCGATCGCCGCATCACATTGTTTTCCCATAGCTCGAACGATTCCATTCAGAATCTCATTACACTTGAAAGGGGTTACAACAAATCTGGCGCAACGTTTTCTCATGGACATGTCTGTCGTTAGGGCAGCGTGAGGTGACCATTACTGCGTACAAAGAGTTGCCTAAAATAGAGAGCTTTTGTAAGGCGGGAAGACAGGCGAGGGACGAGGTGGGGGCGGGGCGGTCGCCGGCTGCCCGGCGGCTCAGTCGCGCCGCGCCTCACAGCCGCCTCGCACGCCGCACCACGAAGCGTGCATTTCGGATAGCGCACGCGCACGCGATACCTCCCCCGCCGCGCCCCCCACATAACACGTGCACCTAATACCAGTGGAAATCTACAGATGATATCGACCCCACATTGACAAAGTTTCACAATGCAAGAACAAAGTTCGTCGAGATCCAGCAAGTCCACGTTAAATTCTTTGGAAAGCGCCATTATCAAACTGAAAAACAACTTGCAGATACAGGACACCAAGACAACAACAGACATGAACGGTTTGTTGGCTGCTGACCCACCGTCGCCGCATTCGGACACGAAACCAAACACAAGTAAGAGTTCAAGTTCTTCTCCATCTACAAACATTAACTTATCAATTGCATCAGCCGCATTGCTACAAGAAAACATGCTTCAAAGATCACTACAAGGAGTAGTAATATCTCTTCAAAATGCAATGATGAACTCATTACAACAAGCGGCATTGTTACCGTCCAACTCTGCGGCGGCAGCTGCATTGAATTTACAAGCTTTGGAATCTTATTTGACACTACAACGTTTGACTTCAGTATCCTCGGTAAACAACACAACTCAACCTAACACATCGGAAAATAGTTCATCATCTAAACAAGACATTCTCAGGATAGCGACGGCAAGTGCAAAAATAAGTGAAATAGATGCGTCGGATACGTCTAAAGAGTTCTCGCCGAAGACACCCGAGGAATACCCGCTGTCAGACGCTATAGCAGCTGAAGATGTTGACTTGTCCGAAGAAGTAGAAGAAGACTTGGCCCTCTTAGATAATGAAGATGAATTCACATTGGAACAGCACTTGGAATCAACATCAAAAGGTTATGGATATAGTTCATCACAGAATCTAGATAATGGATATCCCAGTCTTCTTATGAATGCAATGTACCAACAACAAATGAATGGAAGTCCATCACAAGCCCCATTGTCTCCACCAGCATCAAATTCTTCAAAATCAACGAACAGCTCGACTTCATCGACTGGCAGTAGTGTATCCAATAAACAGAAGACAGGAGGAAGTGGGCCTAGAACGAAGAAACAATTTATTTGCAAATTCTGTAACCGACAATTCACGAAGTCATATAACTTACTTATCCATGAAAGGACACACACAGATGAACGACCATACTCTTGTGACATTTGCGGGAAAGCTTTCCGACGGCAAGACCACCTCAGAGACCACAGGTAAAAATAATATTTAAATGTTTTTAGTGTTTCTATCATGAATAACTATTAAAGATAATGAGGTCGCTTTGACTAATATAATTGCATAACTTCTGTTTTAGTCATCCTCATAATTTTGAATTTATACCTGTCTTCAAGGGGGTTCCACTTAATGGAAACGACAACTACTAATTAATCTATAAAATATAAGACGTATCTTATCCATGATTTATTTTTCATTAAACTTTAACCTGTTATGTTGTAATCAAACACCTGTTGATTTCTAAAGCAGTCTTTCTAAGGCTTGTATTCTTAGATAAAACTAAGGTCCATTTATGTTTTCTATTACAAAAGTGCCCCGTGGCGGAGCTCTCAAATAAGATAAAACAATCTTATAACCGTGTCGAGAAACATTTTAAGGTTCACGATACTCATTTTTCGATATCAATAAAAGATTTTGGTCGTCGGGTTTCAACGCGAAACATTATGAGAAACTTTTGAATAATGGTGGGGAACGAATAAAAATATTTTAAAACAAAAAGGGTTAAGTATGGACCGAGCAGATGGTATCGACAACTCTTTCGTCACGCTCGTAAATTATTTCACAAAACCGCCGCTAATCCCACGAGAGACGATGTTTTAATTTTGGCTTTTCATTTTGTTTTCTTCCCGACTCCTTCGCATTCCATATAAATCTCTGAGCATATCTTTTTTCATATCAAAATATTTATCCTTTTAAAACGTCTCTACAATGCACTCAAATAAGATGTTAGTGACCGTTACAAGAATTCGAATTCCAAACATCACGGATCTCGAACACAATAAATATGATAATAGTGTTACAACAGCTCTCAATCTATTTCTTCACTTATCTCCTCGAGATCCCCACCCAAAAAGAACTAAAGGTGTTGAATTTTTACACCTGTCTCTCGGCGATTTCCTCCCAAATCACCGTATCTCTGTGGCAATAAAATAAATTTCGTGTAGACGCCGGAGGGTTAACCCAAGCTCGGCTCGGCCCGGCCTGTCGATGTTCAATCGATGTCCGTTGACACGATACATTATAATGGACCGGAGCGGGCCTTCGACGGGTTTTAACAAAGCACGTGGTGATCCTGACGTGAGGATTAATATGGATGACAAAAAAAATATCTCGGTAAATATTCTCCGCATACAAAATCAAGTTTCGATGTTCGAGATGTTGAGATTTTTTTGTGTAGATTGAAAGGATAATGGAATTAAATTAATTTGTAGCTTGTTTAGTAATTTGGACGTCGATTTTTGCAGTCCTAATTTTCTTATTCATGCACGGTTTATTTTCATTAGTATCAATAATTAGTATGGAGAATGTGAATTTCATAGACCATCGGTCTGCATTGCGGGCTTAATTAATCAGTGTTGTCGCGTTGGTTCGAGTTAGGCCTAACGCGGCGCTCGCGCCGGTGTCATGGTACGCTCGACTGCACGCGCGCCCGGCCCGTCTTAATCACCATCATCATCGCGTGTTTTAATATTGAAATTATTATTTCATTCATCATCTTGTAACTCAGCTTTATCGTCACCGATCTAACTAATCCTAACGATTATTACATGTATTACGTTACTTTGAACGGCTCGTAATTTTCTTGCCTCGAGTCTGTTTGTTTATACGATACGGAGATAATTTTCTCGAATTGTACACTCGATCGCTGGTCCCTCGTGCTGCGTTATTATTGATTATACGTTACCCGGTGTGTTAATTATACGTTGTAAAGTTAAATTTAATTTGAAATCAGTTGCTATCAACATTTGTGAGAAATATAAACCATATGTTTTTTTATAATTAAAACTTACGTCCACGTAATTATATACTGTTTTTTCTGGGTGTAAATCCAATAATAAGTAATTTATGGTTTCTCAAAAAGTATTTTTTGTACGGATAAAATTCGGACGTTTAAATCTTTGAATTGAATAAATTCACCTCATTTGTCTCGATGGTGTTTTGCAAATTTTAAGTAAGGGTGTAAATTAATGATATTGGAAATAAAGCGGAGAGAGAACTGAAATTTATTACCAATAACCCTGGGGCTCTTGTTTGCTTCCCGACTGCTCCCACAAGGTGCGCAGAACACGCGAGAGCGAATGTTTCGGCGCCTACAGACATGATGTATTTATTGAGCCCAACTTATCTCAACAACATGTCGATAGTACATAAGTAAACGATTTAAATGAAGGAAGAAAATTATGCTTAAGTAACTAGACATTTTGCACAGAGTATAAGTTCATCACAAATATTGCAACCAGTTGCTTCTAACTGTAGAAAGATGACATATTGGCAAACATTTCATCTGTCTATGTCTAGTAGCTCTGTATCGTCTTGAACAAAAACTCTGTAATGAACTATCTAAACCAACATTTATACTCTGTTAGATAGATTTACAAACATAGTGTTTAGTTTGTTTAAGTATTCAATGTCTGCAGATCGAACAATAAGAGTTAGTCTCCAGACTCTCTCTATGTATATGTAGTCTTTCTAGCAACTTTGTTGCGTGAATGTTTTACTACCTTCGAGCAAAAGAAACGATGTTTTCTAAGAACATTAACTGCACATCAAGCATAGCATTCTTTCATAGTTTGCGTCGTTTTATATTGTGTGTTAAATAATGAAAACTATTACTCGTTTCTATTAACTTCTCCATGACTTGGTAAAAAGATAAAAGCTTTAACAATAAATCTTTCTTTCAGGTACATCCATTCGAAGGAGAAACCGTTCAAATGCCTGGAATGTGGAAAGGGATTCTGTCAGTCCAGAACGTTAGCAGTCCACAAAATCCTACACATGGAAGAATCTCCCCACAAGTGTCCCGTCTGCAGCAGAAGTTTCAACCAAAGGTCGAATCTCAAGACCCATCTTTTGACACACACGGACATAAAGCCATACAACTGCTCTTCCTGTGGAAAGGTATTCAGAAGAAACTGTGACTTAAGACGACACAGTCTGACACACAACCTTGTTGGAATATCATCAGTGAACACATCTCCGAGCGGCAGCAATGGGAAAAGCCCATTGCTAAATCCGAACTTTCCAATCGACAGCTTAGATACAGAAGATGAGAATTAGCAGACGTTCATTAGTGGCAAATGCAAAAAGACTGATTTTTACTCCTAAAACGGTGCCTTCTAGTATTAAGATTTAGTTAACTCATGCCACGAGTGCCTAATTTATAGTTAGAAGAAGAATTTGTTTCAGAGTAGATATTGTGTTTAGTGTTAAACTGAATTTATTTATGTTCTAAATTCAATGTTTATTGTGTTTTTCTTCCTCTAGAGGAGTATTAGTAGATTCTATCTTAAATCTGAGTTTGTTATTGGCAACTTTAGTGTAGAAATAAATTCTTGCAATATCCTTACAATGTTTGGGTTTTAGTATTACTTAATTGTAGTTTTTTTTTTCTTTAAATCTTGTAAATTTTCTGATCTCATTTTGTGTTTGTAAATATTAATTATAGCTAAGTCATTTTGTGCATTCCGTCCACCTTAATGTTTATGTAAAAATGTTTAATGTATATTAGGGTTGTGTAAAGTCATGTCTTCCTGTATTTTGGGATCTTGAAGAACGAAAGTTATTCTGATTCTGACTCAAAACTTGTATTATCCAAGATCTTGTTTAGGTTATATTTGTAATGTAATTAAATTGATGAATTTGAATATTATTACTTTTATTTGACCTATCGTCACAATATAATTAAAATTAGTTCGTCTGAAATAAGTTCATAAGACATGAGGTTTATTGGTAGGTGAACTGATACAAATGCATACCTAAATTCAAATTTTCGGGGTTCGTCAGGATCCGCCAGTAAAATTCTTCGATCCTATCATGGTTATAAAATTACAGTTCTTAAAAATTCTGCGTACTGTCGCTAAAATAAAAGCTTGTATTAAAGCTAAAGACTACCTGTATGCTGATTCTCAGAAAAAATGAATCACTTTGATGACTTTTTCACACTATTCTAAGAAAAAGATTCAGCAGTTATCATTTTGTTTTGGATAAAATCATATCGATAAAGCGTAGATTCCTTGATTTGAATTAAGTAATGGTATATGATGTAATCTACAAACCACACTTAAAACTTCAGATCGTCATTGCTACATTTTTATCCAGATATACATAAGTACCTACAGACGAATTTATTAGTGGCATCCTATTAAAATTGACCTAATAGATACATTTAAGAGATGGTTGCTTATTCTGAAATGAGACTTCATAGTTGTAGATAGGCAATAAGAAAAGCTGATGCTAATAAATCTAAAGAGGAGAAAGGAGCTGAATTAGGATCAACAAAACAAAATTCAACAAACTGGTAATTTATCACTCAAGATTATTACTTTCATAATTATTCTTGTAAAAAGGGCACAAGGTTCGGTACTAGTAAGTGGAAAACTTATACCCATTTTCACTTGCAAAAGCACTCTGATTTTCAACGCTCGGTTCAGCACTGAAAATTGAACAGCGGACTTTTATTTAGACATATATTTAAGTGTCGTCCCGTGTTAGTAAAAATTATAATTATGGGTAAATGGGAATTTGAAAAGGCTCTTTTTGATTTTTCATGTGTAGCAATAAACCATGATAATGCTGTTGATAATAATGCATGATTCTGTGATATTACTTTGTGTAAATAATTTCATCACCACTGTTCTCAAAATGGGGAAGGAAAACATCGTGAGGAAACTCGCATGTCCTGAAACCAAAAATTCGAAGATATGTGACTTCTAACAACCCGAACTGGGCCCGCGTGGTAGATTACGACCCACTCCCTCTCAAAGAGAGGAGCAATGGGAACATTATAGGCTGATTACGCTGTAAAATAACAAATACGGTGTATAAAATTATCTTCAACAAACACCATTGCTACTTTAACAGTCTGATCATTTAGGTCAAGTCTAAAGAAAGTGTTGCCTGAATCAAACTTGAAATGGCCATAGTTACTCATAGCTCATAAGCATATTAGGTGGCCTCTGCTGGGCACTACTAATCCCCATGACATTATATTGCAACTTAAATCCTTCATTAGTGGTTATTGTGGACATGAAAGTCATTTAGATTTTGTTACAGGTTTTTTCTGTCATCTACGGGGACATCGACGCGCAGACTGAATCCAGGAATTCAGTACATGATACTAGCATCATGTCAGAGGTTATCAAAACAAAATCAGCTAGGTTTATTTAAAATAAAATATTTTAAATTTGAATTTGCGATCTCTTACTATACAAATGTATTATTAAACAAGCATATCTACTTGTCTTCATTACCTTCATCCTCCATAATACAAATTTTCATCATTCGGGATAAAATTCTTTTTATTTTTATTTGAGTTTTAATCTGTTAGTCTGTTCTCAGTTACTTATACACATAAAAAATAGACCTCAAGATTGTCATGCATGGCATCGGCATGTGATCAATAATAATAACATCAAATCCATTATCTACATTTGACCTACAATAGACACCTTAGCTTATTCAAATTTTATTCTTCTACAGTTTAAATTAAGTTCTGCATCAAATGAATAGATGGCGTTACTTGTCACATTATTATGCGCATGAGTCAGTAAGTTAAGTCTTTATCAGGTGTTATGAATTAATACGCCATATTTAATTTCTGACAAAAGGGTAACATTAATTTATAGTTGTTAACATAAGATACCTACTTACGTTATATAGCATTACATTATGTGAACAATTTCATTGTGATTGCTATCACTATGGTAAAAATAATAAGTATAGATAACGTTTATGAATTTAGAACTCTTTCTAGTGGCTCATTGAAGGTTAGTGTCGATACCATTAGTACATTTTATGAGCACTGATGATCATGTTGCAGTTTAACATATACGAGAGTTTTGTATAATATCATACTAACACTGCAATAAAAGTGGCTTTAACTCTATCAGTCAACTGGTCCTTGGTAGACCTTATCCAGTAACTGGGTTGTAGAGGTCAGATAGGCAGTCGCTCCATGTAATATACTGGTATTCAGCTGCATCCGGTTAGACTGGAAGCCGACCCCAACATACTATATAAGGTAATACCCCTTGGTAAGACTGGTTGTCAGACTTTCGGGCTTCTGACTACCCGTAACGACTGTCAAAGATCCACGAATGAGAGCCAGGACCAACGGCTTAAGGTGCTTTCCGAGGCACGGAGAGGTCTCGGTACGAGTATGTAAAGATGGTCACCAATCCACAGACCAAACGTGGGAAGCGTAGCTTAACCTCATCGATCAACCTGTGCGGCTGTTATTATTTAGCCACGGGCCACGGGCCTTGGGATATCTAACAATC
Source organism: Luperina nickerlii (assembly GCA_963855955.1). Classification (NCBI taxonomy): domain Eukaryota; kingdom Metazoa; phylum Arthropoda; class Insecta; order Lepidoptera; family Noctuidae; genus Luperina; species Luperina nickerlii. The sequence goes on along the minus strand of OY979681.1, from coordinate 12,463,195 downwards.
AATACAGATAATGTTAGTCGCAATGGCATTTTTGTTAATCAATGATACTTACTGGAATTTCAGGTGCCCCAGTGAGTTAAATGATGCATTTAGCATTAAGGCTCCTTCAAACAGGCGCGACACGACACGCGACACAAAGGCACCGCAAGTCGCGCAACGAGCGGTGCCTTTGTGTCGCGCGCGATTCGCGTCGCGTGTCGCGCCTGTTTGCCTTTATATAGCATTCATCATCATAATTGGCAACCGTGTTTGTTTGTCACTGCGGAGTATACCTAAGCCTCTTCTCTTTTGTGCCATTATATTAGGCTCTCACATCAAAGCCAAACCAAAATGTTTTTTAAACATAATCTGGAAGATAGAATAAAAAACAGATTAATTTCGCACCCAATCTGTTAAACGTAACCTTTTTCTTTAACCCAACAGATGCACTAATAGGCGTAGTACCGTATCTATAATAGACGTAAAAGTAGTAATTATAAAGGTCAATGTAAAAGCCAAGACGAAACGAGACCATTAGCAACAAAGGACGACTACTGAGCTTGAAAAATCGGTTCAATTCAACACCAAATCGATGCAATGCAATTCACACGAATAAAAGGACTATTCGATTCAGTCCCACACAAAGACCCTTAAGAGTGTATCAAAATGACATAAAGCTCGATTCTTTTCTTAAACACAAAACACGTTTATAATGGTCCACATGTCTTACTTTTTTTGTCAGATTTTGGGAATAGATGACGTGTTAAAAAGGTAACAAATTGTATGCGTTCCGGAGCGTCGTATCTCGTTCCTTTACCAACCGTCATAAATATATTACGTCATTAAATCGATTCGAAATTTGAAATGATCCGTTGCGGATTCTGTGCGTTTTTGATTGGCTGACGTTTCGGTTATGGCAATTTTGAATACGTTCTAATTACGAACAGGTGTTGATGTTGCTAAATGTTGGATATTGAGGACCCGGCTATGACCGAAATATTATAACGGGAGTGCTCAACGAATGCTCGAATGTTTTGAATGTCAATGAAACTTTTGATAGGCATCACATCGTGTTTATTAGCGTCGTTCTCTCGTAAAACCACACATCAGCACTATTCATAATTGAGTTCGGTACCTAATGTGGTTGTGAATACTGAAAGCTAATCTATCTATCCGATATAACGGATGAAAAATAAATCATTTAGTAAAAAAAATGTAAATATGGCCGACCATTTCTAAAAAACTAGTCAAATTCCCCATTATCCTAATTCAATTCATAATTATCATTAAAATAACTCAATCTATGTAAAAATAAAAACATATATTTTTAAGTCTTCAAAAAAATAAGCCCAAATCTCCGTGCAGACAGATAAAACTATCATCCACAATAAAGTGAAACTATTACAAGGACATACAATGTCAGATATCAAGAGCATGAACAACAAAACAAATGCGACGCAAACGCACCTTTCTTAAATACGGTGACAACATAATAATGCGCCGCGTCTCCGCCTCCCTTTATAGCTGTAAATTATTCACAAACTACATAGTGATCGGAAATCCCGCTGAGTTAAACAAAGTCCTTTTTCTTCCCTTACTTTTTTTTCAAGTATTGTCAACGATACCGAAATTACACTGTCACAAAGGATTACGCTAAACTCAGAGGTGTTTGAAAAATATTTGCTTTTTCCGTTTCGAGTGCGCATTATTCCGTATTTAGTCGCCGTTTTTATTCGCGACCACACACACGCTGCAAAAATACAAATACAAAAAAAAATGTCGGTGTGAAATTATATAAGGTGTTTTGACAATGGTGAGTGTACGTGAGTTCCCGACGTTTCGTATTTTTAAACACGATTTCGTGTCGTATTTGTCTCCGTTTCAAACGTAACATTTCGTACCTACTTATATGAAACATTGTTTTATTTTTATTGAACCGTAGGTACGGCACAGTTCTGCCTAATTTAGAGTTCAGTATTGAACTGTTAAAATAAACTAGAAAGATTATAAGGATGCCGTGAGTAATTATTCAATTTTTGAGCAAACTTTGGCTGTTGAGAAAATTATGATTGTAACAAATCTATGTAGGTACCTATAGCTGAAACACTTCAACCTGACTTTGACTGGGGTGGCTAAAAAGAAAGGAATATTTTGCACGATGTTAAGCGACATAATTATTGAGTCAGGTTGCTAATATTGTTTGCGGATTAGTCGTAGTCATAATACTTTTTAGGAAATAAAAAATATAAGTATACACTGGATAAACTTCTTACACTAAATTAACTAACAAACGATTTTTATTTAAACTTATTAGGTTCAGTTAAGGTACAGACGGCAGCACATGAAACTACTACAATCTGTCAAATTTCTTTAATAGAAATTCAACTTTATCGCTAAAATATAAGGTTCAAAGTTGATTGGGAAATTTTGAGAGTTTCGGGTAGGTTGATCTGCTGGCGTCTGCACAATCCCCAGCGGAAGGAAAGCCAACCGTATTTTAATGCGTTGAAACAGCTCCAGAGAATTTTAGGTTGCATTCAGGTATCTTCAATACGTAGGTACATACGTAAACAGGACGGTAAGAAAATAGTTATTACTTTAATAATATAAGTAAGTACACTTTTCGAAGCACTAATTTGTCTCTCATGACTTTCCTTCTAACTTTTTTTTTGGTTAATGTCTTCTTCACGAGACACCTTCTTAAAGGCTCGTACACACAGGCGCGACGCGACACGCGACACAAAGGCACCGCAAGTCGCACAACGAGCGGTGCATTTGTGTCGCGCGCGATTCGCGTCGCGCGGCGCGCCTGTTTGCAAGTAGCGTAAGGCTCCTTCAAACAGGCGCGACACAAAGGCACCGCAAGTCGCGCAACGAGTGGTGCCTTTGTGTAGCGCGCGATTCGCGTCGCGCGTCGCGCCTGTTTGCAGGAGCCTTAACGTTCAGTAATTATTTATAAAACACGGTGCAAATTTGCAAAATACTTAGATGTTGAGCACAATCCCTCTTATTTATAAACGTTGCTAGTTACAAACGTCAAAAATGAATGGCTAAGCAAACTCTAATCATTAGATAGGTACTTCACTTTAAACAACGCTTATAAATAAGGTGGTAGAATGCGAATGACTGGCGCCAATCGTCTGAGTGGAACTGGACGAAGTAGGTACCTACACACGTAAATTTTATATAAAAAAATGCTATGTCAAATTGAATTGTCATAAAGCAGAATACAAACACACGCACACACTTATTTTTTTCCCAAATAAGTGCATGAGTGGTGACAGAACTTCACGTACAGGTAAGTTCGTTGAATCATTCATTATTACAGACTATTGAGAAAATGACAAATTAATACCAATGGAGTTAATTTCCCTTCTGTCCTTTCGTTATTTCTAGTGTTGATCTTAGAAAGTGCTTCTATAAGTTATAACTAAGTAGGTAAGTGCCGGTTCAAGGCTTTGGTTCAAGAATTTGCAACTTTATACGTATTCTAGTAAACAATCTTAAACCGTACCTACGGCTTAAGTACCTACTTACCCGCCACTACTTAAAGGTCTGCTAATCTGCTAGTCGAGGTTAAAAGGGTAAGTGGCTTAGATACAATCCCAGATGAATAAATTATAATTATCTGCAAGATCGTAAATTATACGATAGATAATTGTATACTATGTACTATACTATTTATTTAAAGAAATTCACAAAAGCACCAAAGAAATCGCTCACAATAAATAATAATTTAAAAAACAACACACTCGGACACACCCAACATCTCTCATTCAATTTTCACTTCTATAACTTTCATACCAAAGTTCATATTCCATTTCATGTTTCTCGGAGTGGTCCATGCACCATGTGAGTTAGGTAATCATTTAAATGTAGGTATGTAATTTTATTTATTTTAATAGCAGAGGTACAAGCGACGTGTTATCGCAAGTATGCGAATTAACGGTGACAATTGTGATTGCAAACCACATTTGTGCTCAAGCTTCAATGCTAAGTGCCGAGTATGCGTAGAGAATATGAAAAATACAGAGCGGTCACGGTTTTGAAAGTTTTATGCCTAATATGCAGTATGGAATGAACAGTGATTTTAAAAATAATACTATATGTAGGAATGTTAATAGTTTTTGTATGATAATAGAGATATATCAAGGTGGAATTTTTATAACCGGATAAGTATCAAGACTGGATAAAAAAGGAAGGCTCTGAATAGGGGAAAAATGGAGTATTGAGATGACGGATCCTAGAGATGTATGAAAAAAGAAGAAATAAATGCTGTGCTGACCCCAAATAAAAGCATAAGGACTGGAGGATGATGATAAAGTAGGTATCATGTAACTTTTGTTTTGTTGATTTTGCAAATTGATCGTAGGCATCTACGTAAAGTATCTAGTTAGATAATGAAATCTAAGATAATAAAGCAAATTGAGACAAGTTCTTTATGATAGCCAGCGGGCTATATAGATAGTGTCTGTACACGATGTGCACAAACTGTGTATTATATTAAACATAGAAGTAGTGCACTATTGATAAACAGTCTCATCTGTGTTAGTTGATCAGTATCAGTGTGTGCTATCGTGACACAGCTGACAGTAACGATGTCGTCACGATAGCTCGCTCGATAGTGCCCGCACACGGTGTGCACAAAATGTGTATTATTTTAAACACAGAAGTATTGCACTATTGATGAACAGTCTCATCTGTGTTAGTTGATCAGTGTCAGTGTGTGCTATCGTGTCACAGCTGACAGTAACTACGTCGTCACGATAGCTTGCTCGATAGTGCCCGCACACGGTGTGCACAAAATGTGTATTATTTTAAACACAGAAGTATTTCACTATTGTTGAACAATTACATCTGTGTTAGTTGGTCGGTGTCAGTGTGTGCTATCGTGTCGCAGCTAACAGTAATGACGTCGTCATGATAGCTAGCTATATAGTGGCCGCACACGATGTGCACAAACTGTGTATTATATTAAACATAGAAGTATTGCACTATTGCTAAACAGTCTCATCTGTGCTACTTGATCAGTGTCAGTGTGTCCTATCGTGTCGCAGCTGACAGTAACGACGTCGTCGTCATGATACCTCGCTCGATAGTGCCCGCACACGATGTGCATGAACTGTGTACTGACTTTTTATGATTGTGTGTGTATTTAATAGAGATTTTTTTAAAGTAGGTAGTGCAATTATTATTAAAGATGAGTTATTATCATATATAAATTTTTGTAGGCAATGCTGTTTTAAATTTTTTTTTACCTTGTTTGTTTTCCTATACAAAATTTAATACAAAAAAGTATTAAGTGCTATGCCGGAAGGTCATTAGTGATAAGCCGTGCTGCACCATTATGGCGCATTGGGTATAGGTAGGTACGTGTACCTACATATACCTACCCGGTGCGTCTGGTGAGTGCAGCAGATTTTATAAATTAAATCTTGTCTTTCGTTTGTTACTAACATAGCTTTAAGTAGTGTGTATTACCTACTAACATCATATGGATCAAGGTCTGAAATAAAGTAATTTTTTTTTATGCTGACTCTTCGAGCGAAAATCAGACAGCTTTTGCTCATGAGCAAAAGCTGTCTGATTTTCGCTCGAAAACATAGAAATAATAATAGGTATGAGTCTCTTAAATGATATCTTTTACAGAACATAAATACCTAATTGTTTAAGTACCTACGAGTAAGTTACCAGTAGTGCACATTTATACCAAATTATTTTATAAAAACGTTTAATTTTTTGTAACGAGATCCCGATTCCGACGAGGTCATCTACCTAATTGTAAAACTCATGTCTTTACAATCCACCCAATCATTTTAGTGAGGACATTAACAATGTTGACGTGAGAGACATTTGATACGATTAAACTGACTTCGACCTTACAAAGGCACCTTTACGGCTATTGAGACCTTATCTTTAAATTTCCGTTTTCAATGAAATCCCTTAATAAAAACAAAACAGAAACAGTAAAACAACCGATCTCTATTATCTGTAACTCAATACTTAAAACGAAACCGTGGAAGAAGGCGGTGGGAGGGGCTTGAAAGGCTCCGCCTAATCCCTCCCAAGCGGCTCCGCGATTGGTGGAGGGAGGAAAGTATCCATGCGTACGCGCATTCAAGCCCGCCGCGGCTGAAGAATGCAATTCAATTGAGGTGCTCAATGCTCTTTTATGTGAAGTACTGGTAATCGTTCTATTAAATGTACGGTTTCTGCGATGTGCAGGGAGAATTCTTTGTTTCTAGCTTTTAGTACAAATTGCTGTAGTAATTTGCCACTATTAAATACAATTAGATAATCTTTGTAAACGTCAGCTGAATTAGGAACATGATTTTCCTGTTCTGGAAATTGAGATCCTGCAATTTTGTGATTTATTGATTGGCTCTGCGAATTTTTATTACAAAAATATTAATTCGTAAGTGGCCAGCATTATAATTAGCAGTTGAAGTAAAATCATGTATTTTTTTTGCAAGATTGTTACTTTTAAAGCAGATCGTTGAGGTAAGCATGAACTAGGAACTTGCGTTACCAACCTTATGATTTTAAAGCAATCCTTCATCAAAAGGGAATATTTTTCTCAGATGGGTCTATCAAGTCGTATCACGGAAAAGCTGCTAACAACAAAAAAAAATACAAACAGCCCTTTGCCAAGTCAGGCATAAAGTGAAGACAGCTACTTCTTCTGTCCAGTCGTTGTAAACCTCAATGTCCTGCAGTGGATCATGTTTACAGGTTGGTAGTCAAATAAAGTAGGTTAGGTACACAAACCGCACCTTACACTATAAAAATCAAACTGGTAATATTTTGGGTGTAATGACCGCTATAATGCGTAGGCAGGGGCAATTGACTAGCTGTCGCCTATGACCATGAATCTAAATTTTTAAACGTGTGTAATTTTTTATGCACAGACAGGTATGAACTCTGCTAGTCAATGACTTTAAAATCTAGACATCACCCAAGGTAATATAGCCAGCGTAGACATTAAGACTGGGCCAAGATCGTCACTCACTGGACTCCTCAAGGTGAACATCGCCGTCTTGGTCAACCAGACCTCATGTAAGGTAATCTACCAATAAATACTTAACGCTCTGGATTCATGCTTTATGCCTACACATACCTAGGCATTGTCTAAGTTTATCACCAACTCATAAGTGTCAAGAAACGTAAAGCACATGGCAATTACAAATTCTAATGGTGATAAATATTACGAGCCAATGCGAGGAATCTTGTTAGGGTCAACTAGGTACTAACGACCTGCCATTGAAATGTTACAATGAATACTAGATTTTCATGTTCGTTGATTGCTATTGAGTAGACGAATGAGCTGCTAATGCCCTTACCTCACAAAAAAGTGTGAAATATAGCAGGACCAAAACAAAAAACAACAGCAAAAGATTATGAGAACAATGAAAATGTTGTTTTTCGTTCAGAGTTTCAAAAGTTATCTGCCAAGCATACTGCATACAATCATTATCATCATCATTTCAGACGAAAGACGTCCAATGCTAGACATAGGCCTCCCCCAAGCACCTCCACTTCGACCGGTTCTGACCGGTTCAAGACTGCATACAATACGGGTCACAAATTGGTCTGCTATGAAAAAAAGTGTTTCAAAGTCTCAAAGAGAAGAAAAACATTATCTTAGTTATCAGATGCTTTAAAGTTGGGACACAATCATGCAAAAGAGATGCGTTCGCGACTTTACGCAGTGGCCAGTGCTCCTAACGAAGCGCGAAGGATTTCTGCTTTCATCTAGAGCTCTGAAGCCTAAAATTCATAAGTAGGGTACCATTCAAAGAATTTCCATAACCACTATCCTAATCGATTCAACACTCAAAGCAAGCACTATAACTTTGCGAAATAAATCGATTTAAACTAAGAATCGGTAAGCCTGTTCAAAACGACTATTTACTTACACAAACAGTCGATTATTCGTGAATTATAATGCAATTCTTACGCCAATCCGTTGTGGTTGCAAAACTGCTACTTTGCTATTTGTTATCGACCTACGTACAGACGCCAGCACATCAAGCTACTACAATCTGTAAAATTTATTTACCTAATAGATTTTCAACTTTATCGCTAAACCATAAGGTTCAAAGTTGATTGGGAAAATTAGACAGTTTCGGGTAGCTTGATGTGCTGGCGTCTGTACCTTGTTGAGTTTGTTATATTGCTGGTATAGTGTTACCAAAGGCAGGTTTCAAATTACCGTACCAGCAATTGAATGAAACTTGGCAGGAGTTCCCACATTTATCTTCTACGTGCCTTGTTCCGGGTTTATAGATAATCCTAACTTACCGGCTGATAGATGGCGGGATAGCCAGGGAATTGGCGAGCGGAAAATACTTCAGAAAACACGAATTTTCGAAATTTCTATGATAACAACATTTGCCTTATATTGTTTGATTGCCAATCTATATTTATACAATAAAGAGATTGTGAGTTTGTAGGTATGTAGGGTAACTACTGATCCGATTCCGAAAATTCTTTCATTAATAGAAAGCTGAGTGTCATATTATATATATTTCATAAAACAAGCTAGTGTAGTAATAAGCATGTACTAGTAGCGACATTACTTTAAAACGTTTGTGCAACCTTGCCTGGACAGGCTGTCAGTATCTAACAGCGTTTAATTGATGATTAGACAGTGAAAGTACCTAATTAAAGTGCTGCAGTGTCATCATTACAAGGATTATAGCACTTCATTAGAGGATATAGCTTTTCAACTGTATCCACTGACCCAAATCCTTTTATTTATCGTCTTCATCTATCTATTGTCAGTTTTTAACTTTGTATAGCCTCATTTTATGGAAACACTCATGAAATGTTATAACTGTGACGTGAATTGCAAAGATGATGAAAATTCTCATCGAGCAAATTCATTTTCCTTCAATATTATGCTGCTTTCAGATAAGTTGGCAACACCGCACGCAACTATATTGCTTACATTACTGATGTGTTAACAGCTTAACATCGTGTTGAAATTATGAACATTTATTATTTATCAGATTCTGCCATTACAGGTATTATTACATAGTCAAGGATCAGCTGTCAAAATATGATTTTGCAAGTTATAACTTTGGACGACGCTTACATATTAACGAAATGAAAAGAAAGAGACAAAGATGAAGGTTTGGAACTCATCAGTTTGTTTTTGAGCAGCATTATTCTAAACTAGAATCTTTTTGTTCTACCTAGTTAATATTTTCTTCCATTTCTCACTTGTGTTGTTTTTTATATAACTATCAAGAAGCTTTGTTAGGTTAACAAAATCACGGTTACTTCACACGACGGACATCTTCAACTTTTGGACGGTCATCAAAAAATTTCGTGTCGTGGTCGTTTCTCTGTTTTAGGGTGATCTACATAATATCTTTTTCCAATCATCAACGTATAGGATCTGATAATGTAAGGATCAAGTGATTAATAGGGGCAGTAGTGGCCATGCGCTAACGGCCCGTAGCTACTTACCGAGTTGTAGGTCGTGAGTTTGAACCCAGACAGACACTTTTTGTTGAGTAATTTATTTCATCACCACTGCTCGAGAAACAAAATGTCTGAGAACCAAACATTTTACGACATGGGACATCCCCTAACCCGCACTGGGCCCGCGTTGCCACTACCCACTACCTCTCACATTGAGGACGCCTGTGTCCCAACAGTGGAAACATTATGATTATGTTTATGGTTATATCTGATTAATAGAAGGTCGATCTTCGAGATCGATCTTCTTAAGGTCGATCTTCGAGATTAGGCATTAAAAGTCATCAAGTTATTTAAAAGAAAAATCCTCTAATTACATTGCTTACATAAAATGGAACGTTTCGCATCATCTCCTCATACCTACAACATTCAGTATTATTTAACGAAAGTTCACACTTCATTCAAAATTAAATTCTATTATCTTTGACATCCGTTACAATCTTAAGGGCCTAGTCTTCTATTGCACAATTTAAGAATCGCGTGCGGCGAGTCCACGCGCCGTGCGTCTGCACCCGGGCTCCCTGCAGTCCCCGCATTCATCCTACCTAGCGATATTTGACACGGTCGGAAAGTTGCTCTACTAAGTAATAATCAATATTTATTTATATTTGAATGGTACCTTGGCGGGGGTTGCTCTTCGTTTTTATATAAATTCGTTCATGCTAGATAGTAATACCAAAAAACAAGTTACGACCGATGAAGATTTTCAGATGACAAAAAAATAACTCCTTAAATAAACGGAACCTTCTGACCAAAAAAGAGATGAACTACAGAAACAGACGATAGACCAAAGTTTCGATCACATATTATGGTAGAGATAATGGACAAAAAGCATTATCTCTGCAGGAAAACGTCACAATTGCCAGCTGCGGTCTTTATATTAAACAAACTAGGGATGCCGCGATACGCCTTTTTGCCGATACGATACCGATACCGATACTCTTATAAAAATATCGGCGATACCGATACCGATACCGATACGCTTACTGAATTCAAAAAGGAAGGTAGATTAAATAAAACACAATTAATCAATAGTTTTAGTACCTAATCAAAATTAACATTTATAAGATTTTTATGGAATTATCAATTGTCGAAATTTCAAAGTGATTCCATATACCTAGCACTTTTGTGTTTTGAAGTTGATATGACTACTATTTATTTTATTTGACTCGTGACTTCACTTGTGCAAGATACTGGGCCCATAACCTGATGGAATATGGCCAGTAAAACAAAGATTACTTGTTATAGCAGGATTTATTAATTTAAATGTAAGCAGTGGTCGTGAGCCGTCGCGAGTACAGAGCGAGAGAGAGAGACCGATAAGTGAGTGAAAGAGAAAGCAGTCATTTTAAAAATTTAAACACGGGCAAGGATCTAAGCGCTATACAGCCAACACTCCCACGAAATGACAACTTTCTATTCCTTTACACATTGTTTATACCCACATATAAAAATGATTATGTAAATATATAGCTTGGTTTACACAATACCTAAACTTTTTCTCAAATACATAAATTGAAACTTACTTATCGGCTTTGTCAAAATATCAGCAATTTGTTCTTTAGTGTTTACATATTGTACACTTATACTTTTATCATTAAATTTTTCTCTAACATAATGCAATTTTATATCGAAGTGTTTACTTCTCTTATGTAAACTTTCATTCTTAATTAACTTTATAGCACTCTGGTTGTCTATAAACAAAGGAACAGTTTCATTGAATCTACACAATTCATTTAGTAAATATTTAAGCCAAATAATTTCTCTTGTTGCATTACAGGCTGAAATATATTCTGCCTCGCAGGTAGACAATGCTACATAACTTTGTTTCTGACTTGCCCAAGTTACAACACTATTATTAATCATTGTTACATAACCACTGGTTGATCTACGTGAGTCTATATCAGAACCAAAGTCTGCATCACAGTATGCTTCTACATTTAAATTTTCACAATGTGTATACAAAATACCTAAGTCTTTGGTACCCTTTAAATACTTCAAAATTCGTAACACAGCATTATAATGTGATTGATCATGATATTCAATGTACCTACTTACAATATTTACTGCCAACATTATATCTGGTCTACAGACTATTGCAAGAAACATGAGTGCACCTACCATCTGACGATACAATATTTTGTTTTCAGGAAATTCAGGTCTACACAATTTTATATTTGGGTCAGCAGGCACTGAAACCGGATGACAATCTTCCAATTGAAATTTATTCAACAATGACTCAATATATTTTCTTTGGTGTACAAAAATTGAATTTTCACTCATGTCTATTTGCATACCAACAAAACATTTTATATTTTCAGTAACTACAATTTGAAACTTTTCCTGTAAATCGGATAGAAATCTATTCATTAATGTGTTACTTTTACAAAACAAAAGTCCGTCATCTACATACAAAAGTAAATACATTACAACACTGTATTTATTTGATATTAATGCACATTTATCTACTTCACAAGCTGTAAAACCAAAATCTCTCAATATTTCAGTTACAGTTTGATTCCAGCACCTTGGTGCTTGCTTGAGACCATATAGTGACTTCTTTAATTTACAAACTTTATCACCTGCATTTAAACCTGGAGGAGGGGACATGTAAATTTCCTCAGAAATTGTACCATACAAAAATGCGGTTTTAACATCAAATTGTTTAACAATAAGTTTGAAATGGGTAACTAGTGACAACATGACTCTAATGGTATCATACCTTACTGTAGGTGAAAATGTTTCAGAATAATCTATGTCTTTTATTTGTGAAAACCCTTTTGCACAAAGTCTAGATTTAAATCGAATAGAACCATCTGAATTTTCTTTTACACGAAATACCCATTTACATCCTATGGGTTTCTTACCAGTAGGTAAACTCACAAGCTCCCACGTTTCATTTTCTTTGTGAGCTTCCAGCTCTTCGTTGATTGATTTTGTCCAGTGCTTTGCATCTGGAGATACCATGGCTTCCTGGAATGTTGTTGGGACTTCACAATCTGCTATCAATGCCTCTGCTATATAGGTCATTGTGTCTTCCTCTGGGTGTTCCGAGCACTCTTCCGAAGACTGCTTACCCAGGGCTTTATTCAGGAAATTTTCAAATACGTTCTTGTCAAATAGTGACTTACTACCATGTTGGCTCCTGCTTGACGTCGACGACTTACCACCATTGCTGGTGGCACCTCCGAACACCTTGGCATCACGCTGAGGACTCACCACAGCATGCGTCGTGGCCTGCGGAGTTGGAAGTGCACGGGTCTCCTTGGCATCACACGATGGGCCGCACTCCACCGTATGCATCGGGGCCTGCGGAGTCTCCTTGGCATCATACACGGTGTTGACCGGTGTATGCATCAAGGCCTGCGGAGAGGGTCCTGCTTCTGCTCCCTTTTCTGATAGCGGACACACCAAGCTATCTTCATCATCTAGGGGCAGCTGGAACAAGCTCTCCTCAACTTTTCGTTCATCACAGGTAGTAGTTTCATCAAATATTACATCTCGAGATATCTCCACTTTCTTGGTACGCAGATCCATCAATCTGTAGTTGTCCGAGTTATTGTCATAACCTACAAGTGTCATTTTCATACTTTTCGGCTGAAGTTTATTGCGTTTCTCCTTGGGCACATGAACGTAGGCTGTGCAGCCAAATGTCCTTAGATGAGAAAGGTTAGGCTTTCTTCCAACCCATTTTTCAAATGGAGTTATGCCATCTCTTTCTTTTCTGTTGTACAAATAAGCTGCAGTGTTCACCGCTTCTGCCCAGAGACTTGCAGGTAACTTGCTGTCGAAGAGCATCGCACGCGCAGATTCCATCAGTGTCCTGTTCATTCTCTCACTACAACCATTTTGTTGAGGGGTATAGGGAGCTGTCCGACACAACTGAATTCCATGTTCTGATGCAAACTGCTTCATCTGACTGCTGGTGTATTCACAACCATTGTCTGAGTGAAGGGCAGTGAGCCTGACACCTTGACTTAGTATTTGCTTATAATAGTCTTTGAAGCACTCAAAAACTTCACTCTTTTTAGATAATAAGTACACCTTACAGTACCTTGTTGCTTGATCGATGAAGGTCACAAAATATCTCTTGCCACTTATTGACCTGACAGGCATGGGTCCACAAATGTCACTATACACCTTTGCTCCAGCAAGGTTAGCACTTCCTTGTGATGGTTTAAATGGTAAACGGTGCTGTTTCCCTAATATACACGGTTCGCAGAGAAAACTGTTTATTTCTTCTACTTTCATACCTGGTATAAGTCCACTTCGCACCATTTCTCGTATAGTGTGCACACTGATGTGTCCAAGACGCCTATGCCACAGTTCAATGTCACATACATTCGCCTCATGAGATATTTTAACACTGAATTGCATTTTATATAAGTTATTGTTGCTACTTTTGTTTGCGACCGCAACTAACATTCCCGAACTATCGTATATTTTGGCACTGGATTGTTCTTTCACTATTTTAAAACCTTTTGAGGTTATTACACCTTCCGAGAACAAGTTCTTACATAGTTTTGGCACAAAGTAAACATCGTTTAAAGTAGACTCGTACCATTGTCCATCGAGTAGTTTGTTTACATTTATTGTCCCTTTTCCACACACTTGTAACTCAGTTCCATTGCCTATACGCACTGTTGATTCGAAGGGAATTAAGTTCGCAAAACATTCTCGAGCACAGCACATATGTACAGAGGCTCCACTGTCCAATATCCACACGTATTTACTATCAATGTTTATGTTGTTATCACTGACGAACGCAGATTTTTGAGACGATGACGCATGAGTGCGGCCCGTGCGTTTACTCGCTGGCGCCGGCATGACAGTGGCAGTGACGGGAACACTTTGTTTACAATCACGCGCATAGTGTCCGCGCTTTGAACACTTGAAGCATTTAGCTCGGGAACGTGTGTTCTGCTTGTTTTTACTTGTTTGTGTTGAAACTAAAGCAGCGGGTTCTTGCTCTTCAGCATGGTTAAAACTTGCTTCCTCATCTATCAGTCGAGCTGTCAAATTGATAATTGTCTGTCTCTTTTCGTCCAGTGACAACCATGCTTGACGTAGGTTTCGATATCTGTCGGGTAACTCGGGTAACGATCCCAATATTTTGGTTATCACGCTTATCTCCGAAACCAATTCACCAGCATCTCGAAGTTGTTGTGCGATATTTTCGATTTTTGTAATATGTTTAGCAATTGAATCACCTTCCGCCATTTTTATGTTGTGGAACTTTTCCAATAATAACATTTTCGTGTTTTCACTTTTCTGCTCGTAAATGGATTCTAATTTAATCATCATTTGCTTTGCAGTTGTACACGTTTCAACCAAACTAATTAGAGACATATCGAGTCCCGATGTTATTATGAACATCGCTTGCGCATCCGTTTGACGCCATTTTTCAAGCACGGACAAACCTCCTTCTGTCTTCACATCGTTTGTGTTATCGTCACTTTTCTCCTCAGTGAGATGATTGCTCAATCCTTTTGCTCTTAACGCGCAGTTAATCATGAACTTCCATTGGCGGAATCCTTGACCGTCGAAACGCCGGGCAGCAATTACGTGCGAAGCGACGTCCATCTTTCCTGCACTTTCCTTTGTCTAGCAACGACCGCGTGGCTGACAAATCTTTGGATAAGATTAATGCGAAATATACTTTCGATTGACTCGTGACTTCACTTGTGCAAGATACTGGGCCCATAACCTGATGGAATATGGCCAGTAAAACAAAGATTACTTGTTATAGCAGGATTTATTAATTTAAATGTAAGCAGTGGTCGTGAGCCGTCGCGAGTACAGAGCGAGAGAGAGAGACCGATAAGTGAGTGAAAGAGAAAGCAGTCATTTTAAAAATTTAAACACGGGCAAGGATCTAAGCGCTATACAGCCAACACAAACGACTAGTTATAAATGACATACAATACACAAACAATTACGATATGTAATTCTTAATCTTATTTGCATGGAAAAATACTACGCGCAACAACATTCAACCTAACGAAATGCAATAGATGTGCGAGTGCGAGGCCAAAGCGGGCGGGCGAAACAAAACACTGAATAAAGCGCGGGGTTTCCCCGAGCAAACTTAGTTCGTGCCTCGTTTGCAACGAAATAGACGGGACAACTCGCGGGTTTACATTACATTTTTAAAGCGCGAAATTTGAAAAGTATCGTTGAATCGGCCATAAAAATATCGCCGATACCGATATATCGGCAAACCTGAAGTATCGCCGATATATCGGTATCGGTATCGGTATCGGTATCGGATGCATCCCTAAAACAAACAGTCCAATATTTAGGAGCCAGTCCCGATGGTATTTATAAACACAAAGATGGAAAAACAGGACTGGTAGAAGTAAAATGCCCACTTCCTGCAAAAAATATTGTTACGAGCTTGGGGTTCGTGACAATAAAAACTGCCGATTCAATCACCAAAACTTGACACTTTAATCACAACACTAATTACAAGTCAAACACACTAATTAAGAAACACAATTTCACTTACTGATCACTGTTAAGTCGCACTTGAAGATCGCTTTCGATGTTCTCGCTCGTATCGCTTAATCGAAACTATCTGTCTCGCGGCTTGCGCCCGCCTTATATAGTGCCGCAGAGCTAGTACATAAACATCTAGAACGTTCGAGTACATACCGGTCCCGACTGACTCGACGTCGATAGTTCTCGGAATTACTAGTACTTACAAAAAGGTCAAGTAGGGTCAAGGTCCTAGTACCGAGGTACTAGTTCTGCTACCCGATACTAGATGGCGCTAGTGGTAACTAATGTCGCCATGTATCAAACATTATTTGCGGCGTGCAACACTGCCCCCTCCTTAGACATGCTCGTCCCGAGCATTATTGGCCCCATAATAACGCGCCAGTCGATCCACATGGACGATCTTAGGAGTACCTCTTGCACCTTTCTGTATCCGGTAGGTTACATCATTGATCTTTGTCACAATCCGGTACGGTCCGTCCCATTTAGCTTGAAGCTTAGGAGATTTCCCTTTGCTGCGGACTGGATTGTGCAACCACACCAGTGAACCTTCGTCGAACCCTTTATTGTTCATTTTGCGGTCATAACGGGTTTTCATCTTTTCAGACATTTGCTGGCCCGATTGTCTGACGTGCTCATAAATGTCATTCATTTTGTTCCGCAAATCATTCGCATAATCAGTTACACTGCGTGGGGCATCAGGTGGTATTCCGGTGATCAGGTCTGCAGGTAGCCGTAGTTCTCTTCCGAAGTTTGCGAAAGCAGGCGTCACCGATGTACTTTCGTGAACAGCGCTTCGATATGACAGCAAAAACGGTTGTATGTGCTTGTCCCAATCTCGTTGCCGATTTTCCACAACTTTTGCTAGGTACCTCTCCAGTGTCTGGTTAAATCGTTCCACCATTCCATCCGATTGTGGGTGGTAGGAAGTAGTTCTTGTTTTATGAGTACCCATAACTCGACAAGTTTCCTGGAATATTTGGGACTCAAAATTCCTTCCTTGATCACTGTGAATCTCCAAAGGTACTCCAAAACGACAGAAGACTTCATGAACCAATTTATCCGCAACTGTCGAAGCTTCTTGATTTGGAATGGCGAAGACTTCCGGCCACTTCGTGAAGTAATCCATCACAACCATGAAATACTTGTTACCACTTTCACTCTCCGGAAACGGCCCCGCAACGTCAAGGGCTATCCTCTCCCATGGTGCACCAACATTGTACAATTTCAATGCACCCCTACTACGAGTCTGAGGTCCCTTTACAGCTGCACAACTTGTACATTTGCGACACCAATCCTCGACATCGTCCCGACAGTGGACCCAGTAAAACCGTTCTCGTATCTACAGTGGAGTCCGTTTTACACCCAGGTGACCTCCTGAACAACCATTATGGTACAGCTGTAGAACATCCGGTACTTGAGCTTTAGGGACAACCATTTGCAAATGACAGCTGTCTCCCCGAGCATTTTCCCATTTACGGCACAGGACTCCATCCTGAACCACCAAGCTGTCCCATTGGGCCCAATAGCTTTTTGTGACCGAACTCATCGCTGAGACGTCACTCCACCTGGGCTTAGGAGCTCTGGCCTTCATCCACTCCAGAATTGGCTTGATGTCCGAATCTTCCTGCTGTGCACGTTGTATGCTTTCCTTCCACTCGTTGTTGAGGTCTGTCTTAAGCATCCTCACAGGTACCACTTCCTTACTCTCCTGCCTAGTACAATGCTTGCAGTCTTCAGGACAAGGTCTTCTTGACAATGCATCTGCGTTGCCATGAGATTTTCCGCTGCGATGTTCGACCACGAAGCCGTCCCGCTGCTGCTGGGCGGTGCTGTTAGCCGCACTACCCTCTGGAGACCAGCCACCTTCCCTTTCTGCAGTTCGCTTAGGGCAACTGGATCGAAGGTGGCCCCTTTCCACACAGCCGTAGCACCTAGGGCTGTATCCTTTCTTGCGGTTGCGAACTGTAGCCGCTGCAACCTCCCTGACGCGATGGGAACGATGATCCTGCCGCACCGCTTCCACCTCCAATGCATGGGCCAAGGCGTCCTTAAGCGTACTGTGGTGACCGAGCCTCACAGCAGCTCTAACTTCAAGGTCGCGGATGCCGTCGATGAATGCCTGCACCAGGTTCCCATCAATAAGCGCAGGTACGGAGTGGTAAGCTTTGCGAACCAGCTTCTCCACTTCCAGGGCCCACTGCTGCAGGTTTTCATTGCTGCGTTGCACGCGATCCTTGAGCTGCGCACGGAACACGTGTTCTAGGTGAGCGTCGCCATACCGAGCCTCCAATGCCTCAAGGAGCTGCTCGTAAGTCACTTCCTTACCGAGAGCTTCCAGAACAGTTAAGGCCTGGTCGCGCAAGCCCAGGGTGAGGGCAGTCATGGCCTGACTTTTATTCCACCCGTTCGCCTTCATGACAGCCTCGAATTGGATTTTGTAGGCCGACCAGGAAGAAGTTCCGTCGAACGGTGGCACTTTGAATCCACGTAGCGAAGGTGTTGTAGCTACGCGAGCTGCGATTCCATCACCCAGTTTCAGGTAATCCAGCGTTTTCTTCACGTCAGCCATCACGGTTTCCTTCAGGTCAGCCATCACGGTTTCCTTTACGTCAGCCATCACGTTGTCAACCTGGTTTTTCACTTGGTCGATTCGGATTTCAGCTTCCGACAGGCGGTTGTCATGTTGAGCAACCTTATCCTTCACCTCCTTCATGTCTTTCCCGAAGGTAGCGTGAAGGTCCTTTATAAGGAGCATCTGCTCTTCCTGGCGGCGCGCCTGCTCCTCCTGTTGGCGGGCCTGTTCCTCCTTGTCCCGCTGGAGCTGTTCCTCCAATCGACGAGCCTGTTCTTCCTGTCGGCGAGCCTGTTCCTCCTTGTCCCGCTGGAGCTGTTCTTCCAATCGACGAGCCTGTTCCTCCTGTCGACGGGCCTGCTCCTCCTTGTCCCGCTGGAGCTGTTCCTCCAACCGACGAGCCTGTTCCTCCTGTCGACGAGCCTGTTCCTCCTGTCGACGGGCCTGCTCCTCCTGTCGGCGAGCCTGCTCCTGCAGCATCATCATCAGAGCAGCAAAATCTGGTGCTGGTGATGCTGGAGCAGCTGTGGACGGGCCGGCCTCCGTGGTCGGCAGCTGGCCTTCCGACCCCTGTGGCATTGCTCCACCAAATCGCCTCTGATCCGTCTCTTGCTGGCGTTGACTCCGGGTACGGATACCCTCCATGTCGTCTTTGGGTAAAATCGGCATGATTTTAATCCTTGCTTCTGACACCAATTGTTACGAGCTTGGGGTTCGTGACAATAAAAACTGCCGATTCAATCACCAAAACTTGACACTTTAATCACAACACTAATTACAAGTCAAACACACTAATTAAGAAACACAATTTCACTTACTGATCACTGTTAAGTCGCACTTGAAGATCGCTTTCGATGTTCTCGCTCGTATCGCTTAATCGAAACTATCTGTCTCGCGGCTTGCGCCCGCCTTATATAGTGCCGCAGAGCTAGTACATAAACATCTAGAACGTTCGAGTACATACCGGTCCCGACTGACTCGACGTCGATAGTTCTCGGAATTACTAGTACTTACAAAAAGGTCAAGTAGGGTCAAGGTCCTAGTACCGAGGTACTAGTTCTGCTACCCGATACTAGATGGCGCTAGTGGTAACTAATGTCGCCATGTATCAAACATTATTTGCGGCGCGCAACAATATGCAATCTGAAGAAACGATAAAAGAAAAAAAAAAATTGGAAATGTAACATTAGGAGAAATACGTTTGCGATTGACAAAAACCACGTCTATTATTTCCATACTCAGAGCCAATTAAACATTACGGAGATGGATATGTGCTTATATGCCGTATGGGCTGGAGTGGACTACTCAATGAAAGTCGAATAATATAAAAAGAGACCCTACGTTCTGGCACTACAAAATGGTAGGCCCATTGACAAAATTTTATTTGCATTGTCTGCTCCCTGAGCTAATTGATTCCCGCCTTAAAAGACCCGCCATAAATATAATTCGTCCTATTGAGAAAAAAGTAAAAAGAAATAAGAACCACGTCTTTTACCGCAGACTTTGTGAAATGACAACACCCACAAGACCACGAGAATTATCAGAAATCTACCCCAATATAACCGTCGAGAGATGGTTGTATTCAAAATTGAAAAATTCCCTCAACGGAAGAAAAAACAAAATGCGCTAGTCCCAAAGAACGCCATGAAATCGCTCACACAGACACTACACATCACATCAGACACAACACAACACAGACACCAACACATGCTCATCGCAGACTTATATTTTATCGCCTTCAAAGTATGCTCCTTCAAAAACGATACACTTACGCTAACGAATAATCCAATCATCAAAACATTTTTTTTTAATTTGGAATTGGTTTGCTTTTGACTCTAGTCTAGCTCAGAGGTGACAGAGACAAAGTCGACGATGGAGTGAGCTTACCCAGAAGAAGCCTATTCACTCTCTCTTTGAAGAGATTCAGGTTGTATGCGCTCGGTAACACATTTTTAAACGCTTTTTCCGGAATTGAGTTTAGTTCTCGCCGCGAATATTCCTTTGTCTTACCGAATTAAAACGGTGCCACGAAGTGGTAATTTGAGATTAGGAAAAAGAAAGAAGTCGGCTGGAGCCATATCTGGTGAATAAGGTGGTTGCTCGATAATCACGAATCATGTATTTGTTGAGCTTTTGGTCAAAAATTTGTTTACAAAGATGGCCTTGTGCGAAGGCGCATTATTGTGGTGCAAAATCCAACAATTTTCTTTCCACAAATCTGGCCTTTTTCTTCGAATTTGCTCTCTTAAATGCCGCATAACGCTCAAATAATATACTTTATTTTTTTCGATATACTTTATTTATTTCGAGCTTCTGACAAGTTGGTAACATCTGAAAAAGGTTGCCGAGAGCCAGCAGTGGACCTGTGAAAATAAAAAAGTCATAAATTATTAACAGAGTTTTCAGAAGTACCTATTAGTAAAAAATTATCGTACTAAAAGATATCCGACTTTGGTCTAAATAGCCCTAAAGTATAGTAGACTAGCTATCTAATACATACATAAACACCAAAAACACAACCCACCCCATAAACTCAAACTCAAACTCAAAGCATTTATTTCAATTAAACCATTTACAGGCACTTTTGAATTATCAAGAAGTCGGTCAGTCAGAAAATATGAAGCTAGTTACATACATTCCCCTCACACACTCACCCCCCATACACACACCCCCACACACTCACTCCCACACACTCACTCCCCATACCTCATACAGATACATCTATCAACACATAATCACGCCCTCCCCACATACACTCACGCCCCCCACACACGTTTAGATATCGATACCCAACACTTTTGCGGAGTTTCGCTATCTAATTTAATTTGACCCTGTACATATTATCGTATTGTACGATATTATCTAAACACGACGAAATACAAAAAATAAAGATTTGATGATTTTTTTGAAGCCAATGACCGCTGGTAGTATTGTTACTTGAAGTGTGAGTTGATAAAATCTGTTTCATCGTGTTGAGATATCAATATCCATCACGTTTGTGGAGTCTCGCTAGCTAATTTAATTTGACCTTGTAGTTAGGCCATAAACATGAATACTGTAAACAGTTCTACTTACCTTTGGATTCTATTTCTCTTCATCAATTCTACGTTTGAGGCCAATTTTCTTTTTCTTGTACAGGCATATTTTTTTTTACATTTACGATGCATTTTGAAGTCAAATATTTACAAAACTATTACTGATACACAAATATTTACAAAACTATTACTGATATACAAATATTTACAAAAAACTCGAAAAATTATATACAAAAAATAATAAAGTAGAGCAACTTTAGATACACAACAATGCGCATCCTATGTTAGAGCAGGAGCAAAGTTAGAGCGAGAGGGAACAGTTAAAATTCGTCGTGGACCACACGTCTGAACGCTCCGACCGTGCAGTGGCCACTAAGAAATTTCTCTCTCAATTCTTGTTTATAAACCCCTTTTTTGTAGGTCTTTTGAAAATATTACTATTGTTAGGGTAAGGTGATTTAGGTGCTATTTTTTTTTTGTATTTGCTTCTTGAACTCTTGGCATTAAAATAATCTAATTAATACATACATACGATGCAAAGTTATTATGAAAAAAACCGTTTATTAAGAGATAAAAACAGAGAATTTTGATGAAATTGTGACGTCTAAATTAAGAAAATGGAATATAATTAGAAAAAACTAATCAGCACATTTTGAAGACGAGAATGTTGAGATAAATATGTGCTGAACAGATTTCCAAATTAATTCTTCATTGCCCTAAACTAAGCGCCCAAACAGAACTCGAAATGATGTTGGGCGCGAAAGAGCTGTATTTAACGCTTCATTTACCTAACTTATCCCATCTAAATGAACTTAAAAAAAATAACTAGCTATTACTTATATTGTGGTTATTTATGTGCAATAATAAAATTTCATGTTATTTCATTGCTTTGTTTAAAAAAAAAATACAAAGTTGCGCAAATAATTCGCCGCGAGTGAATTTTGCAAGACTGCAGCCTTAAGTGCCTCGTTTGTGCATTAACCGGGCCGCCTGTTACACCGACACCTATTTTGTTTTGTAGAACAATAACTTGATTACAATTATTATATTTTGTTTTCAGGGTGTTTCAGGATTTTTGCAATCTGAATGGTTGTGTTTAGAAGTGGACTGCCGTACCTACGGCAGTCCAAAGAAAAACCTAAACCACCGACCTGTTGAAAAACTGTTATTAACTAGATTTAAGTATTCGTTGCATGACCTGCTTAAATTTCGCTTTGCAATAGTGCTAACCTACGACGCCTGTATTGTTGATTCATATTAAATTAGTGAGCGGGTTCATCAACGGTGACTGCTATTTTAAACACCTAGTTATTTTTCTTCTTTTATTTCCACCGAATGTCCGTAACATTGGTGTAACGGGACATGACGGTTATTTAAATTATCTTCAACCTTTTATGTATTTAGTTTCCTTGTTGTGAATTGTAGTCAATGATTTATTGTAATTTTCTGTAAATCACTCTTGTTATTTTTCCATCTACCTCACATTACTAGATATCATTTTCCTGTTTCATCATGCTTTAAAATTGTACCACGCTGCTTAGACTGCTTCATCTTGATGGCTAATTGATGCTAGAACGCCGCCTTCCACCGTAGATTCCACGATCGACGGTTGTCGGGATGTTGCAGTCAGTAGTACGAATTCGGTCATTATCTAAAATGTCCAATTCCGGATATTCCAGGGTTCTTCCGTACCGGTCAAGTATTAATTAGCTGCCGCTGCAGGGACTGTGGCTGGACAACCCTGCATGCTACGCACGACCACAGACTGGAAGACTGATCTACCTACCTGACTTCTGTCTACCTCCAAGTTCTGGAACCTACAGGATAGTGGTTTTCTTTAGGCGGTCTAGAACCCAACACGAGCTCGATTCTGAGAACCCACGCCAGTCTTCTACTGGAGTGATTATTTAAGTCTACCTTCACTTAATTTTATCATTATTAATAATTAAGTATACTTCTGTTATACCTACTCTTCCGAGTTTTATTTACTGGCTGAGCCCTAACCGGTCGGTCGGTTTCAGTCTTTACCTAAAGAGCACTGAAAACCAAAGGACCAATTATAATATTTTGTTTTCTAGGTGTGATGATTCAGGATTTGCAATCTGAATGGTTATGTTTAGAAGTGGACTGCCGTAGGTAAAGAGCACTGAAGACCAAAGGACCAATTCAGGTGTCCTTGGCTATTCCCGAAAGCTACAGGTCAATGCCAATAGACTGGTTATGATTTTAAAGGTGGACTCACCAATACAATCATAACCTGCGGTGCTATTCTGTAAAAATCTCACTGTGAAAACTTAGGAACGTGGAGCGAGCTGTCAATAGTGTCATTTCTTAGCAAAAACAAACACATCACCTCAATTTTCACGGTGAGATTCTTACAGAATCGACCTGCAGTTTATTGGCATTGACCGGCGTAGCTTGGGAGAAGCCTGGGTCCAGCAGTGGACTGCAATAGGTTGAGTTAATTGATTGAGGTGAGGAGTGACTTAAAACAAGTAGGTACTGTTTTTTTTTTCAGGAAGCGGCATTCATCGGCTTTTCCAATAGGGTGAGCATTGATCTTCCAAAATGTTTTTAGGGAGTTCTCAGAAGATTGATAAAAAAAATTACACAGCTGAACATCAAGCACATATTTATATACCTTGCTATAACATAGGTTATCCAAAGCTTTAGTTCTTATCTTCTAGATGATAGGTATGGCTAGAAAGAAGGTGACTACCGAGATGACGACTAAAAGAGAAGTATAGAAAAAAATACATGTTTCGCCGACCCCAAATACGTAGGGGCAAGGGCAAGAGTAAGATGAATGTTCTTCTTTTCTAAAGGAACCTCTTTTACCTAAATAGATATTCGTCTCGCGAACACACGCAGCCTCGACGTCCACTCCGGTGTGATACGCGCCCCACTAGCACGCGCTAGCCCGAAAGGTATTCACACAACAAATATTGACGCGCCGAAGCATTGTGTCGGCGTTAACTAAAGGTTATCTTATCAACTGTTTGAGCGCAAACACTAATGTTTGATGAGAGACGCTCGTGTGTCTACGTTTGTCTCTCAAACCTTATCTCTAAGTAATTGACGTATTGAACTTGTAGAATTTCCGGGAAGTTTCCTGTCAACCCTTCTTTGGTGTTTTCTTAAGATTTCGAGTGCTTAACGCCGCCGACCATAAGGCCGGCGGCGTTAGCAAACTTAATCTAAGCGTCCATATAAATGGACGCTTAGATTAAGTTTTGTTGTGATGTACCAAATTACCTTTCCTTTTAAATACAGGCTCTTTGCAGTTGGTAGGATTGATGACGTTTTGCCGACCTATGTGATTCCATTTTCATTTATTTGAAACTGTCACTTATTGAATCCTGCAGAGTTTTCTGAACAAAATTGAATAATAGTTTCTGTGTGGGCACATTTTAGAAAAGGATGGCCAGAAGCAGCAGCCTTTGCGATTTTTTGAATACTTGTCTCAGTGCGCAGACAATGTATACACTATTTATCGAATATCCGTACCGTTTACCGTATGTGCTATCAATGTACAATAAATTTCCAAATCGGGACAGCCTCCAATCCAAAAATACCCTGGAAAAAAAAGGAAAAAATAAACTTTACACAATTAAAATGTACCTATAGCAAAAACCCGTTTTAAAATTTAATTGCAAATCAATTAAGTGCCTCTATTTAAGTCTCATTTTATTCTCGGAGGTTCAAGTAGGCAGTCGTTTTTATGCCTTTATAGCACCAATAGCATCTGAAGTGCCTTTTCAATTAACAGCTTAATTTGAAAAGACCACCGTCTGTCCGTAATTAGCTTATGGACAAAATAGGGGCGAATAATTAAAATGTCTTAATTTTATTGAAGGAGGCTTAAAGGTTTATTGTTGAGTATTTATGTGTGTTGTAAAGATAGTGAAGCTGCAGGGTTTTTTATAAGTATTGTTAGAGGTTCGATGCTCTGATGTGCTATTGTAGAAGAAAAGGATGCAATCGGTTCCTACTTAATGGTTTTTATTAAGGGCGGTTGAAAATTGGTTGTGCAGTAGGTAGATGAGGTTTCATGTTGAGAAGACATCCTAATTTTTTTGTCTTATCTACAGAGCTTATCTTACAAGTTTAACTAATTGAGATGTCTATGAAAGTCAGATGGGACAATGACTCCATTTTAAGAAGTTGTCCTATATAATTATTCACCCCGTAGAACTCGTCTGATGTTTTTTAAGATTTTTAAAGACTCCACAAAAAAATAAAACATTCCAAGGGGGCAATCATTACTACTTACTTTAATTTTATGCCCATCAATATAATTCTCAAATAAATTAAGTGTCGTTAAACGCCATCAAACAGACCAACATTCGATCGATCGCAATATCATATTCATTACTGGAAGCAATAAAAAACCTCAAGCATCGCGTTATGAACCTAATAACAATGAGACCGTGAAAAAAAAATGTCTTTAATTTCATAAAAAAAAATTTAAGTCTGCCGACGCTGCGACCAAAAAAGTAAAAAAGTTAATAAATCGAGGCAAATAACACATTACGAGGCTAATTTAAACGCTAAATTTTCTTGTTTAAATTAAGTACGAAACGAAGGGATTTTTCACAATAAATAAAACCCTAATTACTGGTCAGGGTCCCATCAAATTGGTTTTATGGCGATATGCTGGTCACAAAAAAGAATGATACTCTAATTTGGACGGCGTTATGCAAGATGTTGTTAAATAAATGTTGTTGTTACTGTGAAAAAGAAGTTCTAGGCTGAATAAATGTAACTTCGAGATCGACACACCTGAAAAACGAAAGTTACTAAGTACGTATTGTAAAAAAATTGTGAGCCTGACTGTCATTACTTTCACAAATGTACAGCAGAATAGCATTTAATGTGGACATCGTTTCGTCATAACACATGACCGATTAAGATCAATGCTTTTAGTTCTGAAGTAAATGCATTTTATCAGGAATTGCTGATAATATCAACACTCACTTTAACTACTATAATATTGGGTTAAACAAATGGCGCACTCCTTTAAAGTACATCAATAAGGAAGTGATAAAGTAGTTCAAGAATATTTGCCCTCTATCTATAATAAAATCTACACCATACCTACTTTATTTACCTACTATTGAAATGGTGTTTACAGACGTACTGGGCCAAGGCACGCGATTTTGCACAATAATTATTATGACAAAACAAACCCCTATTTTCTTAGTTGTTTCCTCAGAACGTCCTTGACTTGACTCATTATTCAATCAAACAAAATGCAGCGGTTTTATTATGAGGTTGCACACAGGTCGAGCACGTTTTCCAAAAACAAAGAAGTTTATGGGCGAGAGATTCTAGAGTGAGAGAACCAATTTATTTATTTATATTTTATTTTACACCACAAAAATACAAAAAAAAAAATCGAATAATCCTAATACCAAATACCAAAATAATGTGTAAAAATCGTAATTAATTTTATTACCCTACCTATTGCATTTAATAAATAGAATTAGGTACTAGGTATTAATAAATAGAAATAAAAAAAAACAGAAATCTTGTATAGTAACAACTTGTAATTTAAAAAAATTAAAGAAATCTTTATTCGGTACAACATAAAGCCGTCCCCACAATTGGAGGCTTCCTCAACAGCCGCACACAATAAAATCACAGATTTGTGGACATTACAACGTCCAGTTTTAATTCCATACAAAATTAGTTCAACCAGCTTCTTCTGAGTTTATATAAAAACTAATCAGAATCACGTCGGGAGCTTCATATAAATTCTATCTGTTAAATAAAGTAAGGTTAAGTGGGGCTTTCATTATTGTTCAGAGTTCCGTATATATTTCTATAAATTAATTTTGCATGCCAAAATATGGTCAGTTTAAGTATCGTATAATTGTAGTTTTTCTAAAAATATTTACATAGGTAATTTAAAAGCTAGCAGTCTTAAAATAATAATATGTACAGATATATAAAAAAGGAAAGAATCATAGGGTATCAAAAAATTCGTCCGCATCGTTGTCAACAGGAAACTGGCAGCGTCGCCACGTTGTATGGCAATGCTGATTCTTTGGCCAATAAATAGGTCAGCCCTGTCTGGTCACGTGAAGAGTCGACCAACCATCAAAAAATTGCCTTAGAATGAGCATTCAGTTTTATCGGCTGTTGTTTTCAACTGAAACCAAGGTGTGCCTGAAAATAGGATATTTAGAAACGAGTATCATAATATTCTATTTCGTTTTGCGTATTGAAAATCGTTTTATTTTCAGTATCTACTGATGGAGATGATTGGTGATTTTCAACTGTATCATTTAAATCTTCGACAAAACAGATGGTTCTCTTTCTTACTTAAAGTACGGAACCCAAAAACTCATTATTTACGATTGTGTAGGCTATTTTAGTGAGTCGGTCGGTAAGTGAGCACGAGACACATGTCAACATTTTTAATTGCATCGCTTCATGTAATTTATCGATTTGGTAATGGCCCAAAATAAAAATTTAATTAATTTTTCGGTTCATTTCTGTAGTATTTGTTTTTATTTTTTAGTACAACTACTTGAATGTTGATTAGTTTACCGATTTAAGGTAAATTAATGGGGCCGTTAAAATATTGCATTACGGAGGTCGCAAGTGTTGATTTTTGCCATAAATGTACAGCCAAAAAGGTTTGTGCAAAAACGAACACATTAGCATATCAAATAAGAACAACATAACAAGTCCTTATGTGTTCCTACAACTAGGTAGGCACATAGGTATATACAGTTATATGCAGTTAAGTTGTTGTTAAAGTAAGTAGAAGTGCATTCATAGTCGTACTGCTTTCAACAACTATAATTATTGATTGTATGACTGCGCGCGTGGGTCATATTATGGACAGTTACACATGGACTGAAACTATACTTTAGGCTTTTTAACTTTGCGAGTATTACAAGAAAAATATGTGTAAATTAGCACAGGATTGAAACTTTAAGAAAAAATACTTTAAAATAATTAAATTGACATGATCAAAAAGCCAAATGCAAATAGCAGGAACAAGAGAAAATAAGGACATTTTACGCGATTTCTGAAAAACTTTTTAACCTTATTATCTTGCGATTGAAACCAAAAAATCGCAGTGTGAATACCACATTTACACGATGCAAGTTTCTTGCCCCTGGCTTACAATAAAATTAAATCAACAAATAACTTGCATATGACATCCCCCAACCCGCACTGAGCCCACGTGGTGGATGGCCTGTGTCCCAGCAGTGGGAACATTATAGGCTGATTATGATGATAATGAAATAACTTGCATCGTTTTAACACTGTTTAGACGATGCAACTATTATTGTAGCTTCAACTTATAGCCACAGATAATTAAATCGCACGGTATAAGTCAAACTTTGCACAGAAACAGAATTACCTAACCTTTTCCCAACTACCTATAATGGGGTCGGCTTCCATTCTAACTGGATGCAGCTGGATACCAGTATTTTACATGGAGCGACTGCCTAACTGACTTTCACAACCCAGATACTGGATAACAGGACTGGGTTTTTCGGACTTCTTTTACCCGTAACGACTGTCAAAGATCTACGTATGATATAGCTGGGAACTTAACTTAACTACTTTTAAAGTAGTTGTTCGGAAAGCACGTAATACGTGCTTTCTGAGGCATGGATGTTATGGATGGTCACCCATCCACGGACCAACCTATACAAGTGTTGCTTAACAATGAAGATCGACCGAGAAAAATAATTACCTACAGCTCACTTATTCTGACAAAATTACAAACAACAAAATCAAAGTGAGCATTTGAGTTACGATAACCACCGCTGTAAACCCAACACGATGTGGTTATGAACAATCAAGAGAACGATAATGAAATAATTTGCAACACTTTATTGCAATTACATTGCTCTATATCACAATCAAGGCATTGGCTTGGCGGGTGGTAATCGAGTAATGGACCGACACCCTTTCGTTACAATCGATTGAGGTCGAATTAACAAATTAATTTGTATCTTTTTTTCTTTATACGGTAATCAAAGCTGCGGTTGGACTTGTGCTTTCTTAATTAGTGACGTTCACTTGTTTACTAAAGTAGGTAATGAACAGATCCAGTGTACTTGTAATTTTAAGTACTTAACGATTATTTTATAACAGCATGTCCTGTAATTTAAAAGAAAAACAATCTGAACTTTGCAAGATTCAAGGTTTGTGAAGCTATAAATTTCTGCTTTATCTCTAAGAAAGTCGATTAAATATACCGATATATATATTTTTAAATTTTCTCTTTAAAAATAGAAGGGAATTAGTCCCTGTCGATTGTTCAATTGAAATAAATAATAATTGTGATACAGATAAAATTATGATTTACTTTTTAGCATGACGACCAAACACTTTCCAAAATAAAATAAAACGTCTAAGCACTAACTCCTTACAAAACTTTCCCCGCTATATTTTTTGTATTACACTTTCGGCCGCAAGAATAAAAAAATAATATGTCGTAACCACACTTCATCACACAATTAAACCCCGTCAAAGAAAGGGTATCGTTGGTCCTCCATTATGGCCGCTATTGTAATATTCGACGCACAATGCCTTACTTATGGCAAGTTTAGGACAGAAAAAAGAAATGGCTAAGGTACCGTGCAATAGTGTTTGAGAGTTCGGTGAGCAGGTTGGAGAAATTAATATTATAATTTGTTTTGCTTACGTGAAATTTCTTTATTTGTTTCTTTGATATTATTTTATACCATAAATATCCGAGAGACATGCCTTCACTCTTTTGTTCGAGATCAAATGTCGCCACTTCCCACTCCTGAAACTCACACAAAAGTAAAAGAAATAGATACGGTACACATGATGCTTTTTTGGCACACACGCAAGAAAGTAGGCGTAAAACTTTTGTGCTATCTTATTGTACAAATATGGTCAAAAGGGACGGGCAGTAGAAAGTATAGATACAGTCACTGAACGCACACATGCAACTCTGCACTGCGTAACACAGTATCAATCTCGATCTGAATCATTTTTAAAGATATTGCTAATCCATTGCTTCATATGTTCGAAAAATGTGTCTACTCAACAATGTAAATAACGCAATGAATGTTGTTGAACTGACAAAACCCATTTCTACTCGTAATTAAATTTTTGGTCAGTTTGATCGAATAGAGGCGACATGTGCCACGCCTCCATGACATATCCCTCGATATCAGTGTTTTATACTCAAGTATATTTTGAGATGTCTCACAAAACAGGAAATACTCATAATTACTTGCACAGGCACAACAACAACGCCAAGAATCATAATGGCGTCAAAAACCCTTTTTAGTCCTAAAAATGCATTGCCATGTTGTTATTTATTATTGTTAGCAAAGGAAGTTTTCAATATGAATATGAATGGAGAAGAAGACCAATGAAATGATAAATGGATTGTGTGAAAGATGATACTTGATAATGACTGGAAATGGGGTGAATATGACGGCTAAAAAGAAATATACATATAAGGAAGTAGGAAACGTACTGCACCGATCCAAAAAAGGAATCAGAATAAGGACAGAAAGAAGGATACTGAGCATGTACCTATGCTGTTCCAAAAATTGTTAGTGAAATGAAAAATAGTTGGAATGTAAAAAAAGGTTATTTATAGCTTTTCAAAATATTCCCCTCCAACCCCAATACACTTATGCATTCGGGTGAACTGGCTTTCAAAACATTTAAAAAATGTATCTTGTGGGAGTTCGAAAAATAACCGCCGAAATTCTTCGATGGCCTCCTCTGCAGTGTTAAATTTTTGCCCACGAAGCACTTATTTTACCATGGGAAACAAAAAAAAATCGCATGGACCTAAATCTAGGCTGTACAGAGGATGGAGTAATATTTTTACCTCCGAAGTATGCACATATTCCATGTTTCTAGCAACTGTGTGAGCGAATGAGGTATCCATCGTGTCGTGAAGCAAGCTTCCTAACTTTAAGATGTTCATGCAGGATGGTGGAAACTGCCTGTGATCCAATCTTCAGTTCAGCCTGTATCTCTCGATGTATAATGTGTCTATGCTTAGCCACTCTACCCTGATGACATTTTCATGAGTTACTCCAGTTGTAGGTCGGCAGGGTCTGGGGCCAGCGTTTAGGTTCTCTCGACCACGCTTAAAGTCAGAAAACCAATAAGTAATTGTTGCTAACGCAGGAGCAGACTCCCAAAATGCAGTTTGTAAATTTTCTTGAGATTCCTTGAAGGTTAACCCTCGTTTATATTATAATCATAAAACATCATAGCACGAAAAGCTTTCCGCGAGACGTCCATTGTTGCAAACAAAAGTGTAACAGATTTACTTTTTAAAAAATATTTAAAAAAGAACTAGGTACACATAAGTGGCCAATGATTTTCAGCAAAGAGATTTGTATTAAAATTAGCCGTCAATTCAAAATAGTTTCTAGAAAAAAGTTTGTATTTATTCTGTAGCTAACAATTTTCGGAACAGCCTACATATTATGATTTCAACCATTCTTACATCACACTACGCAACGTCATCATTTTCTTCCCCTTACCATGTACCCATTTGGGGTCGGAGGACTGTCTTTTTCTTCCATACAACCCGCAAGAGTTATAAGACTTCGCTCGGATGACGTAAGCGCGCGGTACTGAGGCGTCGATGGTAAAAGCGGTAACAGCGCGGGGTTGGGAGTTGCCGCTCGCGTCTCAAGTTAACTCTTGCGACCCACCTACTTCTCTAAAACTTGTATCCAAAAGCCCGGTCAGTGTTTGCAATCCTTGCCAGCCGTGTGTATCCCACGTTATTTGAGACCATAACAAATTCGTCAGATCAACGGCGAAGGCGACTTGATGGTGCGTTATGGATTCCGATGTATGAATATTATGATTGTTGCTTATTGTTACTGATGCGGTTCGGTGATTATTAAACTAAATCGTTGTTATATTGTTGTATATTATTTTTAGGAGAGCAGAGGTGACCCAGTAGTTACGGCTGCGACTTACGAGAGGTAGGTCGTAGGTTCAAACCCAGACAGGCGTTTTACTTTGTGTAAATTATTTCGGCCTGTGTCCCAGTACTGGAAACATTACAGGCTGATTATGTTGAAGTGTTAGATAATATTTTACCTTTGAGCTCAATTGCAGCATGTAGGTTTGTACAACCACTTTTACGCGGCAAAATATGAATGTACCTATCCTGAATAAATCGGGTAGCTAATCTCAAAACTAAACTCAGGGAAATAATTTCTTTCAGCTGGTTGTAATTTCTCCACGCTGGGAGCGTAGTATATTATATAATGAAACACTAATTTTGTATAACACTGTCTGCACTTGCAAGATCGCCAATTTAAGTAAGTGATAGTGTTGGCTGTACTGTGAAGAGTTATTCAAGGCTTTTTACTAATAGCTTTGAACTTCGCCAGTTTAAACTTAGGCATGTGGTAAGACTAGATTGTTTAAATTTCACGCCCAATCTAAAATGCCAATCTGAAAACTGTTATCTGAAAGGCTTCGGCGATAGTATCTATAACTCTCTTGCAGATTGCTAGAATATTTTGAAGGTAAGGTAGGCCTCTAAAATTTTTTATATTGAACAGTTCTGTCAGCAGAATACGCCTTTCTTGTCATCTTTTTGTGAAGTTTTTAAGAAGAGCCTGTGCGCGATATTTATGAAATCGATGCAATAGAAACTCGAGAGAATCGTTCCACTTCTAGAATTTCGAAGTATCTGTCTTCTCTTACGAATAATTATAGATGAAGAACAGTTGGTTGTTTCTGACCAACAGATGGACAATAGCCATCCCAAAAATTCCTGCCACTAATTACCTATTATAGTCTAAATACATATCCTGTCATACCTGCCCCAGTTCTGATATAACACCGCAATCAAATAAACGAAAATGGCGTCTGCTCTCGGACTTTACCGTACGCATAAACCAACATAACAAAAGTAATCAACTATACGATATTGAAGCGTAAGACGATGGGAATAAGGAAGAGGGTGAAAGCAAATGGATTTATAGCTTTGTAATGGTCGCATGACAGTTGATTAAAGGGGGCCGAAAAGCGCCGAGGTTGGGGTCCAAGGGACAGCGCCCCAGGTGTGTCACAGTAGGAGGCCCCCCTGATGATTGTATTTAAAATAAATAAGAACCTCAATGAACGATTGTCCATACCGTGGCTTATGAACGCGATATTCATATCGATAATTTATGCGACGGTATTTGTGGTCAACTGTAGAATTGGAAGTTTAGTTTGTTTGTGTAGCTGTGTTATGATTACTTATGATCTTCTTTTCTTCAGTAGTTACGCTGTTCTTTCCAATAGTCCTTTTCCAGTTTTACCTTTAGTAGGTAAGTTAAATTCTTTTTCTATTTTTATAATGAGCCAGTAACCAACTATTTTCTGATTCGTTTCAAATCGGTCATCGTTTTCTTCGAGTTATCCGGACCAATTACCTCTGGGCACATGCACCTCTAGAACAAATAATATGACTCTTCTGTAATTTCTTCTATAGCCAAACCCCAAAATAGGTTGTTGTTACGATTTTGTCGCTCAAAATACGGTGGTTAAAACGGGATACAGATAAACAATAATGAACCCATAGACATTAAATGATCATAGAATGATACACCCAAATTAAAAAGTGCAACCCTTTCCCCGACACCCGTAAATACTGCACTATTAAGTATCATCCCCTCAAAGTGCACCACAAATAAAATCACCAAACACAATGAAAAAATCGAGGCGTAAACTCGAAATTAAATCCCGATCAAAATTGGACAAAGAATGAATAAATATGCATTGAATAGAACCGCCATCGTTATTAACCCTACAACTGTTAAAGGGTAGATGCATTTATAATGGTCCTATAAACGTCCTATAATCATAAGATTATTCTTTTTTTCAGTGCAGCTTCATTAGTCATGTAATAATGTTTACAAAACGTATAATCATTGTAATGTATCGGCAACCCGTCGGATAGTTTGGTAAATACGTAATTGTAGGTTAGAATAATGGTTTTAGAACAGATTTTTATGGTCCTTAGTGCAATGCCAGCTTGCGATCCCCTAAAGTACCAACACAGTTTTTTAGATAATTCCTCTTTGCTACTAATCCTTAACAGCTAATAAATAATTCTATATACATTATAAGAACCATTAAAAATGCTCATTACAAAGCGAAACATAGTAACGACAAAGGTGATGTTTCTCTCGTCTAAACTATAATATTATAAAGATAAAAAATAGGATTTTTGTGTTTGTTTGTTACGCTTTAACGCTAACGACACAAGGGAAGACCATGGCCTGGAGAAGGACATAGGCTACCTTTCATGCTGGATCGTAGACGAAGTTGCGGGAAACAGCTAGTAAAAGATAAGTACCGCGGTAACCGTGAACAAGGCAACAGAGAACTTACATCAAGAAGGACCTTGATTAAATCCAGCTCCAGGCATATCGACAGACAGTGCGCAGTATACCTAGTTAGAGATACGTTATTTTTTAATCGTACCACAAGACCTGACAATAATACAACGAATCGTAAATTTTACAGCCGTCTTCCAAGTAACCGGCGACGCTCCTAAGTAGAATCCTGTGTTTGTTTATTTTTTGATAGGACTGTGTAACCGCGTGTGCCCTTTCTTCACGATATACTTATTTTTTTCCCTTGGCTCTTTTATTTACGTCCCCAATAAAGGACTTACTATACCCCTGATGTATGCTTTGTGTTATTGTTTCAGAGAAATTGAGATATTCTGGGCTTAGCAAGCAAATAAGGTGTTATTTTCTGAAGTCCTCTTTCGGAGGGTTTGTTGTCTTTTATCATGTATCAAGTTTAAATCCGGGTTAGTTGAGTCATTGGTTAAGCTTAATAGTGATTCATTTAGCGATGATTTGTGTTCGATAGATCTTATAGATAAGAACCATGTACTAATCATTTTTATATTACTCATTTGTAAGCGGTATTCTCATTTCCTTTGGAATGTTAAGGACGTTGATAAGGAACTTTAAATCTGTAATGGATAAAGTGATAAAGTCAGAATAATTGTAAGAGAAACTGAACGATTTTCTTTAAGTAGAAGTAAGTGAATACACAAAGAAGAGTTGAGCATGTTCAAACAAAAATATTTATCCGACTAAGGGCTGATTTTTCAAAAGTCAGATAACTTTTATCTGAAGAATAATTATGACTGTTTGACATATTTTCTAAACAAAAACTGTCAAACCGTAATATTTATTCCTCAGATAAAAATTATCTGACTATTGAAAAATCAGATCAGTCCTAAAACGAATTACCCATACGAGATCACAACTTTCAAAATTCGGAAACCTCGAAATACCGAAGCATTTACACATTTACAATCAGACAAAAATATTCAAACGACCACTGCCCTTAAAATTCATAGAACCCAACAAAAAACGTATAACGCAGTAGGAATCCAAAATAAAATTATACACACATAATCTTATATCTGTAAGATCCGTGTTAAAGTGTTAACAATAGATATTTGTTCGGATTTCAATCGAGTTGTGACAAGATACGGTCTTAGATAACGGTGGTAGGACCTATGACACAGCGCTGTAGGTAGAGAAGGTCCATTCGATACTGAAATGCAAGCTCATGCCAATGATAAAATAGAAAAACTACAATTGGATGCAGGTGAAGATACTAGCAAACCTCTTGAAAGTGATTTGTTAACTGATAATATAGTATTTGCCACTCTTTGCCACCATAGAGAATAGCGTTCATTTATTGAACTGTGTGAGGGTTAAGGCATTACACGATCGACATAGGCATTAGACGGACCATGGCCGTCATACCAACTTCAACATATGAGACAGTACATTTTTACTCACTCATCAAAGTTGTGATTGGTTTATACCTTTATTTATATTTACATAATTTATGCTAGGAGGGCTATGCTTGGAGTTTCCCTGCATGATCGAATCAGGAATGAGGAGATCCGCAGGAGAACCAAGGTAACCGACATAGCCCGAAGAATTGCCAAACTTAAGTGGCAGTGGGCAGGGCACATTACTCGCAGAACAGATGGCCGATGGGACCGAAAGGTTCTGGAGTGGCGACCACGTACCGGAAGACGTAGCGTTGGAAGGCCTCCCACAAGGTATTCTGACGACCTTGTGAAGGCCGCAGGAACCCGTTGAATGGGAGAAGCACAGAACTGGTCGAAGTGGAGGTGCTTGGGGGAGGCTTATGTCCAGCAGTGGATGTCTTTCGGCTGAAATGATATTGATGATGATGACATAATTTAAAAAGTTTTGTCTTGCAATACTTATTATTATTTGTACAAGCATATATTTATTTAGATTAGTATAATGTCTTAAATTATTAATATAATAATAATAAGAGTCACAAGACAACTTAGTCAAATAACCCGCCCCGAACAGTTCCCGGCGCAAAGGTGCCCAAAACGCTTGTTGCATTGCCACGTTGTATGGCAATGGCTAAACTTTGCACCAAGAACGAGCCGGAGCGGGAGTCAAACGTTTTGTCACGGAGCTTGTGCCCTATCTCACTAATGAGCTTCCTGGCCTCAGTGCCCCAAGCACCCATGGTCTCCACGGCAATGGGCACAAAATGATATCGGTCCACCAACGGTGCGTACTTCACCCTCTTCCTCTCAGCGGCGTCTTCCGCTGCTGCCGATGGTGAGAAGACGGTGCGACAAAGGTGGCTGGCAGCAACAGTGTTGACGCCAGTTGCGTCCCAAATTAGGCACTTACCGTTCTTCCAAGGCACCAGGGTCAGTCCATCCGTTTGTACAAGTATATAAAAAGGAGGGGAAATAATCAAAGAGCATCAAACAATTCGTCCACATAGCTGGCAACAGGAAGTGCCTTGGCTGGCAGCATTGCCACGTTGAATGGCAATGTTGATTCTTTTGCCAAAAAGTTGTGCTGTTTCAGTGTATTGTTGTTTGTTTTTTTTTTATTATCCTATCCTTATTTTTATCTTTAACATTTCATTAATTCCTTCTATCGTTTCTTTGTCTAAGTAAATTCTCAGAATTAGTCCACTAGATTTAATTTTGTTGTTTTCTATGTCATTATGTGAGTCTGTAAAATATTATTATCAGTGACTATATCTATTGAAACTTCTGCATTCATCATTACATATATTTTGTATTCGTGGATTCTATCACGGATTAAAACGAGAATCATTGAATATTTTACGGGCTTTTATATTTGATTGTGCTCTGTTTACATTAGTATGTCTTTATTAGTCGTTTCGACTCTGGAATTTAGATTAAATGTATGTTTGATGACTTTAATTTTGTATAAGAATCCATTTAAAAGTAATATCAATACTTATTTGACCTTGAGTTTTTTTTACTACAAATTCTTTCATGAATATGTATATATATGTATATCTATCAGTCGAAACTGTGGTCCTTGATATTATAAATCAATTGATAGGTAGGTACATCTTAGACGTATATTATCTTCTATCAGAATAAACCAAGTCAAAACTTCAGGATTAATTTCTAAATTAATGTAGTCTTCAGAATTCCATATCGTACCATTCCACTCTTCATCAATCGTGGCTCCTGGTTATCATCCTAATTGTCCAAACCAGTTACACCACCCAGATTTTCTCTGTAAAATATTATAGTAATCATTCATAACATACCAGCTCATAAAGAAAACTCCTTTTTCTCTTTCAAATGCAAGCATCCCAAGAATGAGCAAACACAAAGAAAAGAAAAATGAAAAAATGTCTCAATTTGACAAATGTATTCACATAACACGGTCTCCGATGGGCGCCATGCCACTTGTCGTGTGTCTACGCACATTTTTATACGTCCTCACCTCGCGCACGCGCAATGCATCCAGTTGCTGAACAAATAAAACATTCGGTTTGTATAGCGATAGTTTATTGTGACCTTTATAAATACTTTTTATGTGAGCACTTCATGTATTATGAATACGGAGAATTGGTTATGAAGATTCTTGATTGCATAATGCAATAAAAATATGAGAAATGAAAAATATAAGAGTTGAATTCAATATAGAGAGAGTGGATCTTCAATTGGCAATAGATGGGACAGAAGCGCTTTGACTGAGGCGTGCAAGAAACAGGTTGTATTTTCAATCACACTTATGAGCTATAAAGCCTATATTAATAAACTGAGCATTTCTCAATATAGGCATTTGTCATTTATCCTATTATACAGAACTGTCACAAGAGTATCGTAAAATCTCGTCAACAAACTATGGAGTCTCTCTGAGGGATTGAATCCGGAAGAAGGTGATCCAACAGAAAACTAAAACAATCGATAGATATAGTCCATAAAATAAGCAATCTGAAGTTTTGATGTGCCGGGAATTCGGGCAGCTGGTTGTTCGTTAATCGGCGTCCGGCAAGCGCCGGCTAGGTAGTACGACGGTCTTCTCAGGGTGGCTGGTAGTGGCTGAATGACAGAAGCCAAGGATCAGGTTCAACAGCGTGCAATTGCAGAAACCTAGGTCGAGCAGCAGACTGCTGAAGGCTGATGATGATGATGAGGTGTAATTTTAGGGTATTTCGAAGCCATAACTTGCGTAACATAATATGTGCACACGAAACCTCTTTATTTTAATGCGATTTTGTGTCGTTATTGTCCGTCATTCTCCACGTTTACACTTTCATAATCATCAACCCTAAAATGTGCGTTGAAATCCAACCCATTGAATGGCTCACACTTTTATTTAACCGCACAATAACCGTACCGCACGAAGCGCGCGCGCACGACGCGGGGCGGGGCAAAGCGACCCGCGATTATCGTTGCCTTTTTTTGTTATTTGCGCCGTAGATACCTTTTACATCGCCGTTCAATTACTGAAGCGCGAGTGTGGTGAGCGTTGGTTTCGTATGGCTAAGACCTCTGTTTAATTTTAATAGTTTTAACTAAGAAATTGTCAAAAAAAGGCAAAAATCCAGATTTTTTTGATCTCTTAAGCCAAACTCATTAAGAAATTGTATTGTTAATTTTATTTATTTATTATTCCACTGTTGGACATAGATCTCACCCAAGCTGCGCCACATCACCTGGTTTTCTGACGTCCGCGTCCACTCTGTCAGCAGATCTAATATTTAAGTACCTACCTTACATTTTCTATAAATTGAACTTAAATACACATTAACAAAAAAATACTCAGCGGCGGCCCTACATAATGCAAGAACAACTACTTCGCGTGCCCAGCTTACGTACAAAAATCGTAAGCCATCACTTTCGCGCTCAGTCCTGAGTAATGCTGGCTGGGTGAGCGTGAGCGCTGGTGCTATACCCCGGGTGTGGGGCGAGACGAGTGCCGCACGCGGCGGCGTCTTTGTTGAATCGATTTGATTTTCCCATCACTAAATAGTGTTTGTGACCTCATAGTAGGTAGTCAAAAAATGGCACGCTTGGTTTGCATATAGATCGTGATACTTGCGTTATCTAAGTCTATCTATATCTGTGGTAACGGCCCAATATGATCGTGGAGAGATTTCCAATCTGATAAGAAATCAAAGCTGAAGAAATCAGTTGCAACACCTTCTCGCTAAAAGTAAATAGCCTACAAAGCTTAGGTATATTTGTTCATGATGACACTCGTCTGCATGGTTTACACATTATTTTTTTAACGTTTCAACAGAGTCAGCTTTAAATAAAACCTCTTTTAGTACCACGCCATTGCTTACCATATTATTATAATTTTATTTTCACGATGAATTCTGGACTTTTCAAGTCCGAGATAATTCTAAAGCCAGCACATCAAGCTACTACAATCTGTCAAATTTCTTTAATAGATTTTCAACTTTATCGCTAAAGCATAAGGTTCAAAGTTGATTGGGAAAATCTGACAGTTTCGGGTAACTTGATGTGCTGGCGTCTGTAAGTTGAACACCTGTTCACTCAAAATATGTTTTGATCAAACTATTTTTTCTTTACGTAAATTGGCGCTATCAATAATACAGATTATTACAGATGCAATTGATTGATAACTGTAGGTATAGTTAACTGTTATTGTGTACCTACCTACCTATAAAAGCTGATTGATTTTTAACACTCACTCGCCATAGTCACATGAGTAGAAAAACGCCATAGTAAAATAACTATATACAAACAAAATAAATAAACCTCTGAGCGTATCCACACAATTCCCGTCGCTGCGCCCACGCACCCTGATTGCGCTCGCCTTGACATTAGTTCGACTGTCGCGACCGCCGCGTCTTGCTCGCTTCACGTGAACACACACACCCGACACGAGCCGAATGATATATTTAATGTTACGAAACATTACTTTTCTTCCTGCAGTAAAAAAGATTCAATTTGACGGTCAGATATTTTGCTTGGGGAAACAATGTCAGTTTGTACATTCTGTTCAATCTCATCTGTATGATTTGTAGATTTTGTTACGATTACGGCTCTGTGCTGTTTGGAAAAATATGTTTTAGTTTTTTTATTGATTGGAATGTTTTAATTATCTACTTAGTATGCCTTGTTCTCTGTCTATCGAAACGAGAGTTACATCAATTTGGAAAAATATATGATAGTTAGGTTTATGTTTCGATTTTTCGGAGATAAATCTTGTCTTAATTACTCTCCAATTCTTATATTATATTGCGCTTAAAATGGGAACTCCTTTAGTATCTCCAATCCAGAATGTGATCACTATACCTATTGTGTTACAGTATGTACAGCCAAGGGCGTAAGAATCTTCATTCAGAAACATCCAATGTTCTTGCGTGCTTTACTCGCTAACCTTTTGTCTCGATTCTGTTCGATTCATCGAGTCTAGCATTATATTAGGCTAGAGATATCTCCTTCAGGTCTAGATGTTCCGTGTGA
The DNA here is from genome assembly GCA_963855955.1 of Luperina nickerlii. Taxonomy (NCBI): domain Eukaryota; kingdom Metazoa; phylum Arthropoda; class Insecta; order Lepidoptera; family Noctuidae; genus Luperina; species Luperina nickerlii. The sequence goes on along the minus strand of OY979681.1, from coordinate 12,421,827 downwards.
TTTGTTTATAACATCACAGGAGAAAAGATTCTAATGTTGTTAAAAATGCGAAGCTCATGTCATCATTGAAATTTTTTATAGCTGGAAAGGCTTGTTAGTTTCATTTACTGTAGCTCTAATAAGTTCTATATTATTTCATGTTTTAATTTTCTCATCTTTATATGCTTTGACTGCCATATAAACATCTTATTTTCTCTACATAAAACGATACTGCAGAAATCAAGTCTCTACTATCCAACACCTCATCATTGTAATCATAGCAGACATAAATTTAATATCTCGAGTTTAAATTATTATTCCAGGTAGTTAATACAAGAATTCTTCCAAGTGTTGCCAGTTCATTATATACGTTCGCACTTATCTTCAAATTGCTTTTTCCTTTTATCTAACCACCACATATACTTTTAAAGACAAAAGCAGCAGCCAATAAAATCATAGGTAGTTTCTTCGTAACATCATTGACAAGACGTTTTATCGTCGATCTTACTTTCTTTAAACACGTATTTTATAATTACACGCCTGCTGATGCATTTTCAAAGCTGATTATGATTTCCCCTTTACAAAGTTTTAAGGAGACGAAGTGCTGTGTACTATTGCTCTCCACTGCTTTCATCGATTTTTCACGATCTTTATCACGATTTCACTAGTCCATGTTGTAACGAAGGGAATCGATTGAAATAAAAAAGCAATTCCCATTCTCTTTTGCAGGTTCCAGCATTGGTCTATATAAGTCAATATTATTGTATATTTACACCCAGCAGCGGGGTACTTGCGTGACACACTAACAGTAGCAATTGTTTTCATTTTGACAATTTAACATTCACTACGTTATTTAAAAGAGGATTTTGGAGCAGACGAATTTTTAAAACATATGAAGCAATGGATTAGCAATACCCTTCAAAATTATTCAGTTTGTGATTAATACTGTGTTACACAATTAGAGTGCTGGTTTGCTTGATTTCCAGCTTTGTACTACATTCAGTTTCTATGAAGTCGGCAAATTACCAATAATTGTCAATCCCCTTTATGTTGCAGATTTCATAGATGATGGTGACCAGTTTATATTAGGTGGTATATGTATGAGCTTATTTGTCAAATGCTAAAATGTATGTATTTATTCATTCTAAGAAATAGCTGTTGTATTTTACTGGTAGACCGTTTAAGAAGTAACGGAAACAGTAAACACTTCTGTAGGCGTTGATACTACAAACTTTTGTGTCGTCGCAACCGAAGCGGTAAACCCTCAGTAACTAGGTACTTGTGCAGTATTGTTAACTGCGAATGTATGCGCTATTGCTATAATAAATACCGCGGTACCGTTTGATTTCCTTTCTGCAACAAATACTGCGTAGGTACTGTATAAAATTTTCATGGCTCCCTTATGCTTTCTGCTTTCGTCAGGAATAATGAATGCTCTAACCGTTACAGGTGTTCCATTTCGTTGTTCAGTGTTCTGCTCTGAGTAATGTAATTTTGGTTGGCTATTTATTTTCACACTTGTTGTCTCTGGGATCTTTGAAATGGTAAGCAAATGTTTGTGTCATGAACATGACGATCATAGAACATTCATAGTTTACTGTTGTTCGACTTTTATATCAGAACCAAACATTTATGGGGATCATTTCCGATACCTGGTTAAAACTGAGTATTTTTTACAAAAAGAAATAAAAAGCTACAAAGTTGTTTGCAAATGCTTGTGATATTTCTGGATCAACTTACACATACATTTAAAATATAAATATCTTAAAAAGGAACAAAAATACACCTTCAAAACCTTATATCTCAATAACAAACCCATAAAAAATACCTGATACGAACAGGTTATCAACACTTTGAAACCGCACACCAAGATTTCGAATCTCAAAATCAATGCTAGTAGATAAGATAAGGACTTCAAACTCGACCAAGTGACTAGACCCTTTAGTTCCTTATTTTTTTGTGTTATAAAGGTTCTTTTAACACTGGTGGGTTAAAGAGAGCCTTAATTAGGTTCTGTAGTGTCCGTCACCGCGTATTAAGCCGTCGTTTCATCAGTGGAGTTGTTTCTGGATGAAGAAACAAGCGGCGCCTGGCGCTTAAGGCTTGTATGGCGACGCATTATCGCTGCGTCTCGTGTTACTGCGTTCTTCCAAGGCATGTGAAATGACGTCTCTGGTGTATAATTTTCGAGTTTTGTTGTTTCGTAGATACACTCCCAAAAAAGGCGTCACTACGAAAAAGGTGAAAAAAGAAGGCGTCACGTCTAGAGCAGACCTGTCTACATTAGGATTTTATTTTTAATGAAAATGGTGTGAATTCGATGAGCACCGAGGTCCCTCACCCTGATTCCGATGACCTAGCTTCCGGAATACATCCTGTATAAGATATACCCTTAGCTGTATAGTTTTTGTATACCTAGCCTATTTCAGTTCATCCAGACTATTTTTTATTCGGAAACTCATTTCCATCAGAATAGTTCCTTATTTTTGTAATACATTGAAACAAACAAAAGTTTTAAACTTACTATACATACCTACCTACTTCTTTGAAGTTCTTAAATCAACGCAAAGTTTAATATCACCAGTTGCACCTATACCTTACATGATGCTGTCAATAAAGACAAAAGTACCTACCAACTAAGAAAGTTGTGCAATAAAAATTGCCTCCAACCTTACATGCGGAAGCTATCTCTAGGGATGTCACAATTCATTGTCAGATATGTTGAATTGAGAATCCCATAAAACTGTCCATAGCGCCCACATTACAATACTGTCGTATATTTCTTTCGATACCAAGATACACCTCCGTCAACTTGAATTCTTAGTTCATAAAATTGAAGATTAGTCGTTGCAAGCATAGTGTATAGCTGTCTGTAACATTACGTAGGTGCTTATAGGCTCTCAGTAAATGAGGGTTTTCTGAAATGACGTTCGCCAGGTGGCAGCACTGTCACGTCAGGTCCAGACATCTGTCAAAGAGCCTATATTTTCTTTAGTCATGACTGAATGATGAACGAATGAATGAATCGAATGATGAACGTCATCATAGATTTTATATTGGAAGACCTCTTGTCACAGTGGTGCCCACTGGTGTCGTAAATTTTCACGAAAACCCTCATTAAGAGTTTTATTTTTCCATTCTTTAACATTTTGCTTGAAGAAAGATTGATAGTTATATGTACAGCATAGAATGAAATTGGGATTTCTTAAAATAAATAACCGGTCATTCATGGAAATGCAATATTACCTAATAGCCATATTCCCACGAAAATTTTCACATTGATGTTTTATGAAAAGCTTGAATACTCAAAAGCATTAAAAGAGAAAGAAAGAGTGACAAAAGTAAAAGGAAAAATAAACGTGATCAACTCAACCAATATATAATAATGAAAAACACAAGCAACCGACCCAAAATATCTTCTAACACATTGTATCCAAAAAATTGGCTAATCCAAAACAAATACTAACTATAGGATCGTCCAAACTTGGCACCTTCGAATCCCATGGGAAATTAACCTAAACAAATTTACATACAAACTTAGAACTATGGAAAAAAATGTCCAACTTTAATCCTAGTCCTACTGAGCTTTACAAAGATAAAGCCTTGTTTGGCTGTCCAGATGGAGTTAACTTTCTGACAGGTGTCAAGCAAGTTAATGATTTCGTTAATCTTTATTATTAGAAGATCATTTTCTGTTCCGACATCACCATCGTTTCTCTCTAGTTTTAGTATTACCAGATGCATCTGATTAGAGGTGCGTGTACACATCTTATTTCTATGCGAATGTTCTGATCGCCCGTTGTTTTGTATGAATATTCGTTGGACTAGATAAGGAATCCGTATCTAGTTCTAGCGTTCGTGTTCAAACATTCCAACAAAATAATTGGTGATCAGTTTTCGAGGGCGATTACGAGGGTACTCTCTGTTCTAGAATAAGCAGAGCTCAATGTATTAGCTATGGATGTACCTAATTAGTTTAGAACGATGGTAATCGTTCTAAATAAAATTAAAGATAATGAAAGAAGGTATTCTTTCATTAGCATTCATTTTGTTTTTTTTTTTCAAAAATCTTTTTCTGTTTTTTTTTTGGTTTTGATGTTCAAATACAATAAACTACGCTAATAGATTCTTGCTCTTCCTGGTATAAACTGTCACTCTCCGTTATAATACCTTTGTTTCCATAAACAGACAGATTTAAATGTTATTTGACTTAAATAGAGTTAGGATGTTCAACCAATCTTACCAATTTCTCAAACAAATTCATGTCTAATCCCATTTAGTGAAAATACGTGTCAGCTTTAGCCAGTATCCTCAGGATAAATGGCTAAAAGTCAGTTTACCGTGCAAACAGCAAACAAACATCGTCCCACATAGAAAAAGGGGCTGGCCTCTAACAAAACACATCTTTGTCTCAATCATAGATCGGATTAGACGAAAAATATAATCGGATTTTATGTGTAAAGTTATTGTTTAAAATTATCCCACCCAGTTGCGGTCAAAATGTATAAAAGGAACAATGTACCCGTGTTTTGTCCATGATGGATTTACAACTTTGGGACATGTCTTTTTTATCCAATCAAGGATCTCTATTTCTTTAGGCGTTTAATCCTGGCTGGTCAGTCTATTCTTTAGCTTCCATTCAATAATGAACGGTATGTTTTGGAGCAAAGAGCTTGGATTCGTTTTTGGGTGATATTTTAATAATTCACTTTTTGTCCTATGATTTATGAGTTTTAAAGCGAGCTACTGTTTATTACGTTTGGATTTAGACAACTGTATGATCTTCGGGTATCTCTTTCTTGTTTTTAATCCTTTCCGAGCTAAAACACGTGCCCGTTAATTTTGCGGACTTTTTGCATGTTTTATGTACCGTTATGGTTTAACTTTTTCTCTTCTTTAATTATAAAAAGTGCACCGCTATTTGTCACCATTTGAAGCTTTTTGTATATTTTGTGCTGACTTTACCCGAATCTATTATAGATTAAAATACAAGGAATTTGTAAAAAACATCTTGTTTTTAGACCGCTCCAAAATTAACTTTTTCAAAAGAAGGCAAGTCCACCATAGCTTTAAAACGATTTGACGAACAAAATCACACGAATCTAAATAAAGTGATCAAAATAAAGACTTAATTTCTCTAAAAGCACTATCACGTCAATCGACACCATAGACGAATACCACCAAGAAACGGGCATAGAATATACTTTCCGACAAAACCCGATGATTTCCGACGTCGTCACTAAATAAAGTGATAGACCCTGAGAATTTGTCGTATCTTGTAATCGTATATTGTGTTACTACCAGCTTTTGAGGAGTACCAGGATATGTCCTGCTTTTTTCTTTTAAACAAGAACACAACACACCCAGACACAAATTAAGAACCCCTTACTTTTAGAAGTCAGTTATAAATCACAAAAATGGTTTTCTGCAATTTAATACATAATTTTTGCCCATTTTCCAAATAAGATAACTACTTATTCAAGAGCATTAGAAAATCCAATATTCTTGAAAAAAATACCAGGGTAGCAGAAATGCTGTGTAAAAATGTGTTTGGACCAAATAAATCATCAATTGCCTCGCTTTTTCCCAACTAGGTATGTAGGGGTCAGCTTCCAGTCTAACCGCACGCAACTGAATACCAGTATTGCACCTAATAAATCGACTAATAAGGTTCCCTGTCCCAAAAAAAGATGTTCTTCATAGTCACACGACTTCATTACTACATCCGTCGTCGCCCGTCGGGTCTCACCGCTCACGAATTATCACTCAATTAATAAAAGAAAATGTAGTCATGGATATTTTCCAAGGATAAAATATGTTCTAAACAATTTTACAGTAAAGTAATGAATAAGTTAAGCACCTTATGGTTGATTTATTCTTGCAGTTTTTTTATTCTTCAGAATCGTACAATGCCAACATTTTGAATGAAAACAACAGTCTTCTTCTCAATACGAATCAACTTTTTGGAAGGGGCGACTAGAATCAATTCTATTTTTTTGTAAATTTTGACGTACAAAAGTGCCTTTTATTTGCCTATTTTAAGTAAATTATTTGTCTTTAACATTTCGAAAAGGTGACATGCGCCATATGATTTGATATATGAGAATGTGATATATGAAAAAGTGATTCGTCTGAAAATTGCTTAAAATATTCGATCCTTGACCGTACCTATATATTCACAGACTTACAGAAAGGGTTGGATGATTTTAATGAAACTTCCTTTACGACACGAGACATTTTTTAGAACCACGAATTCATACATCTTAAAATTCCATAATCTTCCTGTACAACATCAAACAAATCCATCATGGCGCAATTAGCCTTTACAAATCGGTTTCAACAGCTGCTTATGGAATTAAGACATCAGTTTGTATTCCCTTTGTTGTGCCATCGTGAATGATTGCAATGTTGCAGCGCTTGCGCCGGTAGTTAGTCGTGCTCTACAAAATGTGTTTGTTAAATCATCATGAATTATAAAAATTCTCAGCAATGACAACCAAATGATCATCTGCCAATGTATTTTGTAAAAATCTTACCGTAAAATCTTTGGTGAAGTGAGCTTAAAGTGTTGTAGTCTGCTGACAATAGTGTCAATCCCTACAATCAGGTGGAACGATAGCTTACATGACATCAGTTTTCACGATGAGATCTTTACAGAACAAATTGGCAGGAAGTAGTTATTGTCTTCTTGATGTCGACTACGAATATCTTGGAAAAGGGAAACACATGACAGGGAGTCAATAACCTAAAAATTAACTAGTAGGTAGTTTGCATATAAGGTCTTTGTATTTATACACGAAAACTCTTAAGGAGTCATTGTATTCATCACTACGAATAACTTTTACTATGAGAACAAACTTGAAATCGCGAAAAAAAAAATCAGCTGTTCCCTACATTTATATTCGCATAACTCGTCAAAATGTATGGAACAGCAGATTTTTCTCTGCGATTTCACGTTTTGTCCTATAGTAAAAATTGTTCATAATAATGAGTACAATGACCCGTTCAGATATTTCGTGTAAGAATAGATAGACCTTATATGTATATGACAGGTCAATTCAAGCTCACTTCACCTTGGTTTCTAAAGGCCGGCTAGTGCACATTTTCGTAATTTTTTCTGTGTTCAGGACTACTAAAATGACATTTTCTTCTAACAGTTTCTCATGCATGTCCAAACTTTGCAACGTCAGGTTTTCGGTACAAATCTAGACAAGAGAGTCATCATTTTTTATTTTGAAAACCGAGTAAGGAAACAGACAAAAATCTGTATGACAAGCCAATTAGATAAATCTTTATTTAAAGCTACGGAACAGTATAAAAACAAACACTGTTGATTTGATAATGCACGTGCCCATACGCCATAGAGTTTTTTTTGCAAAATCATCTCTATGGTTGTAATTGGTTTTTCCATAACAAAACACAACTGCTGCAAAAAAAAGGTTTTTGACATGAACTTATTATAATGCGAAACACAGATTAGAAAACTCCTCTTGCAGATATTTTTCGTGTTTTTTATATTTTTTCACTAAGTATTCGTGGTTGTGTTCATAGATGGCGCTACCAGTAACTCTTTTAGACATTTTCTTCCATTCATGTTTTTAGTATTAAAAATTTGGCTCTAAGAAAAAAATACTTTGGTACATATTTGGTCTTTATTATAACACCTTCAACCACAGCGACCTCTACCCGCCATATATCAGTGTTCACACAAAATTCGTACCGGAAAACAGTTCTAAAAATGGGACCAGTATCCACTGCGGTGGTCCCTTATCGGGTATATGTCCACCATCGCTTCCAATGAGACATTTCACCTTTTTTATTGCCGTGCTCTTCGCGACTTCACGACACAAAAATATCACACCACACCAAATAGTCATAATACGACTTTGGTGACTCAAAAATAAGGTTGGTTTTCGTTTGTCCTTGATTGTATGGTCAGCAAAAGTAGTATTGTCGCCAGTATAGTTTTATCATGGTGCTTTCTCGCCTTTTTACGACGTAACGTGTGAGTCAAAGTGTCGTAGATACAATTATCGATTAGGTAATGTTATCGGGACCGATCTTTTGTCTTCCGGTATATTTTTGTTGGTTTAGGTCCGTTTTCGGTACTGGTGGCGCTATAGGTGTCGGTTATGTTTGTTTCCTGTTGTTTCACAGTATTTGGAAATATTTATTTTTGGTTTATAATTTTGGTGCGCAAATACCTTTCTGCTTTTTTCCACTGTGCGCTTAGAAACGAGTTTGTTTTTTTAGTTTGAAGGCACTTTGATCTAATTTGGATTTTTTCTTAATGTTGCCTCAAGACCCTTTTTTGCGTGGTCGAGGAAAAATATACCTACTTACCAATTACTAAAAAAAACGATAAGTACTCTCATTGCGTAACATTTTATGTTTTTGTTTTGGTTTTCCGAATTATTGCCAAAATCTGTGAACTCGATAATAACAATAAAACTGCATAATAAATTTTAATTTACGTAAAGAGGGATCACTTTTCAACGTCCACTGTATCTTTTTTCTCGGATTTCATTTAGGTATATCATATTAAGTTGTACATTTTATTATTCACGGATAACAATTTATTAATTACTTATACAAAGTACCAATATTTTACTTCACAGGATCCTTCGGCTGCTATTTATAAAGTGAGCTCTAATGCACCTGATTAAAGTTTGATATCAAATGGAATCATTCGATAAGGCTTCTCAAGTGCACTGAACTGATGGGTACTGTAGGCATATTTACAGATAGGCACATGCGCGCGCGTTGATGTCGGATCAAATATTATTGTGCACTGAATGCAAAAAAGTTTTGATGTTTTGATTGGCTTGCAAAATAGTGGACATTACTTAGGCTCGCTTGCGCCACAAATCACTAAATGTGTTTAGCGCTAAACATATTAAAATCATCATTCTATCACTGTCATCTTCAAACAGTTGACAGAAATAGAACGATGTTTTTAATTCGTTTAGCGGTAAAAGTATTTACCGATTTGTGGTTCAAGCGGACCTCGCTGGATAAGGCACACCATGCCAGGTCATAAGACAAAAATGCTACGTAATTTTAGGCTATTTGTAATATTAAACCTTTTTCCATTCTGTTCATAGTTCTCATCACAAAAACCATAATTACTTCCTGGTGAACGCTTTTATGAATGTTTGTTATGAAACTAAATTGAGTATCAATTTGGCTTATCCTTGAACTATCCTTTTGGTTATTGCAAACAAAGCTATATGTGTAGGCATTTCGATAAAGTATGATCGTTAAATTTTCATTCATTTAATTTCTGCGTTCCTCGATACAAGCAAGCATTCACCACGTCATAAAGCAATATAATTGATTTAATAAATACTAATTAGTAACAGCCACAACAAGTTTTTCTGCTGTCACTACACTTTGACGTCTTTATACGTTTGTATGAATGCAATAATATGCACATATTTAAGTTCACTTTTATGCAATCCGATGCCAGGAGACAATTTACAATGTCTTATGATTTTCTTTACTGAAGTAGCTTCGCTGTGCAGTGAAAATTATATTCAGGATTAAATTATAGCACATTTTTGCTAGAAATATTGTGACTTGTGCGTTAGGGTTTAGACTTACAGGGATTATGAGATTTGTACTTAATAACTTTTGTTTGTTTTTTCACATGTGTGGGTAGTGGAGCTTTCAATATCTATATTTATTCTCTATACCTACTAATAATAAAGCTGAAGTGTTTGTTTGTTTGAAAGCGCTAATCTCTGGAACTACCCAGTCGGATTTAAAAAAGTATTTTTGCATTTGATAGCCCAATTTTCGAGGAGGCTACTTAACATTACTTTGGAAGCCAAGCAAAAACAAAAGAAGTCAGATTCTATCCGACTTTTTTAAGTGAATTGAACAAGAAACACGCGGACAAAGTCGCGGGCAGAAGCTAGTATTTTAAATAAGTTCATGGTGTACTATAACCTACCTACAACGTTGCAGCTTGTATAATTACAGGCACGTGTGACATTTCTTTCTGATATTAATCAAAAATTAAGTTTTGATATTTTTGGATATTATAATTCTTTTGCATGTACCAGATTATACACTGAATTTATTTATGTTGTGGGTATCAACAATGACTGTTAAAATGGAAGTAAAGTATATTATAATAAAATAACGGTTTCTTTTCAAATGAATGACTTCAAATGAAATTAAAGTATTGCCATACCGTACATTCATTTTTTTTAACACTTTTCTATCAGCAAAAAATGTTGTAAGTACTAGCAAAATCCCTCAATGTCGCCCTGCCTTTACTTCTCTAGTAGCCTTTGCTCTATGTAATCTGAACATCGCACACAATCACCTCGCATCGCGCATCGCTACGATCACAATAATTTGCAGCACAGGACTTGACACCGGTATGCATACGAAACAGACGGTGTATCTTTGCCTTTTCATTGGCAATACCTTTAATTTGTTTGCGTCATTTTAGGTAGCAGACGATATTGATTGGTAAAATTGTACTGTTGTAATTGTACTGTTTGTATTGTATTGTTGATTTATTCTTGTTGTTGTTGTATTGTATTGTTGTTGTTGTTGTGTGTATTGTTGTTGTGTTGTGTGTATTGTGGTTGTATTGTATTGGTTGTATTGTTGTGGTGGTTGGTTGTAATTGTATTGTATTGTGGATTTCTGCATGCTAATTGTACACACTATCAATAAAATTACCATCAGCATTTTGAAGGTTATTGCTAATCCATTGCTTCATAAGTTCGAGAAAATCGTCTGCTCAACAACGTAAATAACGCAATGAATGTTGTTGAACTGTCAAAATGAAAGCCATTTCTACTGTTAGTGTGTTATGCAATTAATATAATAATAATAAATATTTTTGTAAGCATAAAATTATATGATACGATAATAATGGTAACCCTGACTTCTGAGCCAGTTAAAAACCTGTGTTACAGTTAATTATCCCACAAGTTTGCAATTTTATGGTATATTAACAAACTAGGAATCAGGAATGAAATTATCCGGAAAAGAACCGGAGTTACCGACATAGCTTGCAGAGTAAGCAAACTGAAGTGGCAGTGGGCTGGCTATGTCTGTCGAAGGACCGATGGCCGGTGGAGCAGACGAGTCTTGGAGTGGAGACCGCGAATCGGCAAGCGTAGTGTGGGACGCCCCCCAGCTAGATGGACGGACGACCTAAAGAAGGTGGCTGGGACAGACTGGATGCGGAAGGCGGAGGACAATGTGCTGTGGCGCTGTCTGGGAGAGACCTATGTCCAGCAGTGGACTGCGATAGGCTGAGTTGATCGATTGATTGAACAAACTAGCTTCTGCCCGCGAGAGTCACCCTCTTATGGGTGGAATTACAAAAAACCCTTTCTTAGTGGAAACCTACTCTTCACAAAGAACACACCCTCGAACCCCCATTCACCCTCTTAGGGGTGGAATTTCGAAAAACCCTTTTTTAGGGATACCTATTCTTCACAACGAACATACCCTCCAATTTTCATGTTTCTAGGACCAGCGGTTTAGGCTGTGCGTTGATGTGAGTGATTTTTTTTTAAATAGTAAAAAATATTATAGGCTTGTTGTTTTATTTTAAGCATCTTGGGACAAGTGCAAAAGGATGATGATAGGCTTAGTTCAGAAAGTTTAAAAAGCAGGTCTTTTTAAAATTACTTCAAAACCTTCCTTCTTATAACTCATGGATGGCTTAAGAGGAAATGCGCTTGGAGAGACTTTTAAAAAAGCCTAAGTATTAAGTCATAATTCGAGGTTTGGCTCTCGCCTATTTCCTCCTTCAAAATATTGACCAATTGTCCAATAGGACCAATTTAAAAGATACATATTTCATAAACTGAATAAAACTGAAATAACTTAATATCTTAAACTCAGTTTATATTGTGTCCCTATGTTTTTCTTTTTTCATTAATACTTGTCAAATCTGTTCCTCTGTTATCAGTGGTTTAAATCGATATATTTGAGATTTCTAGTGCTTAGGTAATACGGGCTGGTGTCCGCAACTCCACGTCAATGCGCGTATTTTGCGTACAAATAAAAATAATATATCATCAAACAAAAAGGAAAACATAGGGGCATACAAGTAGTTAATATTTATTATTCTGTAAAAAACCATTGCTTTATGGTCATTAACCAGAAAGAAAACAGGCGAGACCGTTTCTATGGAGAAAATACCACCCGCGTTTCCTCTTAAGGCTCACCAGCTAATGGTCATTACATACCGAAGATGCCTCATTGCGATACATCGCAGTCGAGGTTTAGCGCGCTACCTCGATATCACTTCCATTGTAAAACAAATGTGTGCTCATAGACACGCAGGCACTTGTCCAAGAATACCTCACTGCGATACATTGTGGGCTGCTTGAGGTTTTACCTCAATGCCTGGAATGTGCGCGCGTGTCTATTAGCATGCATTTGTTTAACATGGAGGTGACATCGAGGTAGTGAGCTAAACCGCGACCGCAAGGTATCGCAGTGAGGCATCTTCGGCATGTAATTACCCTAAGCCAACATTGTCCCTAGTCTAGTCAAGTGAGACTATCGCAAACCACTACACAGACTATCAGACTATCTAAACAGTCTCATGTCAAAGCTTGTTTGAAACCTACCGAAAAAACTGTTTTGACTCTGGTATATTAAACTTGCCAACATTTAGTTATTGCAAAATCTAATTACAAATCCCTAGGAATTCTGAAAACCCCATTCCGGAACAGAGAGAGTAAAGCGGTGGTGAGTGGTTCCGGCAGAGCAGTAGTGACACAGTGGTGACGCCCGTGACTTACATGTTGTAGGTCGTAGGTTCGAACCTAGACAGGCGCTTTACTTTGTGTTAATTATTTCATCACCACTGCTCTCAAAATGGTGACGGAAAACATCGTGTGGAAACAGGCATGTCCTAGAACCAAAAATTCGAAGACATGTGACATCTACCAACCCGCACTGGGCCCGCGTGGTGGATTAAGGCCGATTCCCTTCCACAGAGAGAAGGCCTGTGTCCCAACAGTGGGAAAATTATAGGCTGCTTAGGGGCTTTCCATTAATCACGTGAGGCTCTAAAGGAGGGGGAGAGATTCATAAAAAATCACGAAATATCACAAGGATCACAAGGTGGTAATATATCACGTATGTTTTTTTTTTCGGCAAACGCGCGATACTGAACCGAAAAGCGGCGTTACGTGTATTTATTTTTTCGTCAAACGCGTACAAAATCAAAAGCGGCTTGTAGTGTGACCTTGTATACCAAAAAATACACGCGATATAGGGGGGAGGGGGTTAAAATTGCCAAAAAAAACCATCACGTGATTAATGGACGGCCCCTTATGCATTCCAGAAATCCTTACACAAATAAGCACACAATGACATCACAAGAACATGCAAGTTCCATTGGCAGCCACGAGGCCACGAGTCCACAGCGCAGGTGGGTACCGCCTTCCCGGTACCAAATTATACACCAGAACCTATAATTAATTTTGTCTCGTTACCCATGTTAATAAGACTATATTGTTACCAGTTATTTGTATGCAAATGTGCACTTTTTTGCGGTACCGATTAATTCCCGTTGTTTTTTGTTTAAATTAATAACTGAAAAAATTAAATGGCGATGTTTTTATTTCTGTTTTTGCCGACGTCACTTACCTACCCATTGTGTAGTGCCGTGTATCTAGTGGTAGAGAAGGATTTGTAGCCAAAAAAAAATAGATATCCTAAAATCTATAGACCTCAATTTAGTCAAGAAAAAACAGGCACGTCCTATGTACAAATTAAATTATGACGTCAAAACAATAAAGCTCCGTTTACACCGAGTCCCACGACAAATTGCCGCCAGTCGAGACGGGTGCGACAAAAAAATCGCGCCACTTTGAACACAAAAACGTTTTTATTGCGACTAACGAGACACCCCTGATGCTATCGTGTGTATTACTTTCATCCCTAATCTGTAACGTTGTTGCTTTCGATGACCGCGTCCTTATAATTAGGTGGTAGTGGGTTTACATGCCTCACTGCATGACTGCACACGATGTCTTTTTTTTTTTAGTACGTACCTACTTACTTTTTTTACGGGACCTTTATTTTTCATACTTATTAATCATTAGTTTTGTGTCATAGTCTCATATCTAGTGTCTAGACTCTAGTTACTTATACTTTTATTTTTAATCTTGAGACATGATTCATTTAATTTCCCTGTAAAATACATGTGTTTGCATTCTTTTTGTACTTTTATCTTACTATTTATACCATTTATCTAAAACAAATTCCAATAAAAACACCAAATTTTTCTTTGTACCCGTTACTAATCTTACCACCAAAGTCAAACCATTTTTCGACAACGTATCTATTAAGACCACTTCGCAATAAACACAGCCGACCAATATGTAAGCCAGCTCTAACATTTTTTGTCGCCCTAGTAACGATAATCATGTCACACGTTTTTTACAGCAAACCACACAGGACAAAATGGCGTTACCATCAGATTATCATAGACTTGTGGTCGGATTATTACTTCATTTTTTCATCCTGTGCCTACCTGTTCAAAAGCCCGAGATCCTTAGATGATAGGACCATTCCTGAATCGTTACCAATTGGCCAGTTTTCATTGACCTGCAGGAATAACCCCTTCATTGTTTAAGCATAGGTCAAGTTATGCTGGTGGTATTATACAAATTAATAAGCCAAGCAAGCTTCTTAACCGGGTGAATATTTTGTTTATTATACCTATTAGAAATTTGTCGAAACATTTTGGTTGAGTGTGTTAAGATAAATACTGCTACGACTTTTATTTTTGTTCCTCGCGTTAAATATTTGAGGGATTTGTTAGCATTGTCTGAATGTTTGATCAAATGTTCGGAGCTGATAACGAGGGAATGTTTGATTCATAGTTCGGAGGATTTAAAATTAAGGGCGGATTAGAAGAATTCCATTGCCACTGAAATCTAAGAGGATCGAAGAGAGATCGAAGCGTAACAACTTGGTTGACGTGAGCTTAATAGTAAGTTGGCACTCCATCTGATGCTAGGTATTCACACTATTGACAGCACACTTTTTGCAGAATAGCTCAGCAAATACGGAGCAATTGCTTTAGTAATTTACAAACTAATGTTAGTAGGCACTTACTCGTTATTTGTCAATACAAACTTGGCTTACAACTTGCGTTGTCTATTCTTAATAATACCAGCCAATTGTACTGTCGCACTGCAGAACAAGCCTTCATCTCATACCAAGAAGGCATGTGCAATTGAGCATTGATTACGACGTTTGCTCAAGACGGTTTGGCAACTTCTTTCTTTTTTGTCTATACAGTATAGCCATCGACATTCATACTAATAGATGAATGTAGTCTATACTCATGGTCAGCGGGATTGTCTGGATCAGCGGGATTGTCTGAAAGGGTTACCGCTGGCCCGGAACATAAAGGGCTAAGGAAGGAACACGGGTGGGTTTTAGTCAGTAAGAGTCTGACACTCCCTTCCGCTCCACCCAGAGCTGGAGGGGTCATTTGATGATTTCCCATCCTGAAATAAAAATAAAAAAGTCTATATGCATCTATTGGTATGAATGTCGATGGCTAAAAGAGTAGGGGACCAAAGAAACAATGGATGGAATGTGTGAATGATGATATGGTTAGAAAGGGGGTGAGTACTGAGATGACGACTGACAGAGGAGTATGGAAGACAAAGACCATTCTTCTCCATACGAAAACTACCTTTTGGAATGGGCGACTAGAATCAATTCTATGTGTTGTAATTTCTGACGTTCAAAAGTGCCTTTTATGTGCCTATTTGAAATAAATGCTTTGACTTTGACTTGGAACGACATGTTGCACCGACCCTAAATTAATTGGGATATAAGGGCTAGAGAATGATGATGACTCATCTATTGGTCAAGCCTGCAGGTAAAGCTATCATCACCTTGATAACGTAACCTAATTTTTGAAAACTGAAATCATAGTCAGTGACATCAAGATGTTGGGAAATTGCTATTGTAGCAGCTATCTGCTACAATAGCAATTTCCCAATATCCCAATTAAGTTAGTTAGCACATTAAGTACCTATGTACTTAATGTGCTCAAACCATTTTATTGCTTTTATCTATTCTAATATTTGGTATTGGGTTTGGGTTTGGGTATTTGGTTTTTTTTTGGAAATTGCTGTGTAGCAGATAGGTACTTAATGTGCTCAAACCATTTTATTGTTTTTATCTATTATAATATTTGGTATTGGGATTGGGTTTGGGTATTTGTTTTTTTTTTTTTAGCCTATGTTTTCCCACTGTAGGGCAAAGTTCTCCTTCCCACTCTTCTATCTATTCATATCACTTTTCACTTTTCTATCCATTGTATTTTAATGTAAAAAAAGATGACTTAACTTGTGTTGTGTCTAACTCCCATGCTTCTGAAAAATAATTTCATAGAAAATATTTTTTACCCATTATAGTTTCTCCGAGTGATTTAAAGCATAGCGTTCAGCTTACGTGAGATCCGTCTGTCGAAGCCGTTACATTAACAATTTCAGCACATGCTTAAAAACCGATAAACAACTTAGAAATGTTGGAATCTCGACAATTTATGTTAACACAAGTGTTTCGCTCGTACATTATCGGTTTTAACTGGTGTCAATTGAATTTTATAGGCTTTTTACACGCCTTGTGGCTTTACGAGCGAATAAGCGAAATTGAACGAGTCTCGTGCGTCGGCGTCTCTTGCTACACGTTTACACTAATGCATTTTTTATATGACATTCGATAGTTATTGCTTGCAATCCCGCTGTCTTTATGGCTATGCAAGTCTGGTGTGATTTAAAAACGTCGTCTGTACGGTGTTGATCTGTTTTCTCGCTATGATATTAGTCCATTACCGTACATATCTATCCCATTCTATAAAAGAAAGTTCTAAAGTTAATTATAAAACAGCAAAAACAACACTTACTCAATACAAATCCACGATTTATTAATAACGCACAACTGAAATAAAATCCATGAGTCTGGATCCGTGGCCCGATTGATGGTAATGAGCTGGCTTAAACATATCTGGCACATAATTATAATACACCCACTTTTCGCCAGTTATGTAATCCGTAAGAGAATACAGGCGTGACGTTGTGTTACGTAACATAATAAATAATATATTCTTTATTGGCAGAATATGAATTCGTTAAAATCAGCCTATAATGTTTCCATTGCAGGGACAGAGGCCTCCCCGTAATCTACCACGCGGGCCCAATGCGGGTTGGTAGATGTCACATTTCTTCGAATTTTGGGGTCTAGGACATGCTGGTTTCCTCATGATGTTTTCATTCATCATTTTGAGATCAGTGGTGATTATTTATTTAGATAAAAACATAAGTTTGCAGTGCTTTTTTTTTAGGATGGGAAATCATCAAATGACCCCTCCCGCTCTGGGTGGAGCGGAATTGAGTGTCACACCCTTGCTGACTAAAACCCACCCGTGTTCCTTCCTTAGCCCTTTATGTTCAGGGCCAGCGGTAACTCTTTCGGACAATCCCGCTGACCAGTTTACAGTGCTTACGACCAAATCACTTATATTTTAGTAGCCAAAACTATAGGAAAAAAACAGAAACACAAAAAAAACTTACATTAACTTACGATACTATTTACTAAGAAATATATATAAATATTTTCAAACTTCGTACGGCTTATTATGGAAGATATCCAGATTTATATGGTGGGTGAGCAAAGAGTTCAGCAGTGTGACAGCTCGGGCAGTGGGTGCACCTGCAGTCCGACGGGTACGCACTCCCGGAAACACTGAAAAAAATAAATTCATACTACGGCACATTTAAGCGATTTCATTAAGACTTACTGACTTTATACAGGAAGAAGAAATGTTTGTAAATCAGTAACTTTGAATGATTGAAGATGCCTACTATTTACTGAAAAAAAAAACAGTGGCACTCCGGGAGTGCCGACAGAAGTGAAAACTTGAACAATTACGTGTGTATTTTGTGAATCGTCTTATACCTAAACAAAACACGCGCGGTACCGGCTACGGCCATCCGTCTTACGAATTTTCGATCAGGTCACGTGTCCTGACGCGAGGTTAACATTTTTTACCCATTACAAAAAAGTGTACAACGCCGCTAAAGAAGTTTTCACTTCAAAAACAACAAAAAAAAGGTAAACCACCATTACTGTAATGTAAGTAAATTTCAATGGTTTGAACGATATCACCAAATGAATAAAACAGTTCATTTTGTGACCTTTTAGGCAGCTACTTAAAACGTTAAAGTTTACTGTCATGGCGGTAATATTTTGCCTCAAGCTCTAACTGTTTTCGGATCAGTAAAAAACACTGTTTTGAACATTAGGCTCATATGGAACTGTTTAAAGCAGTTCAAATTAATGTTTTTTCATTTTTATTTACTGCTTATTTCTTTCAGTGTTATTTACGCAAAGTAAAGCACGTGCCTGGGTTCGAACCCACAAGGTAGACGTTTACGTCCACTGTTCTAAGTCACTGTATCACTGTTATGTTATGTAAAATAACATATTTATACCCTACATTATTGGAACAGCATAAACTGCGATTATGTTCATCATCTTTCGACGAGTGACGTCATCACTCAATTTGAACGTCGATTTCTTCAATAACAGCTAATAGCGCACAACTAAAATAACATATTTTAATAAAATATCGTAGGCGTTTTACTAAAATACCATCTTTTAGTTGCTACATTATTGAAACAGAATAAACCGCATCATCATCTTTCTACAAGTGACATCTTCAACATTATCAACAATTTCTAAATCAACAGAAAAATACACACCAAAATATTCAAAATATACCGTAAGCGCTAATTGTTAAATTAGCGCAGTTAAGCTACAGTTAGTCAAGCCGATAATTGGATGGGTGACCGATTTTAGTAGACAACTCGTTCTTCAAGGCGACCGAATACCACGCAATCAATCTAGCGTGTGATTACAGGCTTTACTTTGTAAGGTGGGGTTTCGGCATGCATAGCATAGAATTGTCGGTATTATGTAGTTAGAAATCCTACTAATATTCAAACTCAAACTCAAAGCATTTATTTCAATTAAACCATTTACAGGCACTTTTGAATTGTCACAAAGTGGGTCAGTCAGAAAATATGAAGCTAGTTGCCCATTCCAAAGCGTAGGTACCTATGGAGAAGAACGGGCAAGAAACTCCATGGACGCTCTTTTAAATTATATTTTTACAAAAATATTAATTATAAACTAGCAGCGCCCCGCGGTTTTACCCGCACAAGTGTCGATCCCGTGGGTATATCGGGATAAAAACTATCCTATGTCCTTTCCCTGGACTCAAAATACCTCTATACCGAATTTCATCTAAATCCGTTCAGCGGTTTAAGCGTGCAGAGGTAACAGACAGACAGACACACTTTTGAATTTATAATATTAGTATGGATGTGAAAGTTTGTGAAGATGTTTGGATGTTTGTTACTCAATCACGCGTAAGCCGTTGAACAGATTTAGACGAAATTTGGTATAGAGATAGTTTGAGTCCCGGGAAAGGACATAGGATAGTTTTTATCCCGATATTCCCACGGAATCGAAACTTAAGGCTCGTACACACAGGCGCGACGCGACACGCGACACAAAGGCACCGCAAGTCGCGCAACGAGCGGTACCTTTGTGTCGCGTGTCGCGTCGCGCCTGTGTGTACGAGCCTTTACGCGGGTGTAGCTGTTAGTAGAAAAAAGTTTATTGCCCAGATAATCGAGCAGCGGAGGCCTAGTGGTAACAGCTGCGACTTACGAGTTGTAGGTCGCAGGCTCGAACCCAGAGAGCCGCTTTACTTTGTGTAAATTATTTCATCACCACTGCTCTCAAATGGTGAAGGAAAACATCGTGAGGAAACCGGCATGTCCTAGATCCAAAAATTCGAGGACATGTGACATCTACCAACCCGCATATGGCCCGCGTGGTGGATTACGGCCCACTCTTTCCCACTGGGAGGAGGCCTGTGTCCCAGCAGTGGGAACTTTATAATCTGATAATACAGTAAGCAGGTTCTCACAGATCACCACCACAATTCTGGGAGTTTGTAGTAAGTACAGACGCCAGCACATCAAGCTACCCGAAACTGTGAAAACCAACCAACTTCCCAATCATCTTTGAACCTTAAGCTTTAGCAATAAAGTTGAAAATGTATTAAAGATATTTGACAGATTGTAGTAGCTTGATGTGCTGGCGTCTGTATATCTCCTTAAGTCTAAACCATTAACTAGGCTCCTTTAATCTAGACTATTATTTAAAGTCCACATTGACCCTGAAGTTGGACTAAAATAACTGAAAGACAGACAGAAAAAGAAAACGGAAGATCCAGCAGTTGGACAATTGCAGGTCGAGATAGCAACATGAATCAAGAGCTCGTCTGCTTTAACACAGAATAACTAATAGTGCCTATAACATAAGACTTCAAACCGTCACCGATGTTTTCATTTTTATTCGGACATCAAGGAAATTCCTTAACGCCCGGTAAAGGCTAGGTAAATCTTAGGAGATACAGTGGAGTTAGCGCAATGTGGGTATTCTAGTTCGTTGTTTTATGGTCTTACTGTTTTTATTATAATTGCCGCCATAACGTGTCCGTTTTATACTTAATGGGCATTTGTAATGAGCATATGATTCACGAGTATTTGACTAGAACATCCTCCTTTTGAGGTTGACTGAGGAAGACTCTGACGTTACCATGATAATGTGTCAATTATAAAGAAAAAAACTTACAATATAACATAACATCACGCCTGTATTCTCCAAAGGGTTAAGCAGAGGTATATCTATAATACACCCATATTTAGCCAGTTATACTTAAGACTCTGACGTTACCATGATAATATGAGATACGTTACCATGATAATATGATAATATAAGATACATGATATGAGATATGCGATACCTTACCATATATGAGTACCATATATACGTTACCATATATGTTACCATTATGATATGAGATACGTTACCATGATAATATGATAATATAAGATACATGATACGTTACCATGATAATATAAGTATGCAGGATCGTCGGATATAATTGAAGTTTAGTAAGAAACGATGGATGTTGTCGACTGAAATTTAAGACTCTGACGTTACCATGATAATGTGTCAATTATACAGAAGAAACTTACAATATAACATAACATCACGCCTATATTCTCCAAAGGGTTAAGCAGAGGTGTATCTATAATACACCCATATTTAGCCAGTTATACTTAAGTCCCATATAATAGGGGCGACCCTATTGTCAACAACCGGGCAAAAATCCAGATTCCGGGCAATACAACACTTTGCCCGGGAATCTAAACCCAGGACCACATGCTCAGTACGGTTGCGGTCACTACACAAACGAAGTAGTCAATACATACAATATAACTGCCATAAATTAACCCAATACACATCATACAAGTAATGGAGTCGTTATACAAAAAACCGTATCAAATAATACGACATACATAAACTTAAAATCACCCCGATTCCCCAGATAACCTCCACCTAAAAAAAACCGAACCATGAAAGCATTACCATTAAAAACGAGGACATAATAAAGCAACAAATTAAACGAAAAACAATACCTTTAAAAACAAGACTTCGGACTATCTCGGAGATAAACCACTAAATCCGTTGATTAATCTATAGCTGCCATCGGGCCGAGTTAATCACGAGTAAGAGCCATAAAATGCAAAAAATCATTGAGCACAATAAATCAATAGGAGACCAGCCAAATGTGAAACAAAAGATACAAGCACAAGGCAGCTCAATCTTGGCCGAAGTGCGTTATTTATTAGGATAGATTATCGTAACAAATCACGGGGACGATTGCTATACTGGAATCATTTCGTGTAACCCGAGAACGCCCCTTATATTTGATGATTGGACAAATAAATATATTTTCCGTATCCTGTTTATCTGGTTTGGGGTGTTAATAAAAATGTAGAGGAGATTCGGTGTGAATGGCCATTGTTTGGTAATAAAATGGTTATTTAATTTTGAATGGTTTTTGCTGGTGTACTTAACATATTTTTGCTTACCTATTTTATTATGCTTCTGAAAATGCTGAAAAGTGTTAATATTATATAGTACACACGACGACATATCAAACTATACACTGCAAGTTTTAGCTGACCTCACATTGTAAAGGCTTTTTGTACAATGAGAAGTCAGGCAGCTTATACTGGAAATTGATAGCTTGATATGTCGCCGTGCGTTCAAGCACAAATACATGCCGCTTTTCACAAAAACAAGATACGTACCTACCTATTCATAAAAAGGTGGTAAATCAAAAATGCAGTAAGTATATTAGATGTACGATGCACATTCATCTGCAGTATTTATAATACGGCACCTTTATGAAGTTTTTGTACAATACCTTCATTGACATAATTATGATAAATTATGTTTCTAAATCACAAAATACAAGGAAACTTCATTATTTTCAATCCAAAAGTTTTTGTTACGCGATCGATTCAATTCATTTTGAACTTCGTATTCTGTGTTTAAATTATAAATGAACAATAACTGATTGATTTGACCTTTCTACTGGTTGTCTGAAGGTGTTTATATCGATTTCAAAGCAATTAAGCAGTAAAGTAATATACCTGTTTATATAGGTATATAATGAACAATCTTGTTCATAACTTTGGCATTGAATCATTTAATGGATTAATTAGTTGCTGGCTTACTGCGTTGCTACTTCGTTTACTTTAATCTTAAATCATACATTTTATGTTACGTAATAAATAAACCTACTTCGTGCATTACACACAAATCGATCCGATATTCTCATTTATTAAAATATTACAATATTAACATCGAACCTAAAAACTCAAAAACCAAATTCATAAATCCCAATCACCGTCAAAACTTTCTCTACGAAAAAAAATTAAAAAAAAACAGATGTCATCCGCCGCAGGTCCAATAAGCCCGGACCTCCCCACCTGGTGTGAATGGATCCTTGGTCAGGGTGGCCGGCGTCAGTCGTGCTATCGTTCCTAATAAATTAGAAGCCACTAATACAAGCTGTGGCCTTACAGAAGACTGGCTGTGTCAAGCCTTCACTAATGTACAACCACGATAACAGATTCAAAACCACTTATGTGAGCCCCACCATTTTACCAAGACCTCCCGTGTGTTCTACGTTTAAAGAACTAAGTTCCTCTGTGATAGGTCTTGCGTTTCTGGTGGATTTTTTCGTACATTCGCTGTTTTGAGGCGCGAGGCAATGTTGCCTCTTTTATATCGTTAGTATAGAATTCAATGTCACGTGGTCGGAGTGTGTAATGTAAATTCTTGCGTACTTTATTGTTGAAGATGACCGGTAATTGATTTAGTGGTCTGATTTATGGGGGTCTGTTTTTTTTCGTATTTTGGTTTAATCTGGAGCGATATTTTAAGGAATTTGTTTTGATTATAAATCACAGGTGACATAATTGTGTATCAATGAGTATGATTCATACATTCTTATGTATTTATATGCAATTCCAGTCAAAAACGTCAGCTAAGAAAAATTGAAGAATCTTAAATAAAGAGAAAAATAAAATGATGAATGCATCTGAAAGATAATTAGTTACTGGAATCGTCAAAATCACAGCCTTTAAGTAACATCGTCCGACACTATCGCAATCTACAAAGCCCTATTAAAATTCTATTAATAAAACATAAAGCTTCGTACGCATTAGCTGTCAATACCTTCATATGCACAAGCCATGAATCTTTTTTGTACGGTAACCTTTAGATCGGTTACAATACTAATATGTTCGCGGATAGGATCCGACGCATGAGCGCAGCGGCGCGGAATAACGGACGGCGGCGCATCTTGCGATTTGTCGCTGCGATCATGTCGCGATAGTGTGCAGTTCGACTAGCGTCAACCGGGAGTGTGCTGGATGGCGGTTTAGACAATGGAGGCAAGAACTTTCTCAGATTAAGACAGAAAAACTGCGATGTCCCGAGAGATTTTTGACGAACATACGATGTGAAATCCTACCTATCTCTATCCTTTAGAGAATACGGAACTCAGTGCAGCAAGCGATACAATATAGAGGTAGGTAAGTAGTAAATACCAAGTCATAAATAAAAAATCGACTCGCAATCATGACTTTAAATCATTCTTCACTTATTGGTAAAGGTCGCCTGGTAGGATCTTAGCGCTTTTTAATACATACATAATCTGCATTCGCGACTTATTTGCCAAAAATGTAAACTAATACGAGTTTATGGAAAAATAACTTTAAATCCTACACAATAAAGTTCAATTTACGCTACAACTTCAAACATTTTTACATATATCTTTTTCAATAGTGCTAGTCACTCTGAAACCAACTTAATTGTCATTAAAATAAAGTTGATATTTGTTTAACTTGAAATAATATTAATTTGAAAAATAAGTTTGAATGACTTTACTTAAACACACGTCATCTTTTCATGGGTCTGAAAGGTAATGTGCGTAGTACTCGCAACCGGCGTGCGTTTATGACCAGATGTAGGACCGTAAGAGAATCAAAAGGAGCTGTTTTAATGTTAGTATACATAACTTACCCAAGTCAAAGCCCATTTCAGCATATTAGAACTTAAACTCAAATAATTTATTTCAAATAAACGATTCACTCAAAGGCATTTATTTCAATTAAAATATTCACTCGAAAGCATTTATTTCAATCAAACCATTCATCCCATCGACTCATTCCTAACGGATTGGACGGAGAAGGCACAGCACAAGAAAAGGTGGAAGAATAAGGCCGCAGCACACTTGTAACACCCGACGCCATCCCACGTTGACTTATTGGCCAAATGACGAAAATATGTAACTCAGCGAGATGAAAAATGTGGCCAATGGGTAAGCTTCATTGATGTCGCGTAACGTGGTGTGTTATAAGTGTGTTTACGCCTATACGGCGAGGCCTTTGCCCAGCAGTCGGACAATATAGGCTTATTAAAAAAAATCATAGGTACTTTTCAATTGACAAAGAATCGGTCAGTGAGTCAGATGAAGCTAGTTTAGTAGCCCATTCCAAAACGTCGATATCTATGGAGAAAAACGGACAAGAAGGTTCAAGTTCACTCTTTTAAATTAAGTTACTACAAAATTCTGGGTACATAATGTTTTAAGAAGCTCTACGCAACACCCACAAACGAGCCTAATCAGAGCCCTGTTGCAAAAAAGTCCAAACCAACTAATGCTTATATCAGAACCCTGCAGTTTGGCGACATCGAACATACAATCATTTAAAATACCCCCTACAAAAAGTACAATCGTGCAAGCCTTGTTAAGTCCGTCGTTGCACAGGGCAAGACCGTACCAACTACTCGGACGTAATCGATTCGTCGCATCGATGCTCATTCAATAATCGAAACATGTTGCTAGTCTGCCCATATCTTTATGCTAGCGTAATCTTTTTAATTTATTGAGCGCGTTTTAAATTAATATTGTAATTGTTGGTAAATGAGATTGATAAGAGTGCAAAGGACTTACATTTATTTTTATTTTGGGAGGTTATCTAAAGGTTTTTGTTAAAGGGGAAAAGTACCTATTAATAGTTCGAGGCCATTACGCCGAAGTTTAGACTATAGGTCTAGACAAGTTTTATGAATAGTTTTAAACAATAAGCACCTTAAATGGCAAGCGTCAAAGCACTGGCACTGAGAACAAAATTGATAAATAGCTAGGTCACACCTACAAACTTTTCGTCAAAGGAGAGGCATAAAAGATATAAAGAAAGAAAGAAAAAGTTTTTTGTTAACATGTTTGAAGAATCATTACAAAATCAAATCAAAATAATTTATTTCGCATAAACCTACACGAGCACTTATAAAAACGTCGGTAGCTAGGTGCACGGTTCAATTGTTTGTTTCCTATGGAGAAGAGCCAGCAAGAAACCCCACGTTCACGCGCTTAAAAATAAATGCATCAACACAATGAACTTATAACTAAAATAAATGAAAGCTAAACTTAAACTTCTATATACTATGAAAAATTTAAAAGGCCTAGCCGATTTCACACGGAAAATAAATATGCATAATTATGTTTATCTTTCTAATTATAAAACTACCAAACTACCACTACTAAAAACATAATTATGCAAAAGGGAATCAATAATTATCCTTAAATTATAAATGCTTAAATCATAATTCATAACCTTATACAAATTATAGGCTAACGAAACAAGCCAATACATAAGATGGTATAATAAGCGGTTGAACACACAATGTTGCAATTTGATCTCTGTTTAATTATTGTTTTAAACGAATTAACGGGAGCTGTTTTTGCTAAAATCATCTTGGAATATTAATAGCTTTAGAATTCTAAGTATTGTAAAACTGTTTGGATTTGTTCATGTTGCCCTCAACAAAAAATCCCCTGATTTTCCCTTTCATTCACCGATTTTGTCTCCTGTGTATCTCCTTAATATTCGTCGATGATGGCGAGGAACTCCTTCAGCGGGGTAATTACGTACAGTGCGTGCCACGTAAGAAGAGACTTGACCCCGCCTCCCCCGCCTCTTTCCGCCGCCCCTATGACGTCCGGTCCCGTCCCGCACTCAGACCTCATACCGCTAAAGATACCTAAAATCGTGTACTGCGCATGTCAAACCACGTGGTGTGTCAAGTCTCATCTTTCGTGGCACGCACTGTAACACAGTATCAGTAGCAATGGGTTTCATTTTGACAGTACTTACAACAACATTCGTTGCGTTGTTTACGTTATTGAGCAAACAAATTTTTGACAATAAAAAGTAATGGATTAGCAATATATTTCAAAAGGATCCAGATTGAGATCGATAGTGCGTCACGCAATTAGGGTGCTGACAATATTTCACGAGCAATAGCTAATTGATAATAATCAATCAGTCTTAGAGAGAGCTGTGGTGGCCCAGTGGTAACGGACCCGACTTACGACTTGTAGGTCGTGGGTTCGGACCCAGGGGACCCAGGCAAGCGCTTTACTTTGTGTCAATTTACTTCGTCACCATTGCTCTCAAAAACGGTGAAGGAAAACATCGTGATGAAACCGGCATGTCCTAGAACCAAAAATTCGAAGACATGTGACATCTACCAACCCGCACTGGGCCCGCGTGGTGGATTACGGCCCATTCCGTCTCACAGAGAGGAGGCGTGTGTCCCAGCAGTGGGAACAGTATAGGCTGATTATGTATGTATGTATGTTATGTAATCAGTCTTAAATGAGGTTTTACCAAAAAAGTCTTGTAGATCATGATCATCATCCAACCATATCAGGTTGCTGCTGACTTTGAGCCTGTCGAATCGCACACCACTTATCTTGATTCTAGAATACTTTCATCCAATTGCTACCTTGTATCCTGTATACACTTTATAATGTTTCTAAGTAATTTTTCTTTGCAATTGCTCTCAGTTTTCTTATTGTTTTCATGCAAACTATTGCAGACACATCACTTCGTGTATTTAATTTCATCACCACTGCTCTTAAAACGTCCATGAACTATCTGGAAATCGACATGTCCTAGAACCGAAAATTCGACATGTGACATCGACCAACCCGCACTGAGCCCGAGTAGTGGACTATAGACCACTCTCTATCACAGAGAGGAGGCCTGTTTTAGTGTCAAAGACTGCCCTAACAACCAAAAAACAAAGGTCACATTAACAAAAACATTAAACAAGAAGCGAAATCATCAAAATGTTTATCCCCTACAGCAGGGATGGCGAACCAGTGGCACGCGTGCCATTGATGGCACGCGACAAATTATTTTGCGCACGCCTTCGATCGGTAAAGTACCTACGTAATACACTGAAAAACAAACGAACGCGTTTGAGCCTACTTTACGGAGTGAGTAGGCGCGGTGTAAGGAGCAGCAGGCGGGAAGCGCGGAATCGATAGTATTGTTTTATAATTTTCCCTGTAATCACAAAAAAATGGCACATCTATGACCTCATCAAACATTTCTTTACAAAAAATGGCACGTTGATCCATAAAGGTTCGCCACCCCTGCCCTACAGCATCGGTCAATCTTACATATAAATAAGGTCGTAACTCAAAACACAACATTCATGATTGATTCTTACGCTGTAGGCTGGTTTACGACAGTGCGAAATACACACATTATGATTCTTGACCTCGTTAACATTATTTACGTTGGCTCTACTTTGTATGAAGCACGTGTCAAAAGTCTTTATGACTGAGCCTTTGTAAGCAGATAGTTTGTTTTTTTTTTTCGGAGAAGGGCCTATATGTGTGAATGTCCCTTTGAAGACTGTTTGCTGTCGAAATGTATTTTCTTAAATATCTAGCAGCACTTTTTACTATGCCTTTCGTGAAATACCTAAGTATGAATAGAATTTAGACAGTATTCATCATCATTCAGGTTGGTTTAACATGTCTGTTTCATCCATACTTCTCTTTTTTTTTTCTGGATGGGAATTCATCAAATGACCCCTCCCGCTCTGGGTGGAGCGGTAGGGAGTGTCAGACTCTTACTGACTAAAACCCACCCGTGTTCCTTCCTTAGCCCTTTATGTTCCGGGCCAGCGGTAACCCTTTCGGACAATCCCGCTGATCCGGCAGGCAACATACTTCTCTATTTAGACATCATCTTGGTAGTCATACCCTTTCTAACCATATCATCATTTACATAGTAAATCCATCATTTCTTTGTTTTTCCCCTAATTTAAACAGTATTAAACCTGGCTATATGGCCTGACAAATTAATAGCCTGATGAAAACAGCTGTCGTAAAATGATTACCAAAGAGAGAGGGCCAAGCCAAACATCTTCATGTCCCCAATTAAAAAAAAAACAAGCTATATATCATTACGTTAACATCTACTCTTGACTTTTCGATTACCTTTCCAAAGAATCAGATGTTGACAGTAGAACCATTGTATTGCCATAACAATTACGCTTAGCGGATTTATGAATATTCGCAGCATGTTATGAACAGAAAGGAAGACGCTGCTAACCAGCCTCTTAACACCCTTCCCATGCCGATGAATATGTATGTAACTGAAGAATACATTTTTCTCTCAGTTCATACATAACATATACTGCCTCGTTAAACTCATGTTTGAAACCAGGACCTCATGGTCCTGGTTTCAATTCGTAGATCGGAGAAAGTGTTATTGGGTTTATCTGGAATTTCTCAGAATCAGCCCGAAATCTGGATTCGTCCCCTGTTACATGGTGAAATGTGGGTGTACACTTCTACCCAACCTTTCGGGGAAACAAAGCGTGATACTGTGTTATGTTCATACCTATACTTAAGTCCTTCATCCACCGTCCAATTCTCACGCCTAACACAACATATAGAAAGTCATATCTAAACGTACGTCCATTGTGATGTCAAAACATTATGGCATATATTATAATGTCGGCTGACCGTTGCCTATAATTAAACCATAACTACTTACCTTTGATTCTGACCCATCAATCATAGCAATTGTTTAGTTATTGATTTATAGATACGAAGATTATTGGAAGTAAAAAATGGTGCGCTATGCGGAAAAAATGCATTGAAGAATGAGGTAAATTCAACTCGCTTTTTTTTATATTTTGTTTTTGGAAGATGCCAATTTTGCGTGTGTTATTTGTGTACCATCTTGACTTAATATTGAATACCGAGACATTAAATCAAGCTTTACTAGAAATTACCCCTCTTACCGAGAGAAGGCCTGTGTCCCAGCAATGAGAACATTATTATCTAATTATCCTTTTGCTTACTACAATTACAATTATAGAGATTTCACTCTGCACGTCAAGTTTAAAGAAGATTTGGAATACAATGGTAATTAGAAAGATGACAATCTTAAGGATAACAATACGTTACTAACCTTATTTACTCAACTGTGGCAAAACCAAAGAAAGGTTATGATTTTAACAGGCTATGTTTTCTGTGAGTCTGAGTGTATGTGCGAGATGCGCAGACGACATTGTTGCTATCGCGGGCAATATCTGGATGAGGCTGGCACAAGAAAAGAGAGGCCTATGGCAATGTGTGAAGTCGGGCTGTGGATGATGGTGATGATAATATTTACTATAAGGTGCCCGAAACTGTCAAATTTTCCCAATTAACTTTAAACCTTATGCTTTAGTGATGAAGTTGAAAATCTATTAAAGACATTTGGCAGATTGTAGTAGTTTGATGTGCTGTGGCGTCGGATGTGCTAATTTCGCTATCCATATTTTATTTTCATAGGATAGCTGGGATACAATTTAAAAATGGTAATTTTTCCTCAATAAATATTTTAAAGAATACGAAATTGATCAACAAATCAGAAGATTAACTACGTCTAGAAATATTTCTTATTTGTTGAAATGTATGTATAATAATAATACAAAATACTACAGCTAATAATAAAAATGTTGCTGCATCACCAAAGCGTTGCCAGCCATTATCGGATGCCAAACAAAATGTCACAAAAAAAATTGAATCCTGACGAGAAAATTACATCTTAAGGTTGCCACAAAACGGAATGCTACCGCATAATCGTCGGGAGCATCTTTGTACCAAACAATTGATCCTTTCTTTACCCTTGAAGTAAAGATTGGCTATCACTTGTCCCATTACATATAATTATCTAATCTAAAACCTTTTAGGTGTAAAACTTTGAAGAGACTTCTGAGAAACATCAGGAGTAGGGTTGCCTCTGGTGCTAACAGATACCTACGCATTCGATACTTTTGTTTCTATGATTTTGTGTTGCTAATGTGGTATGTTTGCAATTTGTGTGCTTATTTTCTTTAGAAAAATTTGCCTTGAGCATAAACATTTTAGGGAAGATTAAAACAATGCAGTACATTTGCTAGGCTTAGTTTATAGCATTTTTAATTAGATCTTGTCATACGGATTTACAATCGGCTAAACACTGTTACTACAGCTTTGAGCCGTTTGGGGTCGAAACGTTTGGGTCAAGGGTCCCGAGTGCGCGTCTCCTTTTTAAGGAAATTTCTCGCCGGCTGGCCGACACTTCATGTGATCAGAGGGCTGGGTCGTTCTTTGACCAAAGAGTTAGCATTGCCATTGAACGTGGCAATGCTACCAGTCTTTTGAGCACGTTTCCGGATGACAGCGATGCGGACGAGTACTTCGACGCCTAAGTGTCCTTTTGTTTTTGTATTTATTTGTATAGTTAGTTAGTTATTCATTTAATTTAGTGCCTAGTGTAAATAGTTAGCATACAATAAAGATTATTTACAATCACAGTACGTTGATTTAACGATATAGAGGGCGCTACTTGACGTCTTATAGGTTCCATCAAACAGGCCCGACACGTGATAAAATCGCGCGCGACACAAAGGCACCGCAAGTCGCGCAACGAGCGGTGCCTTTGTGTCGCGCGCGATTCGCGTCGCGCGACTCGCCTGTTTGCAGGAGACTTTAGTCTTAACATTGACCCAGAGACTGTATATGTACGTACTTATAAAAATGTTACTTTAAAAAGAAGTTCTTTTGTCATCCCTAGGGCCGTGGGAGCCTGCCGCAACATATCGGCGTTTAATCACGGGCTAATTACCAGTTTTGGCTATCAGCTATCACATACAGATAGACAGTGCATTAACCAAAGGTCAGGGTACACTCAGCTTACCCATTGCTTTAATTACCTATGTTTTAGTTCACATGAACTTTGGCACTTGTCTTAGTCATGAGTGAGTTATGGATTCTTTACAGATGTGTAATAAGTTGCAAGGACTAGGCGGACGATCAGTATCCATCATCAGCTTATATAATTGAAGTCCTTTGTATAATTGAAGTGAAGAGTCGGCCAATAGTTTGATGATATCTCGAAGAACCAAGTAGTTACTCGGACCCCATGGCCCCAGTATTTTAACACGGCTCAAACATATAACTCCCAATAATGTTGGAATATCTTTACTTATAAGTGTGTGTGCTAAGGCATAATGTTTTCGAAATTATCAGTTTACTTTTTCTTTGTTTTACAATCTTCATCGTCTAGCGATAACTGATTTAAGAAATGGACTATTATTCTAAGGGAAGGCAGGTACGCGTCGTACAAACATAACACAATTTCACATGTTACATTAAAATCTAAGTACCTTGGTATCGGAATGTTCAACACTTTAGCAATATATCCAAAACAAATTAGCAATTACCGAGCTTGTAATAAGCGGCGCTAACGTCGATCGTTTTAAATTAAGGGGCAGTCATTACCTCGCGCTCATTTGCCAGCTTCTGTTACACCTTTTTGCGAAACGTAGTGAGCTCGATTACCGACCGATAATGTGCTGGCGATACGCATCTGTGGGAAGAATGTGGGGTACAGGGTGTTTTGGTTTTGGGACTCGAAATTGTAGGAGAAACTAGAAGCGTCTATATTGATTTTACAAATTGTTTCACGATAGCAGACGTTCCGGGTTAGTTTCCATATATTCATTATGTTTCTTTTGGTGCTATGTTTACGGATTGGTATGCCTTAAAGTCTGAATGAATTTTGTTTATAACAAAATGATCTGATTAGTAACAATTTAATTAAATACATATACCTACTAGTAACAATTTAACGATCATACTCGTCTTTATAAAGACGAGTATGATCGTTAAATCGTAAAAATATTACGACAAATGTTATCCTAATATATATATATTAGGATAACATTTGTCGTAATATTTTAAAATGCAAATAAAGGCTCCATCAAACAGGCGCGACACAAAGGCACCGCAAGTCACGCAACGAGCGGTGCCTTTGTGTCGCGCGTGATTGGCGTCGCGCGTCGCGCCTGTTTGCAGGAGCCTTAAATCAAATAAACATGCTGTGGAACCTATTGCTGCAAAATAAAATTCCATCCCTGGCAACAAAAACAAAGTTAAGCTAAGTTGATATTTGTACACTCTCATTCTCTCTCTAATAGATAACCAGACTACTTCAGTTACGCTACCAATCATATTCTGAAAATCATAAACGAAATTTATTATTTTACTTTCAAAACAGCCTGTATAGAGACACTACACATAAAATACGTCGGGCACGTCAAAAATACGTAGTGGCCGCGTCAATCAAGGGGCGCTCGCACCTTTTAACAAAAAAAAATAAAAAGCCGTCGCCAATTATTGTATGCTTGCCCTTAATGGGTTTTACATGTACACTGATTATGAAAAGTATTCTATTTCTGTAGTTGGTTAGTAGCTCAATAAAAAACCATTGTTATGATTAACAGCTCATTGTTCATCTACATTTTTCAGCCTTTAAAAAGTGCTCTGCTGAACATCATCATTACCTAGTCTTTAGGCAACCGCCTAAAGACTCCACAAGAATCCACAAGAGTTTATTAGACACCTATCTAAGTACAGGACTTACATTAACGAAGTCTTTTAACTAACATTTTGCGTGGCCTGCGGAACTGGTAAAATACATTTTTATTAGAAGAGATTGATTAGAAGAGAAATATACCACACTGCTTTCTGTCCAAGCGGACTGGTGATCAGGATGGCAGTCATCTGCCAAGCCTTTTCCCAACTATGTCGGGGTCGACTTCCAGTCTAACCGGATGCAGCTGAATACCAGTTTTGTACATGGAGCGAATGCCTATCTGACCACAACCCAGTTACTGGGTAACTCGTACCCGTTGGTAAGACTGGTTATCAGACTTTCCGGCTTCTGACGACTCGTGTCAAAGATCCAAGACTGGGACCAACGAATTAAAATGCCTTCCGAAGTAGGGAGGAGTCTCGGTATGTAAAGATGGTCGCCCATCCACTGACCGACCGTGGCAAGCGTAGCTTAACCTGATCTTTTGAGCCTTGCGGTATTATTACTAAACCA
Organism: Luperina nickerlii; assembly: GCA_963855955.1. Classification (NCBI taxonomy): domain Eukaryota; kingdom Metazoa; phylum Arthropoda; class Insecta; order Lepidoptera; family Noctuidae; genus Luperina; species Luperina nickerlii. The sequence goes on along the minus strand of OY979681.1, from coordinate 12,388,096 downwards.
GGAGCCCGTCAAAAAGTACACTGCTGAACGTGATATTGAATGAATCACCATTGTTGGCGAACCACTTAGTTCAGCAACAACTTACAGTGCCCGGCGATAAATATTGCACATCGACCTTTGGAAAGAGACAATCGGCTAATTTCGGCTTCGTAGAGCGTCATCTCTGTCGCACGAAATACAAACAGTCCGGTATCTATTAGGAGCTGTTAAAACAATTATGATTTGCTTCTTTTGATAATTATTTTTATTCTTTGTATAAAATGGTTTTGTGTAAAAAAGTCAATGTGCAATATTTATCGCCGGGTACTGTAGTTGTGTTATTTTTAGCGCTAAGGGACACCTCTCGATATAACATGACACGACATAGCAATTACCTAGACGTTACGATACATGTGATAGGCTACTTAAGTCACACGTATCGTATCAATCAATCAGTCATTTATTCAAACTAGGCTGAGAATCAGCACTTTCCGAAAGTCAAAATTACAAAAGACGGTCCCCCAAAACACCCGCCCTTCACCACTTCCTAGTGCTTTCGATGTCCTGTGCTATTTTAAAGCTCGTGTGACCTAAACCCGCACTTAAGTCACGCTTCTCTGTGTAAAAATAGACTACTTAAGTCACAGAAAAGCATGACTTAAGGCTACGCCGACCGCCTAGTGGCGCCCTCGTCGTTTGTTTGGTTATTTCTTTTATTTTAGAATAAAAATGCAGAAAATAAGCACGTTAAGTTTTGCTCCACAAGATTATACGTAAATATTGTTATAAAAGTTAGTTTTGCATTATATAGTTTTATTATAATCACTAAAACGAAAAATAGTGGCCACTATTATCCGTATAAAAAAAAATAACCAAAAAAAGGATGAGGGCGCCACTGCGCGGTCGGCGTTTGGTTGGCGCCCTCTTAAGTGCGGGTATAGGTCACACAGTGCTATGATGATCATTACTGTAGCCACAAATAGGGATTTTAAAATTAACCTACCAATTTTTTTACACAAATAATTGTTTCATGATGTACTTACATTATAAAAATATAAATACTCATATACGTTGTTGTATGCACATGTTCCAACCTATAGGTACATTCATAAATATATTCAACAGTGCCTTTGTTTCCGGAGAACGTTGCATTAAAAACGTATTCAAACACCTTGAATCGATTGATAAATATCATCGACAGGAAATCACGACTCGATAGACAATCGAGACGAATCGATTTGTTAACATCCTTTATGTATATAAGAGATTTAAATGTAATTAACGCGATTGTTGTGAAGAAAGGATAAACTTTCGGCTGCTAAGCTTTGATGTTTTTACTAATGTTCAGTGAATAATGTTTATTGATTGCAGTGAGAATTTTGTTGTATGCATGTTGTCCTTGGGTATTTAAGGAGATGTTGAAAAATTCCTCAACCAAGGTACCAATTAAGACGTTTGAGGCTGTTGAGAGCCGAATCAAGCACTAAAAAAGAGGCCGATATCAAACTAAAAGGTATGATAGATTCATGAACATTTCAATAGCCAGCTGAAAAGTTCGTAAACTTGATGTTGAGTTACGTACCCATAGCTATTGAAGTCTGGACTAAAGCTCTAGAAGAAAATAGTGATTAAAATCGTGTCGTATGTTCGTTATTGCCCAAGTAACATTTAAGCGGAAAAATATTATATTTACCAGCGCATTACCAGCTATAAGCTTAATAAATGATGTACAAGAGTGTAAAAATATGTATAGGACTGTACTTTAGTATAACTGTACAACTGTATACAGTATAGCTGATTAACGGCTGTATAGAGCCAAAATTTTTACCTTTAGCTTTTAAATAGCATTGGAAAATGCTAAAATACAGACCGCGGCGTAAAAAACTGCGTTCAGCAACTTTATAAGACAATAACTGTATACTGCTCTCAAATTATACTTTTATATAACCTACTTCTGCACAAGAGCATTAAATATTGTTATAGCCTGAATATTGGTGTAAAATTACTCTATTGTTCAGCCTTCAAGTTAAGCTTGATAATAGCTGTACAACGGAAATCTAGGATACTCTTAGCAAGCAGTTCCCTTTATAATAGTTTAATTCAATTCTGTCTCATGTAGAAGAGTTTAGATTTACTCCTTTTTAAAGCCTTATGCGATTGGCGTACATTTTTCCCTTTTTACAGTTTTTCGTGTTTTAGAAGATTAAAGTTATTATTATAGTGTTGGCATACACAATTATCCAGCTTATCGATTATTTTGAAACTAATATAACCTAAAATCAGTCTATTTATTGGATACAACTAATAACAACACGGAGTCATAATTTTGATCAGTTGCCAATTTGTTAAGTGAACAAGAGTTAAGATACAAATATATATAAAATAAAAATACATTAAACTGTTGCACTCTGTAGTGTTTGCTTCAGTATTTAAATTAGATACAATACATCTCTATAAATAAAAACAATACATTGTTTCTTTTCGCTATCAGTAACTACTATTTGGTAAATTATTATCCGATTCCTTGCTCACCGCCTTACGGGCCTTGGATCATAATGAGGTTTTCTATATTTTCAACTGAACCCTAATTAACTGTATTAATGAATATGAATAAGAATTTAAGGCAGCTTCTACAGTACTTAAATACTAATGTACAGACAATGTTACTCTTTAGGCTGAGATACGTTCTTAAATAACGACTCTGTTATGCAAAAAGCTGTATTAAGGGGTACTAGAAGAGCAAGAGCTGTATAAACTAAGAACGCCATTTTATAATAATTTATAAATTGCATTGCAATTTTACGAGATATTTTTTTTGTTTGTTTTTGAAATTTCAGTACAAAATTACAAAAGATTTTAACTGTATAGTACACACAATTACGTTTACTATCAATAGAACAGTCCGGGTTACTCTCAAAACTGTTTTCAGATTTGATCACATATTTGTTGTTACAGAAAAAATGTATGTATATTCCTTATTTCGAAGGGGCGTGAGTTTTGAGCTTAAAACTAGTATACATACTCACATAAAAATATCAGTCGCAAGCATAACAACAACGATAAACAGGAAAGAGTACCTACTTACCACTTGGTTATTAAATATTTTTTCACTTATCTTCAGATATGGCACATAGTAAATAAAATGGAGAATGAATTCAACCACGAACACAATTATAATATATTTATTCTTTTATTAAGATTTTCACAAGCCTGAGTCTGTATAAAAGAATAAAAAAGAAAATTAGAGAATGGAAGCTGTATAAAAGTATCTAAATAGTATCTTAGCCAGCCAAATAGTACAGCTATTATGCAGCTGTTATACAGCTAAATCTACACTTAAAGCTGTATAATTTTGGGGCCCATTTCAGAGTTACAAGGGCTGTATAGCTTGCTATACAGTCTTTATACAGCACGTTTAACAGCCTGCAGTAAACAAATAGTCCATAATACAGCTTTTATACAGTTTAAAATGTTACTTGGGTGTGATAGTGATTACTATAATGTATTTTGTGGGTAAGCGTTTTAGACTTTTTTTGACCCATATGGGAAATAAAACCTACAAAAATATAGACCACCTTGCCATCAAAACAATATATTCACCTCCTTGACATCTTATAAATATGAATATGATGATATTACTTAAACACCTTACACAACAGTCCCGTTTTAAATAACAACATTTAAAACAACGAACCAAAATCGGGCCAATTAAAACAGAAACTCTAGCACATAATTAGATATCATTTGATCGTCATCTTTTGTGGTTTGTGCCCGATCGAGGAACCGTAATGATAGGCCCTCCTAGACAGGGGTTGTCAAAATGCTCATCTTATGCCACCGAAGGACGTTTTGATAGACAGACGAAAATTTTAATTGCACATTTAGTTAACCGTAACTGGCAACGAATGTAGGTAATTATAAAAATTATAGCGTTCAGTATGGTGAAGTTGAAATCTGTATGAATTATTCAATATTTTGGGTGTTTACGAAATCCAGACAATGAGATTGAAACGTAAAGATATAGGAGACACGGTACGTAGGTATAAAACTAAGTTATAAAACTACTTACAATAACATTAACACAAAAGGTGTTCAAAAGATTATGTTGCTCCTCCGTGTCTCGGAAATCGGAAATCACGTTAAGCCGTTGGTCTCAGCTGTCATTCTTGTATCTTTGGCAGTCGTTACGGGTCGTCAGAAGCACGAAAGTCTGACAACCAGTCTTACCAAAGGGTAATAGTATTACCAAGTAAGATAATAAGGTTGTGGACGTCGGATTGGCAGTCGCTCCATGTAAATTCAGCTGCATCCGGTTAGACTGGAAGCCAACCCCAACATAGTTGGGGGAAGGTTAGGCAGACGATGAGGTGTTCAAAAGATGCTTTACCAGTACAATTTTTTATTGCAAATAACAAGAAAAAATTTGCGACAATCAACCTTAAATTGCCTAGGTAGGTAAGTTCTTATTCGCATTAAAGTGTGCATAGAAAACGATAAAATACGGATGATCTAATAATGCCTATGAATAATACTAATCAATAAAAAAATAAAAATGCGGACGTTTCTTGGCGGTATACTTCATTGACGTAGGTATAACTAATATTTTAATATTTTGTAGCGATATCCAAACGCTGTAAAATTAATTTAATAGGTGGCGCTCCAATCAATACAGCTGATGAGACAAAATTGAGCCAATCAGGATCCTAGAAAAAAATATTATGATTTCCCTTCGAAACGAAATCGTAAACGCACCATTAATGGCACCCGACTTTTTAACCCTTAAATACGTGCGTAACAAATCACACAATACGAAAGGATAATTTTATCTAATACCATCACTGGCACCGACCAAAGACTTCCTAATAAACGAATAGATTAATTAAAAATAAGGAATAGTAACGCGTGAAGGGGTATCACAATAAAAATTGTTTTTTAATTATACTTTATTAGGCCAAATTGGCTTTGTTTTTTCAAACGTTTGCGGGCGAGTTAACGGCGACGGAACCCTTTGTCCAACCATCGGTACTATTGATGATTTTATAAGGTCAATAATCATTATTGACAGTGATCATATAATTAACTAGTTTCAAAGAAGGGTTTTTGGTATTAACGATATAAAAAAAGCTATAAGTGAATCGTTTTATAATCAATCATCCTTTAGTAATCAGAACGATGGTGTAATTGTTTATATTAAATCACATTTAAAACACAAAATTAGTCAACCTCTGCTACTGGATGCGAATTGTCTGGTATGCACTAGTGATGAAGTCGCTATTGTGGCAATTTATCGTTCGCCGGCTAAAAAGAAGCTTGACAACTTCCTTATAAGCCTCAATGATGTGTTGGCATCACTAAATGGTTATAAAACTCTAGTTGTCACTGGGGATTTAAACATAGACATCATGCCAGAGCACTTAAATAACCAATCGGAGGAATACCTTAATATTATATCATCACACGGTATGTTACCTGCTCACGTCTCCCCTACAAGGGGACAGGCGTGTCTTGATCATGTCATGTTAAAGACGCATAAAAGTGCAACCACATTAGTATTGGATACTTTGATTACGGATCATAACCCAACTTTACTGAGTGTCGGCATGACAAATAAGTCACCCAAACCAAAATCTTACATTAGGCGTATCGATCAACAGGCTGTGTTGGATGACTTGATGAAGACAGATCTGTCTTATCTATTTAAAATTAAAGATGCTAATGAAGCCGCTGAGTCTCTAATTAATAAAATATCATCCACACTTGAATTACATACTAAAGAGGTTCTAATTCCGCACAAAAAAAGGATCATAAAACCTTGGGTTACCCCTGGCCTTCTAAAATGTATAAAAAATAAAGACACAATGCATCTTAAAGCTCAAAAAGATCCCGATAATATAATACTCAGTACTACCTACAAACGCTATCGTAATTTTCTCAACAACTTATTGAAAAAACTAAGATTAATTTATGATCGAAGCTTACTTCAGGAGGCCAAGGGTAACTCCAAGGCAACTTGGGATGCCATCAAAACTATTACGGATACGAAGAAAGAAAATACCTTACCAAATGACTTACTGAGTTTGAGTGAAAACCCTAAAGACTCAGTCGATATAGTCAATAAGTACTTCGCGAGCATAGGGAGAATACTAGCAGACCAAATCCCAAATTCCGCGTCTCCCTCGTCACAAAACGTAAATATCCCGTGTTACTCAATGGGTATTTTTGAGGTGTCTGAACAGGAGCTGGAAACTGTTATACTAGGCCTAAAAAACAATTGTGCGGTCGGTTGGGATGGAATATCTGCATCCCTTCTAAAATCGGCCCGTCACGTCTTAATACCAGGTATAAAACACATATTTAACCTTGCAATAACTACTGGGACATTTCCTAATGTTTTTAAGAAGGCCATTGTTCACCCAATTTTTAAGGGTGGCGATAGAAATTGTGTCGGAAATTATAGACCGATTTCAGTACTCACTACCATTTCTAAGGTCTTTGAAAAACTCTTAAATAAACAATTAACCAATTATCTAACTAAACATAACATAATTTCTCAAAACCAATACGGTTTTATTAAAGGTAAGTCAACTGAAGACGCTGTAATAGATTTGACAACAACTGTCATTCAGTCTTTAGATAATAAACTAAAAACCATAGCAGTATTTTTGGACCTGTCGAAAGCTTTCGACACGGTTTCAGTTCCCACCCTTCTGAAGAAGCTGGAAGCAGTAGGCGTTAGGGGCACGGTCCTAGAAATTTTTCGTAGTTACCTCACTGAACGCAGTCAGTCTGTCAGGGTTGGAATTTACACCAGCAATGAAGAATTTCTCACATATGGAGTCCCACAAGGTAGTGTGCTTGGTCCCACCTTATTTTTGGTATACATCAACGACCTGTGTCAACTGGCAATTAACAACTGTAGACTTATCACATATGCAGATGACACGGCGTTGGTTGTGCATGCCAAAGACTGGCAGCTAGCCTATAAGGAAACTGAAAAGGCCCTGTCGATCGTAATATCCTGGCTAAACGATAACCTGCTAACCCTTAACGCACTTAAAACAAAATTTATAACTTTTTCTGGTTCTTCTGCGTCTCAACCATCGGACTCACTAAAAATTATTGCTCACACTTGTCGTCACTCTAGTCCTAATTGTGACTGCCTACCTCTCATACGCACAACCGAAATGAGATATCTGGGAGTGCAAATCGACTCCCGTTTTAGCTGGGACAAGCATATAGGTAATTTAGTTTCCCGTACAAGAAAACTTCTGTACATTTTCAAAAAATTAAGATCTTCTGCTGACCTGGAGACACTAAAATTAGTTTACTTTTCCTTAGCACAATCGATACTAATGTACTGTATACCGGCGTGGGGAGGCACGTTTGCTACTGCTATGCTGCGAGTGGAGAGAGCTCAAAGGGCGGTCCTAAAAGTGATTTTAAAGAAGCCTATTAGGTATCCGACTGTAACTTTGTACCAACAATGCTCTGTACTCACAGTAAGGCAGCTCTATGTGCTTCAGACCGTCCTACGTAAGCATGCTACAATCCCATATAATCCGAACAACAAGCGCAGGAAGGACATAGTGTGCGAAATTCAACCGCATAGAACTGCTCTCGCCAGTAGAAATTTTTATGTAAATGGTTCTCGTCTCTACAACCGTATTAACAAAATAGCATACGTACATAACTTACCAAGAAACAAGTGCAAAAAAGAATTACAAATCCTCTTACTAAAGTTAAATTACCGGGAGACTGAAGATCTTCTCAAACCAATCCAATAGATGAATCTCAATAACAGACACATACATACACTCACTCACACACTCACACATCCACTCTCACATACACTCACACATACACTCATACATATATGCAGAATCACTCACCTGTACACGTATACGCACCCTCTTGCTCGTACACGTATAAATATTAACTTAGTAAATAAGTAGCTTGATTTTAATTTTAATTTAATTTTAGTTTATAATATTAATTGATTTTATTATTTTTAATTTACTTTCACTGTTTATTTTATTTCCACATATTTTTTACGAGTTCACTATATAACACGTTCGAATTTTTAAATTATTATGTAACCTATCTTGGAAGGCGCTGGTGTCTGTGATACAATGATTTTCATTCATTAGTACAGGCACCAACGATACACTTTGTCTGTAATGTTAATTTTTAGTTGAAAAATTGTTTTTGTGAACCCTAAATGTGTTTATTTTCTGAAATAAATTATTATTATTAATTAATATTAATTAATTATTATTAATTGTTCTTTTACACTCAACGCGCTGATTAACCATATTACGCTAATTATTTTTTCGAAAATGTTGTCAGTAAAAAAGGTGAAATATCGTTGGTTCCCATTAATTTGGAGAGCTCTGAGGTGGTCACGAGATAAGCTTGTTTGGACATGTTGTATTTATGCTGTGTTGGGACACACACCTTTTTATCTAAATTACAGTATTGGAAGCCCCGGACGTATCTGTCTCAATTAACATAGATATTTTTTGTTTTAAAATGTAATAATTTTGTTTGGAAAGTAGGCAAAGCCATTTGTTTGTTATAAATTTATACATTGACTTTGCTGTACAAAAGTTTACATACATTTTCTACACAAAATGAATAATATTATTATTAAAGATTTAATACAACAAAAGATGAGACATTGATTGCGCAACGCCAGGTTTTATTTAATTATTCCACCTTCACAAGAAATTATCTTTATCTAAAATCGAAAACCCAAAATTCAACCACATGTAAACGCGAACGTATTCGTTTAAATTACAAATTAATTACGACCGCCAACAATCTGTTGTGTGACAAATTAATTTCGTTAATCAGCGTATGCGCAAGCGCAATGCATCACGAAGACAGCGCGCCGCAGATAACATTAACTTGATATACGACGCACCGAAAACGGGCGAGGTGTTAAAAAGACCCGTCCGCATTGGCACGGTTAACGTACTTACGATACCTTGACAAATATTCCGTGGAAAAATCTTGTTAGATACCTACGCAAAAGTTTCGTTGAAGGTGTCAAATGTTTTTGGGTTTTTAATCTTTTTCTTTTGTTTTAGTTTGCAGTTTTGTCCAATAATGTTGTATAAACAAAAGCTTTGATATTATTAGCAGCATTATTAGTAGCCACTATCTATGTATACAATAACCTATAATCCTTATAAAATCATGAAAACCTCTATGAAAACGCAAGGAAAGAAAATAAGTAAAAAAAGAGAAGATACAAAAGAAGGAAAACCAGTATGCCTTATGTTTATAGGTAAGCTATGCTTATTTAGTAATAAGCATAGCTTAACATAGATTATTAGTAAGTTACTACTTACTAATGATCTGAGGAGCCCTTCCTGTACTTTTTAGGGTTCCGTACCCAAAGGGTAAAAACGGGACCCTATTACTAAGACTGCACTGTCTGTCTGTCTATCTATCACCAGGCTGTATCTCATGAACCGTGATAGCTAGACAGTTAAAATTTTTACAGATGATGTATTTCTATTGCCGCTATAACATCAAATACTAAAAACAGAATAAAATAAGTATTTAAGGGGGGCTCCCATAGAACAAACGTGTTTTTTTCGGCCTTTTTGCCTTGTGGTACGGAACCCTTTGTGTGCGAGTCCGACTCGCACTTGGCCAGTTTATTAAGAACGTTTGCATTTTAATCTCAGTCTCAAACTGTCAAAAATACCTCTAATTTCGTTTCGCGAGGTATTTTTAAAATGTAGATTTTTGACATGTTTTTGACATTGATTGTCGAATGGCTGAGATGAGATTTCAACATGAATCGGGACGTTTTTTAATTACGAGAATTGGCCATTTGTTCAAGACTCAAATTAATGCTTTATTTACGAAATTACAAATGACAAAATTGCTTGTCACGATTCTAAGTTCATCCTAGTCCAAAACCAACAAACAGTTTTCCTTGACTCCTCTCCTATTCGCCTATTTATATTATGTACAAAAAGTAGTACAAGTTGACAGTTGTATGTAGGCGTGGCTTTAGTATATTGTTACACGAACAAGCAGACAAATCTATTAGTGTTGATTAATACTAGCTACTTTGTTAATGTAATGTGCGGTGTTGAATAGTCTAGGAGCTGGAGACAGATGGTGGAAGATAATGTTATAGCAGACATTTAGACATTTTCTATTATAGGATGGGGTTTAAATAAAGTTGTAGGTAGAAGTGTCACTTAGGTGTACCTTTTTTTTGTTGTCGGGTCTTTAAAAGGCACCCGACCTCCGGGGAGGGAGGTCGGGGAGTGTGGGATTTTTACCTCACTAAAACCACCCCGGTGATCACCATCAGCACATAGGGGTGGTCCCGGTTTCTCTTAAAATACCAATTCTGGAACCCCCCCGTGCAACGTCTGTAAGGCACATCCCTGGGGAGACTGTAAAGAGGCCTCCCCTGAGCCTTGCTATGCACGGCAGCACGTGATCACTGTGCCACCGTCTTCCCTGGTATACTAGGTGTACCTACCTACTTTTTACCGATGATAGTGAAAAGTATGCAAAAAAATCATCGTAAATTGACCCGTTCGGCACCATAAATACGTAACACACTATCAAACTCAACTGAATCATTTTGAAGGATGTTGCTAATCCTTTGCTTAATTATATTGGTAACATGTCTTTACTCAAAAACGTAAATAACGCAATAAATGTTGTTGAACTGTCAAAATGAAAACGATTCCTGCTGTTAGTGTGGTACGCAATTACCCCGCAGGCAACAGCAAGGTCTACTAAATGTTTCCTATGTTCTTCGGCACCCTTTATTAAACTGCAATTGGTTTTTGCATGCAATTTTTATAAACAACCATTATTGCCTCTGTCACAGTCTGTTGAAACAACAGCGACCTGAAAGCTTAGAAAACAGTTAGCAAAGGTCGAACAATGCAAGAGGTTTATTTTTAAATTCCGTATGATACCTACTAGCCATCAATGAGCATAATACAAGGTGACCAAACTGAAACGTAAGTACAAACTGTTTTAAAATTCTACATAATAAAAATCTCTAGCACGACAGCTCTTCGTCTAAAATTAACAATGATGTCAATGACGTAAGAAATTCTATAGCCACAAAAAAATAAAAAGAGTCTATTTGATGCGTGATCAAGTCACATTTTAGGGTTAAAAACTTAATCTTTTATCTCAAAACCAACGGCTTTTGACGCGGACATATTGCTACATGGTTTTGCAATTTTGTTCCGAATAGCTTGTGACTCAAAATGCCTACGTATGTTAGTAGTATTTGTCACGGTTTTTATTCGACTAATGATACTTAATATTATGTTGATAAGAAATAAAAAACCTATGACTTTTGTATGCTTTAAGTAATATTTTAATGTAAGTCATTTAAATGTCGTAGCCCTCTTAGCGTGTTTGCCTCGAAACTCATTGTAGAATAATAATAATAATTTATTTAATCAAATAATAATATTAACTTAAATAGTAGTTATCTGTAGGTACACTTGAGTTACGCTTGTTAGCAAATCAGGCAGGTTTTGGAACCAGCACCCCTACTAAGTATTTACAACAACAACTATTTACACTTGGTACTTGTTTAAATAACTAACTAATCAAATTATAACAAAAACAAAATTTATTTATTTCTAATCGAAGTTATGAAGTGTTACCTTAGTTTAACTAATAACTTTATTTAGTAAATTATATATGTTCCTAGTGCATTATAACCGACTTTAAAAAAGTAAAAATTTATAAGGTCGCCATAGCTTGAGATGGTGAAATAAAACATCCAGTCATGATAAAAAATGCAGTAACTTATTCACTTACAAATTAGATGTATTGATCTTTTTAATTTAAACAGTCAAAGCGGATGATTAATCCCACCATCAGAAATAAACCATGAAAATCACCTACCTACTTAACACCACCTAAAGACCCTAAAATTCAATAAAAAACATGCCGTGACTCATTACAAAATTCCACTACACGCAAAATAAATTCATTACAAAAGGACCCACAAAAACGACGTGATTTATTTCAATAAAGTCAACCCACAAACGCAAGGCTTTATTTTAATTTGTCCTAAGGCGAGGCGTAGCATGCAGTGTAATCATCTTGCCAGCTATCTAACAAGATGACTGATCGCTTATTGTCCGCTTGCTACCGGTCTTACCTGCCCCTAACTTTACACATAAAGACGCAAAAACCAACCACGCTTCAGAACAAAATCAACCTTTTACTTTGGATAAAACAGTCTATTCTCCTTTAATGGGATCACGTAACTTATAACTGCTCACCCAAAAATAGCGTGTAGCTACCGGTGTTACGTGTGCTGTCACTATTGATATTTTGAACTTTATCTTTAGTGATATAAAGATGAATTTGATTTGTTGTGGTACAGAATAAATTACCTAAGTTGTTGACAAAGGCGTTGGAGATCGTTTTCACGTGATTCCAATGCAAATGGTGAGTGGAAACACGCGAGTCCAAATGAACCCAGTATTTAGAAGAGTTGTATTGTTCTCAGAAATATGCATATTGCAAGCTGTCGCATCAGATATAAAACGTGTATACGTTATATTATGTTACTTGTACTGTGATTAAATGATCTTGACACTTGTATAAGACAAATATTCGACGTCGTGTCCTGCCGTCCTTCATTCTTTATTTCTTTTTCTGTTCTAAAGACACCAATCAAATCTTTAATTATGTACCTACTTAAAAAATTAAATCATACATGAGTTTACTTGGACAGCTAAATCCACGACCAGTGACAAAATAATAATAATCAATATTATCAGTATTACGTATAGGTCTAGCTAGTTATGAATAGCTATGTAAATGACATTGTAATCAGAGTGTTTGTTTAAATTGGAATCAAATGCTTGTAAGACTTGATGCTTGGTTCTGATCCATATTCTTAAATACACACACACACTTCGTAAAAACAAAAGAAAATGGTTCACTCGTTCTCTAGTATCAAATCATATCAGGCGTAGTATTCGCATTGATTTAATAACATCAGCGGAGCCGATCGTTCGATTCCAAAATGCTTTTGATTTGCCGGGAAATTATTATAATCTGTCCCCGAAACAATGGTGGGCGGCGCCGGCGCAGGCCGAGAGGTGCGTCCATTCATCGGTCCGCGTCCGTCACGCATCCGCCACGTTCACGCCACGCGCACGTCCCGCAGACGCCACGTAACATTACACAATGACAGTGTTGTGCTTGGCGCATCTCTGCACAGAATAATGATGAGATGTTACATGTAATGTTTCTCGTAAGTCAAACAGAACATATGGACAGCCATTAATTTTGATGGAATTACTTTTGTGTGAGGTCGCTTGCCCGTTACTTTAGCTCGATGGGATTTCACACACCCTTAGACTACTTTTGTTGTGTTATTTAATTTTTTATTTTTTAATACAGATTTTTTTTCTGAAACCTACTTCAGGCACCAGCTCTAACAATGTGAATTTATACAGTTCAAAACTGTTATGTGCTATAAAACCATTGTGTAAACTTCTTATTATTAGATATTTTTTAAATGTCTTTGACACATTTCAGGGCTCTCGGGCCTCGGATACCTATTTGGAAGGCGTACGAAGGACCAAAGCCAACTCGCAGAGGCAGACAATTTTAAATGATGAGGAGGCACCAACCAACGATTACCTCCTGTATGCACAATGCAAGTGCATCCAAAGACAAGCCCGGGTTGGTGCAGGACTATTGCAGAACTTGGAAACAAAACATATTGGGCTATGGGTTTGGGGGCTATAATAAGTTATTAGAAAACCTTTAATAAAGTTGTAAGCGGAAAAATCAACAACTAACATTCCGAGTATTAGTGTCAGCAAAGTGACTAATATTGTTTTACTTCGCGAATTTTCTCAAAAAGTCCTTCAACTATATTTAAATGGTCACGTTTTCTATGTACCGGTACCTATTATTCTATTATTTACTATACAAAGTTACTTTAAATAAGCAAAGGTCAAGCGGACGTCGAAATCCTGTCACGAACTAACTTTTCAAACAAAAGCATTGGATGTGCGGAACAAACATGATCTCACTTCCCGTCGACACTTCAAAGAAATACATTTTAGACTAAAATATAGATATTATGACACCACAGGAAGAATAGCTTTAAGATTAGCGGCTTTGTTTAAAAACTTTGCTCTTAGACTCCTGACAAAGCCACTTAGCCACAAGCCCCACCGGCTTGTGTCTGCATCCGGTTAGACTGGAAGCCGACCCCAACATAGTTGGGAAAAGGCTAGGCAGATGATATGACTTAGACAAAGCTTAAACTATATAGGTAATGAAAGAGACAGAGAGAGTTTCAACACTATGATGAATTCAATCTTTCAATATTTCACAATGTATTTATATTTATTTTTATATTTCAGTCGTCGTGAAATGAGAATGCTAAGAGGGATGTGTGGTATTACACGAACGGATCGAATAAAAAATGAGGTACAGACGCCAGTACATCAAGCTACCCGAAACTGTCAAATTTTCCCAATCAACTTTGAACCTCATAGTTAAAAATCTATTTTAAAGAAATTTGACAGATTGTAGTAGCTTGAAGGACGTCTGTACATAAAAGAAAGTCTGAAAGTGGCACCGGTAACTGAAAAGTTGTATGGGAATCGATTGTAATGATAAGTCTCCTCCCCTTATCTCAATTTATTAATTTGGCGTCGGCACAACTTGTCTTTTTTATTCATACTTCTCCCGTTACGAGACATGTTATCTTTCAAACCCATCTATCGCTTGGAAAACCAGAGGACGCGTTAATATAGACATTCACGACACCGACAGTAGAAGCGCCATTCATTAGAAAGGGAAGATATTCATTTCCAAACCGAAATAAATCAAACAAAATCAATCAATTTATTTTATCGCAGACTACTGCTGGGCATAGACCTTTCTCAAGCTGCACCTCAGCACCTTATCCTCCGCCTTCCGCAACCAGTCTGTCTTAGCCAGATCTTACTTGGGGACTTCCTACACTGCGCTTACCGATACGCGGCCGTAAAAACATCAATGCATATAAATCTACAACTCCAATTCAACCAAACCATAGAATCAATCAGTTCGCTACGAATAATCTCCAATACAATGGATTTAAAGCAACAAAAAGTGATTAAAACAAAACATCGACATCTGAGTGCACATTGTTGTAATGACAGACTGCAAATGAAACAACATTAGACATTTAACGTACAAGGCTATATATTTAAAGGCCTGCTCTTATGGGCCGTTTGTGATCTTATGTTGTCTGTCGCCACAGCTACGGGTTTAGCAAAAGATTGCGCCTGCGACCAATGAGGTTTTATATAATATCATTGCCTGCGACGTAGAGATGTGCGGGGTAGGGATGTGGCGGATGTTGTTATCGATAATGTTTTGTTTTTCTTTTATTTATCCCTTGTGAAACCTTAATTATGATTATATTTTGATTACGATGAGAAATCAAAATATCGTTACTAAATTTTTAACAAACATCAATAATTATTTTTAAGAAAAGTCGAATGTTGAATATCGTATCTATAGTCTACATACTACAGAGTGCGCTGAAGCAACCTTGCTCTATGTTGACGAAGATCATTAATAATCACTACATTTGGAAAACGGATTTAGTCTACCTACTTTTTATTCTGCGGTTATTACCTACTAATGATGCAGCCGATATTCCCTTTTTTCGAAGAATAGTTTGTATGTAAGAAAAATGGTATTTTCTTGTTCCGAAAGCAGCCAGTGTACATTATTTGCGATGTTTTGTTTTTTCTAAGGTTTTGCAATCCCTCCACTCCTTCCATCTTTCGCAAGCCTATCCAGCTACTTCCAGTTTTTATGGAACCTATCCAGCTCATCCCGCCATCTCCTACGTGGTTTACCGCGACCCCGCCTCGTTGTTTAGGCACCAGTTCTGTACTATTTGGGCCCATAGTTTGTCCGGTATGCGGCAGACATATCTTGCCCAGTCCCATTTAAGTTGGCCCGTTAATTTGAGATAACATATTTATTATTTACACGCGTCGCGACAAAATAATCTATACTATTTTATAAACAGGTAAAATTTGTGAGTTTGTATGTAGGGATATTCTTCAGAACTACAGTTTCGATTCCGAAAAATCTCTAACTAATGGGAAGCTACAGTATTGCCGAGTGTCATAGGATATATTTTATGTTACAACAAGTTTCACGCGGATGAAGTTGCGGGCAGAAGCTAGTCTATCAATAAATATCTCAAGCGTACCTATAACATCCCATTTGTAAAAAGACGCAATCCGCATACTGAATCTGCCTGCTTCAACATATTCGTGGTCTGGCAAATTCGTCATAATTTTGCAGTAAGGTCAATACCTCGTTTTGTTAATCCGTAATGCAAACGAAAACTAAGATTTATCGATAAATCATTCACTTCGGCACGTTCACATCCCTACATCTCCACCGCCCACGCGGGTCGCGATCGGCGCGAGCGCCGCCCCGCGTTCGTGACATAACATCACGGGATCGTTCAATATCTTTCGCAACAGTCCCACATCCACAACCTTTGGACGTACTTTCCATTAAAAATATACCCTTTAATCATGAAACATCCATAAAGTCTGGAAAGGACGATCTATCTTTTAAACGTAGGTATGGCATGTCCTTAATAGGTGAAGGCTATGACTGGTGCTCGTCGAAAGTCAAGTGTAGTTTCAGTTTAAAGACGCATGTTGTAAGCTTAAATTTTTATTTTCCAGTGAACAATCCTGATAAAGACACTGGCATAAAATTAAAAAAAACAGCTAGAAATCCTTTTAGATTTCCAATGATTGGTTGACAGAAAAGTATTACTGTGATTTTGCGTAACACTAGCAATCTCAATCTGACCACTAAATACCTACATTAGTCATCCGATTGTATACTACAGGAGCTAACAGACACTACGTGAGTGCGAATGAAAAACGTAACTTAAAATTGGTATCTTTTTGTCATCTAGAATTTTTTGTTTGCCATTGTTTTCAGTGGAGAGAGTAAGAGTGTTTGGGAGAATTTCGAGCTTCTAACTACCCGTATAGAGTATCACAGATCTATGAATGACACTAAATCATTTTGAAGGATACTTATTTGCTAGTCCATTGCTTCATAATTATGTTCGAAAAATTTGTCTGCTCAACAACGTAAATAACGCAATGAATGTTGTTGAACTGTCAAAATGAAAAACCATTGCTACTGATAGTGTGTTACGCAATGAGGGTTTTCGTGAAAATTTACGACACCAGTTGGCACCACTGTGACAAGAGGTCTCCCAATATAAAATATATGATGACGTTCATCATTCGATTCATTCATTCGTTCATCATTCAGTCATGACTAAAGAAAATATAGGCTCTTTGACAGATGTCTGGACCTGACGTGTCAGTGCTGCCACCTGGCGAACGTCATTTCAGAAAACCCTCATTACCGCTGGATTATTTTACCCATATTGATGCAACACAATACGAACAAAAAAAAACAAAACTAGCATAAACATGTATTTTTATTACGGTCAATAATATAATCAACGAATATTGCATCACTGCCCACTAGAATTAAAAAACTATAAATTTTGAATTAATAAGCAGTGAATGGATGAACACTGGTGTTCTTTTAGCATGAGCTTGGCTTAATTGTAGACCAATATTAATGTAGTGCTTAGGTGTCAGAAGAATATTGGAAGGAAAGACAAACAACATATTAAAGGACATGACACTAGCCTTCTCCCACCGTGTGGGTCCCAAAAAACGTCCGGCGACATCGACGCAGACCCAGGAGAAGATAGCGGGACGAGATTGACGCCTACAGACGGTTGGTCCACTCTAGCTCAAGACAGAGAGGAGTGCAAAGGAGAAAGGGACATCTTTGCCCTGGATTGGGACAACATAGGCTAAAAATAAATAAATAATATGACAAGAGCCTTCACCAGTAGACACTTTGGAACAGCCGGCGTTCCTTATAATTTTACCTCAGCATGACCTTAACTTATAGAGCTGAAGCTAATACAAAAAAAGAAACATCGGAATTAGTTGGTTCCCATAGACATTGATTATAGCTATTTAGTTAGGAAGGCAAGCTTGAGTGTGTTGTACGAACTGCTGTGAAGGAAACTGGCCCATTTGGTCATGCCCAAAACTTGGCGACCAACGCGTCCCCAATAGCAATAAAAAATACGATTACGAATGTCACCAGTTCATTCAGGGCCCAATTACCGCACCCATTGACTGGCTAACAACGGTATCGTCCAGTCACAATATTGTAATATAATATCAGATCATTAAGGCACTTAAACGCGGAAGTGTGTGGGTTTAAAACCACCGTATCTAAACTATAATTTGAGATCTGTCCGATGTTCGACCCGTTATACGTCTTGTAATGGCCGTGACGGGAATAATTGCTGTTGAGAGCGATCATTTGTTAAACTAAGACTTTTAATTGTTAACACGTGTGTTCTGTAGTGTCATTTATAATGTATCTGTATGTGTGGGTGCTCTGAGTGCCAACTTTCTATTTGTTTAGCCGTTATTATTGTTAATTAGTCGCGATTTTTGGTTGGGTCAGTGTTGTAAGAGTCATGGGTGGGCCTTACCCACGACGATGTGGCCGTCGTTTTCTAATAATTTATTATACTCGTACGTTCTAACGTTGTTATTAAAACGAGTATTCAGTATGAATTCGCTTCACAAAATCTTCTTTTAATTGCACCTTTTCAGAATAAAATGTGCATCCTTTGCGTTCCAAAAACTAACCAACGCTCAGGCAGGAACTGCTGCAAGTTTCAAAACAGTTGTTTATTTTTTTAATAATAATATATTTGAATTTAAACGCTATTGGTTGTCAACCCCTGCGTTTAGTGAAGGCTTGGCTACGGCACGCGACGAGTCAGTACACCCCACACATAGGGCAGGCTATACGTAAGATATATTCTACATATATCAGCTAGGCTGTTTCAAGTCAGGTAAAGTGTAATTCTTCGTCAGTTTCCTGCCTGTTACAACAAAACTGCAACTATATATTCTTCTACTTACACTTTTAGACACACTCACAAAAAAGCGGTCAAGTGCGAGTTGAACTCGCGTTGAGAGGGTTCCGTACGATGAATATTTTATCTACCATGTTTTTTTGAATCTGACCCAATTTTTTTTCTGGTAACTAAAGAAAACTTATCGTTGTAATGAAAAACAGGTTCTCCCATACATTCCAACTGAAAATGTAAGTTTGTACGCACAATATCGAGAGATTTACCATGTTGTTTTAAGACCTGTAATCTATAGGTATTGACCTATTTTCTGTGTAAGTTTCAAAATGTTAGGCTCATAAGTTTCGGATATAAGAGGGGATTGGTCAATTTTCGTCTATTTTATTAAATAACTTTAATACAGTTTACTTTAAAATGATTAAATAAATATATTTGAGATCCTCACAGTAAGCCCTTTTATTTAATATGTCACACGGTACATTTATCTACGTTACACGTCTGTGTTTGGGTCACAGATATACATATATGTGTACCAAATTTCAACTTAATCGGTCCATTAGATTCGGAGCAAATTGGCTGTGACAGACGGACGGACACGAGTGATTCTATAAGGGCCCCGTTTTTTTCTTTTGAGGTCCAGAACCCTAAAAAACTAGCCCAATGTTGTAATTCTGAAAATATGAGATCATGAATATGGTGAAAATCAGTTCGCGGTTAAGTAATAATAGCCGCACGAGTCGATCGATCAGGTTAAGCTACGCTTGCTGCGGTCGGTCCGTGGATGGGTGACCATCTTTACAACCCAAAACCCTTCCGTGACTCGGAAAGCACTTTAAGCTGTTGGTCTCGACTGTCATTCATGGATCTTTGACAGTCGTAACGGGTAGTCAGCAGCCCGAATGTCTGACAACCACTCTTACCAGGGGGTATCGTAGTACCCAGTAACTGGATTGAGGAGGTCAGATAGGCAGTCACTCCAAGTTAAATATTGGTGTTCAGCTGCATCCGATTAGTTGGGAAAAGGCTAGGCAGATGGATTGGATAGATGAAAATAAGGAATGACATAGAAAGATTTCTCAAAAGAGGGCCAGATGGCCCCCATGCAGATACCAAAATGATTATCAAACCTGAAGATTGTGTTATATTTTCGCACGACCTTGTAGAGGGCCTATGTGAGATACGATTTCAGAACAGCCGATCGATTCTGTAAAAATCTCACCGTGAAAACTTAGGTGAAGTGAGTTTGTTTTTGCTAGGAATTGACACTATTGACAGCTCACTCCGCGCTCACTTCACCTAAGTTTTCACGATGAGATTTTTACAGAATAGCACCGCTGTATGATGAAATGAACATGCTATTCTCATGTCGGTTAAAAACATTTGGATCGTCACTTAAATAGCTTCGAGGATGAATCGGCAACAAAGTGTCCAAGACGACATATAAAGTGCATCATTAAATTTAAAAATAACTTACAAGTTTAAAAGAAAGGGACACATTTGACAAAGAAGTTGCGATTGCAAAACATCGAAAACGTGTGGGAAGGTCAAAAAGCTTTTAAAAGTCTCGCAAAAGTTCACTGAAATGTCAGTCGATGTCGAATTGTGATGAGACCCTGAAGAAGTGTGGCCTGTGAATAGAAAAGGTCTAGACAAGAATAGATAATGAGATGAATATTATACATATATAATACAACATATCTAGCAATCTTATTATATTAAAAAATACTAAAACTTTCAGAGACGAATGTCCTTTTTGTGTAAAAATGGATGATGTTCTAGTTTTTAGCATGTTTTTATTTTTTGTTTTATAAAACTAACATAAAGAGGAGGCGAGATGACCTGGACGCGTACCGTGAGGGCTGGTTAGAGGAGGTGCGGAAAAAGAGTTCCTGAAAGGACTTGGGGGACGCCCAGCTGTGGGACAGTATTTTGATTAAGTAAAAAAATAAACCAAAATCCACAACATGCATCAACTTAGCATACTGCTTTTTTCGAACAAATCGGTTTTAGAAGATTAAAAAGCATTTTGTTTTATTGTCCGAAGAACTATGAAATGTATACGTAAATATTCAGATACTTTACTATGAGACACTAACTTAGCTTGCAACAAGGTACATAGGTTGAAGATAAGCAAGCATTTGCCATCGTTGCTTGCACCCCATCATGTGGTACAACCAAGGGATTTATTCAATGGAGATATCGCTTCAATTTCACTTAAATTGATAGTCATTTACATCGGGATAGGGTTGGCATGCGATGAGGTACTTCTAGCATAAATACAAAACTACTTAACAAGTTTTCTAGAGTTTTTTAAACTCCACCTCCATCTTTAGAAATTAGGAAGCTAATATTTGAATTGTGATTAGACTTCCTAATTATAGATGAGTAAAATAGATGGGTACCATCTTTGTTGTTACTGCGCAAATGCAGCAGTTTGGTCTCATGAAGAAAAACAAACTGGAACATAATAGTCAACTAGCTGCGCCCCGCGGCTTCACCTGCATAAGTGTTGATCTCATGGGAATATCGGGATAAAATGTATAAACTATCTGTGTGCCAAATTTCATCCAAATTCGTTCAGCCATTTGTGCGTGAAGAAGTAACAAATATACAAACACACTCACAAACTTTCGCCTTTATAATATTAGTGTGATGCGTTTCAGCTAGACAAAAAGCGATCTTAACAATAAAATCTGATAGGTATACTTACTACACAACCCTTCATCCACGTTCCGTCGTCCGTAGTGAATGGGGGGCACTAAAGACCGTTCAACGGCCGAGCCGTGTCGGACACGATGTACCTACAACACCGTCTGTCGAACGTATGTAGTTGTGTCCGCGTTATTTATGCCGTCCTGGTACTTGCTCCTCTTATTTTTCTTGTTCCATCTTAAAGAATTGACGTTTCGGTCGCTAAAATGTTCAGGGATATGTTTCTTTTGCTGACTTTTTTATGCTTTCGATTTAATTTTTAAAGGTTTTTCTTTTTGGCGAAATAATAAAGTCGATGAAAAGAATTCTTGCTATAAAAGTTCAAACTGTTCGTCCTTTTTACGTAATGAGCAGCTAGCTGTCCTCAGATTTTATTTTTCTGTAACGAGTTATTTGTTCCTGTATTTTCCTGCAAAACTCTGGTTAAATGATCGTTTCGGCATAGTTGTCATAAGCTCCCGAAACGTCAATCTTGAGGACTTAAGAAAAGAGGCGATTAATCTCTGATTGTTAGAAAGAAATGGTTTTAAGTTACAAAATACTAGTTTAGTATTATGTTTCGTTAGGGTCCGGCTTATAGAAAATTTTCCAAATTAAAAATACTGATATCGGCTAAGAATTTTGAATCTCAAATCGGTCAACAGAAAAATTAGGTCGCGTCAACATTGTGAGTCAAAAAGTTTCTCCGAAAGTCAATTTCACGGCGTTTTACTGGACCGCAACCCGCAACCACTGACGACATGTTATGATCTCATGACAAATGATCGACCGCATCACTCACACGCACACAGAACTATAATGTGGTTCGGAACACTTTTCTCAGGATTTCGGAGTGTTTGTTTTTAGTGGTAATAGTGATTTTAATATATGTGGGACTATATTTATACTCGTAATACTTTGAATCTGCGGGTCTACTCACGAAATTCGTAGTTTCCTAATTCGGCTTTTCCTACTCCGTATCACCTACGGACATATAATTAGTTCAGAGTCCGAGCGAAGAAATAATGACAACACGACTTGGCAGCTGTCCCTACTCGTGACGTGTTTTTCCCGTTCGGAAAATTGAATTTGTCACATGTTTTGACGGATCATCTACATTCAGACGGGCCCTGTATCTTCATCGACGAACTTATAGAGAAGACCCTCTGATTTGATAAGCATGGACGATATTATCAGCGTTTTATCAATCTTGAACTTTGGCATCAATAGATTAGATATAGACACTGATTAAGTATAGCCACTGACAGATGATCGAAACGTCACGGTGGTGATGAAATACTATAGTGATAAGTACAGATCCAAATTAGGTAATAAACCCGGCACAACATACCAACATAACTTGCAGAGTTAGCAAGCTGCAGTGCAGTGGGCTAGCCCGCCGGCCATCGATCCTTCGACAAACATTGTCGAAGGATCGATGGCCGGCGGAGCTGATCAGTCCTGGAGTGGAGACCTGGTGTATTGCCCACAACTGCATAACAATAATGTAATGATCAGACATGAACTATTGCACATATTACGCAAATATCCAACTGGAAAGACCATAGAAATGTAAGATAAACAACTGTTTTTAAAACCTTCCATTATATTTTTGTATGCATGTGTTACTTTTTCAAATAAACCTATTTCTTTTTCTTTACTTTCTTTCTGTCTTCCGGAATAAATTATTTAAGTCGTGGAGAAAACCAAATCAAAATCCGTTGCATAGTTTAGAAGAACAACGCGGTCACACATACACCCACGAAATCGATTTTAATTTATATAATATGCATAGATACATAATGTAATAAGAAACCCAGTTCAATCAAAAATCTTCTTAGCTCCACGGACAGCAGATGTGTCAACCCACACAATGTTACACAAACTGATTTACTGGGCATAGAATTTCTTCTATATCGATATGTGATCCGACTTATTTCTTATACCTACATGAGTTAATAGATGACATGTGGTCGTAGACCTGAACATAACGTGGTTTCAGTTCTCCCAGATTATTCTAAAACATCTGAAATAGTATTTAGGTACTTATGAAAAAATATTGTAACAACGTATTTAATACAATAATAAAAATCGTTTATTTATCTGTATAAATAAACGATTTTTATTATTGTACACGACGACGACGATAACGATTTTTATTGTGTGTTTTTGTTGTTGTGTGTTGTTTGTATTTGTCGCCGGGTACTGTTACCCGGCGATAAATATTGCACATCGACCTTTGGAAAGAGTCAATCGGCTAATTTCGGTTTCGTAGAGCGTTATCTCTGTCGCACGAAATACAAACAGTCCAGTATCTACTCGTATTAGGAGCTGCTAAAACAATTATGATTTGCTTCTTTTGATAATTATTTTTATTCTTTGTATAAAATACAAAAAAAGGTAAATAAAAAAAAAATAATAAAATAAAATAAAATATCTTTATTTCAGACCTATGAGCAGTCCATACGTAGTTAGTGGTTAGTAACAAACTGTGCTTACATGCTATGTTATTGTTGTTAGTACTTAATTCTATTTAACATAAACCTAGACCTAATTCTACCCAGTGCCTTTGGATGGGGCAGTCCACTCTGCTAACAATCATTTTCAGGATGCCGTTCCGAGTGCTACGCAAACGTTGCAGTAGGGAAGCCGCTTTCTTACGCATGATGGCGTGAAAGCCATCCGTACGTGCTTCAGCAAACATTCCCGACGCACTGCAACGTCGCGGCAACCGCAACAGCATCCTGAAGGCATTGTTGTATTGCACGCGCAGGACATTGTAGGCTCGGCTCGTATATGACACCCATAGGCCGCTCGTGTAGAAGGACTGACAGAACGCTTTAAATAAACTGACTTTAACGTCTGCCGTGCAGCGAGCAAACCTACGGGCGAGCCTACCTCGTTGGCGGTGAGGAGCAATATGCTCCTCACCGCCAACGACCTGCGCTCGCGTTCTATGTCCCCATCATCACGTAGGTCACTGGTGACAACATGACCCAAGTATTTAAATTGGGTTACCACGTTCAGTTCAACGCCGTTGAGATATACTGGAGGTACACGACGGGGCTGTTGTTTAGGTGCCGTAAACACTAACACCTCACTTTTTTTTGAGTTGTATTTAAGGCCGTGCACCTCCGCATACGTCTCGCAGATCGTGAGAAGTTTCCTCAGTCCACTCATCGAGGGACTGAGCAACACCATGTCGTCCGCGTAACTTATGTTATTGACACATGTACCGTCTATATGACAGCCGACATGTGTGCTGCTCAGTCGCTCGATGAGCTCATTTACATATAAATTAAATAACAGGGGGGAGCTTAACCCCCCCTGCCTTACACCGCATTCCATTCGATACTCATCCGACAGAGTACCGACCCATCTCACCCAATTTGTCTGGTGAGCATACCAGTACCGGAGAAGCGCTATGTACTCCACCGGCACACCCGTGCCCCTCAACTTGTCCCATAGCACATCATAGGAGACAAGGTCGAAAGCTTTCGACAGGTCAAGGAAACACGCATATACCGGCGTCCTCCTCATGGTGTAGTACTTGACGGTGTGCTTCAGGCCGAGAATAGCACTCTCAGTGGACACGCCTGCCTTGAATCCGAACTGGGCGTCGTGCACTTTAACATGTTCTGAGAGGCAGCCCTTCATCAGACCGTCAAGCACCTTAGCCATGGTGGTAGCTAGTGAGATGGGTCGATAGTTGTTCATATCGGATGTGTCACCCGTTTTGTTTTTAACTATAGGGACCACAATCGTCCGCATAAGTGGTTCCGTAAAGGTCGATGTGCAATATTTATCGCCGGGTACTGTAAAAGGGACACATTTACAATAAATACCTTCACAATTAAAATAGAGCACAGTTACTAATTTGCCTAATGAACCAGAACAATAGTTTGTTTTAGATAAACAACAAGAAAGGCAACTATGAGAATGAGAAATGAAGCTGGAGTAGTCTGTGAGTAGTGCCCGTGTAGGTACCGAAGATTGTCAATATTTCTTCGTGTAACTGAAATTCTTCGACAGATCACAATTTCATCATCATCATCATTTCAGCCGAAAGACGTCCACTGCTGGACATAGGCCTCCCCCAAGCACCTCTACTTCGAACGATTTTATGCTTCTCGCATCCAACGAGTTCCAATTCATCACAATTTCCTACAGACAAGACTCACAAGAAAACTCCTATCATTGCTCTGGTTATGACTGTTAAAATATTACTTAGCTACATCCCACTGGAATTATTATTCCATTATTATTAGTATTATTTCATTGTTTACATTATACAGATATTTGATTCTTGGAACCACTTATGGTTAAACAAGAATCCATAAAACCAATGAATCAATAGAAATAATAGCCAAAACCACGGATGAATGAAAAGAACTTAATTGCAAAAAACCGCAAATGAACGAACTAATTCAATTCAATTCCCATAAACTACCATGTCACACGCAAATATTCTTAAAACTGGTTGTTTGTCATTCTTCTCCAGTCATTCATGATGAACTATTGATACAAAGTAATTAGTTTGCGGTTCGAACCACCAGGATATACCTATGTATAATAACCAGAAAAATTGTAAATTATAGTTTCTAATAGAAAATTTTAAATTGAATTTCTCCGCAAAATTTCTAGTGTTAGCTTACCGGCGTTCCTGTCTTCTGTCCACAGCACTGAAAAACTAACCAGGAAAATTTTAACTCTCTCCCTGGTTAGCTCGGAAGTGCCGTGCTTGTCCGATGCAGAGGACGCCTGGAAAGTGGCTTGCCCGGACACGGATCGGCCCGAGAATCCGTTTTCCCAGAGACAGTGGGATGAGCCGCTCTGCAGGTTGGTACGGAATAAACTTATTAATACGTCTACCAATACTGCTGAGCGTGCCCGCCTGCTTGCTGTGGGTGAGTGGGAGTCGGGCCTTTGGCTTCAGGCTCTACCGTCACCTAATATAGGAACTATGTTAGGTGATACAACCTTCCGGCTCGCTACATGTTTGCGTTTGGGCGCTCCTTGTGCTGCTCCACATCGCTGTCAATGTGGTGAAGCAGTCGACTGCCTCGGACACCATGGCCTTTCTTGTAGTAAGAGTGCAGGTCGGATAGCGCGGCACGCTAGCATTAATGATCTCATCCGTCGTGCTCTTGCCACCGCCGGGGTGCCAGCTGTATTGGAACCCACTGGCTTGGCACGCGTCGATGGCAAGAGACCAGATGGTATGACCATAATGCCATGGAAGTTGGGTAGGCCTTTGGTGTGGGACGCAACTTGCGTCGACACCCTTGCACCTTCCCATCTTCCTAGCACAGTGTGCTGCGCTGGGGCGGCTGCTGCAGGTGCTGAAAACCTCAAACGGCGCAAATACAATAATTTAATTGGCGATTATGTATTTGAACCGTTTGGGGTTGAAACTCTAGGGCCATGGGGCCCGAGTGCCCACCTAGTATTTCGGGAAATCGCCAAACGGTTGGTCGACTCTTCACGTGACCAGAGGGCGGGCCTATTTTTTGGCCAAAGAATCAGCATTGCTATCCAACGTGGCAATGCTGCCAGCCTTCTGGCCACTTTTCCTGTTGACAGCGATGTGGACGAATTTTTCGACGCCCTGTAACCCTTTTTGATACTTGTAAATATTTTTATTTCTATTATAGAGTTAGTGTGTAAATTCTTTTAGCTTTAATTAAATGTTTCTAATAGAATGAATGATATAATAATAATATGATGAGACGGAATATCAATTACATAATTTTAGAAAACTCCTGTTGAATAAGGAATAAAAGTTAATAACACTGACTTACCATTACATACTTTTGGGGATAGATGATGAAAGACTTCAATAGTTATTTATTTATTTATTTAATACTTCAAGCACATAAATGTACAGAGGCGGAATTAATTTCATAGGCATTTTCTACCAGTCAACCCTTAGGTGATGCAGAGACAGTGGTAGATGCAATCATAACATTGAGGAATAAATACTTTAAATATAAAGACACGCATAAACCCATTAAAACTATGAATATAATATATACCTAATTACATATAAATATAAGCACAAATAAATATACATAAATATACTTATTAAAAAGAAATAAGACAAACAATGAGAAAATATTAGCCTTGTGATGATACTGCCAGCTTCTTGCGAATGTGCTCGCGAACCTTAACTTTAAAGGATAATATCAAAATCTTTTATTTCACATAAACCTACATGGGCACTTATGAAACGTCAGAAGCTAGGTGCACGGTTCCAATTGGTCGTTTCCTATGGAGAAGAACCGGCAAGAAACTCCACGGTTACTCTTTTTAAAAATAATTGGCTTTTACAATGTTTTCAAATAACAGTATGTATGGGAGGACAGCGTGGGCCTGTCAACAAGTACCAAATACTTGATAAAATAAAAAATGGTCTACAGATCTAAAGTCTGCAAGGCCTACAAAGTAAAAATATATCAAAAGGATAAATAAAAAATTAATTATAAAAACCTACTAAATCAAATGATATCATTACAACCACTAATAATCGGATAATCGGTTGTTACTGTCATGGCCAAAAGTTTGCCCAAAAAAATACTGGGCCTAAACTATCCTACCTCATGTTCATAAAAAAGAAGTAACAACAAATTAATAAAATGTCAAGAAGCTGGGTGGAAGCAAAAAATAAACTGTTACTCTAACAAAGAAACTAGTCTAAAAAAACAATATTTCGTCGGAAAAACTCATGAAAAAGTAAAAAACTAATAACTTCACTTAACAAATGTTCTCAAAACACTCACACAGCAAACTTTTTGCATACTAATAGGCATTAAACAAATATCCACAACACTTCATTGACTATTCCACCATTCATAATCCTACAAAACATATTGTCATTCATAGTTTTCCATTGACATCAGCCCATAGACTAATTAGTTTGCGGTTACCCGTGGAACGAATAAATTCAACATAAATTTTGAATTGAAGATTCGAACTTAAAATCGTCGGAACCAATGAATTGTGTTCTATTAATTGTATAACGAATCGCTATAAAATGTTCAACAATAAATATTGGTTCTTAGAAATGATTAATAATGGACTTATGTACCTATGTTTTATCATTTTTTTCATGAAAGAATAGAAGCATCATAATATAACTTGGAAGATATGGTGATCTTTGAACTTTTTTTCGGAAAATAACGAGAAAATTATGAGAGTAAGTAAATACGGATACTGTACAGGCATTAGAAATTCTTTTCATTTTCAGGTCGTTATCTACTTACGATGGACGTATCTACGTATCTTAAGATTTTGAAAAAACTTTGGAGGTCTAGAATTCAGGATACGGTAAATGGGTGATTTACGAAAGCATCGACATAATATCTGAATGGATGAAGTGTAAAATTCCAACACATTTTAACTTACACAGTACATTCCACACCACACCTATTCCTTTTCAGGGCCGATTTTTCAATCTTTAGATAACTTTTACCTGAACAATATGTTTTGACAGATTGTTCATACAAAAACTGTCAAAATTACAAACTTATCTGGCGGATAAAAGTCAACTGGCGATTGAAAAACCCGGCACTTAGTATATCTATACATAGGTTAGGGCGTCCATACATTGGTATAAGGAGCTAGTAATCCACTCCAATTACAAGGCAATTAACAGTGTAACCTCGCGAAAGTTACGCGTGCCTATAAAGCTTAGGACATAAACATGTAATTGTACCAACTGGTAGAAGACAATGTGTGTGAACTAGCCTCATTAGTATTGGCTCGCCTACACTCGCCCACGCCCTGGCCAATGCTCGCCACTTATTATGATATTATACTGTGTTATTCGACTATAAAATGTGGTCAATCATGTAGTATAGGGGGACATGTGGCATCGCTTGCATGTGATTTAAAGAAAATTCGGGAAACATGTACTGTGGTGTTTGACATATTGGTAACTTTGACTGTCAGTTGATTATTTTAACACGTGAAACCCTACAGTATAGTTTTAAGCAATCCAAAAGGACATTATGGAATGCCAAGTAAGTACATAATTATATACACCAAAATTAAAAAGCTGAAACAAAAATAAAAACAAAGAAATAACAATATGTTTGCCAACTTAAAAACTAGAAGAACGTGGAATGCCATTAGTAAGATGACAAAGAATTCTTATACCTTCAAGCTACAACCAAGTAAAGTATAACTATGATATTCTTTTAACCTAACCTTACCTAACATAAAGACCTTTTCAATGCATTTGAAAGAGGGAGCTCTATTGATCGTGTCCTACCTGATCTACCTACGCAAAACTCAACCAACATACGTGACGTAAAAACTTATCTACCTAATCACTTAGAGCTATTAATTAGCACTATTTGCTAAACAACCTAGCAAAAATACAAAAATTTAGAAGTGTAGGAAAGTCTGTTTAAAGAAATAACTGTACTTTTTTTAAAATACCAAAATTCTAATAAACTCACAGATATAAACTAGAGTAAAAAAAAAGTAAAGTCCAAGTCTAAAAGTTCGTACCTAGTTAGGTACGAACTTTTATCATATCTATCGTTATGTAATCTAAATTACGATCAAATCTATAAAAACCGAAGCAATCACTAGAGATCAAAACCTGAATGATCACGGGAGTCTTCATACATATTTTAGTGACATTTTAACCTAATGAGGAACGCCATATAAAATAAATGTTATATTTATAACCCGTCTAAATCAATAATATTATCATATTAGGAAGCGATCCATTGAAAGATACCAATATAATATAATATGGCCATAGCTGAACTATTTTTTTACTACGATAACGCACACACCAGCTATATATGGCACTGGCTATATGTACTGATGTATAGCGATAAGATAGTCTCAGCTTTACTAAATGTAGAAGAGATTTTGGTACTTCAACGACTTGGTCATGGCTTCAAATACCGGGAAATCTCAATGTGACTTTTTCAATGCATATGCACCTACTTTCTAAGTTTTATCTTGGAGACCAGACCAAAATGCAAAAAGCATGCTTGATTGAAAAGCTGCAGTGGAATAATAATAGGCTGGTATTTTAGCTATTCTCTTCTTAGTCTTACTTCGGGCAGTGTTGATTGGAAGCCCCAACTTAAGGCTCCTGCAAACAGGTGCGCCGCGCGACGCGAATCGCGCGCGACACAAAGGCACCGCTCGTTGCTCGACTGGCGGTACCTTTGTGTCGCGTGCGATTTTATCGCGTGTCGCGCCTGTTTGTAAGAGCCTTTAAGTAAAGATTTCGATACAACTGCAAGGGCCTTATACAAAATCATGGAAATATATATACTGACACTAATAAAGCAGGATTAGTTACCAAAAATAGATGAGCTGTAGCAATGAACAGTCAAATTGTTGAATTTAATGAATTAGCAGAAAACGATGATAAATCTCTCGCTTCGCTTTCACTGTAGCTTCACAGCTTTAAGATGACCTATAATTTTAACTTCCATTCTACAGGAATAAAGGACCATATTTTTGGTCTCTTGATTAGACACAAGCTTATGTGTTTGTTTAACATTGTAATGGCTACTGCCGTATATTGAACACTAGCTGCGCCTCGCGGTTTCACCCGTGTAAATGTCCGTCCCATGGGAATACCGGGATAAAAAGTAGCTTATTTATGTTAATCCAGGGTGTCAGCTACCTCCATACAAAATTTTATCAAAATTGGTCCAGCCGTTTGAGCGTGAAGGAGTAACAAACATATAAACACACACACACTCACAAACTTTCGCTTTTATAATATTAGTGTGATTATACTGCTAATTGGCGTTTTTTCGCCGAATTAGTTGGGAATGCAAGTTTAACATTGTGGATTACATTAAATTGCTGTCTGAAAATATCTTGTTGGAACAGTGGGGGCCTAGTGGTAACGGCCCCGACTTACGAGGCACCCGGAATGAACCTAGGCAGATGCGTTACTTTGTGTAAATAATTTCATCACCACTGCTGTCAGCACGGTGAAGGAAAACATCGTGAGGAAACCGGCATGTCCTAGAACCAAAAATTCGAAGACATTTAACATCTACCAATCCGCACTGGGCCCGCGTGGTGGATTACGGCCCACTCCCTCTCACAGAAAGGAGGCCTGTGTCCCAGCAGTGGGAACATTATAGGCTGATTATGCTGTCTGAAAAAAAGAAGAAAATATGTAGAATCAGACTAAAAAAAACATAACCCTCCTTCTGGCACAGTCGGGTAAAAACAAATCCTTCGTTTTTTTCCTGAAACATATCACTTGCTTCGTTATTTCATATTCATATAATTTCATCATCATCCACAGCCATTTTCCTCCCACTTTTACCTTTGGCGTCATTCTTTCCTACTTATTTTAACAGACAAAGCACCTTGATCATCGGTGTGGACATTCCATCATTACGATAATAAAATTAGCTGTTATCTGGAATAATATGACATGATACCAAAAATTATTGTCAAGAAACGCTGACTAGAAGGTCTAGATTCTCGGCACGACGTCTTTACGAGACTCGCCCAACATCTTCGGGTTGTTCGCTCAAACCGCCTCGCAACTGCTTCAGACATGAGTCCAGTGATACCGACCGCTGCAGTTGCGTTGAGCTCGAGCGACAAATACTTCTCACCGCCGACGACACCAGTACCAGTAGGTACATCATACATCGGCGCGGAAGACCCACCGGCCTCTGATAACCCCGCTTCCAGTGCAAGTGGCACATGAGATAAACACAAACTATCAATAAAAATGTCATGCCCACATACTTTAGGAGTACAGAGTGGGGAACCCTGACTGCGTACTGTGGTAGGGTTCTCTCATTGTTTTAGGTAGATACCTATCTACACAATGATGATCGTGATCATATCACTACAAAGTACCAACAAAATGAAACCAACTATTTGTACGGGCACAATCCTGCAACAGTACAAAGCTGCCTTCCGCGTATTGTGTGATTTTGCCGTGAGCGAAATTAGCGCGATACCACCACTTCGTGTGTTTGTTTTTGTTCGATTCAAACGTCTTGGGAAGTCCGATTGGCGATAGAAATAGTGTGGATTGGGAATTAACTTAATTGCATTATGAAGGACTAATATGATAAAAAGTAATAAGAGAGAGTAAAGCTATAAAAACGATTGTTGCTGGTCGAGAAATTAAAAGAAATCATTTATGAGGACAAGTCTGTAAATTATCTTCATAAATACAAAAAAATGCAAAGCATCAAATATTATTCCCCGAAAAAAAATTTACAAAGAAAACAAACGACTTCCAAAAACTGCAAGGTGAAAAATAACTTTAATTTCGGAAGTCGATGTCGTTGGGTTTGCATTTTCGTTGTTTGCCACCGACTTCCGAAATTAAACCTCCTCATTTTTTAAGTCGGTTAAAAATGATTTAATTTGTTAATTCCAAAAAGGGTGGCAGGGGAGGCAGTGCGACGCGCAGTCTAATAACCATGGATTCAGTACATCATTCTGGACCCCACCTTCGTTGAAATGTTTCGTCTGTTATATGTATAAAAAAATTGCTGTTCCATACATTTTGATCGCTTAGGTTTTGCACTTTTGTATTTGTTGTTGATTGTTCACAGTTGATTTTTTTTTTGATTAGCCGACGAAATTTTTTGCAAATTTGTTGATTACAATTTGCGCATCGATGCAGGGGACATAGACGCGCACACTGTAACCACGAATGTAGCAAAAATGTTTAGTCGGTTAATCAAAAAAAAAGTACACCACCACCCTGTATCCTCCGGTTCTTAATACTATTTCTTAGAAATTATTGGAATTCACAATGTAACTCATGGAAATACACAAACAAGAATACCGATTGAAAATGTATCACATAAGTATTCAATGACAGATTTTGCAATTCACAATCTCAAGCACTTTACACGCCTACAGGCACTTTACTCAAAGCACATGTTACAACTTTTGTGAGATAAGCCGAAACACCTGAATTATTAATACATGATTATGGGCCCCGGCAGACCAACCAGCTTAGCGTGTTTTGTGTTCTAAGTTACATTCTTGAAAGTGAGCATGCATGAGGATTTCATTGGAAATCTTTAGTAGGTACTTTTTCTTCTCTCAAATCTGTGCCACTAACAATATTAGTGAGATGGGTAATTCCTGCGGAATGCCCTGAATTAGTATCTCCACTTGGGGACGCTATTTAATTCTTCTCGTGAGTTTTGTTTGTCATTTGATTTTCAGCTGTTTCTTTAATACTGTATTAAACTGAACCGTCTCCAGACACAAGTGGGAAGACGTAGCTCCTACCTGGTAAAGTGGGGCTACCTCTTCGCAACGGCAGTAAGGTGTGGATGTGGAACTGTGTCGCAAACTATGCTCCACCTCCTATCCTGTCCCCTGTGTTCCAAAACATGCAATGAAAGTGACCTCTGCACTGCTACTGACGACGCCGTGGAAGTGACGAAGTTTTGAGTCAACAAGATCTGAAATACAGTCGTGCCAACAACACAAACATAAAGCAGAATACTGAATTCCATCCGTTTACATATTTCTATCTATCTCAAACAATACATTTAATATGAATGTAAGTTCATGTCACTTCCACTTCATGATAATGATTGGAAATTCCCCATAATTGTTCTCAATATGGTGTGAGAAATTAAATAAAGTATATTTTATTATGTTTTGTTTTAGCAGGTAGTTCCATGTAGCTCCATCGTGGTGAAGTGTGAACTCGTGACAACAAGGACCATGACTGAACTTCACCGTCTTCACTACCGTTGTACTAAGATAATATTTACCTTATATCTAAGTAGGTATAGGTATTTACAATATTACACTTTTATTTGCTGCTCCATTATCTTTTACAGCCTTAATGGTCGAGTGATCGAAAACGAGGTTGCTAAGCTTGGAGTTCTGGACTTGGTTCCGTTTTGAGAAATTAGCGCCCAAGATTGCTAGATATAGATAGTGCCATCCACGAAGACGCGCCCCTGCACTCTTCTTACTAATCGCTAGTGATTAACGTTAGTTAATTCCGCTAGTGTTTTAATTTTTTGATACACACTAATTACCCATTAGTAAGTAATTACTGTGTATCGACAAAACTAAAACACTGACGGAATGTTGCTCACATGTACTGTAAGCGATTAGGAAGAAGAGTGGAGCGCGTCTTCGTAGATGGCGCTATCTGTACCTACAAGATTTTCAGTAGTAAACTTGAGTCTGGTTTTGACTAGGTTTTTCCCCTGTTACATGTTATTTGTATCGTAACTGGGTCGGTTAGATGTTATGTGGGCGTTTATGTACGTACTATAACACAAAATTTCATTATTGTTGTTTTCAACAAAATGCATGAATTATATATGCACGAAAATATGTACGATAGTAAATAATGATGATAATAATCTTGATTTCCTTAAGAACGATCTGTAAAATCAGATTTTTTAAATTATGTTTTAGCACCACAACGCCAACCCTATGATTTCAGTGATTATACAAGTTATGGTGTTGGTACCATGTAATAGGGACAGACTCTATTGCCATCATCCGGGCACGAATTCAGACGGCAGACCGGGCTGCTACGAGAAATTCCACATGGAAAAACCCAATAACATGTTTTCCCGATCCGGGAATCTTACCCAGGACCTCATCTTCAGCAGTAACGCTTGCGACCACTAAACCAACGACGCAGTCTAAGCTGAGTAAGAAATGGAAATGGAAAATGGTAATCCCAAATTCAGAAATTAAACATTAGAAGAGGCCATCAACTCATGTGAATGAAACATGAAATAAAGACAATGCCTACATTGCTTTGTAAAACTTCAAAACCTAGTAAAATTCACGTTGATGAAAATCTAAGACATTAACATTATAACATCTCAACACTCATTAGTAGAACATTTAAAACTGTGCCGTGGGAACTTATAGTGACTTACAATATAAAAATTCAGCTTTCTCGCTTGCTTTGCTTCCGTTGGGCGACCCGAGATACGATCAGAGATGACCGATATGAGTCGCGAAACGAGAGGCTGACTCACGTTATGTTTCATGCTAGACGGATGCTGTGTATTGCTCAATTGAGGATTCTGTTGTTTGTAATGTTTCGTTAAGCTTGCATGATTATTCATGTCAAGTTGTTTATTATTTTGGGACATCATTATTATTATAGAACTTGTCTTGCATGTGTACGGTTTTTTTGCTTCTGAAACGTCTATTATTTGAGCTTGGTAGATATATATGTAGGTACACCAGACAGTTCATTCTCTTCCTCTTCAGTAACTTTATCACCTACTCCAATTTATTTGTATATACCTTTTTTTATGTATTTACCATTTAAAAATTAATTACATTTGTTTCATTAGAATAGCATTTTTAAACCACTAAGGTTTGTATTTAATGCTACATGTAATGCTACATCGTAGTAAAAACAAAATCAAGGTAAACAATAAATACAACATAATACCCTATTTCGAAATTTGGTAACTTCATCTCAGGTGATATGCTAGTTACTACGTAAGCTGCATTTCACATTAAGCATTCAACCACCTATGTCACCCACCTATTTCATTTAGTTAGGCTTCTAGCACTCTTATTTTAAAACATAAAATTAGATAATATCTATATTAAATACTTCATCTAATCATTCCAATACTAAAAGAATACCATGTCTATTGTCCACTTAAATCTTTAATTGCAGACACACCATTCACTTCTACAGTATCCAAAATTTCATCATCTACATTAAGTTTTACTTTGTATTTATTAATCAACGCTTGATATATTTTCTGTATCATATCAGCTCGTGTCCGTATCATTACGTATACATTGAGACAGCTATGAGTAAGCGGTGCCCCGCCGTCTGGCCGCCACCGCGTTACGCGCGCGAACCTGTCCAGACAAGTCCGATGTAACTTGTGTGGAATTTACGCACTAGCTATACGAGCCACTTTGTTTTTAACTATAGTCTTTAGGTCCTTTTCTGTGGAGACAAAAATCTATGTGATTTTGTTGATGAATCAGTTGTTTTTGGATTGAGAAGTAGGCCGTGTCAATAAACTGTAGTGGTAATTGAGCGAATAGCATTTCCCCTGGAGTAAACCAAAATATAGAGTATACTTACCTACTGCTATTTATAGCATAGTAGTACACGCTCCTGGTTTTCGAAAAGTTCCATCTTTGAACGTTCTTTAAAACCTATGATGCGATTTATCTAAGTGTAGGAATGGATGGGACAAACGAAGAGCTGAAAAACCCCCAGAAATTATTGAAACAAAATATGGAAGGCCTTATAAAATGTCCAAGAGTTAAGATATATCTAATAGAACGTAAGACTTTGCAAGCGAAGTGGCTAAAAGTTAAAAAAAATACTTCTAAACAAATCTCCGTATGGATTGAAGAGCCATGTCTCATAATTATTATTTAAACGCATATTATAATATTGGTAGTTCTCGCTTTTGAATACCCTAACCCAAATGCCGCTACGCCCGCGCCACCGCCGCCGCCGCCGCTGCTTTAGCCTTTTTCTTCAATCCAAACGGACTAAAAATTAGCAAATTCATTTTTGCACTGTTTTGAATATTTATAAGTAAAGAGCAGTTTTCTCTTTCAGTTTTGTACATTTATTTGTATAAAGTCATCTCTATTGCTGTATATCTCTATATCAATATCAAAATACAGACCTTTCTTATATTAAGAGGTAATAAGTGACAATGCTGAACTGTTCAATTGAAGTCATCAGGTGAATCATCAACAGCCTACTACAGTCGACCCCTGAAATGTTGCTCATTAAAATGACAAAAAAATGCATTTCAGGAAGCCGTTTTGTCTTTTCCGTAGGTAGGTATAGTTTGTAAGCAGACACTTGTGATATTTGTTATTTTATTATATATCAGTAGCGCAGCAGCTTCATCTGTATAGGATAGGACACCTGACTAAGGAGATCTAAGCAGAAATTCATGATATGGGCTCCGTCAATTTTTTCAAACATCAAAGTTACAGAAACCATCTCTACTATTGCGTCGCAGCTGACGATTCAACAATTATAGACCAGTATCCATATACGTATTTAATACGCTTCGATCTAACGATAAAGCTAATCACCAACGTCATTCACAAAAAAAAAGTCTGAAGCTCTAATACCGAACTCGTTTTCTTAGTAAAGATTGACATCATCAGTCGTCGGATCGTTAGTGTTCTGGGTTAGTATATATTTCACAACATTATAACGATAGTGCATGACTAAAATGGGCTTCCCTAGCTTCTGTGTTACTCTCATTGAAACCAGTTTCTGTATTGCCTACGATATCGTCGATTTACTTTGTAGTATTAGCAGTCTTCTCTTCATAATTTTTGATAAGCTAAATGCTGTCACGTGCAAATTCTTTATAGATTATTTTTTTGTTATTTATTTTTCTGTATCTGTTTTTAATATTTTTTATATCTATTAGTTTATCAATACTTTCCTTAACACACGTACCTGACTTGTTTTGTTTCTTGCTTTGCATCACCTCTAAAGTTAACTGACATTTGAAAGAAAAGGTTGTGTCCAATCAAGTTCAGTGCATTAGTCTGCGCACAACAAAGTCAAAAAGATTTTTTGTAGTCTTTTGTAAATGTTTCCAATGAGAATATAATGTTTCCAGTATGCGCGCCATCACTGTTTACATAGAGTTAATCTTTAAAAAATAAAAACAGTCTTGACTCAGGTGTGCGCACAGTCAAAAAGCTAAAACACAATTATGATATTTTCATAGAGGTATCAACTCCAATAAAGTAACAACATTGTCTTATTAATCAATCATTTATTATCATTGATCTACACAATGTAATGGAATACATACATACATAGTCATAAAATATATTCAAAAATATTATATTTTTTACATCTAAATCTATATCAAAAATATGGCTAATGACAGAGCTTTAACCCCATCTATTTATTGGCACATGGAATATTATTTACCAAATCTAGATACATTTTTAATTTTATTAAAGCATGATAATTAATTAAGCAATTTTAGTGGGTGTCTTGTATGACAAATAATATATAATATATTTATATATCGTGTATATAGACAGCGTTTCAAAAAACTTGTGAAAACCAAAATCATTTTTAAAACTTTACATTTACTTCGCACAAGTGTCGAAATATTGTAAAGTTTTATGGAAGCCAGGTTTCAAATGTTTGTTGATTTAATCATCTCAATAATTATATCCTATTTGATGATATAATTAGCTGCGATTATAATTGAAATTGTTCCGATTGGAATATCATTTCTCAAAATAGACTTTTACTGAATTAAGAATTGAGATCGCTAAATCAAAATTAAATAAACTTAGGTATAATTAACTACAACTAAACGTAATCGCTGTCTTAGTGAACGATTCCAAAGTGCGTGGAATATAAAAAGCGTTAATAATGATAATTAAAAATATACCGAATCATCATTTCCATTATTTCATTCATGGTTCATTTGGGAAAATTAAAAAACATAATTGGTTAGCAATTTCTTTGAAACAAAATACTTTGTTTTATTACTCTTATAGAAAAACTTCGGATATAAAAATATTTTCACTGGGATCATATTGATTTCAGCTTTTTAGGATCTTAATAATTAAACCATGAATTTATAAGTTTTTATCCAACATTAATTTCTTTACTACCCATATGTTTTCTAGGTATTAGGAACAACCCTCATAATATACATTATTTTAAGCAATAAATGGAATGTTATACTTAAACTAAAATTAATTAAAATAAATAAAACATATACGGGTGAACCGTTTTGTCAAATAAATCAACCGTTCGCAAAAAAATATTGAGAGGTCATGATTTTAGAACTGAAATATTATTTGAAAGTTATTATCCAACAGTTTTAGATTTTCTAATAACTTTAAAATAATACATGAATATACGTCCTACGTATTATAAAGTTTAATAACAATATTTTTTAAATATAATATAAATATTATTTTACATTAAAATATTTCTAAGCAGTTAAGCTGTAAATGCTACCATCACTTATCCTAATAAATACTATTTACAAAATCACCAGAATGTTTTTGTTTGTTTAATTTTGAATTTTGAAAAAGTAATTTTTCAGTAGGGTTACTCTTATTAGTTTTAACATTAGAAATTCTGAATTAAAAAATTCCTCAAAACATCATTCTCAATTAGCTTTTTTTCCAATCAATTAACATTTTATCACAAGATTTTATTTAAAACTACAAAAATAAAACAAGGAAGATAAAAAGTAAAACATAAACAAGAGCAACCCCACTGGTCCAAATATCACAAAATTATAGTCAAAATAATAAAATTAAAAAGCGCGAAGGTTTACATGGAGGCCGAAAATTTACAAAAAAAATATCCAAAACATTGCAATATCCCATTCTGGCGGTGTTACTGATGAAGCACGAATACTGTTATGTAAAGTTGAAGCCCACAGGTGTTACAGGCGTTGATGACGTCATTATTCTTCGGGACGTGTTTGATCACCATCGTAAGTACATGGTCTCCTTGTTAGGGTTGTAATGGATTTCTCTGTAACAAAAAGTATTATGTTAGAAAAAAAATATTTATTTTTTTTAAATCCTGATCCCAATTTTTTTTCCACAAAGTGCCACAAACTGTTAATATTAAAATGCTTGTAGGGCATTTATAAACTGCACGACCATGAGTTTTTTTTTTCTTTTCATCATCAATTATTGCGGTCCTCCTTTATGATCGTACTTGGTTGTTTTAATGATCAATGATGATGATTGGTAAAATAAACAGGTAAAAATGTATTGATTTAATAAATTCTTACTCTATTTGTGTAAGAGAGACCGCTGTAGTAGGATCGTGCTTCCATCACCTTCACCGCCACAAGCATTGACTACATCTACAACAATTAAGAAAAAAACATGTTAAAAATAAAATAACACCATGTTCTTCAAAACACCAACCTCCCAATTTATAAATGAAATATATTCCTCAAATACAAAATATTAGAAAAAAAACAGTAGTTAAATTCGTCGTTAAGTAGGTGAGTACCTAATACAAAAAAAAACGTTATAAAAACTAGAAAATTAATGAGCATGCTGCCAACAAAAAGTTAAAACAAAATGTGCCTACTGTGAAAATAGTGCATTAAAAATAAATAAAAACCAAAACTTTATTAGTTCATCGAATTTGAGGAGAAATTAATATCTTAAAAGTGCACCGTTCTGAATACTTAGAGCTAAATTTTATAAACTAACATTACTTATGAAAATCCTAAAAGATTAAAATAATTTTCTTAAAACTACCGTAAGAAAACAGTTAACAAAACATCAACAATGACTTTCTCAGAAATCGTCATAATACTGTTAAAGGCCTTAAATAAGATTAAAAATTGATCTCAAAATCCCTGCTTTGAGCTCAGAATCCCTTTTTAAAAATTTTCTGTACCGGCCGCCACAAAGTAGGGGTTAACTTTTTGAAAGGATTAACGTCAAACGTCAGAGGACTTATTTAGGTAAAACGTCTTACTGCAAAAGATTTGCTGCTAAAACAACAAACCTTTACACATGTTTTGATGTTTTAAATGAACAAAGAATCATCTAGGTAAGCTACTATTTTTTACAAAATACAAACTTCTAATCTGGACAAGAATCTTTTTATCTTTTTTTACAAAAAAAAAAGATTGGAAATCACAAGATAGATTTAATGAAAACAAAGCAACTAAAGAAATCTGATGGTTCGCCTAATGTATTTTATTGTTTTCGCCAATTTAGTTTCAAAATATTTGCCCAGGCAACATTTGCGTCCGCAAAAAAATCAACGGCGATTAAAAAAGTTTCCAAGCGTGTAAGTGTCATCAATTCATCAGTTTAATTATGCGAAATCGTGATGGAGATATTAAAATGTCCGTGAACTCAGGTGTTAAAAGATTTTTTTTTTCCTTTTCGTACGTAATAACCTCAACATTGTTTTTGATTTAATAAACACCCGAAACAGACGCGGAAACAAATTATTTGTCATTAACTTTAAGATCCTTGATCACCTGATTCGTGGAAAAAAAATAACAAAAATACACGAACGAATCCGAAATGTATTTTTTGGTTTATTATAAAAATGGAGTCACGGTCATGAATTGGAGTTTCTAAACCGTTAAATACGAGCTTCATTGAGGCCTTTGCGTAACTAATACAATATTGATTACGTAAAATATCGAATTTGGCATTCCGACTCAATCAAAATCTAGAGCAACTTAACAAACGCGATTTAAAACAGTTTAGTTCTACAAAAAGCCTTTAAAAACAAAAGGTACATCCTGATCGCAATCCGGGCTAATAGTTCTCCACGTGTTTCGAACCCAAGTGTCTAGATCTCGATACAGTGCAGTAAAGGGCGCGGGTGACGGCCGACGCGGCATTATCCACTTCCGTACGATACACTAGGTTAGTTCGTGAGCGCACACCCTGTATGTGCGACTGTGGGAACTAAGCGGCTTTGTTCCCGTATACAGGCTGTTGTGTTACGTAATTCAACCATTAGATGAGACATTGTCTTGTGTAAGGAGTCTAACTGTAGATATTGTGGAGAGTTGGAATAAATAATTTTGGCGATTCGGTTTTATCACTTACTTAGCAAAATTATAAGGGTTACCTTCTAAAATTAATCATGTCTTAGACGTGTTTAATTGAATAAAAAACAGCATAAAACATGTTTTGGGTCAACTATTAGTTAGTTGACCCAAAACATGTTTTATGCAGTGCAAAAGTACAATTATTTTATGATCACATCATATTACCTTGTTGTTTTAGTTACTAATTTAAGATACTAGTTCAGACAGGCCATTCCGTAGTTGGGAATAATGATTTATAAGAATGAAATAACTTCTATTAGAATTTGTAAAAAGTATATTTGTAAAGTATGGTTGTAGCGTAAATTATTATCATATTTTTTTTTTATAATCAGTCTATAATGTTCCCACTACTGGGACACAAGCCTCCTCTCTGTGAGAGTGAGTCGGCCACGCAGGCCCAGTGCGAGTTGACAAGTATGGTTGTAATGGACCACTACTTAAATGGCCACTAAAACAGCCTGTATACAGGCAAAGTCTTCTCAAAGGCTGCCTAATTAACCGCATTGCCACCTCTGTGGCGCGACGGACGCGCGAACTATTGTGTACTATGAACTGAGCTAGGGCCAAGAACTGAAACCAATGGAAATAGAACTACATTTAACTAAAGGCGTTTGCAAGTATAATCTGCATCTAACTACGGACCTTTTAACGGTTGAAGATGTGAACGAATTATCTTTAAGGATGGGTTATGTTGTTACTGTTTTGTTTTGTTCAGTTTTAATTAGGTCGGAGTTGAGTTTTTAATGGAACATTACTTGTGTTTGAAAATGTTGCTCCGTTTTGTATTGTCATTATCATCTGCCTAGTCTTTTCCCAAGTATGTTGGGGTCGGCTTCCAGTCTAACCGGATGCAGCTAAATACCAGTAGTTTACATGAACGCGACTGCTTAACTGACAACGCTTTTAATGATAAGTGCAATTAGCCAAACCTTTATTTAAATAGTAGGTATGATGAAATTGACGACTGTATCTGTCTATAACCCTGACCACCAAAACATCATGTTAAAAACCCTTTGTTTTTATATCCCAAAATAAAGAAGAAAGAGGATCCCCTTTTAAATGGCAATGTATATAGAAAATAATCGATATGTCAACTCGATTCTCTCGAGTCGTGAATCGAATGGATCGACCTATCGAGCGATGCAACAGATAAGTACTACGGCAGAGACTGGGCGTGCACCGATGACCTAATGCACTAACTATATGGGACATCGCACTCTCGATTCTGCTTAGAATCGTAATTAAGCAAGATGTATTGTTTCAGCTGGATTAATGAACGATGTATCGATTGTAGCGTGTTTAATTGGGAAAGCACAGAAATAATTAATGGCAATACTCGATTTATACAAGGTTTGTTTGTATTTAGGTTAAAATATAGCTGCAATTCATGCGTTTAATTTTCGCAAAACCATTTTTAATGTAGCCACTTATTTGTAAAGAGCAATCAAACTACTATGTAACATCAAATTCTTTCGATAAAAAAGACAATCAATCTATCAATAGTTC
Organism: Luperina nickerlii; assembly: GCA_963855955.1. Taxonomy (NCBI): domain Eukaryota; kingdom Metazoa; phylum Arthropoda; class Insecta; order Lepidoptera; family Noctuidae; genus Luperina; species Luperina nickerlii. The sequence goes on along the minus strand of OY979681.1, from coordinate 12,344,344 downwards.
TTCCAAAGAGAATATGGTAGCTACTCGTACAACAGGAATAAAATTGAAAAAAGACAACCGAAGCTGAATAAATTTCTTACAATCAGAGAACGTGCTATTAATATTTTATTCCAACATAAAAAAGATAAAAATTAAAAATTGTATCCGCACTTTTAGAAGCCCATTCACGAACGTGTGAATCTGACAATAAGGTCTTTGGTACCCACGCCTCTATGGTAATAAACATGATCAATTCATACAACAGAACTCCTCAATTCAAAGGCATGATCTTCATAAATTTTATGAACCATACGAACGGGTAACATTTAGCAAAACAATCAGTAGCGGTATTCTATGCCCGAGGCACTCACGCCGTCTTCCGAGTTTCCGGAGTTTCACACGATGCCTCATTATCTTTACATACTGCGATATGTGAAGGAAGTCTATGATGGTAGGATGCCAGAATAGGAAAGTGGTGTTTTGGAGAAGGTTTTTAATCACTGAAGTGAATTGGTTAAAGGAGTTTGGTGTAGTGATTGACAAATCATATGTTCTATTTCGGTAGACGAGACTTATCAGACGAGACCTATTGAAGTCTGTTAAACTGTCCTTCCTTTCTAAAGATACTGAAAGGTAACTTAGACAAAATAATCAGGAGACTTCTTCATTTGTTTTCTTTATCTAGGTGTACACCCAGGTCGCGCCTTCACAATACATCGAACACTTCCCAAAAATCCAAATATGCCATCGACACTTCCACTTCCCTACCGACAAATTGCCATAATCATCTTACTGTTAAGCGTGGTACACATGGTTGTGCCTTGTACGGCGAGGCATATACTGCAAATTATACCGCTCGGGTCACGTGTGTTTCCCTGTTGAGGGCTACCGTCAGCGTTCGCACAGTTTCGGAAGCATTAGGGCCCATTAAGCACCGTTAACACACGGTCCCGTCACGAGCTCACGATTCACGCAGCATGAGCGATCTATCGGCGATCTCGCGGTAGCCCTGTGCTGGCTTGTGTCGTTTCACACGGGGGTACGCGTGCACCGAGACAGTGTGTTCTAGAATTTTATTACACACGACAATTCGTGTTTTTATGCCGCAATCCTAGAATGAAAGTCGCGGATTTTGTTGACAAAAGGGAGAAGTTGGATGTCTGTTTCGATGGGAGAATGTAAGGTCATATCATAGGTGCCTGCTTTTGTTACACAGTTTAGAACTAAGTTAGACCCATTATTTTAGCCATTTATGACTTTTGCTTTTAAACTCTTTTCTACTCTGCTTGATTACATTGAGGACTGAATTTAAAAAAAAATCAAGCTTTTGTATCGAAAGTATTTCCCATACGACTTTTCCAAATGTACCTTCAAGATACTGTTCACGATCTTCCCACCTAGATCCTGAGTCGGGAAAGGTCACAGTAGTGTAGTAACGGCGTAATACCGCGGCATTATAGTTTTACAGCCGTTTGTTATTGAAGGAAGACCGAACATCGCATATTATGCTCAAATATGGGGGACTTTATGTGGAAGACGTGAAACTGTTGTTTTTAGGGATTGGATCTTATCTACTATATAATAGTAGTAAAACAGAATAAATTAAAAAAGAAAATTGACATTTTTTTTTTTTGCTTTGTCCGGTCGTTTAACATTAGAGGCAAGACTAGTCCTTGGTGATGTCAATTTCTAAGCTAAAGAGACTTTGAAAAATAATAATTTCGCAAAATAAGACTAGTTTTTTTGGTATAATACTTTTGGAGTCAAAAAGTTATTAGGTTTGTTAGGTATCCAGGGAGAGGCTTGTGGCTAAGTAATAACAGCCGCACGTGTCGATCGATCAGGTTAAGCTACGCTTGCCGCGGTTGGTCCGTGGATGGGTGACCATCTTTACATACCAAGACCCCTTCGTGCCTCGGAAAGCACGTTAAGCCGTTGGTCCCGGCTGTAATTCGTGGATCTTTGACAGTCGTTCCGGGTCGTCGGAAGCCCGAAAGTCTGAGAACCAGTCTTACTGAGGGGTTTCGTATTACCCAGTAACTGAGTTTCGGAGATCAGTTCGGCAGTCGCTCCATGTAAAATACTGATACTCAGCTGCATCAGGTTGGACTGGGAGCCGACCCCAACATAATTGGGAAAAGGTTAGGCAGATGATGAGGTATATAGGGAAAAGAATGATGATGAATACTCGTTTTTCTACTAATTATCTAAAAAAGCGGGAAAGCGGGAATTTCCCACTCCTAAAAAACTCTAGCCAAATTTTCCGTTGGAAATTTGCTCAGGCGACCCTATCAACTTAAAGCTACCGTCACATTGTATGATAATCACGAGTGCCAACCACGGAATGTCGCTCCAAATGACATGCGAATCTATAAGAAGGTTACTGAACCCGCATTGAAACTGTATTGACAGATGATGAGTTAAGAGGATTCCGTTTTTAGTTGGCTATTAGATAGATATGTTATTATTCATGAATCAAGTTAGACTGTTCAATAAAGGAAATTAGCATAATCAGCCTAAAATGGTCCCACTGCTGAGACACAGGCCACCTCTCATCGAGAGGGACTTGGCTATAATCTACCAAGCAGGCCCAGTGCGGGTTGGTAGATGTCACATTTCTTCGAATGTTTGGTTCTAGGACAGACCGGTTTCCTCACGATGTTTTCCTTCGCCGTTTATGAGTGCAGTGGTGATGAAATAAATTACACAAAGTAATGTGCCTGCCTGGCCCACGACCTAGGACACGTACATTGAGGCTGGGTCATCACTGCTCTCTTGGATATTAACTTTTTCTAATAATAGACTTCAGCTGGAAAAGATTTTTTGAAGTACTTGGAAGGGCAATCAAAGGGAATTAAAACTGACGCAGGTGATATTGATTTTCTAGTGTGGCAATTTTATAACGGGCCAAATCTACCACCATGCATGTGGGTCCCAGAAAACGTTCGGCGACATCGAGACACATCCAGCAGAACATGACGGGACAAGCTTGATGCCTACAGACAGGGTTTTTTTTTTTCAGGATGAGAAATCGTCAAATGACCCCTCCCGCTCTGGGTGGAGCGGAAGGGAGTGTCAGACTCTTACTGACTAAAACCCACCCGTGTTCCTTCCTTAGCCCTTTATGTTCCGGGCCAGCGGTAACCCTTTCGGACAATCCCGCTGACCGGCCAGGTTAATCCACACTAGCTCAAGACAGATAAGAGTGGAAAGGAGAAAATGAGGCCTTTTCCTGCAGTGGGACAACATAGGCTAGAAATAAAATTTAAATAAACTTTAGAAAGGTAAAATTAAAATAAACTTCCAGCAGTGGTGTGCAATAGTCTGAAGATATCTTTTGATTGTAGCGTCGATATTGCGTCGTCGTATACATTTTACAGAAGCGGACTCATAAAACATTGAATACAAAAACAATACGAACGTGATGTAATATTAAAACCCCGTAGGTATATCCCTCGTGTGTATTCCTAAACTGTGTATATTTCAAAAACATCTGTGTACAATTTCTTACATGCACCTATCATCAGTGCGATGAAGGAATCGTGAGGAACAACATATGTTTACAAGACACTCTAGCGTGGAATAAAACCAAGATATGGATAGTGCCACTTTAGGGTTAATAACTTTGATACCTTGTGCTACTTTACATTAGCATTTGGTTATACTTGTATCCACTGTTGAAGACTGCTTTGTAAAACTAACACATTCTTAATTATATCGAGTACTGCTTTGGACCACTAGGTGCTCATACACAGAGCGGCACGCATCAACGGCAGCTGTCAACAACATGCCGCGCATGCATTTGAGCACCGTACTCAAATACACGAGCGCCACGTTGTCGACGCGTCGACGGCAGGCGTTGACGGATGTCGATGGCTGTTGTCGACGCTCGTCAACGGCTGCAGTTGTCTCTGCCGTTGACGCGTGTCCCTCGTGTGTATGTACACTAAAATTCTCGACTTTTAGGGAAACTTTGGCGTTATAGTTCAGAAGGAAAGACTGATATTAGGGACGAAATTCGACCTATTTATTTCTTAACTACCAGTACTGACATTAAACTCCAATCCGTCATACTAAACGTCTATATGCAACAATAGTAAAATCTGCCAGGGCTGATAAACGCAAAGTAAATATGTTTAATTGCCTCAGTTTAAGAACGCAATGAGTCAATGTCACTAAGGTTTATGACCGTCCCTTGACTGAAGCCTTGATGATGCTCTAATTAAATTTTATCTTTTACTAGTTTATAGACTTTTCAGACGATCTTTTCGTTTTGGACTATCAATCTTTGAGGGGTAAAAGGAAAAAATAAGGCATAATGCTGCTAGCTAGTTGCTATATCTCCAACGCAAAATAATAAAAAAGCAGAAAGGTTCTTAAATAATGAGTTATAAACCGGCAATTACAGCATATTTCGTGCTTAAAAAATACTAATAGCTGTAATAGAGTTCACTATGTTGCATGTTACATGTGCAACCACAGAGGTCAATGGTAGTACAAATTTTGTAAACCTAATTAGCATACAAGTAGATACGACATTTTTTCAAAAGACAAAGTTGCTTGTGGCCCTGATTTGGAATTTGTAGGTCAAATTATAACTAAAATATATCTCAAAATAGACAGTAAGTTCTCTTTGATGAACATAATTTTGTTGTAATAATTCAGTAAGACTTAATTGACTTTCTTCCATCAGAAAATGGCATATCCTAGTACCAAAAACATGACGACATATGACACCACCAACCGGCGCGCGTGATGGGTTATGAGTACCCCCCTTACAGAGAGTAGGCCTCTGTCCCAGCAGTGAAAAAGTTATAGGCTGATTACGCTGCATCACAAAATGAACTCACAATTAATGCACTAATACTAGAATTAATGACATCAAAGGAAAAAGATGATGATTACATCACAAAATTTCCAACCTCATTTTATCATAAAGTCCTCCTCAATTTTGTGCATGAACACCTCAATCTGCGGTAATGGTGTAACAGTAGTATATTACATTGGATACTCGACTGCCTCCCTGAAGCTTAGGACCCTAATATATGGTGACTGTTGTAACCACAACCTTGTCACACCTGACTGGTGATTGACAGCTAACCGCGGAGTATGTAGGTTAGCTAGTACTAAGTTCATAGTTAATCCTTTTAAGGATTAGATAAGAGGATTACACCGGGAAGAATTCTTCTGCTGCTGCAGTTGGTACAGATATGAGATCATCTGTTTCAAAAGATTTTGTAGGTAAATTTTTCAACATTGTTTTTGGGAAGATGAATATTCCGTCTCTGATTTATATTTCCTTCTCTATTCTATTTCCTCTGATTGTAAACATCTTCGTGCCTATTATTTATAATATATATTTGAAAGTTGATTAACGTTCTTACGGTTTAATTTAAAGTAAACTAATTAAAAGAGGTCACAGTTAACTAAGCTCGCACAAAATTCAACGGTAACTTTGTCTAGAGACACTTCAAATATCAAATAAATAATGCAACATTGATGTAGATGAAAAACTGCTAACATTACAATAGGGCATAAATATAGAAACAATTTCAGAAGTGTGCTTGAAATTACAGTTGCTGTAAACGGATTCTAATTACTTTGAAACGTTAACTGAAGAATGCTGTAATATTGCTACAATATTATATATGTAGCTCTTGATGGGTGATATTCTTGGAGGAGAAAACAAAATTATTCATACTCTCAAAACTCTCTTCGATTAATATATTAAACAGTGCAGAAATATTTTAATAATGCAACTAATAAAGTAAACTATTTAGATAATTTGAAATCATTATAATGATGACAACATATTCCAGGCACACCGTCAAATGAGAACACTGAATTATAATGAATTTCTTAAGTAATGAAGAGACAATATATGAAGTAATTAATTGCTCTTAGAATCTGAATCCGCTACATTAATCTAATGTTATTAATTATTTATTCATACCGTAAAACTAGGTTAAAAAGGTAGTAGAGTCGGTCAATAATTATGTAATATAACAGTCAACTGTTAAAAAAAAGAAAATGAATGAGATGTCTGATGGCTTGAAATCAGTAGGTACAATTCGGAATACGGGTTTTTGGTTCTTATGGAATGAAAATATATGCTTTAAAATACCCAAGAGTCTATAATGAAATAAGCTTCTTAATCAACAGAACAGTAGACATAATTATTGACAACCATTTAACAGCAAAAGTAGATGATAATTTTGGTGTTATGAAAATAATAATACAAAAAATATCAAAAATATAATGGCAAGTATTCACGACTTTTAAAAATGCAATAATCATCACCTACCTTCGATGTTGACAGTCCTCTATGTTAAATTCAGAACGATGATGGAGAAAAGAGAAAAGTAAAAGAAGTTTGTTACTCACCTGTGCTGGCGCAGATTGTCCTGTCGCTTGAAACTCTTCCCGCAAACCTCGCAGCTGAAGGAGAGCTCCGGGCTCTTATGGGTCCGTTCGTGTATCATCAGGTTGTAAGACTTGGTGAACCGACGCTGGCAGTACTTGCAGACGAACTCGCATTTTGGGCGCAGTTTGCGTCTGAAATCCCGTGTGTGGTCCTCGTCAATTTGCATCACGGCGAACATTTTGTCTGGACTAAGATGTGATGCTTACGACGGGCGGGGCTTGAGCGCCTGTACAATGATAAGTTATCAAATGTCGTGTGCGTTCGATATGTGACTGTATGTGCTAAGTATAGAGTTCATGTTTCGGTGGCTGTATTGTTAGTAAGTGTGCAGTGATAACGTTGTGTGTAGAGTATTTGGAAATGTTGTCGAATTTGTGTTCTGTCTCTCTCTGCTTGTGGTGTGTGAGGAGGATGGAATACCTAATGTCTAAGTCCCGTCATTAACCGTCGCAATTGATGATAGTAATGATAGAGTCAACACCCATTTTTTTTCATATGTTCATTAACACCTTATTAAACCATATTTAAAGGATAACAAGTGGCGCTCACCGTGTCATTAATAAATAATGGAGGCAATATTAGAATAGACTAATTGGTATGTAAATATTTAATAAGTAATTCGATACCCTAATAGTATTTCACGCCTTCAGTCCAAATCAAATATTTAAATATACAAAGTAATTTCAAGCTAAACGATCTTTATGATGAAGATATTACCTATATAACATTATTTCCTAACAAAGTAACCTTTATAGGTACACTCCAAGAATAATTTATTATATTGGTCATAATAACACTTTATGAATTATTAAAATACGCACCTTTAAAATCGATTGCCCACGAAGAAGATATTAAGCTTTATAAGCTTAACTTAACACTTTCACTAAAACTTTGTTAAATATAATTTCGAACTTATGTGCATACAATTAAGACTGAAAGATGAGTGTCATTATTTGAGCGCGGATTTAAAGTGACTAGATGTGTCAATGTGACAGTACGTGCGACCAAGAGCGGGCGTGTTTAGCAACTGCGGCGGCGCGAGGGTGCGGAAACTACTGATAGCGTTACGCGGAAGGCGCGCGCAGCCCCCACCACGTGCGCCCGCGCCGTCAATGAACAGGTAGCACGACGGTAACCTGACGGCTCATACTGGGAAAACTCCACTGCAGATTTATTAGCTTGTGGTGAACAAACTACGTTTATGATTGTGTACTATAAATTTTATTTTCGCAACGATCAAGTACTTATTTCTTATTTGAAAGCTTCGTTTTCTCTAGTTACATGTTTCGTTCTTTTTATTAGTTTTTCTTAAGTAATTATGGTCACAGATTTTATATTTTCACTCCATAGTACTTTTTCTTATTTTTCATTCATTTTACTTGCGTTGTTCGGCTACAAACGCGTAATTAGTATGCAGTGGCACGCTCTAACATAATGTTCATTAGATTTTGCTCTCTGTAAAATTTAACTTGACGACCGCTACATTACCGTATCACATTTTTTTACGTAATTTGTAATAATGTCAGTAACGATTACACACATATGGCATTATAAAACGGTGGGAAAGCGCCCGGTGGCTCGCGGCGCTACCGTGTATTTCACTCACGACACACGACCCCGGCTATTTGGGCACCGACACCGGACTGTTTACCGGTAAATTGGTGATGATTTTCGGCTTCTGTCATTACCGCGCCTGGAGGCGTTAGTGTACTTTCTAGCTGTCGTAGTTCTGTGTAATTAGGTGCGGTAAAAATCGTTGTAATTGCAAGTGCGTGAATGATTGCGTTTCGTTTTAGATATGGTGTTTATTCATTAGTTATACAAGATTAGTGTGAAGAATACGCTTAAATGCAATTTAGAAGACTTCTATAAATTAATAAATGGGCTGTTTATTTCATAAAAAAGAAACATTTCCCGTATTTCAGCGTTGAAAAATTCTAGACTGAAATATTGAATGCACTGAATTTAATCCCGTTCATTTCAAGACAAAACATCATAAACACAAGATACAACTGAAAATTATCATTCCTACTCACATCTCTAGCTAGTTACACACACTAAACATGGAAACTCATTCAAAATACTCGCTGATTTTCACACAATATTCAAATTTCGCGTGTTAAAGAAGCTATAAAAGTTAATTCTTGGTACGGGCGTGAAGCGGCACTTATGACTTGCTTTATAGCCACGTAACTCCATTCAAATTATCTTAACCCTCGTATACCTACGCGTCTGAGTTTAAAACTCAACTTTAATGAGTATTCATAGTTAAATTTCTTAGTATGACTGGACATAAGTGTCTGGTGATTAGCAGTGTTCAATGGCTTTATTTTTATTTGTATTGTTATGTAGTACCTACCTACCTAATTATGGGAACCTATTCTTGAGCTTCCAGTATGTTATACGAATAGGTTTGTCTGTAAAATTCGTAGAATATTTAGATGCCTTTCTATTTGTGAATGGTGATAAAAACTGAAGAACGGGTAGGTATGTTTAATGCCTGTCATAAATATATACGGTGTTTTGATGCTGGATGCAAAGCCTTAAGGACCCTGATAGTTGACACCATTTAGTATGTTTTTTTTTTCCAGTTCAAGTTGGTATGTTATTTTTGACAAAAAGTCTGTAGTTAAAAATAAAAAAAATACCTCGTCTACGACATATAGGTATGGCTCTAAATGCTGTAAATGGTGTCAACTATCACTCGCTTAAGGCTTTGCATCCAGCTTCCAAACACCCTGTATATTGGTTCCTATTTAATGCATAATAGAAATCTAAAGTAACTCGGAAATCTGCACACCTTTAGCCTCATTATGCGTTAGTTAAAATAATGGCATGCAATGCTTCCCATTTTAAGTCACCCATTGCGAATAGCTTGCGGAATGTGTTGTTTAAAACCGTATAGAAGATTATTTTTGTGACTTAGCCCTAGGTTATGTAACCTTATCAACATCATCTCAAATTCTAAAGTAGAATCCGCTTGCCTACAAAAAAAAGACGTAATAAGTACCAACATTACGCGCAAAAAACCTTGTCTACTCCACCATATCATGCGAAAAAAGGTTGCATAAAACATTCCGCCATTACATAACCTTCTGCCGACTTGATTGTCGATACAAGTCTATCACATCTCGAAGTCACGACAAAGCCGAAGACTAAGGCGCCCGCGAAAAAAATCACCAATCATACAGATCTTCACATTTGGTACACATATTTTAGTCCTTAAATGGGCACACACACGGTTAATGTTTGATAACCATCGGATGGTCACGGCCAGTGAGATATGGTGGTCATAAAAACCATTGTCGGTCAGGAGTTAAAAGTCCCGGTCACGGAGGGTAAATAGGTACTTGGCTACATACGGACTGCAAAGAGGTTTTCTTTGTTTCAAACGATTTATGGAGCTTTACGCTATTCGCTTTGAGGTCAGCAGAAGGCCTATGGTGCGATGGTATGCGGTGATACCTAAGATACCTTTCAGAAGCTTAGGACAAATAAATTGGATTGAAAACTATTTTTCTCATGTTGAGACGAAGTCTTGGTAGATAAAAAAAACAGTGGCACTCCGGGAGTGCCGACAGAAGTGAAAACTTGAACAATTACGTGTGTATTTTGTGAAGCGGCTTATAAACAAATCACGCGCGGTACCGGCTACAGCCATCCGGCTTACGAATTTTCGATCAGATCACGTGTCCTGACGCGAGTTTAACATTTTTTACCCATTACAAAAAAGTGTACAACGCCGCTAAAGAAGTTTTCACTTCAAAAACTGGAAAAATGTCTTTATTTGCTGATTGCTAACTTATTGTAACCCTATTTTTTTACTACCTTATGATGTCCCATTCCTTCCCTTCATCTCTCGTGAGCCCGCGCGTCCTCCTTCCAGTTTTAGTGAGCGTTTATTTCTAACTTTTTACGCCCCTTTAAGGTATATCACCTTGGATTACATAACTAATCCTCGGTAATCCAATTTGCTAAAAATATTACGCAAGACCACAATCAACCATTAATTTGCAGAAAAAAATAGGATTCCTACTACTAGATCGAGCTCAAAACCGAATCTCCAATACCGTAGCAAATCGAAGGTTATTCATGATTGGAAATTCTAATTTAGCACTACAATCGTCTAAAGTTCAATTTGAATATATTAGGAATATCATTCAGATTCAGCATGCCTGACATTGCATTAAGTACCGCTCATTCATCACCAAAGGGTTATGACGTGAATATAATTTTACTGATGTTTCATTATTAATTTTAATCTTATTTTATTATGTGGTGAAGTGTGCGTGACATTCCAACGGGTCAAGGGCCAAGGGGTCTACCGGCAAAGCCTGTACGATTATACAGATGCTTTTGTCCAGCTGTTCATAATTACAGTTACTGCCAATAAGGTTCTTTATGTAAAGGTATTTTTTAGATTATATTTGTTTTTAGCTCAGTAGCCGTTTCTGGGTCTTAGCAATAAAATCATTGAAGTCAAAATGAACTGTGCCTTGAACTTATGTCCAATCGAGGCACAATTCATTTGTTACACAAAGAGACGGTTCTTCTCTTACAGCCCTACTTCATGTCATGCTTGTACTAAATATCACTTTAGCTAACACATCAGAGGGGGCGATTCTCGTAAATTTAAGAACGTTCAGTCTGATCTCAGTCTCAATCTGTCAAAACTACCTCAAATTTCCCTACGTTTTTAACATTGATTTTCGCCGGGATGAGAGATTTTAATCACGGGAATTGGCCCTTTAGACTTCACACAACATTTTAGTTCTTCTATGAGATTTTTAGCACCTCAAACTGGGAAGTTTAAAAGTTCAGTGGTATTAATAGTCATACTGTCTTCACTAGATAATCATACAAAGCTTTTAACAATATTATTTCATCACACAAAACCACAAAATGTACTTATGCTATCATAAACCATACCTACTTACATATTTAATGCGTCCAAGCGGATCTAGCGATGAGTCATGCACAACATGAGCTATAGGCCTCGGATTCATCTTAAAACGTGTCCGATGATTCACATCGTTCTCCCTTGAACTGTGGACATTTGTTACTGCGATCGATTTTAATTACCGAGTTCACCGTTAATCTTCTGGTCTTTTGTAATTATGTTACTGATTGATAGGTGATCATTTTCCTTGGTATAATTATAGCTTATGGCTTCTGATGTATCAGAAATATCTGCATCTCTAAATAGGTCATTTCTACGCTAACACTTGCTTGACATTTTGTTCCATAGGCAAATGGATGTAAGGAAAAGGTGCTGTTACTGTACGGTTTATACTCAAAATGAGAGTGACACGATTACTTATTTAACTTGGAAGAATGAAATCCACAGTAGAATGGATACAAAATAACTAGATGTTGTAAGAACATTTTGTTAGTCTTGCAGTAGAGTATGAGAATTTATTCTGCGGTAAACAACCAGCAGTGACTTCTGTGAGATGCCCAGGTATGAAGTAAATCATAACAACGACACAGTTCTAAAAACCCAACAAGTACGGAAACTTGCTACGTTTACCAACAATTACACGTAGGTACACATTCCTTGACAGATAAAGCATATTCAAGGAAATCCTCGTCATGACTGATGAAGTTATGACGTCAAATGGCACGCGTTACACATTTTAAATGTAATATGTACTAAAGTACGAAGAACTACGTTGTAAGTACATCCTGACTGTATGAGACAGGCAGTCTGACTATGCACAATGACTTAGCAACTTTTAATGAACAAAAATACCTAGATCAAAGTCCGGGTGAATTTTGGTAAAATGGTTTTTACTAAGTACATAAATCACAAAAACTTTTTATAAAAGTTTATTTTTTCGAAATAAATTAAGCCGGAATAAATCGCATTTATGATGGTTAAGGGAATCGATCAGAAACAAAATTCTCGAAAAAAAAATGGGGATATAAAGATTGGAAACAATTTTTTATTCAAATTACAATTGCACGCAATGTAAAAATCATTAAAGAACGTCACAATATTAAAACAAAGTGTTACCGAATTACAACATGATACGAAAATCAAATGCCTCATAAATATTTGGTCCTACCTATATACGATGTGTCACATAGTTTGCGGTTCATTTCATAAGTGTTGAGTCAAAACAGTGATTAATTAGCAGAGATTGATTGAGAAATCCTAAAGAATGTCGGTGACACGGTATGAGCATCCTCTTTAGAATATTCTCAAACTAGCAAGATGATTATCAAGCTAAGTATTTAGTACAAGTTGGCGAGACGAAACATTCATTCATTCTTCAACAGAGCTGTGAGAGGATCATTTTGATTGACTGACAATGATGATACGTCGAAATGAATGCAAGCATCGTCGATTTAACTTATACTTTCCTAGATCCGTACGCAAAATACGCGCATTGACGTGGAGTTGCTGACACCAGCCCGTATTACCTATTCGGTACCTATTACTTTCCAAGATTTATCTTGAATTTAAACAGGTTCATACAGAACAATATCATGAGATACCAGTATAAATACTTTTTGCTCCTTACAAGATGAACTTAAGTGAACTCATCGAACGTTTATGAATAAATAGCAACAACGCAAGACAAGAAAATAAATTATTCCACAACAGATTACTGAACGCAGTTCATTAATGCTATTGTATGGAATCTCGCGAGCCGTAAACATTGCACCTCAATAATTATCAACAAAAACTGCCACTACGAGCTTTAATTACTTAAAATTCCAGAATACATTGAAACACTTAACTACATTGTTGTGGGAATTGATCAATTTGAGTATGCTGCTATACATTACTGTTCTGCTTCAGTAATATTTTATCCAATTAGACCAAAACAGGCCATGTATGGTGAAATAAGGTTTTATGCGAAAAAGTTGAGGCTATTCGGTTCGTGGTACACAGAATATTTAATGCTCCGTCGAAGCATTGAACTATTTGAACCATGGATCAAATGATGTTCATAAAACATTGTCAGTGGTACTGCCAGGTTTTAAGGTCAGTAATTAAAATTCATCACAACATAATAAAATGCTGAGTGCATCGTAAACTTTGCCTGATTTTTATTCTATCGTAAGTAGTTATGACTGAATTTTGAAACAATGTTATGTGGGCTTGCCTACATTCATCATCTGCCTGCCTGTTGGGGTCGGCTTCCAGTCTAACCGGATGCAGCTGGATACCAGTGTTTTACTTGGAGCGACTGCCTATCTGACCTCCACAACCCAGTTACTGGGTAAAACGATACCCCTTGGTACAAGTAGGACTGGTTGTCAGACTTTCGGGCTTCCGACGACTCGTAACGACTGTCAAAGATCCACGAATGACAGCCGGGACCAACGGCTTAACGTGCTTCCCAAGGGACGGAGGGGTCTCGGTATGTAAAGATGGTTACCCATCCACAGACCAACCGCGGCAAGTGTAGCTTAACCTGATCGATCAACCTGTGCGGCTGATAAAATTTAGCCACTTGCCTCCATTATCGCTTGCTTATGATTGATAGAATCAAGTACAGCAAAAGTTATGTCAAAAAACTTAAAACTTTGAAACGACTAAGAAATGTGGTTATACCTAAAATTTTTGGTAAAATTCCAATTCGTTCAAGCGAACGTAGTGTTTAAAGTAATAATTTTATTGCACCTACCTACTTATCTTCTAAAACCACTAAGGCTGCATTTCACCAAACTTTTATGCATAGAATAAGTCTTACACTGAGAATAAATTTTGAATTTTTGACAGTTTTTCCAAACTAGAACTGTCAGACGACAACTTCATTCTACGGATAAAAGATATCTATAGACTTTGGTAAAATCAGCCCTAAAACAAGCATTTTAAGCAGATTTTCACTATTGCTGATACTTCTAGATTGGTAGACCAAACAACTACTGAGCATTTAAATTCGATTTCCTACTTTTGCGAACCTCAAAGGATACGCCAAAAATATGCGATGCGATGCATGATATTTCTGGATAATTTAACACAATAGACAGAACTACGTCTCCAATATTTATCAAGTTATTGTGTCAATGTCTTTATGGTAACATTTAATACGGTCTATTATGGGCATTGACTCTATTGTGCAGCTTTCAATGAGGCCACGTTGCCGAGTCAGCGTGAGTTCGTTCGGCTTTCTTCTTTCGGCATTCGGCTTTTGGTTTTCTAGGAATTCGATGTGTAACTGTTGTTGGTAATGTGTAACGAGTATTTTTGTTATACAATTGTCATTGGATTACATTTCTTTTTATTTATAGATATGTCATTTCTAAATAATCTGATCATGTTGATATTTCTGTCCTAAAATGTGTAAGTGTTTTGCAAAGAACCCTAACCAAGAAACAATACTCAGATGTTATACAAAGACGTTCAATCTCAGAAGATCCATTGGCCAGAACCATGATAGATCTAGTGACGATTGTTTTCAAATCCATACAAATATTATAAATTCGAAAGTAACTCTGTCTGTCTGTCTGTTTGTTACCTTTTCACGCCTAAACCACTGAACGGATTTCGATAAAATTTAACAGAGAGATAGATTGCATCCCGGGGAAGGACATGGGATAGTTTTTATCCCGATATTCTTACGTGATCGACAATTATGCGGGTGAAACCGCAGGGCGCTGCTAGTAAGAAATATAAAAACGAACGAAGCAAGTTAATATAAAACTTGTAAAAAGAAAGCATACCGACTAAGCAATAGAGCCCTACATTACATTACATTTTTTAATAATTATCTATAGGTACTTAGGTATCACGATTTAGACCTGTTTAAATAATTTAAAATAAGTATAGCTATCCATCGGTTGCATCCATCTCTAAAAATCTTGAGACAATTTTTCAACAAAAAGCTCCAGTATTTTAAAAACCACCTCGTTAAAAATACTTGCTTTTAAAACTATATTTTATAAAATAACAAATGTTAACAAAACTCGCTCATAAATTAATCGGTCTTTTATCAAATACCAAGGGAACATAAAAGCTGATGATCACCCACATTTGAATAAAATTATTACCATCTCATTGTTCGGCGCGTGCGCGAGCGCATCGTTTCAACACGAAATTTTATGTTTATCATTCTATTTGACATTTTTACGAACAATGCAATGCCTGTCTCACTCCCACGTAGATCCATGGTAGTAAGAAAGAAAGGGATGGAATGCGATTATCAGCTCGCTCTTTACATTTTGAAAGAATTCCAAACATGAGCTGAATCACGTTGTTATAATTACCACGTTTGTTTCATGAATAATTCAGAATGTATCAGGAGAAAATTATACAATTAATAAGGATAGCTGGAATGTATAAATTATTAATAAAATATCACAAAACTATATTTTATTTTATTTTAAAAAAGCAGTTTAAATAAAATATTTTTTTCTATAATACGTTCCTAACGTAACAAAAATACATTTCGTTCTATTTCAGCAACAAGTTGTTTTGTTTGAATCCTATGAAAAATTATAATGTATAGGTTTATATCTTTCTGAAATAATCAACCACTCATCAAATAAATCTCTTTGTCTTCGAAAGTGTATCTTTGCAACATCAAATTATTTTTATCAATACAGTAAATCTGAAATAACAGTAATAATAAGGATTGTAATCCAACCCCATTGCGGTCAAATTATAATATACAAATGAGAGTGTAAGCAGAAATAACGAAACAGTTTATGTCCCGCACGTTCCCACAGGAAAGGTATGCGCTTGAGTGGGAACAGAGCCGGCCGTGGAGACGCTAATCGATTATATTATTTTTAGAAGATTTATTTTCCTGCCTTCACTGTTATAAGTATATTGTATATGTTAAACCACACCACAAGTTGTTTAAGTGAACGGAGTTGCTTAACTTTTATAAGAATTTCTGAAAGACAAAGTATTCCCTGCGATTGAAGTGAAATACCAAATTCAATTTATTATAATTTACTGAGGTAACGCTTCAATAATGCCGTACAATAAAGAATTGAGAAATACGTACTAGAAATAATGCCCAAAGAATCACATTATATTAATTTGTATGTGTAGATTGATCCCATTGAATATGGAAAACACGTGGTTCTATTTGGGCACAATGAAAATGATGCAAAAAGAAAAAACTTCTTCCTCTATTATCCACCCTAAGTCGCTTAAGTAAATACTTTACGGAATATGCCAAAATGTTCAATTTCAAAAAAAAATACCTATACAAAATTATTTAAGGAAGTATAGTTTTTTTTTTCAATAAAATTTAATTCTATTACATCTCCACTCAATCCTCTGTTTCGGTGCAACGAAGTATGCGCGCTGATATATTGGGCTTCGGTCGGATAGCCTCCGGCGACTGCCCGGGCTATATCCTACGTCTTTGGGTACTCCACTGACCATGTAGTTAGCGGATTAACTTGTTGAATAACTAATTTTATGTATAGTGGTGTCAGTTGATTGAGTTCATTAATTAATTATATTTTTTTACATGCTGTGCCTTTTTTTGCATACTTCGAGTTCTATTAGACGTGCTCAGGACTTGAGTTTTGAAAACCCTTTTTAGTGTATTTGTAAAACCTTTGAGGTACTTATATATTATTCCGAATTTTATTTTACTAAGATCAGTTCTTGGGGTTGTGCAGTTTTAGACAGAAATTCTCAAAATGTTTGTTTTATATGTACGAATAATTTCAACATTGGCTTTATTATTCTTCTTAAAATAAAAAAGTGTACAAAACCAACCAGACAGTAACAAAAAAATACTCTACGCCTTTGTTCCAGTTCCAACCACAGACTAACACATAAAAGATTCCACAGTTCCCACGGTCCTCTCAAACCCTCACAGAGGGCGTGCCCGGTAGCTAAATAAATACACGCATACGATACACATAATGTATATGCCGCAGTCGGCTACTGGTTTACGCGGTAGCCAATCAATGAGTGTAGGTAAAAATCTTATAGCATATAGGAACGTGTAACGTGTGGGCAGTTTTTAAGTGTAATTTTATTCTTTGATAATTTTGCTTGGTAATTAAATTAGTATTTATTGGTAGTGTTTTTGCTGTTTAGCTAGTTGTGTATTTTTAATTTCCTAATCTTGGGTAGAGTCGTTTTTAATAAGTTTGTTTTCTAAAATAATATTTTAGGAGTATCGTACATGCGAGACTGATTTTATGTTATGCTCTACCTCGTCTTTAAAGCTTTCAAGATATCTCTACCTAGAGCATCACACGTAAGAATTAAAGTTCCTATATAATATGAGCATGAGATCCACTTTATTCGTGACATAAGTAAAAAAAAAAATTAAATCCTAACTTAACTAAATCTATACATAAACTAAAATATAGCGTCGAAAATACATCTGCTTCGCTGTCGAGTGGTAATGTACTCACGAGATTGGCGGTATTACCACGTTGTATGGCAATGCTTAACCTCTGGCCAAGGTAAAAGCCAGCCCTTGGCCCGAGGTAAACGGCTGGTTGACACTTCCCGTGACGGGAAGTGTCAACCAGCCGTTTCGAAATTTCCTTGAAAAGACCATGAGCAACCACAAACGGCTCGAAAATATAATTTCCGATAAGTATATTATATTTTCGCCGCTTGAGGTTTTCCGCAGCCGCAGCAGCAACGCCAGCACAGCATGCCTAGCCAGAAAGATGGGATGGCGCAAGAGTATCGACACACGTTGCGTATTGAGTATGAGTGACTTAAGTATCTTCAAGATGTCTGAATATTCAGACAAATCAAGACTGAACACTGAACTGAATCCGCTCCACGAATCTATCAAGTCACAATTTGTGTTAGGACAGCGTATTTACAGGGCAGGGATAATACCAATCTCAGCCAGAAAAGAAATTACCGGTGAACTAAGGATTCATGACGAGCAGTGGTGGCCCAATGGTACTTAATGGCCGCGACTTACGTGTTGTAGGCCGTAGGTTCGAACCTAGACAGGCGTTTTACTTTGTGTAAATTATTCCATCAGCACTGCTCTCAAAACGGTGAAGGTAAACATCGTGAGGAAACCGGTATGTCCTAGGACCAAAACTTCGCAGACATGCGACATCTACCAACACGCACTGGGCCCGCGTGATGGAATACAGCCCACTCCCTTTCACTAAGAGGAGGCCTGTGTCCCAGCATTGGGAACCTTATAGACTGATTATGAAGGATTCATGAACAGTTCAGTTGTAGTTTATTTTTTTACAAAATATTAGAACCAAGGATACATAAAAGAAGTTCTTAAGCACGCCATTTATTTGCAAGAGTGTCTAAAACGTTTTAAAGAACAAGATGTTACGCAATCTTGATCTAAAATGTTTGTTCTCAATTTCTCACACATTCAATCTATCAATTAAGTGACTGTATTGCCTCGGGGACTACCGACCTTTAAATTAAGATGTCTAATCATGCAATATATCTTATGTTAATAGAACATTTAAGAATCGCGTGAGAATCTTTTAAATGTCGATATGTGGACTAAACGCTGTAATTTCTTGTTTAGGAGATTCTTTTAAAGGTGTTAGGTATAGGTTATTTTAAACGCTTTGCCACCCCACCTCATTTTGACGCCTATTTCTAAATCTTTTACTAAGATTGAAACAGAAAAAAAGATGGCGGTTCTTAGCGGTATCAATTTTACGTACCTATCTATTTTATTTTCTAATAAATTATTTTAATGCTGTCTTTGTACCTATATGAGTCGTAATAACTGCAAACAATATTTGATTAGCGTTTATTAAAATATTAAGTTTAATGTCGTAATATTACCGACATTTATTGATAAGATACTTCTAGTACCAACAAGAGTAATGAATAAATATAATTTTCTCATGATTAAAATACTTCGGCATCAGCTATACAGCACAACAATGAATATTTGCACAATTTTCGTACAAAAAAAACTAGGTACAGTGTCGTCACTCACATGACCTAATCAATTCGACACGCATCTTCGTGCGTGCGTGTGCACATGGAAAAAATGAAATCCGGCTACTGTTCACCAATCAGGAGGCGGGGGGCGGAGCGCGTAACACGGCAGCGAATTGTTGAACCGCGTTTTAAAAAAAAGATTATTCATTTTTTCCACCGCTTCGTCGGCGCGTGAGTTGTGATCAGTGTGGGTGGGACTTTCTATAGCCCGCAGCGTTTTTCTCGTGGGATGCAAACGATCTTGCCTATACAGACTATACAAATTATAATACCGAACGGGTATCGTCCGTTAAATTTATATGGAGAGTCGAATTGCCTTTTTATAGAGGTCCGTATCTACGCGATTTTACGTCGACGTCGCGTTTATGTGGAAGTTTTAGATGGCTATTTTATTCAATACTTAGATTGAACGGTGGATGGTCTTAGTATAAAACGTTTGTTTTTCTCCAGAGTACCACCAGCACTTAAACTTTAAAGTAATATTATAAAACAGATTACCTACATAGCAAAGAGATCCGAAACAAAAACACATTAAGCTAAAGTGATTTTTTTTTATAGCAGTGATATCTGCAAAAAAACTCACAAAACGCGAGACAAACACTCGATATCGGCCGGACAAAGGCGAACTGTAACATTAAGGCTATGCACACAATACAAAAAGCGGTCAGGTAGAACGTCACCTGTGGCGCTAACCGGCGGGATGTTTGCGGTCAAGCCGCGCAAATAGCGCCATGCGAACCCACCTTTACAAACAAACCGAACTCAATGGATGTGTCGCTTGTGAATGAACGTGCTAAGTGCCTATATGGTATCGTAATAATATACCTTGAAGTGTCAAATAGTTTGACGGAAAAAAAGCTAAGCAAATGTCAACAATTTCGTGATTAAACAGAACAAAACGCGAGGACAAAATATTGTTCAGAGATCAAGAAATTTAAAAAAATATTTAAATATTGTATATCTATCCGATAATAATTGCTAGTATAAAACAATCTTCAATAGCATTAAACTGATACAATGTTTAATAGCTACCGAAACTTTGTTCGACTTACTGCTTGTGATTCATCTTTAGGCAAAGCGGCAATTCAACTCAAAGTTTTCGCCAAACTACAAGTACTTCAAGATAACACCAAATCAATAATGACCAATAATAATGTTTCAATCGTCCCACCAATATCAGCAACAAATGGTATCAATGTTATCTTGACGGAATTTCTTCAAAGCATACAAAAACCAACTGGTGCGCAAACAAACGATAACTTATCTATTCGCCTCACCCACTATTTAAACTAAGATAAGACACAAAAGAATGTATCAATTCTTTAAAATAACACCTCCTATAATTGGCATTGTCGGTAATCTTAGCAATTACTATCAATGTCTTTATGTTGCCGATAAGTCTAAGTCCTATTCGTAGATATGCCTGCCATGTTAGCGTGTTATTTCCTTTATCGTTGGAAGATAATGTTACTTCCTTTATTTTTGAAATTTTCACTTTAACGAATGCATTCTGATGTGGTTCAATTATTGGTAATGAATATACCTACCCTTAAGATATCGTGATTGGTGACTAAGGAATGAAAATGAGTCATTAAACGCATCTTTATGTTGACTGAAATCTATTGAAAAAGCTCTGATTCATCAGGAATGTTTTATGTTATAGTGGTTGGTTTCCTCACTCACAATGGTCCACGTGAAGGACTATCAAGTGGACCATTGTGCGAGGCCCATGGCGGCCGTCACTGGTTATTTCAACCAGCCCACCTCCCTCCAGAAGTTGATTACGTCTCCTGGCCTGTTGAGAACATCTGTGTTCGTCAGGAATTGAATGAATCAAGTTTCCGAACTTAAGCCAAAATTCTTCGAAGGAAATTGGTATACGAGCAAATTAGCCATCTTAACAGTAGAATAATATACCCACATATAACAGACAAAGATGGTTGATCAAAAAACGCTAAAGAACATGAAGAAAACGAAATGAAATTGATACCATTGAGGACCGATTTGCTTTTGCCGAAACTAATCCGAATTTATCCACTACTAAATGTTCTGCGTATTCTACTATGCATAGGAACATCCCTACGTTATATTTCATAACCTATATGTTAATATTTAACACATCTAAACTTGGAATTCGTTTATCTATAGCCGAGATTCTCGAGAGATAACCCATAGCCGGAACCCACGAACTTTTGTATTTTATCTCGTTCAAACAAAGGTATCCTGCCTGAGCGCCAGTTTGCTTTGTGAACAAATTATGTTAAAACTTAAAAGTTTCGTTACGTACATATCGGCTTTTGTTGGGTTTGTCTGTGACACCTTCATTTGTATAGTTTTGGAGATAGCAGCGTATACGGTCAACAATTTGGTGGGGGCGCTAGTTGCCTTTTGATAGTTCCATTGTCCTGCTAGTTAGGCCATCGGGTGAAAAAGTAAGCTACTAGACGCCAATATGTATAAATATGTATAAAGAATGACGATTTCATGAAACAGTTATTCTTTGGGGTTACGTGGTCTTAGAGAGTTGTGTTGATGACTTTAATGATTATTATTCTGTAAATACATATTTGTTACGGCTGCGAATCATATATTAATCTACGTACAACTTAATACTGACCAGCAAATTGTAAAAAACCTAAAAAAATGAAATTCGCGGGCTACCCTGGCGCTTTCGCCTTAATTGAAATAAATGCTTTGAGTTTGAATTTATGGGCAATAAAATATTAGAGAGACATCGTTTTAAAGCATTGGTGGCCCAGTAGTAACGGTCCCGACTTACGGGCCGTGGTTTTGAACCCAAGCAATCGCTTTAATTTGTGTAAATTAACTACTACTAGGTACTACTTCTCTCAAAACGGTGAAGGAAAACATCGTGAAGAAACCGGCATGTCGTAGAACCAAAAATTCAAAATCATTTGACATGTACAGTCAATACAGGAAATAAGTATGCAGGATCGTCGGATATAGTTGAAATTTAGTAAGGAACCGATGGATGTTTTCGTATAAAATTTTATTTTATTAATTGAAACAAACAGCTCATTTATCAAATTAAATTTCAGTCGACAACATCCATCGGTTTCTTACTAAACTTCAACTATTTCCGACGATCCTGATTACTTATCTCTTTTATTGGGTGTACCAATCCGCACTGGGCCCGCGTGGTGGATTACGGCACACTCTCTTTCACAGAGAGGACGCTTGTGTCCCAGCAATGGAAACATTATAAGCTGATTTTAAAGACGTTAGTTTTAAAGACAAGAACGGTATTCAGCACATTCGACTCAATAGGGACTAAAGATCGAAAAGCTGGTGTTACAAACGAAAAATACTATCAGTCTGTTTAAGTTTTAAGCAAGCTTACTGTGAAAACGTTTTGCTGAAATGCTGCTAAGGAATCAACCGAATAAAAAATGTTCGGTTTAAAGAAGAAGAATTTATTCTCATAAAGAACACAAAACAGTCCGCTTCACATTTATGAGGAATGTTAGGTAAGTATACCGCAGATGGTGACATGAAGACTCTTCGCAGTTTTACACAGCGATTCACATTTTGCGTTTTCGGAGATTGCTTTTCGTATACAGGAACTTTACATCTCCACTTCTTAACGTTTAATCTTAACTCTATAGCATTAAATACATGACTACAAAAGCTGCTTTAAGAAACTCTCATCGTAGTGGTACTAAAGTCGTCACAGTTGCCAACCGTTTTGATTTATCGGCGCAGTGGCTACAGAAAGCCTACTGTCTATCTTCTTGACTTGATCCTTTAGTAGTCACCCAGCAAAATATTGGACCTTCTCAGTAAATGCGACATTAGCATTACAATAAGACGCATGATCAGCCAACGCTGGGACTCGGGCCTCCTCCACGCTGGCCCAGTGCGGTTTGGTAGAAGTCACATATGTGTCTTCAAATTTTTGGTTCTAGGACACCCCGGTTTCCTCACGATGTTTTCTTTCAGCGCCTGTCCTGTCAGGATTCGAACCTACGACCATAATTCGCGGCCGTTTCCATTGTTCACCACAGTTCTACATTACAATAAAATTCAGTATGCAAACTATATATCATACTTAATCGAATAATATCTATACTAATATTATAAAGCTGAAGAGTTTGTTTGTTTGGTTGAACGCGCTAATCTCTGGAACTACCAGTCGGATTGAAAAATTCTTTTTGCATTTGATAGCCCAGTTCTTGAGGAAGGCTATAGGCTATTTAACATCACGCTATGACCTTTAGGAGCCGAGCAAAAAGAAAAAAGTCAGAAAGAACGCTAAGCAAAAACGAAGTAATAGCGCGCGCAGGCAATGCGATGCGACGGGGTGGGTCGGAGTAACAAGAAATTTCATGCGGACGAAGTCGCGGGCAGAAGCTAGTCAGTTATAATCATAGTTTCAAAACCAACAACCATAACAACCTGTGTGCTCGATCAATATTTAAGCACCGAAAGGTTATAAATGGTTACAACGTTCGGTCGGCGGTGTCATGACAAAAGCTTTTCTGATAATAAATAATCATTGTCTTCGGATTATTCCTCCCCATTGGTCGTAAACACAGGGCAATGTGTTAATACGTCCCGTATGTATGTGACAGTATGCCTTTTATTTGTGGTGAAACAAGATAGTGATGGGCGTTCGTTATTATAGAATCGACTAATGCAAATCGACTAAATCGATTGTTTAGTATCCCATTACGGGGATCGTGAATGTGAGTACTAATTCAGCTTGGTAATTATAATTTGCATTCAGAAATAGATGCCTGTCGCTCAGTTATATTTATTTTGTACAATCAATCAAATCATAAAACGATGAACATCCAAACAAACTAAATCATCTTAAACATAAATAAGAAAGAAATGCAAGAAATATATTTTCTAGGAAACAATATAATATATAACGCCCAACCCTTCATTTGATAATATGAACCACTCACAAAAAATACAACAAATTATCCTACATATTATACTAATTCAAAAGAATAATCGATAATACATATAAATCGATTAAAACCGTCCATCACTACTAAAAACCGAACGCGGTGTGGTTCGGCGAAGTTGAAAGAAAGTGGCGATGCGCAGGCGCCCCGTGGTGAGTCCTCGACATTCCCGAAACGTTCTACGGATTCGATATTTGAAAATTTAAATATAGGCACCTACAAGTGGCGAATTTAAAGGCCACTTTTTAATGTCAGCGGGACATATTCGTTTGAAATGAACATTATAAAACGCTTTTGAGTTAACTACATTATGACTTTATGAAAAATAACTTTACGAGCAGTTGATATTTTGTAATGATAAATTGCAAAACAGACATGCAAAATTAAAAAGATACGATACTTGACAAATAGACTTGATATTTTTTTCTTATTAAAATACATATTTTTATGACCATTTTTCTACTATCTACCAATTGACTTTCAAAATTGAAATTCAAAAAAACATAGAAAACTTACAATGGAATTAAAATGAATACCTACTCGGCAGACTTCATCCAATCTCAAAGGGAAAAAATATTTATCCGTATTGTGAAAATTCCTCTATCATTTTCCGTCTAAAAGCAAATATTACGCTTCATAAATTCTAAGTGTCCATTCAAAAAGGTTACGATTATCAGATATAATTGAGAGTGATCCACAATTTGCAAGGTGCGCAAGCGCGTGTTTCTCCGCCACCGTGATACGCTATAGTCCGGGAGCTCGATCATTTTATATTACGTTTATTACATTTATCGCGCGATTGCTGCAAAGATTTTAGCAATTTAATCTAATTTTATTGTGTGTATACAGAGAAAATGGGATGGTTTTGATCATTTGTAGCGTGTAAATTTGACAGATTTTTGTAGGTAGGTATGTGAGAAAAAAACGCAAGATTGTTTTTTTTTCTATAAATACCTACGTCAATTCTGGTTATTCTATTATTTTTAGTTACATAACATGAACATAATTACAAAAATCTGCAAATTGCAAATCAATGAATCTGATTATATTGATTTTTTTGATGTGTCTGTTTTAATGAGATATTTAAGCAGTGAGAAAACTTGACCCTTGGGAGATCCCATGTTGAAACACCCGGATTACTTTAGACATAATTTTTCATTAAAAAATCCATGGACTTAATCACTAGTTATTTCACACACAGCGAAGACTTGCAAAATGCATGATTTTTTGATTCTCCAGCTCTTAGCCTACAAAACCCACATTGTAAGTAATTATGGATGTAAATTGAGGCGCTTCGAGCTACAGAAATTACTCGACTTGACACATAAATAAGTTATTTAGGCTTTTTTGCAGCTCGATAAGGATCACTCAAGTTATAATTATATTATATGGGTTTTATGCATTTAGAAACACGCAAGATTTGTTTGAGATTACTTTTAATAAACAGATGTTTTAAGAACGTAGATTTTAGCCTGAAAACATTGGTTTTTAACTCAGACAATTTATAAATTCATATTTTAGAAAAAGTTTCCAAGACAATTTTGTGAAATTATATGTTTTTTTTATTAAAATATAAAAGCTATTTCCGTATCAAGTATAAATAATAACAATAAAAGTTTATCAGAACTCATTTAAAAATAATAATAATGGGTACTCTATATTTAAACCCTGTCAGTGAGATAAATAGCCGCAAAAAAAGAACCTAGAGTTAAGTACAAGAAATAACTTACAGTATTGTAACTTAAGGTTATAGTTAAACACCGGTTTTATCGTTATTTATAACTGTTCGTCTTAAGGAGTTTAATTATCAACCGCAAATATTAAAGATTCATTTCAGTTCGAGTACAATGGCTGACCATACATAAATTAATTTGCAATTATTATTGTGAGTATAAAAGTGCGTTTCCGTGTTAAAACATTGCTTTTGACGTTTATTATTTCTAAATTATTGTTAATTGTTTGGTGAAAACAATTTCAGGGGAATATTTATTGGACAGCTTACACAACTTTTAAAATTATTTTATGGTGCCGATTTTTTCAAATTAATATGATTGTTTTTTTTTTTATTAATATGATTGCTGAATGATTTTTTCAAAATAATTTCAAATCAAAACGAACCACATAATACTCAAAAATGACTTTCGTCTTTTCAGGTTAAAATTTTCACCTTAAGTTAGCTTTAAAATTTAAATCAATAATTTCATAATAGATTTTGTAAATACATAGTGGATGACAATAGAATTTCTTTGGCATATTTTACGTTGAAAACTTTTTGTAGTTGCATCAATTAAGGATATTCGCATAGAAGTCTCACGGGAACATATCGTAAAGGTGTCAAAATGTGTGTCTAATGATGCGTGCCATACAAAACTTTTGAAAATCACAAAAGCCTGAAGTGTTACCTTAAAATATCTCAATGTTTTTTTCTATAGCCATTATTCTTTTATTGTTAAATAAACCATAAATCGTTATAAAATGGTCACTATCTGTCGGTGAATGAATCGGTCGATGGGTGCACATGATTTTAGTAAAAAATGTGTATAATAAGGACAACATTTTTGGATATCCTTTGTGGTACTAGCGCCGAGAGGCGCTAAGGCGACATTTACATGATAATAGCCTCGATTATTCAAATAATATTTCTGTGTGTTTATGAAAGGATGGGAATATTTTTTCTATAATTGTTTGAGATTCCTGTATAAAGTTTATTGCATTCATTTCTTAAATGTGAGACTATAATTGTGGTCTGTATGAATTACTATTTTTAAAGCCCTGCTCCGTCCGAACTATAATTAAAATACTCGCGATGTTTATCGCGAATGTATCAACATTTATAATACTGACCTAAAGACTCCGAACTGTGAATGTGTGATTTCCAAACAGGAATCGCGTATGTGTGTGACAGTGAATGAATATTATGATCAAGCAGAATGTGATGAAAATGCTAATTATGAATGATAATGAATTAATGAATGATAACTAAAGTTTTATAATATTTTATCTAAAAAGGACTTAGAATAACACAGAAATAATTTAGTATTATTGATTCAATCGTATTATCTTAGAGTGTTACACTTTTATTTAAATTAATTTAGTTTGAAGAAAATGTGCAAGAACTTTTGCTAAGATTTTCTAAATGAAGATCTCTAGATTTAAAATGAATAAAGTAACGATTGAATCAACAAATATAAGAACAAATGTCAGAGTACTCACTGTATTCGGGCGATAGTAACTGCGATATTGTTGATTAATGTTTATTTTTACGTATAAATTACTCGGCTGCGCGGCGGTGACTGTTGCGTTTGCAGTAAAAAACAGTAATTTATTAGTGGCGACTTCTCGTGTTGGCACGGGCTTAACGAGTGTGTGGCGTGCGGTGCAGTGGACAGAAAAAACTGGCTCGCTTGGTACGTAGCTCGAGCAGCAGTGGCCTGAGGAAGAATAACCCCAGGAGTCGATGGGAGCTGCCACCGCTTCCGAACGTCCCCGCACCCCGCACCGCCTCCACCCGCCCGATACAGATCACGCATTCTACGAATACCTTTAGCTACGGCACCGACGACCACCAGCCATCTCTTTCGCTCCAATGCTGGTGCTGCTGCGCTGGAGGTCCGAAGAATCACTGTCGCGCGGGACGGAGGGGTTCTAATGGAAGTTTCACAGCGAACGACGCTTCCTAAGTTCACCAAGTAAAGGTCACACGGGCTAAGCGAGCCGAGCGACGCAGCGTGAGCGTGGAACTCAACCGCGACGAGGTAGCAGCGCGTGCGCAACACCGGCAGCGCCCACATGACCGGCCGTTTAGCTGCGCGCCAACCCGCGAACCGATAGCTGTCCTGCTCGCACTTATTGGCAGACGTATGCCTCTCATTCACACGCGGAGACGTGGAAAAATGTATCTAGTTCTGTAGAGGCGACGCGGAGTGCAGTAGCTAAGTTTTTTTTTTCGTTTCAATAAATTTGTGGTTGTTCGTCTCGCTTAGGCGCGCGCCCGGGGCGTCGTCGAGCGAGACGGTGTATTGCCACCGGGTTACGCCTTCCGCGCGTTCTCGTTATTATGTAGGTTGGCCACGTATTAGAGCCTCCATGTACTGCGCAAGTATAAAATATAATATTGTCGTAAATACGAGTTGTTTGCGGCGTGGCCGGATATTTACGTTCGGTGCGCGCGGCTACCGTAGTACGCGCCGCCTCCTATGTTTTCACATTACACAATCGATACACATTATTGATGTGATGTTATTTTTTTTTGTGGTATTCACTTGCATCCGGTTAGACTGGAAGCCGACCCCAACATAGTTGGAAAAAGGCAAGGCAGATGATAATGATGTTATATTTTAATGTAGTAAACAATATTTATGTTACAATGACTGACATTGACGGACTTGTTCTAAATAAATGACTGTACATTTTTTTCCATTATGGTAGACTTAGCAGATACTAAGAATGGGATATTAAATTCATATTTTGGTATATTCATATTGCTAAAAGATTATAAAACAATTAATCGATACCTAACGCCTATTTTCATATCAAAATATTGTCTAAATGAAGGATATATGCATACATTATTGCATATCTGTAGACATTGCCAAATATTTAACTAATAGGCGTGGGAGATGTATTCGGTTGCGAAATAATAAATTATCACAAACGGTTAAAATTTATTCAAACAATTAAGTTTTTGTTCTCCTATTTAAAGGAACCTATCATATATCTTTTTGATTCTAATTCCTAATAGGGAACTCAGGCGTATAGGTACTATACGCCTGAGTTCCTTCTTCATCTTCTATGATAGGTATCCTAAGTTTTATGAGGACAATTTATGGTTCAGATTGGCTAAGTGGGTAGGTAGGTAATTTAATTTTCCTATTATGTATTTTATTAAATGCCTACCTACTTCAATGCACCTATAATGAAGACAAATTATAGGATCAAAAGTTTAGCAAAACGAAAATATGATTTCTTTTATCATCAGTTTCAAAAACGTTGTTTTATCTATGCTTCGGAAATTTGGGTAGGTACCTACAACAGATAACAATCATAAAACATCATGGTCCTAGCTAACTACTTAATATTAAATATACCTAATAATAACATTAATAATGGTATACTTTGCTAACAACGAATCACTGGAATATTCAATAAAGATTTGCTAGAGTGACCAAATTATATTGATTTCAGACTCAACATTAGGTCACATAATTTAGAAAAAAATGGATTTTTTTCCAAAATTTAAATTCACGTACCTACTCGAGCTATTTTGACAACATTTGAATGATCTTAGAATACAGATCCATACAGATTAGATTAAAAGAGAAACCATGTTTATCGTACAGTTCGTTCATTTACCTATATGAGCTTGCACTACTAACTGCAATGGGATAACTAAGTATCAGACACCTGTTCACTGTAGTGGGCATTGAGAAGCTCACATCATGACGGATTATTTCAATGATCAAATTCATATGTACTTAACAAGTGAACAAACGAAAGTCCCGTAACCCACGAAAGAAGACAGATGACCCGTTCTTCCCAAGACCACACGGACACTTTAATATAACGACTCTAGACCTCTACACAAGTTATATTGTCACAAGGACAAATAGTAACGGACATTTCGAAGACACGCGCGAAACTACAATAGAAACAAAAGCATTGTGACTAAATGAACATTCCTTACAATACCGTCACGGCTATCAACAAGCAATCAAGCGAACAAGCGACGACAATGACCGAAAACATCAAAACATATTAGGGGATGAATTGTTTTCAAAATTGGCATCTATTATATGTGACGACGGGGGCTCATCGCATTATTGTTACATTATCAACTGTAAAGTGTCACAGAATGTTTGCTTACAATTATCAAGAAACAAACCTTTTATGGTGAT
Source organism: Luperina nickerlii (assembly GCA_963855955.1). NCBI lineage: Eukaryota > Metazoa > Arthropoda > Insecta > Lepidoptera > Noctuidae > Luperina > Luperina nickerlii. The sequence goes on along the minus strand of OY979681.1, from coordinate 12,314,227 downwards.
GGAAAAAGTGTGATTGTCCGGCTTTTGTTGGGGTATTGAATGGTCACTGCGACCACACTAGAGGGTTGGTGCGTTGCTAATTTTCTAATTTACGGGACTGTTGTATGTTATTAAGATATGGATAAGTTTTGTCAGGTTTTCAATTAGTTTTTTTTTTGTATTTTGAGGAGTAATTGAAAAATGTTTAATAATTTATTTCACGTTAATATAAATAAGACTCTATGACAAAAGCAAAAACCTATTTCTGAGCAAATATGTGGACTTCAAATAATTTTACTTGGGTGCACCGCGCGTTGATGTCTTTTCTTAGTAGTTAATTTTTGGCAGTTTTTGTGTAAATATTTTAAACATTATTTTTCTTTATTCAAAGAGTCATCGTTTAAAGTCTGTGAGTAGCATTATACAATTGTATTGAAAATAAAATAGTGATGTAATTGTCCGGTAAATCAAATAAGTACATTCGATAACAGTACCGATTGTACAACGAATCATCTATATCGATGGTCAAACAATCACTGCTAACATCGTATCGGAAAACTCGAGCGTGTTAACAACTAAGCACGCTACCGGCCCCATAAAAGCGAATTGTATCTGCACTTCGATCGCCGTATACCTTATAAAGCGGCCGGCTAGCCGAACGCCTTCTAAAAATAATGTTTTGGCTCATCATTAGCCCGACAATGCGACGCGATCGGTTCGTGCTTTGTCTTTTTAGTCGGTGACGCAATTCATACCAAAACGGAACAATAAAATTCTTAAAAACGCCATAGAAAATCAAACCCTATCTCCATTTTATCAAGGTTGAAAATCAAATGAGTGGCGCCGTTGTTGATCTCCAAAAGAATTGTCCGTTGACAACAGAGACATCGATGCTGTTCTTTTTTTGAATATCGATTGTAAAGAGCATTCTCATGGGCTGTGAGAACTTTCAAGATGTACAGTCGCGGCTTAAATTCTTTTCTATTCAACGTGTCTTTGTTAATGCTCATTGTCGGATGCTCGAAGACAGTTTTGTGCGTGATGATACAGCGATCGGCAAAACGATTGTGATCGGGTATTTCTAGACGAGAATGCCAGTGACAGAGTAAATACTCGCATTTCCTTTTCCAGCGACCACCCTATTTGTCTTGTAGACTTGTGCTTGATATTAGACGCGATGTAAAACTCTTTGCCTAAGTAAGAGGAAATATTCTTCTTATGAATTTCTGAAACGAGTTTTTTTTTTTTTGTAGCAGTCCGATGTTGAATCGTGAATGATAAGTACATTTAGGTTATATGTACTGGGTTGGTGTTAGACTTGGTTTAAATATATTTAGGTTTTACTTGTATGGTTATCGGGATATGGAAACCTACTCGATTACTATAGCATATTTCTTCATTTATTGATCTTCGAGAGAGTCGTGAATAACAACTAATACATAATTAATTAATAAAAAATAACAAAATGATATCCTAACTGAAATAGGTTCACAAACTAAAATATAGCGTCGAAGAATTCAAGAGTGTATAATTAAATTACATGATTTGACTTTTAATATACTCAGGGCTTTCCCATAAAAATAATGTTCCTAATTTTCAGTCTAGCCCTATATTTAATAAAAGCTTATAAAATAATGTTCCAAATTTTCAGTCTAGTCCTACATTTAATACAAGCCTATAAAATAATGTTCCAAATTTTCAGTCTAGCCCTACATTTAATACAAGCTTATAAAATAATGTTCCAAATTTTCCGTCTAGCCCTACATTTAATACAAGCTTATAAAATAATGTTCCAAATTTTCAGTCTAGCTCTACATTTAATACAAGCTTATAAAATAATCTTCCAAATTTTCAGTCTAGCCCTACATTTAATACAAGCTTATAAAATAATGTTCCAAATTTTCAGTCTAGCTCTACATTTAATACAAGCTTATAAAATAATGTTTCAAATTTTCAGTGCAGCCCTACATTTAATACAAGCTTATAAAATAATATTCTAAATGTTCAGTCTAGCCCTACATTTAATACAAGCTTATAAAAATATGTCTGATTAAATATAATAGACAATCAACCGTTACGCAATACTGCAGCTGTAGGAAAATGATGTGATTTGATCCAACTTATCGATTCCCTACAGATTTAACGGCTTTATTAAAAACTCATCAAAAATTTAATACCCCATCGCATAGGCATCTATCGATCCATAGAATATATTATTAGATCTTTATTTGTTTGATACAAAATATTTTATTATACTTATGAATAATTATGTCGAAATCTACAGGCGTATCTGCTAAGTAGGAGAGTTCATAGTTTAATCAAGAGAGTATGGTTGTATAAAAAATAATCTTGAACGAGTAAAAAATAGGGGATTACTTGATGGGGATTTCCCAATACCGATATTGAAAGGAAACCTACGTCATCAACCTCAAAGACATTATAATATCACGCCTTGTTTTCCTAAGAAGTTGGGCAGAGCTGTTACCCCCAGATCGCCAGTTATGTCTAAGTCCCACGTAATATGGTGCGAGCCTATTGACAGCAATCGGGCACAATTCCAGGCACCGGGCTGCTACTGAGAAATTCCAGATAGAAAACCCAACACTTGACCTGACCCGGCAATCAAACCCAGGACCTCATGCTCATGTAATAGGCAATACGGGCTGGTGTCCGCAACTCCACGTCAATGCGCGTATTTTGCGTACGGGTGGAAAAATCGATCATTCGATCCATCCCAGCTCCTCAAGGAAGGCCAGCAACGCCTTGATGTTACTGACCGTCTCATGTAGGGTACCTGGGTTATGGAAGTACTATGCTCTGTACGTGGCGACCATCGGGCAGTTTAGAAGCACATGCGCCGCTGTCTCGTCATCCTCCATGCAGGCCCTGCACAGCGGACTGTCTGTCACACCTATGACAAAGAGGTGTTTATTGAATGATCCGTAGCCAGTTAAAGCTGCAGTAACTATACGTAGCTTTTGTTTAGTTAGACGGAGAACCTGTTTCGTGAGGCGGCCATCCAATGTGGGAAGTGCTTCCCTAGCCTGCCTGCATTCGCCTTGGCGTGCTCATGTAGCAGTAGCGCTTTACCAACAAGGCAGTCCTCAAAGACGCTCAATGCAAATGCTGTTCATTAAGCACTTGAAGGGTGCAAAAGCCTAAAATGATAACTGACTATGTCATTTTAGAAATAAACAAACATTATTTGCCTAAGGTATTGGGTACATTACATCAGTTATTTACAATTAAACATAACCTGTTCGTTCATAAAGGCGTGTCCCCTGTGATTCACGCGGTGATAACATTATGCTACAATCACTAATCTGTTTGTAAAGAATATTGATTACAGCACAGTTAACAACTCTATTATTGTCTAGTATCAGCTCATGACTTGGTGAAATGATTAGGCAATTAGCAAAGTTGATACTTAAGTGCCCAAAGTCGTTCAGGTAACCTATTTTACGTACTCAATTTCCTACTAGGAAAAGTATCCGTACTTGGCACAACATGGCACAAGACCCCTGAAAACGAGCACTTCTTATAACCCTTTGGATTTCCTTGATTTTCAATCCTTAGCATAACAACCTTTAATATTCCCACTGCTGGGACACAAGCCTCCTCTCTGTGAGAGGGAGTTGGCCTTAAACCACCACGCGTGCCCAGTGCGGGTTGGTAGATGTCGAATGTCTTTGAATCTTTGGTTCTAGGACATGCCGGTTTTCTCACGATGTATTCCAAAATCCAGATTTCCAATCCTTAGAGAGCTGCAAATCAGTGTGCAGGTGATCCTGTAGCCAGTAACAAAACCATAAAATATTAACAACACCCTAACAAGGCAACAGCGAATACTGCTTACAATAAAATCTCACAAATCTTAATTCACGAAATTCAAGAAAATTTAATCGCAAACATTAAACGTAACGGTTGACAAAACTAAAACAATAATATAATTGATTGCGGTATCGATTCGCATTCACGAGAAATCGATTAAAAATGTACGGTATTCGATATGGAGTTTCCGAATGGTTAATAATTTTGATCTGCAATCTGCCACTGAATTCCACTGTTGTACAGGTAGTCGCGTCTTCGCATTAAATTATAGTTCTTGTTAATTTTTTAATGTCAACAATAAAAGAAATATTTTTTTATTAAGCCGATGGTATTTTTATAGCTTCTGATATTATGATAAACTTATTTGCGAAGGTCTTAGTCAGTGCCTGAAGATTAATCAATAGAAGGGAGCAGTTGCATTTTATGTATAATTACATTAAGGTAATTTATGAAGAGTGACCCGATATAAATTATGTGCCTGTCTTTGTGACTTTGGCCTTGTTTTTCTGCAATTCTAATACACAGTCATATAATAAATACGAATAGGAGATCCCCCACACCCACACCTTTCTATTCGCCACCATTTCCCGCCAGGAAAATTTATTGAGAAAAGCAAAAACTTTTTTGTTCCGGCTAATCTCCGAAACGGCTGGGTCCGATTTTGATAGGACTTTCACTAGCAGATAGCTGATGTTTAGAAAAACAATTAAGGTTACGTGGAAAATAATTAAACCCCACGAAATCCTATTTCTTTTCCGTCAAGTACCTACCTACGCGAACAAAGTCGCGGGCACAACTAAAAATAAATATAGACGCTCAAAAGATTAACCCCCTTACTAATAAACGTATTATATCAGATGAACACACCGATTTCTCTCTTTCAGTCGTCAGTAATTTGACTTTCGAAAGAAGAAGACAAAGCGTTGTGTAACTATACAGCCGCTATACAACGTTTATTAATAAGGGGGTTAGTTTCCCCCTCGGGTGGGTTCCCGCACTGTCGAGACAGGGGGCTCAGTAGCCGTGGCTTGGTCACCCACGGTGAAGCGAAGAGGAATCCGAGGAGGGGCCGCTCGTCAGGGCTTTTGCCGATAAGCCGACGACGTAGCGGCCAACAAGTATCGCAACGGAGGCGGGCTGCGATGTCGTATGGAAGACATTGCGTCTGAGGGTTGGAGGCCGCGGCGGGAAAGGAGTACCGGTATTGCGGTGCGCCGCTCTCCCTACCTTCCGCAGCCTTGACGGGGCCGCCACCGTCTGATGGCTGATGCTTGGGGCCGCAGGGGAGGAGGAGTGTTGGTATGACGTTGGCCGCTCTCCCTATCCTCTGCGGCCGAAAATTGGCAGGCGGCGGAGCCAATGACCTGACCCGTCGCAGGGGGACCAAGGGTGCCCAGACACAGGGTCGTCTGGCGCCCATGTGCTGGTTTGGTCCCTGGGGTGGTCTAGCGTGCTATGTGTTCTGGTGCGCCGGTGTTGGGGAGTACTCCCCAGAGGAGGGTCCAGTGACGGACAGCCGCGGCGGGTTCACGGATGAGTGCTAACGCGTGCCCGTGTTCCCGCCGTAAGCGGCAGAGGAGGACACTGTGGAGTTTTAGTGGGTTAGAGTCCCAATGCACTATCTCCCCGTGGTAGTGCAGAATGCATGAGCATTTCTCTACGTTAAAAAAAGGGGGTTAGTTTCAACTTGAGATCTTGAGCGTAATCCCTTAAAGAAACATAGCAAATCTCCCCTTTTATATTTATATTTAACTCAATAAGCTAATAACTATGATTACTTACCATCAGCCTAATCATGTGTGCATTGAAATCCCCAATTACGTTTTATACAATCCGTTCAACATAATAAATAATTCAATTTTGCGGTCCAAAGATTAACTTACGATCGTTTGCCCATTCTGTATGCGACAATAAAAATGCTAATACCGACCAACGATGTTGTAATTTACGACACCAAATATAAGACAATATAAGCCAATATAATAAGGTGACCGTCAAAGAATTCGTTTCTTTTTTCCCGTTCGTAAAATGGTCGCTGTGAAGCCATTAATGATTCTCATCATTAGCGCTGAGAACTTCTAAATTAATGTTATTTTGTTAATTAGCTTGTTATTATATTCTTGATGGCTTGTTAAATTAGGATTGTTATGTGTTTTATTGCAAAATAAAGCAAAGAAACCCAAAAGAATTGTGTGTGAACTACTACAAAATATTTACATTAGATTAGACTAATGTTAGGTATTGAAGCTCTAATAAAAAGAAAAAACAATTAAGCGACGTATTATCTTAAGTATATGGGTGCAGTCCATAATCGTTGTTGAAACACTTTTATTATGCTTACATATACATGTGTCATTGTAGGGTTCCGTAAAAATAATTCTAAACAAAAGCCAGTCATCACCAAATTTACCTATATTGCCTTCATACATTCACAATTCACGCGATAATAAACTCATCTTAACAATCGAATTTTTCTCAATCTTTGCTGAAGTAACTGGAAAGTTTCTTTGAATCAGTCTATCTGCTGACTGAAATCTGCATTCTGTACATATTTAACTTTATGTATGCTATTTATATATCTCCACTAAAATAAAATCATTCTGCAAGAAGTCAAGTCTACAGTTTGTAATATTTAAATCATTACAAAAAGACTCAGAACCGACTAAACTCGACATCAACAATTAACACTATATTAATGGCTATCTACACTTGTCCACACAAATCATTATACAAATGACATTTGCAACTAAGTTTTTTAAATCTTATTTCCTTCCTTATCATTTTATTGTCCTTATGCTTCTATTTCGTCATCAGAACAGGCGGCCACGCCAAAAAATCAATTTACATGTTATTTAATGAATGTATTATGCAGATTTTGCCGATTTTATTCTTCGAAAATCGATAAATCTGTGCGGGCGAGACAAATAAGTCATAACATTGGACCGGGGGTAAGGACAAGGCCAGATTATATTCTTTTTTTGCACATATCGATACAAGAATCGACAAGTTTTCGAATAAAAAAACTTTAATTCACTAGAATAAATCGTTAGTAAAAAATACTAGACTACGCTGTTTTTGTCACATGGTTTGAAAAAGTCTAGATTGGTACTTAATTTATAATAACTTAATAAAAGGCGTGGTCCCAAGCAGCCCTTAAAAACTAGGTTCATGCACCTGCTCGCAACTCACAACTAGTAAGTTCAGATTTCCACTGAAAACGAACAAGAGTAAGCTTCTTCTTCTTTTTAGTGTTTCGATGACAATCTAAATGGACTCGGCCCAGAATTCAGCTACGTGTTTGCTATCACTAGCGTTTATCACTTCCTGTAACGTGCAGCTGACAGGACACATAAGACATGATATTAAAAGTTCCATCGTTTGTGGAACAGAACTACATTTACACTCCGAACCGGTGTCGTCTGTGAATCTCCACCTGAGTAGGTTTTCCTTGCTTCAGTCAACCTGGATCCGGACCTAGTAGGTAAGCTGAAACGTGAAACACCTAAATATTCACTTTTCTATCCCGTCAGCTTCTGATTTGTTCTTAAATACAAGTTTAGTCGAATCTATTCCATTTAAGTATGTAAATCGAAATCATTTAAGACCAACCTTCCTAGACAAAGTGGCGATCAGTTTTCAACGTATTGCATCATTCGTTTCGACATTTCTGCGAAGAAACTAGGATTAAAATGACTACTGAACTACTGACTCTTACACTCGTTTTTCCTGAAACGTCAAACAGGGTTTTTTTTTTCAAGATGGGAAAATCATCAAATGACCCCTCCCGCTCTGGGTGGAGCGGAAGAGAGTGTCAGACTCTTACTGACTAAAACCTACCCGTGTTCCTTCCTTAGCCCTTTATGTTCCGGGCCAACGGTAACCCTTTCGAACAATCCCGCTGACCCAGACAATCCCGCTGACCATGAGTATAGACTATATTCATAGAGTTTAGATATTTCGCTAGTCAGAACGTAGTGAGGACCTATTCGTGAATGACCAAATATAGGAACGTAAAAGAATTAAATGAGTATGTTTGGATCGTAGCAGGTGTGTAGTTTCTGCTTACCCCCATGGGATGAAGGGTATACGAGGAGAACTCCGAGATATCTAGTGAAACGCAACCGCTTCTGCTATGATTTTATTCTCGATTTTCCGATTACATAAGCTGATGTCGAGTACCTAGCTAATTAAATGCTAGTAGGACAAGTAATTATCCTGCTCTTATAACATTTACGACTCGTCTGAGCAGTCCCTAGGATTCTCAATTCTTCAACGATGAAACTAAAGACTAAAAGTGTCAACTAGTCGTCACTAGTCGACATTTTTAGTCTTTTTAGTGTAGTAGTCGTCACTACTACACTGTTTTTTCCCGAAACCTCAATCAGAGGGTTTTCATATTTGATTTCAACCTTGATTCAGAACATAATGCGGAGGACTCCGAGATATCTAAAGTAACTTTTTAGACCTTTGTATCCTGCTTATGTGCATGAAGTTTCATTTAGACGTCGAATACCTGCTACTTAGTTAATTGAATGCTAGTAGGATAATTAAGTAATTATTTTAATTTTTAATTATGTTTCATCACCTCTTATTCGATTTATGACTCGTCTGAGCAGTCCCTGGGTGTCTGGTTATTTGAACTATGAGTACCCACCTAGCAAAAAACTAAAATGTGTTGTTACTCCAAATGCCATCCGTTCTCTTCGGTTGACATTTAATACTATTTTCTGTGACGGTTACATGAATTGGCAAAATGGCAACACACAATGTTGCAATAAGTTGAACTCAATCACCATAAAAATTATACTGTCTGGTTTTAATGTCCAAAAAATTCTGTGATAATTCCCCGACTGAATATTTTAGAAATATTGGCGAAATCATATCGAAAATATTCATCAAATTCTTTTGAAATTCATCTTCAGATATTCAAATATTCTAGTTGGTCTAATTCAGTAAAAATCACACCATGAAACCTTAGGTGAAGCGAGCTGTCAGATTCCACCTGATGCTAGAGATTAACAACTGACTTCAAGCTCACTCAACCTAAGTTTTCACAGTCAGACTTTCACAGAATAGATCAGCAGGAGAGTGGTCAACTATAACCCATCCCAAAAGTTCTGGCATCCTCTTTCAAAATCTTTCAATAAGAAAGTTCCGTTACCGTCACTTTCTCGTTACATTGAATACGCTAACGTGGTTTTAGGCAGGTGTTGCACGCAGATAATAACCAAGTCCAATATTAAGGGACTGTTTGAATTGCACCGGTGGAAGGAGAAGGAAGCCTAAAGGACGCATAGAGCTCATTATTTTGCTAAAACTTTAAGGGATTTAGCTAAACTACCGGAGATCGACTATTTAAGGGGGAAACGCCAGGGTAGTCCGCGATATTTTTTTTAATTTTCTTACGATTTTTTTTCGATAGCAGTGATGGCCCAGTGGTATCGGCCGCGACTTACGAGTTGTAGGTCGAGGGTTCGAACCCAGACAGGCGCTTTACTTTGTGTAAATTATTCCATCACCGCTGCTCTCAAAACGGTGAAGGAAAACATCGTGAGGAAATCGGCATGTCCTAGAACCAAAATTTTGAAGACATGTGACATCTACTAACCCGCACTGGGCCCACGTGGTGGATTACGGCCCACTCCCTCTCACAGAGAGAAGGCCGGTGTCCCAGCAGTGGGAACATTATAAGCTGATTATAATGACGTTTTTTTTCAATTTGCAGGTCCGTGTCAGGATGTATGTTGAACAAAATATGATTCGCGACCGTAGTATGTACGTGTTACAGAATTATAATCTTTAAAGCATCAATACAACCCTCTAAGTTATACGAACTTAGATGGTTGTGAGTCTGTAGCAGTATCAGTGTATGGTGCCCGTGGAGCTGGAAACTACATTTTCACTCCACTGTCAGGCACACCCCAAAACACTCCAGCAAAGACATACCGCCAACAAAAAAACCCAATTACACTGCAAGTCGGTAAAGTCGGCGTTACTTTGTACTACGTGTACTGAAATTATGACTATTGCGAGGCATTACTCTTCTTTACTCATCGTATGAATGGTTGAACATGTTCCGTACAATGGCTTGCCTGTCCCCCTATTATTTCGAGCGGCTGCCTTTATGCGGACGTCATCCGATAAAGGGGTATAAATAAGCGCTTGCGCATGTCATGTAACGTGGCGACTAGTGATTGTAGCGTTATGAATCATCGTTCGTGTGTCGTTCGGGATTTATCGGGTCCGTGATGATTTTTAACTGTTGTGTGTGTTGGTAGGTGGTGTCCTGGATTTGAGGATCAGTGCCACAGGCTTGCTGTGTATCTTTAATTTTCTTCCTAGCGTCACAGTAAATGATCTGTCATGTCATTATATAATTTTAAAATCAAAAGTAATGATGTAACTAATATTTTTGTAAAATATAATTTAAAAAGAGTGTCCATGGAGTTTCTTGCCCGTTCTTCTCCATAGGTACCTACGCTTTGGAATGGGCAACTAGCTTCATATTTTTTGACCGACTTCTTGACAATACAAAAGTGCCTGTAAATTGTTTAATTGAAATAAATGCTTTGAGTTTGAGTTTGTCTGCTTTTCACGACATGGGTACTTATAACTTTTTCTCTTCTTCTAATAAGTTGATGGCTTCCACAATGCTCTACAACATTAATGGCCATGGACTTTTACTCTAGGTGACTCTTTTTTAACGAAATTAAATCATTTATTTCAAACTAGCTGACCTCCGACGAACTTTATACCGCCTCAGAATCAATACCACCGAAAGTATGAGAAAATATATTATCTTCAGTATTATATTTTTTGTGAATTTGTCCCATGTTTTAATAGTTATACTGCTATTCAGGGAGAAAAAAATCTAACAAATCACAGATCATAAAAATCGGCCAACCGTTCTTGAGTTATAAATGGTGTAACTAACCGAACTTTGTTTTATTTATGCACATAAAAGCCACTTTGAACATCAATATTCGCAAAAAAAAAATAGAATTGATTTTAATCGCCCCTTCCAAAAAGTAGTTTCGTATGGAGAAGAATGGACAAGAAACTCCACCGTTACTCTTTTATTTAATAAATGTTTTACAAAATCTTGTATACATTATTTATACAGGGTTATTGGTAAAACATTAACAATCTCTAAGAGGTTATTGTACTCATCATTATGAACAACTTTTACTATGGGACCAATCGCGAAAAAAAATCAGCTGTTCCCTACATTTTGACAAGTTATACGAACATAAATGTAGGGAACAACTGATTTCTTTTCGCGATTTCAGGTTTGGTCCCATAGTAAAACTTGTTCATAATGATGAGTACAATGACCTCTTAAGAGATTGTTAATGTTTTACCAATTCAATAACCCTGTATAATTATATCTGAAAACGTTGCGTCTAGAATAAAATTACTATATCACAACATCCAATCGGTGGTTCAAATGGCAGCAGCAGATTTTCTTGGCAACTACTTATGACTGACAATGAGTTCCTATTCTCCCCAAAAAGACCAAATTGACCAAAAGTAAACAATTTAAACAGCTCCTTCACTAACAACCCATCCATCTTTTATCCCAAATATCAGTATTATTTGATCTACAAAACGTATTTACGAGCGACCATTAAAAAAAACAATTAATTCATCTTAACAAGTCAACGGCCTCCCATCGCGCCTGTCACAAAAGTTCCGACTTATGTCGGTGGTCGCGGCAACTTGCGACATTATTTGCGAAATGTCACCACCAACGATGAGCGACAATAACATTCGGACAATAAAAAAATCGCACCAAAAAACCCTGCGCCGAAAACCACCACACTTATAGTGTAAGAAACAGAGCTTAATTTTGAGTGGTTATGCGGATTTTCAGCAGCAAACATAAGTTGGTGTTACATTAAGTAAAGGCTATAAATGCACCCTATCGGTTTTCCGCGTTGTTCTCAGAACGCGTATTATGCTCGTATTTTGGTTACTTGTTTGTCTGTATGTCGAGGCGACGTGGAAACTTTGTCGGCGCCAAACAAAGACTTCCTGTGTGGTACGGCACATCCGCTGAATAACAGGGTTTTCACTGATATGAGAAAATAACTTGGAGTATGGGATGGGAATGGTTTATTTATGAAGTATTTTATGCAGAAAGGTGGAGTTCGTGCTCATATTATTATAAATTATGTCTACGAGACAATTCCCGTAGTTTCAATAACGTTAACAGTCCTGCCAGTCGATTCTTTCAAAATCTCACCGTGAAAACTTAGGTGAAGTGAGTTTGTTTTTGCTAAGAAATGGAAACTAATGACAGCTCACTCCACGCTCACTTCACCTAAGTTTCACGGTGAGATGGTTACAGAATCGCACTGCTGATCTCAGAATCTGTCAAAAATACCTCTCATTTCCCTACATTTTTCACAAGTTTTTGACATTGATTGTCGCTGAGATGAGATTTCGACTAGGTTATGAATGTGTTTAATTACAGGAATAAGGTCTTCTGTAGTTACACAGTGTAAATTTTTCCTTCTGGAGCTCCAGTAACTGGTAGCCTGTAACTTTCCCTCTGCTGCGAATATTTTGCGGGCAAAGATTGTTCAGGTACCTACTTTGCTGTCTCTGTGTTGTAATTTCAGTCAATTAAATCTAGAGTTGTTCTTGGTATCACTGGTCCCCAATATCAAACGAAGTCGCGTTCGCTAACTAATGCAACAACCCACAAAGTTTCTTGTCCTAATTATAAAGGCGAAAGCTTATGAAGATGTTTGGATGTTTGTTAATCAATCACGCATTAACCGTTGAACAGATTTGGGTGGAAATTGGCACACAGATAGACCATTTCCTGGATTAATACATAGTATACTTTTTATCCCAATATTCCTATACGGGATGGAAAGTTACGCAGGTGAAACCGCGCGGCGCTGCTAGTTATAACTAAATTATATCAATAAGGTTGTGCCGTGAAATATCACACCGTTGATATGCCTCATCGGATTACGCTATATCGATACATTATTTAAATGATGACAAAAGTATCTTTTTACGTTTTAATGTTCTTGGACCCTGCCTTTACATTGTTTGAAGTGCAAACATTTTAAATATGACTGCAGAGTGTTCTCGACTTGTCCAAATATGGATTTATTAGGTGTTTAACGCGTGTTTTTATTTCGTCTTTAGCGCCTACAAAGTCCAATTCATGACGCAGAATATACATGTAACCTATGCTCCTAGTGTAGCGCAGTGTGTTCCGCCAGTTACTCAACTGAACCGAGCGCTCGGCGCATCCTGGACAGTCACACCCAACACTTTATTTGACTGGCCAATTCTTTCCTTGCGGTGGTAGGGCTAACGCCCGCCTGGTTTGCGACCACCCTCTCACAGGAGTCCGGCGTCAAGCAGCCTGATGTGTTTCGTCGATGCGTGGGAGTTCCAGTGCCTTAGGCATCTTTTGGGCACGCTCGTTCTATCATCATAGGACCTCATACATCGCAAAAAAAAACATACCTACGCGGTCAAAATGTACGGAACAATTTTTTTTTTAATTGTTTACTGAAAATTTCAACGCAGGGGATTCTGAATCATGTACTGAATTCATGTTAACAGAGTGTGTGCGTCGATGTCCCTGTCAGTCTGTATAAACATTTTCAAAAAAGGAAAGTTAACTTTATTGCGTGGAAAATTCAATGTTCTTTGTTCTCCTACAAAAATACCCCGTTGGGTTCATAAACCCCGTGGGGTTCATTTTTAAATAAGCCACGGAAAATTCTATGCGAAATACCTTAGGTACTTTATCTACATACTTACAAACAATTTGACTGTCATCACGTGCAACCAATAAAATAAATACTTTAAGACCACATTTAGCATTTAAATGACACTTTTTTACAATACCGACACTAGGTACTATGCAACGATCATGGTTATTATAAATTTAATCTTTTAAAAATATAAGTCTGCTTAGTACCTATTTTTCCTTAAATCATCGTAATCATCATAAATATCAGTAGATATGTTTAATAATTTAAACACTCTTTTTAGTTAGTTTTTTTTAATTGTTTTACAATTAATTAAACAAACAACTCATTTGATACCGTGAAGCTACAGTTACAAATGTGAATTCTTTATTCATTCAATCATTTCATTTTCCTCAATATTTTACACTTTTTATTTATTCATTTATGCACACATTTACAAACAGACAAGAAGAAAAGTACAGAAAAATACGTACAGACTAGCACATCAAGCTACTACAATCTGAAAAATTTCTTAAATTGATTTTCAACTTTACCGCTAAAGCATAAGGTTCATAGTTGATTGGGAAAATTTGGCAGTTTCAGGTAGCTGATGTACTGGCGTCTGTACAACGGTGAGGCTTATTTCTAAAGAAAGTAGTATGTTTCTATAGCGAAAACTTTAGGTAGATAGGTCCTTCTGCATTCGATTATAATATGTACTTGTATCAAAAATCTTGAAACTCATAATCTCACTGTTATTTATTATAAAACACGATAATCTTTATAATTAATTTATAATGGCCAATAAAGTGCCACTCTTGATCTAATGAAATAGCTAAATAACAAATTGTCTTCACATAAGTGTCGTACACAACAAGACGTTACAAAACAAGAAGGTTGAATGATAAATAAATAAATAAGTGTCTCTGACTGACGGAAAATCCGGAAAACTAAATGATAATTGATTTTATTTTTGTAAGTAGGTTTGCACAAACACTTTTACACGTTAATCATATTTTTTTATACTAGGTGAGGTCGGCGTTTCCTATCTGACTACTCGAGAAGAAACAAACTCAGAGCTCACAATGTCACATGTCTTTGAATTTTTGGTTCTAAGACATGCCGATTTCCTCACGATGTTTCCTATACCGTTTTGAGAGCAGTGGTGATGAAATAATAACGGTAGGTAAGTGGCAAGAATGATAACTAACTGTAACAAACACCAGATTTATACCTACACCCAAAAATCAGACACAATCAAATAACCTATTGACTTTATAACTTTTTGTCTGAGACTAATCAGCGAAAATAATATAATATATCACCGAACGATTCCGTCAGCAAAATCTAGTTTTCAAATCAACATACCTAATGAAATACACAATTAACTCTCAGATTGATTGAGAAATACCGATCCATGAAACTCGTAAAGGCTTTTCACATTTTATACCTAGTCAACATTTGGCGAATAATGGGCACATCTGTCAACACCAATTGATTGGACATCCAAAATAATTTTGGTGTTTGTCCAGTTTATTATAATCGACAGTTTGGATGTAAATTAGAGGTTTTTCTATTGATTCATTGGGACTGATTGATTTGATGAAATTAAGGTTTTTGAGTCGTTTTTTAATGATATCGTCAGTGTTTTAAAATTAAGCAAGCCTGACGTTATTGGTAGGTTTTCATGGTTGAACACAGATCTCCAAACAAGAAAACAAACGATTTCAAGTGATAAAAAGATGCCATTCCTTTTACGCAATTTAAAAAGGATTTCCTCTTTGACTTTCCGGCTGATATTCTAAAAAAACTATTGTTTTGGTGAAGCGGCGAAGTACCTATTAGGATACTCATTTAAGACAAAACTAATTTCTAAGTCTTTCGATAATTTTCAAGATAAGTAACCTTCCACGTATTCGACAAATAACCTCAGGATATCTCTCTCAAAACATTTCCAACAGACACAAAAATAATTGTAAATAACAAAACCGATATTCTACCATCAAATCCAAACATTAATAACGGCACTAAATTCGGATTAAAGGGAGTTAAACCTCGTCCATTGACGGGAGTAAATCCAAGGAGGCTCGAGTGTTCCCACGGCAAAGTGCCGCAGGCTATGTCGGACTGAAACACGATGGAGCATTACCTCTCTGAAACCTGGTAAAAGCTAAACCGTAGTTATGAGACACTCCGGTTAGATTGACGATCGGGTCTGCCAACTGATTTGCTTTTCATTTTTGCTGTTTTGTGTAAAACTTTTGATTTTTGGACCAATCTTTGAATATTGCATAATGATTTCAGGTATTGGACTGCAAACAATTGACTTATTCCAGTGTGTATAATAAGGTCCACAATATTAAATGCGGGTATGTTATGCACAGTAATGCCTAATTAATACGTAGGCTCAGCAGTCAGTAAGCATTTCAGCTTATATTTCGATCGATAAAACCATCAAATAACTATGCAAAACGAGATATTCGCAGGAGCATAGTAAGCTGCGCTCTCTGCAGGGATTCTCACGTTTTAACTATTTTATTGCTCCAACAGCTCTGGTTAGCATTAAAGAAAATTAATTCGATAATAAACCTTATTCCAATGAGATAAGAAGGTGAGTTGGCAGGAGAATAATTCAGTTTCTATTTGCGTTGTATTAATTGAAATGGTAACAGCAAACCACTACTGAATTTGTTTTTGTTCGACAGTTTATTTTCACGTAATAAAATGGTTTCAGTAAATATAGATGAATATTTTAGATAAGTAGATATATCTAGGCAAGAACCTAAGACTTTAGGTACCTACATAAACAAAACTTGATATAGTTAGAATATTTTCTCTGAAATTAATGGAACAAATGGGTGCATTTTCTTCTTGTTCTTTACGAGTTTCCTACCAGCCATTGCCCCTCCTTTTTTTCTTTTTTAGATATTGCTGAATGAGCCTGCTCTTGATCTCGATCACGCCTGATGGAAAGCGATGGATAAGGTCTATGATGGAACGAACGTGCCCAGATGTCTGATCACTCTTGATTTGAAGGCAAACGGGTTAAATGTGGCAGCATAACTAGTAGGTCCGTTTGTGTCCTAATATCTAGCGCAACATCGGACACGTATGTCATTACTGTTGATATAACTGAAAAAAAAGATAGGATTGCCAGCATAGCCACCTCCGAATGTCTGAATGTCGCTCATTCACATCCATAGGTAAATCCGAAACTCAACGACGCAGAATTCCCTTTTTAACCAAATCACACTTGACACAAACTACACGACACGTCCCAAATAAGAAATTAGTATTTTCATCCGTCTCTACAAATATTAGTCACGGTCAGGCAGGTCGGAATCGGCCGGATACAAGAAAAAATAATCGATGATCGCCTTGTGCGGCCTAATTAAGATATGTATCGATGGCCAACCCACCCCTGTTTCAAGCACTATTGTCCCTCACTACATAAAAGAACCACCAACAGCTTAAACGAAAATGACCCTTATTTATATAGCATACTTAATTATGTAACAAATAATTGATTGTATTTACGATAAATTTCGTTCGGAAGTGAGGAATAAACGCGAGACCTTTATGTTCTATTATAGTTTTTGTTTTACTGCTTGCGTAGGTGTAAACTTCAAATTACAGGCGATTCTGATTGATAGTGATGGGCGGGGGAAATTCTCGACGGTATTATTAAGTTTACGACTGTAAATTGAAATATAAAAATCACATTTTGCAGTTAGTCAGTCCCATAGATTGTTGTGTAGGTTGATAGTCTCGTCTCTAATGAGACGTAGAAAACTTTTAACCACTTTTCTTAGAAAGTTTCGGTAGGTACAGTCAGCTACAAAAGTCGATTAACGCTTCAGTTTTTTTAATCTCAGTCATTGAGCAAAATATTAATACTTCAGTTATTTTTTTATCTCAGTTATTGAGCAAAATATTTGTTCAGTATTGCATTGTAGGTACTTCTGTTGCAATTTTGGACAAATATTTTGCTTAATACCTAACTGAGATTAAACTGAAGTGTTAATTGACTTTTGTTGCTGACCGTACCAATTAAGGTTTGAGGTGTCTACCTGCATATGAATGTGTTTATTTAAACCGTGTGGAAAAATACTTGCAAATTGATAGGTGACATGCTTACTTATACACCGTAATTGATATAACTTTATCAAAAAAATCCAAAGTCAAAACCTTAAAGTCGCTTAATTAATTGAGCTTAACATTATCATCAGATATGATTATAAAACTGCCGGGCATCCGAGTAAATTTGCTCATTACGTGCAGCATCATGAAAACGTGTTTATTAAAGCATTTATTTCTTTTATTATAGGCGTGTGCCGACAAACTCCGTAAACACATTTGCATCCCGACCGAAAGCCCGCCGCAGAAACCTCAATCGATCGCTAAAAAAAATTCATCGTACCCGACGGAACTACCTATATAACTTCCAATACAAAAACGTTATCTGAAGTTCTTAAAAATGTGAATACAAAATTGAATCTTGCGTCGTTGATATAAAACCGGTGTCCATTCTTCGAGCACAATTTCATAAGCTGTTGTGAGCAGTAGAGATTCCAATACAATAATACGTGCACTGGGCCGGCGCGCGCGCACTCTGATCTGACCACTACTGTGCATTTCCCACGGGCAGCGTATTGTGCCGTGCTCCTCACTCTGTATAGCGTTGTCTCGCTCGCTCCTGATGGACTGCCGCTCTTTCGTTAAACGAAGCACTCCCACACACGCCGTCGGTATTTCAGATTGTTCTGAGGTAGAGACCGACATACATTACGTCAGCCCACAGCTTAGCTGCTAGAAGTTTGTTATCGATGTAACACTATGCTTTACTCGCCCTACCCGACACTGCTTTGACTTGTCTCGACATTTAGAAATTTTACAACGTGACATTCAATCAGATACCTACCTATTTATTGAATCATTGCTCCTCAAACTAGAATAGGTTGATAGAAGGTTGTTTCAAGACGCGTTTGGAAGCCAAAAAATAAGATAGGTAGAAAGTCAGTTTCTTCGCTAAAAAAACTTCAAAATCCAATTCGCCGACATCACTTCTTCAAAGTTTTGGCACTTTTCTACAAAATATATCTTCGAAAATCACCAGCCCTCTAATCTTTGTGTCAGTATAGATTCTAGTAAACGTTACGATTTTCTAAAATCATCTAAATTGGCAATAATTTAATACTCGGAAATTAGCTGAAGAATTCCGCCAATCACAAATTGCAACAGTTGAAATACTAGCGGGTGGTAACACTGAATAGTCAAACACACATTCGCCCATTTTTCGATACATTGCTGTATCTTGACGATTTTAGACTCTTACATGGCTATCAAAATTGTCAATGTATGTAGAATATTAAGGGATAATCATTCAGACGAATTGAAAACAAAGTATCGTGGTATTAAGTTGTCTAATTCACATCTGTCTAGAGCGCGTGCATTCGGCGTCTCCTGTCAAGCAAAGCCGCGGGGCAAGACTTCGTTGCAGCTAATTAGGGCGAAAATATTTAGAAAACGTTTAGACCATTCGTGAATCAATGAGTGACGCGGTAAAGGGATAATTTTGGAGCATTTTTTGTCGATACAATTTTGATAATGCTTTATGGTTAGCTCGTTTTGTCTAGGTATTATTTTTCGAGAGATATGGAATGGATGCGCTTTCCGTGTTATCTGTTCCCAGTGCAGTTGGTTTTTGACCCAATTATAGAGGTATACAATTAGTGTGTTTAAAATAGAGTAAGAGTCTGTGTATGTGCGAGATAATTAAATTGATAATAGACAAAGAAAATTTGATACCTATTCGCGCAATCAATTCACCTGCGGGTAATTAGGTAATACACTAACAGCAGAAATAGCTTCCATTTTGACAGTTCAACAACAGTAGGGGAGACCGAGGGGTTTTGACACAGAGGTGATTTGAAACAGCACTGATTTCGCGGAATTTAATACTGATAGCGAGCTAGTACCGACACAAATCAGCCGCTCCCCACCACCCGCCGGGCCCCGCACTTCGCGTGCGTGCCTCTGACGCTCGGTTGTGTCGTTGTGGCTGCCACGTCGCAAAAATCGTGAAAAGTAAGTTTTAAACGTTTTTTTAAGATAATAATAAGAAATAAGAAAGAAAATAGGACCAGCCGTGCTACATAACCTCAAAAATGAGAAAAAACGGTATTTTTTGCACTTTTAGGTTAGGATATCTCGAAACCCTGAGGTGATAGAGCAATTTTGAGGCCAGATTCGAATTCAGCGCGTCAAAATCCTTCGAAAAGTATAGTCTGGTTTCTGGGTAAAAAAATTGTCGGCCTGATTGTGATAAAAAAAGTTCTTATTAAGAAATATTAAGACTGGTTGTACTGATTATAAACGACTGAAAATTGATAATAATTGAGTCGGTAATATTTAGTTTTGTAAGAATATAATTGTAGATTCTAAACTTGTTGCTTTAATTAATATTATAATTTGTTAATTATGATCGCGTATCATAATACTTTATTTCTGTTTGTTTCTTGAGAATTTAATAAGAAGAGATGATTATTTGTTCATGATTTTATTAATAATTCAATACGATATATTGTAAAATATGTTAGAATGTTTTATTTCAATAAATACCTGCAAATTAGCTCGTCGTTTCTACTTTACAACCCTTAATTCTACTCATATATCAAGTGTTTCAACTCACCTCGACCCCTGTTTAAACTTACCTCGGTATGAGTGGAGTTGAAACAAAATGACTTGTTACATTCGAGTTCATTTTTCACCGCCAAAATTATACTTACACCTTATTTGTCACAGGTATTTGAAAGTGTAAGAAATAAACTATCGATTGGCACTTAACTCATACGATTAGTGTTTTTAGATTTTTGTATATGAATTAAAATGTCAAAATTGTTTCAACTCACCTCGGTCTCCCCTAATTGCGTTATTTACGTTGTTGACTAGACAAATTAGAACATATTATGAAGCAGTGACAATATCCTTCAAAACAATTCAGATTGTGATTGAAAGTGTGTTACGCAATAAAGGTGCTGGTGTCGCCAAGCGGCTGATGAGTGATTGCTGAACAAGCACTCCCGTGCAGATGATACTGCTGGCTAGCAACACTGATATCAAACAGGGATATTTTTGATAATAATATGTCAAGACATTACCGTCTAATTGACATCCCCTCAACAAAACTTGTCGATCTGATTTTACTTGATATAGGTATTTCACTATATTAATAACTAGCTTCTGTCCGACCCACCCTGTCGCATCCCATCGCCTGCCCGCGCTTTTACTGTGTTCTTTCTGAATGGTCTTTGTCTCGGCTTCGTCAAGAATTGCGCTAATACTATGCAAAAATATTTTTTCAATTCCGACTGGTAATTCCAGAGATTAGCACGTTCAAACAAACAAACAAACTATTCACCTTCTTCAGTATAGATTATAGTATAGTTAGTTGTAATTTCGAATAAATAGTCGAGGTTTTAAACGGCGTCGCGGACTAGCAGTTGGTAGGAAGGTACCTAATACAGACTGCAAGACAAAGATCCACCTAAATAATTTTGAAAGGAATAATGCCGTTTCTTGAATAAGTGGTGTCATGAGGAAGCTCTTCATGCTCACTATCTTGGTCAACGTACTAAACACTGCTGTCCACATGAGCAGTGTTTGCACTATTTTTAACCCCCGACGGAAAAGAAGGGTGTTATAAGTTTTAGCAAGGAAAGTTTGTTTTGCATATTCTGATAATCTGATTGGCAAATTTCAATCGACCTACAGTTTGCTTTGACTATTGATAATTATGGTCTGGCGGTCTCTGTATTCAGTGACTTGTGATAGAATTTATATCAAACTATGTGGAAGATAGCGTCGATAGCAATACCCATTAACCAGAAATTATATGTTGCTATGTGCTCTGGGAGAACTCCATAAGCGTGGCGAAAGAGCGTAGTCGCTATTTTCTTTAAAAAAGGGGATAAAACTGTTCTATAGAATTACAGACCCATTTTGATCCAGCCACGTAATTGATTTCAAGAGTCGTCATCCACACTGAGCGAAAAATTATACAGAAGTCCGAAGAGTATAGTCGGCCATATGTCTTGCCTTTGTGGACTATGAGAAACCTTTCATCTCTATCAAGATCTGGTGTTTTGGAGGCTCTGCAGCGATGCCAGATCGACTGGCGGTATATCCAAAAACTGAGATGTCTATGAAAACGCGACAATGGCCGTCCAAACTCAGGACCAGCGAACTAAACATATCCAACTGCGACGAGGGATGAGGCAAGGGGACATAATTTCCCCGAAATTGTTCTCTAACGCATTCGAGGCTATGTTTAAGACGCTGAACTGAGAAGGACGCTGCATTAACATCAACGGCGAGTAGGTACCTACCTGCATCTCCCACTTGAAATTTGCAGATGACATCGTCATACTGGCTGAATCGCTGGACGGCCTATACGCATTGATTCTTCTGTACGCATTGGTCCCCGCATGAACTTGGGCAAAACCCAGGTTATGTTCAACGAACACGTTACCCCGGGACCGATTGCTGTCAATAGCGGTGCTCTCAAGGTTGTTCAAGAATACCTTTACCTCGGGCAAACTGCAGTTTAGTAAGAATAACTTTGAGAGGGAGGCTGACAGAAGAATTCAACTGGGATGGGCAGCGTTTGGAAAGCTTCGTCGAGTCTTCTCGTCGCGTATCGCGCGCTCAGAGCCTAAAGACTATATAAGGTCTTCAATCCGATCCATAAATTATGTACATAACTCCAGCTTCCTCATATGTGATAGAACAATTCTACCTATGCCAAAATTTAAGGCATAATAGCTGCAATCAAAGTTCCCAGTCTTATTTTAGCTGCCACAAAAACTTCGTTAATATGAGCTGTTTAGTGTGTGTTAGCTGGAGTGACGTCACCCCAGCTGCTCATGTCATATCTTCCCAACGAAAGAAGATATGATTATGTATTATAGCTCAAAAATTAAGGCATAATAGCTGCCATTGGCAGCAAAATTTTCAAATCGGTCAAAACACTATGAGTTATTAACAAAATAAACATGTGTAAGCTGGAGTGACGTCACCCCAGCTGCTCATATATATCTTCCAAACGAAAGAAGATATGATTATGTATTATAGCTCAAAAATGAAGGCATAATAGCTGCCATTGGCAGCAAAATTTTCAAATCTCTGGTCAAAACACTCTATGAGTTATTAACAAAATAAACATGTGTAAGCTGGAGTGACGGCACCCCAACTGTTCATGTCATATCTTCCGAACTAAAGAAGATATGATTATGTATTATAGCTCAAAAATTAAGGCATAATAGCTGCCATTGGCAGCAAAATTTTCAAATCTCTAGGCCTTGTAGTTTCCACGTAATAAACAAAAAAACAGGTTCCGCGCCAAAAACATCAATTATATTGCTTCGGAGAAAGTAAGGAGCGACGTTGCCGTTCCGTGCGCTACATGATCAGTTTGAACTAGATTATAGACTGGGCATAGCTCACAGAATGAGCAAGCTGAAGTGGCAATGGGCCGGCCATATTAGCCGTAGAACCGATGACCGTTTGCGTAGGCGTGTTCTTGAGTGGAGACAGCGAATCCGCAAATGTAAGGTTGGACGCCCTCAGGTGGAGCGACGATCTTCGCAGGGTAGCTGGTGCAATAGGAGAGGCCTATGTCTAGCAGTAGAAAGCTGTAGGATGATGATGAAATGTTGCTGTGGTTTGTGACAAGAGGCAAAACGGTCCGGACGAAAATGAAGATTAAAAAAGTAAAGAAAAATTGTTCATTAGGCGACATCAGAAGACCAAAAACGTTTAAGAACGGGAAAACAAGATGAGATAAAAAGAAAAATGTCTAATTTATCCGACGAAGAAAACCTGTTTTCAGAATTGAGTGGTGGATAGATGCAATGTTCAGATTTTTGTTTATGGCCTTGCGCCTGCGCTAGCTGTGGCCAAGATGATAATAAGGCAGTATTTCTCTGAACGAACTGTTTTGAGCTTTTTTTTATGAACGTCCAGTTTGTCTTCCTGCGTGGTCCATTTTGCCACGCTTATGCAGGCAAAACGGACCCGTTGGATTTTTAAGGAATCATCTATGTCTATGAATAGAAAGGAACAAAAAGTAAAGGTTGTTGATCAGTTTACCTCTCGAAAATGTTGAATAAAAGGAATAGTTTTAGAAACGAAGTTCCTCCTCTAGTAGCAGTGACTGGTAGACTGTCACGTCAGGAAAAAGCGTATTGCGTGCAACTCTCTCTCTCTCTCTCTTTCGAGTGTGTGTGTGGATCGCGTAATGAACTTCGTTCCTGACGGCTGTCCCCCGACCGCACCCGTTTTTACAAGGTTTTATTTAACTTGCAATGTTATTTTCTACATTATTTCTTGCTTAACTGGTCCGTTCTGCCTTCCCTTCCCATATTCGCGTGGAGAGCAGTACCTTATAGAAACAGCAAAGAAAAAGGTGTATGTATTGGGACTTTGGGACAGAGAAGAAAAATATTGCATTTGTACAAAATTATTTATTACAAAAAAATACACTGCGTGTTCTCTTACAAAATGATCTATTATTACAGTGCTAGCAGTTTACTAGACTTAGACGTGTGACCAAGGCAGGTACCTACATAACCGACTCAAACTCTACTTTCAGCACATCAATCTACTACAATCTGTCAAATTTCTTTAATAGATTTTCAACTTATCGCTAAATAATAAGGTTCAAAGTTGATTGGGAAAATTTGACAGTTTCGGGTAGCTTGATGTGCTGGCGTCTGTACTCGAGCCTCGAGAAGTGCACACCCATCCTAATAAGATCAATTTCCTTAAATATTAGACAATCAGAAACAATCACGTAATTCGCTTTGTCACTAATTTACAACTAGTCAACATTTGTTCATATTTAGAGGTCCGTAACACATAAGTATTAATTAAATCAACAGTTGAATCAACTTTTTTTTTAGTTTTTAATATTCTACAGAAAAATGAGGTAATGCGTTCAGTGAGTTTTTAATTTAAGAAGTTAAATGGTGTTTATGTAAGTAGATCTTCTAAGACACTTTTACAAGTGAGGGACGGGAACCATAATACTCACAATCATAACATTTTTAAATCTCTCAAAAAATAGCTCTTTCTAAGTTCTTGTCATGAATATTATGGACAAAGACTAGCTTTTAGCATCGATATAAAAATGTCTCAGTGTGCTTATTTACAAAATAATGGAATGGTTGTTTTATTAAAACCAGTCATAGAATTTAACATTAGATTCTACTGACTCTACATCCCACATTGTTTTTGAAACATTGACAATGTGCAAATATTAGTGTCAGCGCATTCATTATCAATTTGTCAATAAAAACGATTCAACCATTTTCGCTGACCATTGAATAACATTTAAAAAACTAATACCGACTTACACTTACACACACTTACTTGATTTGAGCATGAAACATGTGAGTAATAAAACATAGGAACGGTAATAAAACATTAGTATTTTTTTGGTGTTTTACTAATACTAGACACATACTTTAAATTAACTCAAGGTAGTCGTCAGATCACAAAACTATTATAATGAACTAACAGTAACTTATTCTAAAAAAAAACAAGGTATAATCAACTTCTTAACATTTTCATTAAATGCACAAAAGTAGAGTGCTAGAAGGTACGCGAAGTTATGAAGGATTTCTATGCTGTGGTGCCGCTTCATTCACGTAAAAAGTTCTGCAGCTTATCCTTCAAAGAAACACAGAGCATAGCTTGCTACAGGGTTAGCAAACTGATGTGGTAGTGTCCTGGCCATGAATGTCAACGGCAGAATGGCCATTGGAGCAGACGAGATTTTGAATGGAGTGAGTCAGCAAACGTGGCCTGGTACACGCCCCCGGCGCAACAAATTACTGATGCTTACAGTACACTGCCCGTATGCAATTGTCTCAAAGTCAGGGCATTTACCTATTTCAATTAAACCATTTACAGGTCCATGTCGAATTTGCTCATTAATTTTACACTGGAGAGCATTGACATACATCCTATCGCTAAAATTCTATAAAACCACATTGGTTGGGGGGGGGGGAGTCTATGAGTGCTTCTGTCATTGTTTTCAACCCCCCTACGCAAAAAGAGGGTTATAATAGCCCCAACCACCTCACCTGTCTGTGTCTATGGCATCGTGATTCCCAAACGGATAAGCCAAATTCAATGTGCCTTTGCAATAGAAACCTGTTTTAGTTAACATTTATCAATCTCTAGCAAAGGTGAAAATGGAGTCACAGGGAAATGATGCAAGTGCGAGTTTATACAATAGAGTAATTGATGCGAAAAGCTTGCACATAGGGACACTGGGGATACAGAGCACGTAGGAGAATATTCCGGACTCTTGACTTAAAGTAGCGGGTTTCTTGTTAATCATAGAAGGTCGTTGCGGACGGATAACATAAAAATAAACACGTTTTATATTACTGAAAAATGCAAGAAATTAGCAGGATTTACGCGAAACTAAATTTATTTTGGCACAACGTCTACATAACATAATCAGAAGTAATCCACCAAGCGGGTCGAGAGCGTGTTGGTGGATGGCACATAAACTATCTTGATTGACCCACGACCTTACAACTCGTTAGACGCTCTCATTGTATACATGAATTCCACAAAAATGGACAAGCTTATCCCATCTTAACTTATTTGCGCGTTTG
Organism: Luperina nickerlii; assembly: GCA_963855955.1. Taxonomy (NCBI): domain Eukaryota; kingdom Metazoa; phylum Arthropoda; class Insecta; order Lepidoptera; family Noctuidae; genus Luperina; species Luperina nickerlii. Next base: position 12,288,006 of record OY979681.1, on the reverse strand, counting down.
CGAACAAGTGCAAAGTAGACAAGGGAAGTTCTTTGAAAATATGAACCAGACTTTACACTTTTCATTCTTCTTTATAAACGTCTCTTAAATTTTAATCAACTGCTAAGAAAGTGATTAGCAAAACTCTTATTCATAAAGGCTATTTAGCACTAAGAGGTCGCAAAGCAATTGATTAGTAGCTGTCAAAATTAAACACCACCGGTGCACTTTATCTTAAAAAAGTAGAAAACGCACTATTCATATTTTAAACTTAATAAGTTTTGTCATTCCTTCAATAAAAATCGACGCTCAGGCTGAAATATTTCCTTACTTTATTGAAATCATAGAATAATTACAGCCTATGATTGAAAATTAACTTATCATTAATAATCCGATTTTCTTAATAATTTCAGACCTAAACACGGATAGGCGGATTATTAAAACTATGTGCTTACTTAAATTTAAGTACTAAATAATAAAAAAAAATCTACGATTAATTACAAATTAAAGTAATATGAAAACTTGTAATATGCGCGGTATTTTTATACCAATATTGAGAGCGGGTTACGTCATTGACCAGAGTAATAATTTAATCAAACCTAATAATCAAATATTGATGGTTTGACAAACGTGAATAAAGGCGGAATTCCACTGCTCCATAAGATGTGTACAGAGAGGTTCCGCACATTGGCTGCGCGATTCGTTTAAAAGCTACGCAGTTGAACGTAGCGTGGCCGTGAGTCGCAGCAAACGTAGCGTGGCCGTGTGTCGCAGCGAAAGATCCCGCCTACATTTTCATACAAAGCGAAGTACACGTGCGTAACTTAGCCGTGGACAGCTATGGAACAGCACCTTTATGATGGCAACCCACCCTTAATATTTCTTCCAACTTTACCTTGCCCGTGACTTCTGGGCATTCATTCAATTAAAATAATCACTATTCTTAATTTTATTTTACATTTTTTTTCATACACAATTACATCACATACATGAATTAGGTTGAAATCAGTCAAATTATATTCTAGTGGTGGGAACAGACTTTGTAAAAAAAAGCGTAATGAAATGAAACTCTATCGCATAGTCACCACACATACATCCACACAAAAATGTAAACGCGTAAGTTTGTTTGTTTGTCTCGAGTAGCTAAAGCCTTGTATCCATTTGAGCACGCTCAGGCGAATGAGCGGCTTGTTTTTACTGCTAGACTAATTTTGAAGAAATTAGCCATAGATTCGGAAATACAAACAAAACTACTTTGCTCTCAAAACAGTTTATAATAAAACTTGATCTCGCAGAAACTTAAAAACACCGCGCATATTATTAACAAAAAAAAAATCTAGCCATACTAAAAATTTCAAATTTAAACTAATCTACAAGAAGAACAGTTTGTTTGATAAGGATGGAGCAGGAATTGAATGTACACTCTGGCCTACTAGATACGCCAACTTATGTGCGTACTGACACGGCGCCGGCACACGGACCGTGCCGGGCCAGTTGTAGTATAAATGGCACAATTTGTAGGTAATTCTTTGGCACTGGTCCGGTGTCATGTCGCTTGAGTCGTGGATAACTACGTAGTGAGTTGGTGTTACTGTACCTTGGTTCACCTTTTGGGAGACTATTAGGAAGTCGTACCTGGAATTAAAAGGGGACGTTTAATTTTATGAATCAAGGGTTATCGTATTACCCAATCACTGGGTAGTAAAGGTCGCTAAGCCGTTGGTCCTAAGCCTGATCTCTATCCGGTCGTGTCGGATTGCCTTCTCATCGGACAATGACTTGACAAACGGACAATTTCATTTATAATTAATTATTATGTTATCTTTTTAATATATTTTTTTACTATTATTTCTATAAACGAAATACATATAAATTATATTTTTAAATATTAGTATAAAAAAATATAAAAACATTTAAAAATAGTAGCCCACCGGTATCGGGAACAGGGTCCAAGCTACCGGCGGTCAGAGCTCCAGAAAGAGGAACCTCCTAACAATGCGGGCCGTGTCCAGAAGTACCGCTTTACCGGATCAAGCCCTTGATCCAGCTGCCCAACGGGAGCCTCCTCAGGTGTTGGTCGAGGTTCTTGGCTATTAATCCATTGGCTGTCACGACTATCGGCACAATGATCGCTGAGTCCACATCCCACATGTCGACAACCTCGCCAGCCAAGTCAAGATACTTGATTTGACATCGTGCGGGAGGGTTATGTCAACAGTCATTGCGCGCCGCTCTGATCGATCCACCACCACTATATCAGGCTTATTGGCAACAATGGTCCTGTCAGTGATGATGGATCGATCCCAATATAATGTGATATTACCATTTTATTCTTACTCCTGTTAAACAGAGCACGCCTGTGAGTGGGTGCAACTTCGTTATTTTTTCTGGCTATTTTTCATAGTAAGTTCACGCGATCGATACCCGCGCCCACAGTCAATCAATAATACAGATAACTAAGAAGACTAACCTGAGAAAATTAAATTTAAAAACCAAAATAATAATAAAGAAAAAATATCGCTTTTAGCAATAAGACTGCCCGTTCTGTCACCCTATGTAAAACTGTTACATCTATATCTGTAATTTTTATGGTGTACATTACAGATATATAATTCTATTCTATTAAAAAATATCAGAATTTACTTACCAATCGCGTCTAGTAACGCCATGATCTAAAATAGTCCCAGGGTTCGGGTTTTCGAAACCACCACCAGACTTCATAAATATCCTGGTGTTGATGCGTTTCTGAACAACAACGTACGTAAGCGCCGGTTTGTACGTAGCGCCTAGTACAGACAGACAGATCATCATTTGTGGTATTTCGTACTGCTGGACCACTTTCAATTCGCCGTCGCCAACGCCGTCCCTGAAAAAAGGAAAAAGAAAAGTTACGTTGTTTTCTTTTCTTAACAGTTTATTCTGCTTATAGTTTGTTCCTATAAACAACTTTATTTGTAGACGTAGCTGAACACAGGCCTCTCCTAAGTGTCGCCACATCGACCATCAGTCCTGTGCCCAGCGGTCTACCTTGGGGCTGCCCTTCGAGCTCTGCACCTTCCGTTACTTGTCGCCATTTTAGAACCTTTCGGCCCCATCGGCTATTAGTTCTGCAAGCAATGTGCCTCGCTCACTGCTACTCAACCGGTTGAATGCCGTAATTACAGAAACAATTAAAAAGTTATTGTGTCTCGCGTGGATTCACGTTTGGACGAAGGTTTAAGTGTGGCAATACTTCGGGTTCTATCGGTTCTAAATGTATTTTAGTAAGAACTTGCGACCCGTCCCCGCTTCGTTTTCGTCGTTCGGCTTCTAAAACTTGACAAAAATTGTGATTTCTTTATCGTATGAAAGTTAAATAAATTCTATAAAATGATGGTGAAAACCGTATCCAAAACCATTGCATAGTTCAGAAGAACAACGCGGTCACACAGACATACAATAAAAGCGTCTTTAATTTACAATATGTATAAAGTCTATTCAAACTAATGTTGCAAATTGATGTAATTTCAAATTAAACAAATAACAACTTTATTTTAATAGTAATTAAGTTGATTTTATTTATTTATTTATTTAAACTTTTCGCACAAAAAGGTACAAAGGCGGACTTAATGCCTTAGGCATTCTCTACCAGTCAACCAAGGGTGGTGAAGCGATTGGATGGCAGGTGCTTTGTTTAAGAGGAACAATGATAAAACAAAATCCATTAAAACTAGGTACACAAATACATAAATAGGTTATATACATTTACATATTATTTACTATAATATATACTTATAATATACAAATTCAAAGGAGAGAGGTGATGAGATGACTCTACGCTATTTGTTTTAAAAATAACTCTGCAATTTCCGTTTAAATGCATACCGACTGGTGGCCGTCCTGATATCAAGAGGAAGTGCATTCCAAAGAAGAATGGACTGAATATGAAAGGAAGAATGAACAAAGTCAGAAGTATGAGAAGGACAGAGTAGGAGAAGATTGTTAGAAGAACGCAGATTCTTAGCGTGAGAAGATAAAGATTAAGATTAAGATTTTAGAGTGACTAGCACTATTGAAAAAGTTATAAAAATGTTTGAAGTTATAGTGTAAACTGAACTTTATTTTCCATAAACTCATATTTGTTAACATTTTTGGCAAATAAATCGCGAATGCAGATTAGATTGTTTGCGACATACCTGTATATAATAATCCTTTCTGGTAAGGTTCCATTAACACTGAGGAAATGTTTGAGGGACTCCACAAGGCAGTCCTTAAGATTATCCGTTATCTCCTGCCCTTTCTGTTGGAACACTACCCTTGAGTACCAATGCGTCATCGCCTGATTGTATGACGCTACGAAGGCTGGAAACAAAAAGCTTATGTAAGTATTTATTTTTGCAGTGTATTTGTGGCGACATCTACATCGCCACATGCGAACTACGCATCACAGTGACGTCACGCAAAATGCTGCATCGCAAAAGCAGAGTTTACCGCGCGGCTAACATATATACAACGTCCCGACATCAGTCAGCTTCCTGTCTAACCGGATGCAGCTGAATACGAGTATTTTACATGGAGCGACTGCCTTTATGACCTCCACAACCCAGTTACTGGATAACACGATACTTCTTGGTGGGCTGGTTGTCAGACTTTTGGGCTTCTGACTAACCGTAACGACTGTCAAAGATCCACGAATGACAGCCGGAACCAACGGCTGAACGTGCTTTCCGAGGCACGGAGGGGTCTCGATATGTAATAGTTGGTCACCCATCCACGAACTGACCGCGGCAAGTGTAGCGTATTTAGTTTTATAATTTGAATTTAATTTATATTATTTTATTAATTATTTTTATATGTATTTATTATTATTAAAATTGTAATTTTATTTTAGATGTAGAACTTATAATCTTAAATAGATTGAAATAAATTACTTTGAATTTGAATTTGTAACCGTCAATGAAAACATGCGGCTGTTATAGTTTAGCCATGAGCCCCTCCATTTCTCTCTTGTACTGGAGCAATAATCGCTCTAACACGCCAAAGAAAACTGTATGGAATGAGTTTGGTAAAATTTCAACTTACCGCAAACACTCTGTTTCTTTCTAGTAGCGTCATGATGAGTGTCAATGCCTATAACCATAGCACTCTTGAAAGGTATACTGATGCTCCATAGAGTACCACCAAGCTTGCAGTTCATTTGGAGGAGAATCTTTTGTGTTATAGCGCGCATTTTATTCTGGTTCATAAGCGTGCGAGCATTTATTACCTGAAATGAATTATTGATATTATAAAGCATTTGTTCACTGTGATATAAAAAAATCTAGGTGCAACTGTAGTCTGCATAGACAATAGGGGGTTATTGTTTTCTAATTTTAATAAGAGTGATATGATATATTTTTTTTATGAAATCCATGTATATGTTACCGGCCAAACCCGATTTTAAGATGAATTAGTTTCGCCTAGGCCAAACCAGTTCTCCCTACACGGGTTGCATGGTTGCGGTCGGTTGATAAACGAAGGGCACCCCGAGGTTAGGTTTGGTTACTTTAAACCCTGCACACAGAAATCCGTCGACATAGGATGCAAGAGCGAGAGAGAATTGGTTTGGCCTACGCGAAACTAGTTCGTCCTTAAATCGGGTTTAGCCGGTAACTTAAATATTATGTAAATATCTATAGATTTTTTTTTGTCAAAGTCAAAGTTTTTATTTCAAATAGGCACATAAAAGGCACTTTTAAACGTCAAAAAATAGAACAAAATATAATTGATTCTCGTCGCCACTCTCATAGTATACATAGGACCCCATCATTTCAGCCGAAAGACGTCCACTGCTGGACATAGGCCTCCCCCAAGCACCTCCCCTGCGACTAGTTCTGTGCTTCTCGCATCCAACGCGGTCCTGCGGCCTTCACAAGGTCGTCGGACCACCTTTTGGGAGGCCTTCCAACGCTACGTCTTCCGGTACGCGGTCGCCACTCCAGAATCTTTATATAGGACCTGCCGTCGACATAATTTCGTACATCCTAAAAACTCTTGCAGCTGTTTTAAGCCTTTTGAGTCAGTGCAGAGCGAGAGTTTCACGATTGTTTGAAGTTTTAGTCTATCTGTGTACCAAGTTTCATCCAAGTTCGTTCAATGGTTTACCCGTGATTGAAAAACAAACATCGTCACAAACTTTTACGTAAATAATATTAGAAGGATTTTGCCATATCTTAAGATCATGGAGTCCCGGTCCTTTGGAAGGCGTAAGATAAGACAAGGACGATGTCCAGTTGGTGAAGGTCTATTGCAGGATATGGATACAAAAATATTGGGCTATGTGGTTTGGATGGTTAAATTGGATTTGTTACGTGAAAAACTATGGAAGGACTATGGGCCCCTGCCTGATCAATATTTTATTTTAAATGGATAAAATAGCAGAGGGTGACTTGCACACTCAATAATGGGCCCCAGGAAACGGTCACTAGCACATAGTAACGTAGCGACGCTTGAAGAGAGGAGATGTATTCCACGGCTATCAGGAGAATCCCGGTAGTATGGTGAACCCTACCAGCATCTTACTGGAATACTTCCTTCCTCAGAGCATGTTTGCTCTTGTGAATCTCTTCTCAATGCGGCGAAAAAAACAAGAAAGAGAAGGGAGCTGTTCTTCGTCAATGTTCACTCCAGCTGGTAAATAATGGCAAGCCGGATAATATACAATAGTAACAAGTTAGTAGGATTGTTATTATTTACCTGTGACGGGATTGGATTATCAGCGCAGCATATCTTCTTGATAGCCCCGTAACGGTCATCTCTAGCCGAGGGACAGATAACCACCACGATCTGCGTGCTGGGTGTTATGACCTTCTTTAATGTGATGACGTAAGAGTCGGTGCGGTCGTTCGGCAATCGAATAATTTGGGGCTCGGCCACGTTCATGCCCATAGGACGGCAGGAGCGCTTCAGTGTTTCGAGGAAGTCCTGTCGAATGTGTTTTATTTATTAGTGGGATAGATTTTATTTAGTCTAGGGCGATTTTACTTATACCCAAGGCTTCATCAATGAGCTAATTCATGATCCACTATCATTCAATGCCATGAGTATCAATATTGACAATCCATCCATCTGCCTAGCCTTTTCCCAACTATATTGTGGTCGGCTTCCAGTCTAACCGTATGCAGCTGAGTACCAGTATTTTACTGCCTATCTGACCTACATAACCCAGTTACTGGATAATACGAAACGCCTCTGTAAGACAGGTTGTCAGAATTCAAAGTCGTTGCGGGTTCGACGACTGTCAAAGATCCACTAATGACAGCCGGGACCAAGCAAGCGTAGCTTAACCTGATCGATCGACCAGTGCGGCTGTTATTACTTAGCCACAAGCCAATAATTTTGCCCAATTAATTAAATCACATAAATTTTTGTACAACGTAATGAAACTCTTAAAGCATTAAAAAACAAATCTTATTCATATTCGGGAAGAATATGAATAAGATTAAAAAGAACAAATAATTCTGAGTATCAGCACTTTTCGAACATCAAATCAAATTTCTCAAAAAGCCCGCCCTACATCACTTCCTAGTGCTTTCTCTGGAAAGAAGTGGCGCAACAATCTCTTCACTAAAGCATCAAAGCGACTTTGTCACCTACGCACAACATAAAGACGAACTTTTAGAGCATGAGAAGTGAAAATTAAATTATTTGCCATTATGTCAGCTAGCCACGCCAATATACCAATAAATACAATGAAAACTAAAATGAAGAAAAAAAAAATAACTAAAAATTAAAAATGTAAACTTCTATGATCATAATCTATTGTTTCAATCACCATAACATACAACTACTTACATGAGCAACCTGCTTATCCCTATCAGTGTGCAAAATAACCCATTTGATGATATCCACCGCTTGCATCACATGTTGCCTTGTGATGTCACTGTTCCATTCCGCGTTAGGTTTTCCCGGCACCCTGACGTTGTTACCGAAGTATATTGTTTCTGGCTGCAGCGTGCGGGCGGTAAGGTTGACGGTCTCTGGCGCTATGCTTAAACCCCAACCCGCTAGGCGATTCCTTGCAGTTTCGTTTTTCATTACTGTTTCTATGTACTGAAATAATATTGGGAACATTGGATGAACAAATTAAAAGTCTATCAATACAATAGGTGGTATCCCCAACGGCGTGCAACCTGTTTGTTATCTTGGGTTCAGTACAGGATTCTAAACACCCCAGCGTAGACATTTTTCGTCGGTGTTTCTACACAAATCTACACGCGAGAATCATAATCTGAATTCATGGCTATAGCTTGCGCGTCGATGTCCCTACCACCTTGTATGGCTCAGAATTAATTTATGTTGATAGCTGATACGATTTCTATAACATACAATTTAAAAAGTTAACATAATAAACAGTTATTGCTAACAACATAAAGCCATAAAAGACGTTTAACGAAGCAGAGACTAGCCAAGAGTTATTGGGATATTTTTTTTGTACTGAACCATACCTTGGAAACTTCCAGTTACGGATAGGTATAATGATGGTCAAAGTTCCACCTTATTTTCACGTAAAACAGTTTTAAATGACATTGTAACTTTAATATCCCCACAAGTCCAGCCGGTCGATTCTGTAAAAATCTCACCGTGAAAAGTTAGATGAAGTGAATTTGTTTTTGCTAGACATTGACCATCTACAACTCACTCCACGCTCACTTCACCAAGTTTTCACGGTGAGATGGTTACAGAATTGCACTGCTGTACCGTTCCATCTAGCTCCATGGACACAATGTTTTGCGTGCGTTACATTGCGCGATGCTGTAAAAGGCGATTTTTCGCACCAAAAATAAAAATCGTTTCTCAGCAGCAATTTTTGCTCAATGTTACCTAATTAGTTTGATGTACAGACGCCAGCACATCAATCTACCCGAAACTGTCAAATTTATCCAATCAACTTTGAACCTTATGCTTCAGCGATAAAGTTGAAAATATATTTAAACAAATTGACAGATTGTAGTAGCTTGATGTGCTGGCGTCTGTACAGAACGCGTATATAACGGCTATGTGACGGACATTTTTGCAAACCCGTATTCCTGTATACCATTACAAGTTCATGTTCTTTTAAAATTATTTTTGATAATAATGTCAGATGAACAAACAAATATACCTAATAATTCTTACCTTTTTGAATGCTGCATGACGTTGGTTTGGCGTGATTTTGGTGTAAGTAGCGACATCTTTCATCAACTTAAAGTTGCTTCGTTGATCATCCGTGAGGCCAGTTAACTGACACAGCTCAGGGATCAAGCATATCATAAAGTCAGTTGGTTTCTCTTGGCCTGGCATACGTTTTGAATCCCTAAAACAATTTATTTTGTTGAATTATTAACATTATACAGCGTGTATCAGAAAGGTGTGATTATTAAAAGTGTAAGTACAGACTATCTAACCAATCCAATACTGTACAATACAAAATTTCAAACCTACTTGATCCAATTGTATGGAACGGCAGTTTTTTTTTTATACATGCTTTATAAGAATATTTTTTTTTATTGTAACTTGCCGCAGACTATCTATTGTGACCAATTAGACAATATCTTAATAGAACGCGATTTCGGGACCATCGGAAGGTCGCGCAAACTTGGTTCGTAGCGACACGTGACCATATAGGTTTCGAATAGATGTCCTAATTCATAATTGATTGATGGTCGCGTAGTTGCAATCTATTACAACGGCTTAGGGTCTGTTTTACGATGTCCGAAAAGCCACTATTGACCTTTTCGCGCACTGGATTTTCAACGCACTGCTTGAAAATCCAATGAGTGTTTTTTGACGTGCTGGAAAGCTCTCTGTTGGATTCCCATTGCTCGACTCAACGCCGAGAGTTGAAAATCCCGCCGCGATATTTTTATGTCCGTCCGTGCGAACGTGGGCTAAGACTATCGCGAATTGTGATCTTCGGGTGTATAAAATTACCTGGATACAAGCAATGGCTGATCCCAATCTCTGATTTCTATGCCATAGTTGTCTTTATAATAATCAATGAAGGAAATCTGCTTTGGTTGACCATCCACCATCTTCTCAAATGTTGATTTTGGTGATTGTGTATCATCGATACTGTCTACCCTGTAAAAAGCAGTCAGAATTTAGAACATTTTTAGACCGAAAGAAAACAAAAGAACAAAGCATATGAACATGATTGTATAATTGGCACCCTAACACATGTTGTTGTCATACTGATGTTTTTGCTGTTATTAGCACAGGAAAAAAGGGTTATTTCTGTCGATTTTTTACTTGAAAACAAATACTGAATTACTCATAAAAACCAACAAATTTTACCTTGAATTAATTTTAATATTTATCAAAGTCGTAAGCGAAGATTCGTTCGATAAAGATGTAGACTTGCCTAGAAGTGAATCTATTAATTTGTGGAGGTTCTAGCTTACGGGAAACACAGGCTCATATTAGGACTTAAGTTCTCTCAATCTACCCAAAGACATGGGGAATAAATACTTCATAATCAGTCTATAATCCCCCCCCCCTCCCCTCTGCTGGGACACAGGCCTCCTCTCGGTGAGAGAGCTCCACCACGCGGGCCCTATGCGGGTTGGTAGATGTCACATGTCTCCTAGGACATGTGTTCTAGAACATGCCGGTTAAGGGGCTGTCCATTAATCACGCGAGGCTAGAAAGGGGGGGAGGGTCAATAAAAAATCACGAAATATCACAAGGGGGGAGGGGGGTGTAGTAATATATTTGCACGTGTATTTATTATTTCGGCAAACGTGCGATACTGAACCGAAAAGCGGCGTTCGTCTATTTATTTTTTCGTGAAGCGTGTACAAAATCGAAAGCGGCTTGTAGTGTGACCTTGTGTACTAAAAAATACACGTGATAAAGGGGGGGTTAGTCGTAAACCTCACCATGAATCACCAAGAGGGAGGGGGGGGGGTTAAAAATGCCAAAAACATCACGTGATTAATGGACGGCCTGTCTGGATTCGAACCTACGACCTACAACTCGTAAGTCAAGGCCTCTACCACTGCACTGCACTCCTTGGGCGCTGTGGTGGCCCACCGCCCTCATGGAGGCGTACTTACTTACTTAAGGGAATGGGTACTTACCTAAACATTTTCTTGTTATACGTAGTCATGACTGAACAGCCAACCAATCGTTCGGCCATTGCTTTCTTCCAGCCAGTTCCTTCTGCTTGAACAGTCTCTTTTATAAATGACAGCACTGACTGTGTGCGGAGTACTTTGTGCGTGGAGTCCAAGGTCAACATGAGACCTCCTTCGTACTCGTCGACCGCTGTCACGTAACTGTTGATAGAAAAACTACTTTCAAAATCGGCCTACTCTGTTAGTTATGTGAGGTCATCTATATCAACGCACAGCCTAAGCCGCTGGTCTTAGAGACATAAAATTTGGAGGGTGTGTTCTTTGTGAAGAGTAGGTATCCACTAAGAAAGGGTTTTTCGAAATTCCACCCCTAAGAGGGGGAGGGTGAAATTTCACACGGACGAAGTCGCGAGCACAAGCTAGTAATAATATATAAGTACTTAAAGAGAAAACAAAGAGCGTTGCTTACTTTTACTGACGAGGGGGAGGGGGGGGGGGTTAATAATTGCAAGAAATCTGCTTACGTAATACTTGAACAGCCCCAGATCTTATTTTTCAATCAACATCGTTCTGACTTTTAGCTGTTACGGCGTGGTTAGACAAAAAATCAACCAACTTTTAAACATAACATCACGCATGTAATCGCCGATGGATTAGGCAGAGGTGTACCTATCAGTAGTACACTCACATTTCGTCAGTTATAAGTCTCATTTAGCTACTAGCTTCTGCCCGCGATTTCGTTCGCGTGACGTTTCTTGTTTCCCCGAACCACCCGTCGCATTACATCGCATGCCTTTTTTCGCTTACCGTTCTGTTACTTTTTTCTTTTTGTTCGGCTCCTAAGTCTTAGCGTGATGTTAAATAGAGAAATAATTTTTCAACTCCATCTCGCCAGAGATTAGCGCGTTTAAACAAACCTTCAGCTTATTAGTATAGATATTGGGAGAACTATTTAAAACAATGACATACCCAGGCCAAACTTCCAGTTTATGCTGCGGAATCTGTATACCAGCTTTATCGTTGAAATGATCGCGATTAATCCTTACAAGCTGCAAATCTTTCATAATACATTTAAATATCACATTGTAGATATGTATCATTTCGCTAAGACGGCGGGTTCTGCGGAATACAATCTGCAATAATAACGAGAGAAAGGTTGCGATTTAGAATGCACATTATTTAAAAATGAATTAACTATGTACTTAAAAGTAAATAAAACCTATTTATTGTTAGTACAGATATTTTAACGAGCATCATTAAAAAATGTGAAAAGAAAAAATGAGCGTGCGGCATCAAACACGTGACAGAAGTGAAACTCTCTAAATAAAAAAGAGATTTAGTGTGAGAGACAGAGTTTATATATTTCCTCTTTCTCATGTAACGCAACGTGCCTAAACGTGACGCGTCTTTGAAATTTCACTCAATTCTCGTCCAATTATCGAATAACAAATACCCCTTTGGTGTTCAACAATTAGATAACAAAAATAATAAACTCACATGGATAAATAGAAAACTAAACTATGTACAGGAACTCAATAAACTAATGTTAAAGATAGAAACTACACAAAGATTTAGAGATTGTATGTATTTTATATTCACTTTAACTCTTACACACACTGTCTACATCTCGTAGACAGTGGAAGTTTATCTACTTTCCTATCGCAGGTATGCTGAAGTCTTTAGAAATAGGCATCACCTTTTATTTATTTTCTTTTCTTCTTGTCTGTACACAAATGTATAAAAAAATGTAAAAAATGCGTCTGTGTATACATAAATGGTTAAACAAAAAAATAAAGATTTAGTAAAAAAGAAAGGAAAACTATAATTGTAGGATAATTTTAAAATATTCATTAATCGAACTTACATTCCTCCCTCGGCTTCTTCACAAAGAGCTAAAACTATTTCTTTTTTCAAGGAAATTTACAGGTATAGGTTACTTACAGTGATTCTGACTTTGCTGTTATCAAAAGGATTGGTGGACACCAGGTCAAGAGCTTCTTCAGGCAGTTTGTGCGGCACATACAAGGTAGTACCATCAAATGTCTTCTCCTTGAAGTATTGACGGTGTTCTGAAAAAAAAGTGGTGCAACCATAAATTCAAACTCCGGCTGTTGCATTTAAGAATAATGTGGAAGTACTAAGTTGCATTGTTTTACAATTCAAAAGGAAACGTATTTTTTTTTCAGATATGAAGAAGAAACAATATCAACAAGGTTATGAATTCTTTAAACAGCAAATAGAATGTTAGAAAGTACTTCCATATATTAATTGAGTAGAGTTTAAGCACTTAGAAAGAAAATACGTTTATTTGCGATAAACATGACAAAGAAAGAACCCAAACTCAAAAAATAATAAGTGGGGGGGGGGGAATATGCGTCGCATCCACGCAAAACGGCCATCGCTCAGGATAAAACTACTTCACAAAATTGTTAGAAAAAAAACATAGCCACCTTTATTCAGAAAATGATGATGATTTTCTGAATAAAGGTGGCTATGTTTTCTTTCTAACAATTTTGTGAAGTAGTTTCATCATCATTTCAGCCGAAAGCCGTCCAATGCTGGACATAGGCCTCCCCCAAGCACCTCCACTCCGACCGGTTTTGTGCTTCTCGCATACAACGGGTTCCTGCGGCCTCCGCAAGGTCGTCGGACCACCTTGTGGGAGGTCGTATTGAATTCGGAAAATAAATCAACTATTTTGGACCAACATTTTAATTCATAGCATAATAATAATCATTTTATTTTATTGCTTTGAATGACATTTGTTTGTATTTTAAAAATTTATTTGATTTGAATTTTTGAGTATTATTTTATTGTGTACAAATATGTGATTATTATATAAAATGTATGTTTTTAATGTAATAGAATGGACTTTGTCTGAAAATAAATGAATTATTATTATAATAAACTTACCAGCCAACAGTTTAAAGCGTAAGTTCCTATAATCTTGGTCCGGATCGTATCTTACTTCATACTCATACACACTGTTCTCTTCAAAGTTCAGGTAAATGAAGTTAGCAGTCACTTGAACAGGTGTACCGCTGGTACCTTTCATTGTCACTGGTGGTGTATCTTTTACTTCTCGCTGTAAAAAGGGTTATCATAACATGGAATTACGCGTTTATTCTCTGAAAAACTAGGCTGAGCGTTGTTGAGAACCCACATTTATTCAGTTAAGTGGCACGTTATAGGGCGTGTATTACCTGCTGCTGAAAAACACTTAGTCCAAACCAAAAATAGAAGCCCGGTCCAAAGCTCAACAGTCGCGTTTGCGACCACTTAATCAATGGGGTATACCAGCATCGCTTAGGCGTGGCAATAGAGGTCATTGACCCACCTAAAGTCCCCGTCACGAGAAGCTATAATTTTTGTAAATAAAGAACTTCTACTAAGTTACGTAGCGACAATTCAATCAACAACAAATAATCCCAAATTAAATCAACTTAAGTAATATAACGTGTAACATGAATCTAACCAGCAATTATATTTATACTATATAAATCCCTATATAAAAATCATTACAAACTGTATTTTTTTTTTATTTGGTCCAAAGTTTACGAACCCTGAAAGTGTGTTTACAAAATTTATAGTGAGTTATCTCATGACGGCGACTTTAGATTTTCTAGTGTTCTTTATTTCATAAATTGAACTCCTGACTCAGTATCTATCGTGATCTTCAACATGTTCCAATAACCATACATAGTTTATTGTTTTGATGCCTAAGGCGAGGTATTGGGTGAAAGGGCAATGACCGTTATTGCCACGCTAAAGCAATTCGGGTATAGACGTAAGATTTCTTAGTGTATGTAATAAAATAGTTCTCCGAGTGAGAACTCATAAAATAAAGCTATAGTCATGAGGGGTTTTTAATTTACCACAGATTACATTAAATATTATTATGTTAAGAATACAATATTGGCAACTTACATAGGCTTTCTTCTTACGCTCGTCTCCAGGCGGCTTGGATATGGCCACAGTTGTTTCAGCCATTTTCTCCGTTAATTTCTGGACATCTGACTTCGAGCTATCGCCCGCCGCTTTAGAAGCTTGTCTGAACAAAAAAACTTCTGTTAGTGAAATACCGATGATCCTAAATCCGTCCCAAGGTTTTGGCGCGGTACAACTTTGTCATGCTGTAACTTTGGTTTCCCCCTTGGGTGCGGCGACCGACTCTCACATTCATGATCATTGAATGTTAAACAACTAAGTATTAGAAATGAAATTTGTTCAAAGAAAAATTGGTCGCAACAATTGAGTAGTACTCCCCCTACTACAAATTGCATCATACTATTTTGACTTACAGAGATTGTAACAGCTTCAGTCCTCTTCCGGCGCCTCTTATCGGATTAAGGCCTGGACTGACGTCAGCAGCAGGAGAAAAGACCGGTGGCGCTACAAGAAAGTACAACTTATAAGAACCTCCTCCTTTTAAGGAAGTCGGTTAAAAATACTAGCTATTACCCGCCCGCGTGGAGGTCAGAAGCCATGTTAAAAGTATCCTAGGTCAAGGTTATCCGTGTGCCAAATTTCGTCCAAATCCGTTCAACAATTTATTAAGGCGTTAAAAAGTAAGACACAGAGAGTTGCTTTCGAATCTATAATATTAAATAACTATGGATAGTCTTGACACAATATCATCATATCACGCCTGTATTCTGCGAAGGGTTAGGCAGACGTGAGTAGACAAAAAACTTTGCCAGTTTAAATAAATAAATTACAAGTTTATTGTACAGACGCCAGCACATCAAGTTACTACAATCTATCAAATTTCTTGTAATAGATTTTCAACTTTATCGCTAAAGCATAAGGTTCAAAGTTGATTGGGAAAATTTGACATTTTCGGGTAGCTTGATGCAATCAATTAGTAAGCTTTGCTTTCAGTGTAAACTTGGTCAACATGTATAATTCGCCGATATACCCTATTATAAAGTTTATTTAAGTACAGACGCCAGCACATCAAGCTACCCGAAACTGTCAAATTTTCCCAATCTACTTTGAACCTTATGCTTTAGGGATAAAGTTGAAAATCTATTAAAGAAATTTGACAGATTGTAGTAGCCTGATGTGCTGGCGTCTGTACCATCATGGTACTCAAAACCAGGTAAGCTGTTTAGTGACAGGCAAAAAAGACAATTTTACAAACCTCCTGGTTTTTGTTGTGCCTTTGCAAGCAGCATGGCTGCCATTTGGCCCCGTCCACCAATTGAAGTGGTCCCAGATACGCTGGACGAACATACCTATAATTTTTATTATAACATAAGTATATAACATTGCCATTCGCTCAAATGATCTGAATGTTTTTTTCAAAGATTCCTTGTCCTCAACACTGTTCAGAGAAAAGTTACTTTTTCAAGGGGGTAATTGCGTCACACACTACCAGTAGTTAGCTAGCTTTGGCTTTCATTTTGAAAGTTCAACAACCGTCATTGCGTTATTTACGTGGTTGAGCAGACCAAACATTACAATAATTACATTACAATATTTTATTCAAAGAATACTCAAAGATTTTATAAATATTATATTTATGTAGTTATAATTAATAAAAAAAAACTAATTAATATAATATCAGAATTATGAATCGTGCACTTTTAGATTTACGATTCCATGCCATTAACAAGACTCGATATTATTTAAACTATAGTACAACGACAATGGGACAAGACTATGGAAAAATAAGTGCTCATACACACGAGCGACACGCGTCAACTGCAGCCGCCGATACATCATCGTCGACGGCTGCCGTTAACGAGTGTCGACGGCTGCCGTTAACGAGTGTCGACGGCTGCCGTTAACGAGTGTCGACGGCTGCCGTTAACGAGTGTCGACGGCTGCCGTTTACGCGTGCCGGTCGTGTGTATACCTACAAGAGTACAATATAACTTACACTAGGTGGAATACAAGAGCCTGCTGTGCCAGCAACACTCGGAGCAACACTTGGGGTTGTACTGGTTGCTGGTGTAGACTCCGGAGTGGTTTCATCGGATGACATGCCCGTGTGGGTCTTTTTCAAAGCTTGTAAAAGGGCCAAGCCCCTGCCACGGCCCCTTGGGTCTGCCATATTGTCCTGCTATCAAAGGCATTGAGTAAATAAATAAGAATAGGTAGAAACTTTAGAAGACTTCTTTTCAAGGCTACAGCCATCTATTGTCCTTGAAGGTGTTAAGTTCATTAAGTACCTAACACTTTCAAGGGTACTATATCGCTATAGCTGTCATAACAATGAAACTTCTATTGTGTCTCGTTTACCGCGCCGCCGCGCCGCCGGAACTGTTAAGGGCTGATTTTACCAAAGTCAGATGACAGCTGTTTTAATATGGAAAAACTGTCGAAAATACAAAATTTATTCTCAGTACTATAACCAAGATTTTAGTTATCTATGATTTTTCAACATTACCTATTTAACAACTTACTTAAAAATAAGTGATAAATATTGTTACTAATTTACTGATTACAGATAGGTACTTCTTAGATTTAAATCTGTTTATAAACATTGTAAAAACTTTAAAATTGCAATTTTGTAATAGTAAGCATAATGATTGTTTTACTACTGTTATTAATTTATTATTGGTGCTAAGTGCTTAATTAAAAATTGATTTTTTTTAAATATTTGAAGTCCAGTTCATGGCGAGACTCATTTGAGACTTTCAGGGGAGCTTTTAGAAGACCCAGAGAAATTATATCCTATCTTACTGTACAATATTACACATTTAAATATAATCGTGGCAATAGCATTATCAGATTTGTGACAGATGCTAAGTAAAAATAAATTGGGGACTCTAGAAAGAAATATTTTCTCAAATAACCCTAATAATAAGACCATTGTTGTAGCAGGTTCTAATGCAAATGCAAATAAATATATAATAATGATTCTATTCTACCAAAACGAATAAGTATAGTGAACGGGTGCTGCTTGTGGTGACTGGTTGTCTTGCTGACAATGTTTTTATTGTTGTTATTAGTAATAAATTGTCTATTTATTTTACTTCCATGGCCCTAGTTTATCATTTGTGACTTCAAGTGACAGCTATGTGACCAGAACCCAGCATTACATAAATATGTAAGCTGTCACAGCCTTTATACCTGGAGGCTTTTATTTAGGTGTAAGTTTTTGTTTAAATGTTTAATTTTGATTTAATATTTTTTTGCTTGAGTACTAGATTTTATTGTATTTGTTGGTATATTGGCATGATTAGCTAACATATGGCAAATAATTTAATGTTCTATGTCCTGTAATGTTAATTACTTTGCAAACCTAGTAACATGTTCAATCAAGTATGTTCTAACTGAACAGACAGCTGTGCTGCTGGGCGGTTTGTTGCGCCACTTCTTCTCCCCAGCGAAAGCACTAGGAAGTGGTGATGGGCGGACGTTTTGGGGGACTGTCTTTTGTAATTTTGACTTTCGAAAAGTGGTGATTCTCAGCCTAGTTCCAATAAATGACTTTTGATTTAGATTTTTGATTTAAGTAATAGAGAAAGGAGTAAAACAATCTGAAGATTAAAATTATATTATATTAAATAAAATTATATTATATTAAATAAAATTATATTATATTAAATAAAATTATATTATAAAAATTAAATCATTGTTTACTAAATGCTTCAAATAGGTACACCTATTTGAAGCATTTAGTAAACAATAATTTCTATTCTTTTAAAAGATATCTAAGCATATTAGATGTTAAAACTGTGTAGATGTTTTTGATATTCAGCAAAAATTTTGTGAAATATTAGCCTACGTGAGCACAAGTCAGGATCAAGCATTGAGAACCCAAGGCTTCAAACATACCGCACTGTTGGGTTGAATTATCACTTCGGTGCTAAATGCGTTCAAAATCCAGAATATTGTTGTGGTAAAAAATCGCCCGTGCGTAAGAAGGCTAACATTTCGACGACGCGCAAAACCTTAGGGTAGGTACCAGTAAGTACCTACTTTAGGTACTCATTTTCGTAAATTTCCCAAATAGATCTGTGAGCACTAAATAGTTCAAAGTTATTTTACCATACACAATATTACATACACTTAGTTTTGGGCAAAATGCAGTACTGAATAGGTATTACAGAAAAACCCAAAGGAATAAACAATTTAGCACCAGTTTTTATTTTGCATTAAGGCGAAAGCGCCAGGGTAGCCCGCGAAATTCAATTTTTTTTTGGTTTTTTAGAATTTGCTGGTCAGTATTAAGTTGTACGTTGATTAATATATGAATCGCGGCCGTAAGAAATATGTGTTTACAGAATTATAACCATTAAAGTCATCAACACATCTCTCTAAGACCACGAAGTCCAAAGAATAACTGTTTCATGAAATCATCATTCTTTAGACTTACGTGGTCTTACGAGTTGTGTTGATGAGTTTAATGATTATAATTCTGTAAATACACATGAAACAGTTATTCTTTGGGGTTACGTGGTCTTAGAGTTGTGTTGATGACTTTAATGATTATAATTCTATAAATACATATTTGTTACGGCCGCGAATCATATTTTGATCGACGTACAACTTAATACTGACCAGCAAATTCCAAATAACCTAAAAAAAATGAATTTCGCGGGCTACCCTGGCGCTTTTGCCTTAAATGTACAAACTTCTAACACAAGCCACAAATTATTAAATTTAACCTAACTAAAACTATAAAAAAACTAAAATATTGCGTCGCAATGTGTACCCAGGACAATACACTTGTGTATTCTATTATTTCAACGAGGCAAAAAATAAGCCCTCTACCTACCTACATAAAGTTAAAAGGAATTTCAATAGTAAGCAAAAATTATTGCCTCAATATTGTTGTCAACAGGACATACCATATTTTGATGCAATTGATATGTAAAGCTCCAATAATAACAATGTGACAAAAATACATAATTATGTGTTACTTACCTTTTTATTCTCTTTCTGTTTTAATTCCCCAAAACACGAAAATAACTAAAATTCTTCGTTTATCAACGACAATCTCTGTCTAAGAGAACGACATTAAACAGTTACAGATAACTAAACACAGGCATTATATAAATCAAAGACTAAATAGATTATAGACTTGATTCGACTCTGAGGAGGTGGAGCGAGATCGATCACTGACAGCGCGATATAAATAATGCTAGATACACACGCGAAAACTTTAGTCGCCGGCCACAAGCTGGCGATTTCAAAAACACAGGTTGCGAGAGCCGATTTGTAGCCTGCAATGTTAAAATCTGTGTGTGCACGTGATATTTTAAAATAAACTCCTTACATGTAAGTCACAGAGCAAGTAAATGTAAGTATTTCCTGTGAAATAATCACCTTAAAACAATTTAAAATATATAATTATTATCAGAAGAATGCATCGAGGGCTTATGGCTAAGTAATAACAGCCGCACGGGCTGGCAGCGGCTGCGCTTGCCGCGGTTGGTGACCATTTTTACATACCAAGACCCCGTGCCTCAGAAAGCACGATAAGCCGTTGGTGCCGGCTGTCATTCGTGAATCATGCACAGTCGTTACGGGTCGCCAGAAGCCCGAAAGTCTGACAACCAGTCTTACTAAGGGGTAACGTATTACTCATTAACTGGGATGTGGAGGTCAGATAGGCAGTCACTCCACGTAAAATAATGGTATTCAGCTGCATCCGGTTAGACTGGAAACCGACCCCAAGATAGTTGGGAAAAGGTCAGGCAGATGACGAGATGAATGCATCGAGAACTCTAACGATTCAGCATTCAATTATGACTTAGGTACGATTCAGACCAACCGGCTCGCATCGCGCCGGACCGGGCGGCATTTTACAATGAGGTAAAGAACATTGAAATGTATCAACAGTAATTACAGTTCATATTTGCATGCAACTTACGCATATTTACCTCCGTCGGCATCCCGCGACGCGTCGCGACGTGTCGCAGAATGCATTCGGCTGTCGCGACGGCCGACCGGCCCCGACCAGCTCCGAACGGCGCCGAACTGCGCCGTCGGCATCTAATCGGCTGCCGTCGGGTCCGTTCGGAGCCGGTCGGCCGTGCGTCGTGGAATACGAACGGAGATTACGGTGCAGCAACTAGCAAATCATTCAAGTTGTTGAAATGCGTACGGATTTCAGCGGACGCTGTCGGCTGCCGCGGCACGCATACGGCTATCACGGCAGCCGAACGTATGCCGCGGTAGCGGTACGGCTCCGACGGCCGCGTTCGGCTGCCGCGGCATGCGTACGGCTCCGTTCCGATGCGCCATGACGCGAGCCGGTTGGTCTGAATCGTACCTTAATCAGTGGTGTAATTGCATAACACACTATCAGTAGCAGTGGCTTTCATTTTGACAGATCAACAACATTCATTGCGTTATTTAAGTTGTTGAGCAAATAAATGCTTTAAACATATGAAGCAATGGATTAGAAATATCCTTAAAAATGATTCAGATTAAGATTGATAGTGTCACGCAATTAGGGTGAAGTATTACCTCAATGCCGAGGTTGAAGGTAAAAATCCAAGATGGTGACAACTTCATGGAGCTTATATAAACCTATACTGAGTGACTGTATTAAACAACACAAAATCTACACACCCTCTCGATCTCTCTCTTTTTCTTTCTGTTACATACGAGTGCGTGTGTGCGTGCGAACTTTGTACCCGAGGGGGGTCCCCCGACCGCACACGAAAAAAGGAGGTGGTTCTCAGTTCGGATGTTTATATGTTTTTTTTATGTATTTTCGGGGTTAACTCCGTTATATATAGACAGATTTGCAAAATTATTTTTTTGTTCGAAAGAAGTTTCTTCCGAAATGGTTCTATTTTAATTTCGTAAAGAAAATGAGTTTCGAAGGCAGACAACAGAACTCTTCAATAAATGCCAGCAAATCAACCGCGATTGCTGCTATCGCATATGTATGCATTGTTTACGCAATCACACAACAGAACATCACGCCTGTACCCTCTAAAGGGGTACTCAGATGTGTTTAATAGCTTCCTGTCACTGATATTCACATAGCAAGTAGTGTTATATGAATTTGTGTGGGGTAATTTTGTGTGGGATACAACTAAAAAATAAAAAATAAAAAGTTTTTTAACAAAAAAATTAAATAACCTACTTACTTAAAAAAAAAACAATGTGAAAAATAACTTAATTTAGGAAGTGGGTGTCATAAAACGAAAACGCAGAACCAACAACACCGATTTCCGTCCGAGATTAAAGTTATTTTTCACAAGTAGTGTATTTTTTTTGGAAGTCGGTTGAAAAAAGTTTTTCTTCTTTGTAGTTTTGTTGTTGTTTTTTGTAGTTATTCTTATTGTAATTGAAAAATAATGAATCCCAAAACCATCATAGTGCAATATTAGATGTGGGAGATATTTCTTAACTGTCTGGCCCATGAGCCCATCCCGATCAACCCTCCAGTTTTTGGTCTACTTCAAAGAAATCCGCGTGGCTCTGGCTATAGGGAACGGGCCGCGTGGCTGGTCACTCGGTCTGCTTTTAACCGCCGCTGCATTGAGCTAAGTTTGTATTCATTCCAAAATGGCCACTCCATTTTGGAGCGAATACAAACTTACCGCTCAAACTAACGATCAAACTGTATTATTAATGGATTTAAGGGAATGTCGGAACTGTTTTTATTCAAATAAAATCAAAAGGAATGATGTCCTAATGAAGATTGCTACATGATTATTACTATAAATGCTTCTAAAGCAAAGAGTACCACCTCATCTTCGTACAGACGCCAGCACATCAAGTTACCCGAAACTGTCAAATATTCCCAATCAACTTTGAACCTTATGCTTTAGCGATAAAGTTGAAAATCTATTAAAGAAATCTGACAGATTGTGGTAGGTTGATGTGCTGGCGTCGGTACATCTCGAAAGCAACTGTGCAAAGTAGGCCGCATGGCTCTTATAATGGAGTCGGGTTTCAAAAGCCTCGTGAGGTCGGATCTGGAAGCCCCAAAAGGCCGCGCGGCCCTAGTGGGGACCCGCCTTAATGTTTTCGGTTCAGTGCAAGCAAGGATCATATTTACGCTAGGAGTGCACGTGTCTGACTGTCCGTGTCACCCACTGTGTCACTGACTGTCATATTCACAATTCACAACGTCAAGTCATTGTCAAAGTGTTGTATTCTTTCTACATATTTCGCATTTTCGCAATTAATTGATAAAATATTCTGAAAAACACTGTGAATTTGTCAACGGCATTAAATACACAAACGATGTTGAGAAATTTATTTAAATTTCATAAAACGGGTAATCAATGTGGACGTATTTGCGCGGCAACTGTGCTTAGGTAATACAAGATACATTACATCAGGAGGTACATTTTATGAGGCTCCGGAACTAGTGGCTTTAAATAATTACGTCTGTTGCATCCTGGGCAGTCAGTTAAGATACCATCCATCCTCACTGGCTTACTTTTTAACCATGTACTAGAACGGTAACTCGTGCCGATAGGAAAGTGTATTTTTTTGATGTAGTAAAGTATTATTTACCTGTAGAAATAAATAAGTACCTACATATTTTACACACTATGCAATAACTGTGCCATATATACAGATACTACTGAGAGGAAGTAAAGCAAAACAGTTGTTCCCTCAAACTATTTAAAGAAGGCTAGATCTGATCTATCATTTTCAGTTTACAACATTACACTAAACCCAACAGTTTACAACGTTACACTAAACACTACGGAAGTAAAGAATTTATTCAAATTTTCAGCCAGAACAGCATCAAACAATTCAGTGGACTGTCCCAAACTGTCCAAAAGAATGTCAACAGGAAGGCTCCAATTATCAACACCTGTGTCTGCAGAACAATGTTCATACAAACACAGGACACTCCTAATCCAAACAGCTTGAAGTTTCTACCGGGAGTCAAAGTGTTGGAGACAGGACAGACAATGGACTTTCCTAATATCGGAGCAGCACAGTGCAGTCCATTAGGTAGGTAATTCACTATTGAGAGATAAAATAAAATGTTATTTGGTCAGTGGGTCGTCTTAGGGGTTTTTTTTACAATTATTGTAAATTTCTCTGTGCAAGCATACAAGCCACAAGCATGTTAGGCCATTTGTTTGTAGCTGTTATTTATTTTATTTATTTGAATAACATGGGTGACTTACAGCTAAAACAAACAGATCAAGGACAGTATATTAGTCTGAAAGCCAAATTACAGGTCCCCACTTATAAAATACAGAGAAGAAAAGGTAAATTCTAAGGACATTCACACCAAGTTACTACCTATAAACTACAGCATAATTACTATGTTGCTCGCACTGCATAAAACCATCATAACAAAATGAACTACATGAAAAAGTCACCGCTTAAGCACTTCCTGGCTGACGATATACTAGTTAGGAACGGATCAATATTGTACTGTTTACAAAGCTTGTTTAAATTTCTGCTTGCACGCACAATGTAGGAATTCTGCCTATAATTGGTTGCAATGCAGTACCTATTTATAAAACAAAGTCAGGTTAGTTACAACATTTATTTATAACTCAAGGAAGGTTGGACCAATTTCTCTCTCTTTGGATTTGTCTCCGCCCCAAATAGCAGAATAACTATTAAAACATGGGGAAATTTCACGAAAAAAAATTAAGATAATTAATTTTCTCATACATTTAGTACGGAACGGGTTTTTTTTATGAATAAGTTAACACAACATTTATAATATTAACGGTACAAAGGACGCTGGGACAGCTAGTTAGAATTAATTATTGATAAAAAACATTTGAATTCTCTTGTAAGGTAATATGCAATGAAGTTGTGGTTATTGGAATGAACACTACTAATATATACTTACTTTTTTAATTTTCAGCAAAAATGATATTCCGCATTGATGGTGTGAAATCAGTTTTCTTTGGCCCTGAGTTTGTGACAGTAACCAAACAAGATGATGATGTCGACTGGAGACTTCTGAAGCCTGATATATACGCTACTATTATGGACTTCTTTGCCAGTGGCCTACCAGTTATTATTGACGCTAAACCTTCGGGCGATACACGTAAGCGGCCTCTTAATGTAATTAGCAATTATTTTATTGTATAACTACTGATAAATGCTTGTGGGTAAGTAATAACACCCGCACGGGTCGATCGATCAGGTTAAGCTACCTTTGCCGCGGTGGGTTCGTTATTGGTGACCATCATTACATACCAAGACCCCTCCATGCCTCTGAAAGCACGTTAAGCCGTTGCTCCCGGCTATCATTCGTCGATCTTTGCCAGTTGTTATGGGTCGTCAGAAGCCCGAAAGTTTGACGACTAGTCTTACAAGTGGTAATGGGGCTGGGTTGTAGAGGTCAGATAGGCAGTTGCTCTGTGTAAAATACTGGTATTCACTAGTATTCAACTGCCTCCGGGTAGACTGGAAGCTGACCCCAATATAGTTGGGAAAATGCTAGGCAGATGGATTGAACTAGTGATCAACGAGAAGATTGTTCAGCAGCAGATGATTATGACTTCTGTTCTTATTGTCTCTTACCTAGTGTAAAAATTTAATGGATTTCTTTTAAAGTTGTTTAATTTAAGATTAAAATATAATTTTCAGAAATAAACGAAGATGACGATGAGATAGTCCAAATGATAAAGGAGCTTCTAGACACGCGTATCAGGCCTACAGTTCAGGAAGACGGTGGTGATGTTCTGTTTGTGGACTTCAAGGATGGTATACTGAGGCTGAAGATGCAGGGGTCATGTTCTTCATGCCCTAGCTCCATTGTTACTCTGAAGAATGGAGTGAGTTGAACTTTTATTCATCCACCAACTCGAACTGGGCCCCCTTGGTGGCCTATGGTGGCTTTATGGCCCACTCCCTCTCACAGAAAGAAAAGGCCTGTGTCCCAGCAGTGGGAAAATTATAGGCTGATTATGCTAAATGTGTCCGACAAGGGAATTGAACCCAAAACACCACGCTTAGTAGTTGGGCTGCCCACTACAAATCTGGGTTCGCGATTTATTTGACAAAAATGTAAACAAATACGAATTAATGGAAAAATAACTTTAATTCCTACACAATAAAGTTCAGTTTACGCTACAACTTCAAACATTTTTATAACTTTTTCAATAGCGCTAGTCACTTTGAAATCAACTTAATTTTTATTGAAATAAAGTTGATATTTGTTTAACTTTAAATAGGGTAGGGTTGTACAGCACAGCACAGTTTTACTGTAGACAAACAAGGTCTTATCAAATCTCAGAATAAAAATTATATTAACAGTTTTAATCTTCTAATGTTGAGTCATCTTCTATTACAGGTCCAAAACATGATGCAATTCTACATCCCGGAAGTGGTAGCTGTTGAACAAATCGACGATGACGGAGACAAACTTAGCGAGAAAGTGTTCAAAGAATTTGAGCAGCTGAAAACCAAAGAGAGTGCGGAACCGAAATAAATGATGAATATGTGAATAATATGTAAGTAGAAACGCAACATGTATATATATACTGACCAGTTTTTTTGTTAATTTATGAATAGAAAATAAATTGCCTATGTTGAAATTATTGTGTAATTTGTTTAACTTTCCTGAGCACAATTTATCATTAGAAAACACATAGAATTTAAAGCAAGCGGCTTGCAAAGATGCAGATGTCAAAGCTTCTACAATAGAATCAGAATTGTATACAATCGATGCTGGGCGTATCGTACGACCCGAAGCTTAATTTTAACGTGAATTTGATCGTGTTCGGAGCAATAATTTTATATACGATTCTTCTATGCTTCTATTTTTATAACGGCTAAAAGCAATCACACTAGTTAAACACATTTAATGGGAGAGGTGGGCTGGTTGGAATAACCACCGACGGCGGCCATGGCCCACGCCTAAGGTCCACTTGAAGGACTTAAATCCACTGATTAAATATTTAATCAGTTCTATATTTAATATTTCCTTAGAAAACTTGACATAAACCAACTGTTTAAATACCTAACCGGTGGTTTGTATGTTGGTGAACTCAGGCCTAAGTGCGGTTAACCAAACCCTCTAATATATAAAACATTTAAAACGAAACACAAATAAATAAAAAGTCATTATTATAGTCCATTGCACTTTTATTATTCAAAGGTAAAAGTTTTTTTTTTATTAAATCTGAGTATCTTAGGCTGTTTTCCAACGAAATTGACAAATCAACATTGCAGAATGTTTTCGTTATAATTTTTACTATAAAATAGAGATCGACTTTAAATTATACATTCATAGTTGGAAAACCGTCTCTATACGTTTCACACAAGGAAATATAAATACAAATAATGTAGCCTAGTTAAAAGATATATTAGTAGTTGTCTCTTAAACTAAAAGTTCTTACGTACTAATACTAGCTCCTAAACTAAAATCTACAAATTACAATTGTTTGCAAGACCAATAATATCGATAAAATTTTCTACGTCTTTTAAATAGATGAAGTACCTATAAAACTAAACAATGGCAGTGTTCCATTTCATATTTTGAAACTAAATTAATTTTTCGACATAAAAACAATATTTTATAATATGAGTACAGTCAACAGCAAAGGTCATGATTTTGATGTCGAATAAGAATTTACAAAAAAATGTCGTGAGCGTTTGTTTAATTATATTAATTTATTTCTGCGTTTGACTGTACCAAGTTTAAAAATAGATATTTATTAGAGACAATATAATAGGATTGATAGTCTAATAGAAAAAAAGTCAAAAAGTTTATTCAAACATTGATTCATAGTATAATTAATTGAAGAAATAAAGTCAAAAATTATAATCACACATTGGTTTATAATGAAATCAATGTTGCAAACACAGTTTTGCAAAAAGTCAATACCAATCAGCAGGTTAAATTAAAAGAAAAGATAGAAGGTACTTAATAAGATAGTTGGTACGATACTGTACTGTTGTTCTAGGTAGGAAATCTATAGTTGGCCCAAGAGACACTTGAAACTAGTAACAATAAAATGTTTCTTTATCTAACAATATTGATGCTTTGTCAACCGTTTCGTACAAGCTTCTGACGTTGTCCGAATCTTATTACTAAAACCACAATTCCATCATGATTTTCTAACAGATGGTATCAAAAGGATCACAAATACTGGGCGTTGGGCCAACACCACGACACGTTCAAATACCCATGTTACATTCCTAGCAATCATACTTCCCATATTATCTACTTAGTATGTGAAATTAAACAGAAATCGTAAATGCTAACGGCTGCAATTCATTTTACGTTGCCTTCGTACTGGCGTTGGTCCAGCGTATACGTCGAACATATACGCTGCGTAGACGCTGACGTCAATATGACGTATTTTCGATGTAATCAGTTACGTTACGCGACGATAACGCATCGTATACATTTACGCAGCGTCTACGCGACGTCAACGCCCACACTGGACTTAAGCTCAGTTCAAAAACACTTAGACCAAGTATTAATATAAATATAAGTTTTATGTGTGTGCATCAAGGGTTACACCTGCACACACAGCAAGAAGGGAATAAGAACCAGTCCATGAAAATGCCAGCACAGTCGTCATTTGGGTCGTACGCCAGCAGTCTGTGCCATTTGTATTTCTGTTCGCAGCCACAGTCGCGTGTACATCTCGCCGTTGTTGTTTTACTGAAAAATATAAAGATTTCTTATATAGTGAAAAAAAATTAAAAATGAAAAATTGGAAAAGTTGGATTTGGTGCCAATTCCCTTGTTCACAAACTAAACTAAATTTGAGTTCAGTGCTTCTTTTTCTTTCTGTTCCAATAAGAAAAGGACAGAAGATACATTTTAGTTTAGTCGTGTCAAATTACGAGTAATCAGTGCCTGACACTACATACAAGTTTAGACGTGATTAAAAACTTGCCTACTAAAATTACGTCTATGTCAGGCGCTGATTAATTTGACAGCGACTAAACTAAAATTTATCTTCTGTCCTTTTCTTAATGAAACAGAAAGAAAAAGATGCACTTAACTTAAATTTAGTTTAGTTTGTGAACAACAGAATCGGCACCATTAGCTATCTATAGTCAATTGAATAAATTTAAATGAATAGGTATCCACTAAAATTTATTCTTCAGCTGTTCCTCCCAGCTTTAAACCCCTTGGCTTTCGGAAGAAAAAAAAATATTTTATAGGTAGGCCTTATAACACACAGATATCAAGTAGCACTCTATGATCCCGCTGTAAATAGGTACGCATTAAACTGGTAGATGATAACCTCTATGAAACGAGCGTTAGTATACTTGGTATATTGAAGACTACGTAAACATTACCGAAAAACATATTACCCAATCTCAAAGTACCAACTGTCTTGAAAGTACCTATTTCAAAATGAGGTGTTAAGATTGTCCTCAGTTTACGTAAGGCGGGTGCGAAACTGCACATTTGAATGCAATGCAACCTACCTGCACGTCTCCTGATGTATCGCCTGCTCAAAATGCATAGTGTTAACTATGGCGCGCAACTTTCTCGCCGAGTTGAGCGCCCAATACGGAGTCATTATCTCCGTCTTGCTCTCGCATGCGTCCACTCTGAAATTACGAAATGAAAGGTTTGTGAATACTTAAGTGTTTTTAAAATTGATGACACTCCCTAAGGAGTTCGTCAGAAAAGGATTTACAATATGACCTGTAATTAAGGCACCGCCAAGCACCCCAATTAGAATATTATGGTATAATCATAGTACACTGTATTTTTATTTATTACAGACGTATAAGAATCTAGCGTAGTAGGTGCTTCGTCCATTTTGGTTTGTTTTGACTGTACAGCTGAAATGTGACTGTAATTTACATAGTTTCAGTAAACGATTCTGAACAAACTACTTTCATAATGTGTATCAATTCAGTTAAACATTATATATAACGGCATACTGGGACTATCTGCCACTTCGTTTGCGTATATACCTACCTCCTATGATCCAGGAGCGTTCAGTAGCTCTCATTTTGCAGTGGAAGTTAATGAGCTGATATAATCATGTAGGTACAGAAACCAGCACATCAAGCTACTACAATCTGTCAAATTTATTTAATAGATTTTCAACTTTATCGCTAAAGCATAAGGTTCAAAGATGATTGGGAAAATTTGACAGTTCCGGGTAGCTTGATGTGCTGGCGTCTGTACATAAAACCAATCTCGTCATTTCCTTATAGAAAAACTAATCATCTTCATCGTCATCATTACCAGAGCCTTTTCATGCCACTGCAAGGCATAGCTTCTTGACGAGAAAAGGGTTATCTAACGCCATTCTTCTCTCTTTTGTGCGCAACTTCCAGGTTTTCCCGAAGAGCTTATAAATAATCCCCCCGTTTTGTCATCGGTCTTTCTACGCTCACTCTCACTCTCGCCCTCCAGTTCGTCAGTGATCACTCAATCTAGCCAAGTATCAGCCATATGCCTCCAAAACTAACCTGCCAGTATTATTAACCGCCTGTGCATCAGGCAGCGGTGTGTTAGCAGCCTGTCGCACATGTCTGAAGTAGGAGTCGCCGGTCGCATCGTGCAAGTCCGGAACGCCGGGCGCCCGCCGCACTCGGTTCCCCGCCGGCGTCGTAAACGAACCGTACATGCGCTTTATTAAAGCTTTGTTCTCGTCTATGAAATTCTCGATTTTGTCTCTGTAACATGTTGGAAAATAATTAATGTTCTTACTTCTTAGTCTGTTTTAAATCGAAGAGTAGATCGTACCCCAGAAAACTGGCAAATGAAAAATCTGGGTGCGGTGATTTGGTATATTTCTAGAACCTACTGCTACCAGGGCACCAGAAGTGTACCTACTAATACTTTCGATGATGCTAAGGCTTTTTTTAAGTGTAGAGAGATATCTTTGATTTTCTTGGTGTAGTAGTCGCAGGCGTGGGTGGTGAGCCAGGTTTCTGGGTTTCATCGATGGGTTGGTGGCAGCTTCTAACAATCTTGTTGAAATATTTAGTTTCCTTACTGTGCATACACACGAGCGGCACACGTCAACGGCAGAGCCAACTGCAGCCGTCAAAACGCGTCGACAACGTGCCACTATTTGAGTACAATGCGTGCCACGAAAGATGAGACTTGACACACCACGTGGTTTGACTTGCGCAGTACACGATTTTAGGTATCTTTAGCGGTATGAGGTCTGAGTGCGGGACGGGACCGGACGTCATAGGGGCGGCGAAAAGAGCGAGGGAGGCGGGGTCAAGTCTCATCTTTCGTGGCACGCATTGTACCTACCTACGGTGCTCAAATACACGAGCGACATGTTGTCGACGGCTGCAGTTGACTCTGCCGTTGACGCATGTCGCTTGTGTGTATAAGCACTTACATCGGGAACAGTTTTCTGACTGTCATTATCTTACATTTACTTATTTATGGATTTGCACTAGTCTAGGCTGAGTTCCTATCAATTGATAAGCAAGAAGACAGACTCACGAGGCATCCACATTCTTAAGGGGCTTACATAACCTAAAGCGCGGTCACTGTCAGACTGCATAGAAAAGAAAGTGAAGCGATGACAACGCTGGTCATTTATTGCAAAATATGAAGCAATTATTTAATTACAAAAAATCTATTGTTTGGACAAAAATATTAAAACACTAGTACTTATTTTATGTGTGTTGTTATGTTGCTTGTACAATAATCTGACAAAAAATCGTATGGTTTTATTGTAAAAAGAAAGTTTTTAGAGGTATCTTCATGATTTTTTTCTATCGAATCAAATTTGTTGTATTATATTTTCAACACACTATCTACCTAGCATATATCCTGAAGAATAGCATATAATTTTCTGATTTTGTTTACTCTAGTCGATCATATAC
Source organism: Luperina nickerlii (assembly GCA_963855955.1). Classification (NCBI taxonomy): domain Eukaryota; kingdom Metazoa; phylum Arthropoda; class Insecta; order Lepidoptera; family Noctuidae; genus Luperina; species Luperina nickerlii. Next base: position 12,256,261 of record OY979681.1, on the reverse strand, counting down.
TTTCATTGTTTCTAAAACTTGCGTTTTTTTGTGTTTAGGTCCTGTAAGCCCCTTAATGACTATTGTCACATAATTTCTGCCTGCTCGAATTCTCACAACATCCTCCATTGTTGTCGAGCAACATAACATAGCATAATCAACTTATATTGTGTCCACAGCTGGGACACAGGCCTCCTCTCGGTGAGAAAAGCCGTAATCCACCACGCGGGCCCAGTTCGGGTTGGTAGATGTCACATGTTCTCACGAACCATTTTGAGAGCAGTGGTGATGAAATAATTTACACTAAGTCTAGCTACAGATAAGTATTACTACTTACAATGGATAGGTATTTCCAGCCGTTGGACAATACAGTTGGAAGTTACGCTTCACGCACGGAACTCCTCTGATGATCTGACCTTGAAGCTCGTAGCCCAGTGCTAAAGATAGCGCTGTCCATAGTATCTGGAAATAATTACAAAAGTAATTAAGTACTTAAGTGGATTGCGAGCTGTGGGTGTTTTTCTTAAAGATTTTTATTAAGTAGGTACTTATAAATTTCCATATAGACTGGGTAATTTGATTTTTATAATCAGTGGAAATATTTACACATGCGCATGAAACTTTTTTTTGGGACAAGACCGTCACACTATATCTGTCCCTGGAACTCTTGTAAGACCCAAAATGATAGGTGACGAAAAAACGCTGACAGTGAAGTTTATATAGCTTATCCCACAAAACTGATTCGTAGCAATCACAGATCATACAAACGTTGTGCGTTAATAGGCGCGTCCTCACTAGAGTCGCGCGGCCTCAAAGCCTCGCTAGATTAGCCTCGCAAAGACTTCTGAGCTTTACAGCGCGTCCCCATTATAAGAACTCACGAGGCTCGGCCACGCGGCTCGGCCTCACGGAGCCGCGCGGCCCTAGTAAGGACGTGCCCTTATACTACCCCTCCTCAATTTCCAAGACCGCACCTTTCTCCCACTCGTTATATAGTTCGTTATAGGGGGCCTACCTTATCTACGGGGCCTACTCACTAAGCACGAAGTCCGTAATTTCGGGTGAAGTTACGAGCGTGTCACTTACTGACATAAGAGCAGTTAAGAATGAATGACAACACGATTTGACAGCTCAGTATGCCTTCGTCAGATGTGTTTTTGCCCGTCCGACAAATTTAATTTTACACTTGTTTTCACGGATCAACTTCTTTTGGAAGGGCCCGTTGACGGACTAAGAGAGTAGACTGTCTGTTATACTGAGAACGGTGTTTTAAGACCGTAGGTACACGGAGGGTACCTTGCAAGGGTCCGTGAGGACTAAAGAGAATCTTATTTTCATAGTCACTTTGCTGAAACACCAGCAAGACGCACCACGTACCTGTGTTACTTTAACTTGAAATTAATAATTAAAAATTATTATTATTCATAGTACCTATACCTAATATTTGCACGCTTTACCTACTACTTAAGTGGCAAACATGTCTGATGCTTTATTTTTTACTAGCTATTGCCCGCAAATTCTTCTGCAATCCAGGATGAAAAGTAAGTCCTTCTCCAGATCATGGTCTACCCATGTGCCAGATTTCATCCAAATCAGTTCAGCCGTTTTGGCGTGAAAGCGTAACAAACAAACTTACTTTCGAATTTATAATATTGGTTGGGATATTATCCTGCATGCATTTTATTCTTGTATATGTACACATGTTTGAGCAAATGAATATAATATCTTATCTTATTATTGAGCGGACTAGACGGAAGTTATTTGAACATTGTTTGGTGATTCAAAGTATAACAACTCGAAAGACAAGCGATGAAGTGACGCAGTGACATACAAAAGTTGTTATAGCAAGCAACCAAAGCAACGGTAAAAAATAAAAACGTAACTTAAATAAATAATAAGTATCAACTACGTAGGTAATTGCTCTGCTATCAGCTGTTTGAATCGAACGGATAATGCTAGTCTTTATTTTTATACATTTGTTTTGGGAGTGACTTCAAACGAATTAAATGACTAGATATTATTAAGTAAATGGATTTATTTATTTTTAGGGTTTTTTATTATCTGTTTTATTTTTGATTTTTATTTATCTACTAGCTTCTGCCCGTTTATCTATCTATATTTTTATATATTTATTAAATGACTAGATATCTACTTAAATGATACAAAATATTATGGTAAAATTACAGTAGCCACATAATGGGGTTTATTTATAAACCATTATTAAAGTTAAGTGACGTTCAAACATCAAAATGTGTGGTTAATTAAACAGTCGCTAATCACTACTTAACTTAAAGTAACGTTTATGAATTAAGGAGATTATCACTACATTATCTCGATAAATAAACTACTCGCAACTTTTAATATGCCTAAAATACCTAAGTGAAGCTTTTACAATTCACTCCTCGCTAATATAACACTGTAATGTGTGACCATGTGCGCAAATGGAATTAATAATTACAATTTATCTTCCTACTTACAACTAAACAAATAAAATAAACTCACGCTCAAGCAGAACAAATCCATGTCCGGTACTGGATTAATGTTTTAATTAATACGTCCTGCTACTGCAGAGTTTACTAATTAACTGAACGGATTCCAAATAAAAAACAATAAACAGAAAAAATCACGTTTAACTCAGCTCGACCTTACAACACTGGATCATGTTCTCAAGATACGTCCGGTGATATACGATGTTAAAAATCCACATTTTCCGCCGGATAAATTCGATTTTACAGAAATATAAACCTTACGGCCTTACAAAGTATAAAAAATAAATTTTAATTTTGCAATCCTCTATTGTTATTCTAGTTTACGCATAAAATATGCCTGGCATAAAATACTCATTGAGATTCAAAATAGCCAGCGACACAAAACACGTAGGTACCCGCTCAGAATATTGAATTTCTCGTGCAAGAATATCTATTTTATCATATTTGAATACAAAAAAAAAATGTTGTATGCATATTTATTGCAGTGATTTATAGCGAATTTAGATTGCGCAATAGGTATAAATGGGAAACTGGATCGTGTCATTAATTTAGCAAGCGCTCGTTATTTAGCAATTCTAAAATTATCCAGCATATTTTAGACGCAACTGTGTCAATAACCTTGCATGGAATAAAATAAATTTACATACTTATTTACAAGCAAAAAATCTGAGAAGCGAGGCGCCCAACTTCTGGCGCCCCAAGTTTGCAAATGAAAATGATTTATTAGATTTAATAGTTCACTTTGTGTGACTGTGAACTGTTTTATTACTAATTGTAAAGTTCACAGGTGTAGCACTTAAAAATCATTAGCTGAAGGTTTACGATGTTACGAAAAAAATGTTTAACTTTATTGACTTGTGTAATTGTAAGAAATATTCCCAAATCTATCAATTAAATTTTAATGTGTTAACGACCGACAGTACAAAGGTCAAAATAAAACTAATTGAAAAAAAAAACACTAATTCACATTTGCTATGTAAGTGCATTAGATGTTGCTTAATATATCTTAAGATATATTAGACGGTGGTTCCCGCTGTGTAAATCAGTAAGTTTGTTAATGCCGAGTAGAGCATATTTTAATTTAAAATTAAAATACTTGATTCTCAGTAGCAAGTAGGTACGGGTAATCGATTTGCCATGTTACTTTGCACTTGATTTATAGAGATAGAGCGTATCTTTTCATACATTTTATTGTATACATATATATTCTTTCACACATTTTATTGTATACTTACAACTTATTTTTTAGTCTATTGTGTTCAACTTTAGACTTTTCGAGATTTGAATTGGCGTCATTGCTGGGTTTTTCTTTTATTTTTATTTTCTCTTTATAAAACCAGTCTGTGGCAAAAAAAGCATCTGAATTCCACTAAAATACCCATCCTGTCCCATACCTACCTACATTAAATTATTTCTTGTGTAGGCACCTATAAGCATTCAGTATAAAATGCCTTAAATTTTTTTTTGCTTCTTAGGCGCCAGTTGACACCTGCAAGATAATCCCTTGAGATTATTCGTGTCACGTTAATTTTTCGTAATTTATTGGTATTTGATAATCGATTGGCTTGTTTTGGTGTGCACTAAATCTACATATCTATAAGTATCATTCAAACAACTTCCTATTTAATCAGCGCCTTATGTTAGTTACTAATCAGTAAAGAGATAATACATTTTTATTTCTTTATTTGTACAAATACAAATACAAATGTTTTTATTTGTTGAACATAGGTAGGTTAGGTTATATATCTATTGAAGTGGAGTTTTAACAGAAGGCCGTAATTTAACCCTGCGTCCTAACCAAAAAGATTTGTCGCGCGAATATGCGATCGTCGGGTTCGTATGTCTGAAGTGCCGGTCTCGTAATTCTAAGAACGTTCACAGTCTGATCTCAGTCTCAATCTGTCAAAAATACCTCTAATTTCCCTACATTTTGACGAGTTTTTGACATTTATTTGTCGCCGAGATGAGACTGCGACTAGATTTTGCACGGTTTAAATTACGAGAATTGACCTTCAGCTATCTGTCCGGAAAACCGGAAGCGCCCTCTCTCGAGTCGCCCACGCGTTCGGGCTCACGATCGGGTGTTCGCGCGTCGATCGGTTTGCTTAGGACGCGGCCTTCGAAAATAATAATTATAATTTAACGACCGAAAACAGAAGCTATTCAGACATTATAATCAGCCCAAGAGAGAGACAGTTTAACATAAAACCGAAGTACATTTCCAAATTAAACGTTCACCATTATTTTCTAAGTGGTTATACAGGGTGATTGGAAGATGGGTGCAAAGCTTTAAGGTGAAGACAACCATGGCTTAAATAGTTCTAAATTGTCTGTACTATCTTCGCCTTAAAGCTTTGCACCCATCTTCCAATCACGCAGTATAAGTGCGTTATAAACTGTGCCTTAGTGCACGTCAATAGCCTTTTTTTCGAAGCAGCATCGGTATTTTTTTGTAGTTCTAGTGTTACCTCAAGTACGCACGGGCGTTTTTTTTTCGCACACTGCATTTTCAACGCACTGCTTAGCGCCGAAAGTTTAAAATCCAACCGTGTCTTTTTTGACGCACGTGGTGCGCTCTGTTGGATTCTTAAAGGCTCCTTACAAACAGGCGCGTCACGCGATATAATCGCGCGAGACAAAGGCACCGCTCGTTGCGCGAATTGCGGTGCCTTTGTGTCTCGCGCGATTTTATCGCGTGTCGCGCCTGTTTGAAGGAGCCTTAATGCTTGGCTCAATACTGAGAGTTAAAAATCTAGTGTGCGAAAAAATACGCGCGTGCATAGGTATCTGGGATTAGGCTTAAGTGCGGTTGACCGTAGGTAGGTACCAAAAATGGTTAGGCAATTACGAGTAGCGTGCACAAATTCCGTAACGCCACAAGTTAATGGCCTATCTACTTAATTACAAAGTGACACATTATTTGAATGGGTCACTTTACGTTCATTGAATACCAGCAGCGCCCCGCACTTACACTGACAAAGTATCTCATTTGTTAATCTAGGTTATAAACTAGGTACCTACTAGCTCTCTCTCCCTGCCTGCGTTTGTGTTTCCGAGTGCATACAACCCGAATCTCTTCAAAGTAAGAATGCTTCTTCTGGGTCATGGCTTCTTCTGGGTATGTTCACTCCATCGTAGACTTTGTCTCTGTCACCTCTGACCTAGACTAGAGTCAAAAGCAAACCCTTTTCAAATAAAAAAAAAAGTTTCCGCGCGAGTTCGTCCGCGTGAAATTTCTTACTCCCGCGACCCACCTCCCAGTCGCATCGCATCGCATCGCACCACTAGCACTACCACTTCGTTTTCGCTTAGCGCTCTTTCTGACTATTTTCTATTAGCTCGACTCTTAAGGGTCATAACGTGATGTTAAATAGCCTATAGCCTCAAGAATTGGGCTATCAAAGACAACATCTTTTTTTCAAATCTGTTACGTTAGTTTCAAAGATTAGCGAGTTGAAACAAACAATCACTTCAGCGTTATGATTAGTAAGATAGATCATATAGATCATATCTGCGGGCCAAATTTTTATCCAAATACGTTTAGCCATTTTTACGTAATTGAGTAACTGACAAACATACAAATCATCACACATAAAAAAACAGTTTTAGTAGGATTTCGAATGCACGTAGCGAAGTTGAACGAAGGCGTCATTCGGCCATCTTGACGGCAAGACGGCAACACGTTCCTTCGTCTTGTAATTCGCGTCTATTCCGTTCACGTTCACCAGTGACATTTTGATGTGACTCACGCAGTTTACTTGAAACTCAGAAACTTTATTCGCTTATATGCGTCTGTATGACGAAGGTGTAGTCAGGTTTTGCATTTTGATTGTCGCACAATATCATTGTCACGCCTATGAATTGTAGGCAGAAGCTTTAAGTGTCGTATGACCATATGTCGCCAGTGGCGCTCCCCGTAGACACTTTTTTTATCGGCAGTACCTACCAGTGTTGGAGGCATGTATAATTTACTAGCGACCGGCCCCTGCTTCGCACGGACAAAACATCGTGGATTATTTGTTATATTATATGTAAGTTTAATATTATAGAAATACCTAAAACACAACGGAATAAATTCTCAAAATCATGGTGAAAACTGCAAAAAATATGCGTAGTATATGAAAACAGCGCAGTCACGACAACAACGCAGCGCATACGAAAAGCCACTTCAATCTATACATACATACAAATAAATACAATTAAAGTTTGTAATGTCAAAAAACAGCAAATTTTGTATGAGGATATTGACCCTGGAAGGACATAGGCTACTTTTTAACGACATACCATGCGAGCGAAGCCGCGGGTGGAAGCTAGTTTATAATATGTAGGTATAAGTAGATATAGATAAGATTCAGAACATACAAATTAAACTGACGCACATCATATATCTGCAGTTCATTAATCGTTCATCGATGTCATCACTTCGTTCGGTCTATACAGATACCTACAGTCAGTTAAGTGCCTATCAATCAAACCTATCAATTCTATCATAGAAACATTCTGAAAATGTAACAACCAACTGATTCGTTGAAATAACTGTTAGTGTCAACAATGCTTAAAAACTAAGTTCATAACGATCATTTGTAGGTAAATTGCTGGTTTATGATAAACGCACTTTGTTGAAGGCGTTACCTACGTTGTTTGCTGTTTTAAGTGTGCAAAATAAAATTGCGAGGTAGGGTACCTATATCCTGCGTAATAAATTCAATAAATACCTTATACCTCATCATCATCTGTCTAGCCTTTTTCCAACTACTTATTAGAATTGTCATTAAACTACTTATTAAGTATTAAATCATTGTGCTTCAATTGAGATTTATGTTGATTTCTCACCCTAAAAACGTTCCACAGACCAATTGTCGCCAAAAACGTGTGGCCCGACCGCCCCACACGTACTACTCGCACTAACGCATTTTGCGCCCTGGATTAAACTTAGCAACGATTCAGACAGCTAACAGGAAATACAAAATTCATTTAATGTTAGCATTTATGACAAAAAAGTAAAATACGAAAGAGTATTTTGTTGGTCTTACAAACGAATGAGCGGGTATAGGAAGGTTAATTGCTTGTAGCATACCATAAATTGCAGCAACAATAAAAGATGGTACCGTCTAAAGTCTAAACAGGGTTTGAACTACGAAAGGCATTTTTTGCTTCAATTGTATTGAATGGACCAGGCAAGAAGCTTGCATAGTGTAGATGGGGCTTTAGCAGCAAAGGGTGATCCACTTGAAGAGGAAGAAAATGAAAACAACAGTTTCATGCAAGCGTGAGGTTTCCGTGACTTGGTGGCGAGAACCGTAGGCAATCTAAGTACCTATATGATTTGACCAGCGGCGTTGCTATTCTGTAAAATGATCACTTTGATAACTTAGGTGAAGTGAGCTTAAAGTGAGCTATTATTTCACTTGATACTAGGGATTGACACTATTGACAGCTCAATTTAAGGTCACTTCACCTAAGTTTTCACGGTGAGATTTTTACAGAATAGCATTACCGATTATAATAAACGAAAGTGAGAACAAAGCATTGCTAGTTGCCTACTCAAATAAAAATTGAGCACAATGCCACTGCAACAGCAGATCAAGGCAAGGATTGCCACGTGCTAAAGGCTTTACAACTTTCAGTGTCGGAAATCTAGTGTTCGAAGTATTGATGAGATCATGATGGGATTCAAAATTCTTATGTAGAGAAGAAGAAGTTAAGCACGGGATTAGAGAAAAGTAGCGTCAGCGTCAGCAGGGAAATGTCTTAGCTCCAAATAATGTAAAGCTATTGTATTGTTGGCAATCGTTGGCTTTCGTTAAAAGTTTATCATCATCATTCTGCCGTTATCCATAATTATTTAGGGTCGGCGCAGCATGTCTTTTCATTCATACTTCTCTATTAGTCACCCCCTCGGTAGCCACCCCCTTTCTAGCCATATAATCTCATCAAAATCATTATTTCATTAAAAGTTTATATCTAACAAGATTCTAATATTTTTCACGTTTTTTACTCCAAGACAAAGCACACGTTTTAAAGAAAAGGTGAACGCTCCAAGCCGTAATGGCAGTCAAATAAGGTTATAAATAATGGCGACAGCATGCCGTATATCATATAAATCCGCCACGATTTATATTTTATCGCAGAGACAGAGGAGCCCACGCCTGTGACTCACAGTGACTTAGATCGAAGTGTCGGACGCTTCTAGTGAACCTACGCTGTCGCAATTTTAATCAGGCATTGTATAAATAATAGCATTATCGGAAATGTAGTGCGGATTATATTGCTGTTGGGACGTGGCTGTTTTGAAAATTTACGAAAGATTTGTGCTTGTGGTAACTTTACCTACACCGTTGAACATTGATATCACCTGTGTTTTGTACTGCGGATCTATTTTGTAAGTCTCACCGTGAAAACTTAGACGAAGTGAGCTTGAAGTCGAAAGTGTCAATCCCTAGTGGAATGACAGCTCACGTCAATCTCACTGCACCTACATTTTCGGCTGAAATAGTTGGCGTTGAAGACCGATCCAACCAAAGAGTACTTTTTGATAGGATCCACTAAACAGTTTATTTGGCAACAAAACAGCTTCTGATTTTAATCTGTGAGGCCAGCATGAATATTCATTGCCAATGAAACTTTAGACGTCCCATTTGCATCAAATTGCAATTATGGAAAATAGAAAACTCATTTGTGACAAGTGTGATTAGTACATAAGGGTCAAAGTGCTGTGTACATTGCAAAGCATTACTGTACCACACTTCGGGTGTTGACTCTGCTCTTGTGACGGTGTTTCTACATGCAATTAACACCTTTACATTACGTAGTCACTAACTTTGTTTAGTGAACGATATCACAATACCTTAGAAACAAAATGTCCAAATGTTTTACGAAATATTTTGGGAAACTTTACGAATATTTAATTATAAAGAAAGTATAACTGAGTAGGATAAAATACATTCATAGTACAGCAAATGGCTTGAGCTCATGATGCTTCCCTTGTCCATATTATTTGGGGCTGGCCTTAGGGCTGGCGTAGAACGTCGGCATCGTTTTCTTCTATACCTATGTAGTAGGTACAGACGCCAGCACATCAACCTACCACAATCTGTCAGATTTTCCCAGTCAACTTTGAACCTTATGCTTTAGCGATAAAGTTGAAAATCTATTAAAGAAATTGACAGATTGTGGTAGGTTGATGTGCTGGTGTCCGTACATACCCTTTCTCCTATACAATGTGCTCTTCCATCCTAGCCATATCATCTTTTACACAATCTAAATTCATATTTTCTTTGGGTGTCTCTTTTCCTTTAGTATTATGCGCACAGCCAAAGTGTGGAACTCTGCCAGTGTCTGTGTTCCTTCCACATTTAACCCGTTTTCCTTCAAAGCAAGAGTGAACAGGCATATTTCTAGGCACGTTCGGTCCATCGTAGATCCATCGCTTTCCATCAGACTTGATCGAGATCGAGAGCAGGCCCATTCAGCAATAAAAAAATAAATAAAACGTTTGCTTAACTTACTAAAATTTTTCATAAAAGTTTGACTTTTCTAGGGGTTGCAAAAACGCAAATCCGAATAAGGCATCATTAAGAGCCGTCGTTTCCAAGTAAACTAATGCGATTGAAACCTCTCCATTATTCAACATTTTGAAACTATAATAACGTCATATAAATTAATTTATTCAGATTTATTTATTTAAAAAAAAAACATTCCAATCTTAGACGCCATTCCGTCTGACTTGCCAGCTAAGATTGATATTTGTGAAATATACGTATGTAATTACTTTACAATGTTGGCTCAGTAAATAATGGTATTGTATGTTGTTCGGTATTTGCTTTCGTTATATAGGCATAGTTTTAATTCACGGATAATTATGTAGGTCACGACCGAGCTTAGGAATTGGACCACGTGCAGCGCAGTCTACAATTCTTATTTTTACATTATAAGTAGGTACGGTATCAGCGGGCCTACTCCCTAACCACGAAGTCCGTAGTTTCAGCCGAATTTACTAGCTTTTCCATACTACCACTTACGGACATAAGATTAGTTTGGGGCCCGAACTAAGAATGAATGACAATATGATTTGACAGTGGTCCCTACTCCTTGTGTTTTTGCCTGTCTGAAAAATTGAATTTGACACTCGTTTTGACAGAGCAACTGCTTTCGGACAGGCCCGTATCTTCGAAGAGAGTAGACCCCCAGATGCATATGGATGGTCTCTTTAGGGTGGTAAAATCTGGGGGCCTTTTTTTTTTGAGAATGGGAAGTCATCAAATGACCTCTCCCGCTCTGGGTGGAGCGGGAGTGTCAGACTCTTACTGACTAAAACCCACCCGTGTTCCTTCCTTAGCCCTTTATGTTCCGAGCCAGCGGTAACCCTTTCGGACAATCCCGCTGACCCGGCAGGCTTCGGCCCTGACGGGCCCCTCTGAATGATGCTGACATCTCTTTGGAGGCGCGCGTGGAACACGTACGCGCCGTCAAATTTGGGGGCCTTTGGTTGAAAAAAAAATAACTAGGTTCTAAAGCGTGAGACTCCGAAGTAGTGTTACTGGGCAACAGTTTTGATATGCCTAATATCTACGTAAGAATTCGTTAGATAGGTACTAAGTTTATAATCGATTTTAATTATTCAGTATAAACATAGTTGGGAACCCAGGAAACTTGACACCTACGACTTTTAAATAAACCGTTAGGCACAAATCCTCGCCCACTACGAACATTATGCATTAAGCAATATTTTGTTAACTCAAGCCTTCGGAAACGTGACGAACAATCATTTGTTTTGTCTTAACTCAAATAATGCAGGTTTGCTTAACCCAGCTATGACAATTTTCATTTGCTCAAATCATTCAGCGACTTGGTATAGTAAGGTTCATACCACGTATTTGCGTATGCCATTAATTACGCAGTAATTACTCCTTTGTGTAAACGCAGTGTGTAAAAGATATATACTTATAATACAACTGTGAAGTCAATGATAAAATTCTAGCGCCAATCTGGTGCTGCAAAGTTGTCAGCTGTACCTACTCGCGAAAGCCAGCCAGTGTAGATATCTGCTGTATTTTGTTGATCCCGTATTTAAACCTATTATATCACTACACTGGCTCATCACCACATAAGCCTGAAGGCACGCTTAACTTTCAACTGTTTCCCGTCATTCATGGTGAACTGACAGTTGACATCAGTGACAGCTACCACTCTACTGATCTTTGTATAAAATACAAAAAAGGTAAAGGTCGATGTGCAATATTTATCGCCGGGTCAGACTGTAGGTTTGTCTGTATGTTACCTTTTCACGCCTAAACCACCGAAGTGATTTCGATAAAATTTGGCAGAGAGACAGATTACATCCCGGGGAAGGACATAGGATTTTTATCGACATACCTCGCGGGCAAAGCCGCGGGCGGAAGCTAGTATATCTATATATATATACACTACACCTACAAATGTATGATAGAGCATGGATTAGCTTTAGTTAGCGTGATCTACTAATAGGTACCTCATTAAGGGATAACCTCAGTTTTGGTTATTTTGGTCTTAACATCTATCTCACGTGATGGTAAGTAATGATGCACTCAAAAATGGTGTACGTGTGCCTAGAAGTAACTTGTACCTATATTCGAGACTTGAAGATTCCCAGGTAACACATGATATTATAAAGAAGTCTTACAGGTATTTGGTAGAAGGAGCCATTGTTGATCGTCCGGTATGACGTCAGAGGCACCACGGGAACTGATCCGTTGCGTAGGAGAATTGGACCCTGGAGAGGAGTCACTGGAGGCTGGCCTGAATCTGGAAAAGACAAATTAATGGTTTTAGATATAGTTAATTGTATTATGTGGTTTTCTACCTTGTATGATGTGTTTATTATTGTTGTAGGTACTCGTAAGTTTGGATTTACAGGACGAAACCTAATCATAACAGTAGAAAAATTTAAGAAGGCTTGGAGTGTTTAATATTAGGTACATACTAAATGAAGATCTGGGTTTTCCAAATCAAATCTGGGAGTCCCCGTTATATACTGGCAGCAAGATAGGTTGATAGCAGTTAGGTACCAAAGTAAATTCATGATATAAAAGTTAGAAATCGCAATCAAAATTGCTGATGCGCAAACACCAAACATGTTCTGCCGAAACACTTTATTAAGATATACCAAAACTTACATAACAAACAACTACTAACTTCAGACAGCATGAGAAATTAAGAAATTATAGAGCAATTTGTATCGCATCATCCAACTAACACCGCCGACGACGTGCTCATACGCATACTATTAGTTGTAAAACAACATATGTAATTTCATCACTCGCTGTCTCGAAGGTGCGTCACCAGATCCAGGTCATGTTACGAAACGACTAATCTTCCACATGTTAAGGCCATGCTTCAATGGCCTAGTGGATATGAGTAAGATTCGTTAGTAGCTTAAGGGGCACATGACATGACCTAAAGCGCGGTCACTGTCGGACTGCATAGAAAAGAAAGAGAAGCGCGATGACACAACGCTGGTAATTTATTGCAAAGTATGAAGCAATTATTTAATTAGGTACAAAAAATCTATTGTTTGGACTAAAAAATTAAAACACTAGTATTTTAGTATGTTGTTTGTAGAATAATCTGACAAAAAATAATATGGTTTTTATTGTAAAGAGAAACTTTTTAGAGGTATTTTCATGATTTTTTTCTATCGTACCAAATTAGTTGTATTATGGTTTCAACACACTGTATAACTAGCATATATCCTGAAGAATATAATATATTTTCTGATTTTGTTTACTGTAGTCGATCATTTACTTTTATTGTTTTTAAAACTTGCGTTTTTTGTGTTTAGGTCCTGTAAGCCCCTTAAGAACTCCTGCGCAATTGGACGGCGTTTTTTTCTTTTACTTGCATTGAAAGGGAGAGATAACTTGGATTCAATTGTTCGGTCTTCGACAGAACCACAAAAAATTTATAAGCCTGGAGATAATTATACCCAGCCAAACTTAAACCTCGAAAAATGAATAGTCATACCGGAGTTAGTTATTTATAGGCATTGGTGTAACTTTGCTCCGACTTATTAATAGAAATTCCTACAACCTGCAGTGTCGGAGAACCATCGTTTTATATGTATTTGCAGACTAGCCGTTTTATCTGCGATACGACAGTACACAAAATTGTGACAAACTATCTTCCTAAGGTCACGAGATTCATGCAATTATGTAAGTTCATCACTTTATGTATAAAGCTTTCCGTTTCTAATCATTAATCACAAGAAGCTAAGCACGATCTACTGTTAATTAGCCTGCATCATCCCAGTGCTGGGGAAACGCCTCTCTCCTTGACTTCCAGCTCTTCTGATCCAGGGCTAGAGTGCACCACTAAACTTGACTGGTCGTTTGATTTGTCGATCTGTTAAATCATTTATAAGCACATTTCAGATGTCAACTATACAAACACAAAGACTCAACACTAACATTAAATAACTAAGTCTAATGGTTACATAAATTACAGACATGCATTGAATTCCAATAAAAGGGACAAGAATAGAACCCTGCGATACTCCAAGTTCAACTAATATGAAAACCATCTATGGTAACGGTAATATGTAGGTATATTCCCTGTAGGGATGGGCAAAGATGTTATACTTCTAAATAAAAAAATGCGCGTGCAGCACCGTATACGTGATAGAATAAATCACACTAAATCTATGTTAGATTTAGTGTGAGAGAGAGAGAGAGAGAGTTAAATTTTTCTTCACTCTCATGTAATGAAATGTGCCTAAACGCGACGCGACCTTGAAATTTCACTCTCAATTCCATAGTCGAATCGTCGCCTAAGAAGTTTCACTTCAAAAAGTAGCACTATTAACTTCCTTGCAAAGAAGTAACTCCTTAACATTTAACAACGAATAAAATACTAAGGCGTTTCTAGTAGCAGCTACTCTTACATATTAGGTTAATTAAGCAGTTTGTTTTCAATTCAATGGACTTAAATCGAAATACATATTTCTTAAAATCATACCCATTAAGGACCACAGTTTACTCACGACTTGTAAACTAGATACGATACAAACCAGTTTACTGTTTTATCGCATTATGAGTAATATTATGCAGTTCATGAATAAGGGTTTGGTGCTCGACATTATCAAACGCTTTAGCTAAATCTACGTTGACTTCTGATAAAAGGAATTGAGAGTCTGTGTCTATTTGTTTATCATTGTTGCTTGTGACTAATGAACTTGCAGTTAACCGTTATCCTAACTAATATTATAAATTAATGCGCAAGTAAGTTTGTTTGTTTGTTGTTTTTTTTTTCACGCCTAAACCACTGAACCGATCATCCTGAAATTTTGCATATACGTTGTCAGGTGTACAGAAACGGGCATACCTTTCATCCCGAAAAAAGTGCTGTTCCCGAGCAAAACAACAATAACGTTATGATAATAGATGGCGCCACGAGTCTTTCGAACGGGATCGACACTTATGCGGGTGAAACCGCGGGGCGCTGCTAGTAAATAATAAGGTTAACCCCGTATTCTAAAACGACACTTACCTACGCCATTCTTAGGTAGTCTTTTTGTTTATATACCTACTAGCTCCTGCCCGCGACTTCGCGTGAAATTTCTTGTTACTCCGACCCACCCCGTCGCATCGCATCGCCTGCCCGCACTATTACTTCGTTTTTGCTTAGCGTTCTTTCTGACTTTTTTCTTTTGCTGGGCTCCTAAAGGTCATAGCGTGATGTTAAATAGCATATAGCCTTCCTCAAAAATTGGGCTATTAAATGCAAAAAGAATTTTTCAAATCAGACTGGTAGTTCCAGAGATTAGCGCGTTCAACCAACCAAACAAACAAACAAACTCTTCAGCTTTATAATATTAGTATAGATAAGGTCTCATTAAAATGGATAGACAAACTTTTAGAAATCATTCAGATAACCAAAATAAGGACGATGGAAGAAAATATATATAAGAAAAACGCATAGATACTTACAAAAAAAAAAATAATCAGCTAACGAAAATACACGAATGTGCAATTAATTAGGCAATTTATTATTTTAGGTCAAAATAAAATCACTCTAATCAGTGTTTTTTTTGTGCTTGGATAGGTATCTTTAGTTAGACGTACTGAGCGTTGTGTTATGGGATCCTGTATGTATGTTTTATATATATATATATCTTAATGGTGACAGGGACAGTCTGAGATTTAACGACGACTTGTGTTAAAGTGGGTTTGCCTCATGTTTGAGTATTTGGCCGCAAAATTCAAAAATTCGTTTCTAATGCTAATTGGTAGGTCGTGGGATCAAATCATGATTGCAATCATAATTAACTGTCTACTTGAAGAGGTTAACAAGAATATCTCTGAAAGTGTTTCATTGCAACTTGCAAGTATTAATCAAATAATAGCTAACGAGCTTACACTTTTAAGTGTTACAAATCACGAAATACAAAAGCTTTAAAATATTAAAATAATAGTTACTAATCAAAACACATTGATTGAATTAATATGTAATCAGCAAGGTCTTCTTACATTCATCACTTCAATGTCAGTTTCGTACAATGAACTGATCATACAAAGACGCTTCAGTTTTTCAGAGATTTTAACTTACTTATAAGATTCTACATGATGTAAAAAAGATTTTTAATAGAAGACTGCATTTGGAAGCTATTGATTTTAAAAATATTATAATAGAAGGTTTCTCAAGAAAATAAGAAATGTTTTTTGTAGGATAGTCCCAAATATTTGAAAAATCACTTTAAAAAATCTACAATGTTATTATGGCTACGTAGCCTCGGTAATTAACGACAGCCACGTGGCTGTGACTGTCCTACCGACGAAATAAAATAAAAACTACAAAGAGGCCTCAATTAAGGAATGAAGACTCAATTATCGAATATAAATAGTGAAAGTATGGCTCGTAATATTATGATCAAGTGATCGTGAGTTCACGAAGAACCGGCTCTTCCATAAATGGCGATATTTGTCTCACTTGTCAGTCAACATTACATAACTATAAATTGGCTGTTTCTGCGATTCCAATCGAGAGTATAATTCTTATTTATCTTGTAAAACTTGACCAATGTAAGGTACCTCAGTGTTAAATCCGCACATCCGCACGTCAATCAATGAACTCAGCCTATTACAATCCTCTGATGGACATAGGCCTCTTTCAAGCTATGCCACATTACGCTGTCCTCCAATCCGTGGTGTGATTAAATAGAACGCATAAAAACAAAATGGCAGAACTATTATGAAAAATACAATTCTACCTTTACCTCTTCGCCATCGTTAGGTACCGATGGTAGATACAACTTTCTTGTAACAATGGGATCTTTTACAATCTACCGATGGTAGACGATGAGACGACCAAGACCTTTCTGATGTCCCAAGCGTCCACCACTGGTGGCAGTATAATTATGTGGTAGCCAGCTGGAATAACCCGCTAAGTTTAGTACTCTGTATTAACTCAGCTTATAGCAGTCCATTGTAGGGCTAGCGCGACAATACCCTGTCTTCCGCCTTCCGCATCCAGTCAGTCCCAGCCACCTTGTCTAAGGTCGTCGGTCCGGTAGCTAGGGGGCGTTCCACACTACGCTTGCCAATACGCGGTCTTCACTCCAGGACTCGTCTGCTCCACCGGCCATCGATCCTCCGCTAAACATAGCCACGCCACTGCCACTTCAGCTTACTAACTCTGCAAGCTACGTCGGTAACTCTTCTGGTTCTTTTCCGGATAACTTCATTTCTGATTTTATCCTTCAAAGAAACTCCGCGTACCCTGTGTAGCTCCAGTTAATAGTAAATCTAACTATTCATCGATGGAGAACAAAGAACAAAACAGGATTTTAGAATGTTTATTGCCATTGAACTTATTTATTGTGAATGCGCATGCAGTCGTGACTGTCGCTGTTAGACTAGCTGTGGGTTTTGGTTCCGCTCATGTTACAATTTAGCCTATAACATTAGGCTAAATTGCCAAACAATTAAGCCTAATGTTTACCTTACTTACTTTGTTAATTTTGTATGTGTCATACTTATTATCTAATAATGTTATAAGCTATTGTAGATACAATTTAGGCTACCTATAGGTGCAATAAATCTGACCGGAAACCGCGGCGGATTGGAGCGCAAATTCGTTCTAATATTGTAGCAACTTGAAAATTTGTATGTGTCATACCTAAAATCTAATTTATATGGTGCACATAATAAAGAGTATTCTATTCTAAGCGTAAATTGAAACTGAGTTTCTTAAACAATTTCCATTTTAGGTCTATGATTTCCCATTTTACAATTATTTATCATCGCATTTTGCAAAAAAAATTTTTTGGTACTTTTATTTTGTAGTGTTCAGATACCGATACCATCACATCTGCGGAGTATCACTAGTTGATCCTGTATAAGAGAAAGGGAGAAGTCAAGGAAGTTGGCGAATATTGAATTTGAAACGGACTCTAAAATTTAAATGATATATCTGTAAGTATATTTGTACAAACACATGTACGTCAAAAACAAATTATGATTTATCGAATGTTCTTCCTTATCTCGTCTATGATGTCGGCCTGTAGGGTATGGTCTTTATTAGTATTTATTTTGAGCAGTAGGGACCCAGTGTTAATGCGACTTAAGAGTTGTAGTTCGTGGGTTTGAACCCAAGCAGACGCTTTACTTTGTGTAAACTATTTCATCACCACTGCTCTCAAAACGGTGAAGGAAAACATCGTGAGGAAACCGGCATGTCCTAGAACCAAAAATTCGAAGACATGTGACATCCGCTAACCCGCACTGGACCCGTGTGGTGGATTTCGGCCCACTCCCTCTCACAGAGACGAGGCCTGTGTCCCAGCCGTGGGAACATTGAAGGCTGATTTTTAGCATATATTTAAGAGTTCACTTTCTTCGTAGCCATATCATCTATCATAGAATCAATACTCCTTTTGTTTATTTGATCTGCTCTTCTCTTGTAACCAACACGCCCATAGGTACTTAAGACTTCTGTTGTTTATCGTTGTTTGTCCCATTATTTTATTTACAGTCTATAATTTTTCTCCAAAAAGGACAAACAGAAAACATTACTATCTTGTTACCATAAATAACAGTCATGATATATCTGTATCATAAAATAAATATATGCAATAATATAAATGTAGTGTTTGACCTTCGTATTGAACTTGGCAATTGAAAGGGTTCTTTCTATAATCTAGGCATAACAACGAACAAACATAAAAAAGTAATAAGCACGTGTGGCAAACTTCCGGACTTGTTTTCCTTCCTAATGATTGAGCAATTAATATTAATTGGACTCTATTTAAGCGAATTACGTGCTTCATGACTATTACGGCTGTGGGTGGTCAAACGACTTTTTGGTTAGAGATCGGCAATTAAATCACAAAAACGGGGCCATTGTGCAGGTTTTTTTTTTAAATTGCTAAATGGGCCTGCTCTTGACTTCGATCACGCCTGATGGAAAGCGATGGATGAGGTCTATGATGGAACGAGCGTGCCCAGAAGATGCCTGTTCACTCGTGCTTTGAAGGAAGACCGGTTAAATGTGGGAGGGAACACAGATGCTGGCAGAGATTTCCACACTTTGGCTGTGCGCATAATAAACGTGGAGAAGCGATGAGTACCACTCGTCGGGATATCAACCAAGTGTGGATGATGCGCTGCAGTATGTCTGGTTATCCGGTGGTAAAAGGGCGATGGTGGTATTTCTTCCTACGGCTTTCTTTATCACATACAGTGTTAAGTTTGCCAGTCGACAGGGATGCGGAGGAATATTTCGACGCCATATTTTACTTCGTTATTAGTTTTAGTTAGCTTAAGTTAGGATATTATATTTTTATTTTAATAGTTTGTTAGTTTATTTTATATTAGAATTTTGTTCCTTAAATTTAATACAACTTTCCCAAGAGAAATTGTTAAATAAGAATTTATGGGTTTACCTTTTTAAGGCACGATGTTCTAGTAGAACAATTTCCTTGAATTTTCATAGAAATTGTTCTACCAGAATCGCGTTCCACCTGACTGCGGAGCCTTTGACAGACACCATTTAGGCATGAGTAAGTACCTCTTGATGGAAAGAAAACGCACCCGTTTGCTTTTAAACTGATTCATAGTTTCCTTACTAGAAATACTATTCCTGGATACAAGAACTTTAAAAGACGATTTGAAAGAAATCAATTTCAAAGAATAATGTAGCTAGAACTGGTACGGTACTTATTACGTTTCTAATAGATTTTGCTTCGCCCGCGTGGAGTTCGCACTTTATATTTACTACGCGGGATAAAAAGTCTTATGTCCTAACCTTGGTGTCTTGGTTTACCTGCATCGCAACCCGTTCAGCAGTTCAGGTGTGAAAAGGTGACTGACAGACAGATGGGCAGACAGACAAATGGCGGACAGACAGATAGACAGCAGTAGCGAAGGGTCAATTTTTGTAAGAGGTAAGCTGGAGTAGATTTCTTTAATATGATTATGTTATTTGTCTATAGATACTGACTGTGCCATTTTTCAAAGGGAAGCCGGTAGGAATCGAGTTATATGGAGCCTTCGCCACTGATAGACAGAGTTACTTTCGCATAGTTAGTATGGATGTGTACAATGCGTGCCACGTAAGAAGAGACTTGACCCCGCCTCCCCCGCTCTTTCCGCCGCCCCTATGACGTCCGGTCCCGTCCCGCACTCAAACCTCATACCGCTAAAGATACCTAAAATCGTGTTCTGCGCATGTCAGACCACGTGGTGTGTCAAGTCTCTTCTTACGTGGCACGCATTGTACTAAAAATAAGCAGTGGTCGAGCACTCCTTTAACTGGCATAAGTTATGTGGACCGGTACTACCATTTCCGATCGTGTCTTGGCAATCTATAAAATGTAAATTTATTTTTGTGTGGAAATTCTATGACATTGAGAAACAGGTCGTTAACTAAAGCAAGGTCGGAATACGATTGAGTTTTACTTATTAGGCCTTATGATCTGAAAAAAGTATTGCAACACTTGTTCCGATCAGTGTGATGACGATAACAACATGACACTTACAACGATACGTAGCATCATCATATCATTTCAGCTGAAAAACGTATAGATAGAGGTATGAGGAACAGGGTGTAAGTAAAGTTCACTCATACTCTATAGAAAAGGGAGGATCCTCCGACCAGACGGGTGTTGTGTCTGGCGGGCAACTGCCCGATGATTCATGTCGGGCCGTTGTATCTATGCTAGTTGCGCGGTAAACTCTGCTTGCGCGATGCAGGATTTTGCGTGACGTCAGTATGACGCGTTGTTTGCTTGTGGCGTTGTAGATACCGCTACAAACGTCCACTGCTGGACTTAGACAAGCACCTCCACTTCGACGCATAATCACCCTATAATGTTCCCACTGTTGGGACTCAGGCCTCCTCTTTTCGTGGAGTAGGCTGTAATCTGCCACGCGGGCCCAGTGCGGGTTGGTAGATGTCACATGTCTTCGAATTTTTGGTTCTAGGACATGCCGGTTTCCTAACGATGTTTTCCTTCACCGTTTTGAGAGCAGTGATGATGAAATTATTTACACAAAGTAAAGTGCCTGCCTGGGCTCGAAACCACGACCAACAACTCGTAAGTTGGGGCCGTTGCCACTGGACCATCACTGCCCAATAACTAAAGGTACGTTGTTTGTCTAAATAAGACGAGTAGTTTAGGAGTTATGAGGGAACAGATGAACATACATAGTAGCAGTGGCGGTACCTTCACAGAAGCCGAAAAGCCCGGCTTGCCCTAATAAAATCATAATTCACAACAACAAACGTACTTAAACCTATCAATAAAAAATATATTAAAAAAATACCAGTCAAACATTCGCAACACACACGTACACAATAAGAAAATCAGCCAATCCCTCAGTTGGCCGTTTTTTTATACGTTGAAAATCTGTGGGCTTTCCCTAATTTTGACCCCTAGGCACGCCACTGCATAGAAGTACTAGTCCTTCAAACCGTATTTTGGTCATGACGGCAAATCAAATATTATAGTGCAAAAGAGCAGACACAGTAGCGTTCCGTTTTAAGAGAAAGAAAGAAAGAAAGAAAATACATTTATTTATTTTTTTGTTTTCTCTCACTCACATGCTCCGCTGTTAGTAATTTACTTGAAATATCAGTTTAAAAAGTCAGTTTTTTTTGTGTAGTCTTCACAGATGTCATTAGTATCGATATTTAAAAATATAATACATATTTTGTCAACTCATACTTGAAGTAACAATACTACCAGGGGTCGTTGACCCCTAAGAAAAAACAGCAAATATTTTTATTCTATTGAAGTGTTTAGATAAGTATCGATATCCACCACGTCTGCAGAGTTAATTTATTTAAACTTTTCGCACAAAAGGTACAAAGGCGGATTTAATGCCTTAGGCAGTCTCTACCAGCTTTCTCTACCAGTCAACCAAGGGTGGTGAAGAGATTGGATGGCAGGTGCTTTGATTGAGAGGAACAATGATAAAAAAAATCTATTAAAACTAGGTACACAAATACATAAATAGGTTATATACACATACATACTATTTGCTATAATATATACTTAAAATATAATATACAAATTCAAGGTGGCATTCGAGGTGATAAGATGACTCTACGCTATTTGTTTTGTAAATAATTCTGCAATTTCCGCTTAAATGCATACCGACTGGTGGCCGTCCTGATATCAAGAGGAAGTGCATTCAAGAAGAATGGACTGAATATGAAAGGAAGAATGAACAAAGTCAGAAGTATGAGAAGGACAGAGTAGGAGAAGATTGTTAGAAGAACGCAGATTCTTAGCGTGAGAAGAACATAGATATTAGAAGTGAGACACGAGATAAGGAGGAGTGGGAGAGTTGAGAAGGTACTTCCTGTTTAATAGCTTTTTATCAGAGCCGTACATTTTGACCAAGATGTAAGGTTTGAAGAGTTGGCCTAGTGGAGTTAGGGGCTTGGCTCTACATTAGATAAGAAGGACAATAAAATTGTCGTATTTTAAAACGTTCAAAATTAACAGTCTCATCTCGGCGACAAACAAATGTCAAAACCTTGTCAAAATGTAGTGAAATTAGTGGTGTTTTTGACAGATTGAGTCAGATCAGAATGTGAACATTCTTAAAATTACGAACATTGCCCTTCTGATAACTTTTTAACAGTGAAAGCGTCATTTAAGTCTTGGCAACCTACTTTACATGAAATATTTTTGGTGGGATTACTTATTACGAGGCGGCATTTATAATCTCTCATTAAATTACTGTGGTTAGTTCTGCTGGACGGCTGCCCCCCTAGGAAAAATTCTTAGCGGCGCCAATGGGTATCTAAGTGAAATATATGTACAGTACCCGGCGATAAATATTGCACATCGACCTATTCGATCCTATCGATTTTATACAAAGAGTAAAAATAATTATCAAAAGAAGCAAATCATAATTGTTTTAACAGCTCCTAATAGATAACGGACTGTTTGTATTTCGTGCGACAGAGATAACGCTCTACGAAGCCGAAATTAGCCGAGTGTCTCTTTCCAAAGGTCGATGTGCAATAGTTATCGCCGGGTACTGTAACATCGGGAATAAATGTGAAAACCGCACCAAAATCCATTGTATGTATGTAGTTTAGAAGAATAGGGAATATGCATGATTTTTTTTTATTTAAAAAATTAATCCTCATTCATGTAATAAACAGTTTAGCAAATCGATTTTATACAAAGAGTAAAAATAATTATCAAAAGAAGCAAATCATAATTGCGTGAAAAGTGACTTTGGTTGTACGTAATTATACTATTTATTATAATGGGTACCAAAGCTATCAAAGTGATCTCATTCTAACGAGTAGAACGAAAATAAATAGGTTTTACGACTTATTTATTCTGCTGAATATATGTAGTATCAATTAGAGACAGAACGCATAACCATAACGTTTAAATAATTACTCGAGTTTCGTTAGGTGTCTCTATTTTTTGTTACCGAATTAGGTCATCAACCCATTATAAATATTATTTATAAGTCCGTTTGTCGAAATGCTAAGAAGTAAGTCATGTTCAAATTAAATATTTGTTTATGTCGATGACTGAATAGTTTTTTTAAGTGGCCTTTTATCAATGTACAGTTAACCGAAAAAGAAGTGCTGTTCCCAATGTAAACAATAATAACGTTACTATGATAATAGATGGCGCCACGTGTCTTTCGAATCAAAAACAAGACAACGTTCCTTCTCTGTCCATGCTGTAAGATTGTGGAACTCTCTTCCGCCTAACATTCGTGATTTAAAAACTATTTCTCTATTTAAATGTCGATTGAAAGAGCATTACCTTTCCTCTATACTGTGATGTATTTATTTAAGTATATTTATGTACATTTTTTTTAAATTATATTTGTAGGTTTATTTAATATTCTAGTTTTAGACTTCACACATTCATATTTTTCTCTTCTTGTTCTCACACACTATTGTCTACATTCTTTTTTACTTACTCCTTTCGCAGGTCTGCTGGAAAAAATTTCTTAAGAAATAAGCAGTACCTTTGTACTCAAATTATAATGATGTCATATCCCTATGTATTTTACTGTGTGTACATAAATTATAAAATAAATAAATAAATAAACGTCTGGCGGGTCAGCAATAATTGAAAAACGCCAAATGTTATAAGTACCTAATACAACAAATATTTTACCCTAACATTTGAAACAGCTTTATTCAGACCTTAACACACAATTCAATACCTACAAAGTCAGTGTTAAAGCACAAAGAAACTGGTCCAGCACCTACCGAATGTAAGGTCGTTATTTGAAAGGGCTGCCTGGGATATTTATGCGTTTAATTTTCGTTAGCACCGAGGACTTTGGGCTACGCTAAGATAAAATGGACGACTCATAGCTAACAGCTGGTGGGTTTTACCTGAGGCTAGATAGGGGACTGATTTATGCGCGACAATGTTTAAACGTGGTCAAATTATGTGAGAAATTTTGTCCTTAGATTCAGTTCTTACCTAAATTGTTGCGTTTATTGTTGTACTTAAGGGGGACTACTGCACCTAAACGCAAAAAACGCAAGTTTTGTAATGCCTAAAAGTATATGATCAACTAGGTACAGAACAAAATCAGAAAAATATATGATAGGTACTTTCTTCAGGATATATGCTAGATAGATCGTGTGTTGAAAACATAATAAGTACAACTAATTTGATGACAGAAAAAAATCATGAGGATACCTCTAAAAACTTTCTGTTTAGGATAAAAACTAATATACATAAATACAATCATTCTGATTTTTTTGTCAGATTATTCTACAAGCAACATACTAAATCACTAGTGTTTAATTTTTTAGTCCAAACAATAGATTTTTTGTAATTAGATAATTGCTTCATATTTTGCAATAAATTACCAGCGTTGTGTCACCGCGCTTCTCTTTCTTTTCTATGCAGTCCGAGTGACCGCGCTTTAGGTCATGTAGACCCCTTAATATTTTAGGATTTTAAACATTAGGTACAGATATTATGGGTAAAGCCAGGGAAATTAATTGTTTATCAAATTGACTAACCAATTTAAATTGCCCGTACCAAAATATATATGTATATTCAAAACACATAATATATTATAATTATCATATTTTTATTATTATTCCCTGTCTGTACCTGTTTAATTACCTACTAGTAATGTGTATAGACGAAAAAAAGTAAATAGTAAAATTACTCACAGCAGCCACAGCTGTTTAGGGTTGCCATAATTCCGTTAGAAGCGTATAGCACAACAACGACACAAAAGAAAATACTATTTCTTTACACGCACGGAAATGTTCTCGGTTTTAAATCTTTTACATAAATATATTCTTTAGTGAAGAATAGAGTAGTTTGATCGGACATCAAAACTGTAAATCGTAAAATTCTATCTGCGAAACTGTTGCCGCTATTCACGCGCCCCTCCTGTGAATGTTACGAGATGCTACTCTTTATTACGTCACGCCAAACTAACCATACACTTACATAAACAATGTCAATGATTCGGTGCTAAGACGACTTAAAAAGATAAATGCATAGGTACACACGGCGACACATCAAGCTATACATAACCAGTATAAGCTGACTTATGAATGTACGAAAAAGAAAAACGATACATGTATAGCTTGGTGTGTCGCAGTGTGTACGAAAAACAAGTAAGTACGTAATTTGTTGAAAGTCTCTCAAAACTTAATTCATTTAGAAATTTTTATTGAAGAAAGTATCGAAAAAGAGAATTAAAATGCAAATCTAACAAAAAAAGTATACAAATGTCTTATTTGTATACTTTTTTGTTAGATTTGCATTTTCAAAAATTCATAATTAACCGGACAAAATCCATACTAATATTAAAATGCGAAAGTGTGTCTGTCTCTCTGTTACCGCTTCACGCATAAACCGCTGAACCGATTTAGATGAAATTTGGTATAGATATAGTTTGAGTCCTGGAAAAGGATATAGGATAGTTTTTATCCCGATATTCAAATGGGATCGAAACTTCAGCGGGTGAAACCGCGGGCACTGCTAGTAATTTAATAAAACCCAATTACCTTTTGCTGACTACCACATAAAAGATTAACGAATTGAATTAACAAACATGAAAACCACATTCTTTTATATAAACACAAAACAAACAAATTCAGCATATAGATAACATTTACGTTATGACATCACTGTCTATACCCTATTGTTTTTGATTTAGCAGCAGAGTTACAAACGACATATTAAAATTCCGTAAAAAAAATCACAACATATTTTAGTAATAATTCCGCGTGTGAAATGTAACATGAAAAGTGAGGTTACTCGCTTAATTCCGATGCGGCGAGTGCCCCGACCTCTTGAGATAATATGAGTTCGAAAGTGAAACCAAGGTCGCTGTTCAAAGTTTTTGTGTTACTTACGTCAAAGTCGCAGACATGGCTGCAACATGCACGTCGTACAAGTTATGTGAATAGTCGCCGTCATACGGAAACGATCATCACAGTTAGGTAACTTTATAAAATATTTTAATCCAGATATTACCTCGTTTTCGATCGTCACGTAACGTCTTGACATGATTAAGTGGAGCTGTGGAATTTTTGTTAATGAATGAGCTGGTATTTTTTGACAGTTCGTTTTTGGAACAGTGATGTCTATATTTGGAATACGGTAAACAGAAACTTTTTGCAAAACATCAGAGGGGCAATCCGTAATCACAGTCTGATCTCATCTTTCTGTCAAAAATACCTCTAATTTCTCTACATTTTTGACAAGTTTTTGACATTGTCGCTGAGATGAGATTGCGACTAGATTTTGAACATTTATAATTACAGGAATTGTCCTTCTGCAGTGATGTTTTAAGTAGCAGTAATCGTTAGTACATTTAAACCTGCAGTGCGATTCTGTAACTATCTCACCGTGAAAACTTAGGTGAAGTGAGCGTGGAGTGAGCTGTCAATAGTGTCAATTCCTAGCAAAAACAAACTCACCTCACCTAAGTTTTCACGGTGAGATTTTTACAGAATCGACCGGCAGTTCTTTCTAGGTTTGGTATCGAGATGATACCTGTTTTTACAACTAAATTTGTTTGCTGTTTTGACAATTAAATATTATACTATTGCTATGAGAATGGGAATCCCTAAGGGTCATATTTTTATGATGATCTTGAAACAGAATAAATAAAATAAAATATAATTTACTTTTCGTTCGGTTTCGTTCGTTTCGGTTGACGATTTTTATGTGAACGTCAATTTTGACACTATGGCAATAATTGACATTATGGACACGCAGAGCTTGGCAAGGTTCTGGGTACTGTATCTAAAGATTGAAGAAAAAAAAAACCGAACCTTTAAGTAGGCTTAACTCAAGTAATCAATCACCCAAAACTTGTAATAATAATCATAATAGTGCGTCCAGCCAACTGAGCCGGAAAAGATATATTCAGAGACAGAGAGCTTGAGTAAATACAAATAGGTAGAGCCTAACTATTGTATATCTCAGGGCTAAGCAGAGGTCAGATATAACATTAATTTGTGTTTGATCTAATAACACAGTGCATTTGCAAGAAACGAGAACAAGCAGAATGATGTAATTTCTATTCTAGGATACACTAAACACTTGCATATCTGGGATTGGTGTTTAATAAAGCAAAACGAACTCTTACGGCTTTTTTATCATTTCTCCAGCTTGATGAACCGTGAATTAGTTAATTATAATGAATATTATGACGACATAAATGAACGAAAGAAAAGAAAACCTAAAAGAATTAAAGCACACACTCTGGCTGGAAAACTTTTGAATATAACATTTGTAAACATAGTCGAAACCCCTAAAAATCCATGATAATTAAAGAAATATCTAAAACAGGAATAGTTATGTACCAACAGAAATCCTTGAACGATCAAACAAAATGGTTGATGTAAAACTAACCGCATAATGTAGGTATTGACATACTGAATAAGGACTTAAGGAACCAAGCACATAACTGGAATGCTACATAAGGAAAAAAAGAAAATAAAACCAATTCAAAAGTGAAAGGAATAAGGCAGACCAAATTAACGTCTTGCGCATAAATACCACTTGTACTTTTAAAAGGTGGAGTCTTAGCGTAACATGGGTAAACTTATGTCATACCACAAGACCATAAACAGATAAAAATATTTTGGCTATATCCTGCATAAAGACAAAAATAGTCCAAAGTAACTTGATAGAATCATAAACATTAAGATCCTTTTAATAGCTACAATAGAGAGATATAAGGACAACTGAGATAAATAAATAAAGTCCTCCAGACCGAATTTCGGCCGTGACAATCTCAGCGGAGACAGAAAGTTTGACAGTGATACCGGTAATACGGATGTTAAAGATAATGTATGCAAACCGAATGTTTCTCATTAGAGATTTAGAGCTACGAACTTTGTACTATAAGAAACTAAGTAGTTTGTCCTTTTGGTGTGAACTAAAAAAAGATTTGTAATTCTAGTTACAAGTTCAATGTTGCAATTTGCAATATCAAATGAGTTGCTGTTCTACTGTCTTATTGTTTTACTGCCTTGACATTGAAAATTAACATCGTAATGTATCATAAACTAAGATTATCTTTATTATTACATCAGATCACGTTTGCACAAAAATGGATGATATTATGGTTCGTATTAAGTAGCTTTTAAGGAAACTTGTTGCCGTCGTGTCATAAGAGGTAGGCTCAATTTTGATTGTGAGTTCAAATTCAAGACGTACAGTACGCATGAAAAAAATCGCGTTATTGTTAAGAAATGGGTTATCTACATGAACGTATTCTTTTATGCAAGAAATATAGACAAAGGAAGTGTGAATCATAAGAGATGTGAATACCCTAAATATTATATGGTTATATATACAATGCCGGGAATATAGCTAATACAAAAGATAAAGCGATAATGTCATGGTCTTCATATGATCTGACCAAGATTATGTCTGGATTTTAAAAAAGACTGTGACCTTTGAGTTTGTTTTAGCCTATCTTCTCAGAGTAGTCAGATAGGATACGTCGACCTCATCTATTTAAAAAAAAAATATGCTTGACATGTTTGTACAAACCTAATAATTTATCACGTACGAATTTTTCAAAAAAATTACAGACAGATTAATTTAACCAAGTTCCTTCACTTATTTGATAACAAGGAAATGGAATATAAGTCTGAAGGCGACAATGCAAGCATTGTACTGCAGTAGACTGTCCATTATATGACTGGCATTGGCGACCGGTTAAACGATCGAAGGTCTTTGACTTAGATAAGTGAAACGTGTTGGCTGTTAGTACGTTGGTACTCCACTTACTTTGACCTATACAAGTATACATACATTATTGTCTAGCGTGGTGGAGTGTCTGCGTTCTGCAGCTGTGTTGTTATAATTATGTTAAACGCTATGATGATGTTATTCCTATTTAGCTTGTTACACCACTATATTTACTGGTGGCTGATCAGACCGGTCGATATAACGACGCTTGGGGGAGGCATTGCCAGCAGTGCAAGTTAGCCCTTTTTAAATTTAAAGCTTGAACAGCTTCTTAGCTTTAAGGTTTCCCAGTCTTGTGGACAAAGCTCTTAGTATTGCGGTAGACTAATATTTCTAAGGTTATTGTTTAAATTGCTTTTTGACCGAAAATCAGATTTTTTTATTTGAATCATTCGCCAATATCAAGTCTAGTCGTGATTAATGATTGCTATCAAACATTTAGGTGGCAAAAGAAGCTGTGATCAACAAACGGTCGTTTATTTGTTTGACAATTGCTCGACTGTTGACTATATAGAACCGCAAGGATTTCCTATATCGACGAATAAACAAAAGCGAGAGATATATCAAGGTAAAAGATTCTACTTAAAGGAAGGTTAAAGTGTCAAGAGAGTCAAGACGTCGTCGATTATTTCATGATTTTGAAGTTTTTACTTCAAAAAGTATTTCTAATTTTCAATAGTACCTTATAATGCCATTATACGATGAAGGAATTTGGGAGACCAACAATATCGATAACAATAGATTATTAAACCCTGCAAAAGAGAAACAGCAAGTCTTCAAGTAATAAATTCTTACCTAGACTTGAATCGTCGTAATATTCATCATCGTCATAGTCAAGGACCGCATGTAACTGCGTTTTGCCACCGGTTCCACCTGATTCCACTTTAGTAAACCCTCGCGGTCTTTCCGGTGGATTTCCATTCTCACTACCACTTGTCTTGCTACCCTGATTACTAGGTGGCCTGACCGGAGCCGCCGTACTACTACTAGGTGGCCTGTTAAAATTGAAGTTATTCACATTTTGATTCGATTTTTCATCGAACGTTCGACTAGATGAAGGGTTTGGCTTTGTTGCCGGCGGGTATGGCGCATCCGCGTACCCAGGGCTGTACCCCGGACCTGGCGGACCCTGGTTCATTCTCTTCTGTTCATAATCATAGTCACCAGTAGGATCGTGAACGTATTGTCCTGTGTTATCGTACTGTCCTCTGACATCGTATGGCGAGTTCACTTCTTTGACGCGCTGGTTCTCTATTTGTACGTTAAGTCTTGTATTTTGTTGGTAGACCTGTGTATGAAGGGGTGCACCGTAGGGGTTTTGTGGAGCCTCATTTTGGTATTGCATATACTGGTTGGCTGGTGGCAGGTAGGCTGTGCCAGCACGTTTTCTGACTTTGGGCCTGCGTTGATTTGGTGGAGTGAAGGGCTCATTCTCTGGTGACTGTGCTGAGAGTGTGTCTTGTTGATATTCGGCGGGAGAGTAGAGTAGGTCGTCGAGACCAACTCGGAGGGGTGTCGAGGAGGTGGGCACGAACGCCGGCGTGGCCACGCCGACGCCCGCGATCGTAAAGTTTGTCAACGCCATTGCCTACACACGCGGCATTGATGCGAAATGTCAACTCACTAAATCAACAGCCCCGCAGCTGTTACTAACGCACTCGCATGACATGAACGGTTTGATAGTTAACACCAAAGTTTTCTCATTTTAGGCACAGAACACAATGCACTGACACAATTAACTGCCGTAACTCATCCACTGTTGATCTGTAACAAGAAAACATTGATGTGATTAGAATGAGTTTTAAAATCTTCGATAATTTTGCAACGTAATAATAAAATAAAAGTGAAAGTCTGCTCAATAATAACACAAACACTACTGGTAAGTATAACATATAAGTTTTGTTCAGGCATTAAACTGTCAAATCAATTGTCGAAACTGAACCATATATCGTGCATTGTTGTTAACTTTTATGGCTGGATTTCCCCCCAAGTTTCGTGATATCCTTGCCACTTTACAAATGTCATCGATTTGAAAGGCGAACACGATCCATTTGATGAACACGATTTTGGAATTGAAACAAGGAGAAACCCAAACATGATCTCTAAATAAAATAATGAAACTATGTAGATATTATAGTTAGAATAGGTACATATGTGTAATATGTACCTATTCTATTAGTAGTATTGAATTGAAGCATCGTTAAAAAAATATTAATTTAATCGTGGTAATTGAAGCTGTGATTAGATACAGCCAAACAGTGCCAACATCACAGAAATTATTATTACACTTCGAAGAGAAGATGAAAATTTTGACGAATTTATGAATTAAAAATTGGACGTCCTGCTGCATGAGAAGTTGACGAAATCAGACAAATCGCGACTTACACTTGAATGCGACTACCTCAGGATGGATAAAGACTCCTACAAACAGGCGCGACAAGCGATATAATCGCGCGCGACACAAAGGCACCGCCCGTTGAGCAACTTGCGGTGCCTTTGTGTCGCGCGCGATTTTATTGCGTGTCGCGCCTGTTTGAAGGAGCCTTAAAGATACCTACTTTTAGGTACTTAGTAATGGGAAAGTGGGGGCTAAATATGGTGGTGATAATGATGAACAACAATATCACTAATTAGTAATCTAGTTCTAATTGTGTCATGATTGGATATCGGTCTATCACATCTGTAAAATTTGCCAGTTAATTTGTCCCAGTACTGCCCTGTAGAATAATCGGCCTATAATATTGCTACTGCTATGACACAGACGTCCTCTCTTTGAGAGGGAGTGTCTCTGTAAATTTGATGTATTATCATTGTCATACATTAATAGTTACCTACAGCCAACGCTATTTTCCTGTTAACTCAAAATTGTTCGTGTGTAAGGTACAACGGCCGCATTGCTCTGTTCACACGTACCTAGTGATTTATTAAACTGAGTCGTCCCTTCACTTAACATTTGGCGAGACTGTAGGTAGGTACTTAAATAAAACATAATTGTTTAGCTCCACATTTCTGCTTAGTGACAACGGATTCCATTGCATTGCGAATTGTTTGCATCTTCATTTCATTAACATTAAAATGTTCATTTCATCAACATTAAAATGTTCATTTCATCAACATTAACATGTTCATTTCATCAACATTAAAATGTTCATCATAATATGCCTAGCCTTTTCCCAACTATGTTGGGGTCGGCTTTCATTCTAACCGGATGCAGCTGAATACCAGTATTTTATATAGAGCGACTGCCAATCTGACCTCCACAACCCAGTTACTGGGTAATACGATACCCCTTGGTAAGACTAGTTATCAGACTTTCGGGCTTCTGACTACCCGTAACGACTGTCAAAGATCCACGAATGGCAGCCGGGACCAACGCCTTAACGTGCTTTCCGAGGCACGGAGGGGTCATGGTATCTAAAGATGGTCACCCTTCCACAGACCAACCGCGGTAAGGGTAGCTTAACCTGATCGATCGAACTGTGCGGCTGTTATTATTTAGCCACGGGCCCCTCCAACATTAAAATGTTCATTTCATCAAAATATTTTTTTTCATTTCATCAACATTAAAATGTAAATCACAAGTACCTATTTGCTTATTTCGATTGTTTTTGTCAATGACTAAACATTCAAATATTTGATTGCACCAACTATGAGTCTGATAGCAGTGCCTACATACGCGAGAGAACTAATTAATTCATACTTCGAACAAAAGATAGAGCAAATAGTGATTTAAATTAAAATACATGTACAGACGCCAGCACATCAAGCTACCCGAAACTGTAAAATTTTCCTAATCAACTTTGAACCTATTATGCTATAGCGATAAAGTTGAAAATCTATTAAATAAATTTGACAGATCGTAGTGGCTTGATGTGCTGGCGTCTGTACATTTTGATATAACCAAAAGCAATAATAAATGCACCGTCAATACAAAAGAATGCTGTCATATTAGCGCACATATAAGGCGAGGTGGTGACTCAGGTTCAGGTCATTACAGAATTTTGTTTGATAAAGTCCATATTAATTTATTCACTGTGCCCTATAAAAATGTTTAGTAAAAGGCTCTGTGTCAAGTCAAGTACCTAGTAGTTAATAAAAAGGAAAAAAAATAGGCAATCTACTATAATAAACAAAGATGTCTGAGTGTGAGTCCCCCTGAGTATGAATGTGGATGGCTGTCAGAGTTGGAAAAGACCCAAGAAACGATCGATGGATCATGTGAAAAATAATAGGGAATAAACAAGTAGGTACTAAGATTGACCTTGTGAAGGCCGCAGGAATCCGCTGGATGTGGAAAGCACAGAACCGGTCGAAGTAGCGGTACTTGGTGGCGGCCTATGTCCAACAGTGGACGTCTTTTGGCTAAAATGATGATGATGAAGTACTAAGATGACGGATGATAGAAACAGAAAAGAATAATATGGAAGAAGAGGAAATGCCGCGGCGATCCCAGGGGGGTGGAGGGGGGGTTCAGGGGATCTGACCAGAATAAATCAAATAAATTAGGATACCTAAGGGCAGAATCATGACAAAATAATACAAATACATGCTATTACATCATTTGTTTTATGTAAGGGAAATTAAAGAAATCTTTCCCTGGAAAAGCTTTTAAACTATTAATAGAGATAGAATACTTTGCTCTTAAGTGTTCATACACACGAGTGGGCACGCGTCAACGGTAGAGGCAACTACACCCATCGACACGCGTCGACGGCCATCGTGCCGCTCGTGTATTTGAGTACAATGCGCGCCACGAAAGATGAGACTTGACCCCGCCTCCCCCGCTCTTTCCGCCGCCCCTATGACGTCCGGTCCCGTCCCGCACTCAGACCTCATACCGCTAAAGATACCTAAAATCGTGTTCTGCGCATGTTAAACCACGTGGTGTGTCAAGTCTCATCTTTCGTGGCACGCACTGTACGGTGCCAAACACACTAGCGGCATGTTGTAGATGGTTGCAGTTACCTCTGTCGTTGACGCATGTCGCTCGTGTGTATGCACACTTATTAATTTGTACACCATAACAAATGAAATGAGGAAATTAATTTTCTCTTTCATTTTGGAATGTCATTAATATTGTACCTACTATGATATAGCTGTGAAGTCGGAAGTAAGTACTTACTCGATCATTTATTAAAGAAAAAAGGTAATAATTTTTGCCCAATATATAATATTATTATGTATTATTCTATTAAAGCTGATGATAATCTACAGCGTGACAATAATAAATAGTATGCATACCAACGTATGCGCATTTAGATTAAGATATTCAAAAATATGTAACCAGTTCACTTGTATAAAAACATTTCAATTGAT
The DNA here is from genome assembly GCA_963855955.1 of Luperina nickerlii. Taxonomy (NCBI): domain Eukaryota; kingdom Metazoa; phylum Arthropoda; class Insecta; order Lepidoptera; family Noctuidae; genus Luperina; species Luperina nickerlii. Next base: position 12,221,761 of record OY979681.1, on the reverse strand, counting down.
TTATACTTTATATTTGTAAATTCGCAGTCATCAACAACGATTCTGACATTAAATTGATTTCGTTATTCGCTTAACTATCAATTAAATCAGAACATGAAGCAAAACATTATGTACAAATAGGTTTCTCACGCTTTATTATTTTTAGTCACGGATATCTATGTTTGCCGTCTTAAGAACTTTCGACGCGACGACGACGACGGGGTGTGCTGCGATTCTGGTAGAATTGGAGTAGTACAGGTGGTGTAGAACAGGAGAACAATTTCCATAAGTTTTTAAAGAAATTGTTCTTCTGGAATCGTGACGCGCTGTCGCATCGCTCCTGTCTGCAGCAGCCCTAATAGTCACGAAATAATTTGACATAACTTTACTTCGCGTTTATTAAAAAAATCAAATCAATCTAAATAGCCCTTTCTCAAGTATGTTGGGATCGGCTCCCGGTCTAACCGGATGCAGCGGAATACCAGGTTTTTACATGAAGCGACTGCCTATTTGACCTCCACAAACCAGTGGCTGGGTAATACTTTACGCCTTGGTAAGATTGGTTGTCAGACTTTCGGGCTTCTGACGAACCGTAACGGCTGTTAAAGATCTAGGAATGACAGTCGAGACACACGGCTTAACGTGCTTTCCGAGGCACAAAGGGGTCTCGGTATGTAAAGATGGTCACCTATCCACGGACCAACCTTGGCAAGCGTAGCTTAACCTGATCGATCGACCCGTGTGGCTGTTATTACTTAGCCATGAGCCCCTCCGCGTGTATTAATAAGGGGTTAAAGTCTTTATTTTATTAACACGCTAAGTATGTACAGACGCCAGCACATCAAGTTACTACAATCTGTCAAATTTCTTTAATCGATTTTCAACTTTATCGCTAAAGCATAAGGTTCAAAGTTGATTGGGAAAATTTTACAGTTTCGGGTAGCTTGATGTGCTGGCGTCTGTACCTAAGTAAACTAACGTAAAAAGTAAGGAAATAATCGTTATCATATTATATTAGAAGTTAATTTTGTTTGTCATCTTTATATCATAAATCACACTAATATTGCAAAGGCGAAAGTTTGTGAGTATGTGTGTGTTTATATGTTTGTTACTTCTTCACGCCCAAACGGCTGGACCAATTATGATAAAATTTTGTATGGAGGTAGCTGACACCCTGGATTAACATATAGGCTACTTTTTATCTCGATATTCCTTCGGGATCGACACTTATGCGGGTAAAACGCGGGCACGGCTAGTTGTTCATTTTTTTAAATAGTACAGATGACAAATTTTCCCAAACAATCTTGAACCTTATGCTGTAACGATAAAGTTGAAAATCTATTAAAGAAATGTGACAGATTGTAGTAGCTTGATGTGCTGGCGTCTGTACCATAAGCCTTCTTTGAGGTCGGGTCAAATGACAGTAGTCTCGCTTTCACAATGCATGGGTATTGACCATAACTGATGTAATGTAATAGGCGGAAGTTTTAGGGCACTTTAACAAATATATGTATGTTAGCTATTAATTTCCCACTCCTGGTCAAAGGCTTCCCTACTCGCTTTCCACCTCTCTCTATTCAGAACTGCCAAGAACCAATCTTTATTAAAGGAGTGCAGCTCATTCCGCCATCTACGTCTGTGCATGCCGCGATGTCCAGCTTCATTTGAATAAATGACTTTTGAATTGTTTGATTTCGTGGATGAATTATAAACGTCTCCTTATGCCTTCGGAAAATACAGGCGTTTAAAAAAATGCATGAGTCACACAACTGAGTCCATTATTTGGCATTCGATTTGGCATAGTACACCATTTGGCATAGTAGGTACACCCGTCTAAATTGGTGCAATCAAACGCAATTTTCGCGTATAATTTTATGTATTTCGATCAGATACTGCGTCTAAATCTGGTTCAGCTCTTGACCATAATCTTAAAAGTTGTATCGATGGAACCTTGGCACACTGGCACACGTGTTTGTAGAAAATGTTAAGTAAGGGCACGTAGTTAGGTTTGTTCGTGTATATTGTTTAATCAAAGTTATTGAACGGCTGCCAATGAGGGTTTTCGTGAAAATTTACGACACCAGTTGGCACCACTGTGACAAGAGGTCTTCCAATATAAAATATATGATGACGTTCATCATTCGATTCATTCATTCGTTCATCATTCAGTCATGACTAAAGAAAATATAGGCTCTTTGACAGATGCCTGGACCTGACGTGTCAGTGCTGCCACCTAGCGAACGTCATTTCAGAAAACCCTCATTGTCTGACTATTAATTGGATGGGTGATAAAGTGGATAAAACAGAGGTTAAAACAGAAAACTAATTAGCAGGGGATTTAGGAGGGGGGGCGGAGGGGGATCATTGGGTCAGACCTGAATAAATCGGTTTATTAACTGGTGGTCATATGTCTTATATCATAACATAACATCACGCCTGTAATTCCCGAAAGGCAAGGCAGTAGTTTATAGGAGTGACGGGTGGTGGAGGATTGTAGGTGGTAGTGTGGTGTGGTGGTATCATTATAAGGTGGTTATGTTGAAAGAATAAGTTTGTTAAAAGATAAAGTATTGAATTTCATTTATTTGAACCGAACAGCTTTACAATAGGAAAAATAACAAGGAGACAAAAATGGAGTAAAGAGTACAAACCATAACTTTTTGTAAGTACATAGGTACAGTCACAAGCACTAATATGTCAATACTTGGCAACTTTCAATTGCGATGTTTTCGTGAAATATCGAATGCAACGTTGAAATACGACACTTTACACAAACCTATGGGTTCGAAAATACTTTGTTCGTAATAATATAAAATTTCATTTAAAACTAAAGGAGAAAATCGTCTTTGAATAAAGCCAAGTGTATAAATACTTATGCTCGTGACTGTACACACCTAAATAAGTATAAATATACAACAGCACCCTAATTGCGTAACACACTAATAATCTAAATCTGAATCATTTTGAAGGATATAGCTAATCCATTACTTCATATGTTCGAAAAATGTGTCAGCTGAACAACGTAAATAACGCAATGTATGTTGTCGAACTGTCAAAATGAAACCCATTGCTACTGATGTTGTGTACGCAATTAGCCTGCAGGTTATCATAGGTACAATGCGTGCCACGTAAGAAGAGACTTGACACACCATGTGGTCTGACATGCGCAGAACACGATTTTAGGTATCTTTAGCGGTATGAGGTCTGAGTGCGGGACGGGACCGGACGTCATAGGGGCGGCGGAAAGAGCGAGGGAGGCGGGGTTAAGTCTCTTCTTACGTGGCACGCATTGTATGTCGGTACATTTAGGTTTAAAATAGTTTGGATCAGAATTTTCTTCTCTATTCTTCAATAAGGGGTTGTCATTTCTAGATGTTGTCATTACTGTCTATTGCAAGGATAATTCCAATCACTTACCATCACGGGAAGCAAGGTTGAAATGTCTCACGTGTGCCTCAAGTCTCAGTGTCGAACATTTATTTTATAATTTAAATGAATGTTGCAGTGTGATGTGCTACTAAAAATACGATCTAGATATAAAAGCTGTACGATGCTATGTAAATTTAAAAGCGAGTAGAAATTCATACTGGATCATAAAACAGCGAAGAAATCGTGACAAGAAGTACTTGACATTTTTCATTAACAGACGTATTACGTTGCAAATTTTGAAGTTCACTTGAGTATGCACAAATTTGGCGTGACCCCGTGAACGCACGTTTGACACTAACTGCTATCGCCGAAGAGCATCTAGATCACGTTTGCGACGAAGTAGGAACCGTGGGAAACGACGACTGCGCATTATGGGAAACATTGTACAATTGTATTAATTAGCTTTGAGAAAAACAGTTATATAACGCGGAATGTGAGTAAGAGGGGCACACAGTGCCGTATTATCCATAAGGCACTTTAGGCCAGTGCCTAGGGGCCCACTAAAACCAGGGGCCCAGCACTCCCGATTAAAAAATTAAAAAAGGGGATTGTGTGGTTTTATGAAACCACGGTAAAAGCGAAACGTTTTTTCACATTATAAGGTAAAAGCCAAATTGCGTTGTTGTGGTATGAAAAAGGGGGGGCCCGAAACGAGCTGTGCCTAGGGGCCCCGAGATGGTTAATCCGGCCCTGGGGCACACCCTAGATTTTTTGACGGTGTAAACCCATATATTTCGTAGTGATGTTTTTAGTTGGATGGCTTGTTGCAATTCGATAGATAAATAGAAGGATAGAACAAGTACCTACCTACTCTTGATTGTAGATCAAACTAGGGAAAAGAAAATACAAACAAGAGGCTGAGAATCGGGCCAAATGCTATGCTATGGCCTTAACCACTGGGCCTGATGTCCTACTGGTTTTAAGCCTAGCGTCTCATGCACGAGGTTGTGGGTTCAAATCCGAGCAGGTACCAATGTGACTTTTTTAAATCATTATTATGTACTCTCCGAGTTTATCATGGACATTATTGAAATCGATGAAGGAAAAACATCGTTAGGAAACCTGTTTTTTTTTTAAATTTAAAACTTCTTTAGGCGCGTTGGGCATTTTTTGAGATGGGAAACAACTATTAAACTCGCGACACTGTAACCGTAACCGACACCTTTGTTTTAAGTTTTGGCCATTATAAAGACATCAACGCGGTACATTTTCTTTGGGAAGAGTGATCTTCAAATATATTTACAAAATTACTATGCTTTTTCAAGTTTTCACTTCTATCGGCACTCCTGGAGTGCCACTGTTTTTATTTGATTGGATTTGCTCTTGACTCTAGTCTAGGTCAGAGGTGACAGATACAAAGTCGACGATGGAGTGAGCTTACCCAGAAGAAGCCTGTTCATATTGCTTTTAAGAGATTCGCATGCGCATTATAAAGGACATTTGAAAACGCTCAGTGCGAATTGGTGGAATAGCAACTAGGCAGGGATGGTAAATTGCAGTGCGTCGGGATATCCGAAGGTAGAAGGGGGCCGGATGAATGAGGCCGTGAAGTTCTTGGGAACACTCGCCGAAGTACCATCTGAAATTGCCAACCCGTATTTAGTAAGCGTGGTGATTAATGCTCGTGCCTTCTCTGTATAATAAGAGGCCTTTGCAATGGGTAATCGGCTGGTATTTTTAATATATAATTAAGGGGCTTTATAAATATCATACGGATCGATCTCTGCGGAGCATTCGTTGCTGTTGGGTTTCATATTTCTAATCTATTTCGCGACGTCAACATGAAATATGCAGTTGAAGAAAATGGCCGATTTGAGCACTATAGTCCGCGCGGAACTAGTTGGCCGCGCCTTAGGTATGTGAACGGTGGGACGGAGGGGCGGGGGCGCTTTGTCATTACTCAGTACGTGGGTTGCGAATACTAGGCAACCCCGCCGCCCTCACCCCCGTCCCCACCTAAGGCGCGACCAACTAGTTCTGCGCGGACTATAATTAATATCTATTTAGCATAATGATGTTCCCACTGCTGGGACACAGGCCTCCTGTATGTGAGAGGGAGTGGGCTGCTATCCACCACGAGGGCCCAGTGCGGGTTGTTAGATGTCTCATGTCTTCGAATTTTTTGGTGCTAGGACATGTCGATTTCCTCACGATGTTTTCCTCTACCGTTTTGAGGATGAGATAATTTACAAAAAGCGCCTGTCTAGGTTCGAACCTACGACCAACAATTCGGAAGACGCGGCCGTCACCACTATATTTATTTAATAACGTTGAATGTTTTTATCTTTACAGTCGAGCAATCATCTACTCTCAGAGATAGGTCAAGCACCTCACCAGCTCGCCACCAATGTCAACTAGATTTTTTTTGATGTCATTATATAGCAATTAGGCATTATGTGCGTTTACTGAGTACCTATTTGGTATGTACCTACCTATTTACATAGGCAATGTAATTTGATGCGACAATATGATGGGTCATAATGGATTGCTTGAATCAGCACTCGATTTTAAAAGCTCGACGTATAAATAAGCTTAATTCGCGTGCGATTTCGGTGACAATTTCAATCAATTAATCAACTCAGCCTATCGCAGTCCACTGCTGGACATAGGCCTCTCCTATGTCCAGGCTGCGCCACCACATCCTATCCTTCGCCCTCAGCATCCAGTCTGTCCCAGCCACCTTTTTGAAGTCCTCTGTCCATCTAGCTTTGGGGCGTCCCATACTACGCTTGCCGATACGCGGTCTCCACTCTAGGACGGATCTGCTCCACCGGCCATCGGTCCTTCGACAAACATCGCCCACTGCCACTTCAGTTTGCTCACTCTGCAAGCTATGTCGGTAACTCCGGCGATTTGTCGTACAGATATTCTATTTCACGAAGTCCGTTCGGCTTTGATTGTAGTAGTGACGTATCCCGACAGGCGCGCTACCACAGCGGCTGCGCCTTGCTGCCGTCGCATGAGGCTATTTCCGCGAATGTGTACCGTTTTACTTCACCCATTGTTGAGCCTCTGTTGATCACAATGTGCATGTGCACGCTTGACAACATTCATAGCCAAACGGACTTCGTGACATAGAACATCTCTATCAGAATTATTATGCTCTTTAATATCTCCAAAAACTCAATTTTGTTATCCCTCATTTATCGGAAACACATTTTGGAGTAACAGCTTTATTTAATACGTTATTTTATTAGATTATTTCAAAAAACCGGTCAAGTGCGAGTCGAACTCTCGCACCGAGAGTTCCGTACTTTGTAGACCTACAAAGTACGAAATTCTCGGTGCGCGAGTCCTGTATGTAAATAGTATATCACGGTTTTTAAAAAAAATATATCTACAAATTAACGGTTTTCGGATTTTTCGCTTTACTTGTGCTACATGATCTTGCTTCTTGCCAAATTACATGATTCTAGGTCAACGGGACGTACCCTATAAATTTTGATTCCCTTGAGTGTCAAAATATACATTTTTTGCAGCATAAACGAACGTATCTTTTTTTTACGATATCTTAGGTATTTGGAATTTTCACTGCTTCCAGGGACTGTATAGCTGTATATGTGGTTTTAATTTCAACTCGATACCTCCACGCGTTCCAGAGATAAAGGACAAGACAGACGGACAAAGGAGACGGACAGACGGACGGACGGACGAACAACAAAGTGACCCTATAAGGGTTCCGTTTTTTCCTTTTAAAGTACCTCTAAAAAAACATTGAAGTGGGACTTCTGTTCTTATCGCTTTTGTAAAGGACGCTTGTGAAATTAAAAATTGACATGAAGGCAAGCTAGATCAATGACCAATAGGCAATCAATTATAAGCTACTAGTTTCCACCCGCGGCTTCGACCGTGAGGTATGTCGATAAAAACTATCATATGTCCTTCCCCAGGATGCAATCTATGTCTCTGCCAAATTTTATCGAAATCCGTTCAGTGGTTTAGGCGTGAAAAGGTAACATACAGACAGACAGAGTTACTTTCGAATTTATAATATTAGTATGGATTCATAATAAATGTGACATTAAACAAAGCGTTTGAACAATGACGCAGATCGTTACAGAATAATATATTATATGGAGCACTTCCTGACAAAACTGGTTGTGGTAGGTGTTTGAGTGTCTATAGATTTATTCGCGTGGTCGCGTATGTACTTGTTAAAACAATAGGAGGAAGCAGTGTGTCTAATTCGCCTTGGGGTGTGTCGAATCGGACACGACGAAGTGAGACGCGATTTGATCCCAGTTCGGCACATGTACCTGTTTCTTCTTAGCGTGCCGATGGCAATCTATAGTCGGCCCAGAATTTAGCAACGAATTGGGCACTTTCAGTAGCGTCTATCAGCTCCTGTATCGTGCAAAGAACAGGACACGCTGGACACGATATTAAGTGTCCCATTCTTTGTACTTTCTGTGATTTTTGACAGTCGTTACGGATAGTCAGAAGCCCGAAAGTCTGTTAACCAAGTCTTACCAAGGGGTGTTGTGGTAACCAGTAACAGGGTTGAGGTCGGAAAGAATTCATGTAAAATTTTGGAAAGACTTTCATAATTGCATTCATTGTGTGCGGTTTATTACTTACCTGTTATTTGCAGTAGTTCCATTCCTATAAATCAATATACGTAATAGAACTGGGGTGGTACATCTCTATGGTGGTATGGTTCAGTCCCACCCTACCCCCAGGAGTATGGCCAGGGGTATGGTGGGTACGGAGTGGTATTTTGCTGCATCCGGTTAGACCGGAAACCGACCCGACTGAGATTTAGGCTGGCAGGTAGTTTAAGAACACTATACTAAACCTACCAACTTAATAGGTTTCAATGTTTCTAAATAAATGTTAGCAAAAAGGGGTTTTACTGTGACTTATCATGTCGCATCTGTCAAGAGTATGCACATTAAAACGAAACCCAAAAACCTTTGTTTAGTGGTGTGGTAGGAATTACGACTAAGATGTTATCGTGTTGATAATAATGTCATGCCCGTAGAGATATGTAAATTAAAAAACAGACTTCCAAAAAAACACTACAAAGTGAAAAATAACTTTAATTTCGGAAGTCGGTATCTTTGGATCTGTATTTTAGTTTTTGCCACCGACTTCTGAAATTAAAGTAATTTTTCACTTTGTAGTGTCTTTTTTGGATGTCGGTTTTTTTTTGTTAAAAATTTTTGTTTCTCGCTTTTAAGTGGGTCTGTTTATAATGTATCTATGTTACAATAGCCTAATGTCAACTTGCCCATTGACTTTTACAAAATATTGCTTTGACCGATGCAGGGCGTTAATTGTTGAGGAGTTCTCCTAGTATTCCACCATCAGCCCCATTTCACCATTTGCATTGTGATGAGCATAAATTGCTTAGCAACCATATTAAAGTAATCGAATCGCAACCCGTGAATACTTATTATTGAGTAGTTCCGGTGGCCATCTGTGGTCTTCATCAGTTCCACTTCACCAAATGGTGGTTTCCGAGAGCAAATGCACGGGTTACTAAAAAAAAATACTCAAATCGCTATAGGCGTGTCTATAATATTTGAGGAGTTCCCTCAATTCCTCATTGATCCCGTCATGAGAACTAGATTTTGATAAAAATGGGACCAATCTGGAAGTATATATTTTTAAATATAAAAAAGTTTTTTTTCCAAATCGGTTTATACGCGTACTGAGATAAAAAATATAAAAAAATAAAATAAAAATAAACAACCCAATTGAGAACCTTCTCCTTTTTTTGAAGTCTAAAACTTTGTGACAGTTTAAGTATTAAAATAATGAAATCAATTAATTTGTAAGTGGCACGACAAATTGGAATCCACAAGCACGTTATACGTATGACTCATTTATTTACGTACATTTTCATTAAATACTTTTGGAACAGAGTATAAATGTCCCGTAGTATTGAAGATGTATCTATGTATAATCTATGTAGTGATTCACACATACACACATAATAATGTATTACAAACAATTATTTGCGAATACTGTCGCAGATACGCTGGTACAGACGCCAGTACACCAAGCTACCCGAAACTGTTAATTTTTCCCAATCAACTTTCAACCTTATGCTATGGTAATAAAGTTGAAAATCTATTAAAGAAATTTTACAGATTGTAGTAGCTTGATGTGCTGGCGTCTGTACCTATATCAGAAAAAAAAATCTGACTGTTACACATTCAGGGTCACTTGCATTCCTTTGGTCTGTTCGAATTACGGCGGCAAGGTCGCAGATTGTTACCGACTTAGAATTAGCACAAACACATGATTTTGTATCGTTTACTATTATAGGCTTTGACTCTCTAATCTATACAGCCGGTCGATTCTGTAAAAATCTCACCGTGATAACTTAGGTGAAGTGAGTTAGTTTTTGCTAGGAATTGACACTATTGACAGCTCACTCCACGGTCACTTCACCTAAGTTTTCACGGTGAGATTTTTACAGAATAGCACCGCAGATTTATTTAATAAAAACCGGCCAAGTGCGAGTCGAACTCCCACACGAACGATTCCGTACCACAAGGCATAAAACGCCGAAAAAAACGTTTCTTTTATACCCCTTTAAATTTTAATTGTATTTTATTTTTATTATTTGTTGTTATAGCGGCAACAGAAATACATCATCTGTAAAAATTTCAACTGTCTAGTTATCACGGTTCATGAAATACAGTCTGGTGACAGACAGACAGACGGACAGTAGAGTTTTAGTAATAGGGTCCCGTTTTTACCCTTTGGGGACGGAACCCTAAAAACAAAGGCTAGCACAAACATCTTTAACATAACATAGCATCACGCCTGTATTCCCCGATGTGTTAGGCAGATGTGTATCTACAGTCCACCCACATTTCAAATAAATACTTTTTCTTTCTTTTCTTTCATTTCGCCAGTCATGTTTATTTATTTATTTAATACTTCAAGCACATAAATGTACAGAGGCGGACTTAATGCCATAGACGTTTTCTACCAGTCAACCCTTGGGTGAAGCAGAGACAAACAATGGTGGGTGCTATTATGAAAATTGAGGAATAATATAATATATATAATAATATTATTTTATTATACAATTTATTGTACATATTACATTATTATAATTTTTTTTTATATTATTATTTTTATTTTTTTAGTAATAGGGGGTGAGCCGGGCAGAAATCCAGTCTCCAGGCTGCTACTGAGATATTTATATCGAACCCAGGACCTCATCCTCAACAGTAGCGCTTGCGACCACTAGACCAACGTGGTAGTAACATCTTTGAAATACTTATAAAAAATTAGGATAATCCAAAAGTGCACAACTCTTAATGCTCATTTAATCATATAAAAACCATAGATATAGATATTATATTAGTTCGTTCTTTATTAATTATAATTAAACTACTTTGAATAAAATAGCCATTTTCAATAGGGCTTCTATGGGTGAAACGAATATATATTAAAAAAATGTTGACGCAATTAATAGATTTTTTCGTAACCTACAATGTTTTCAGGTTTCAAACTTGATTGACAGGAAAAAAACCAGCATGTGTGCAATCCACACGTGGTAGAAGTGAAACCTTCAAAAACACACGTGGTAGAAGTGAAACCTTCAAAAACACTGTATAATGCTTCCTATCTCATTTTCTCCCACGTTAAATCTTATGAATTTACATCTCTTTTTACTGTCGCTTTTTCGTTTCATAAACTTTCAAATCACAATGATGCTAAAGAAGTTTTCACTTCAAAAATTGAAATTTTTGATGTTTTTTCGTTTCTACTGCATTAAATAAATTTTTGAAAGTACAGAATTATACGCCATTAAATTATATAAACAATGGTATATAAATTAAGTAGGTTCTGTGTACTAACAGGAGTATATCAATAGAAACAGATGCAGAAAGGAGGTAAAAATAAATTGATCATAAAGCACTGCAAGTCGGGTCGAGTCGTAGGAGTCGTGCAATAACGCGAAAATAAAGCCATTCGTCTTTTTCAGTGTAAAGGCTCCTACAAACAGACGCGACACGCGATATAATCGCGCGCGACACGAAGACACCGAAAGTCGCGCAACGAGCGCTGCCTTTGTGTCGCGCGCGATTATATCGCGTGTCGCGCCTGTTTGTAGGTGCCTTAATGCAGTTTTACCAATGCTCTAAAAACTGGTAAAAAGAACGGACAGTCAACAAGTTGGTAGCATGGCTGAGGGCTCACTACGATACCTATAGGCGCCTTAAACGCAAAAGATTGCACGTCAGTGAAGTACTGGTTCCTAATCTTGATAATATGTATATAATGTTTTAGCGTAGAACATTAATTTTGTAACAATATAATTTTAAAGAGTGTCCACGGAGTTTCTTGCCCGTTCGTCTCCATAGGAAGGAACCTACTACGCTTTGGAATAGGCAACTAGCTTCATCTTTCTGAATGACTGACTACTTTGGCAATTGGCTGTTAATGGTTTTATTGAAATAAATGCGTTGAATTTTGAGCATGCCTTCCTGCTTTTAGCAATCTAGTGTTGTAGGTTTAGCTAAAAGACCAAAAACAAAAAACTATCGTGATATTTGCGGATTTTTATTTAGGAGGTCAGTAAAAGGTAAACAAGCATGCGGTCACCTAGGAACTTCTGCGCGATCTAGAGGCATCGCGGTTGTTCGCGGCTGAAATTACAATTCTCGGCTGTCATTCGTAGATCTTCGACAGTCGTTACGGGTAGTCAGATGCCAAAAACGTTGACAACCAGTCTTACAAAGGGGTATTGTGTTACCCACTAACTGTTGTTGTGGATGTCAGATAGGCGGTCGCTCTAAGTAAAATAATGGTTATTAGTTGCATAGAGCTAGACTGGAAGCCCACCACAACATAGTTGGGAAAAGACTAGGCAGATTTGGTGTGAAAATTCTCTGTTTACGGTAGTGCGCATGTGTAACGCATGCAAAACATTGCAAACACGCAAACAGCGATCGTGGGTCTATTAAAAGTAGAGCTATAACAATTAAAACTTATTTTCATTATAAAACAAAACAAAAAGTTGTAACATTGACCTTTAAAATCTCCGTAACAAGAAGGTTCCCAGGTGTGAACCACTTAGTCCAAAAAAAGATCATAATAATGAGAAGAACAAGTAACTCCCGAGAGTTACTTGTTCTTCTCATTATTATGAACGAAGCCGACTTCGGTAGGAGGGTTTTCACACTCGTTAAGACTTTCACTGAATACACACATTCGTATAACATGAATATTTACCATAAGTCCATATTGTTTAAAAGCACGGAAGTGTGAAAATGCAAAGCAACAATTGACTTTCAAATAAATGTAATCAATGAAACGTTTGTACAAACTCTTAATTACGTATTCTCCTTTGTTCAACGCGCTTATGTAATCAAGCATCAGGCAAAGGTTGTCAACGGAACTAATATATTTAAATTAAATACTCCATGTTGACAGCTAACACTGACATTTAAAGTCAATAGTTAGCAAGCAATTGAAGATGGAACTACTTAACGCACTTGTTGTGTGAAGGACACGAATTCAAAGCGAAATATTTGTATTTTTAAAAGTGGTCTAGAGGTGAGGTCGCAAGTAAATAAAAAAAAAAACTTATAAAAAAAAAAAACTAAATACTAATAAATACTTTTTCTTTCTTTCTTTCTTTCAAGTGGTACTGTTGAGCTTGAGGTCCTGTTCCATCCCTGAGTTGGGCAATGTGTTTTTTTTTTGTGTTATTAGGTTTTCCATCTGGAATTTCTCAGTAGCACAGTAGCCCATCCTATCTAGGATCGCCCCTTACTAGTATAATCAACCTATAATGTTCCCACTGGTGGGATATAGGCCACCTCTCGGTAAGAGGGAGTGGGCCGTAGCCCGTAATCCACCACGCAGGCCCAGTGCGGTTTGGTAGATGTCACATGTCTTCGAATTTTTGGTTCTATCAGGACATGCCGGTTTTTTCACGACGTTATCCTGTTCACAGTTTTGAGAGCAGTGGTGATGAAATAATTTACACAAAGTAAAGCGCCTGCCTGGGTTCGAACCTACGACCTGCAAATCGTAAGTCTGCTCTGCTACCCTCGCCCTTTATTACATGGGACTTAAACATATCAGGCGAAATGCGGGTGTATTATAGGTATACCTCTGCCTCACCCTTTGGGAAAACCATTAAGGCTCCTACAAACAGGCGCGACACGCGATATAATCGCGTGTCGCGCTTGTTTGAAGGAGCCTTTATGTAACATTGAATTTCAAATGCATGCATGGGCTGCTTCCGAGAAACTTGATGTATCGAACCCAGGACTTCATGCTCATCAGTAGAGTTTACAGTATAAATTAAATTATTTAAGTAGGTATAACATTTTAGACAAATATTTATCGCAGACCTTGTCACAACCTAGATCAAACACTGATAACATTTTTTATAAAACATCGAAAAGTTACACGAGATTTATATCACTATAAACGCAAACGATGGTTAATAAAAAATGGCTGCCCACGCGTTCTGATTTCAATATTTTAATCGATCTTAAATTTTGTTTTTGTTACATAAGTGGAGCTGTCTATGAATAAGGTTATCGCTATGGCTAAAAAAGTTAGCAACTTTATCCAATCCTACTAGTATTATAAATGCGAAAGTTTATGAGAATGGATGTTTCATGTTTGTTACTTTTTCATTGTGATGAAACTTTACAGTAATACCTATAGCTCATACATCAGAATAACACATGATACTTTTAATTCCGATATTCCCACGGGAGCGACATTTATGCGGGAGAAACCTTGGCTTTGCTATTTATCTATATAAATAAAATTGCATTGCTGTTAGTAAGCGCATCACTTGAGAAAAGCTGGACCGCTTTGGTTTACTTTTTTTTTAATGTTCGTTATCGTTCGAATAAGGTTTTTATGGGAAAAACTAAAAATGGTTCTTTCTATCGAATTTTTGTATGAATTATCGAAAAAGCTGGACGGCGCCGACGTCTGTCGGGTCAAACAGTTTTAAAATAAAAATCTGTAACATGAGCTGCCTTTTTGTCGAGCAGTTGCCAAGCTCAGATTGTTGATCAGTTACAGCAAAGGTTATGTTTATCATCTTTATAACACAAAATACCAGACAATTATTTGTCAACCATGATAAAAACCAAAATAAACACGGCGAAGCGCGGGGGAGAGGTTGACAAGAAAAACCACGTTCATTTCGATCGATTTCTGATAGTTCATCGAATGATATGGTTTGAAGCGAACAATTTCGACTGGTCTTCGATAGACCGCAGTCTAGTTGCGCTTTTGACCTTCATAAATTCTATGGTCTTATTACGCTCCCGGACTCATAAATCAAGCCATCATGCACGTTTTGTAGAGAAGTCTATGGTCGTGAATTCAAATTCGGAACAATAACAACAACAAAATAGTGGCCAGTATGTCAGCATCAAACTGCATAAACAAAAAGAGCATAACTGCATAACTGTCAAAAAGAGTAATCTAGACCTAACCTGGACTTTTACACAAAACTGCGAATCGGTGCATCGCAATGTAGAAGACTGCAACACGAATTCGTGTGATGCGACATCACATCGCAGTTTTGTGTACAAGCCCTAAAGTGGATAATCCTAACTAGCAGGGGATCGAAAAGGGGGATGGAGAGGGGTTTCAGGGGATCAGACCGGAATAAATCAGTTATTTTGATGTGTTTGATTTAGGCCTTTATACCCTCCTTTGTTCCTCGATTTAGAAGTTTGGGAGTGTATTTCCTTGTTTTAAAAACTATACCAACATTATTGGAGCGTATTAATAATAAAGAATACAGAAGCGATTCGTGACAATCGTTGACTTTTATTTAGTTCCATTTATCTTTCATGGACCTTCCTTCCTTTCATAAGAGTCAGTCGTCACAAAGGCCAAGGCTAGTTCGCGTCGTTCGTTCAACTTCACTGCGAAATCTGTCGCGTAGCTTATTGTATGGTGTAGGTGGGTTGATGATATCCAGCAAAGAACAGGCTAGCTTATTGGATTATGTCACCAAGATAGGAAGCTCCGCATCTTCTGTATCAACAATGTGGAGCCACCAATAGTATTAAGAGCGTTTACGACGTACGGCATTTCATACAAACTTTCAAGCCCTTGTTTTTCGACATGAATTAACAGATTTAAATTAAACTTCATACGCATGAGCAGGATACAAAGGTCTAAAAAGTTACGTAAGAACATTTTCAAAATAACTTATTTAAAAAAAGATAACTGGAAATTTCTGTTTCTTTGGAAAATTTATGTTTCATTAAAATCGTTTCATTCATTTCGAAAAACAAGGGCTTGAAAGTTTGTATGAAATGCTGTACGTCGTAAACGCTCTTAATAGTATTTTAAAACTCGAATAAATCCTAACATCGAAATAAAAAAGCATTTTTTCAAACAAACTAAATACGAGTAGGTAGTGCTAGGCTGATTAGGGGATTTCCCAATCTTTGACTAGCTAATAGTGACTAAACTATTGGATATATTTGATTGAATTTTTGAATGCGGACTGAGTGCGTCATTGGATATACGAAGTTTAATTTATTGTTATATTGTCATCCCCAGATTGGTATAACATTGGCAAAAGAAAGACATGTGTCATAATTTTGGACCTTTTAAATATTTGATTAAGCTTTAGATATTGTCCAACCACTGGGCAAGTGTCATTTATTGGTAAAGATTGCAATTTCCTAAGAATTTTCTACCAATCATTTTCATCAAATACAATTTTGATATCAAGTAAAGTTCAAGGTATCGAACACCTTGTTTTTATAAGTTAGTTAAAACTTTATTATCGCATCAACAGGCAGCTTCAGTTCTCTTCTAGCTTTCAATTGAAATAGCGTATAATTTTGGAAAACTGTGCTTGATGAAGTTATGTAATTATAATAAATAATATACGTACTAAGTTCTAGATAAGTTATCTACCTATATCTTGCTTTAGGTCTGAAAACGTAGATACCAATGAAACTCAACTTAGGATTTTTATCAACGTTACCTTTTACTTTTATTCAGATACTATAAACCTTGGTTGACCTTAGGTAGTCCAGGTGGAGTGACTAGAGACATTATAAATATTTCTCACAAAAAAAAAAGAGTAAAACTGAGTCATCAGTCGTCACTTTTGAAATTGCTATGTAAGTGTTAAAAATCATAAGTAACTTATCTTTCTGATACCGATCTGATATTCCAAAAATAGGCGATTGTCAGCTGTTTGCCTTCCGGAGCAAGTTGTCAGACGAGCATTTATCTTCGGATTTATCGGCAGATGAATCGCATGTCATGTCATATCAGACGATTCAATTTACATACACATTGCCTGCTATGCCGATTACAATACATATGTATGTAAATGTCTTGTAACATGTAGGTATTTTATGTACTCTGTCAGATTTAACTGGAAGAAATTATTATGGGTATTGAGTCTGCTAACGACATTTTTTCTAAACGCGGTCTTCAACGCACTTTCTTTTTAAGTATATTTTAAACAATTTAAAATGTTCCACAATTAAATTGCAAAAAAATTGTATAAATTAAGCAATGAACTTGGTTTAAAGGGTGTCTCAATAAGAGTGCACTTTTCATTTTAAAATAAAAGCAAGTTTTTTTATGAGAGAGTTGTGATATTTTTATTGGATTGTAAAGAAGACATGTTCCGATTAAGTATGGAATAAAATAGCCGGCAAAGGCCCCCATGGCTCTGATGACAGGCAATTACTCTTTTCATGAAATTTTCAATGACTTTTACACAGAGATGGGGCTGTATCTCACCGATGACGCGTTGGATCTCTGATTTGAGCTCAGGAAATGTTTCTGATTATTTCGCATAAACCCGAGATTTCACAAAACCCCAAAGAAAAAAATCGCAGGGCGTTAAATCGCACGATCTGGTTGACACAATAGGTGCACTTACTCGACTGAAAATTTGGCGAAGTTTGCGAGCGGTTTCAACGTAACTTTCCCTATTTTTGTAATGAGTTTTCACAATTATGACGTGTTGTTCTTTCGAAAAGCGCTCCATTTTTAATAATCGGAATAAACATAGGTGACAGCTATCAAATTTCAGATTTACCAATTGCACGAAAAAAAAAATCTGAATTTAAAAAGTGCACTCTTACTGAGACACCTTTTAGTATAATATCTCAACGGTTACGATCTACCGACCGTAAAGTAGCATTGTGGTAAGATTCCGTTGCGACGAAGAATGGTTACTGTCCAAAGTGAAAGTACCTGACTACGCGCGACAGGAAAGACAGGGTTATGTTTTTAGCGCGTATCTATGTATCTTTCTATATCTGTATGTGGGGTTCTTTATACCCTAACGGCTAGATACATGTGATGTCTATCGACTCCTCTTAAGTCGTGTGCAACGGTTACCTATAGGCTATGTTTTGTTTTTATAAAATCAAAATGGCGGATTTAAGACGGGAATAAGAAATTAATTTGAAAAAATATACCTATATTGTAACATAACCCCACATGGTCATTGTACTTTCTTATCTTTTAATCCAAATAGTGGGCTTTTGACTTTTTTAATAGTTTCTACTATTAAAAAAATAACCCATTAGAAGGTTAAAAATAAATTGAGAAAATCAAAAATCGAGACTGCAACTAAAAAGTTCAAAACAAGCTCACTTTTCTCAAGTCTGATGCAGCCGGTGGCAGTAATTTTAGTTCAATCTTAGATTCGATATTTATTTGGCAGATTGTATCTACCTAAATGGCGATTTAAAAAAATATTTACTTGTTTAAGTAACCATTGATGTACGCAGTCAGCCGCTCAGAGAATAAATAGTTTACACACTTTCATGAAAACTTCGCTTTTTTGACAACAGAGCTAAAAAGACATGTCGAAAGACGCGACGCTTACGCAGGCCACTAGCACATTCACAATTCTACATGAGCTGCATCATTCGGCTAACATGTAGGTTAGTGAATGGGCTACTTTACCCAATGATTGTGAAGCACTCGCTAAAAGGAGGCTGAGATCCGAGATGGCCCGATTCAATCAATCAATGTTGCGTCACTCTTAATGGTTTTTGTTAATGAATGTGCAACAAGTATCACTCACTCTTAACTACTGTTCACGGTGTGTGTTGGTATTTTTTTTAATGGTACAATTATCATCAAGACTGTAATTATGTATAAGTAGGTACGTTTTTCAGCATTGCGAAATTTCAGATGAAAGTTTATCCAGCACGCGTAGCATGGCAGCAGTACACACGGAAGAAACAAAAGTCAAAATGACAGATTGTAAAAAAGATTTCTACGGCACGTTGTCTGTAATTAAGAAAAGAGGTACCTATGTGTAATTCATGTAATTGTCTATTCTTAGTAGAATAGATATAGAAGTGGTAATATTATGTTCAGTGCATATGCTACTCGTTCTGAGTTCTATATTTATTTCTTTTTAGAATGGAAGGAGTAAAGAAATAAGAACGAAAAGACATTTATTTAGCACAGACTGAAACTGATTATACTACAAGTAAAAACAGAAATCTAAAAAATAATACAAATAAAAAGTGTTAAGTGCGTTGTGAGAAATTAGTAGGAAAGTGCAGTGGAGTAGAGGTCCTCCTTTTCCCAGAAGTGGGACAGAGGAGACTAGAAAAAATAAAACTGTCTAAGTTGGATAAAATTTTGTTTTTGTTTGATTGAAGTTAGGTTGGGTAAAATTTTGTTTTTGTTTGATTGAAGTTGGGTTAGGTAAAATGGCTCTTTTTATTTTTAATCCAATATTGAAATTTGGAATAATAACCGACTTCATTTTATGGCAACTGAGAAATCTGAATCTATTTCTCTGATCTCGTATCTGATAATGAAGCAAAACGATACAAAACTTAACCTTACTTTATAACTATATAAAATCACAAAACATAGAAAGTTAAATAACAATCAATTATATTTAAACGCTCAAAAACAATCATGTCGGGATTGACATTACATGGTAATAAGTCACTTATCTCTGTATCAATAATGATAATTACGGCTTGATTATTATCATTATTATTTAAATCTGATCAACAATAAGTCCTGAAGCGATTTGGAGTACCTGCTTGAATATGAACATGCGCTGTCCGTGTCACACGTTTTGATCGTTTTTTGTTTCAACCAGGAAATAATACATTTTTTTTTCTTATCTTCGACCTTAAATCGAAAGTCCGTAAGCAATTAAAACAAGTTTTAATGAGTGAGAATTTAAACACACATTGTTATTATTTATTCCGGGTTTATAGCCTTGTATGAGGTGACATGGTTGCGTTTTTCGTGGAAAGTATAAAGGAAAAATGTTTTTAAGGGCTGATTTTTCCAACGCCAGATAATTTTATACGAGGAATTATTTTGAATTTATGACAGCTCTTCCATACAAAATCTGTCAGACGTAAATTTTATTCCACGAATAAAAATTATCTGTCGATTGAAAAATCAGCCCTAAGAGGAAAGAAAGGTATTTATTTAATTATTCTAAAAGGATGTTTTCCTGTTTTTTTAATGTATTGCTCATACAGCATTTCTTTTATTTAGGGATCCAGCAGAATATCAGCGTCAGATATACTTCTTAGCAGACTAATAAGTATATCTGACGCTGATATTCTGCTGGACCAAATGGCACCAAATGGGGAGCCCAGCTCAGCATGTGTCAGAGCACATGCTGAGCTGGGCTCCTATTTGGTGCTACCTTGAGACACACACCACACTTTGTAAGAACCTTCTTATTTTATTTAAAGTATGTCAAAGTCATAGAGTCACTTTATTTCTTTAAAATAAGTTTTTCAAGTGAAAACTTCTTCAGGCGCGTTGGGCATTTTTTGAGATGGGAAAAAAACCATAGAACTCGCGCCACTTTTACCGTACGCGACACCCACGTTTAGTTTATTAGACGATTAAAAAAATACCCGCTTCGGATGTGTTCGGCTGTCCTCGGGATGTACTCAGTTTTAATGTATATCCGATATGTCAATGAGTGATGGCAAAGTATTCTGTTTGTGTTTTGTTTTCACTTCTGTCGGCACTCCTGGAGTGCCACTGTTTTTTTTTTCTGTAACCGACCGGCACCTTGTTTTTTATATGTGACACGTGTCAAATTTGTTATAATTCATTTGTATTTTTGTGTGATGTGCTTTGTGTGTCATCAAGTAAATGGTTTATCTATCTATCTTATTATTATTATCTATTATCTTTATCAATTTAACAGTGACCTATCTTAAAACAAAATCATATTACGTGTAAGTGTACATGCACACGAGCGACACGCGTCGACGGCAGAGGCAAAGAAAGTCGCGTAGTCATTCGTGTATTTTTTTTAATGGTATCTCGCAGTTCAACCTATGATGTTGTCGTCTGCTTAACCGGGCTTGCCTGTGGATGCCTCAATAAATTAAGGCCTCCAGCCAGGGCTTAAAAGTTTAAAACTAAGCGACTACACGCTAAGGGCACCCCGTGTGGAGTACGGACCTCGGCTTAGGGCGTCGCTGAAAGAGGGCAGCTAGGGACAGGCTGGACCGGAATTATGTCGCTCGTGTATTTGAGTATGGTGCTCAAATACATGAGCGGCAAGGTGTTGGCCGACGCGTCGTCGGTTGCAGTTGCAGTTGCCTCTGTTGTCGACGTTTGTCGCTCGTGTGTATGCACACTAAAGCTGTTTCGGTAGATCTTGTAAATCGAAATCGTAGCAGTTTCGTTATTACCTACCTACATTGCTGTTGTATTGTTGTGGACTAGGACGATTTTCAACTTTCTCGTAGGTTAATTGTGTCAAATTTGTGCATCACGTACATTTTGGAGAGCTTTTTTCTATGTTAAGTAATGCAAGTTTAAAAGCAAATCTATAAACAAATAATAAAGATGAAGAGTTTGTTTGAACGCGCTAATTTCTGGAACTGCCAGTCGGAAAATTTGCCGTTTTAAATATTCTTTTTGCATTTGATAGCCGAATTCTTGAGGAAGGTTACATTTACATCACGCCATGAGTCCTAGGAGACGAGCTAAATGAAAATGAAGTAAAAACGCGGGCGGGCGATGGGATGTGATAGGTCGGGGCTGAAATTTTACACGAACGAAGTCGCGGGCCGAATCTAGTCTATAGTACATTTACTCTTTGGAACATGTCGTCAAGGTCTTAATTTTATTGATAGATAAGAATATACAAATATAGGTACACGTGTTTAATGACTTAGCTAAATGACCACCTATAAAAAATCTAATCATTTTAAATTACTTTTCGAAGTGCAAAAACATGTATGTTACTTTCAAGCAAAGAAAAATCGATTAGGACAGTAATAAATCAGGTGGAAAGGCTCTAAAGGTCCAAAATACCAACAGCATACGCGCGTTTTCCTTTGGCACGTATTTTTCAGTAAACAAAATCACGAATTGATAAAAAAAAAAGAAAATCTTTTAAAACAACAAAATACAAGATTTTTAATTCTTGTGAGACCTAAGACAAAAAAAACCAACGGAGGCAGTTTCTTGGACTAATTTCTGCATTGCGTTGCATAGGTTTTTGATCAGCGTGTAAATAATATATTTCGCTCACCTAGTAATATATCGGCACATCTACAAAAAATGTGAAATTGAGTTTTTACCGTATATGTGTTCAAAAGTGCATAATTTATAAAGTGGCATAACGGCACAACGCTAGTTTCCATATTCATCGAGAGAGGGCGTAAGTGTCATTGTAATATTATTATTGTTTCCCCCCGCAACCGCGTATAACAACGACTTATTTGACAGATGTGCCGTTTCAATTATTTTGACGGATACTTATTGCTACTTATTTGACTGATGGGCCGTTTTAGTTACATTAAATTATGCTTATTGCTACTTATGTCATAAGTTTAATTGATACTAAACTATGTTTATTTGGGTTAAAAGGAAGGCCAGCCCACTCTAAAACGAGATCCAACTAATTATTATAAAATAATGTTCAAAATGGGTTAAAGACTTGTGTTGGTGGTTCTCACCTGCCTTCTAACTAAGAACATCTCTTCCTGTCTCTCCGTATCTCTTTCTGTTTATCAACATGTAAGTTGAAATTTTAGATGGTATTTTAGAAAAACAAATAAGACGTCTGATAATACTTATTGAAATAATGGCGACAAATTGTAAGTATAGTGTAAATTTGTGCACTTAAATTATCTTAGTGGCATTAGCCATAGGCATTTTCACGTAACGTGTGACGAAGTTACAAAAACAATGGCAGGTGCAATTATTAAAATTGAGGAATAAATAATATAATAGACTACATATTATATTCTTTGATTGCAGTACAATCAGTAAAATCTTCAGAAAATGAAAGAAAATATGACATGTTTTCCTAGCTCATAATCATAATCATAATCATAATCATTTTTTTATTTGTCTAACATAGGTAGTAAATACAGTTCTTAAATTAAAATTCATAGGTCGCTATGTTATGCCAAGAGGCGTACAAATATGGTTGCATGCTAAATAAAAACAATCAACATTTCATCAAAGTGAAAGATAATAAATGGAGAAGCTCTAGCGCGTGATCTTGGGTGTGTGGGCTTTAATGAAACGAGCAAATAAAGAAAACTCTTCTTCATCTTTACATTACGTACAGTAATTGAAGCAAGACCCTCTGATTCTGGAATTGCGTCGACTGACGAAAGAGGTAGACACGGTAAACAACCGAATTCAGATCCAGAAGTACTAGAATCAGTTCGCCAGCATATAAATAAAGTCCCGAGAATTGAAAGCCACTATTTACGTGCTCATACCTCTCGTGAGTATATTGATGGTGGACTAACCTTGGCAGCCTTACATCGTGACTATGAATGCTAGCTCAGAAGTGCAGATAAACAAGCTGCTACATTGTACATGTAGGTACAGCCAGAATTTCATGTTTCTTACAAAATAAAACTTTTATTTTCCATCGACCAGTTCTTTTATTTCTTGACTTTCACAGAGGGTTTTATAAGCTTCTGGGTGCATAAATTACATTTTTGAAAGCTGTTCAAAGTGACAACGGCACAATTGCATGACTCTTCCACTTCCTTGATCTTTATGAAATATATCCTGAATACCTGAAGTGGAAATTTCCATCCCTGAATATAAATTGACGTCTATACTAGTAATCAACCTCATAAAATCAGTAAAAAAACGTAAAATAAACCCATAAATCAATTTTTAACATTTATAAAATCTTTGATCCTCGTTTCTGTAAAATGTGAAAAACGTAGATGTGCCAATATATTACTAGGTGAGCGATTTATGTACAGTCACCTAAAGAGATAAGTAACCAGTCGTCGGATATAGTTGAAGTTTATTAAGAATTCGATGGATGTTTTTGAATGAAATTTTAATTGATATAGTACTTATCTCCTTTGTTGACCGTACAACAATTTATTTATTTAAAAAAAAACGTGGCCCCCAAGTAGGAATTACTCCTGTATCGTGGGTGCGTTTAGAAACATTTAAATTGCCTGTAGGCAATACAAATATTTGTTCTGTGCGGGAATCGAACCCGCGACACGCAGCGCAGGTCGATCGCTCAGCCACTGCGCCAATCGTGTCGTTAAATATATACATAATGGGGGGCAGAGACATCGACGCGTAAACTGAAACCATGGATTCAGCACATGATTGTAGGGTTAGAATTTTTTTATTTCTGATGGTTATCAAAAAAAGAGAGGCTTGTGGCCAAGTAATAATAGCCGCACGGGTCGATTGATCAGGTTAAGCTACGCTTGCCACGGTTGGTCCGTGGATGGGTGACCATCTTTACATATCAAGACCTCTCCGTGCCTCTGAAAGCACGTTAAGCCGTTGGTCCTGGCTGTCATTCGTGGATTTTTGAAAGTCGTTACGGTTCGTCAGAAGCCCGAAAGTCTGACAACCAGTCTTACCAAGGGGTATCGTATTACCTAGTAATTGGGTTGTGGAGGTCAGATAGGCAATCGCTCGATGTAAAATACTGGTATTCAGCTGAATCCGGTTAGACTGTAAGCCGACCCCAACATAGTTGGGAAAAGGCAGATGATGATGGATATTAAAGGCAGGAAAAAAGGGTTATATCCCCGTCCAAATAATTGCAATAGAATTTGTTGCTCGTTCTTCTCCATAACAATAATACGATAAGTAATAGTAGGTATATACGCTTTAGAACAGCTATTCAAAAGATTACTTAAGAACATTTTGGAAAAATAGTGTTACAGCAAAATTAGACCGATTTTAAATTTTCCATAAAAACAGATTTCCAATTATGTTTTTTTTAAAGACATTTCGAAAATGTTCTTAAGCAACTTTTTAGACCTTTGTATCCTGCTTATGCGTATGAAGTTTAATTAAAATCGGTTCATTCATTTCGAAAAACAAGGGCTTGAAAGTTTGTATGAAATGCCATACGGCGTAAACGCTCTTAAACTATAATGCTTCGAGTTTTACGGGACCAGCCAAAAACTCACAATTATGCAAAGACCCAGCTATCTGCAATAAACTTTTCCCATTTATTACTTTATATTATTAAATAATCGCTGAGTATGCGTTATGTTATTAGGTAACTTTGTAACCGAATCGGAGAGACGACGCGTTTGCGTAAATATTGGCGACAGAGCCTCAAGGCTGTTCCAATTAAGCTATGGCCTGGCTAAAAATAAAATGCTTAAAAATCATTACACGAACACAAATAATAGTGATCGGTCCATTACGTCCACAATGGTATATATTTGCCAATCGAAATATTTTTTTTCCATGA
Organism: Luperina nickerlii; assembly: GCA_963855955.1. Taxonomy (NCBI): domain Eukaryota; kingdom Metazoa; phylum Arthropoda; class Insecta; order Lepidoptera; family Noctuidae; genus Luperina; species Luperina nickerlii. Next base: position 12,196,677 of record OY979681.1, on the reverse strand, counting down.
ACTTTTGTTCGCGGGTACCCTGTTCAAACTGTGCCTATGTCATTGAGAAGCTCGGTCACCCGATGTACTCAAAAGGACAACTTTATAGCCAGGCAGTGCACTCGTGAGAAAAAGTCAATTGTCATCAATTTAGCCATAAGTAACAACATTCATGTTTTATTGTGAAATCAAACGAATAAGATTCAAAAATCGATGCGACCAATTTTATACTTTATAACTGAAGCTATAAAGCACATTGGAAATTAAATTTTTCATGGAGTTCCTGCAACTTAGAAACAGAACTTCAAGCAATTTATTTATGTATGAGTGGCCCTCGTACAGTGTTTATACTTTGAATTTGTACTTTGAGTTTAAATTTTGAATTTGTTTAAATTAAAGCAGAAATACGCGGCAATACAATGACAATAGAATTATTCATAGTCGGTATTACGAAATAAAAATACCAAGTACTTAAACAAAGTTGACCGATAGTATATTCTGATAAGCTTTACCTACCTTAGTAATTGTCCAACGCTTCCGGACGATCACGACAAAAATAACTTTTTAAACTAGTCCACTTTTAAACAACTGTCACGTTTGATTTTTCAATCTAAGAACACGCTTTGAAAAGTGAATTTTTGGCGGGTGTTGTGCAAGATGGCGCTAGCTTCGCGCGTGCGCTTGCGCGGGCGATCTCGCGGGCACTGATCGAACCTCCTTTCCTTTTGCTTCGAGACCTCTGTCTGCATTGACACTGGTCAGTAGAATAGATCAGCATTTGACTTCCGATGATGTATGCATGTTCCGGTTGGGAATTGTGATTAGTCGCGTTCCATTTGTAATAGGATATGGAAATTACTGAGTTCGAAATACCCCCGATTTTTTAAAGAAATCATGTGGTTAGATTTAAAGGATATTGGTATCTCTCACTGTTGTTTAGACATAGGTATGTCATAAAACCTATGTAGGTTCTATGACAACCTAAAACCAAAGTTTTTTTAATAGGGATTTTTCCTCCCTTCCTCTTATTACACCATCCTGATTTAGGGAAAGGGTCCCTCAATATCGCGTAGTGGTTTTAACCTAACTAACAGTGAGACTGTCTGATATGGAAAAGAGAAAAACTCAGTCAACCGATTTTTTTTTTTTTGTTAGCCTATTTTGTGTATCACTAGTAGTCAAAGGCCTCCCCTTTTACCTTCCAAACCTTTGTCTTGTGCGACCTCTGACCATGTTGGCCCTGCAAATTATATTAGATCATTAATTAATTAAAGGATACTGGTATCTCCTACTGCTAGTTAGACATTGCCTTTGTAGATTCTATGACAAATGACAACCTAACCTAACTGTCTAATATGAAAGAGTGGAAACTGAGTCAATCGCATCAGTCATTTAGGAGTAGAAGATTACCTCTTAAATACTGGGCAAGAGGGTAGTTATATTGCTTCTTTATGGCTTTACGGTGATGTAGAAAAGTAGATTAAAGTAGGTAGACAGAAAAACATAAAATATATGATTTAAAAAAAATAGTTCTGCAAGATTACTTATTGTCCATAGAAAAGACATCAACGAAATCTTACAATCTTCAATAAAATCTATATCTGTAATAATATAAAATTCAAAGTCCTGACTGACTGATATATCAACGCACAGCCTATAAACCACTGGTCATAGAGACATGAAATTTGGAGAGTGTGTTCTTTGTAAAGAGTAAGCTTTCTTAGTGGATACCTGCTCTTCACAAAGAACACTCCATGTAGTTTTTCGAAATTCCACCCCTAAGAAAATGAATGGGGGGGGGGGGGAATTTCACGAAGCTAGTATCAAATATTTTGGATAAAAAAATCGGTGATGAAATTTGACACACAGATAGTTTATAACCAGAAGTAACACATAGAATTTTCCCTGGTAGTACGTTCCCGTGGGCTAATTTCCGACCTTGTCGCGGTCGGAGCCGCGGGCAGGAGCTAGTCTAAAATATAAGTTCTCTGCACAAACAAACAAAGAAAACAACTTACACATTTTACACAATCCAAAAGTGTATATTTTATTAAACTTTATTACGTTATCAAATAACAGAAGCGAACATTATCATTACGAAGACGATTATGAGTCATTTGTGTGTTTTAAACATACTTAGATGTGCCGTTTTATTGCTAATGTGAGCTAATTGAGTTTCCGTGCATGTTATGGTATAATAGTTAGTTGAAATGATAATATAAACTGCAGAAGTTCCAAGACACATGGACATGATCCATTAAAGAATCACATTAATAATATTAAAAGGCGAAAGTTTGTGAGTGTGTATGTGTGTTTATATGTTTGTTACTTCTTCACGCTCAAACGGCTGGATCAATTTTGATAAAATTTTGTATGGAGGTAGCTGACACCCTGGATTAACATATAGGTTACTTTTTATCCAGATATCCCCACGGGATCGACATTTACGCGGGTAAAACCGCGGGGCGCAGCTAGTATTATAATAAATAAATGGCTTTGGAGTGTCACTGGCTGATTCTGGGACATGTGTGTGTAGGTAGAATCCAACTTATTACTTTCCGAACCAGCCAAGTTTCATGGACTCCTTTTATAGTTGTGGAACAGAATGTAAGGGAGTAAGCTTGGTCAGCGGGATTGTCCGAAAGGGTTACCGCGGGCCCGGAACATAAAGGGCTAAGGAAGGAACACGGGTGGGTTTTAGTCAGTAAGAGTCTGACACTCCCTTCCGCTCCACCCAGAGCGTGAGGGGTCATTTGATGATTTCCCATCCTGAAAAAAAGGGAGTAAGCTTGGTCAGCGGGATTGTCCGAAAGGGCTACCGCTGGCCCGGAACATAAAGGGCTAAGGAAGGAACACGGGTGGATTTTAGTCAGTAAGAGTCTGACACTCCCTTCCGCTCCACCCACCCAGAGCGGGAGGGGTCATTTGATGATTACAAATCCAGAAAAAAAAGAAGGATGCTTCCAAGGCTTTTTATATGAGTAATGTAGAGCAGCCTTATTGATAGACAGATACATTTGTATCCTTACATCACAGAGCACATTTAATTTGGATTTACCTATGCTAAATTCTAATACTGATATAAATTTGATAAATACATATTAACCTAACGGCCAACATCCATAATGGAGTAATGGCAAATGTGAGGTCAAAAATTTCAAATAGTTTCCTTGAAATATGGTTAAAAATGGGGATTTAGAATAAAATAGAATAACGTTTATTGTTTTTTTTGGGGAAGAGAAATCATCAAATGACCCCTTCATTTGATGATTTCCCATCCCAAAAAAAAACGGAGTAAGATTTAAACGTACTTATTAAAAATTTAGCGGGGTAATTGCGTAACACACTATCAGTAGCAATGGTTTCCATTTTGACAGTTCATCAACATTCATTGCGTTATTTACGTTGTTGAGCAGACAAATGTGTCGAACATATGAAGCAACGAATTGGCAATATTCTTCAAAGTTATTCAGATTGAGATTCATATGTGTTACGCAATTAGAGCGCTGGAACCCCTAATAAGTGATGACTAAGCCACTGTGCTTACCTACTGGTAGTCGTTGTTCTTTTGAAGGTTTATCCTAGACTAGCTTCTGCCCGCCACTTCGTCCGCGTGAAATTTCTTGTAACTCCGACCCACCCCGTCGCATCGCATCGCCTGCTCGCGCTATTACTTCGTTTTTGCTTAGCGTTCTTTCTGACGTTTTTTCTTTTTGCTCGGCTCCTAAAGGTCATAGCGTGATGTTAAATAGCCTATAGCCTTCCTCAAGAATTGGGCTATCAAATGCAAAAAGAATTTTTCTAATTGGACTGGTAGTTACAGAGATTAGCGCGTTCAACCAAACAAACAAACAAACTCTTCAGCTTATAATATATAATATAAAATAATATTAGTATAGATTGGTCACACCAACCAACATGTCTGCTGGTTTATTCTGTTAAGTTCTCACCGTGAAATCATAGGTGAAGTAAGCTTGGAAGGTCTGTCATTGTACCTGATGCTAGATTGACAGTATTGACAGCTCACTGCCAAAGGTTTCATGGTGACATTTTACAGCTTCTTTGCTTGAAAGATCTGCCCCCTTTTAATGAACCACATTATCAAGTAAGTGACGACTACGGTTGTCTCTGCTCTTGAAAGCCAGGAAGGGCGTCGAAACTTTTAGTGTCACTATATAAAATTTTCAAATTCTGCAACTCTTCTTAGCAATGTTGTGGTAGAAGTGTGCTGTGTGTATGTTGAGCAGTGCTTGACACAAAAAATATTGAAACTATGCTATAATTATTATGGGAATAGAGTGTGGACCTTCTGCGATTCCCTTGTTTTTGTTTAAACGGTGAATCGTTTAATGATCACTGGTGACCCAAATTTACGTAACTATGCCGATAAAATACCAAAAATTCTCTTAAATAACATTTTGAATCGTTGTCTAAAAGCAATTTGCTGCCATGACCAGCATAGCAACAAGAAAATCCATCATAACTCACATTGTTAGAATAGGCCTAATTATTACTTCTGCCAATCTTAATCTCTCTTCTTCATTCGCAAGAAGCTGGCAGTATCATCACAACGGTAATATTTTCTTATTGTTTGTTTTATTTCTTTTTTGTAAGTATATTCATATATTTATGTTATTTATTTGTGCTTATATTTATATGTAATTAGGTATATATTATATTCATAGTTTTAATAGGTTTATGCGTATCTTTAAATTTAAAATATATATTCCTCAATTTTCATGATTGCACCTAACACTGTTTGTCTCTGCATCACCCAAAGGTTGACTGGTAGAAAATGCCTATGGCATTTAGTCCGCCTCTGTACATTTATGTGCTTGAAGTATTAAATAAATAAATAATCTCCATGCTCCTTCTATTACCAGTCGCATCCAAAATCTTACCGAAAAAATCAAGCAAAATCGAACGAAACCGAAAATCATTTTCTTATGGAAAAATCTGCAACACTTCCAATTAAAACATGAAAATACTAAACACAGTGTTATACTTTCTTCACTGATTTTATTAGCATTGGTGATTGCAATTGGTTTGCTGTTTCATTATTTTTCGTACAGTCAACTATTATCACTGATGTATCTACGTACAGACGCCAGCACATCAAGCTACCCGAAGTTGTCAAATTTTCCAAATCAACTTTGAACCTTATGCTTTAGCGATAAAGTTGAAAATCTATTAAAGAAATTTGACAGATTGTAGCTTGATGTGCTGGCGTCTGTACATCAGTGATAATCATTTGATATAGACAGTGATTTTATGTCGTAGCAGTTAGAGTGGTTTTTCTAATTTAACTAACCGATACGTATGCAGTAGTCGTTTAAATTTCGCTACAGACGAGTCTAGTTTGGCAGGAAAAGAAAAAAGAAGACCGTGTAATGAGTTTGGACACGGCAATACATTTCATTTAAATCTTTAGAGGTTTACAACAACCTCTAAGGGTTGTCACTTCGGTGTTTGTTTATTCGGAACTGCTTTTGGTCTGATTTCCTTACGTATTGGGTTTTTGAACACTCAGATAAGCTCACAATAACGGCTGTCCAAATACAAAGTGTTTTTTGACATACCGCAGGGTTGCATAACACACTATTAGTAAAGTGCGTTTCACGAAAGAATTCTCTTCGCCGTAATGTTGGCACCATTGCTTTTTATTGAAGGTAAAACAATTCTTCAATGAAAAGCAATGGTGCCAACAATACGGCGAAGGGAATTCTTTCGTGAAACGAACTTTAGCAACGGGTTTCATTTTGACAGTTCAACAACATTCATTGCGTTATTTGTGTTGTTCAGCAGACACATTTTTCGAACATATGGAGCAATGAATTAGAAATATGCTTCAAAATTATTCAAATTGAGAGTAATAGTGTGTTACGCAATTAGGGTGCTCGTGAAAATGACAGATATACATGAAGACCGTTATAATATGACGGAACCAATTTCCTAGGAAACGCAAGCTTTATGGAAGAAAGCTGAAAAAAGCAATCCATTCGATAACTATTGACCGTTAATGTGAGTATCTTCCGTAATAATTCTAATCTTAATTTATGACTAGGCTACATATCAATTACCGGGAAATACGTTTTATGTAATATACATAAATTAAATGAATCATCACTCGTAAAATAGTCACATCTGACGATTATGTCATATTTTCTTACACCGTAGTGATAATAAAACGCTAATGTAATCCTTTGTGCATAAAAATTGCATTTTTTTAGCAAGACTTATGGTTAGCAAACATGTAAACATGTAATTCTTATTCTTACAAGCATATTTACCTATCAGGATGCAAACACAAACGTTTTAAATGCCAAAAAAGCCGCACGTCCAACGGTTGCAATGGCGATCAAACATTAATATTTCTGTGTTACCTTTATCTAAGTTGGATTAAACACTTATACCTTCCAGAATAAATCTCGGAATGATGGTGAAAACCGCATCAAAACCTATTGTGGAGCTAAGAAGGTATAAGCGGTCATACAGACACTAAAAGCGATTATGTTTTACACTAGAATATAGATTCAATAAAATTCTACTTCGATACCACATACAGTACCCGGCGATAAATATTGCACATCGACCTTTTTACACAAAACCATTTTATACAAAGAATGAAAATAATTATCAAAAGAAGCAAATCATAATTGTTTTAACAGCTCCTAATAGATACCGGACTGTTGGTATTTCGTGCGACAGAGATAACGCTCTACGAAGCCGAAACTAGCCGATTGTCTCTTTCCAAAGGTCGATGTTCAATATTTATCGCCGGGTACTGTACATCCTAATCAGCCTAAAATGTTCCCACTGCTGGGACACAGGCCTCCTCTCTGAGAGAGAGAGTACCAGTTTGCTGCCATACTGCTGACTGGCTAATATTTGCGCATGGACTTGTGGGATATTAGTTCATAACGTTACGGGAGAAGTCATTGTCATATACGAAGAAGGGGTATACATATTTGTAAACCCACGACGATTGTAAATATTAGGTAAGTCCCAACAAAATACGAGAAAAGATTAAACAATCAATTTACCAACTATGTTGGGGTCGGCTTACAGTCTAACCGGCTGCAGCAGAATACCAGTATTTGGAGCTACCAATTTATTATATGGAGCGACTACCTATCTGACCTCCACAACCCAGCTACTGGGTGACACGATACTCCTTGGTAAGACTGGTTGTCAGACTTTTTGGGCTTCCGACTTCCCGTAACCAATGTCAAAGATCTACGAAAGACAGCCGGGACCAACGTTCCGAGGCACGGAGGCATCTCGAATCTTAATATGTAATGGATAGCCACCCATCTTTGAACCGACCGCGGCAAGCGTAGCTTAACCTTCGGTCGACCCGTGCTGCTATTATTATGTAGCGAGGAAACCATAATACGAGAAAAGAAAATAATATACAAAAAACCGAAACAAAAGTACTTGAAGTACACTGAACCGACAACCCTAAATGCAAAGTGATCAGTCGTAACATCCGTAAACTGTAGCAGTCCCCGACTTTGGAAAAACCACGTCTAAATAAAAATTCAATGTTTGCTAGACAGACGGTGTCGCGCACACACAAGGCCCTCACGATCAAATTAATCATTTGTTATTGCAATCTATTTCAATGCCCTTTAGATTCAAATACTAAACTTTTTAAATGCTGCATCAGGATGCTCCAACAATTTGTTTATGCCTAACTAAAGTCTTTCACTAGTTTGTCAAGTTAAAAATGGCAGTAGCTTTCTATATAAAATATTCATGTTGAGAAATATGTAATTATTCCAACTGTTCATAGGATCTTGCTAGAACTTGACAGTTTTTTTTTTCTTTGTTCTATTTGTGCGAATGTTAAAGTTTTTGACATTCTAATAAGTGACCCGAGATTTCACCCGCTCGGCTCCTAAGGGTTACCCTTAAGAGCCGAACCGAGCCGACGACGGCCCGGTCGTAGTGTTTTTAAATAGCCTATAAAAAAGAGGAACGAATAGTAGGTACAGACGCCAGCACATCAAGCTACCCGAAACTGTCAAATTTTCCCAATCAACATTAAACCTTATGATTTAGCGGTAAAGTTGAAAATCTATTAAATAAATTTGACAGATTGTAGTAGCTTGATGTGCTGGCGTCTGTACTAAGTACGAAGGTTTTTTTTTGCCAAATTCTTGAATTAGGCTATGAAACGCAAAAATGCTTTATCCAATCCGACTGGGAGTTATAGAGATTAGCAAAATACGCGCATTGACGTGGAGTTGCGGACCGTATTACCTATTACCCAGAGAGAGAGATCAGCGCGTTCAAACCAAAAAACAAATCCTTCAGCTTCATTATATTAGTATAAAGTGACATATTTATTTATTAGTAACTTGAAACAACATTTTAAAACCGAATGATTCATAAAAGAGCGACCTTCCTTGTGACAAAGGAGATGGAACTTTTCTTTTCAAACGAATTAGTTGAGTAAGGCAGGTTGACTCACAAATGCATAGGTGTACCTACCAAGGTTTCTGCTCAAAGAATGCAGTAAAGTTTTATCTTGTGTTAAGTAGCCATGAAATCTGTTACACCTTGTTTTCAGAGTCTTGAATATAACCGCAGAATTGCATGTTTTATCGGTTTTTAATTTAATTCATTTTACTGTTACAGCTCGATTCATACTTTATGGCGGCTCTGAAGTGCGCTATTCACTGCGCAGTACCTCACCCCGCACCCCCGCTGACAGGTGAATTTGTTACTGCGTAGCGACTCGCCTCATGTTCCGAGCCGCCATAAAATTTGAATCGGACTTTACATAAAAAAAAATATATATTATTTTTTTTATTTCTTACATTTAAAGAATATAGACATCTATATATTCCAAAATATGAGAAGTACTAGTAAGTACTTCTCATATTTTGGAAAAAGACTATATATTTTGGGAATATCTTATTATGGGAACGAAGCATTGCGTCTTGCGATGCAGGTTGAAGAAATTCTCATGTCCCTATAACATTAATCTGATAACCAGAACTTTGCACAAAGCTTCTGCTGTCATACTTATTATACCAGCTGTGCAAAAGCAAATCTTATCCCTGAATTTCTTAAGAATGAATTCAAATATTCACTCATGCTGCGTCATCAACCTTATCTTCGCTTAACATCAGGTAACATTAATAGACTTACGTTTATATACACCTACAAAAAAAGTGGCTTGGCACGTCATAGCAATGACGCAAACCTGATTTTTATTATTTTTGTTTGCAAAAGGTATTTTATTCCTAGTAAGTACGAAGGATTAGTAGTTGGGAATCCCTTACTTATCCCTCATCATCACTTCCGTCTATGGGGTTTTGTCTTTGCATGTCCGCTTACATTGAACCGGACACCATGTTTTTACATAAACGGTCACTTAAGTGGATTTTCATTGATCCTTCATTCTTTTGTTGTCGGTACTTAGTAGGTTTTATTAGTAGTTGTAGTCATCAACACAGTTGACACAGCACAGTTATCAGTATTGAGGAGTACGACTTGAGGAGGAGGGGGGAGTCATCAACAAGATTTTATCTGAAGAGAACCGAAGTCGCCGACGTAGATGTAGTAGCCAGTTGAATGAACTATGGCAGTGGGCTCTTGTAATGCTAATGTAGCCGAAGGACTGAAAATTGAAAAAATAAGTCGAAGTAGTAGAAATAGCGTCATTAACCGAAGATTCACTGTTTTCTCACCTCATGGTAGAGTCTAATGTAACGCTACACTACTATAACGTGAACTACACTTCGCGCACTCTCTCTCGCTCGACGTCTCGCTGTATAACAGAGAGTAGTTCGCATTATCGCGACAATGTTGCCTTAGCATAATGCACGTTTGCCTCCACACTGTAACATATTCATTCGAGATTTGAATACCCATACTATGTATATCCAGGGTGAATTTTTAAGATGGATCAAGGGCGAATAACCTAACCTTTGTATCTACAGGAAAACGTTTTTAGGAGTATTTTGTCCGTAACTAGCATAGTGTCCTAAGGTGAAGTGATTTGCGCCTTTTCTAATATTCTTACCTAAGTTAGTCCAGAAGAGTCATGTTATCCTTTTACAAAACTGCATAGAACGGAATCATAAAAATAAAACGTAAACGATTTTCCAGCTGACTGTACAGCCAGCTGACTATATAGTCACCAATTATGTACTTAAAAAGTTAAGGACAGTCTCCTAAGAACGTTTTCTTGTACAGACGCTAGTACATCAAGCTTCTACAATCTGTCAAATTTCTTCAATATATTTTCAACCTTATCGCTACAGCATAAAGTTCAAGGTTGATTGGTGTTGTAAAATCTATTTGGAAGATACTTTTTGTTAGGTTTTATGTCATTTGTAATGTCGATAAAAAGATATTCGAAATTTAATATGCTTGTAACTTGACGTTTGAATAGCAACCATCGTACAATGTTTTCTGAGTTTTTCTTTTCCTTTCTTATTTCCCTATTTCCACGAACGTGATTCTTCATATCTATTATCATACCTATTACAATCACAACACGTTATCAGCACGAAGCTCTGTATATTTTATCTACGATCGAATTTAAAAGGAGATTGGTGGTGAAAATATGTCGTCTGCAGTTTCTGGTATGTCACTAAATGGTATTCCGATACTTTGTAATAGAGAAGGCTACACTGTGTGGAAATTTAAAATGAGAATGCTATTAATCCATGAAGGATTGTGGGAAACCATAAGCGGAGTAGTTGTCGAAGGCAATAATACGGCCGACGATGTACGGAAGGATGAAAAGGCTCTTTCTAAAATATGCCTTACTGTGGATGGCGCTGCTATTTCGGTTGTTCGACCAGCTAAGACCGCAAAGCAAGCGTGGGATGCTCTTATGAAATCCTACGAGGATCGAAGTTTGGGTCGTAAACTGTCGTTGGAACGTAAGTTGTACAGGTACACCTTATCTGACTTTTCTAATTTAGAAGCTTACATAAATGCAATAACTACAACAGCACTAGACCTGGCCGATATTGGCAAAACTATAGAAGATAGTTCTTTAGCAGCTATTATATTGGGAGGTCTAACGTCTCGCTACGAGCCTATGATAATGGCGCTTGAGAATGGGAGCGTTGAAGTCACAACAGATTTGGTGAGGACTAAGTTGTTGAGTGAAATGACGAAGGAGACTAAAGATGATGTGGCTGCGTTGAATGCTAACAGGCAGGTTATTTGCTATCGTTGTAAGAAGCCAGGGCACAAGAGTCCTAATTGTCCTCTCAAAAAGAAGGAGAAAAAGGCAAAGGCGAGTTGCTCTATAGAAAATTGTTCTAAAGATAAGGGAATGAATGTTTCTAGTTCAGGGAATATGGATGCATGTGTCACGGAATTGGCTTTGGATGGTGTCAAGGAATTGGCTTTGTCTGCACCAAGTATTCAGATGTCTGAGAAGTGGATTATCGACTCTGGTGCGTCTACTCACATGACTCCACATGCTGAATGGTTTAATAGTTACCGACCCTGTGATGGGAAGATAACTGTAGCAAATGGTAAAAGTTTGCCGGCTGTGGGTTTAGGAGATGTTGCTATTGACACAAAAACCGATTTCAAGAAGATTAAAAATGTTGTACATGTTCCTGGCCTAGATTGTAATTTACTCTCAGTCAAAAAGGCAGTAGAGAAAGGTTTCTCGATTGTTTTTGATACGAATGGCTGTAATTTTTATTATTCTAATGATGTTTCTTTTATAAATGATCCTGTTTTACATGGTTCTATTTGTGGTGGATTGTACACTTTAGATTGTACAGTAAAACCGCAAGGTGTTTCAGCTTATAATGTTCACACTAATTTGTCCCAGTTTCAGCTTTGGCATAAGCGTCTAGGACATCTCTGCCGTATTGGTATGGATCTACTCAAAAAAGGTCTAGCTGTTGGTGTTGAGTATACTGAGGTTGACAAAGAACCATGCGTACCTTGTGTAGAAGGTAAGCAGGCCCGGAAGCCTTTCAAAGGGATAAAGTATAAGAAGGCTTCGTCACCATTAGAATTGGTCCATACGGACGTTTGTGGTCCCCTGACCACTGAATCTTTTAAAGGTAATAAATACTTTATTATTTTTGTAGATGATTATACACGTTTTATATCCCTTTATTGTATGTCATCTAAGACAGAAGTTCAGAAGTATTTTTGTGCTTTCCAAGCACTTGTTGAGAGACAGACTGGCAGTAAGATTCAAACCCTTCGGTCAGACAATGGTACTGAGTATGTCAACAAGGAGCTGACAGATTATTTGCAGGCTCAAGGGATTCGACATGAAACCTCTGTACCATACAGCCCTCAACAAAATGGGGTAAGTGAACGTTGCAATCGTAGTATTGTGGAGAAGGCCCGTTCCTTGCTAGCACATAGCTCTCTGTCGAAAGCTTTTTGGCAGGATGCTGTTGAGACTAGTGTTTATTTAAAGAATAGGTCACCTCATCGTGCACTTGATGGTAAGACGCCATATGAAATGTGGTGTGGTAGTAAACCCGACCTGTCTCATTTAAAGGTGTTTGGTTGCCGAGCTTTAGTTCACGTGCCTTCATGTCAGAGAACTAAGCTTGACATGAAAACTTCTGAACATATCTTTGTTGGATATTCAGACGATCCAAGGAGTTATTATTTCCGTAGCGCGGAAAACCCTCGGAGGTTGATTAAGTCACGGGATATTACGTTCTTTGAAAATAATTTTTCAGGATTGAAGGATAAATCTGTTCAGCCTGAAGTTGTTGTGAGCCCTAATGTCATTAATCTTTTTTCACAAACTTCTTCAGATACCACATCGCCACAGGAGATTTCTATCTCATCTGCTTCTATTTCTTCACCTACTTCAGAAAGTGTGGACATGGAGGTAGAGCAAATTGACGATTTTGTGGACGCGACTGATGAAGCTGGTGGGGTTGGCGACACAGAGTCTCTACATTCAGGTGAACAACGTGATCTGTCCTTGGTTCCTTCAGATGAACCCAACGATGTATGTCCTGAGAGAAGATATCCTAATAGAGTACGTAAACCTCCAGATTATTATTCATATGGCACTCACGGTGTTGATTTGTTGTGTGATGATCCGAAAAGTTATCGTGAAGCTATTAATAGCGATGATAAAGATAACTGGATTTCCGCAATGAAGGATGAGTACAATGCCTTATTGAAAAAGCAGACTTGGACATTAGTGGATAAACCAAATAAAAAGGTTATACCATGTAAATGGGTATTCAAGGTAAAGAGGGACGCGAACGGTGCAATAGTTAAGCATAAGGCGCGACTAGTTGCGAAAGGTTTTAGTCAAGTTTGGGGGACTGACTATAACGAGACTTTTGCCCCTGTAGTTCGAAATTCATCTCTACGTACGCTTATAGCGTTGGCGGCAGAAATGGATTTAAAGATCCAACACATGGATGTGGATACCGCATTCCTCAATGGGGACTTAGAGGAGGAGGTGTACATGCAACAGCCTGAGGGATTTGCTGAGCGCGGGGCAGAAGGTAAAGTCTGTTTGCTCAGAAAATCAATTTATGGTTTGAAGCAGGCAGCTCGAGCCTGGAATATCAAATTGCATCAAGTTCTATTGGTCCGGGAGCCACCAATCCTGAAAGCTCCGTGATCACGGATTCTAATATTTTTAATAAAAAATAAAAGTTAACGTTTAGACGAACAAGATTTGCTTGGTCGGCGTGGATTTGATTGGCCGGAAATATTTTAATTAAATTATTTATTATTAAATTTCCATAATTTTTTTTCCGTCATCACGGATTTTGATCAATCTTATATAGAATTTTGTGTGAAATTATGTTCAACAAGAAAAAATCCGGCCGACCAATGATTTTTAGCCGGAAAGGTCACCTATACCTATTTGAATGGTGTGATAAGGGGTAAAATTTATCCATTATCACGGAAACCTTTATTTTTTTTTTTAATTGATGCGTTTTAATGTCACATTTATGATTATCTTGGTATGCGTGCTTACAAACTGCCGAAAGTATCGCGCATACCAAATTTTATTGTGTGAGTGAGGATTACACTGTTAATTTCACTTACTTGATGACATTTCTTTTAGTCTTTCTTCTACCTCTGGTCTCTTCCTTAAGTTTTTAACTATGTACTATACTAATTTATATGGAAAAGAGGAATACAGGAAAAAATTTATTTGGGTTGATTATACAATAAATAAAGGTTGATACAAAAAATATGTTCAATTCAAGTTTATTAATCAATAATCATCTACATGATTATCATCAAAATTATCATTTCTCTCTTCTTCTGATTCTTCGCTTTTTTCCTCATTCTGTTGGCAACTTAATATTTCCTCAACCTTTAACGGTGCCGATGGGCCAATGTACCACAATGGTTCGAGTTTACTGGATTCATTTACTTGCCATCCACATTCTGTTGGATCGTATAATGTACAAATAGGTTCAGTAGCATTTTGCCACATTGCGTTTACAAAAATGGTGCGTAATATTTTTTGCGTTAAAGTTTTCCAGCATGGTGGAATATTATTTGAATTGAAATTTATCATACCTTTGTAAAATTTTTCTTTGTCGGTTGTACTTGCAAAAAATTTTAAGAATAATTCAAATCTTGCAATATTAACATCATTATTTTTTACGTTATACATTTCATTTGTAAATCTTTGAACTAAATCTGTCTTTTCTTTATCATTTATGTCTTCCGGATTTGTTAAATGCTCGAACATGTTCTGATATTTTTCATTTTCTAACAGGAGGTTGTAAGCTTTAATTTTTACTTTACGAACAAAAGCTGCTGTATAATCACAACCTGTAAAATCATGGAAGCCCGGTAGAGCTCGACAGACTGATGAACCTAATATTGCAAGATTTGAATTATTCTTAAAATTTTTTGCAAGTACAACCGACAAAGAAAAATTTTACAAAGGTATGATAAATTTCAATTCAAATAATATTCCACCATGCTGGAAAACTTTAACGCAAAAAATATTACGCACCATTTTTGTAAACGCAATGTGGCAAAATGCTACTGAACCTATTTGTACATTATACGATCCAACAGAATGTGGATGGCAAGTAAATGAATCCAGTAAACTCGAACCATTGTGGTACATTGGCCCATCGGCACCGTTAAAGGTTGAGGAAATATTAAGTTGCCAACAGAATGAGGAAAAAAGCGAAGAATCAGAAGAAGAGAGAAATGATAATTTTGATGATAATCATGTAGATGATTATTGATTAATAAACTCGAATTGAACATATTTTTTGTATCAACTTTCATTTATTGTATAATCAACCCAAATAAAAATTTTCCTGTATTTCCTCTTTTCCATATAAATTAGTATAGTACATAGTTAAAAACTTAAGGAAGAGACCAGAGGTAGAAGAAAGACTCTAAAAGAAATGTCATCAAGTAAGTGAAATCTATAACAGTATAATCCTCACTCACACAATAAAATTTGGTATGCGCGATACTTTCGGCAGTTTGTAAGCACGCATACCAAGATAATCATAAATGTGACATTAAAACGCATCAATTAAAAAAAAAATAAAGGTTTCCGTGATAATGGATAAATTTTACCCCTTATCACACCATTCAAATAGGTATGCGTGACCTTTCCGGCTAAAAATCATTGGTCGGCCGGATTTTTTCTTGTTGAACATAATTTCACACAAAATTCTATATAAGATTGATCAAAATCCGTGATGACGGAAAAAATTTATGGAAATTTAATAATAAATAATTTAATTAATATATTTCCGGCCAATCAAATCCACGCCGACCAAGCAAATCTTGTTCGTCTAAACGTTAACTTTTATTTTTTATTAAAAATATTAGAATCCGTGATCACGGAGCTTTCAGGATTGGTGGCTCCCCGCCTATATCGAAAATTGGCTTTGCACGAACATCTGCGGAATCATGTGTTTACTTGAAAAAGTTTGGTAATGAAATCATAATACTTGCAGTCTATGTTGACGATCTAATTGTCTTTTACAAAGAAAAATGTTTGTTGGACGCTGTCAAAAATGACTTAGAAAAATTTTTCTCGCTAAAAGATTTAGGTGCATTATCATATTGTTTAGGCATAAATATTAACCGTGTTGACGATAAAATCATGGTCAGTCAGAAGACCTTTATTCAGGCAGTGTTGGAGCGGTTTAATATGAGAGATTGTAAGGAGATGTCTACACCTTTGGAGAATAACAAGTTGGAGAAAGGTAATCCATCATCTCTTGGTGAATATCCTTACCAAAACTTGATAGGATGTCTCATGTACCTAGCTGTGAATACGAGACCCGATATAGCTTATGCCACAAGCTATTTAAGTCAGTTTAATAACTGTTACGATAAGAGGCATTGGTTGGCCGCTAAAAGAGTGTTACAGTATTTGAAGGGTACTATGGATTACTGTATTACTTACAGGAAAGTCGGTAGACGTTTGTGTGGATTCACGGATGCTGACTGGGCGAACTGTGTACATGACCGTCGGTCGTACACTGGTTTCTACTTCACGCTAGCGGGCGGACCTATTAGCTGGGAGTGTAAGAAGCAGCCGACGGTAGCCTTATCGTCTACAGAAGCTGAGTATATGTCCTTAACCAGTTCTGCAAAGGAGGCTATTTTTCTCAGACGGTTAGTGTGTGACATTACTGGTTTTTCTGATAGGGTGTTGCTATACAACGACAGTCAAAGTGCACAGAAACTTGTGCTAAATCCAATCCACCACAATAGAACCAAACACATTGATACGAGATATCATTTTATTCGTGAAAAGGTTACTGAGGGTGTTATAAATATAAAGTTTATACCTACGGATAAAATGACAGCCGATGTTTTAACCAAGCCCTTAAGGCGCATAGCTCATCTTAGGTGCGTTGTTAATATGGGTTTAGTGATAAACAAGTAGAATAATCTTCTATTTATTTATTTTTCGTCGGTTTATATTTTGTATTTGTGTTTAGTCTGGTAGTAATGTTTTATTATTTTCTATTGTGTTTAGCATTACTACTTTATCTTTTTATTTCCATTAAGGGCGGATGTTGTAAAATCTATTTGGAAGATACTTTTTGTTAGGTTTTATGTCATTTGTAATGTCGATAAAAAGATATTCGAAATTTAATATGCTTGTAACTTGACGTTTGAATAGCAACCATCGTACAATGTTTTCTGAGTTTTTCTTTTCCTTTCTTATTTCCCTATTTCCACGAACGTGATTCTTCATATCTATTATCATACCTATTACAATCACAACAATTAGGAATATTTGACAGTTTCGGGTAGCTTGATGTGCTGGCGTCTGTACCTACAATAGGTAGCCCTCACTGCCCCGTCTCTAAAATCCACCCCGTAAAAATAATACAGCTGGATCGCTAGGAGTTGTCCGTCTTACGCAAAAGACAGGGCCGGATGTTATCATGTAAATCAAGACAGGCCTATATCCAGTAGTTGATTGATTGACACGGTTATGGAAAATAGGATAAGAAAACCCGTATACATAATGTAAATAATGAATTCCGTTCGTGGTATTTCCACGCGGAACTTGAAATGTAGGGAGTGTAGGTGACTATTCATAAACATTGATTGCTTATTGTTACAATAAAACTTTAATGTCACACTTTAATAGTTTGAACACGTTTTAAATGAAGAAATAGTTTTAATTTTCTTTGTGGTACCCGTGCTAGTAGTGTATATTAAATCTATGGGCATAACATAGAAAATAGAACGACTACAATTTCCCGTTCTTTAAATAGTGTGGGGTGCCCACCAGCGACCATGGACCAACGACCTAAAGAAGGTGGCTAGGACAGACAGGTGGGTGCAGAAGGCTGAGGACAGGGTGTTGTTGCGTAGCCTGCGAGAGGCCTATGTCCAGCAGTGGACTGCGAAAGGCTGCGTTGATTGAATTGTCTTTTCAAAATCATTTTTTTTTTCAAAATTTGAAACCTTTTTAGTCTGGAGCCATCTAAAGTAACATTTCAGTCATATTTACCATCCCACTTTTTCTATCGAGATTTTTACGAGAAAACTATATTTTCCGGTAGCTGCGCTTGCGACGGCTAAACTAATTAAGCTATAAAAAAACTTTTTAAGTACTGTAAGCTCGTATCCACGACAATGTGTCGTATCCGGCTGTGATTATGGTAATTATTTTATTATTGGTTTATAATAAGAGCTCAATAAAACTTAGTGACGGCAATATGTCACGGTTGTCGCCTGTGTCAGGCCGGTGTTAAGGCATAGTGCATTTTTAAATTTCATTGTTCTTTTAGTCTCTATAGATACTGAAGCGGTATCGCCTACCATTATAACGAATGTAAAAAATTGTTCTTCCCGTTATTATGACAACTTTTTTGTACTGGACCATACCTGGGAACCTTCTGGTTACGGAGATATTGAAGGTTAAAGTTCCAACTTTGTATTACGTTTTTTTAACGAAAACAAGTTTTAAATGTTATAAGTTATAACTTTTTTTTTACATTTTATTTCTTTAATTAGAACGACTTAAAACCAATTACAGAAATTAAATTCTAACTTAACTAAAACTATACAGAAACTAAAAAATTGCGTCGAAAAATTCATCCGCATCGCATTCATCAGTTATAACTTAACTTTAAATACACTCACGATCCCTACACCGTTGCGTGCACTCATAAGCTCAATGTTTGGCGTGCGTTACATTGAGAATTTGATCCAGTCTGCCCTCCCCCAGCGACGCCCTAAGCTTAGGTCCGTACCCCACAGGGAGTGCCCTTAGCGTGGTCGCTTAGTTTTTAAGCCCTGTCTGGTCGCCATAATTTATTGAGCCACCCACAGGCAAGTTCGGTTAAGCAGCCGACAACCTTTTAGGTTGACCTGCAAGATGCCATTTAAAAAAAAAAGCATTACATATTGTGCACTACCGTAAACAGCTAAAATTCACACCAAAAATAAAAGTCGTTTCCAAGCATATTTTTTGGCACGAAGTTTGATGTACAGAATGCGTAGATGACGGCTTCGCGATGGGTCTTTTTACACCCTGTTAATTTAACACTGTGGAAGTTTAGTCTGATGGAAGATTTACATAATGATTATACTTTTCGCTTTCATAAGAAGTCTTTCCATCGCGTCAAGCTTTGAAGGTATTGCCCGCGAAATACTGCTGTCGAGGGCAAATCGTTTTGGTAATGGTAGAAAAATCATTTGCAGGCCTAACATAATTGTTACCATTTCCTTTTTTATAGTAAATTAAAACTTCAATTTGCTAGGACAAACGAAAAAAAAAATGTTCAGTTTGATTTTATTTGCAAAATCCAGCCTATCTCATCATCTGCCCAGCATTTTCCCAACTACGTTGGGGTGGATTTCCAGTCTAACCGGATACCAGTATTTTACATCGAGCGACTGCCTATCTGACCTCCACAACCCAGTTACTGAGTAATACGATACCCTTTGGTTGGTTGACTGGTTGTCAGACTTTCGGGCTACTTACGACGCGTAACGACTGTCAAAGATCCACGAATGACAGTCAGCCGAAGGACCAACGGCTTAACGTGCTTTCCGAGCCACGGAGGAGTCTTGGTATGTGTGTCACCCATCCACGGGCCAACCACGGCAAGCGTAGCTTAACCTGAACAATCGACCCGTGCGGCTGTTATTACTTAGCCACAAAACACAATCCCAAATCTAACTTAGCTACTTAACTTACTTAACTACTTGAAAACTTAGGTAAAGTGAGTTTGAAGTGAACTGCCAATATGTACATACATACTTACCATTAGGTCCACCTGACATGAAATGACGGTCTTCAAGCTGGTCTTCATGATGAGATTTGATTTGATTTGAGAATAGACCGGCTGATCTCATATGGAGTCATAACACCACGTCATTGATTCTTTCACGATTTATTTCCCTATAGATCTGTATCTATGCCTTAACAGAAGTCGGTAGCGCCTTATTGTGAGGGCGTGGCACGTTCACAGTACATTCCCCTGCTGCCTGTCTCGGTTGGAATGTATTCAACTACCTAAATGTACACTACCGGTTCGGAGGCACAAGCTCGCTCGTTATAATGTTTAACTGAAAAAAAAATGATTATTATATTGCCTTTTATGGAGCAGTTCCATATTCTAGGAGTAAGTATTAGACTTATTTTATATTACAAGCTGGCAACTTTTTGAAGGCATTCAAACTTTAATCCCTAAATTACACGATATTTTAGCTTCGACAAAGGTTTTCATACTACAACACATTTCATGTCTCTATCTTGAGGCTATGGATTGTCTGTCAGTCACGGAGTTCCGTACATAAATTCCGTGACCAATCAAAAGACCACAGACTAGTCTATGCATAGAAAATTCAAAGTAAGTCAACGATTCTTAGTTTAATTAGTGCTGAGCGGGCAAGTTTTGGAGGTAGGGTTACGAATAAATAGTTATAGTCACGATTCTATGATAAACTGTCAGTTAGTTAACATTATAATATCCTTTAACAATACAGCTCACTGTGGTATGTCAATATAAAATGTAATTAATTATACGTAAGGGTATTTTCACTGCCGGTTTAAGACTTTATTTGTATGCAACAAAGATACACACACACCTACGCACGCACATGCACACACCCACGTTGATGTATGTTTGACACATCGACACGCGTGGTGTTTCGAACTTTGCAAGACTTACTAGGCAAGTCTCCCTCTAGCTCGTAAACATTCCTGCAAGGTTTTTATTTTAGAGAGGCTTGCCTCTGGTTTCTGAAAACTTGATCAGTAAAATCTGCTGTCGGATCCTATGTTAGCTAGCCAATCGTCTAAGTTGCATGGGATTTGACAATACATTTAATTAAGTGTGTACCTAAAAAGTTTTCAGAAACCGGGGTTAGAGCTGTCACCGTAGAAATATAATATACATTTAAGAAATGTATAGTACATTTCTACAGTGACAGCTCTAACCCCGTCTAGTAACTTGTAGAGGCTAATCGCTTGCGGTAAGCTGGTGTCTAAGATGAAACACTTCTTTTACTTTACACTTCCACCCGTTTATGTATTTAATAACCATGAGTCTTCCTTAAAATGACTTTTAGGAATACGCGTACCTAGTCTTTAGATTTGCTAACCCGTCTGTGTGTGGATGAATCCAATTACTGACATGTACAAGATAGGTTTCCTTTACTTTGTCAGCGTTATAGCTTCTATAGACTCCAGACCTCAAAGTTCCCAGCATCTAAGTTAAAATGCGTATCCATACAAGGTGTGCAGAATTAGTAATAGTGAGTAGTGAATGCAGCTACTATCTGTCATAATTAACGTCGGTCTAATGTCGTGAGATCATGACTGTTTCGTTATCGACCGGGAGCAAACCAGGGCTGTCTGAAGCCAATTATAAAATTATTTGTTTTCAGCCTCATTGATTCAAGTTGATTAGTTTATTCCAGACGTTGAAGGTAAATATATGATGGAGTAAATCTAGTTCAAAAGCCTAATTGTCCGATTTCTATTTCGAGAAAAGTATCTGTAGTTTCCCGAATACACCCTTAAATTTTGATCGTTTTAATCCTTAAAGGGGGTCGTGAAAAAAAATCGGCCGTTTCCTACATTTTGACGAGTTATACGAACATAAATGTAGGGTACAGCTGATATTTTTTTTCACGATTTCAGTGTTGGTCCCATAGTAAAAGTTGTTCATAATAATGAGTATAATGACCCCTTTTAAGGATTAAAATGATCAAAATGTAAGGGTGTATAATAAATAAAATACTTAGTAAAAATTCGTAGTAACAACCCTGTATACATGCACGTGAATTGAACCAATAAATTATGTTTAGATCAAGATTAAATAACAATTACAAGCCATTTTAGTGCGGTCACCTGCTGGGTGACACCTGATTCGAAAGGTGACACGAACAAAGCGAATTCAGTGGCTTTGCCACCACATTAAGAAACTTCGGTAATATCTGGTCTTGATTTAAAATAAGCAAGTGACCTAAGTTTACCGAGGGGTTATTTCCAGCCAAGTAGAAAGCTTGTAACAAACTTTTATACAGCGCTGACTGCAATTCATGCAGAGATAAATGTTAAATTCTATGGTATCGTACTACAAAAAATGAATACGACTCTGCTGTTCGCAACTTTATTAAAAAAAAACCACTCAAACTCAAAGCATTTATTTCAAATAAACCAATTACAAGCACTTTTGAATTGTCAATAGGGATCAAAAAGATGAAGCTAGCAATGATGAAGCCATTCCAAAGTGTAGTAGGTACAATGCGTGCCACGAAAGATGAGACTTGACCCCGCCTCCCCCGCTCTTTCCGCCGCCCCAATGACGTCCGGTCCCGTCCCGCACTCAGACCTCATACCGCTAAAGATACCTAAAATCGTGTACTGCGCATGTCAAACCACGTGGTGTGTCAAGTCTCTTCTTTCGTGGCACGCATTGTACCTATTAGAAGAACGGGCAAGGAACTCATACATGTTAAGTACATCATTTATGTTGAAATTATATATGACAGAACGATGAAGAAAGACGTGCACGTTAAAAGCGTCCGTAATCACACTAATATTATAAAGGCGAAAGTTTGTGTGTGTGTGTTTATATGTTTGTTACTTCTTCACGCTCAAACGGCTGGACCAATATTGATAAAATTTGGTGTGGAGGTAGCCGATACCCTGGACTAACATGTAAGCAATTTTTTATCCCGATATTCCCACGGGATCAAAACTTATGCGGGTGAAACCGCGGGGCGCAGCTAGTAGACAGATAAAAACAAAAAAAATAATAATTCAGAAATTAAAATAAGCCGTGGCAGCTAAGAGACGATCAGTCCCAACTTACGGCGCCAGTAGGTAGGTGTTCGGCATTCGGTACAGTAAAGGCTAATTACTGGACACGGGACAATATGCAACATTGTGGGGCATTCCCGGATTTTGCAGCCATCAGACAAGCCTATGTCGTAGACGACGCCTCCTCGCTAGATGGATCGACGAACTTAAAAAGGTGGTCGGGATAGACTGAATGCGGAAGTCAAAGGACAGGGTTTTGTACCGCAGCCTAGCAGAGACCTATGTCCAGCAGTGGACTGCCCACTGAGTTCATTTGATTTAACTGCTAGACGTCTCGGAACTAAAGGGCCATTCAAATAATTACACCAACTAAGTACTTAGTTGTGTTAAGACTTGCCATAGGCCAATGATTGAAGAAGTCTCCAACGTGTAAATTATTGTACTTCAAGCACCTATGTTGCTGTTTTATAGAAATTCTGTAAGTTGGACATTACCCAGATGAATTACATAATCAGTCAGTCAATTTATTGCATCTTCTTTATCTTCATCACGTTGAAGTGAGATTTCGGACAGCTGTGATTTGCCTCACGACACGACGCCATTCTTCTCTATCATTTATTGAATAGGTAGTATTAAAATTCTTGTTATGACCCAGCCAGGCTTCTCATTACCATTGGCTAGTAGGCATAAAAGAGGGACTAACTATGTTTTTTTTTTCAGGATGGGAAATCATCAAATGACCTCTCTTGCTCTGGGTGTAGCGGAAGGGAGTGTCAGACTCTTACGGACTAAAACCCACCCGTGTTCCTTCCTTAGCTCTTTATGTTCCGGGCCAGCGGTAACCTTTTCGGACAATCCCGCTGAGAGTAACTATGCCTTGAGCGTTAAAAATACCTTTCCATAATACTTTACCAGTTCTTGGACTATTAGCTGTCAAACCTAATAAAGAATTACGCACAATAGGCCTCGAGCTATTCCGATCAATTCTCTACCGGATCAAAATTGTTTCTTTAGCGTGTTGATATAAATATTAGATTACATTTGTTATTCATAAGTCGAGATCTCGATTTCTCGAGACGGAACACTTGGACGGTGGCCTGCAGAGCATTTGTCACTAGTGCGAACCAGATGCATAACTTAATGCTCCCGATAAGCTTGAGAAAACTATACAATAGCAACGTTACTCTATGACATGCCATTGGATCGTGCTCGATTCTCATGATCAAATCTGATAGTAGGTACCTATACCTTTGACCTCGCTGAAATCACATAAAACTAAACTGACGAAAGTAAAATAGGTAGAAAAAGAAATCCGTTCTGTGGGTGTATACTGGGCAATCCACCGAGTTTAAACCCGGTGCTTTTGATAAACACCCGGTAAACACCCGTAAACACCCATAAACACCCAGAAAATTGAGTGTATACGGGTGTTTATCAGGTGTTTATCAAAACACCGGGCTTAAATTCGGGTGGATTCATAAAATATGAGTTATGGTTTGGATATGTATGTAAACTGGTCAATGTGGATCACTCAATACTGCTGAACATTGGATCACGGTTTCGATACCCTAGCCAGGCTCTTATTGAGTTTGTTTCGTCAGTAATTTCTTAACTGTCCGGAGTCAACATTTTTGCCTGGTTAATGGCCTCGTAGAAGTGTGCAGAATACCCCAGGGATGTTTCATGGGTATTCTGCACACTTCTGCCTCACCACTCCGGAAATACAGCAAAACATTTCGTAAAATATGCCAATTTAATTATCGGACCTTTTTTCGGGGTATTCCTCGAACACACCAACACACCAGTAACACACCAACCTTGAAACGCATCAAATGAAACGTCTATCGAATCCTTCATGCTTTTCTGTATGTTTCATCGTTGATGCATTTCGAGGAATAAAATTATAATATTATTATAATATTTTATTTGTTTTTTTTTTCGAGGAAACTTTTATCCGTTTCAACGTTGGTACGTTTCGAGGGATACCCCCTTTTTTCTTTCATCATCACCGTGATTCATTCAATGCTTCTATTACCCATGATCGGTGCATTCGCAAGTCGCCAAGTGAAAATAGCTATTAAACTAGTTTTCAAATTAAGTGCGTGTCAAAGAGACGAGTAAATGATATTAATTGTAATTGTTCCGAGTATACGGAGGAAACCACTTCCATGAAATATAGAGTGGTCAGACCGGTCTATCGAGACTGGGATACTTAGATTTGTTTACGCAATCTCCATTGTTATCACTTTGGTCAAGTAGAAGAAGTGAAGGACTAGATCTGAATGTTAAGAGGTAGAATTGTGACTAATAATGAGAAGTTTTACCATAATTTCAATCATAACTATGCATGAAAGTAAGTCTTTTTACTGTCTCACTGGTTTAGGAGTCGCAAGTACTACTGCTGAGCATGAGGTCCTGGTTACGATTCCCGGGTCAGGCAAAGTGTTGGTTTTCCTTCTGGAATTTCTTAGTAGCAGTCCGAAGTGTAGATTTCTGCCCGGTTGATGACAATGCTCTCGAACCCTATTACATAGGAATTACTACTACATAGCGAAATGTAGGTTTAATATAAGGTGGAAGGGAATACAGGCGTGATGCAATATTATGTTACGTCTTTTTCTCAAGGTTGTGGACTATAGAATGACACGTGCTACGATCCTACATCCAGTACATGGAGTATGTAGCATACTCCTTCTGCTTAGTAGACGTTTATTAAATACAAGGGGCAATTCTCATAATTTTAAGAACGTTTACAGTCTGATCTCATTCTCAATCTGTCAAAAATACCTCGAATTTCTCTACATTTTTGATACCTTTTTGACATTGATTGTCGCTGAGATGAGATTTTGACTAGTTTTTGAACGTTTTTAATTACGGGAATTGGCCTTCTGGTCATCCCAATTCCTACTTTTGTAACGCTCGGTCACTGTGATCATGGTGCCTTTAAATAATGATGCTGAATGAATTGTATCACGTCGGGGTCACCAATAAAGAGATATGAGAAACAGGGTGTAAAGTTCACTCATAGAAAAGGGAGGACCGACGACTAGACGGGTGTCATGTCTCGTGGTCAACTTCCCCGACGATTGATGTCGGTACGTTATGTATTTATGCTAGTTGCGCGGTAAATTCTGCTTGCGCGATGCAGGATTTTGCGTGACGTCAGTATGATGCGTAGTTCGCATGTGACGCCACAGACAGCTAAACCAATAAGCTAAAGCTTATAAGCTATAATCTTATAAGTACTGCCGGGAGCAAACAGTGCAAAAAATTTACACACATGCGCGGCCGCAGCTTTAGTGCATATACTCGTAGGAGGTTTGTTTGCGAGTTTGTTACATAGCCACAAGCCTCTTTACGCTATGTTATTTATGTAAGTACGTTATTCTTATTTAGTATACAAATGCTACCGTACAAATACCTCAAAACATTTGTAAATATTTATGTTCTACACAGACAATAGCTAGACACAGACACCGACATTCCAGCCGTATTCTGAACCGAATCCTTTCACTCCACGACATTATGAATTCGGCACTACTTGTTCTCAGAATAAAGCCTTACAATGCTTGGTAAAAATCTGTTATTTAGTATTCAGGGCCACGCCAACATACCTAAGAGTCGATGACTGGTGCACTTCCTATATTTTTATGAACGTAAGAAATACCGTACTGCGTTCTTAAGAAAATTGGGGATTGGAAAGCTGAAATTGGACTAGGTGCGACAGATTTTTCGGATACCTGATGATCTGGCCTGAAGAATCTTTAGTGCGTATGCAGAGGTAACTACAGCCGTCGACACTCGTCGACGGTTGCAGTTGCCTCTGCGGTTGACACATGCCGTTCGTGTGCATAAGCACGTAGGATTGAAAATCGATGGCAAAAAAGTCAACTTAAAGCAAGGCGAATTAGACTTTTCACGGAACAAAAACGTAGATTGAAAGAATAGCGGATGTCCTTTATAGCAATCACAAAATATGACCTTTCAAAATGTTCCCAAAGGGTTTGGACTATGAAGGAATGTTGTTGGCGCCTCGTCGCCAAAAGGTCACACAGAGGAATGCCGCGCGAGACACATTCTGATGGCACAAACCGTGAACTTTTATATGACAAACAGACAAAGACTTCCAGAAATTAATGATCCACTTGAACAGATATCACTTACACAGATAGCTCTTATTGATTGTTTAAATGATGCCAAGAAAATAAATCAAAGGTGATATAGAAAAATGAAACATGCAGGAAGTGCTGCAACAGAAATCGTGCTTTTAAATTAAACGAATGAATATTGGTTCAAAGCTAAAGGTGAGATATTAATTTTATGTAAGAAGTGGGTTCAATACTTGGTCAAAGGAGAAATTGGCATTTAAAGCGCAACACTAGGCAAACGGATTAAGGTATGTTCGCGGTATAATTATCTTACTCTTTACCCATAGATGGAGGGGTCCAATTCGTATGGAACAGCCGGTTTATAGTCCGACTTATAATTAGCTGCAGTAAAATGACACTTCCTAATAACTCATTTCGGACTGAGTTTAGAAAGATGCATGTCAAATAAGTTTCGTTTGTTACAGTATTCTTTACTAGAAAAACAAGATTTGGTTGATGGCCGCGAAAAAACAAAAAGACGCCAATTTCCGTCATTTAAGTAACACATAAGCTGTCATTTTACTGCAGCTAATTAAAAGTCTGACTGTAGTCAGCAGGGAAGTGAGCTGTCAATAGTGTCAATCCCTAGCATCAAGTGGAATGACAGCTCATTTCTAGCTCACTTCACCTATGTTTTCACTGTGAGATATTTACAGAATAGATCGGCATGACTTTTTACTTTCCAAATAGGTACAAACGCCAGCACATCAAGCTACCCGAAACTGTCAAATTTTCCCAATCAACCTTGAACTTTATGCTGTAGCGATAAAGTTGAAAATCTATTAAAGAAATTTGACAGCTTAAAGTAACTTGATGTGCTTGCATCTGTACATTCGTAAACATTTCGACACATACAGCAATGAACTCTTAACCGTTTTAAGATATCGGCTAATTAGTTTTCGGCTTTTCTCGTCCAACAATAGCAGGTGGCCTCGGGTAACAGGAAGCCAGTGAAATGATCAATCAGACTTGTCCTTCTTAAACTCACCACACTACTTCCTCAACGAGTGTTTGGATTGATGAAATGTCATGCGTTGTGGTCGCCATGGTAAATGTAGGAACGGGACCGTATCTTCTTATTGGTTGACTGAAAACTGCTCTTGATGAATATGACAGGGCAGCCCGCGTCATTCTATTTTTCTTACGTTTTTTGCAGGACAGCATCACGTTGTATAATTATGCTGATCAAGATATGATTTGCAACCGTAACCATAACAAATACAACTCTCTAATTTCAAATTACCCTATTGAATGACTCCCGGAATCATGACATTTGAGGCCAATTATAACTGGAAGAGTTAGGCCGCTTGTATATCTGCGTCCGGTGTTCGTTGCGCCGCCGAAGGGAGGCCAGCGGTGGCGGACCTGTGTCTGATGCATGTGTACACATTCATTATAAACCATACACCGCCGCGAATTCGGCGAAAAAAAACGGTCCGTTATCTGGTGAAAAAACAAGCGGTCTTAATTTTGCATTCCTTCAATCCATGCTAAAGTCATGTGACCGTCCCCACCTGCATAATAAACATGTGCATTGTGCATGTTACTGAGACCCAGCAACGTCTCTACGAAAATAATCTTCTGGAAGAACTCTATACCTAAAAAGTTGGTATATAAATAGGCTGTCTGTAATAGTTTGGAGTTAAAATTTGTCTTGGTAAGTAAAAAGTACACGAGTATTGTTAGTCATGGTCTCTCTATGCGCAATGGTGACATTTACTTAGACGACGCACTGAGGCATTGAAATGCGTTGTTGCACAAGCGTGATTAACACGTGCTGACATTATCCAAGCACAAAGAACTCACATCGGCTATAATGATCCAGTTTCGTTTATTGTAAATACATGATTAAATATCAAAGCTAGTGCCCACAATAAGGAAATTTAGGTACTAAAGATGCGTCGCACCTGTCTGCGGAAGCCTCTACACATTTATGTGAAATTTCTTTTCTAGTACGCTAACCCAGGATGTAAGCTACATTTTTGTCAAAATTTGTCTAAATTCGTTGGTACCTATAGCCGTTATAATGACGCTTATAACCTGCAATACGCATACATAAGTGTGTCTGTCACCGTTCACGTAGGTACATCTTGAAATTTTAGCTTTACGGAACGTCGCCAAATGGAAATGTTTATTCCAACTTCTAAAGGTATCCGTTTTTATTGCTGAGGTAACGCCACCTATTCAATGAATCAAGAACTAGCTGTAGCAAGATTCTTTGGTGGCAATTTTTGTACTGTTCACGATTGTATTGCGTTTTGAGTTATTGAAAATGTAAACTAGATGGCGTTACTAGTTTAGCCTGTGTAGTGTTTATGGGATTGTAGAATTTAGACGGGATCTGACATTGCCACATTTTATTATTTATTATTAGATCTAACGGCTAAGCTTAGATTAGATGAATCAGATACTTTAAATGACTCGAGAGCTGTTTTATATTCATGACATGCTGTAATCCCCTTCCCTTAGCGAAGAAAATCCCCGAAAGATTTATATAATAAACATCGCGCTATGTTCCCCGAAGGGTTAGACAGAGGTCCTTTCACCAATTATGTGTAAGTCCCACGTAATCAGGGGCGAGCCTATGTACAGACGCCAGCACATCAAGCTACTACAATATGTCAAATTTCTTTAATAGATTTTCAACTTTATCGCCAAAGCATAAGGTTCAAAGTTGAGTGGGAAAATTTAACAGTTTCGGGTATCTTGATGTGCTGGTGTCTGTACCTAAAGGGCGAGCTTATTGCCATGGCTGTCAAAATTATCTTTGTTTTTCAATAATGTTTCTATTCTGGACCCACACAAGGCCGCTTAATCTCTAGTTTCTGCTGTTATGAGACAAGTTCAGGCCATCATAAAATATTAGGTATCAAGGTGGTAGCTGGTCTGACTGAACAGGGAATTGGTATTTAAGTTTTGCCATTCTTGGAAGCTGTTTTAACCAACCTTGCTCTGCGGTGGTGTAGGTACTGGTGTTTGGTAATAAAGATCAGCAGTATAGATTGCTATCATTTAGCGATTAGCCGATGTCCGCATCATCTGCCTAGCCTTTTCCCAATGTTGGGGTCGGTTTCCAGTCTAACCAGATGCAGCTCAATACCAGTATTTTACATGGAGCGACTGCCTATCTGACCTCCACAACCCAGTTACTGGGATTGCCCAGCCTGACAACCAGCCTTACCAAAGGGATAAAGGGAAAGGGTTATATTAACGATACCCTTTGGTAAGACTGGTTGTCAGACTTTCGGGCTTACCGATCAGCCGATGTAGATACGTATTCTATAAAATTCTCACCGTGAATACTTAAATTCTATTGAAACTTGTTTCAAATTACTATTATTTCAAGTTAAACAAATATCAACCTTATGTAAATGGCAATTAAGTTGATTTCAGAGTGCGTAAACTGAACTTTATAGCGTAGGACTTATTTTTGCATAAACTCATATTTCGCACCTTTAGAATTATATGTAGAGACCTAATTCGAAATTTGAAGATTTCAACCTTGACTCTTAAAATTACCTTACACGACCATCTTCATCGAATCTTAATAAAACATTTTAAGTTAGGTTAGACAACTCTGACATATCTGACAAGACTGACATATTAAGTTTCTGTTCTATTCAGATTCGATGAATATGGTCGTGCAAGGTAATTTTATGAGTCTTGACTCATAAAATTACCTTGCACGAATTTTCAACTATGGTAGAAAATTAAAATCTTCAAATTTCCAATTAGGTCTCTATAATTCTAAAGGTGCGATTTGTTTACATTTTTGGCAAATAAATCGCGAATGCAGATTAGGTGAAGTGAGCTGCTAGTGAACTGTCATCCGATCCGATGCTAGGTATTGACACTATTGACTCACTTCACCTAAGTTTTTACGGTGAGATGTTTTACAAAATAGTACTACTGCCGGTCGATTCTGTAAAAATCTCACCGTGAAAACTTAGGTGAAGTGAGTTTGTTTTTGCTAGGAATTGACACTATTGACAGCTCACTCCACGCTCACTTCACCTAAGTTTTCACGGTGAGATGGTTACAGAATCGCACTGCTGTTCTGTAACAAGTTTAAGTTTACTTTACATAAGTTTTCACTGTATGATTTTTACAGAATAGACCGGCTGATTTGTTGATAGTATTTTTGAAATATTTTCTTTCACTGAAACTAACACAAAAATAATGTGAGTAAGTTCTTTTCAGATTTCCCAGCAATTACTTATTCGAAAGTGGAAATGACTCACGTAACCCTTAAAGAATCTATTTTAATCCATATTGCGTTGGAAGAACGTCGAAGATAGCTTGTGATGGACAAACCTTGAATGTTTTTCCCCTTGATTGTGCATACCTATTTAGATTAAATTCAAGTGTGATCCTTAATTACGGTGTACTTAGTTCTTTTGTAATTTTATCATCTTACATTCATAATTCGCGTGTATTTACCACAGAACAGATAAAAGAATCTGTTCCGTGGTATTTACTATATTACGACACATCAAAACATACATAGGTATATCCAGGTGATCTAAGTGGTTATATGTGACATATATAATCACATTACGTGTTTGCTTGGGTATAGTTTTCAATGTTTTTGTTGTACATTGGAGCTGACATAAATGGAAAAAATTAGGTAATTTAATGTTTTGTGTTTCGTAATGTTAATAACTTTGCATACTGTTATTGTACAGCCGCACAGGTCGATCGATCAGGTTAAGCTACGCTTGCCGCGGTTGGTCTGTGGATGGGTGACCATCTACGTATTACAGAACCTCACTCAAAACTCAATCATTACTTAAAACTCGTTTAAATCCATTTGATTGGTTGAAACTAGTTGTAAGTAATGCTTGAGTGAGGTTCTTTAATATTAGTCATAGCGAATCAAAACTGACAGGTCCACAATCGAACAAGGAATTCAACTAATCTTGATAGATAATTGCGTAATTAGTATGCTGGGCGGGGTGTGTGGCGGTAAAGCATGACATCATTACCAACCTTTACTAAATGGTTTGTATTGTGATGGGTACGAATGGAAGAAAACCTATTGGGAATCCCTGTCACGCTATCTGTGGGTCCCTGTAAGGCGCGTTACACAGAAGCGTCGTGGGACGAGGACGCGACGCAGACGCAGCGTTCCTTTTACGTACCTATCTTCAAAATTGGTTTGACATTCGGTAATACCGAAATTGTTTTTGCCGGACTTTCGTCGTCATCTTCATCATTGGCAGCCATGTCAGAATACCAGCGCTGCAACATTTATTTTTAAATGTCGTAGCATCATGCTGAGATAGGAGCCTTTTGGCCTCGTATAAGACTTTCTGTTTCATTTTCCTTTTGTTACTTTTTTTTTATATAACTTGGATTTTTATTTTGCTGTGTTTAGTTTAGTTTGTGATCTTACTGTATGAGTCGCAATAAATACTTTTTCTTTCTTTCTTTCCATGTTGCATACACTGCTGAGTACCTCCGTTTTGTGCAATGCCATGTGGACTCCAGTATTTTGCAGAAATTGGGTTTATGGGCTGCTTTTCGGTTTCAGAGTACCCAGTTATTTTTTGTTTTTTTTTTTTATTTAACCGTTTTTTTCCACCCAATGGGTCTTGTTTGTGTTTATAAGCAAGACTTGACTACAAACTGAACTCTTTGTTAATCAAATAAGGTTCACTTTAGAATGAAAAGTCACAGTGACTTGTTATTCAAGACATACCTCTGATTTTATAGTCATTTATTTCGCTGCACTGCCCCAATTATATTACTATAACTTTTTGAAATTAAACGACGTAAACACACAGTATGTCCAACAATGAGATTCCAAGCAAATTTCTTACGTCGACATTTTATGTTTCTCGGCTACCTTTATAATAAAATAGGTAAACGAATCTTGTCGATCTATCCCAAAGTTCATCTATTTCAAAGTTGATTGGGTAAATATGACAGTTTCGGGTAGCTTGATGTGCTGGCGTCTGTAGATAGTTCGTCCAGAATATTTTTTCTTAACGATTATGAAAACCGCATCAAAATCCGTTGCGTAGTTTAGAAGAACAATGCAGCCTCACAGACAGTCACGAAAAGCGACTTTGTTTTATACTAAATAAATATTTTATATGTAAAAGCAAGACGATAATTTGAAGCTTGAATGCAGTTATTTCAAATGTAGGAAACCCATCAGTTTGTTTTGAAGTACCTATGTGCAAGAACATTAAGGGGGAAGCGCTAAGGTAGCCCGCGAAATTCAAATTTTATTACGTTTTTTGCAATTTGCTGGTCAGTATTAAGTTGTACGTTGATTAATATATGAATCGCGGCCGTAAGAAATATGTGTTTATAGAATTATAATCATTAAAGTCATCAACACAACACTCTAAGACCACGTAAGTCCAAAGAATGATGATTTCATGAAACTGTTATTCTTTGGACTTACGTTGTCTTAGAGAGTTGTGTTGATGACTTTAATGATTATAATTCTATAAACACATATTTCTTATGGCCGCGATTCATATATTAATCAACGTACAACGTAATACTGACCAGCAAATTCCAAAAAACCTCAAAAAAATTTAATTTCGCGGGCTACCTTAGCGCTTCCCCCTTAAACAAAATTGATAAGAGCCATAACACTACATTCAAACAAGATTATGAAAAGCACTCCAGATACCTATATAATTTCGTCAGCGATACTAGTTTCTAAAGCATGTTCTAATTCATTGCAATAACAACGAATAATCGTAAAAGTGAATGTTCCTGTTGTTAGGATTTTAGTAAACTCATTACACACTTTTATTCAACTACCGCCTTCTTGTTGGATTCTCGTAACGGTCGGCGGGCGACGCCTGACTGTGCGCACGACCTTTGGGTATTTAAACGACGAAACGGCCGTGCGCAAGCGATTAGTTCCTGCGACGCCGAAGGGTATAGACCATTAACAGTCATAGTGAGTTACTCCGTGGAAAGATATTGCTATCCGCTAAAGCAAGGCCAGGTCAGTTAATTTCATTTTAATAATTAAATATCTGAGTGTTTTAGTCTGTTAATATTTCTAAATTACTTAAATAACCATCCATGTAAACATACTTTAAACATAAGGCGTACCTATTGTCATTTCCTGGTGATAAAACATTCTGTATAATAGTATTTCTATTAAACGCCTGTGAGATTATTCAACCTTTTATTTCTTAGTCTACCTTACATAACTCAAAAACATCTTAAGTCCTTACATCTCAGAAGTGGGATAGACGAGTAAAAACAAAACTATCTACTCGTTTATCCTGCCCACAGGTTGTTTGTTGGTCCAAAAGTTTGCTTTTGTTTTTTTTTTCTTTCTCTACTTTTAAAATAATTATAACTTTACTATCATCGAAATAGGGGCTGAATAATCTTTGTTGCATTTTATTATAACTTAGTCGGTGAGTTATGAATAATTTTAAATAAAATAAGCAATGACAATAAACCTTAACGAACTCAAACCGTAAGCTATTAAATAAAATAGTGTGTAAAATATCGTCATTCATTCGAGTGTTAATATGATATTTAGTTGCAACGTGGAAACACTTACTCATTACACAGCTTTGCCAGGGCTACTCTCTGGAAGCGTTACATCATTACACAGCTTTGCCAGGGCTACCCTCTGGAAGCGTTACATCATTACACAGCTTTGCCAGGGCTACCCTCTGGAAGCGTTACATCATTACACAGCTTTGCCAGGGCTACCCTCTGGAAGCGTTACATCGTTACATAGCTTTGCCAGGGCTACTCTCTGGAAGCGCTACATCATTACACAGCTTTGCCAGGGCTACCCTCTGGAAGCGTTACATCATTTCACAGCTTTGCCAGGGCTACTCTCTGGAAGCGTTACAACATTATACGGCTTTGCCAGGACCACTCTTTAGAAGTGCTTCGACATTGCAACAGGTTTACTACTTAAAACTTTATTGTATCATTCGAATGCGCACTCTCTCCAATGTTGATATTTTCGATGCTATGGATCTTCCAGAGCATAAGAATGATGACGTTGTTTAGTTCCAGATTTTAACCACGCATTCATTAAGCGTCAGTGCTGCTATCAAGAGTAAGACTTGGGCACGTTAATCATCAGTGCTGCTATCAAGAGTAAGACTTGGGCACATTAAACATCATAGTGCTGCTATCAAGAGTATCAAGTATAACGACTTGGGCACGTTAACCATCATAGTGCTGCTATCAAGTATAACGACTTGGGCACGTTAACCATCATAGTGCTGCTATCAAGTATAACGACTTGGGCACGTTAACCATCATAGTGCTGCTATCAAGTATAACGACTTGGGCACGTTAACCATCATAGTACTGCTATCAAGTATAATAAGGCTTGGGTACAAGTGCTGTTATCAAGTGTAAGTAACTTGGGCACGGTGCTGCTATTGAGCAGGCACGAAGTAATGTCTACCGAAGGAGCGGCTGCAGGCGCAGATCAGGGACTGGAGAATTCGCCGTATGTTTCAAGCGACGAGTCTGTAATTCTCTGTCCTCGATACGGCCAACCTCAAAGACCGAGAACGACGTCCAAGCGTTGTCAACGGCCACGCTTATCGGAACGTGCATCTAGACAACACAGTAAGTCTCCCGAGCTACTACGCCGACGCCATAATACAAGGTGTGTAGATTATTCTAGTAGCAGTTCAGAAGATCAATCTTCTTCGCGAAAACGACTTAATCAACGAAGGCTTCGAAATAACGATATAATATGTGACGAACGTGAGGGGAGTAAAAGACGGCGAACTAATAACAAATCTGATCAATCAATTAATGGTAAACAAAGAAAACGACGTCGTTATTCCCCGAATGTTCAGTCTCATAAACATGTAAACATAAATTTAGATGATAAAGATAATACTAACAGTATTTTAGATAAGTTTTTAAATATTCTTAAAGATGTAAAAGGTCGATCTAGCTCCAAACTTTCCGTAAATAACGTCATTCCAGAATTTGATCCAATGACAAAAGATCAGACAATCTTGATGTGGCTTACTAAAGTAGAAGAGTGTGCAGAGATCTATGGTTGGGACGAAACAGAAACTATCCATTTTGCCCTACCAAAGTTAACCGGTGTTGCAAAAATTTGGTACCAAGGTCTCAGCACAGTCCTTTACTCATGGACTGAATGGAAAAGAAAATTGGTAGAAAATTTTCCTTGTCGTGACGATTATGCGGAACTTTTAATAGCAATGCTAGCTAAAAAAGCTCGTTATGGCGAATCATTGGAGCACTACTTTTATGAAAAGATAAGTCTATTAAATAGGTGCGGAATAAAAGGTCGTAAAGCGGTTGATTGTATTTTAAATGGGATTGAAGATCGCGCTGTCAGAGTCGGTGCTCAAGCTGCTCAATTTCGTGAGCCTGAAGAGGTACTGAAATACATAAAAACCGTTAAAATAGGTTCTACTAGAGATGCTGGGGAAAGAAATCAAAAACATGAGAGGAGGGCTACTGGAACAACCGCTTCCGCCAGACGAAATGGTACTGAACCAAAAAGGTTAGTATGTCACAATTGTAATGAAGAAGGTCACAAGAGTATCCAATGCCGGAAGACACCAGCAACGTGCACTAATTGTAGTAAGTTGGGCCATTTAAGTACTTATTGTAGGTTCAGGAAACAGCCACAAGAAGGCAATCGAAAGGACCCTGTTCAAGAAAAATTGGTATCAGAACTAACAGCGGGTGAGTCTAACTCCAAATATATTTTTAAGATTTTGATCAACAATGAGGACTTGCTATGTCACGTTGATTTAGGTAGCCAATGCAGTCTTATCAGGGAAAATGAAGCTAAAAGGTTAAAACTTTTGATTGATACCAAAGATTTACCTTTGATGAGGGCAATTGGTGGAAATTATGTTAGTCCATTAGGTAGGTCTAGGGTTAATGTTAACGTTCAAGGTATAGAAGAAAATATTGAAATCCTAATTGTCGAAAATCATGCTCTGAAATATCCTGTGTTACTGGGACACACTTTTACGGAACTGCCTGACATAATTATTACCAAAACACCTAGTGAAATAATTTTCGAAAAAACTAGTGTAAATACTAAACTATTTTTGAGGGTGTTGGAAGACATTTCTTTGTCGCCGTGCGAAATAGGTACCATTCCAGTAGATTCATGCAATAATTACAATGGGAAAATATATGTCAACGGTTCTGTAAGGGGCGTGCCCGGTGGTGAATATTATTTATTCCCTGGAGGGTACGATCTTAAATCGGGTCTAGGCCGGGTAATCGTGTTCAATCTGAGTAATACACGAATAACCTTTGTCAAAAATATATTGTTGACACGTGCCTTTTCTAATAACGCTATTCAAGATGTTTTCGAAGTCTCTTTTGACAAAGCTAATTTCGATGAATACTTACACGTTGGTCCCACAATTACAAACGAACAAAAGATTCGATTACAATGTTTACTCAATAGATTTAATGATTGCTTCTCATCTAATTTAAAAGATTTGGGACTCACCTCTGCGGGAGAAATGTTAATAGAGTTGGAAAATTCTGAACCAGTAGTTTACAGACCTTATCGGATGTCTCTAACGGAGAGGAACCTTGTTCGCGATATGATCAGCGAAATGCTTGACGCAGGCATAGTCCGGGAGTCTTCGTCGCCGTATGCGAGTCCAATTGTGCTTGTTAAAAAAAAGACCGGTGAAAAACGACTATGCGTCGACTACCGTGCTCTAAATAAACGAACTAAAAAGGATCATTATCCCCTTCCTAGAGTTGAAGATCAATTAGATCAACTTGCTGGCAGTAAATTATTCATTTCCCTTGATTTGGCATCCGGCTACTATCAAATTCCTATTTCCACGTCTTCGCAAGATAAAACTGCATTTGTTACCCCTGATGGACAATATGAATATACTCGGATGCCATTTGGGTTAGTAAATGCCCCATCAGTTTTTCAAAGAACCATAAATAAAATACTTTCCGAAGCAAAAATCAAATATGCTCTGGTCTATATGGATGATGTTCTCATTCCAGCACGAACGTTTGAGGAAGGTCTCGTTAGGCTTCAGGAAGTACTAACTCTTTTACGCAAAGGAAAACTAACATTAAAACTTTCCAAATGCCATTTCTTCTTTGACAAAATAGACTTCTTGGGTTTCGAAGTCAGCTCTCTAGGTATTAAACCAGGCACTCGCAAAACTGAAGCAGTGGCCAAATTCCCGGTTCCAAAGAATCAACACGAAGTAAGGCAGTTTATCGGTTTGGCTAGTTTTTTTCGTAGATTTGTAAAGGGTTTCGCGGTCATTGGCAAACCATTGACGGATCTTTTGAAAAAGGACTGTCAGTGGAAATGGACTAAAGAACAAAATGACTCATTTGATTCTTTGAAACAAGCTCTTATTTCTCGTCCGATATTGGCTCTTTACGATCCAAAACGGGAGACTCAGTTACATACTGACGCGTGCAAGTATGGCATTGCGGGGATTCTAATGCAAAAATGCGATGAAGGTCTTTTCAAACCAGTCTCTTACTTCAGTCGAAAAACGACTCCAGACGAGCAACGAATGCATTCATTTGAATTAGAAACGCTTGCGGTTGTAGCTTCTCTCAGCAGATTCCGTGTTTATCTTCTTGGAATTCCATTTAAAATCTTGACGGACTGCAACGCGCTTCGTACAACACTAATAAAGCGTGATTTAGTTTCACGAATTGCTCGTTGGTGGGTCCAGCTCCAAGAGTTTGATTGCGAAATAGAGTATAGGCCGGGTGCAGGTATGACGCACGCAGACGCGTTAAGTAGAAACCCGGTGGACAAGGCGGTTATAGATGATCACGTAGGTACTTGACGTTCTGTCAACCGAATCGGAGGATTGGATCGCAACGGTCCAATCCGCCGACGAAGAGATCTCTCGGATTAAAAAAATTCTGACTGACCCAGAATCTGAAAACGTGTCGGAAATAGTCAGGAATTACAAAATAAAAAACGGTAAGGTATATCGTTTGTTAAATTGTAACGGAGATGATTGTGTTCGATGGGTAGTACCGAAGGGGGTGCGTTGGCAAATTGTTAAAATGAACCATGATGACATCGGTCATTTTGGTTTCGAAAAAACCCTTTCTCGAATTCAACAATCATTTTGGTTCCCGAAGATGAGACGTTTTGTGAAAAAATACGTCCGATCATGTTTAGAGTGTGCTCACCACAAGGGCACCACGGGGAAACAGCAAGGTGAGCTACATCCAATACCAAAGGTAGAGATACCTTTCCATACTATACATGCTGATCATCTGGGGCCGTTTGTTCGTAGCAAACGAGGTAACGTTTATATCTTAGTTATAATAGATAGTTTTACAAAGTTCATTAACATTTCACCTGTCAAGAATACAAAGACATCGACCACAGTAAGAGTGTTAAGAGAACACATTAGTTATTTTGGAACGCCTGTTAGGCTAATCACCGATCAAGGTACCTCTTTTACAAGCAATAACTTTCGATCATTTACAAAATCGTTGGGTATAAAACATATCCTCAATGCAGTTGCCACGCCGCGAGCCAATGGTCAGGTAGAACGATTTAATAGGACAATCATCGATGCCCTTTCTACTAAAACGCACGGTAAGGATGAACGGACATGGGACGAATTTATCCCTGACGTGCAAATTGGACTGAACACTACAGTGCACAAGACTACAGGTAAGAGCCCTTCAGAACTATTATTTGGCATACGATTAAAAAGTCTGACTGAGAACAGGCTCAGTGAAGTCATCGACGAAGTCATAGAAACTATAACGTCAGCAGATTTGGAAAAAGAAAGGAGCAAAGCGGGAGAAAGAATAAATAATCAACAGATAAAAGATAAGGTAAGGTTTGATTCAAAGCGTATTAAAAACAAATCGTATACAGTCGGAGATTTGGTAAGTGTGCGAAGGGAAATCCCGAATATTGGCAAGTCCAAGAAATTAATTATGAAATTTCAAGGACCGTATAGGATCGTTAAAGTATTGCCCAATGATCGTTATTTAGTAACGGATACCCCTATCACGCGAAAAAAAGGCTGCCGTAATTATGAAAATATTATTGCAGTAGATAAAATGAAACCATGGCTTAGTTTTGATCAAAACTTCGGTAGTTCGGATTCCGAATGTGACAACGTTGCATCGGGATCAGAGCAATCGAACATCGATACAATATAGAAAATATTGCTTTAATACCTGCTGCAATTTATTATTGTGTATTAAGACGCAAGATTATGGCAATAAAAGAATGACGCTATTAATGTTTATAGAAATAATTTATGTAAAAAAAAATGTATCTAATATCTAAGAAAGCGGTAATGTTTCTGCTACTTTGTAATATTGTTCAATCTGTTTTAAAACCTTAAAATTATTGTGATTTAAAAAAAAAATAAAACATGGAGTAATTACTGATTGAAGGGTGTACCCAATTATTTAGTTTAAATAACACCTTGTTATAAGTATCACTAATGTGCGTACTGTAAGCTAAGTGTGTGTTTCATTTGTGTTAACATGAAGCTCATTATTGAATTAATTATATTTATTTTTATGTGTTTTTTTTATGTAATTATCTTTGAGTTGTGTAACCAAATTAATTCTAAACGGTCGTATATATGATACATAGATATTATAATATCATTAAAATTAATGGTCAATCAATTTAGATTCATACAAATTGTTAAGTCTTTAATTTGAATAGTGTATTAATAAGGCATTGATAATTTACTAGACAATAAATCATAATCTGAAAATAAAAGAGCGAAGGGACTTGCTCTAGCAGGATGGCCGAGCTGTTAGGATTTTAGTAAACTCATTACACACTTTTATTCAACTACCGCCTTCTTGTTGGATTCTCGTAACGGTCGGCGGGCGACGCCTGACTGTGCGCACGACCTTTGGGTATTTAAACGACGAAACGGCCGTGCGCAAGCGATTAGTTCCTGCGACGCCGAAGGGTATAGACCATTAACAGTCATAGTGAGTTACTCCGTGGAAAGATATTGCTATCCGCTAAAGCAAGGCCAGGTCAGTTAATTTCATTTTAATAATTAAATATCTGAGTGTTTTAGTCTGTTAATATTTCTAAATTACTTAAATAACCATCCATGTAAACATACTTTAAACATAAGGCGTACCTATTGTCATTTCCTGGTGATAAAACATTCTGTATAATAGTATTTCTATTAAACGCCTGTGAGATTATTCAACCTTTTATTTCTTAGTCTACCTTACATAACTCAAAAACATCTTAAGTCCTTACACTGTGAAGTAAATAGATGAAATCCTTGTAAAGAATGATCAAAGTTTTACAGTTATCTATGTCGTGGGAACGTGGGTGCCACATATATAAGGGACTTGGTTACCTCATCGACCGGTTTTAAGCAACAAATTCTTGAAGAATACGAATACCCGCACATTTTAAATTGACGTGGATAAATATACTACCTACATCTCTTTATTTAACGTCATAATATATTACAAGCTATTATTTTATTTTATACATGAAATGAATGAGGGTTTTCTGGAATGACGTTCGCCAGGTGGCAGCACTGGCACGTCAGGTCCAGACATCTGTCAAAGAGCCTATTTTTCTTTAGTCATGACTGAATGATGAACGAATGAATGAATCGAATGATGAACGTCATCATATATTTTATATTGGAAGACCTCTTGTCACAGTGGTGCCAACTGCTGGTGATGTAAATTTTCACGAAAACCCAATTGGGACTAAAAGGGAAATAAATAAATAATTGGCACACCTGCGTTATACTTATAAGGGCTGATTTTACCAAAGTCAGATTATCTTTAATTTGTGGAATAAAATTGACGTCTGACAGTTCTGGTATGGAAAACCTGTCAAAAATTCAAAATTTATTCTCAGGATAAGACTTACTCTAGGTATAAAAGTTTGGTGGAATGCGCCCTTAGTAATAAAAAGAAAATCAAGAGTTTTCCTCTTCGTTAGTACCTACCGACTGAGGAAACATTTAGGTATAGTAGGTACTATAAGGTTGTTTTAGCCCATGGCCAAAATCGGAATTAACGACGCCATCTTGATTTTTGAATACATTTCAAATGACAGTTCACAAAACTATTGCACAAATGTTTACCAACAGCGCCCCCTGTCAATACGCTTTCACAGTTATTTTACCTCTGATTTTGCGTCACTGTCCAAATCATTGTGTTCTTTATTCAAGTTACAATAAGGTTGATTTTAGGTTGCTGTTGTCAGAGGTAAAATAACTGTAGATGGACTGTAACAGTGTATGTGCTTCAGTGACCTCAGCTGTCATTCTGTCAAAGTAGTAAGTAAAGAAGGAGAACCTATGACTTACAGCCTGAAATTAACAACTCGCAGTCAGGAAATGTGATGAAATTGCCCTGACATTGCCAATCCGCAGTGAGAATCTGTGATGAAATTGTTCTGAAATTACCAACCCGCAGAGATGGATGAAATTGCCAACCCGCAGTGTGAAAATGTGATAAAATTGCCCTGAAATCATCAACCCACTGAGAGAAAATATAATGAACTACTTACTATACCTACCTACTTAACATATATTTGCCAAATGAGATATAATTGGAAGCGTCTTGGTCGTCCGCTGGTTATTAAATATGGCGCCCCCTAGAGAACATTAAGTCAAGAACTAAAAAAAAGGATAGCAGTGGTAGTATGCCACCTACCTTAAAAACTATACATTCTAACAGTATTAAGCGATCATAAGCTTTAGGGCAAATTGGCATGTGACATAATATGACCACGGCTATCCTTTGACAATCACTATGAATATGTATTGAATACATTAAAGTAGGTATATTAGGTGGAGCAGTGGTTGCCAAAAACCCGCATTGGGCCCGCGTGGTGGATTACGGCCCACTCCCTCTCACATAGAGGAGGCCTGTGTCCCAGCAGTGGGAACATTATAGGCTGATTACATTTCGTGTAAATGTTTATTTATTAAATGATAAATATTGAATAGTTTGTACAGACGCCAGCACGTCAAGCTACCCGAAACTGTCAAATTTTCCCGATAAATTTTGAACCTTATGCTTCAGCGATAACGTTGAAAATCTATTAAAGAAATTTGAGACTGTAGTAGCTTGATGTGCTGGCGTCTGTACTTAATGATTTCAGATGAGAATTTTCTTGTAGGTATCATACATTTTAGAGCGTGATTTTTTAATAGTCCGGTTTTATTTTTTAAATGATACAGACAGTGGAACAATAGACTGGTATTTTAATGCGATAGTCTTATCTATTGTTACCTTATCACTTTCCACATCGGGTTTTCCTTATAATGAAGTGGGTGGTTAATTTACACTTAAACTATAGCAAGGTTCTATCAAATTACACCAGAACACTCTGTGGATTGCCCTTCACCTAGGTCCCTAACGATTTTCTTCTTCGGCATCAGTGCCAACTAAACTCTGATTTTTAATTTGCTAGACCTAAATGACTGTTAATCACTGACCTCTATCATACAACACAGGTCAGTGCTGTTAATACATACATACGAAATAATGTCATCGTTGATAAAAAAGGTCGATCGCAACTGACAATTTTAGTCTGGCGAATTAAAAACCAGAGTTTAAGGCTATTGAATAGTTGATCTCCCAGCTACTTTTTCGCGAGATGGCAGCACATTCGCAAATTCGAACATTTTCAATTTTTACGCCTAACTCAGAAATCTTTGAGGGACAACTTCATTATATGCGTCAACTAGAGTATTAACTTAATTTTTTGAGATATTCACTTTGCTTGATAACTCGTCTCATACAAAGATTTGTACCCCTAAACGTTTAGCCGTTTCACTTTATTTGATTACACACACATGTACAGTAAAATAGTTTTACTTTCGATACCACTAGATGGCGTTGAATTCATAAACTTGGTTTGAAATAAGTATGTTGAGATGGCGTTAATTGAAATAAAAGATTTTTATGATGACCATCCTTCATTCAATAAAGTATGTAAAAACTG
Source organism: Luperina nickerlii (assembly GCA_963855955.1). Lineage (NCBI taxonomy): Eukaryota > Metazoa > Arthropoda > Insecta > Lepidoptera > Noctuidae > Luperina > Luperina nickerlii. The sequence continues at coordinate 12,152,864 of OY979681.1, read as the reverse complement.
AAGAAAAGAATACTTATATATTTTTATTTTGTTTCATAAAGGCTCATATCATGATTGGCCACCTTTTCAACACCACAAATTATCCAATTATTTAAATGGTTTTGTCGTGTTATTACAACTAAGGGCAAATTTTTCCATCGCCAGATAACTTTTATTCAAGGAATAAAATTGACGTTTGACAGTTTTTGTATGAACTGTAAAAATTTCAAAATTATTCCACGAATAAAGTTATCAGATTATTGAAAAGTCAGCCCTAAATAAATAATAGACTCAAAGTCAAGTCAAATAATTTATTTCAAATAGGCACCTAAAAGGCATTTTTTAACATCAATATTTATAACAAAAACTGACTTGATTGAAATGTTTTACAATATTTGTATACATTAATTATATAAGTAGGTATATATGAAGACGATGCACCTAGAATACAATTACTATACCACAATAGTTACAAATAATTAAAAATCGTTATTTTGTCGTTTACTAGATGGCGCTGTTGTAAAAGTAATTTATATGATTTCAAAAAATCGGGAAAACACTTAAACTATATCACAATTTTAACAAAACAAGTATAGTATATGTTTATAGAGTAGTTACACAATTAATGACATAAAATTACTTAACAATTTCTCAAAACCAAAGAAGTTATAATCAAAAATTCTACATTGCGCAAACAGAATTTTCAACAGAATTTTCAAGCTTATGCTTATGGTCGATGATTTTAAATAGTTAAGTGGAAGTTTGTTCTTTAGGGTGATGTTACAAATGTGTACGACCAACTCCTTGTCACAATCTTTAAAATATCATCAAGGTCCGTAGTCGTTCAATTTTATTGTGAATATTTATTTTTGATACTAATAAAATACGTCAGTTTTAAAATACGTCGTACATCATCGTCGACATCATACGAATGTTATTATAACTTGTTATAATAAAACATTTCTTACCCTAATAAACTTTACTATACCTATAAATAATTAGGTGAAATATATGCTCGTTTCACGTATTGAAATGTAGTTCACAAGGCACAATATAAGTACCTAATACGTTCAAAAATTAAAAAGACGTCGTACCTACTTGCCTCACTCTTGCTTCACTGTTCGCTAAACATTTATTTATATTGATTGAAATAACGTTTTCGTATTGCTTGTACCTAATGAATAAATTATAAAATTATTCTTATTTGAATTAGTTTGCAGTTCAGTTTCTGAACGAATGGTTTTCAGTAGGCGAGACGCCTAGCTAGTTGAGAATGACGTTGACCTTGACGCACTGTGTGCTAATAACACTGAAAAGCGCAAATACTATGAAAAACAAATCGTTTGTTTGTGTATTCGCTTTCCTGTATCTACCTTTTCGATTTGAATGCTGGATTCACAAGAATGATATATAATTCAATTATTCGATTAGGTACTACCTACGCAACGGTGCATCGTAGCTTAGGGAAAAATAGGTAAATAGTTTGTAAGTACTTATACCTACCTTGGACCTCCTCCGTCGCGCCGTGAATGAACTTCTAGCTAGTAAATACCAAGTTTATGGATTCTTCAACCCCAGACCATGGATTAGGGTAATCGTGTCAGAAAATGTGGAGCAGCCAAACTTGAAACTAGCTCAAAAACACGTATTTCCCGGCAGGGGCGGATCTACTTAAAGGCTTTTTGGGCTGCAACCCAGGGCCCCTTGGATACAGAGGGCCCCCAACCGAACTGAAAACAATAGACGATATTGTCAATGATAAAAATTACCTATCTAGAATTAAAAAACCTCCGATCATAATAAAATGGCAATTGGTTGAGTAATTAGGTAGGGCCCCTAAGCAGTATTAGCCCAGGGCCCCACAAATTCAAGATCCGCCCCTGTTTCCCGGAACAAGTTTCATATTTCCGCACACTATTTTTCGTTCAATTTTATCGCGTTCTCACTTGCTTGTTAGTCGACAGGCGGTATGAGGTGCGCGGGAGTCGAGTCGTGCGGGGTCGGGGCGAGGTGAAATGGGGAACTTGATTGACGAGCGCCGCTGGCGTGAAAACCTAAGTGATGTAAGCTGTCATCCCACCTGATTGTTAGGGATTGACACTATTGATAGCTCACTCCACGCTCACTTCACCTAAGTTTTCACGGTGAGAGGGTTGCAAAAACGCACGGCAATATTCTACTAGTCAAGCCCTTTCATTTGATACCCACATTGAGGGGGTTGTGAGAAAATATGTACCTAATCCGCCATTTCGTAGCGGCGGCCATCTTGGATTTACAGTGATAGGTACTGATGTATTGTCATCAAAACTAAAGTGTGTACCAAATATCAAATCAATTTGCCAACAGGAAAGGGGTAAAATTTCAAGTAAGTACTAAATTTGAACCAAATAAATAACAAACAGGTTAAGCTAAATAAAACCGTTTAAAAAAGTATCCTACATAATTATTATGTCCTGTCCTAACCCAGCACCCTAATTGCGTAAAACATTATCAATCTCAATCTCTCGGACCGCTGCGGTGCCGAAGCGGTATTGCGCACGCACGGTCGTTTGTTTTTAAACAAAGCGCGCGGTGCGGCAATAGTGCGGCATCGGTACCGCGAACGCTCGACAACAGGACGGCAACGTCGCAAACAATAATAACACACAACAAACACTACACTAACACTAACACTAGCATACAAACGCACGGCAGTCGGATACGCTTTCGATTTAGGCGTTTGGTATCGGACTGCTACCGTACTGTAGCGGCCCGGCACGGTAAACGTGCGGCAGCGGTCCGACACGAAACCTCTAAATTGAAAGAGCCCTAAGATCTAAGAATACCAATTTTAGGATTGTTCTTTCAGCAGGATTGCAATAAAACGCAATAAAGTAAAACTAACATTTTTGTTAATCAGCTGATTGATAACTACCGTAGGTTACTACTTACAGTAGGTCAATGAACTTTTCTTTGGAGCACTACTACTTTCATTAGTAAGATTTCTGCATTCTTATGATACTTAAAAATTAGTTAATTATCTAGCGTAATTTATGACAATAATGAAGGTGATTTTCGAATTCGAACTAGGATAAATTATGGCCATTTATTCGGTCACTCTAGGTATAAAGCGCGCACGTGCGCAAGCGCGTTTATGTGTGTCGTAGTACCTAAGCGGGCGGTGCCTCGCGCGTGGAATGGCGACGGTGATTCTCCTCTTTTATGAAGAGCTTCATTCTGAATTAGTGTCAAATGTAAACAACAAAAAAAAGGAGCGTTTATAATTATTGGCCAGGTACCGTAAATTAAATTGATTATTTACGTCTTTTATGACAACCTCCTGAATTTTGACGAGGATGCAAAGCAACATCTTGTATATTGACTGAATCAGTGTGGAACTCGGAATCGAAAGTAGTACTGTGATATTTAGGTTTCGGTTTTGTTCGATTCATGTACAGACGCCAGCACATCAACCTACCCGAAACTGTCAAATTTTTCCAATCTACTTTGAACCTTATGCTTTAGCGATAAAGTTGAAAATCTATTAAAGAAATTTGACAAATGGTAGTAGCTCGATGTGCTGGCGTCTGTACATCATTGTATTATTTTTGTAACTGTATAAGTACTCGAAATCAGTGAATGTATCGTTTGGTATTGTTGATAATATGGCACTCTGAAATGAAACTAATACAGCCGTTTCGGTTTTTTAGATTTATATTTTTATAATTCTTTCTTTCTTTCTTTTTAGGGTTCCGTAGTCAACTAGGAACCCTTATAGTTTCGCCATGTTTGTCTGTCCGTCCGTCCGTGCTCGCTTAATCTCTGTGACCGTTAGTACTAGAAAGCTGAAATTTAGTACCAATATGTACCTATATCAATCACGCCGACAAAGTGGTAAAATAAAAATTGGAAAAAATGTTTTATTAGGGTAGCCCCCTATATGTAAAGTGGGAAGTGATTTTTTTTTTAATTTCAACCCTAACGTGTGATATATTGTTGGAAAGGTATTTAAAAATGAATAGGGGTTTACTAAAATCATTTTTTGATAATTTCGGAAATAATCGCTCCAAAAGTAAAAAACAAGGTGTCCCCCCCTCTAACTTTTGAACCATAGGTTGAAACCAAACTATGAAAAAAATCTGCAAAGTAGAACTCTATAAGGACTTTCTAGGAAAATTATTTTGAACTTGATGGAAACAACCAATGATGTATAAAACTATAGATACGTTGTCCGCACTCTAAAATGGCAACATGAAATGAAGCCAATTGCCACATTTGCGTTCAGTCACGCACCAACCTGTCGCGCGACGCGACGCGACGTATGTTTGTTTTTAATTTATATCGTATGTGAAAACCTGTGCAAAACATAAAGAAAATATGCCGTCGTGTGTTTTCAGAGGATGTAAAAATTATACCCCAAAAGTTAAAGACAAAAATGTGTCATTTCACGCGTAAGTGTACAAAACTAGATTATTTTATTTTATTTTGTACGACGCTGCGTCTAATGGCGGCCGGCGCATGAAGTGACTCTGATAGCTACGTCACTCATGCGCTCGACCAATGAGCATGTAATTTGACTATTACTTATCCTGTGACGTAACTGAAGATGTTTATTTATCTCCCTCTAGCAACAGACATCCCGCCGTACGGTGATATATTTTCTTTCCCTTTCTTTACGCGTATAAGTAGTTATCTAGTATTTTCGCCGTTTTTAAGCGCCGAGATGTTGGTTGATAACGTGTCTATATATAATACGTCATTGGAAACAACAGTTTTTGTACAAAAAAAGACAAAAAGTTGTACAAAATAATTTCTGGACTAAGTTTGTAGTATAATCGTATATGCAAGCATTTTTTTAACTTCGTTTACATATTTTATTATCCTGAACGTATCCCTTTGTGTTCGCGCTAAAAACCGTCACGAGTCGGAGCGCCTGCCGCGGAGCGTGCAATGCTGCACGCTCCGTGTTCGCGCACGTACCCACTACCGGGAGCAGTTGCAGGAGCGCGGAGTGCTGCTGGAGCGCGAACATAATGGATAGGTACCCACTTTTAAACTCGGGAAACTACGGAACCCTACACTGAGCGTGGCCCGACACGCGCTTGGCCGGTTTTTTTTTTGTCTACTTTATAAAGTAAAGAAATCAAGCAGAGAAATTCGGCCAACTGCAGCTAACGCGACGCGTAACTAAAAATAGAACACGAAAAGTACCTACGAAAACAGCAAAGTGCAATCAAGGTCAACGTAAAATGATTTTAAAACTACGAGTAGGTACCTATTTTTGTTGAGAATGCCATACGATTTAAAATCCTTTGACGTTTATTGATGGTTACCTGTTTACAAAATAATGTATTCGGTATTAAACTCTATGCTCCTGTAAATAATGTTTAAAATTAGTATTAGACGTAAGCTTAGCGCGCTTTCTCGCTCGTTCATCTCTAGCTAGGTAAGTACATCACTCCCGCCCGCGCGCATCAAGGATACGGTACCTAAAACCGTGTAACTACTACTGTATAATGCGTGCCACGAAAGATGAGACTTGACACACCACGTGGTTTGACATGCGCAGTAGGTACACGATTTTAGGTATCTTTAGCGGTATGAGGTCTGAGTGCGGGACGGGACCGGACGTCATAGGGGCGGCGGAAAGAGCGGGGGAGGCGGGGTCAAGTCTCATCTTTCGTGGCTCGCATTGTACCTACCTGAATCAGTTTGAACCGAATATCATAGATCATGTGATACGATATCGGGACGGTATAGTGTCTCGTTCTAGGTACGCGGATACCTGATATAATATAGATTCAGTGCCGTCCGATATATGTATAGGTAGGTATTGGATATTGTACCGATACATAGATACCTATTATCTATAGGTATACGATTTGTATCGCCCAATCCTACTAAAAGAAAGGGCTCTCTCAATAGGTACTTACCTACATAATGCAGAATGATTTTTATAGGTAAGTATCAGAAAATTTCTCGAAGAGTTCATGTGTAAGTTAGTACTTACCTACTTACTAAATGCATGTAGGTACTTACTTGAACTTAGACATTCATTACAGTAATATCGAACCCAGGGTAGATCGCAGATAATCCTATCACTAAGTAATGCATTTTTTCTCACTTCATGATTAAATTGATAAAATATAACTCACACACCCACACACACACACACACACAGCATACCTACGATTCGAAACTTGTCAACAATATCACGCATGTTATAAAATTGGCCATCCGTTGACAAACAACGCCATCTAACGATCAAGATTACAGTAGATCTTGATCGTTAGATGATAACTGATAACTTTAGCAAAAATGTTGTTCTGTTTCTTGATGGTTCTTGAAATATCCTGTAGAGGGCGTGCCTCTGCCCGCGCACACATACAAAGATTTATGGTTTTTTGTCAGGCCTAAATATCCTACAAATAGTGTTTTTTTATAAGTTTTTTACGATATGCGTCAATAAGAGATCATAATCATTTAATGTACGCGCTTTTATTCTGCAAAAATCGTTTAAGTATCGAGATTTGTACCCCGATAGAATGTATGAAAAAGTGTCAGTATCCAATCACCTTAAACAAGAATAGCTGATGCCGTGCTGAAAATATTAGCTGTTGGAAAAGTGGCTGTGAGGCTGACAGCTCAAGGCCGGTCGTACCTTCATTAAGTGGTGGAGGCAATATTAATTTACTTGCTAAAAAAACTTTAATATTACTGTCGACTCATACTACCTAATCTTAATCTTACTCAACAACGAAAAGCTTATTTTCTTGTTGGATTTACACACCTACTTACCCAGCATTTGCCCCCATATAATATAATTATGTACAGACGCCTGAACATCAAGCTACCCGAAACTGTCAAAATTTACCAATCAACTTTGAACCTTATGCTTTAGAGATAAAGTTCAAAATCGATTAAATAAATTTGACAGATTGTAGTAGCTTGATGTGCTGGCGTCTGTACAAGATGTAATACTTGTTCTAAATAACGAGAGCCCGTGGCTAAATAATAACAGCCGCAGAGGTCGATCGATCAGGTTAAGCTACGCTTGCCGCGGTTGGTCTGTGGATGGGTGACCATCTTTACATACCGTGACCCCTCCGTGCCTCGGAAAGCACTTTGAACCGTTGGTCCCGGCTGTCATTCGTGGATCTTTGACAGTGACAGTAGTCAGAAGCCCGAAAGTGTGACAACCAGTCTTACCAAAGGGGTATCGTATTACCCAGCATCTGGGTTGTGGAGGTCAGATAGGCAGTCGCTCCATGTAAAATACTGGTATTCAGCTGCGTCCGGTTAGACTGGAAGCCGACCCCAACATAGTTGGGAAGGGGCTGGGCAGATGATGATGTAATACTTGTTCTAAAGAAGTCTTGTCAAAAATATGTGTGTAAGTATAAAATATGTATCTTATACGTATTTTATTTGTTTTACTATTTATGTACACACATATAAACAGACACGAAGTAAAACAGAACAGAAAAATAGGTACAAAGGTGATGCTCATTTCATAAGAAATCTCTTCCAGCATACCTGCGATAGGACAATAAATAGAGAGATGTAGACGGCGTGTTAAGATACGATACCATACAATAGATGTACGTTGTTTCAGAAATGTGTTACTTAGGTACTGTTTTGTACACTTTGAGATGTTTTACAAGTGGCTGTATACAATAACTAGGGGGCAAATCCCGTCATTTTAAGAATGATCACAGCCTGATCTCAGTCTGCTAGCAATCTCAATCTGTCAAAAATGCCTCTAATTTCCCTGCATTTTTGACAAGTTTTTGAGATTGAATATCGCTGAGATTAGATTGTGACTAGATTTTTAACGTTTTTAATTACGGGAATTGGCCTTCTGGTCTTCACAGCTTGTTTTAGGTGTAAACGATAAAAGAAAACAGTATATAGACACAACATGTAAAATAAATGTCGTATACCTTGTTGTAAACGCGGGGTTAGGAAAAGAAAAACAATTGAAGAGGGAAATAATGATACCTATCTTGAAAACTGACACTCCAAGCTGCCCTGAGTACCTGACCTATCGTGACTGTGTTGTTATAAACAGGGTCGAACAGGGGGATTTAATAAACAAGCCATTGGCCTACTTAGATAGGATCCGAGGCGCCTCCCTTCCCGTTTGCGAAGCTAGGACGACTATCGCATTGTTAGACAGAAAAATTTCGGGGACTGAAGTAGATTTTGGTATAGTTTACATAATACTATGCGTGTGTGTGTCAACCCTTGTAAAATTTCTTCATTTATGTCTGTAAATGTTATAGTGTACATATTTAAGAGTATTTTTTCATTGGGTTGTTGTGTCATTATGTGTCACGCGCTGATTATGATGATGTTTTGTATGACCACCAGACCACAGAACAGAGTTTTTTTACCCAATGTCTTAGTTGAATTGAGGAAAAACATCGAGTTAGTTATCTATGATATCTTTTGTAACGTTTTATACTTGAAGATATAATATAAAAAAACATGCGAAATCTTAAAAGACCCAATATTTTATCAAGTTTTCGGCCCCATCCTTACTGAGTCAGGCACAGTAATAAATCAGTAAGGATAGGATGGATGGATTACTCTTCAGTAACAGGTAGGTCGCCAATGAATCGGAATAGCTTAGGGACTTTGATCTAATAGCACCGAAAAGTATCGGAAATATGTCGCTAAGACTGAGTTGAAAATAAATGCGTCGCTAATTTAATATTCTTTTCATTCGATTTTCAAATACGTGTATTGTTCGATAAATGTTTAATTTAATATAGACTTAATTTGAAATGTTTCAGAATTAAGAATGCTGGTCTTCATTAGGAGCCCAAGAAACGCAACTATTAAGCTCCTAGGAATTTGGTGCTTGCACAAAAGCTTGATCAGCAAAAACGTGATAAATATATGAACCTTAATTTTAGTGCTGTAGAATACTTTCTTTAGAGAGGCCCGTGGCTAAATAATAACAGCCGCTACGGTCGATCGGTCAGGTTAAGTTACGCTTGCCGCGGTTGGTCTATGGATGGGTGACCATCTTTACATACCGAGACCTCTCCGTGCCTCGGAAAGCACGTTAAGCCGTTGGTCCCGGCTGTCATTCGTGGATCTTTGACAGTCGTTACGGGTAGTCAAAAGCCCGAAAGTCTGACAACCAGTCTTACCAAGGGGTATCGTAACTGGGTTGTGGAGGTCAGATAGGCAGTCTAGTACTGCAAGGAAATTTTAATTACACGGAGTGTAGATATTATAAAGGGCTCATTTTTTTTGTCCAATGGTGCATAACACGGTTACGTAATTAGTTATATAACTATTATGTAACGAAAAGTGTATCAGGGTTATGAAGTTAAAAATAATTTATATTGAAAAAAAAACTTATAAACACTCATTGTTCGAACCAGATTCAATTGATTAGTTTTTCTTGTTCAGTTATGAAGTTCAGTGAAGTTTTTATTCATTTTTATCTGGTCTCAGAGCCGTGACAGACGAACTGCATTCAGAATGATCTCGAAAGATTCCACATCCCGGAACTACTTAATAAAATACATAAAAACAGCACACACAATTTGGATAAAGGTATGTGTTCCTCATGTAGTTTTAAATACTTCAGTGAACTGACATTATATAATGAAATTATAACTTTTAACAGAATGCTGTCTGTCATTTTTGATACTTTCTTACTAGGTCCCGTCGGGTGGGAAAATCGACTATACAGCATGTATCAGAAAGGTGGACTTATTATCGTTGGATCCCACTTTTGAATGCCATTTTTTAGGTATTAACGATGGGTCCCATTTGCTATTTCCATTGAATCCCATGTTATAACAACATGTGTACTTTTCAGAAGAAAAGTGATTTAGGTACCTTTATCAAACATTTAAAAAGCAGCGTTTGTTCGGCCTACCTACTATTAAATGATTGAATGAATGAAGGACAGAAGAAACATTTTATTTTATAAATTTTAGGAAAATTTACAGCTAATACATTTTAATATCTAGTACAATGTGTAAGAGATGGTCTAAGGATGATGGGCAAAGTACTATACAACCCATCCCCAATTGTTTTTTGATCTAACAGACTTAATATTTTTCTCATATATTTTGTTATCAGCTACAAAATAATAAACCGTTTGTTTCAAGTCTTAAATATATGGGGTTTCCTGAAAAAAACATCTGTCAGTTACATTTATACAAAATTTCTACGTACACGTACGGAGTATACAAGTGTGAATACGTTAGTTATGTCATGGGAAATAAAATACAATAAGTACGAAGTATGTTAAGTAAGAACCAATACGATTTTCACTTATTTTTGAATAATTAAACTTATTTTGTACCATTAAATTGCCTTCATTTCCCTGAATGAAAACCTCATACTTTTGACGGTCGTTGGCATAGTCAAAAATGCTCAGTAAGCCAACACCTTTTTATAGACCTTTTTTAGTCTGTTAGATAGATAGATCGATAAAACGTTTATTCAGTGCAACAAAAGACACAATACAGGTATTAAAAACATCAATAAATGTGAAAAAAATAAATAAAAAATAACAAAGATCAAAAAGATAAATTGAACCATAGACACCTAGCTCATAAACATCTACATACGGTCGATCACTACTGGGCGGTGTGTGTCTCATGGTTGCAACAAATGGGAGTCCAGCTCAGCATATGCCAGGTACAATACCTGACGCTGGTATTCTGCTGCATCCCGTTAGTGACACACTGTTGACTTAGTTTCAATTTTGGGGACCCTAAGTCCCATCGTCCTCTAGGGATCGACCCAAATGTATGGGACAGCTGATATTTTTTCGCGATGACGATGTTCGTTCCATGGAGAAAGTTATTCAGTTTGATGGTCTGTACTACACTCCATAATTCTGATACGCGCCGTATATTTTGCCGCCCGGCTGTTCCAACTCCGACCCGAACAGGTGTTTATACAGGGTTATTGGTAAGACATTATCAACCCCTTAAGAGGTCATTTTAGTCATCATTATGAACAACTTTTACTAAGGGACCAATATTGAAATCGCGAAAAAAAAAATCAGCTGTTCCCTACATTTTGACGAGTTATACAGTTATACGAACATAAATGTAGGGAACAGCTGATTTTTTTTTTTGCGATTTCATGTTTGGTCCCATAGTAAAAGTTGTTCATAATGATGAGTACAATGACCTCTTAAGCGGTTGTTAATGTTTTACCAATAACCCTGTATAGCACGCCCTTTGGATTATAAACTATTTGTAAGTAAGTTAAGCATCCGTATTACCTAACACACTTTCAATCATAATTCAAGAGTCTTGAATGAAATTAATAATCCATTGCTTCATAGATTTGAAAAACTTGGTTGCTCAACAACATAAAAAACGCATTGAACGCAGCTGAACAGTCAAATTGAAAGGAATTGCGATCAATTGTCAGCTTATGTGTGTTACGCAATTACCCCGCATTATGTGTGTTAGAGATTATCTTTTATCAGGTTCTTACTCAGCTGATAGGGCCAGCTATGCGATACATTTTCTATTGACATAATCCGACCATTGTGTTGGCAAATGAATTCTTTACTCAATTACGACTGATAAGAAATGAAATTAAATGAGGGTCGTGTGGCCAAGTAATAACACCCGCACGGATCTATCGATCAGGTTAAGCTCTGCCTGCCGCGGTTGGTCCATGGATTGGTGACCAACTTTTCATACTGGTCTTAGTATCTTCGTGTCTCGGAAAGCAAGATAAGCCATTGGTCCCGACTATGATTCGTGGATCTATGACAGTCGTTACGGGTCGTCAGAAGCCTGAAAGTCTGACAGCCAGTCTTACCAAGGGGTATCGTATTACCCGCTGGGTTGTGGTGGTCAGATAGGCAGTCGCTCCATGTAAAAAACTGGTATTCAGCTGCGTCCAGTGAGACTGGAAGCCGATCCTAATATAGTTAGGAAAAGTTAGGCAGATTGACAGACAGACAGACCAGACCAAACTAGATTGATTGACAGACCTTAATGAATTAAATAAATATGGTATGCAAAACAAGTATTTTCAATATTAATATCGTTCGCATTTACTTTACGTTTACTCCACGAGTTCGAGTTATCATTTCAACTTCGATATTCGAGTAAAAACGGTTACAATGTTTAACTAAGTTTCGAAGAAAATCACTTTTGGCAGACAGACGGAGGAACTAAACAGGAATTGCGTTTTTCCAATTATGGTATGGAGAACTGAAAGAAAATGCATTGAAAGAGGTCCAATAAAAAGTAATTGGTACGGTCACTGACAAAAGTAGATTGGTACTTTTAGGGCTGATTTTTCCATCGCCAGATAACTTTTATTCGAGGAATAAAATTGACGTTTTATTATGAAACAGTTTTTGTATGAAATAACTGTCAAAATTCCAAATTATTCCTCGAATAAAGTTATCAGATCATTGAAAATGAGCTAATTGACTTTTGTTGGTGACCGTTCCAATGACCGTACGCTAATTACGCTACATAACACAACCACGTCACATCGCAGAGACAAAATGTGGGCAAGCAGTGCTTCCGTGTCGCTGCAGTTTCTTGCAGTTGCGTTGCAGTAATTACAAAATTCGATGTAGTTGCGTTGTCGCTAGTAGTTGCGATGTAGTTACGTTGTGGCTAGTGTTTGCGGATAGGCAGATCGTTGTGGCTACGATGTGGCCGGTATCGCCCACACGGTTAATTTTGACGGCCAAAATGTGGTCCGTGTAAATAAACTATAAATTTTCATACAAATTAGTACCCGTCCATGTGTTGTCGTTGTGGTGTGCTTATTATATTACCCGAAACTGTCAAGTTTAGCGATAAAGTTGAAAATCTATCGAAAGAAATTTGACAGATTTTAGTAGCTTGATGTGCTGGCGTCCGTGTCACACATGTGACACTTCATCTAGTTAATATTGTTTGAATTTTACTTCTGTTCCGATTTTAATTACATATTTAGATAAGTCTTTATTAGCTTTAAACATGGTATAAAGGTGTTACAGTCTTGTGTTAATTTATAGGTATACAATTTAATAATAATATATAAACATTCGATTTCCTTAAACATAGGTTTATGGCATTGTAATAAATAAAAAAAAACCGGTCAAGAGCAAGTTGGACTCGCACACCGAGGGTTCCGTACTTTGTAGGTACCTATGTAAATAGTTTGTCACGGGTTTTTTTTTAATGTACCTACAAATTTGCGGTTTTCGGATATTTTTCTTTACTTATGCCACATGATCTTGCTTCTTGCCAAATTTTTAGGTCAACTGGAAGTACCCTATAAATTTTGATTTCCTTGAGAGTGTCGAAATATACGTTTTTTGCGGCATAAAAGGCCTTATCTTTTTTTACGTTGAAGGTTCCTTCAAACAGGCGCAACACGCGATTAAATCGCGTGTCGCGCCTGTTTGTACGAGCCTTAACTTAGAAGTTTTATTTTTCCACAGATTCAAAGTACTGTAGACCTGAGTATATGGTTTTAATTTCAACTCGATACCTCCACGCGTTCCCGAGATAAAGGGTCTTGACAGACAGACGGACGGACGGAGGGACGAACAAAGTGATCCTATAAGGGCTCCGTTTTTTCCTTTTGAGGTACGGAATTCTAAAAAAATATTAATAACGCCACCGCTACTAACCATAATTTTATATGCCTCATTGTGAACATTGTGGAAAACAACAAGTAAGTACATAATAAAAGGAAAAAGTAGTAAATAAAATAACAATATAAACTCCGCTTTGTAAGTTCGTTACGAATGATGTTGATATTGTGTTGCTTGTTTGGAATTACGACATTAATTAGCTATTGTCCCGGTACCATCAGCACAATCATTTACAATATTCAAATTAAATATCATCTAAAATTAGCAATTCAGTAACCATACAAATAATTAACAGGCATGCATGACATCTAACATAGAAATGTTAGACACAAAGGAGAACGATAAAAAGTGTGGTTATTAGATCTTCTAGAACAGAAAAAAAAATTGAGCTACATATACTATTTATACCTTTAGACGGAAATCATCTATGAATTTATGATCAATAACCACAAAAAAAACTTACCAAAAAATATGCAGCAAATATTATGTTCATCATCATCTGCCAAGCCTTTTCCCAACTAGTTTCGGATGCAGCTGAATACCAGTATTTTACATAGAGCGACTGCCTATCTGACCTCAACCCAATTATGACCTTTTATAAATATCTTTGCCACAGGTGTTTAGAATAAGCACTTTTTCATAGACGACAACAATATACTTCTGTGTCAACAAGAGAAAAAGTTCAGATTTCTCTTGTTGACGCAGAAGCCGCTCAAAAAAAGGTTATTTAGTTTAAGCGGATAGTACACTATCCGCTTAAAGGCTCCTGCAAACAGGCGCGACGCGCGACGCGAATCGCGCGCGGCACAAAGGCACCGCTCGTTGCGCGACTTGCGGTGCCTTTGTGTCGCGCGCGATTTTATCGCGTGTCGCGCCTGTTTGAAGGAGCCTTAATGAGACAAGACATTTTATGTAGATATCCCCATATTACGACTGCGGTAGAGATCCACAGCATCGCACATAAGATACTGATCGAGGAAATTCTGACCTTTAATGCTTGGTTCCTATAAACAGAAACGAATCATTTTGCTTACCTACGGTAGGATTCTTTTATTGACAAACTGGGCATATAAATACATTCGTAAGCTAATTTTACCTATGATACCTAAGTAGGTATCATAGAAGTTCTATATGGGAAGGTCTACTATGCAAAGCTGAAGATGAGGTCTTTGCTTCATTAGTGGTAAAGATACAAGAGGCTTAATTTTTAACCAATAACGGTCCGTATTATATGAATCGGCCATGAGCGAGCTTGAATAGGTGAATAGGAATGCAATTTTTTCGGAAAAACAAACCCATATACGAGTATAAATTCACTCAAAATACACCCAACGTCCTTGTATCAGGTAGCTAATTAATCATTTTGTTATTTTTATCCAGAAGTGTGTTTAAAAAGGTCAAGTTTCGCGTCTGTCGGTGATGACGTCACATTTTCTGGGATCGAATGGAAAAAAACGAATAACAGGCCCATAAATAATTCTTGGTTCACATATAAATCTCTTAGTGAGCCACGCTTATAATCAAACTTATTATACACTGATCAAAATAGCCTTGAACTTTTGATTGAAAATATGGGTCGCATCAAAATCTCCGCGTAAATGTAAGTCCGGGGCATACTGGTGAAACTCGATAATATTTTTATGTTGAGCTTACATTCTACTACATTTATATACTATCGGATATTCCATTTAGTTGTGACACAATGTTATAATATTGTGGTAGAAGATGTTACAAAAAAAATAGAAAAAAATATACGCGTCGACTTGAGAACCGCCTCCGTTTTTTCGTCTGTTAAAAATTAAAAATATATTGTAACATTATGCCCTGCCTTGCAAGGCGTATTGCCTACACACACAGTAATAGCTGTACTGCACGCTTAGCATGACCACCATAGAGTTTTGTCGACGAAAGAATAGAAAAAATACAGATTTCTTTTCTTTTTCTAAATCGGTCTACAATCTCTTATTTTGTCTATTCTTCCGTCGACAAAACCCGTTTGAACGCGCTAATCTCTGGAAGTAGGTACCAGTCAGATTTGATCAATTCTTTTGCATTTGATAGCTTAATTATTGAGGAAGGCTATGACATATATAAACATCACGCTAGGACCAATAAGAGCCGAACAAAATGAAAAAAAGTCAGAAAGAACGCTAAGCGAAAACAAAGTAACAGCGCGGGCGGGCGATGCGATGTGACGGGGTAGGTCGGGGGAAACTAGAAATTTTACGCGGACGAAGTTGTGGGTAGAAGCCACTCCGGACCCACCCACCATACTGAAGGGACTGAACTTTACCACCATAGTAGTGTTGGGATTTGAAAAATTGTAAAACAATATTGGTACAAATACAAATTTATTATTATTTTACTTAATCTAAAAACACTTCTTAATTTTTCTAATGCATGATGGTGATATCATTGTGCAATAACTGCCCAAATGCAGTTAACTTCTCTAATAAAATCATCAAATTGATTAATCTATTCCATTCGACGTTTTTTTAGGAGTAACCTTTGTTTTATGAATATTGTACTAGCTTATGCCCACTCCGGACCCACCATACCCCTGGCCATACCCCTGGGGGAAGGGTGGGACTAAACCACACCACCATAGAGATGTGCCACCCCAGTTCCAGTACGTATATTGATTTATATGTAGGAATAGAACTACTACGAATAACAGGTAAGTAATAAACCTCACACAATGAATGCAATTTTGAATTTCTTTCCAAATTGCACTATAAAGGGATGCTATTACCACTGGGTACGCAATATTTGGAGGAATGCTAAATCTCAGAAGTTCCACATAACTCAAACAAGACCTAAAAGGAGAATCGTGGCAATTACTGACGCCTTACCGCTTCTTCACAAAATATTACTAGAACTAGTTTATATAAAAACAGAACGCGAGACCTTGAAGCGTATGGACCAGTTCATAGGCTACCGCAAAAAAATTTGGCTAAAAATACGTAGGTACTCCTGACGTATTTCAGCGTTTACGGAGAAAGACATCGGACAACCAATGTATTTTACTAGTCGTTTCATTCAAAATTAAACAAATTACTAAATAAGAATACAGTAACTTTGATGCGATTGTTAAATGTCGTAAAGACATAAAAGAATACTGCTAAGTAGCTGTCTTAAATCATTAGCAATAAATAAAATAATACAAATTGAGGTAACAACAGCTAGCTAAACTTAATGGCGTTTATTTATAAATATTGCTAAAAGTTAAGAGACGTTTAAACGTCATAAATGTATGGTTAATAAACAGGAGACGCTAATCACTACGTAACTCAACGTTCATAAACGAAAGGGTAAATCTAAAGTAAATAAATCTGAGAATAAGACATTACGGGTTTTATTTTTCTACTAAATATTGATTTAATATGCTTTTTGTATTAAGAACATTATGGAGCGTTTTTTTTTAAGGTTTTATCGATTTAGGGCTGATTTTTCTAACGCCAGGTAATTTTGTCCGAGGAATAGTTTAGAATTTTTACCAGTTCTTCCATACAAAATCTGTCAGACGTCAATTTTATCAGCCCTAAGTCAACCTCGCTATTATTTTTATGTTGGGCTTACATTGTACTACTCATAACGTCATCGCATAACTAATACAATATGTGGTCGTCCAAATCAAAAGGGACCTTATGGCGGAAATGAGTTATCTACAGAGCTGAAAACTACATAAATGTACCGAACTATAGACCCAAGAACCAACCTTCTAACCACTGCCGTTATTTTTTTACGAATTTTTGAAGTTCACTGATCGAAATTATAAGTTTCGAGAAAATCGCAATTTAAGTATGCCGTACAAAAAAGTTATGTTTTAGTGTGAAGTTATGTAACTGATGGTATACTTTGATTGACTATGATTATTACTAATGGAAATTCTTACAATCCTTGCATAAACTTGTTTGTTGTGGGAACTAGACCCGCCAACATAATGCATTATCAATGAGATGCAAAGTATCGATAATAGTATTAAAAATAAGTAAACCGCCTGTTTCTCACTAAACTTTTATCGTTTCTATATTGCTACTAATTACATAGATTTGCGAAAGGCCTTAGATGTAAATAAAAACAACACATAATTTAAAAAAAATAGTTTTTATTTACTAGCAAGAATTCTTATTTTTTATAAACTTTGAGATCTGACAGTAACAAAATCAACACTTAATCACTAAATAGGTTATACATAATTGGTTTAGATGCTAATAAAGCTAAGAGATTAATGATAACTGTTAGTTATGATCTTGTAAAGTTACATAGAGAACTGAACAATTTCTTCAAACAAATTAAAAAAGGGCCCTAATGGTGGGCACTAAACAATATTTTTTATTTTTAGCATGCATAATCAATATTTTAGTGCAACATTCAAGATAACTTAAATTTTCTTTTTTTATTATCACAAGGTATGAAAATGTTACTTATTTAACAATTTTTTTTTTATTATCACAAGGTATGAAAATTCGTAACAAGTATATACGTAAAAAAGGGCCCTTAAGGCGGTCCGTTGCAGTCTGCTGACACTTATCTCTTAGTATAGTTAATTAATTTAAGTATTTTAATAAAGGTAAACAATCTTGATACGTTTTTGTCGAAAAATATATTTATGAAATAATTTATAGCCATTACAAGATAAAATAAAATGAAATAACAGATGTTATAATGAATTACTTTTGCTATTAGCCTTAGCCTATTTTAAAAATATATTTTATGATAAAAAACATACCTAACAAGATTGTTTACCTCTATTAAAAGTACCTAAACAAAATATGGACTACAATAGTGGGACCTTAGACCTAAGACGCATATACAAAGAATGCCGCATGCGGCGGCGTGTGACACTATCTAATGGCAGCTATACGCTACGCTGACGACACGCTAGTCCTGGCGCAGGGGAGGTCGCATCAGGCGGCGGCCGACGCGATGACACGCGGGGTTGCGATAGTCGTGGAGAGGATCCGGCAGTTGGGTCTCGAGGTGGCATTGCACAAGTCCGAGGCCATGTCGTTTCATGGGTTCCGGAATACGCCACCATCGGGATCCCAACTAACGGTAGGAGGGGTTCACATCGGCGTCGAGACGACGATGAAATACCTGGGTCTCATCCTCGACAGCCGGTAGAACTTAGTCGAGCATTTCCGACGTTTGGCTCCCAAACTGGAACGGGCCGGGGCCGCCTTCAAGCGGCTCCTGCCCAACCTGAGGGGGCTAAACGCCTCCTGCCGGAGGCTTTACGCGGGGGTCGTGCGGTCCATGGCCCTATAACGGGGCCCCGGTGTGGGCGCGTTCACTGCGGCGGCGAGCCGCCCATTATTTGAACGCGCCCCAGAAGGTGGTAGCCGTTAGGCTGATCCGGGGGTACCGCACGATCTCGGGCGAGGCGGCAAGCCTCCTTGCCGGACTGCCGCCATGGGATCTGGAGGCGATAGTCCTCGCGCGCCTGTATGAGTGGCGCGCGGAGGCACTACGCCGGGGGGAAACTCCGCTTCCGCAGCAAATTGCGGCGGAGCGGACAGACCTCCGGCGCGATCTCATGGCGGCGACCTCTCGCGTCCGGGCCTGGTTCAAGCCATGGTCCGGGGCTAGAGGGAGTGGGGAGCAGTCGCCTCCTTCTGCGAAGCAGTCATGCTAGCGAAGGAGGCGGCGGGACGGCTGAGAGAGAGAGCCTCCCGTCCCAGCCGCCGCGGGAGACGCTCCGGGCGTCGGGAGCCGCGCGACTACTCCCGGCCACTTTAGGCGCGGGCGGAGAGCAATGGGTAGCTCACCGTCCGATCAGGACCAGGCCCGTGCCGGACGGCGCGTACGTGTTCCACGCGCGCCTCAAAGAGATGTCAGCACTAAACGAAGGGGCCCGTATTGGCCGAAGCCTGCCGGGTCAGCGGGATTGTCCGAAAGGGTTACCGCTGGCCCGGAACAAAGGGCGAAGGAAGGAACACGGGTGGGTTTTAGTCAGTAAGAGTCTGACACTCCCTATTCCGCTCCACCCAGAGCGGGAGGAGTCATTTGATGATTTCCCATCCTGAATGAATAGTTTAGTTTATACCTACCTTGCAATATTAAAATGTTGACATAATATATGGTTTGAATTACAAGAAAAACGATTTGTTAGGTCTTGCCGCGATAAGGTTCCTTTTTTACTAAACTTTAGATGAATACGAAACTTTTTTAAATTGACTTTTCGAAAAGTTGAACACATCTACATGTAGTAAATACAATCATCTTTTTAAAAATACAGTTAATAAAAAAACGATTTTTTTGAGGTATTTTACAAATTTATTAATATCTCGGAAACTAGTTACCGCCATAAGGTCCCTTTTGATTTGGACGACCACATATTTGCTTGTTATTGTTGAAACTTATTTCCGCAGCAGTTTTGTAAGATGATTCAGTTTATCCCTTCGTTACCTTTACGCAGTTTAATAGTGTGGTTTCATGACTGGCTTGTTTGTCATTGTTGTTTTCCTGTAAAAAACAATATTTTTTTTTACTGAGAAATACCTACCGAGATACATCAACTTGTGTTACAATGGTAATTGTATCCACTTATAATAGGTCCTACTCATTTCTGTAATACCGTTTCTCGTTTATTGTCGGGTTTGCACTATGAACCAGGTATCCGCCTTCAATTTAACCAGAAGTAGATGAATAAGGGAATTATTCACCTTATTCTGTTTAAAGTAGAGGCGAATTTAGCAAACCTCCACTGATAAATGTAGGCATTACGTCTACATGGCTTATTAAAATAATGTACAAATGAGGTGTATGAAAATAACTACATCCCGCTGCCTGCCTGACGTTTGGGTAATACAAGCTTCTTGATTACACATGATACCTCTCTAGAGTACTATTTACATTTCACATGACATCACCAGAGACCCAAACTGCGAGGTGAATTAGTGAGACCGTCAATGAGACCATCAAATAGACAAGATGACGCATTTTTGTCCCATGCATTACATCATAACTAGGCGTGTTGTATACTTAGGTATACCTTTGTCGTATCTGTGAAGAAATTTGTGTCGTAGCTTTTCTTGTTATCTAGAAGAAACAACCTGAAGCGGTTTTTAGAGGCTCTTCGTGTACATAAGGCGGAAACAAGCTAGGTGTGTAGGAGTTTGGTCGCATGTCGCATGGCGACTTGTTCATTTAACGACTTTTGCATGTTGATGTAGCCAAGAAAAGGTGTTCAGGTTCTCGACAAAAGTCCATTATTAGAGCTAAAACCAAAAAAATAACCTTTCATTTTACAATCTACACTCAACCTTGAAATTACGAGATTTGGAACGCCATAATCGTGATCAAGACCATGGACCGTAGGACCGTACTAAAAGGTAAACATTACACAAATCACGGAGGCATAACGACATAGACATAATTATTGAAGTAACAATGGCACATCGGGCATCCATTACTGAATAGGTACAGTCAGCAACAAAATTCGATTAACACAAGTTCAGCTTTTTTAATCTCACTTATTGAGCAAAATATTAACAATTCAGTTTTTTTAAACTCAGTTATTGAGCAAAATATTTGCTCAAAATTGCATTGTACTTCTGCTGGAATTTTGAACAAATATTTTGCTCAATAACTAATATTAAAAAAAAAACTGAAGTGTTAATCGACTTTTGTTGCTGACCGTACACAAGACAGTAGCACAGAATAGGACAGAAGGTTTGCTCCATATTGTATGCGAAAAATGCTCGCAACATACACACGCTTCACGTACAGCGAGTGTTCCCCCACAATTGACATAGTATAGACAGTACGGGATCGCCGTACATACGCATCTATGAGTGCGTGCGCCTGTTTTCGCTCGAGAAAGTCACCGACCTTCTGTAGGTAGGTACTATTCTGTGCCAGTAAGCAGGCACCCATGCCTATTGACAGGTCGCGTAACCATGACGAAAGACAGCGTTTGTTGAATTTGTTATGAGGTTACATACCGGTTTTGAGGTCCATACATAGCATGTGTTACAGCATCACGGAATTACGATTCTTTTACTGTGGTTGGTGAGCGCATAGTCCGTGATGCGGTACAGAAAATGGTCACCATGTCTCCACCTGTGGTTGCAGGTAGTCAAAAACCGTTTACTGATTTAAAAACGGTGGAGGAACAAAAATAGTGATGAATGGACTCATTCGGCGGTTATGAAGATAAAAAATGGAAACTCCGTCATTGAAGTTTTCAGTTTTTCAAC
The DNA here is from genome assembly GCA_963855955.1 of Luperina nickerlii. Lineage (NCBI taxonomy): Eukaryota > Metazoa > Arthropoda > Insecta > Lepidoptera > Noctuidae > Luperina > Luperina nickerlii. Next base: position 12,131,099 of record OY979681.1, on the reverse strand, counting down.
AAACAACTCGTAAACAATGAAAAAACGCTGATGGTTTGTTTCAATTTCAGTAACAATGGCTTAAAATAGCACTTGCACTTGGTGCTAGGATTGCATTCTACAAAGAGTCTTCAACTACATGGTAGATATAAGCCAGTAATCATTTACAGTTGTGTCATCGCGCTTCTCTTTCATTGTTATGCAGTTCGACAGTGACCGCATTTTTGGTCATGCCCCCTTAAGATAAGTCCCCAAAAAAACAAGTGAATGCTCACTGCTATATATAGCTGGTAGTACTCATTATAGATGCCAAGGTATAATAAGGATGAGGTGCCTCTTTCGATATTTTCTATGATGATTGATATTATGACACATACGAAATAAAACATTGTCATGGGTTTTACCGCTAACGTATTAATTAAAGTAACTATTAAAGAGCTAATGTGAGTAAAGAACATTTTTCACACCAGACCACGACTTTATTTAGAGCGTGTTCACATGAGTATAACCGACAACGCCTGTAGTTAAAAAATATTGCGCGTGCGGCACCGTCAAGTAGTAGAAGTGAATCTTCTTAAAAAAAAATGAGAATAAGTGAGATTTAGAGTGAGAAACAGAGAGAATTATATCTTTATTCTCTCTCATGTAACGAAATATGCCTGAACGTGACGCGTCCTTGAAATTTCACTCTCAATTCTCGTCCAACTATCGAATCGCCGCCTAAAAGTTTCACTACAAAATGGAAAATATATACTAGTTAGTAATAATATTTAAATAAAAGGTAAAGTGAGCGTGGAGTGAGCAATCAATAGTGTCAATTCCTAACAAAAACAAACTCACTTCACCTAAGTTTTCACGGTGAAATTTTTACAGAATTGACCGGTTGCTGTAAGCTTAGTTTAAATAAGTAAACCGCGCGATCATGTGAAGAGGCTTCTTGTTCTCTCGTGGCATGTTACGTGGCATTGAATAAGAGTCATCAACAAGAACATTTTCCTGTTTTGCCTACCTGAGTCATTTTTAAAACATCAGTCAAATGATCATTATTCAGAAAACATAACATAATGGTCACACTATGCATGAGATTTCCGAATCATGAACACGCGATAAAATCGCGCGTCGCGCCTGTTTGCAGGAGCCTTGATTCGACAATACCACTTCGTCGTGTTGAGGATATTGCAAAATACTTATATATCAGCAACTAGTTTCTGCCCGCGACTTTGTCCGCGTGAAATTTTTTGATTCCCTGACCCACCCCGTCGCATCGCATCGCCTGCCCGCACTATTACTTCGTTTTCGCTTAGCGTTCTATCTTACTTTTTTCTCGGCTCCTAAGAGTTATAGCGTAATGTTAAGTAGCCTAACAGCCTTCCTCAAGAATTGGGCTATCGAATGAAAAAAATATTTTTCAAATCTGACTTGTACTTCCAGAGATTATCGTGTTCAAACAACCAAACAAACTCTTTAGCTATATTATTAGTACAGGTAAGTAAAGATGCCAGCACATCAAGCTACCCAAAACTGAAAAATTTTCCCAATCAACTTTGAACCTTATGCTTTAGCAATAAAGTTGAAAATCTACTAAATAAATTTGACAGATTGTAGTAGCTTGATGTGCTGCCGTCTGTACAACCTTTTGCGCTCGATTTTCACCTGGGCCCGAATTGCGGTAATTTTTATCAAATGAAACGCAAATGAAACACGAACGAAGATCAAACGTTACACGATTTCGTATCGCGGTGTCGTTTTGACATTTAGTTCAAACGAAGTTGGAACGCAGACGGAACGCAAGTGCTCGTTTGTCGAACAGTTGAAATAAAGCTACTTTTTCTCAAACGTTGCTCGAACGTTTCACGGTGTTTTTGTGTGATATTTGTTTGTTTTATTGTGTTTGCTGTAAGAATGTTATATTTAGACCTATTAGAATGTGCTTACGCGGACGACGTAGCCGTAGCTCGTGCTGAGGCAAGGCGGCTGAACGTATTGGCGAGGAAGAGTGATCCGGCTTTCGATCTAAGTGATCGAAAATTTGTAAAAAGATACCGGTTGTCCAAGGACCTTACTCGGGAGCTGATTTCCGAGTTAACTCCTCACCTTTTACCTACAGTACGTTCAGATGCTTTGGACGTGGAAACTAAGGTAAGAAACCATGTATTTGATGTAAGGAATGCTCCTCATAGAGACGAAAAGAGTTAGGTTAGGTTTTTTTAATCCACTTAGCTATGATACTAAAACTCAATTACCTACATAAATATTTTTGTTTTAGGTTTTGGTTGCACTAGCATTCTTTGCTTCTGGGTCTTATCAGACTCTTGTAGGAGATAACCGGAATCACTGTGTTTCTCAAGCCAGTGTTTCCAAAGCAATCCGGCAGGTGGTAATGGCTTTAAACAAGCCCTCTATTCTGAACAAATATGTTTGTTTTCCCTTTCAACAACAAGAAAGGGAACAAGTTATGAGAGAGTAAGTATAAATAATACCTACATTGAATTTATTTACTGAATTGTTGATACCTTTTGAAGGAAAATATTGATTATTTTTTTTTTCAGGTTTTACAGGCGTTATAAAATGCCGGGACTGCTGGCCTGTGTTGATGGGACCCATGTGGCCATAGTGTGCCCTCACAATAATGAAGAGAGATTCATGAATAGAAAAGGGTACCACTCTCTAAATGTTTTAATAGTGAGTAATGTAAATAATTATGATAAACTATTAAATGAAAGATTATCGACATTTCTATAAGTATTTTTAAATATTAAGCTCAGCTTAGTATCTCTCATAATTCTTTTGTAGTAAATTGTTGTTTTTTTTTTCAGATGTGTGACTCAAATTTAAATATATTATGTGTAGATTCCAGTTTCCCTGGTTCTACTCATGATAGTGTTCTATGGGCTCAACACTCCTTAAATGCATATCTTGATAGGCTTCACAGGATTACTGGGGAAGATGTTTATGTTTTAGGTATGTATTACTTACCCAAATTAATTATCCATTTTATTTTTATGTTGCTTGTAACTTCATACTGTGTTTAATTAATTTTTTAAAACTAGAAACTTTTCAATTACAGGAGACTCAGGGTATGCCTTGAGGCCTAATACTATGATACCTGTGACAGACCCAGCTCCGGATACACCTGAGGAGTATTATCAGGATTTGCATTTATCTGCCAGAAATGTAGTGGAGCGTTGTATAGGAGTATTAAAGGCTAGATTTAGGTATGTACAACCTAGGCTAACATACATACAATTTTTAATACTATGAATAATTCTTAATAGTAGGTATATCTTATAATTCTAATATTATCTTTTGCAGATGCCTATTGGTGGACCGAAAGCTGCATTATTCCCCGGGCATAGCAGCAAAAATAACAAATGCCTGCTGTGTGCTACATAATATAGCACACAGGGCTAGACTCCCCTACATTCGCCTAACACCGGCCGAGGCGGCACGAGAGCGCGAGTTGACAGAGGGCGCGAGCTACCTGGCGCCGCCGCAACAGGGACAACGTAGGCGCGGCGGCGGCGGCGCCAGCCTCCTATCGGAGTTGGAGCTAGGCCGCGCGCGCCGCCATGCCCTTGTACAACGTTTGTGGGCAGATAGACATATATAGCTTTACATTTTATTTACATTTCGATTAGTATTTCTTAGGTCATTTATTTATATTTTTTTTTACTGTTTTATAAAAAAGCAAATTAATGTTCTAGACAACTAAGATTTATTGACATTATAAAATTGATTTCAAATTATCATAATAATAACCAAGTGCACCCAATTAAAATTAAAAATAAAAGTAACACAGTAGTGTTTATTTTTCCCATTAAATGTATATTTATCTTGTTTGTTTTCTAATCAAGTATCCCAATCAAGATGCCCAATGTTTTATACTGTGGAAAAAAATATTTCATTGATGATTTTTCTTCCTTTATTTGGTAATGATGAATAGTTTCAAATAAAATATCAACAACTAAAATTACTTATTTATTGGTGTAACAAACCATTACGAAATTATACTAAACTTTCACCTAGGTACATAAAAAAGTATGTACTTAAACAAAAAAAAATTAAAGCTACTGTATGACTATGTAAAAACAAAAGAACATAATTAAGTCCAATTAAAATAATTTATTTATTGGTATAGCAAACCATTAAGAAATTATACTTAACTTACACCTACACAAAGAAAATACTTACACACAAAAAAGTACTGTATATATAATGACAATGACAATTTTAAATAAAATAACATAAGTAATTAAAGTAATCATATCCTAATCTGGCTGCAGCTGAATTTGTTGTGATGCACAGTACTGAAAAAAAAGAAACAATTCTGTTGTATTTATTACTCATTTGTTTACATTAGGTACCTATCTATTTTCCACCACATCATCAATACAGAATAATAAAAATAATACACAGTTTTGATTAATTATGAAAGAGCGAGGTTCAAGCATTATAATTCAATTCAATTCTAATTTGATGTAAAAGAGTAGTTACATACCCTTGACCATTCTTTTGCTGTTCTTGCAGGCCCTAAGCCATTAAGTAATTCAGCGCACTCTTGCCAGAGCCGCTGGGCAACAGCTCTTGCCTCCTTGGATCTCACCCGACCGAGGGCGAGGTCTCGATGTCCTTCCAAGAACTCGAGCATTACCTCTAGCTGCCGGACTGTGGTGCACCTGCGTCGCTCTTCCATTTCCTGAAGAAAAATCATAGTTACACGATCTAACCTACGAATGTTTCCGTTTAACTTTTTAAACAAAGAATTCGGGTTAAAGATTGAACATAGGTTCACTTACCAAAGTTGTTGAAATCCACTATACAACTGGCGTCTGGCACAAAATTCTTTCACTAGATTCCTCATCGTTAAAACCACTTGAATTACTTCCTCTTGAAATCAACTCTACAAGTAGGATATAAATTTAAACACTCGCATACTTTTGAGTTGCATACAAAAAACCAAAACAAACAAAAAAATGTCGATCGAGAAGCATCTGTCATAACTCAAACTGTCAAAATGCAGTAGAGCTAACCCATAAATCTTCAAATCGACGGTGGAATACACTTAAAAAGCATACTATTCATCAATACTAAGTCACATCTCTAAACATTTTATATTTGCTCACAGTCCAATTGCGTTCCAGCTTTGTTTCATCTTTGTTAGCACGTGAAATTTACCGCGATACCAAACTCCGCACCGACTGGACTGCTGCTGGAACGCAAGCAGAGATGAAACGCGCACGCAACGCGCACGTATTAAACATTTTTAAATTACCGCAATCGGGACCCTGGTCCTTTATTATTTATAGTTAAATCTATGAGCCAACAAACATCGTTTGTTCAGCATGAATGGCCGACTTTAAAACTTTGTTTGAGACCATTGCCATATGTAAAAATGACCGTGGGACTTGAAAATAACGACACATAATCAGCCAATGTTCCCACTGCTAGGACACAGGCATCCTCTCTGCCACAGGTTCTAGGACAAGCCGGTCTCCTCACGATTTTTCCCTTGACCGTTTTGAGAGCAGTGGTGATGAATTATTTACATAAAGTCATAAAGTAAAGCGGCTGCCTGGGTTTGAACCCATGATCCCGTGGTAACAACTTACGAGTTGTACTCGTAAGTCGTTACCACGGGGTCACCACTGCTCAAAAAGTAACAATGAGCACTAACTTTACAAGACTACAAGAATACATACAAGAATAGATTAGCTGTTGGAAAATTATTATTTAGTCTGCAAAGGTAGATAAGAAGATCTGACTACCCAGGACGTAGATCCTGAAGTATTATTATTACTAATGGACGCTCTCCTTAATACTACCCGATCAACAATAAACTCAGGCCATCTTAGTCCACTGCAGGGGATAGGCCTCTCCCAAGTTGCGCCAAAACACTTTGTCCTCCGCCTTCCGAATTCATTCTGTCCTAGTCACCTTAAATGCAATTCAATAAATTAAATTCAAACATTTTAAAGAGAGTGCCAAGAGTTAATGCTTCTACTCGTAGAATTTACTTTCCTAAATTAATGCATTCTCTGGCATTGTTTCATATTTTTATACTAAGTAGTTGTGCTTGCGTCTTCTACCATGAGAACTATTAAAGGCTCCTTTACACAAAGGCACCGCTCGTCGCGCGACTTGCGGTGCCTTTGTGTCGCGCGCGATTTCATCGCGTGTCGCGCCTGTTTGTAGGAGCCTTTAGGAATATAATTATATAAAGACCGTTTCCGAAATTCAATTCTTCTTTTTTTTTTCATTTTGTTATTGGTTTTGAAATCATAGCTTGTTAAGAGCCCTTTGATTTGTTTTGCATTGTTACGTTATTTTTCTATTAAGGCTCCTTCAAACAGGCGCGACACGACACGCGACACAAAGGCACCGCAAGTCGCGCAACGAGCGGTGCCTTTGCGTCGCGCGCGATTCGCGTCGCGTGTCGCGCCTGTTTGCGGGAGCTTTTATGGTTGCAATTACAGACCAAATTCTCATACATACACGCACTGCATATAAACCCACATATTACTGTATTGTTGCACAATCTGCAGGCTATACAAATATTAGTTGAGAACGAGACAGCAACCTGTGGCACAATAGTCAATAATACACGGTATAGACATGTGCTAGGTTGAAAACTGGCCTCAATATACACAGAGAATAGATGCGATTATTCTAGGTACAGAATCATCACCACCGTCAGTCCACTACTAGAAATAGACGAGTCCACGTTTGAACTTCTTCTACCTCTAGGAATATAATTATTATCTATCTATCACTCAATCTGCCTAGCCTTTTCGCAACCATTTTAGTGTCGGCTGTCTATATGTCGTAGGTTTTTCATAAAATTAGGTTTTTGATCAAAAACCTAGGCTATTGATCAAGAACCGGAAGAAGACAAAATTATTACTTTATGTTATCATAAACCTGAGAAAATCCAGTTTTTTTATCAAAAACCTAGACTGTATTAGTTTTATGATAAAAACAATGTTGGTTGCTATTTCTTTAAATAAATAAAACAATTAAGAAACAATAAACAATGATTTATTTGTTATGAAATTACATACCTACATTTAAAAAATAATATGTGTGATGTGTGTGTGAAACGGCGAAAAACGAAACGATTAAAAACGTGATTTTGTCTATTTTTGTGCTTTTGAACCAGAAGAAGACGGTCGACGTCAGGGGCACCCCGAGGTTCGGTTTGGTTAGGTTCCTTTAAACCCTGAAGACAGAAATAGGAGCCCCGCGCAGCGGGGCTCCGTCGACCTGACGTCGTTAGAAATAATACTGCGCGCTCGTTTTATCATAAAGCCAAACTAGTTCAGGTTTTTGATCAAAAATCTGGATTGTTAGAGGTTTATGATGAAATTGAGTTTAAAATGTGTCATCTTCCGGTTTTTCATCAAAAACCTAATTTTATGAAAAACCTACGACATATATACTATTAAAAATGAAAGTCGTTTTTTTTTTCTTGTCTATCTGCGTGACCGCGTTGTTCTTCTAAACTACGCCACAGATTTTGGTGCGGTTTTCGGCATCGTTTACAGTTTTAGAGAATTTATTCCGGAAAGTGTATGTGGGTGTTACATTAACATTAAATTAACATATTATAATAAAGAAATTTCGATGTTTTGTGCAGTTGTAAAAACCGTGTGAAGCAGGGGCGAGTCGCTAGTACTCGTAGTGGTCATGAATGTATCGAAACAAGCAATGCTGCAAGCCGTATAACTAAAATGGCGCACGGCATCTATCATAAATGTCGTATCACACTCAAATCTAGGATCTTTTTTAGCTAGTGTGGCAGTAAATCTTTTATAAAAGATAAGTTTGGTGTAGCATAAGGTTGGCAACGAGTCCAAATTTAATTATACTACGACTCGTTAAGCCAATAAATTTTCTTGAGCGAGAAAATTTGGAAACTTTAAATTCTATGAATATTTTTTTGCAATGCAGAGCTTAAATTGTTTCCGCAAATACATAGCTATATATCTATCATGGTTATTACTTTGCTATTTGCAGTGACTTCATTTTAATTATCATAGGTAGATTAATCATTTTGATGATGCAACAAAGTGACGTGGGGTAGATATTAATTGTGTAGGAAAAGGTCTTACTTATTTCACCTAAGTAATAATAATTATATGGGTGATTTAAAAGTTATCATAATAGTCAACATTATTATTCGACATGTTCTTTTCCAGGGTCAAATTAAATTAGCTGGGAAGACTTTAGAGACGTTATCGATATCTAAAAGTTAAAACAAAAATAAAGATTTTCTAGACATTTTAAGTAACTACATTGCAGCAACAACTTCTGCGGTGCTGTTCTGCAAAAATATCACCGTAAACACTCAGGTGAAGTGACCAGTCATTCCGACTTGTTCGTCAACTGGCACCTGATGCTTCGAATTGACACTGGCTCACTGCATCTAAGTTTTCACGGTGAGATTTTTACAAATCAGCTGCGGCTGTAGACCCCTAATCAGCTGTACTTACTAGATAGAAGTATGAGTGTAAATATATTTTTTTCCGTCTGAGAAGTTTCGCCAGCTAATTTAATTTTACCTTGTATAGTAAGGACGAATCAAAATCTTCCTTGACTGGGAATGAAATATTTCACTTTTCATTATGTATTTATTCTAAATAACAAGATATTTGAAGCTTGCCGAGTCGTGTATGAGAAAGCACGTAATCCAGAAAGCGTGATATTCGAAAACACATATTAAGTTTTGCTGCATTACGTCAGGACCCAGACGCCCACAACATTTCTACCTAGCTTATTTGCCTTGGCTTCGCATTGCTAGCCTTGACTGAGCTAAGACATAATACATATGTTTTATCATATTATTATACTAAACCTCCTCAAAAACAGAAGCTATCTATTGATGGAAACCTAAACAAAATCCGTTCGGTACTTTTTGAAATTAGCGCTACGAAAGAAAGATTCGACGGCTTGACTTTGGATGATGATGTAAAACCATCGATGCTCATTTGTTTTGTACCGTTGCCATTACGAAAATTCAACTGCTGCATCAGTGCATACCCGAATCATGTTTAGATTTATATTTGGAGTACCTTATAGATTCGCAAAGAAATTACTGAACTGAAGTTGGATCAGTGGAGACAGCATAATCAGCCTGTAATCCACGACGCGGGCATTGGTGGGTTGGTTACATTTTTTCGAATTGTAATCGGTTCTAAGACAAAACACACAAAACACATGGTAATAGCAGCTTTAGAGAATTCAAGGCCTTCCGAAGAGCTGGATCTACGCCATTGACCTTGGTCATGTGGGCGTTACCAAGACAAAGCGCCCCGCGTGCGCCTCCCCACCCCTAACAATAACTTCGTGCAACGCGAATATATTTTTGTGCTATAATGTTGCATCGCAGCGCCCGGCGCCCGGCCCTCGCCGCCCGCCGCATGCTATCTATCGCTATCGCTTCCAGTAGCTGTATCTAAAGCAGAGGTGTAAAACCTTTTGAATGTCCAAGACCGAAAGCAAGGGAAAATATAATTATGTATAATTTATAGTTTTTACGCGTTTTAGGTTTAACTATGATGAAGAGACTTTTACATGTTACCATTGTATATCTTGATTTACTCGATAAAATTTACTACTTACTTTAAAAAAATCTGGGACATTATGAACCTGGAAGGACCGGTCAGATTTACCAAAACTGTCAATCTGACTCCATCCTTCCGAGACCGGGTTACCTATAACATCGCCAATTTGCGTGATTTTGAAGGGTTCTATTATACTAACAAAATGTATAATTATGATGTTGCTGTTGTGTTACCATGATAACAAAATTATACCGTTGTCAGACTACTAAAACTGTTAGTTGAAAAAATCTATTACTTATAATTACATTGGTAAAACTTATTGCTGAAGAATTAAAGGAAAATAAAAAATCACGGAACATAATATGTATATATGAAAAAAATATATGTTTTTTGTTTTAAATGTTCATATGATAGTCGTACATTTAAGGCCAGATGTGATGTAATTTCTTGAAATTGATCGTGTCCACATCCTGCAACTATTGCACCAACCACACCACATGTATTTAGGTTAATTTTTTCTGGACTATTGTTTCCATCGATTACAATAATCATATTGCATAAACGACACTTCAGCGTCAATTTAGTCATTAGGCCTGTCAGTCGTTCAGATATAATTTCAATCGACTGTAAGCCGCAATTCAAAGGCTCATGGGATAATAATTATATTCTGTAGTTCTTTAAAAAAATGGCTTACATTTACAATACGTCTACCAATAGATTTTAGTCTGAAACAAAATTAATTTAAGTTAATGGAACAAACTGAATCTATTTCACTCAAGATTGTTAAAGACCATAAAGAACCTGGCATCTTCTGTTTCTTTATCATCTGTTATTTGGTTTCGATCTTGCTGCAAACTATGTTCAATAGGTGGTGACTCTTGAGTACTTGGGGGACTCTTGGTAGTAGAACTGAAAAGTCACGAAGATCATTGTGTAAGTGTAATAAATAAATGTAGTTGTTGCTATTACCCAATTTCTTTCCTCAATCTGTAATATCTTGAGTCGTGAGTTTATTTAAAACAAAATTATACATGTTTTCTCCATAATTTATTATATGCACCGATTTTTGTTGTACGCTGGGTGATAATAATTTATTTATTTAAACTTTTCGCACAAAAAGGTACAAAGGCGGACTTAATGCCTTAGGCATTCTCTACCAGTCAACCAAGAGTGGTGAAGAGATTGGATGGCAGGTGCTTTGTTTAAGAGGAACAATGATTAAAAAAATCTATTAAAACTAGGCTATTTATTGGCAGTGGAGCTGTAAACAAACAACGATTGTTTAATGCAAAATGTTGGGTTCAATCACGGAATAGAAAAAAAAGAGTGAAACTGTCGATATTCATAAAATAACCGCTGTCACCAAACTGACACAATATTTGAGTGTACGTCAACATTGCGAAGTTCATTACCGCGATGTACGTTACTGCGAAAGTTTGTTATTGCAAACTTACGTTGCAATAACAAACTTTCGCAGTAACGTACATCGCAGTAAAGAACTTTCGCGATAACGTACATCGCAATAAAGAACTTTCGCGATAACGTACTTCGTAATCAAGAACTTTCGCGATAACGTATTTCGCAGTAAAGAACTTTCGCGATAACGTACTTCGCAGTAAAGAACTTTCGCGATAACGTATGTACTTCGCGCGCCTCAAAGAGCTCTCAGCAATCTGACGGAGCCCCCATAGAGGGCCAAACGTCTGCCGGGGTCGTGGGACTGTCTTATCAGGTAACCGTGACCCTGAAACGTAAAGGGCTATTGATGAACTCATTGGATGATACCTAATCGTACAGTGATTGTATTGTAATTAATTAATGATTGTATTGTGATAAAATTTAATTAAAATATTTTTGGAACAAAATATAACATGGGTGTAAAAATTATTGGAATCGATTCAGTTACTGGTTCTGTACAAACTATATTCAAGTTTCGCATATCCTAAAAATAATGTTGTAGATATCTACACAAACTTTATAAAAATAAAATTGACAAAATGTTTAACATCCATGTTCGTTACTTTCATACTTTTTGTTGTACGTTCATAATACCGAAATATCAACCATAAATGATTTATAAAATAATAGTGCCCTTCAAAACATCTTTGTGTGACAATGGCGGATTGGCGGTGGCTAGCGGCTTCTACAAAGGCAGACAATACGAACAGAATAATAAAACGTTTCTCCCGTCGTAATAGAGTTCATTATTAGTTGCGAGGTTTTCTATAAAAATATTGGACCGAAATACGACCTTATTTTTATAAAGTTAACCGTGTAATTCGATTGTGCATCGGATTCTCAGAATAATTTTAGTAAACTGCGCACTTACCTAGTTTAGAAAAAAATTTAGTTTTCACCGTTTATGGTTAATTAATAAAGACCTAATTCGCTTTTCGTATTAGTTTATGTTATAGAGTCTGTACCGTATACCTACTAATTTTGTGTATACCTACTATAAAATTTTGCAATTCTATAAGTATGGTATCAACTAAGTTTTGAAGGACAGTGCATTTTTTTTAATTAAGTACCTAATAAGTACATAAAATATTAAGTAGGTACCTAGTGTTTTATTCTTTGTAATCTCCTCGTGTAGGTATGCTATTTTCAATAAGAATTAACGACAACTAGTAATTATTATTTACAACGTTATACCTAATTAAACACTAAAATAACCTAATATTTACACACACTATAATATAAAACCAAAAAAATTCTAATTGGTTGGGCTACCTACAATAATTTTGTTTCTTTCTTTTTAAAGAAAATGTTGCCCCACACTAGGAATTACTCCTGTATCGTGGGTGCGTTTACAAACATTTAAATTCACATACACAAACAGCCAGACCCGGAACAACTACCTGTAGGCAATACAAATATTTGTTCCGTGTGGGAATCGAACCCGCGACACGCAGCGCACACAGCGCGACAGTCAATCGCTCAGCCACTGCGCCAACCGTGTCGTCAAAGTGTGTTTGCGGAGAAAAGTGTCACAGGTCCGTTCAGCACGGCGTCTCGTCCCGCACTGATTTATTGGACGCCGGAGGGGTGGCTACGCGATTTGCGAGTAGCGATTACGTAAAAAAATCCATAATAAATAATTAAGAAAGTTATTGGCAAAAATAAGCCAAAGGTCCCCTCGGCATTACTTAATATAATATATTGGTGGCAATTAAAAGATCCTGTGATTGATAGTTTAGGAGAAAAATGGTAGTAAGTTACAAAAACAGAGGTCACTTTGCGTATTTATTTATGATATTTCAAATATAATTTAATTTTTTTTGAAGCGAAGAGGACATGCCTTATATTGTGTAGATTAATATATATTTTTTTGAAAAAAATTCTTGTAAGGGTTACGGAATAAAACGGTTCTAATGTATCCCAAATGAAGCCCAATTCACATATATCCACGCCTTAACTTTCATCAAAATAAATTGGCATTATAGTATCCAGAATAAAACTGTTTGACAGAGATAATGATTTCTGATTGGTTCTAGTACCTACACATCGTACGTAAGGCACTAAAAAATTAACATCATGACGGTTCCTTGTCAATATACATATAGTATATGAAAACATTATGTACGTTCGAAAAAATCTAAATCTTTTTAGTAAGATAAGTGACAGGCATATTTTTAACACTAGAAATAGGGACAAATTAGATCAACCGCGTTTCAGATTGTCTAAAGTAATGTCTTTTATGGGTTACCTACTGTGTAAACTGTTATAATAAAATACCTCTCAATATTCTTCAACTAAATGAGAAAAAATTTAAAACATAAGTACCTGCATTAAACGCTCACTATGTAGACAAGCATATTACAAGTTGGATGATTATATCGTAGTTAAAAATGCTTGGCTTAATGCTGGTCCTGCTCCACAGGCACTTGGGCTCACTAGTTAAAATTTCAATAATTGGAAGAGGTGCTTCCCTTTTCCTTTTTATAGTTTTTTTTGTGACATTACGAATATATTTTTTTTATTTTATTCAATCAAGTTTTAATTGTTGAATAGGTACTTAATTATTAAATATCTCTTGGTAGTAAAATTCTATTAATATCTTAATTAAATTGCAAACTATACTTTTGTATAAATTAGAAGCATTTTTTTTTAAATTTGTAAATGTAACAATCATGTTTTCGTTTATTATGATTGTTTTGATGTTGACTTGAAAGAGCATGGCAGTTGAGAACGTGTCATGACCCCTTAAATGTCTCATCGATGGTGGCGCGTGTGTTGGATCATTCGGTTCCCTACAAAATGGTTGAGCGACGGTGCTGATCCACGCGTCATGTTCGTGAACGGGCGCTGTCGGTTGAAACCGGTCATCTCTTAACTGCCAAAGCTTATTTTTAATCTTATATTTTGAATTGTTTCTTCATTTATGTCCTTTTTTTACATTGTTGTCACATATAGAAGCAACAAGAATAATGTACCCAGGATTTTGTAATATCTTGATTTCCATGGAGTTTCTTGCCCGTTCTTCTCCATAGAGATCTACGTTTTGGAATGGGCAACTAGCTTCAACTTTCTGACTAACTGACAGATTATTTAATTTTGACAATATTCAAAAGTGCCTGTATAAGGTTTGATTGAAATAAATGCATTGAGTTTGAGTTTGACTACTGTTAAATCATCACAAAAAAACTTGTTATATCAAGAATAAAAAACGGTGGGATCTGCGTCTAGTAGAAAAACAATACCATAAAGGTAACCTTGAATATTTTCCGTTGATGTCCTGCCCAAAGATTTAGTACAAGTATATTTCTTTAGTCGGACAGTACTGTGACCAAACGTTTCGGAAGACGGGATATTAAGAATCTGTCTCGATCTCCACGTAAATTAATTTCAAATATAAATAAAAAACAAATCTGTTTATAGCATTTTTTTCTAACTTGGTTGATGGGACTTTGCTGAGCAATAGGGAATATGCATGATTTTTTTTTATTTAAAAAATTAATCCTCATAAATGTAATAAACAGTTTAGTAAAACTGTTTTTCGGATAACTATGAAATTAAAAAAGATATGAGCCATCGAAGATTTGTTTCTATCTCTTTCTCGCAAAACGAAATTTAACACGGAGTTTATATGGCCGTAGTGACATGTGACGTCACAGTCTATGTCGGATCTCTCTGTCTAATTGGTGTGTAATCAATAGTTTTAAATGCTCATATCGGCCGTGTTTCTTGGCCGATTTTAATTTTAATTTCACTTTTTGTCATCTCTACTACGGTATTTTCATATTTTGTTAATAAATGCCATGAAAAAAATTCATGCATATTCCCTATTAAGTGCTAACTCATCGAATAATAAATGACTAAACACGTGATTTGACTGATGACAATGACTAAAAAAGGAAAACAACTGAATATACATAGCCAGCACAACAAGCTACCCGAAACTGTTAAATTTTTCCAATCAACTTCGAACCTTATGCTTTAGCGATATAATTGAAAATCTATTAAAGTAAATTGACAGATTGTAGTAGCTTGATGTGCTGGCGTCTGTACTTACCTTATTCTGAATCACTGGCACCCAATAGTTTTTCCTCATGATCTTCTTACTAGCTGAGGATGAGCACAAT